>OX122889.2:7827808-9077808 GCA_944738655.2 Andrena hattorfiana
TTTTCATCAGGTAAACATATTAAACAATAATAAATAACAGGAACAACATATACTTTTAGTCTATAAGTACATAACTATAAGATAATGTCAACGTCAATGCTTAATGTGTCAGTAACTGGGTCCTTTACCCTAAATGTTAGCAATACATACGAAGAATTGCACAATTGTTTATAAACTTTTCTCTTCCTATCGCCGATGCTCTATATACAATTGAACCAACATCCACTAAAAATGACAGAATTTTTTCTACAGTCTTAGATTTTGTCACAATAAAGAAAGTAGATTGGCGGACGCAACATTAGACGCATTGTATTTTGAAAAAAAAACTATTTTAAAACAAAAAAGTAATGTTTCGTCTTGCTCACATTTTGTATTAAATAAATAAATTTATCAATTATATTTAATCTCTGTTTTTTTCATTTACACAAGTTTTGTCTAAGTTAGACACGAATAAAGATTTAGATAAATATTGTCAAGATTATTCCAAAAATATAAATTTTGCGATATTTTTTTAAATTCTTGAGAATTCTCGAGAAAATATAATCCGATTTCTCATTTCTCGAGATGCGAAAAATATCGAGAAATCAGAAACACTAGCCTCAAGCCTCTGAGTTTAAAACTTCTTCAATTCATTTCCTCCAAAATTCGCCGCCCCAAACACCAGCCTACTTAGTCCACATACAAATCCACCCACTCCTAACTGTGGGAGGCTTAAAATGGAAAATATTGACAGGAATTTAAAGCACTCCTTTCGTACCCATTACTCTAACAGCTTCTGTAATCACAAAAACTGCGCGAGTAACATCAACCGTGGATGGAAAGTGGGTCAAATGCATTTGACTAACTACAGCCTTGCAAACCAGTTTCATGTAACATGGGAGAATCGACTAAGCCTAAATGTTTCAGTGCTAATAAGTCAAGGAAAAAAGATGAAATGACTGCGGGTCTATGATTTGCCAGTTGCAACGGGGGAGCACGTGAGGAACACCGCGCTCCGTTGCTAAGCGTTGTACAATGTAGTTACGAGTTAACAGTGGAGGAAGAAAAAAAGCTGATGACCGGTTGGGGATCAATGTTGCACGGCTCTCGGTGCAGCCGCGGCTGCCTTTCACGGAAGAATCAAACGAAAGCGACGTAACACGTGCATTGTAACAGGGACCCGTTGCACCAGCCCGCAACTCATTTGCATTTCCCCCGTGGAACACTTCGGGCCCTCGGCGGCGTGCGCTCGCATTTTTACCACTCTATAAATCACGAGAAATAAGGACGAGTCACGCAATTGGAACGACAGTTTAAACGATGGTAGTTATGTCTCCGGAGCTCCCTTTTCCGCTCTTGCAAATCGCAGTTTTTATGGAACAGTTGGAGAAACGAGCTCCGAGCAAGTGTTCCAGAGGTAAGTACAAGTTAAGTATCGGATTGAGTACTGAAGATTTTTAAAGTAAGTATTGAATTTAGTACTGAACATTTTTAAATTAAGTATTGAATTAAGTATTGAAGATTTTTAAATTAAGCATTGAATTAAGTATCTACTGAAAATTTTTAAATTAGTATTGAATTAAGTACTGAAATTTTTTTAATTAAGTATTGAATTAAGTACTGCAAAATTTTAAATTAGGTATTGAAGTACTGAAAAATTTTAAAGTATTGAAGATTTTTAAATTAGTATTGAATTAAGTAAGGAAAATTTTTTAATTAAATGTTGAATTAAGTACTGCAAAATTTTAAATTAGGTATTGAAGTAAGTACTGAAGATTTTTAAAGTAAGCATTGAATTTAGTTCTGAATATTTTTAAATTAAGTATTGAATAAAGTTCTGAAGATTTTTAAATTAAGTATTGAATTAAGTATCTACTGAAAATTTTTAAATTAGTATTGAATTAAGTACTGAAAAGTTTTTAATTAAGTATTGAATTAAGTACTGCAAAATTTTAAATTAGGTATTGAAGTAAGTATCTACTGAAAATTTTTAAATTAGTATTGAATTAAGTAATGAAAATCTTTTAATTAAATGTTGAATTAAGTACTGCAAAATTTTAAATTAGGTATTGAAGTAAGTACAGAAAAATTTTAAAGTAAGTATTGAATTTAGTACTGAACATTTTTAAATTAAGTATTGAATTAAGTATTGAAGATTTTTAAATTAAGTATTGAATTAAGTATCTACTGAAAATTTTTAAATTAGTATTGAATTAAGTACTGAAAAGTTTTTAATTAAGTATTGAATTAAGTACTGCAAAATTTTAAATTAGGTATTGAAGTAAGTATCTACTGAAAATTTTTAAATTAGTATTGAATTAAGTAATGAAAATCTTTTAATTAAATGTTGAATTAAGTACTGCAAAATTTTAAATTAGGTATTGAAGTAAGTACTGAAGATTTTTAAAGTAAGCATTGAATTTAGTTCTGAATATTTTTAAATTAAGTATTGAATAAAGTTCTGAAGATTTTTAAATTAAGTATTGAATTAAGTATCTACTGAAAATTTTTAAATTAGTATTGAATTAAGTACTGAAAAGTTTTTAATTAAGTATTGAATTAAGTATTGCAAAATTTTAAAGTCTCAAAGATTTATTTGAATTCTTAATATTCATTTGATAGTATAGAGATACGATTCGCCCCTAATCTGCGAGAGTTTATATCGTAAATAGAATTTTAAAATGCCATAATCCTATACTAAGTTTAAAGATTAGCGAATTTGGTAATACAAAGCAGTGAAAGCTTATGCCACGTGAATAAATAATGACTGAAGTACAGAATGCAAGAATGCGAGCTCGATCTAATTCGAATTTCTATTCTGGAGGAAGGTACTAGAATCGAAGGGATTCCTTTGGGGGACAATTACGTCTTATCAACAACCGGAGCCCCGTGGGTGGCGTTGAAACTGCGTCAGGAATTTCTGATCGGTTGTATTTCCATGCACAGCTGGGGTTACACACGAAGTCTTGGAGCTAACGCATTAAATGCCTTCTCGAGATCAAAATCTGAGGAGGTGCACTTTCAGGGACGACGATCCGTCACGCGAGCATCGCGAGCCAAACTCGGAGCGATTTTCCAAGGCTCTCGCAGAAGGAGGTTTCTCACGATAACGTATGTGACAGTGCTCGCTATCGACCATGCACAGAGGCAAGAACGTTTCGTCCACAGCGCCAGCCGTGAGCACACGGCCGCTGCCTTACATGGTTGGCCTTAGAATCGTGGGACAGTGTATTCTCTCTCAAGCAGTATCGATTAGATCTCCCCATCTCATCTAAACATTTACTCCTACTCAGGTACTGTACACTGCCGCGTTGATACGAAAGGGCGTATCTGCAACTTTCGCTGAAACTGAGTTATTGCTGCCAGGTAGCACACAAATAGTTTATCTACACCTACATATATTAAACGAGGCATTGAGAACAAAAACAGAATGACCCACATTGAAAAGAATTTTTTCCTATTTTATATGATTAGTACAACCTATTGCACAATTTCGAAAAAAATGTGAGTTAGCCCGTTTTTGCTCTCAATGCCTGAAATAAGAAAGCCATATCTGCATTGAAACTGAAGATATAACAGTTTGTATTTAGGATGTAGGTGAAATCGATGGTTGTTATTTGTTAAATGAAATAGCAGTAACTGCAAAATATTAATAACTAGCTTTACTACTCAGCTTCGCTTAAAATTTAGATTCTGATTTTCTAAAAAAAATTGTTTTATTTATTTTTTTTTTAAATAGTCACATTCATCTGGATTAGCTAGGCATAATGAGCTGGGACTCATTTCGTGACCCCAGAGTTTACCGTTCGAAAGTTTTTAGGCGACAGACAAGCACACAAACACTTTCTGCTTTATATATTAAGATAAATAAATTAGTAATAAGTTAATTCTTCAGTGTTTTTCTTTTTACGGATTTGTCACAAATATTTCGATACCTTTTTATCCAGATTTAATATTGAAACTTACTCAAATTTATATAAAATACCGATGACATAACACAAAATCCTAACAGTTATTTATCTCAGAACCACTTCTCGACCAGATACGCCCTTTTGAATTAACCCTTCGTGGTCACACGGGGTGTATTGTACCCCAAGAATAATTTTTGAGTTAAAATGTCGTGTCTTTACGACTTCCAAAGGGGATTTATCGCAAGAAAAAAAAATAAAAAAATTTAAAAAAAACGCTTTTTTCCCACAACCGTGGAAAACCGCTCATTTTCAACTACAAATTTTATCATATCAAAATTTACATTTCTAGAAAAAAAACTCTTAGACAAGTTAAAAGATTCAAAAATACGAAAATGGTAACTCAAAAAATGACGCCGGGGTACATTGAACCCCGTGTGACCAACTTGTGATTATAAGAAGGTGTGACCACGAAGGGTTAACATGGCAGTACAGGATGTTTAAAAAATTGTGAGGGATAAAATATACGAGGAGAGACGAGTGCTGATGAATTTGGAAAGAAATTATTAACAGAGATTCACTGTGAGTATCACTATAATACTACTAGTCTCGTACCGACCCTCGTAACGCGTGCAGCCGATCGTCGGATTGCCGTACTTCAGGCGCTCCTGACCCAAATTTTAAAGCATTTCGTTACTCTTGATTCTCGTCTTATTTTGTCGCGTAGTTTATTTTCCACTATCCGTTGCTGAACACCCTGTATATAGTCGATGCTAGAATTGCATAGAGCATTGTATATGAGACTGCGACGTGCCAGGTCGGATCTCGGGGCGACCTATAGCCCCGACACGATGGAGACAGCATTACTTATTCATTGTGTCGTCGAACGGCGAAACACTTGGGATAAAGCTGCCGTTACGTCGAAGCGTCGGCTCACGGGCACCTAAGAGTTCAATTTCGCGAACGAAGAACGATGGTGAATTTGAAGAAGGGCAGAGCGATCAGGGGACGTTGGAAAGCTGGATGCCGAGAGCCTGCAACCTTAACAGCTATTGGTCTCGTCAAGGCTGGAATTGAAGATTTGGAGCCACTAGGCTGGCAAGCGTCTACCGCCTCTTCCGTCAAATATTTTAATTTAAAAGAGTCGAGACAATTTTTAAATCAATTCAATATGGCAATTCACGTATGAGTCATTGCTAAGTAAGTTCGCTATATGAAAAAAAGGGAATTGTTTTTCAAACTGTCTCGAGCTTCTGATGTGTTTAAAGCTTTTCCAATTTCTTTCACTGAAAATTTGCAGCTCCCCAAATTTTCTACTCCCCAAAATTGGATGTCTCCCAAAATTTGCCGCTCTCCAAGATTTATTGATCATCAAAAGTTGATGCTCACCAAAAGTTGATGCTCTCCAAAATTTGCCGCTCCCCAAAATTTATCGCTCTCCAAAATTTATCGCTCCCCAAAAGTTGATGCCCTTCAAAATTTGCCGCTCCCCCAAATTTATCGCTCCCCAAAAGTTGATGCTCTCCAAAATTTGTCGCTCCCCGAAATCTATCGCTCCCCAAAATTTGTCGCTTCCAAAAGTTGATGCTCTCCAAAATTTGCCGCTCCCCAAACTTTGATGCCTCCCAAAATTTGCCGCTCCCCAAAATTTATCGCTCCCCAAAAGTTGATGCTCTCCAAAATTTGCCGCTCCCCCAAATTTATCGCTCCCCAAAAGTTGATGCTCTCCAAAATTTGTCGCTCCCCGAAATCTATCGCTCCCCAAAATTTATCGCTTCCAAAAGTTGATGCTCTCCAAAATTTGCCGCTCCCCAAACTTTGATGCCTCCCAAAATTTGCCGCTCCCCAAAATTTATCGCTCCCCAAAAGTTGATGCTCTCCAAAATTTGCCGCTGCCCAAACTTTGATGCCTCCCAAAATTTGCCGCTCTCCAAGATTTATTAATCATCAAAAGTTGATGCTCGCCAAAAGTTGATGCTCTCCAAAATTTGCCGCTCCCCAAAATTTATCGCTCTCCAAAATTTATCGCTCCCCAAAAGTTGATGCCCTCCAAAATTTGCCGCTCCCCCAAATTTATCGCTCCCCAAAAGTTGATGCTCTCCAAAATTTGTCGCTCCCCGAAATCTATCGCTCCCCAAAATTTATCGCTTCCAAAAGTTGATGCTCTCCAAAATTTGCCGCTCCCCAAACTTTGATGCCTCCCAAAATTTGCCGCTCTCCAAGATTTATTAATCATCAAAAGTTGATGCTCACCAAAAGTTGATGCTCTCCAAAATTTGCCGCTCCCCAAAATTTATCGCTCTCCAAAATTTATCGCTCCCCAAAAGTTGATGCCCTCCAAAATTTGCCGCTCCCCCAAATTTATCGCTCCCCAAAAGTTGATGCTCTCCAAAATTTGTCGCTCCCCGAAATCTATCGCTCCCCAAAATTTATCGCTTCCAAAAGTTGATGCTCTCCAAAATTTGCCGCTCCCCAAACTTTGATGCCTCCCAAAATTTGCCGCTCTCCAAGATTTATTGCTCCCCAAAAGATGATGCTCTCCAAAATTTGCCGCTTCCCAAAATTTAATGAATCCCAAAATTTGCCGCTCCCCAAAATTTATCGCTCCCCAAAATCTATCGCTCCCCAAAATTTATCGCTCCCAAAAGTTGATGCTCTCCAAAATTTGCCGCTCCCCAAACTTTGATGCCTCCCAAAATTTGCCGCTCCCCAAAAGTGATCGCTCCCAAAAATCTATCGCTCCCCAAAATCTGCAGCTTCCCAAAGTTTATCGAACCCCCAAATTTGCCGCTGCTCAAAATTCACTGCTCCTCACAATTGGATGCTCCCCAAAATTGGATGCTCCCCCAACCTTGCCGCCCCTAAAATTTACCGCCCCAGGCTGCAGCCTACTTAGCCCATACCCAAATCCACCCTGGGTCTGGTGGAAGAACAACGCGAACCAATCTGCCCTTATTTTCAAGAACCGAGGGAACGACGATGAATAATAAAATATAAGTGATAGAGACAGAATAAATTCTGAGGAACTATAAGTTTAACTTGCTGCATGTGGTAATGGACTTTAGGGAATAAGGGCGTTTCGAGGAACTAAGAGAGTAGAAATGAATAGTGGAATATATTGAAAAGAATTTGAAGGGGATCGAAGAACTTGGTTTATGTGAAACTGAACTTCTGAGTGTGAAAATGGTATTTTCCTTTTTGTGGGGCACACGAAGCTTTGAAAGAAGCAATGTTTGCTATTGAAGCTTACATTTCAATAAACGCGAAGTTTTCCTGTGACAAGGTTTATTATCATTTTCAAAAGGCTGCAGGGTTTTCCGCAGAGGTACCTATGTACCTACACCCAAGTAGAATACACAACTTCATGGATTTTAAAACACGTGTCCGCATGATTGCCCTGTTATTGCGTTCCCCACACCAGAATTCATAAATAAATAATCCCAATAACACGTCTACTTTATACTTCCCTAGTCGACCTTTAACAGTTACAAATGCGTAGCAAGTCCATTTCAACATAAATAGATGCCAGTTCACTGGAACTTCAATGTGACATTCGAGAATCTCGAGTTTCCTTCAGTAGCCACCCCCACATTACACAACAAATTACTGGCATTATTATCCCAATATTTTTTACATGAAAAAATGTGTGTTCAATCTCTTTTTTACCACTAGGAAATTTAAAGCAACAGATAAAGCAACATGAATATTTATAACCGCTGCTAAAGTAACACTAAAATATTCATATCCACACAAAATTGCAGCCCTTTTATCCCCACCAAAGGAAAGACACCTTCTAAACCTATTAAAAGCTTATTGTCGAAGCTGATCTAGCCTGAAAAAAATCTCGCCACCTTGGGGAACAGAAATAAATTAGCGCGAGTTCCTTATAGCATGGAGCAATAGTTGTTAAAAAGTAATGCAGACTTTATCGAACGTAGGTCGCTTAAGGAACTTTACATTCTTCCACGAAAGTGGCCCCGCTGCATGTGCATACACGTGCAGGTGCATGCGCGGATTCGAGAGGAGAGGTTTATCGCCGGCGGAATTGCTTTTGTCACGCAGGACACGATCGCCGTATCGCGGCCTGTTACCTCGAAAACACGATGCAATTACGAAATTAAATACGTCAGGGGAGGGGCAGGAAATAATTCCGAAAACGCTCCGTCCGCTGATGCCACCCGAATTTAATTGAGAAGTCGACGGAGAAGCCGCGCTGCCCCCTTTGCTTCCGAGGAACATTGCCAAGATACGGATCCGGACTCGTAAACACCGGTAAACAAACGGATGCACGGGATCACGTGCAACGGAACGATCACTATTATCCCAGAGCTGGGGAAATTTGAGCAATCCACTTGACTTTCTGTGGACTGTCCCTTTAACTAGGTGGCTCTAGATTTTAGAACACTAATGTTTAATTGTGGGTCTTGTAGACTCGTAGATCTTTTTAAAAAAAGGAATCTTTTTAAAGGAATATAAATTTTATATCTTGCAAACGGAGGGACGAGGTATACTAAGCAATAGCCAGAGGTGATTTGGCGCCCCTAGGCTAACAAACAAGCGTCTACCCCCCTTCCTGTGAAATATAAAATATTTTAATTTAAAGGAGCTGAGATAATTTCGAAATTAATTTAATATGAGTTATTGCTAATTTTCTAGGTGAAAGACAGTGAATTGTATTTAAACTTGACTCGAGTCTCTGTGTTTAAACCTTTCCTACATTCTTTCGCCCAAAATTTGCCTCTCAGTCATACTCGAGCAATATTAAAATCCAAGATACAAAAATTTGTGGAACCGTGACTCTCTTCCACTTACATCACCGATTTTTTAAATCATGTAGATGAGAAATAAACAGTAGGGTTGTTATACACGATATACTTTGAAAACTACCGATGATTAAAATAGAATATTTTTTGTAAATAATGAAGGAAAAAAAGTCCTTTCGAATTCCACCAATGAAAATCTTTGTTTGTAAATATATGGGACAACTCGATATACCGAGTAGGATAGAAGCTTACGCCCAGAATCGATCACATTTTCCCCCGTAAAACGTGTAACCGAGTTCTGTTTCTGTGTCAGCGAGGGAACGAAAACCAACTCCCGACCAGACGCAGAGGAGCGTCAGGCGTCGTTGGCGAATATTTTGTACCTGTTTCGCATGTTGCTGGTGCCGTCCCACTCTCATAATCCAATATTTGCGGCAAACGCTTCGGGAACATGCTCCCCCGGCATTATTTTCACTGCGGTAATAATGCAGAGTCGCCACGGTGGCACTGTGTTAATGAGAAACTGCTAACAACGAGAAACGCGACCGACGCGCGTTCGATAAAAGGCCTCGTTATTGTTCCAGGGAAGCGATGAAGCTTTTGCTTCACGGAAGTCCGCGACTTGACACACGTACAGGCTGTATTTAAAGCGGCAGGATTTGCAGGTCATGCGAGCATACGGCGAACAGTATTTAATGGAAATGGTAACAGGTTTTAGGACCATCTTTTCGCGGCAGGATAGTCGAGGATGATGAGACACCTTATAGATAATCTGGGGCAATAAATAGAAGATGCATGGAGCATCGAATTGGGGAAGTTAATGTATATACGGTAACGGATATTAAACAATTTGTTGGTTAGCAATTTGCAGCTTCGCAATTAAAAAATTGCTATAGGCTTCAATTTATATATATATTTAATACGCCAAAGATCGAGGTGGTTACTTATATTCTTCTCAAAGTTAGAAGAGTCCTAGAAGAAAGGGAAACGAAAGTGGATCGAAAAAGAGTGGAGGGTTGTAATAGAGTAGTTAAAAATTCATTAAGTTTAATTAAAGACCCAGGTTAGAGGACTGAAATTAAAAGTCTGCTGTCGAAAGTTAGGTAGGTTGCTATCTGAATAGGGGTTCGAACAATCACTCTTAATCCTGTGTGAATAAGCTGTCAAGGGTTGATTGATAAAGTAATTAGGTTTGTATTCATTGAAGTGGATGACTTACCAATCGAAGAATCTTCTACCGTGAAAAGTGCCGTCGGAGGTGCCGTTCAGGTAAGGTAACTCCACGCCCACGTGTGCTTCCTCACGGCCTGGCACAGGTCCCACGTATCTGACTCGTCCTTGAAGGACTCTCCCTTCTGGCGATATTACCTTCACGAGATGATCCAGCTTCAGATCTCTGGGTATCTACGAGCATAACCAATGCAGAACTGTAGATAAGGAGTCCTATTCCAACTGGGCAATTAGTTATTATTATACATTCTTATCTACACAGGTTGAAATGTGTTAAAATTAAAGTTGAAGTTAAAGTTAAAGTTAAAGTAAAAAATAAAGTTAAAGTTAAAGTTAAAGTTACAGTTAAAGTTAAAGTTAAAGTAAACTTTAGAGTTAGATTTAGAGTTAAAGTTAAAGTAAAATTTAGAGTTAGATTCAGAGTTAAAGTTAGATTTAGTGTTAAAGTTAAAGTTAAAGTAAAATTTAGAGTTAGATTTAGAGTTAAAGTTAAAGTTAAAGTTAAAGTTAAAGTTACAGTTAAAGTTAAAGTAAACTTTAGAGTTAGATTTAGAGTTAAAGTTAAAGTAAAATTTAGAGTTAGATTCAGAGTTAAAGTTAGATTTAGAGTTAAAGTTAAAGTTAAAGTTAAAGTTAAAGTAAAATTTAGAGTTAGATTTAGAGTTAAAGTTAAAGTTAAAGTTAAAGTTACAGTTAAAGTTAAAGTAAACTTTAGAGTTAGATTTAGAGTTAAAGTTAAAGTAAAATTTAGAGTTAGATTCAGAGTTAAAGTTAGATTTAGAGTTAAAGTTAAAGTTAAAGTTAAAGTAAACTTTAGAGTTACATTTAGAGTTAAAGTTAAAGTAAACTTTAGAGTTAGATTTAGAGTTAAAGTTAAAGTAAAATTTAGAGTTAGATTCAGAGTTAAAGTTAGATTTAGAGTTAAAGTTAAAGTTAAAGTTAAAGTAAACTTTAGAGTTAGATTTAGAGTTAAAGTTAAAGTAAAATTTAGAGTTAGATTTAGAGTTAAAGTTAAAGTTAAAGTTAAAGTTAAAGTTACAGTTAAAGTTAAAATAAACTTTAGAGTTAGATTTAGAGTTAAAGTTAAAGTAAAATTTAGAGTTAGATTCAGAGTTAAAGTTAGATTTAGAGTTAAAGTTAAAGTTAAAGTTAAAGTTAAAGTTAAAGTTACAGTTAAAGTTAAAGTAAACTTTAGAGTTAGATTTAGAGTTAAAGTTAAAGTAAAATTTAGAGTTAGATTCAGAGTTAAAGTTAGATTTAGAGTTAAAGCTAAAGCTAAAGTGAAAGTAAACTTTAGAGTTAGATTTAGAGTTAAAGTTAAAGTTAAATTTAAATTTAGAGTTAGAATTAGAGCTAGTGGTAGAATTACAGTTAAAGTTACCGTTAAAGTTAAACTTGAAAAATTGATTCGACGCCGAAATCAAATCGCTCGACGAATAAAAAGCTCATCTTTATTCAACTCACAACGAATAATTTCTTTAACTTTTATTCCCTATTCAAAGTTGTAATCTAAATAAAAAATTCCGCCCATCTCTGCTTGACCCGAAGCACATCACAGAGTGAAAGCCCCCAAAACCCATAAAGCTTCGTAGAGTGTAAGCCGGAGGCAGCGGGCGCCGATGGTATTTACCTTTGGCAAGTACGGTCTGGCGTCCTGAGGAGGATGCCAGTCACGGATGAGATCAGGCTCGGAGTACCGTCGTGCCCGTCTCCGTCTGACCGTCTGTCGGTTCCAATAATCGGAGCTGACGCCCGTGCTGGAGATGGTCAGCATCGAGTCGATGCTTCGTCGCAGATAATCCTCCGCCTCGTCGATCAGCGACTCGGTCGAATCGCCGCTGTTATCACCGCCGACCAAATCGGAGCGCAGGTTCGGTAGACTGCCCCGCGTCATCGGGCACTCTGCGAACAAAACAGAAAAGCCCCGCGATCTCAGGAAACCGTGCGGGGCACACTACTATCCACAGCCGAGCAAACGGCCCAACACGTACTTGAACCGAAAGTACTCGATTCTATAATAAACGCGAATAGAACGGGTGCTTCTCCCGTGCGTTAATAATGGAACGAACTTTCGGCAGGAGGTTTCACAGAGACACACATTACTCTACCGTACGCCAACTTGCGACGGGGTATAAAAATAATATGAAAATTCGTTTACGTAACGTGGATTAGTTACGATCGAGTTACTCGTCCGTATCCTATAACGTCGCACAGAGATCTGAATCTACGATACGAGAACGTGGTTGGGTTTGAAATTCACTTACAGGGAGAGGTTTCTACAGACCCGCCTCCGATTGCTTTGCGTGTTCGAATATATTTTAGAGGACCGAAAGATAAGAAAAATAAAACAAACCGAGAAAATGGTAACTTTTCCGCTCGCTACTCTATGTGCCCCAGGACAAGGTTCGCGTGATGTTCAAGCGCAAGGCTGAAACTGGAGGAAACCTACCTTGAAAGGTGACCTTCGATCGCGTTCTCTTCGGGACGTTCTTGGAAGCCTTGGAGGACGCCGCGGGAGGGTGCACGTGCGTAGGCGACGAAGGCATGGAGGACCAGGTGGGCCTCGGGGTGGAAGTGGCCATAGGCACCTTCCACGTGTCGAAGGAAGCTGCAGTGGCCCTCCAAGAGTGTCTTCTTGATGGACCGCTGACAACCTCCAGGCCAGGCGACGGGATCGAGGTCAGAGAGCCGCGGTAACGCGAGGAATAGAGGTCGGTGGAGAGGCGGCAGTCGCAGGGGCTGGGAAGCCCTGTGCCAGGGTTGCAGCGGGGCCAGAGTCCGGCTGGAGAGCCTAGGGACTCGCGGCGATGAACGTCTGGTGTACGGAGACCACAGCCACGGGAACTGAAACAAGTCTGCAACGAAAAGAGTTCAATTGTAGATTTCAACGAATAGCTGCGCTCGAGTTTCTCGTTATTACATGCGACAAGGGGGAAATAAGTACAGAATTCTTTATTATTTAAATACCATACTAGTCGAACGTTCTGTGACTTGCGGCGAGTTGTACGTTGTTGTGGATCGTAAGGTGTTGCATAACAGCTGGCACGGAGGAAGAAGAGCTTCTACTTGGAATTCTTCGATTGCACACATACTCGATGGATTCTCGACATAATTCTCAATGGAAATGAAGAGTGCAGCTAAGGGGGGAATGTTAGGCAACCCGGACATTCAGAAAAATATGCTATTCTGTGTGCAAGTAGAGGAATCGATAGGTAAAGGTGGGTCCTCACTAGTGAACAGTTCGCGAACACTGTTCGCTAACAATGCTCGCAAGTTGTCCGCAAACTTTTTATAACCATTGCTCGTGTAAAGATGCGTCCTCACTAGCGAACAGTTCGCGAACAGACGATTCCTAGGAAATTCAATTCCCATACTGTTCACCAACTGTTCACAGACGATTCCTAGGAAATTCAATTCCCATGCTGTTCGTGAACAGTTGGTGAACAGCTGGTGAACAGTATGGGAATTGAATTTCCTAGGAATCGTCTGTCCGCGAACTGTTCGCTAGTGGAGAGACACCTTAAGACAAACCTATTTTTTGTTGGCGCTATAGTGAGATTTTAGGGGGCGAAATGCCTTGAGTCACCCCTATGTGAAGTCACACCTTGAGAAACATTCAGAATTTTCTTTTTCATGGAGTATCTCAAGAACCGTGAGAGATATCAAAAAGAAGTTTAAACAAAACTTGCCTCTTCTTTTTATATCTACAAAACTGCGTAAAAATAATTATCGAATCAAGGGCTGGTGGTGGGGGTAACTTGAAAAAGTATGGATTTTCAGATAATTATTTTTACGTAGTTTTGTAGATATAAAAAAAAGTTGCAACTTTTGTTTAAACTTCTTTTTCGTATCTCTCACTGTTCTCGAGATATTCCACGAAAAAGAAAATTCTGAATTTTCTTCGAGAGGTGACACCCCCTAAAATAAAAAATAGCTTTGCCTTACTGATGAACTACTCTACTTGCACATGAAGTTGCATGATTTTCTGAACTTCCGGGTTCCCTAAGTTCCCTTGTAAGCCATTCGCTATCTCGGTATAAATCTCATCGATTAGCTTGCTCGTTAAGAGCAAACGACTCGGGCTACAACGGGGACGAAGTCGCGGAGGAAGGAACGTAGATTTATATTGCGAAGTACCTTTGATTCGCGACTCCCGGATGCGTTACGGCTGAATTATACTTTCCTGCCATCGAAGAGGAAGATTATCGATGGAACGAATTATGGAAATTATATCATCGCGCTGTGGTTGTCCGGAGCGCATTAAAAACCAATGGTACCGCGAAGAAATGGAACGGAGGCAGCAATTAGTCATTCGAGGCGACCAGGAGACCATGGAATTACGACTCCAACACCAAAGTGAATCGCATTAGCTCCATTCGTTCGACCTTCCTCAACTCTGCACGCTGCAAAGCATTTCCGCGTAGAGGCGTAACAAACAGAATGATGTTGAACGCTTCAGGAACAACCTGCTACACGCGCTTTAATTGTGGGAATCGTTTAAAAGCTCCCTCAACAACGTTCCATTATTAAATTCTCAATCTCCTGTTTCCTTTTTCATCTTTTTTATTCGAATATATCCGTCGCTGGCACCATTTATTGATTTTAAGTTACACGGTGGGTAGAAAGCTCGAAGGGAGCTGGATTCTCATGGAATTGACTTCGAAATTAGTTAGAGTTACTTTTGGAAAATGTATGAATATGATTTCCTTCATTCCGCGAGTTCTGCCTGAATTAATTGTGAATTTAATTCAGAAGCAACTCTTGAGCGCTGAAATTTCTGCCGTAAGAATTCTGGAATAAGCAATTCAGTGTTATGAAGCGAATTGCGCGGGCTTTTACCGCGATGGATTTACGCAAGCAGCGTGAAAGAAACAAATCAATGTTATCGATTATTCGCTGTATATTAAATTTCTATTATATTTAACCCTCGGTTGTCACGCTGTGTCAAAATGACCCAAAATTTGATTTTCAGGTAAAATATCTTTGGGGCATCATTGAAAATGGTACTAATTTCATGTATCCCCTATAAGTAGAGATGTTTCTCAAGTGATTAGAATTTTATTTGTTCAATATTTCTTTTACCAAACTCTTCTATTTTTTTTTTTTATTATTAAAGTAGCATATCTCGAGAGAATAATCACAAATTTGTAACTATAAATATTAAAAATGATGAAAGCTCTGATTTTTTAAGCAGAAATCTTTTTCTAGAATCCTTTTTCTTTTGAAATTTTTGGTACTCATGATTCTTTGAATTAATTTTCAACGATGAGCATATTATATTCTACAATGTTCAAACTGTATCTCAGAATTTTCGCGACTTAATTTAACCGAGAGTTTTTAAACACCCGAGGGTTAAAACTACGTGCGTCGTGTATGAGAATCTTCTAACGCAGAGATGTCCCGTTGGCGTTTCAACGATCGTTTACGTAACGCGCGGCGGAATCGATTAAAAGGCTTCTCGTAGATTATCCAACTGGAGATTGGTCACGATGCTGTCTGCTTAAAGCGAGGGAACAGCATACTGTCACCTACACCGTCGCTCTGACATGGGGATTTTACTTTGTAATTAAAGGAGCACGCCCCGCGCGACTCCTCGTTCCCTCCCACGCTTCAGCGCTCCGTTTTCATCGGCTACAGTCATGGCAAACACAAGATTATTGGGCATCGTTGAGGCATATCTTTATTAACCACTGTTACTCGGTTACACAAGCCACTTGGCATCGCCTCACGCATTTCACAACAATACAATAAACGTAACATGTAAGAAAGCTGCGAAGCGAGTTATCACAGAAGCACCCGAAACGCAAGCGCACGGAAATAGTGAAGCACTTACTGGGGCATAGCACATTGGAGGCAGCGAGTCGCGAATACATAATTAAAACTACGAGTAATCTACCGCTACCAAATACAAGAGTTGCTCTAAATAATCTCTGTTCCGCGATCGGTGCAGTAATGTCTCTTTAACTATCGAAACACATAATCCTTTCACGCTTTAATGGGGTAAGTTACCCTAAAAATTTTCTGAAATTGGTTTTTAGGATTTTTGCATATTCCGCTAGCTAAAGCTTTTCTACGCATTTTAAACGCAACCGGGCCCCGAAATTCCAGAAACCTTAAGGGGAGGTTCCGGTCTAAAAATCAATTTTTTTTATTTCAATTTTCGAATGATCAACCTTTTAGGAATACGTGTTTAAAAGGATTTATTGAAATTCGTAAAATTCACGAAGTTATAGGGTTAGGCGTAATAACAGCTTAGCTGAGCCTCGCCCATTCTGTATCTGCGTGTTAATAATTTCTACTGTGTTTGTATCTTATGTTATAATAGAATAAAGACGATTTATTATTATTATTATGGGCATTTGAGTAGCGGCAAATGCATGGGTAACAACTAGAGCTGTTCTAGTAGCTCGAAATTCGAGTCGAGCCGGGACTCGGTTTCCGAGCCGAGCCGAGTGCTCGATTAAAGCGAGCGGCTGGAAACAATTGGGTGGCTCGAACGATCCACGTGTTTCGTTCGCCAATCGCTACCTTCACTATGCAATCTACTCCAAATTTATAACCTGACGAGTGTGAAATAAGGTAAGTTGTCAAAATTTGAGAAGCCACGTGTTTTTACAAATGCCACCTGATTGTTTCCAGCCGCACGGTTCTTTCGAACGCTCAGCTTGCATCGGTTATTCGAACCGAGTATATCCCGGCACGCTTGTTGCGAGTACTCGAACAGCTCTAGTAACAACCGGCCACTCGGCACTCACGTAAAACTTTAAACGCGTTTTTCTCGAAACAGTGTTCTCAAAACGGTGGGACCTGTATATCCAAAAGTTATTATCCGATTCGACTGAAACTTTTTTATTTTCAAGAATATACTTCTGGCTGGGGGGAAACCAGAAAAATGACAAAAAATTGATATTTTTTCATTTTTAAAGGCGTTCAAAGGACGAAAAATATATGGAAAAAGTGATTTCAAATTTCAAATGTCGTTATTTTCTAAAAAAAAATGTCATTTTTGTAATTTTTTCTGGTTTCCCCCCTAGCCAGAAGTATATTCTTTAAAATAAAAAAAGTTTCAGTCGAATCGGATAATAACTTTTGGAGATACAAGTCCCACCGATTTGGATGAATTTTCTGACGCCTCGACTTTAACGACTCCCCAGTGCCGTCTGCAATAATCAATTATAAAACAAAAAATATATTTCTATAATTTAAGACATCCTTAATACAATGCAAAAAGTCCCATTAAATTATATATAGTAGTTTTCCCTTAATTAATTCCTAAAGATCATCTATTTTTATGGGCTCTAGACCGGAACCTCTCCTTAAACGTCCGGCGCTAGGGGAATCCTCTGATATCAAAGAAAGATCGTGCGATTGTGTGCTACGTCAGAAAAGAGCGAGTCTAAGAGCTAACAGCAAGAGAATACCCCAATTACTATCCAACCCCTAAAATGGTTCATACCTTGAGTTTCACAGATTAATTAACGAGGAAGAAATTTACACGAGACTGTCGCTAGCTACTTCGACCAGCTACGACGAGTCTGATCCCAACTCGGACCCTACCTGTGCGTGTGGATCGTGGCAGAGGTGGTCGGCGCTTCTTGACAATTCCGGCACCATGCTGGTGAAGCTGATGTCCGAAAGCATCACTCTTCTGGCTTCCCTCGTCTTGTCGCTCAACCTGAGCCTCCCAGGCACCCCGGTGGGCAGGGCGAACTTGCTGGGCAGCGTGGTGAACGTGTGGGCCACTTTGTGCGCGAGATAGCTCTCGGAACGCCAATGGGCCGGAAGCGCGGAAATGTCCGTTTGAGCGCCGGACTCTCGTCTCGCGCCGGTAATTCTGTCCATCACCGGTCGCAGCGGGGCGGCGCTTTTCCGACGGTTGCCTGCTAGAGCCTCCCGGTGGATGATGGGCCTGAAAAGGTTTCAGAGCGACTTTTTCAAAGAGATTCGCGAATGTGCTTCTGAGAGACCTGGGGGGGTAGTGACGGTCGGGACCGGCGGGAACTTTTGCGGGGCCAAAAGAATATTGTGCTTCTAAATTTTTTGATAATTAATATCTATGCGTAGGGCCCCGCGAAATTTTGGAGATTTCGTAGATCGCTGGGCCTTTTAAAGAAATTTTAGAGTAATCAATATTTATGCGTGGGGCTCCACAAAATTTACGATGAGCTTTTCGTGGACCGCGAGAGCTTTTAAAGAAATTTTATAATAATTAATATTTATGCGTAGGACCCCGCAAAATTTACGATGAGCTTTTCGTGAACCGCTGGGCCTTTTAAAGAAATTTTGTAATAATAAATATCTATGCATGGGGCCGCGCAAAATTTAAGATGAGATCTTCGTCGACCGTGGAGCTTTTAAAAAAAAATCATAATAATTACTATTTATGCCTAGGGCCCCGCAAAATTTACGAGGAGCTTTTCGTGGACCGTGGAGCCTTTTCAAGAATATTGGAATAATAAATATCTATGCGTAGGGCTCCGCAAAATTTAGGATGAGCTTTTCGTGGACCGCGAGGGCTTTTAAAGAAATTTTATAATAATTAATATTTATGCGTAGGACCCCGCAAAATTTACGATGAGTTTTTCGTGAACCGCTGGGCCTTTTAAAGAAATTTTGTAATAATAAATATCTATGCATGGGGCCGCGCAAAATTTAAGATGAGATCTTCGTGGACCGTGGAGCTTTTAAAAAAAAATCATAATAATTACTATTTATGCGTAGGGCCCCGCAAAATTTACGATGAGTTTTTCGTGGACCGTGGGGCCTTTTCAAGACTTTTGGAATAATAAATATCTATGCGTAGAGCTCCACAAAATTTAAGATGAGCTTTTCGTGGACCGCGAGGGCTTTTAAAGAAATTTTATAATAATTAATAATTATGCGTAGGACCCCGCAAAATTTACGATGAGCTTTTCGTGAACCGCTGGGCCTTTTAAAGAAATTTTGTAATAATAAATATCTATGCATGGGGCCGCGCAAAATTTAAAAATGCGCCCTCTATATCGTATTTTCATCTCCTTAATCCTACCAAGTCCTCCGGGTCTTTTTTTACCCAACCGTGTTTTCATTTCTAGAGCACAGTATAAAAGAGGTGTCAACGCGTGTGCTTCTAACTCTTTCAATGTTCTTTAGAATCGTACAGCTAAACCGAAGGCCGTAGCAGGGTTGAAGGTGAATGATATCGACGAGGGAGCACCATAATTTCACCTAAATCATTACCCTCATCGACCACACACTATGTCCTTTACATTTCAACGAAATTTCAAACATAAAACTCGAACTGGACTAATTAACCTAGAAGCAAAAAAGCTTTATATTTCTCAATACTCCGCATTTGGGTAACAATGTCTACAGGCATACGTTAACGGGCAGGAAGCGTGATTAAAATGCGTCGCTCAATTCACGTGCGTATCAATTATCCGAAACGCTCGCATCTGGCGAGTGGCGGTGTACCAGTAAAAAAAAAGTCTGAAATAAGTGAAAACGTTTCACAGCTGTTAAGTACTCAGAGGCTAATTAAAGTACTTTCAGCGAGTATGCATATATTGGCGTGAGAGTCTTCCGTCGAGTAAACAGCGAAGGACATTATGCGAAGCAGGATAAAATCATTGAACTATAAAGCTCCTTTGACAAATCCCTCGCCACTCGACTCTCCCGATAACGATCACTTATTTCCAATTTTCAAGAACCAATTTCGCAGCATACCGATCTCGGAATAATAACGTTTCTCATCAAAGCAGCCCAAGCGAAATACTTCTACTACCAGCAAGCACCATCGTATACCGCGTAAAACGCTCGGGTACCGCACGCGCTAGTGGAGCGCACTAAAGAGATCAATACGTTATTATCGCCCATCAGCTAAAAAGTGAACGTCACCTGTAAGCGGTGGGCGGCGCGGCCAAAGTGTTCCTCCTGACCGCGGGCCTGGTGGCGTGATCGGGCTCTTCAACGACCCCGCACTTGCTGATGTCAGTCTCTACCAGCACCGAGCACTGCGACCACATCTTGTTGAGCCTGGTGCTGGAGCTCTCGTCGAACCTGTCCACGCTCTCCTCGCGGTCTATGCTAGAGCTCTGCGAGGAGGCTGCCTCCTCGACGGAGCTGTTCTTCTCGCCGTTGCAGACCAACGGGTCCCCGTCGACGGACTTCGTGTACTTGAGCAACACCGGCTGGCCGGTGCTGACGGGCTGCTGCCAGGTCTCAGTCTCGGTGATGGAGACCAGGTCCTCTTGCAGGCCGAGATCGCGGCAGGTCTCGTCGGTGGTGAATATCAGCTCTATATCGTCCAATTCTTCCGACTCGTTCTCGGACTGGTCGTTGGTTTTCGGCTGGTCGATGGACTGGGATGGGCGACGGTGTTGCTGCGCGTCAGGATTGTCGCTGAACACGGAGTTGTCGCCGTCGGAGACAGACTTCAGGCTCAGGTCTTCCAGGTCCTTCTCCGGCACCTCCAAGCGATCGCCATGCGTCTCGCTCGCGTACTCCTCCTCGGGGTAGCTGGCGGGAGCGGCCTGGCAGGACTCGGTGCTTCCGATGATATCGTCCGCGCTGATGGCTGGTATTTGAGCCAGGATGCTGGGTTCCTCGCGCTCGGACATCATTGACTTGGGCCTCTGCTCTCTGGAGGACTCTCCATGGCTCTTCTTCGACAGTTTCCCGACAGTTTGGGCCTGGGAATCGTGGCTCTCGTTGCTGCTGCTGCCGCTACTGCCGCTGCGTGGCCTGGCCATCGGCTTAGGCGGCTCCGGCACGTCGTCCGTGACGAGTTTGTCCCTGGACGCCTCCATGAGCGCGCCTGTTTGCTCTGGCAGACTGATACGGTTTACAGGGTGAGAATTACAGCGAGAACGCGACCGCGTGGCCACACGTGGTTATTAATAGGTGCATCGAGAGCGGCGCGCGTTCCTTTTTAATTAACGCCACACTATGATGCTTCTCTATTGAGAGGTGCACGGCGGACTAGTGACGGTCGAGGGAAGTGTTTTTTAACGGCGTCGAGGAATTTTTAGTAACGAGCCTGCTGCTTAACGCGCGCACTACCCTTGCGTAATTTCGAGCCATCGCGACTTCAATCAGAACTCGTTTATAACTCAAGCACCGTTTAGCCTCTTGATTACGAAGCTACTTTAATCTTATGGGGATAGAAAACTCTGAACGATTATGAGTATGGATGAACTTGGTAAGGTGGATTTATATACTTGTGTAAGTGATTTTACGTAGAGTTGGGTGCTAACTAAATAAAAAATTATTTGAATAACGGGTCAAATAAGAGTTACTTTAACTTAGATTATTTGACGAATAAAGTTAATTTTTTATTTGTCCAAAGTTTCAAATTTAGCGTCGAATCAATTTTTCAACTTTAACTTTAACTCTGTTCGACGTCAAATAAAGTTAAAATTAAAATTAAAGTGAAACTTAAACTTAAACTTAAAGTGAAAACTTAAACTTAAAGTGAAAACATAAAGTTAAAGTGAAAACTTTAACTTAAAATTAAAGTTAAAATCGAAGTCAAAGTCAAAGTCAAAGTTAAGGTTAAAGTTAGAGTTAAAGTTAAAGTTAAAGTTAAAGTGAAAACTTAAACTTAAAGTTAAAGTTAAAATCGAAGTCAAAGTCAAAGTTAAGGTTAAAGTTAGAGTTAAAGTTAAAGTTAAAGTTAAAGTGAAAACTTAAAGTTAAAGTGAAAGTTAAAGTTAAAGTTAAAGTTAAAATTAAAGTTAAAGTTAAAATTAAAGTTAAAATTAAAGTTAAAATTAAAGTTAAAATTAAAGTTAAAGTTAAAGTTAAAGTGAAAGTTAATATTGCAAAATTAATTCGACGCTTAAGTTGAATCGCTCGAGTAATAAAAATATTAACTTTATTATTCCCATGACGATTAATTTCTTTAACTTTTACTCGTTATTCGAAATTTCGATTTAAATAAAATTTTTATCCATCTCTGTTTTACGTATAAATTCAGATAATGATAATGATGATTTCAAATTCTCTCACTCGGCCGTCAATAATTATACTTGAAAGTGTTCGTCCTCAAATGGCTAACTTCAACGCGGACTTGATTCGGTTACGAGTACGTACGCGAAGATCAATGAAAGGAATTATCGTTCGTCGCAGAGCACGCGATCATTTCGCGTAATAAAGGGAAGACAAAGATCGGGCCTAGGGAAGGGAACGAAATCCGCAGACGAGCACTTTAATTGCACACAGAGACGCATTTCGTGACTCACTCTTTGACGTCCTCTACTGCAAGTGGAAAAAGACGAGCCTGGGGCGGCGGGCTTGTGGCAGCATCACTAGAAAACTCACTGTTCCTGCTTAGGATCTTTCGCCTAAGGACGTGATTCTCGAGGGCTAGCCTCTTCACGACGTCAACGTAGCTCTCGCCAGAAAAATCACCGACGCTCTCCTTAAGACGGCGTAACTCTTCTCTCGACGAGTCCAGCGCGGAGCGCAACGATATCACAGTCTGCAACAAATGAAACGCAAGAAATTATTCTAAAAAATAAATTCAAGAAAAAAGGATTTTTTTCTTTAAATCTTGTCAACTTTTCTGTGAAATGAAATTCTATTGTTATGATCAGAATTAATATTAAGTACCCTGTGCTATATCTACCTATCAGTCATTAATTTTATATTTTAGACTACTCAATTGGGGGCGTAATTGAAATTGAAAATAAACTGTTTTATGGAAATTCAATTATTAGTGTTACGATTACTATTTACCTATATTTTACAAAAGAAGTTAATTATTATTATTATTATTAGAAAAATTATTAGAATTGAGATTGAAAATGACGATGGACTGTGTTATTTAAATATTTATGAATGTGCAGAGTTGCTTGAAAGATTTTTGTCAGAGAAGGGAACACTGATCTTTTTGATTTATGTAATTGTGACGTGTTGTTCGCTTCACTGATGAAGTCATTCAGAAAATGATAAACAGTAGACCTCTATTTCCTACTTTCCATATTCTAAATGTTATAGAAAATTATGTTAAATTTACTCCATTGTAAGATGTTCTGTGCAACCACTCTCTGTCTATCATTACAATGGATGCTAATAGCAAGTTGCAGCTCAAGCATTTGCAAAACAACTGTGATTTTCTGTGGATGTCAAGTCGAAGTCCGCACACCAGGGATTAATGAAGATAAGCAGCGAGCACCATGATAATGCCAAGCGAGAAGTTTGCACGTGGCCACCGATTATCCTTTCAATTTAATACGCCACGTGTGGTTAATGACGGGGTCATGAACTTACACAGGAGTGTATCCACGAACATTTATGTGACATTGCACGATCCTATCATTAGATTGCACTAAAAACCGCGAAGGTTTCTAAACCATTGATAATTTGCCGCTCGCAATTACGCGGACAGGTTGTCTGAGTCCCGTCTCGTCATTTTCAACTGTCAGAGTAGAGATTCAAGTTAGAATTCTGGGAACTGAAGATTGTTTTCATGAAAAATTGAAAAGTGAAGATTATTTTCATGCAAAATTGAAAAGTGAAGATTTTTCTCGTGAAAAATTGAAGAGTGCAGATTTTTCACCTGAAAAATTGACAAGTGAAGATGTTTCTCGTGAAAAATTGAAAAGTTATGATTTTTCTCCTGAAAAATTGACAAGTGAAGATTTTTTCCTAAAAAAAATTGAAAAGTGAAAATTTTCTCGTAAAAATTTCGGAACTGAAGATTTATCATGAAAAATCGAGATCTGAATATTTTCTTTGTAAAAAAATCGGGAACTGAATATTTTCCTCTTGGAAAATCGAGAACTGAATATTTTCCTCTTAAAAAATCGAGAACTGAATATTTTCTTGGTGAAAAATGGAGAGCTGAATATTTTTTCTCGTGAAAAATCGAGATCTGAATATTTTCTTTGTAAAAAAATCGGGAACTGAATATTTTCCTCTTGAAAAATCGAGAACTGAAAATTTTCTTTATGAAAAACGGAGAGCTGAAAATTTTTTCTCGTGAAAAATCGAGATCTGAATATTTTCTTTGTGAAAAACGGAGAACTGAACATTTTCCTCTTGAAAAATCGAGAACTGAATATTTTCTTTATGAAAAACGGAGAGCTGAATATTTTCTCTCATGAAAAATCGAGAACTGAAAATTTTCTTTATGACAAACAGAGAGCTGAAAATTTTTTCTCGTGAAAAATCGAGAACTGAATATTTTCTTTGTGAAAAACTGAGAGCTGAACATTTTTCTCGTGAAAAATCGAGAACTGAATATTTTCTTTATGAAAAACGGAGAGCTGAATATTTTCTCTCATGAAAAATCGAGAACTGAAAATTTTCTTTATGAAAAACGGAGAGCTGAAAATTTTTTCTCGTGAAAAATCGAGATCTGAATATTTTCTTTGTGAAAAACGGAGAACTGAACATTTTCCTCTTGAAAAATCGAGAACTGAATATTTTCTTTATGAAAAACGGAGAGCTGAATATTTTCTCTCATGAAAAATCGAGAACTGAAAATTTTCTTTATGACAAACAGAGAGCTGAAAATTTTTTCTCGTGAAAAATCGAGAACTGAATATTTTCTTTGTGAAAAACTGAGAGCTGAACATTTTTCTCATGAAAAATCGAGAACTGAATATTTTCTTTATGAAAAACGGAGAGCTGAATATTTTCTCTCATGAAAAATCGAGAACTGAAAATTTTCTTTATGACAAACAGAGAGCTGAAAATTTTTTCTCGTGAAAAATCGAGAACTGAATATTTTCTTTGCGAAAAACTGAGAGCTGAATATTTTTCTCATGAAAAATCGAGAACTGAAAATTTTCTTTATGAAAAACCGCAGCTGAACATTTTTCTCGTGAAAAATCGAGAACCGAACATTTTTCTCGTGATAACCCGAGAACCAAATACTTTCTTGTGAAAAATGGGGAAGCGAATATTTCTTTGTGGACAAATGGGAAACTCAATATTCGTCTTATGAAAATGTAGGGCTAAAAAATAGAAAAGCGAACCCTTTTCAAGAAACAACGTTGAAGTCTTTTAATATTAAATGACACATTCCCCTTAATCCGATCAACCTTGAATCCACACAAAGGAAACCCAGTATCATATAGACCACTCAAGGTCAAGGGATCACGGGGGTAAAGAGAACGGAGAGAAGAATGAATAGCAGCATCGGTGTACATGAAATCGATGACACGAATAAGGGTGTAAAACCACCTGCTTCTCCATTTTTCCCCGCTAAGTGTGTTAGCCAATTAATTGCGCACTCGGAAGAATTAAATCGGGGGCTACCCACTTACAAATCGTCAGACTATTTTTCACTTTGTTATTAAAAGTCTAACACACTGGATAATTAATAAAACCTATACTATAAAAAAAGTATTTTAATCGCGATGTTACCTTGAAATAACATCATTCAAGGGAGTGCAAAATGAATTAATATACAAGCGTAAAAAATAGAATAGATAAAATGAGAAGATGTTAAATATAGATTATAGAATAAAAAAAATAGAAGATGGATAGCATACAACTGGGTAGAAGATAGAAACAATTTGACAAGTCAGACAGCATTATCTACTGTACAATGACACGATGGATGATGTCCATCCGGAGCGTACAGTAGATAATGACGTCTGACTTGCGAAATTTTCTTTATGCGTACAGAGCTGAGATTGCTTCAAAGGACATGTAGTGATACATCAATTCCTCTTGCTTCCTACGAAACTGTGTCTAAAATAAACACATGATCGACGATAAGAATTGAAGATCAGTTCAAAACATCGACTTGGGGGAATTTAAATTATCCGTCGACCTACTTTTGGGCATTTAAATTCCTCCACTATGGCCTTCCACCTTTTAGCAAAATGATTAACCAGACGGTGTAATTTCAAATAATATTTTGATATTAATATTCGTAAGCTATTTCGTTCTAAATATTATGTGCAGTTAATACAACGTTAAGAGGAAGAATCGAGAAACGTGCTTCTACGTCTCTAATTAAGTCAATGGCGCACGAAAGACGTTCTACGTCTCGACGTCCGAAATGTTTCCTTATTTACAAAAGAAATAATACGAAGAATAAAAGCCGTTTGTATTCGATACGCAGCTTTATCATCACGCACATTTAAAAAAGAAACCCTCATTCTCCATAATTCGAAATCAATCATCACCTACATCTATCATCTCTTCAAATAAAAAAAAATTAGGTCCTCGATTAGCCACAGCAACAACCTCAACCATTTTCATTCGTTCCAAAACAAGGTAAATACCAACACATCCCCCGACCGGTTGAATGAAAATCCAATCTCTGCCGAAAGAAACGCACGAACGTAGCAGAAGCTTGTTCGCCGGCGTGAATTTAATTCTGCGGATAACAAACCTGGTGCAAGGCTCTCACGACGTCCAGTCCAGGGATTCCCGGGGATGGCAGGGTAAGCTGCAGCCCCTGATGGTGAGACTGCCTGCCAGCTTCAGCTTCCATGCCTCCTCCTCCCCGCCCGGTGTTTCTAACGAGCCCCTGCCGCCGCCACAGGTCATGCCGAAACCTCTCGTTTTTTTTTTCCCTCGTCCCGTTCGGCCACTTCACGGTTACCGACGATCTTTCACCGATTCTAATCGATCACACGCGTCGCTCCTCGCACGTTATATATCGCGCGCGCACACACAGCCACGATCGATTCCCTCCCATGCAAGCCTTCAATCTTTCCGGGCGATACGAGCCCCGACGAGCGAGACTGATGGACCGACGAGCAAGGAGAATCCCTAATCCATAGGAGGCAGCCCCCTCCGATATCCCCCGCACCTTTCGTTACGGATGTAACAACAGAGGAATCGCTATTCACACCCCTCGAGCACGAGGTTATAAATAGAAACGAAAATGTCAGGGATGATTAATACGCGCGACATCACCTCCCGCGATGCTTTTCCGTACGAACCTGTCCCATGTCCCACCCAGCCTCTCGAAATGTCAATCGTATTTAATGGCGCGAAAAAAAAAGTCGCGTATAACGAGGGCGAGAAAGAGGACACACTTGGAACGACGATTTTAAATGGATCTTAGATTGCTCCTGCGGTTTCGAGGGCTAGCTTTTAACGCAACGAGAGCTGAGATGCAACGGGGAATCTTTTGCGCGCTACTTTAGACCGCCAAACGATTTTCTTCCTACGGAAATACGTTTGAGGCTTGTTCCTCTTTCTTTTACATTGGGTTAAGAACTTTAATTCGATTCGTTTTTAGTACTCTTGTTGGTTATTGAAAGTTAGACTGTTGAAAGAATATTACACCAGTAGCGTAACATCGCAAGTAGTAGATCGTGTAAATTACATCGGGATGAAGTAAACAGGTTTTAAAGAGAGGGCTATTGAAACTATGTTCATTAGATAAACAATAGTTTGATATGGAATCGGAAGTAAACTTACGTTCTTCGTCGCTGGTCAATTACATACATTGGAGCCGAGCGAAGGTTAATTAAGGAAATTGATGTTTTTCTTTAGAAAGTAACGACGCCGTAGGTACTGCGCGTAATGCCATACGGATTGATTCACTTTTACGCACGCACTTTATCGTTCACTGTCCGAGACCGTAACTCTACTCCTGCGAACGCTTACGGCGGTGCTTGAACGGAGTTTTCCAGTAAGCGATCATTGTTACGACCGTTAAACGATACCAATCGATAATGGACAAGCGAAAAGTTCATGGGTACGCACTTGGGCGCGATCGCCGAGTGTTTAAAATCTATTAAGCTAGGCTGTCGCGTTATACCTCGTCAAACACCGATTATCATTTAATATACCGAGACTTTGTCGCCTGTACGCGATACCGGGGAGTCTGTTCGATTCGCACGCTCCCGTCCCAAGGAACGTTCACCCGTACTTCGATCTCAATTGTTTACAAAACTACTTTTTCGCGAGTGCGACGCGGCAGCGTAATTTTCATACGAATGTCAACAATATAGCTCGAGCTGTCACTTGCCCTTTAATGCAGACGACGGGATAGTAATACATAGTCAATTACCAGGCCTGCCAACGTTGCGCGATCGCCGTCGCGCGACAAGGAGCATTTCCACCACGAGACGAATGACCAACGCCTCTGAGAACGATAATCCTTCGCCACTTACATTGCTGCAGATAATTTCTGCACAAACCACTGTTCTCCGTTTTCTAGATTTTCACAAAATTGCAAACCTCTTCGATAAAAAAAACACCCCTGTCTCTCACGGAAGATTCAAATCCACTTGAAAGGAAAAGTATATTCTTCAGCAGTAGAATCTTAGATAAACTCGATCTTTGTTGAATCTTTTACTACCACTCCCGTGAATTAATATACGCAATTAACACGTTTACCAAACAGTCCATTAACGTTTCATTTACAAATCCGCCTTGCGCGATTGTTTGGAAACGAAGCTCATAGGAACAGCGAGTGACACATGCACCAACGCACGTACACGGCGCACGGCAATCTGTCCGCGCAAAGTTCGGTTTCATCCGATTATACGCTCCCGTGGTATTAATCGCGACGCTGGCATTACACGCGGTGAGCAAATAACGGTTAAAAAAAAAGATTCACAAGAAAAGGGGGATCGTTACGCAAATACGCGGCCACGTAGTAATGTGTTTTATTGGATAACAAGGTTTAATCGAAGTGATCGAAGGAGCGGTCCTACTGCAAGAGGATGGATTATATGACCAGTTTGAAAAGCATTTTATTTGTGATCTTTCTACACTTGTCGCTGCTGAATTGTGCTCAGTTATCGAGAACTTACTTCAACGACGTATCCAACAGCGGCGGCGATGTTGTACCGAGAATCAACTGGCTATTCAGCAACTCCGCGGACAGTACCGTTAGGGTTAAGAGAGCGAACGTGGTGAATTCTTATTTACCTGTTAAGTGCCGGCAGACTTTAAGTCGTCTCTGCGACGAAATAAACAGAAACAATGACGAACTGATATTACTAGAGTGCATTCAACGTCTCAAGGTACAACCTCCGATCTGTTACAATTAACGATAATTTATACATTTCGTTAGGAAATTTATAGCGCTACCAGCCCTTTACAAAACCCTTATTAATGTCCCTTACATCACAGAAGAATTAATCCAAAATCGTATATTGCAAATCTAGACCTCGCACTCCGCGAATCAGGATTAATTTAATTCCCCTTCGTGTTACAGCCGATGCAAGTATCCGGTATCGACGATGAATGTCGACAGGCGATTTGGGAATACATCTTAAACATTACTAATAACTACAACATAGAAAGACTAGCTAAGAAAACTTGTGGCAAGGAGCTAGACTCGTTCGACTGTTCCAGCTCCGACGACAAGCACGGCGCGTATTTATCCTGCTTAATCGATAAGAGGGAAACGGTGAAGGATCCCGACTGTATCGCGTATATTCGACGATTGGAATGGATCGCCGTTAGCGACTTTAGGATTATAACGCCGTTCTCGTCGGATTGCGAGAGCGATATTAGAATGTTTAAATGCGATAAGATACAGCCGTACAGAGACATATCGCAGGGGCAAATATTGGCTTGCTTGCAAGAGCACGTTAACGAACTTCAGCTTCTCTGCAAGCGGCATATATTTCACGTGTCCGAGATGCAAGCCGAAGACGTGAACTTAGATCGTCAGTTGTACATAGCTTGTTCCCAGGATCGTCTCAGATTCTGCTCCGACGTTACGCCAGGCAGCGGCCAAGTGTACAAATGTCTGATGCAGCATAAAACGGATAGATCCATGACGCCGGTCTGTCAAGAGCAGCTGACGAGGAGAGGGAAGCTCATAGCGTCGGATTATAGAGTCAGTAAAGGGCTCGTTAAAGCTTGCAAAGACGATATTAAAAATAATCGTTGCAGAAGACCAAATTTCGAGGATAAGAACATAAGGCTCGCGCAGATTCTGCTTTGCCTAGAATCGGCAGTAAAGAATGGTAGCAAGATCGACGGGAATTGCCAGGCAGAAATGTTCGATCATAGGAAACTTCTGATGGAAGATTATAGATTATCCCCTGAAATAGTCGACGGATGTGCCAATGACATTACGACGTTCTGCAACGGCCTGGAAGTTGGCGGCGCGACGATTCATTGCTTGATGGAGCACACCAGGACGAGGAAGAGGAAGTCGAGAGTATCTCCGAAGTGCCAGAAAGCGGTAATAAAACATCCATACGTATTTACAGAGGCCTAAGTCGTGTAATTGTGGATATTAAGTAAATGTCTTCTCTGTCGATGATAGTTGAAAGAATTGATCCTGGAGGCCGATGCTGGCGAAGATTGGAGAATCGATCCTGTTCTGCGAGAGCAATGTCAGCCCGTCGTTAACTTGGCTTGCAGAGATGTAAGGATCGCTTGGAATTTAATGAAATTCAGTAAACAGTAACGTATTCGGCTGGATTGGATTTCAGGTACACGGAGGAGACGCTAGAGTGATATCCTGTCTAATGGAGCAGCTGGGTACAGACAGAATGACAGTAGCTTGCGAAACTGCGTTAGTTCAAATACAATATTTCGTAGCCAGAGACTTTAAACTCGATCCTCAGTTGTACAGAGCGTGCAAGTTCGACGCGACACGATTGTGCCACGCGAGGAACGCGTGGGCTGCCGATGGGAAGCAAATGGACCCGGAGCGTGGACCTCTCGTTCTACCATGTTTATATAGGCACGTGTATCATCCTCAGAAAAACATGACAGTAAGAATTTGTGTAACCATCGGACGGATGTATAAATTCGAATTAAAGATTTACTCTTCTCTAACTAACGATTTCAGTTAAGAACCGAGTGCCTGGAAGAAATCAGACGCGTTATGAGGCAGCGAGCTATAAACGTTGATTTGCAGCCCGAGATCGAGGAAGTCTGTCTGACCGAATTGGCGTCGTATTGTTACGACAAAACTGCGAAGGGGGAAGAAATATTGTGCCTTCAAGACAAATTAGATAGGTAATAAATCTTACGGTCACCTGGCGATTTCTGTTATATTTTCATTTCAACTCGTTTATTTGCAGCTTGAACAAGAATTGCAAATTAGCAGTTGGTAATTTTACCGAAGAGCAGGCTGAACGGGTCGAACTAAACCCAGTAATATCCGCCGCGTGTCAACATATCATGGAACGTCATTGCGAGGTACAATATAAACTTTCCTACTCAAGATTAACTGAAACGTTATTCTTTTCACTTGTAATGCTTACGCGAACGATCTATTAAACAGGAGGTATTGAAGTACGGCAAAGACGAGGGTGACATGATGGAGTGTTTAATAGAACACAAGAACGATCTGGATGTACGATCCGATTACAAATGCAAAGCAGCGGTTGAACATTTCCAGTTGATATCGCTGAAGAACTACCACTTTACGTATAAATTCAAAGAAGCCTGTAGACCTTCTGTCAAGAGATGGTGTCCGAAGTAAAATTTTTCATACAATTTCTCGAATACATTAGGAAGAGTTTGGAGTAAAAGCGATTCATACAAATGTCCTCTTCAGGTCGAAAACTAAAGCGGAAGTAATAGAGTGTTTGAGCACGATAGTGCAAGAGAATATTATAAAAGATACGCAGCATCATATACCGAAAGAGTGTAGGCAGCAATTACGAGCGCAGCTTTATCAGCAACGGGAAAACATCCAATTCGATCCTATACTGCAAGCGCAATGTACAACCGACATTAAACAATACTGTTTCAACGTCGAGCCAGGAAACTCGCAGGTAACTCGCGCGCACGCTGCACTAAAATGCCCTCGCTCTTTGTATCAGTGTAAGTAAGGCCACGATTATTTTAGATTCTTGAATGTTTAGCGGCACATAAGTCTAAACTGTCAGACGCATGTCACAAGCAATTGTTTAAAGTAAGGAAGCAAGAATTCCAAGACAGCTCGAGCGACTTCGCTCTGCTGAACACTTGCCGCGTCATGGTGAGGCAATTCTGTCACGACGTGAGTCGCTCGCAAGCGCTGGACTGTTTAAAGAGGTACAAAGATGAGCCGACGTTCGACGAGAAGTGTAAGAATATTGTTGTGCGGAGAATGATCGAGCAAAATACGGACTACAGATTCAACACTGCGTTGCAAACTGCGTGCTCTAGTGACATCAATAAGCATTGCAAAGAGGTGAGTTTTTACGGGAGCGACGTTACATAAGTGTTGCGAGTATATCTGTATTCTAATACACGTGTAACACGCTTTTTCAGGTTTTACTGCACGAGCCCACGGATAAAGAGCTTGAAGGAAAAGTCATAAGGTGCTTGAAGATTAAATTCCGGGAATCGAGGCTCGCGGTGAAGTGCGAGCATCAGATGGCCAACATACTCAGGGAAGCAGCTTTGAATTACCATTTAAATCCATTACTTGCCACGATGTGCGCGCACGAGGTACTTAAACATGCTTCTAAAGCGACGACATGGTAATTGATTTCGAGAGCTTATGTGTGTAATGCTTCGTATTGTATCCAACAGATCGAAACAATTTGTAGAGCAGACGAAAACGACCCGGGAGCAGTGGAAGAATGTCTGAAGATGGTGTTCAACGCTGGCAACAGAGACATGAAAGAAGAATGCCGTCTTGAGATAGCTGACTTAATAGAACAAACGAGGGCGGATATTAATGTGGATCCTTTATTGCAAAAAGCGTGCGCTGTTGATGTTAGTAAATACTGCAGCGATGTCTCTCAAGGAGCGGGAAGACGTACGTAAAATATTAATTAAACGATAGCCCGTCAATTAATTCAATATGCTAACCGTCGCTGTTTTTCTTCAGATATCATGTGTCTGCAAAATGTATTAGACGATACTAATAAGTCTCTACAACCCGACTGCTATAAAATGTTAACCACGAGGATCGAAATGTTCAGGAATGCAGCTAAGGTAATCAGCTCTGTTCTCCTTAAGGGAACTAGGCAGTCGAAAAATCGATTCTTTTTATTGCATTTTCCGAAAATACTATCTTTTCTGAATAAAATGCCTCTTGGTACATAGTAAAATTTGCACAATTGTAGATTTGGCAGCTAAAAACGTCGAGCGGCAACCTATAGCGTCGCCTCTGCCCAGAAACTTTAAACGCGTTTTTCTCGAATATTTTTTTTCTCTTCATTTTTTCCTGATTGCGTACGAATGGAGGTTCAGATCGACGTGGAAAAATTACAGGATGTGTAAAACACGTGCCTTTTCGGAGCAAACCTCTGATATGGCCCGTAAAAAATCGAGATTTTTCATAAAAAAATTAAGAAGTCACCGGATTTTAGTAGCGCACCATCCAAGTTTCTGGGCAAAGGCGACGCTATAGGTTGCCGCTTCACGTTTTTAGCTGCCAAATCTACAATTTTGCGAATTTTACTACAAACCAAGCGGCATTTTATTCACAAAAGATAGTACTTTAGGAAAATACAATAAAAACATCGATTTTTCGACTGCCTAGTCCCTTTAAAGACTTATCGGTATATGCGCGTAACGCGTATTCGTTACTTTCCAGTTAATCGCGCCAAATTCAATACAAGAGCTGTACTCGACGGTAAATCGATCTCCAGCGAGGCGATACTTCATGATCGTTGCATTAACGATGATCGGTCTGATCTTCATCACCGGCTTATTTTGTGGAAGAGTGACGAGGCGGACAATGCTACTGAAGAACAAATGATGATTCCTAGTGAGAAAAATCCGTCCTCGAGCAAGATTTTCACTCGGTTTAATTTAAAAAAAAAAAAAAACAACTCGCTCCGCGAAGTAAACATCGAGAATAAAAAAAGGAACAGCAAGAAGTGATTGATCGAGTGACCTTTCTGCGAAGTATCGAGCCGCTGAGGGAAAACAGAACAGAAATATGAATCTTTTTATACGGTTCTTTTTTATCATATATAAACTTATGAAAGAGTAATATTTAAATATTATCGCATCAGCGCTACTATGTCCGCGATTCTATGATCTGTCATCCATAGTATTATCATAAATGTAAAAACTGTACAAGTTGAATGAATGGAGTGTATGGATAAACTGGGAGTGATTTGCGATTAAGGTAGATTTTAATAAAAACAAATATATTAATAGAGATTATATATATATATAATAAATTGAAATGGAGAATGCAGTTTTATGTCAATATTCTATACATTTGTGATATATAAAAAAAAAATCGTAAGAAAAAGGAATAATCACATTTCATTTAAGGTGAAACATATTATCCGGGCACAAATTATCTTGGTCTTCCATTTTAGAACGCATACGCGGTAGACGCTATTCGGAATGATTTACAATGAACGAACTTGAGTGATTATGTGACCTGCACCACAATGCGGTATGCAATAATGATGTTATGCATTTCTTTGAAAATAAAAATTATGCTCAATTTATGGTAACTAAAGCTATCCGATCTTGTCACTGAACATATTACGATACTGTATTATAAGTTAAGGTGTAAGACCAAATATTATGTGACGCAAAAGTATATTATGGATGAACTATGAAGGTAAAAATACTCAACTGTAGCTACATTGTTGTTAGTTATATAGAAAATAATAAATTTCCTTTTTACCCTTAACCGCAAAAAAACCACCCGAACGTTACGAAACAAGTCTCGATGTAAGGGGGAGTTTAATATAAGTTCAACTTTACGTGTGAATTTCAAAAGCAGCATAATCTAATTCAAATTTAATTTAGAAAATAAATTTTTTATTATGTTAAACATTCATATGAAAATAAGATCCCTATCGAATACCCACGCAATGAAATCAGCGGTGGGTTCGAAGCTAATTTTTAAATTCTCGAAGCTCGAATGCGAGACTTGGTGAGACCTCGAAACGCTTGAAACTTGAAGTGCTGATTCTGTTTTGTAAGTGGAAAATTTATGCATGAATCTCTATGATCGTAGTTAATCAAAATATAATAATACATAAACTCTTGAGGCGTGCTGCGAAAGATTTTTTATTCATTGATTTTATACTTTTTCTTATTTGAATTTCGAGAGTTTCGAATCAGGAAAAAAGTGCGAACTTTCGAATTCTCGAAACTCGAAACTTTCTTGGGTTTCGAGGTTTCGACGGATCGAGAAACCCACCCCTAAATTAAATCTATTCTTTCGTAGTCTCTCGCTTGTTTAAGGGGGAACACCACTGTGACGGCCGGAAAAGTAAGCCACTTTTAAGAATTTTATTCGGGAATAATTTACAGTTTTCATAGAAAATTTATATTACCTACCTTTAGTACGCTGTCTCAAGAGACTACACAAAAAAAAATAAATAGAAAAGCATCTATAAATTTTAATATATTAATTAATCTTGTAGACCCTCACACGCGAGCTGGTCGAATGTGTAACGATGGAACCGCAGGTCCGAAATCAAATTTCATTTTTTTTTATAAACTATATGAGTGTAGTTTTCGTTATGCGTACGTATTTATTTTATTGAAAACAAACTCTTTAAAATACGCTCGAAAAACGGTCCATGTTATTCGCGAATTTTTGAAACTTTTCTTCTAAAGCGTACCATTTTTACAAAAATAATTTTTTTAAGAAATCGGTACGCACAATGGAAACTACACTCATATAGTTTATAAAAAAATGAAATTTGATTTCGGACCATTGGTTCCATAGTTACACGCTCGACCAGCTTGCGTGGGGGAGGGGGGGTCTAGAAGATTAATTAATATATTAAAATTTAGAGATATTTTTCTATTTTTTTTTTTTGTATAGTTTCTTAAGACAGCGTACTAAAGGTAGGTAATAAAAATTTTCTATGGAAACTGAAAATTATTTCTGAAAAAAATTCTTAAATATGGCTTATTTTTCCGGCCGTCACAGTGATGTTCCCCCTTAAGTTCAAAATCGTAGAGACGCGGCGAGTATAGCTTTACATTTTAATGCGACGGCAAGGTACTTTCATGTAATCCTAATAATACAGTTTGCTTGGAGGCGAGGATCTGCCTATCCAATAGCGATCACCGCCGACAAACTCGATCCATGCCGCAAAAGGAATAGAGCGAAAGCCACGGGCGGCTCGTTCTGCTTTTATGGCTCTAATTTTTGAGTTCGAACGCTGCGCAACGGTCGCCGTTCACGGTTTGACGGAAGACCGCAAGGAGACGCAAGAGTCGCGCGGAGTGCAACAGAGCCAGCGAAACGCTCTGTTAACACATCAAAAACCTGTGCAACGCAGGTCCGCGACGTTGTTTGTGCGTGGAACGAGCCGAAATCTTATCCGCGACGTTAGCCGTGAATAAACGTACGCGTTCTACGTTACGTGTGCCGCGCGCGTAACCGTCCGATCGTTACGAAACAGGTTTACAGGATCGGTTGCTCGCCGTTGGCTGGAATCGCGGCGGATACGCTGGTGAAGCCTGCCGGAGAGCTCAACGTCGTCCAGCCCGTTCGCCGAAAGATTGATGCTGGAGGCGCGTCGAAGGGCATCGTCGACCTTGCCGCGGAGTACTCGCGCGACAAATGTCGAGTCGCGATGTACTGCGTAACGACATAGGTGTGGCGCGCGCGAAAGAGAGAGCGTGCACGCGCGTATACGGTACCACGTACGTGCCAGTGCTCCGTTGGAATGAAGGCAGCAAAGAATCGGATTAAACTTTCCCCCGATTACGTTCCGGCGTAAAGAAACGACGTGTCAAAGCGTAACTCCGACATCGCCGTGTCATCCGCGCGCATAGCGATCGAGCCGCTACTCCTCTCCGCTCTAAGGATCGCAGATAGAAATTGTCGTGTCAGCCTTGCTGCGTGCCCGCGAGAAGTAAATATCAGTGGTGTCAGATACGCCGTGTGGGTGCGTGCCCGTGCCTGCGCCTATGCGTCTCCGTTCGCCGAGTCGTGGTGATCTTCGCAGTGGCGGCGGCGGAGGAGACAGTGAAGGTGGCGGCGGTGAAGGAGACGGTGGAGGTGGTGGTGGCGGAGGTGGCGGCGGCGGCGACGGCGACGACGACGACGACGGTTGCCGCGACGACGTTCGGAGGGAGAGATTTCGTGCATCGTGACTGAGAGTGAGTGAGTTGGTGCGTGTGCGTGGCTGCCCGCGCGTATACACGCTTTCTCATTCTCGGGATCGTGAGCGCGCGTGCGTGCGCCGCGTGTGCGCGTGTGTGCCGGTGGTGTGTATGTGTACATATGTGTGTTCTCTGGCGCGCGCGCATTAACGGAATTCACGCTCAGACACCACGCAGGGACTCTCAACAAATGTTTAAATGGACGCATCGTCCATTATCAGCCAGGTGTCGCGGGATGACGAGCTAGGCCAGTTTAATAACGAGAAAGGTAGGTGCCAGCCGCGGGCACGGCTTGCCTCCTTACAGTTCTTTTCTTACGTTTTTCTTCCAGATGCTGGATGGAATCTGCACCTGTTACGGGGACCGCACCGCGCTCCTCCTCACCTTACCTCACCTAACTTCACCTCTCCCGTCCCCCTGCCCACACCCCCTCCCCTGTCCTCCAGCGTGCCGTTCTGCTCGCCTATGCCTCGCTTCCGACGTCTCTTTTCCTCTCGCCCTCGTTTTTGCCTGGCCTCGCCTCGTTTCGCCTCGCCTCTCCTCGTCAAATCGTGTCCACTCCTCTCCCCCACCTTTCTTTTACCTAAGTTTCGCGTGTAACTTTATTTCATCGTGTCGCGCACCATACCTTGCCACCGTTTTGACACCCCCCCCTTTCCTCGCATCTTTCGTAAAATTGCTCGTTACCATCGAACCTTCCGACCGCTATGAATTAACAAAGGCACGAACGTCTCCTTTCTATCCTTCGCAGCGTATTAAATAATACGCGCGACCGAATATTTTACGATGTATCTTTGAAAGATTCTTATAACTATGCCAGGGAAAAGAATATTCAAGCGCAAAGAAATCCCAACGAAAACGCTCGCGGAACTCGGCGTTTTAGGGCCCAGACGATTTCTATTTGTACTATGTCTCTCTCGAAATATGTGTATTAATGGAGCGACGTTTGTTTCCCCCCCATGTAGCCCAGTTACCACGAGAAAATGAAGTGGCCAGCAACGGTCCAGCCAGTGGCAAGAAGCCAAGAGGGCGTGGACTTCTGCGATCTCTACTTTGTTGCCTCGGCAGAGGACGCGGCGGCAGCTCGAAGAGCTCCAAGACAAGTTCCCTGCAAGGCGATGGACGCGGCTCGCCGCCGCCGCCGTGCGGATCCCCTCGCTTCCTCCTTCCGCCCGTCCGGCATCAGGATATGCACAAGAAGTGCATGGTGATCGATTTGGACGAGACGCTAGTGCATAGTTCTTTCAAACCGATCAACAACGCCGACTTCGTTGTTCCTGTAGAGATCGACGGGACGGTGCATCAGGTGTACGTTTTAAAGAGGCCTTACGTGGACGAATTCTTACAAAGAATGGGCGAACTATACGAGTGTATACTGTTCACGGCGAGTTTGGCAAAGGTAGATATCTTCTGTCGTCGACGGCGTCGTACATTTTAAAGGGAAAACGTTCTTAGATTACTCAGCGATCTTCGTATTTACAGTATGCCGATCCGGTAGCAGATTTGCTCGACAGATGGGGAGTGTTCAGAGCAAGACTGTTTAGAGAATCGTGTGTTTTTCACAGAGGAAATTACGTTAAAGATTTAAATAGACTAGGGCGGGATTTGCAGCAGATTATTATCGTCGATAATAGCCCTGCCAGCTACATTTTCCATCCAGATAACGCGGTAAGTCTTATCGTAGAAACGAGCGCGCCTCGAAGCAGGAGGGAGCGAGCGTGTAAGCTTTGTAACGAATTTTCCAGGTACCAGTGGCATCGTGGTTCGACGATATGACGGATTCCGAACTATTAGACTTAATTCCATTTTTTGAGAAGCTCAGTAACGTTGAGAACATTTACACAGTCTTGTGCAATAGCAATCATCCTTATAATCAAGTACCTACTGTACAGAGTAGTCCAAGCCCAGGATCAGGTTCGCTCGGCGCTTCCTAGCCCCACCTACATTCTGGCCGAACAGCCAGTATTGTCGTCGCTCAATGCACTCTGAGGAGGATCGTCACTGGGATATTCCGTGTTACCCACTTGTTGTGTGGCGGTGGACAGCCAGGTGTGACCCGTTGACTACCGTGCGTAACATGCGCGAGGCATGCCTGTTGAACAATCATCCGGAAAGGACGTGAAAATCCTAAGTCCTCCTGTGTACCCACGAATCACAACTGCTCTTCGTTGTCGGCTTGATTTCACCTTCCCTGATAAAACAGCAATGCACCACGCCACCAGACTGTTCCGAGGGGGCGACGTGCCCAACACACAGATCTAATCGCTAACGTACAGGTATTCGGGGATAAGGCGATCCGCGAAGCTCAATTGGTAAACAACTCTTCCGATCACGCTGGAATGGAACGGACCTTTGAATGTAATTTATATCGGTCACGTGACTCGATGCGCGTGCCTCCGTGGTCTGGTGTACTCGAGAGAGGAAGCGGATAGCGAGGGTAACAGTGAGTGCGAAAAAGTGACATAGATTTTCTACCGGGTAAGTGCATAACACTTGTGCTCGCGTATAATCTTATTTCGTGCAGAGTACCTCAAGAATTAATCGTAAAAGAGAAGAAGAATTGTATATAAGAGATCAGAGTATAATAGCGTTAAGTGGGTGCGAAGAGAAGAAAGTACTGAATTACTTCGAGTCGTTTGATGGGCCATTCTATTCCTCCGCCTTTTTATATTCTGATTACTCGCTAGAAATCTCCATTGCTTTTACACGTATACAATTTTCGATGAGTTGTTTGCGGCGCTGCTGCGAATAATCGAGCAACGCGGCAATTAATTTTTATATAAATTTTACGAGGCTGATAATTCCAAATAGTAACAGATTTAGAGCATTTGCGAAATGCTTTGTACCGATTATAATCAAAATTCGTTTGCTGGAAATCCGTTGGAGCGCCGAGTACGATTTCGTTTGATCGGGGATTCTGTTCGTTCGCGAACGAACAAGAAACATTCGAATCTGAGAATTTAGACTAGCGACGAGAATATTAGAAAGATCGTTATTTTTCCAGTGCATTCTATTCCTTTTCTACCGAGACAATATTACTAGCAACTGGGACTTGAAATGTCGAATCTAAGTAAGATCGAAGTCAAATGCTAATGAACCGGCTGAATTGAATAACACGCTGAGATTCATAATCAGCCGTCTTTTGACGGTGTTTTAAACATTATTCTAAAAAAAACGATCGAGAGAACAATGCAGTGGGAATTGTATAATATAAAATGAATTTTTACGTACTTGAAAATTAGGTCGATGCATATCATTTTTCTCCCTCCAGGCAATTGTATGAATAATAAAGCGTTATGTTAATTCAATAATCATATTAGTATCATTAACAAATTAGAATTATTTAGACGTAACAGTTCCGAGGATAAGCAAGGGAGAAGAACGTATCTTTACGCGTACATCGCGCGTCTGCTAACAAGTAGTTATCGAACATTGTACGTTCAATTCATTGCATAGCAAATGTACAGATCGCATTATACTTCCATATCCAATCGAAAACGTCATTCTTCGTGCTTTTTATTTTATTATTATTCTCGCCAATATAATTATCATTATCGTCATTAATACCGTAGGGAACCGAATTTTTATTACGTAATTGTTGTTATCGGTTTAGTTTCAGATAGTATATTTTACTAAGAATATTACGTGTCCGCCGTTATCGAGTAACGCAACCGAGGGAGGAGAGAAACGATAGAAAGAAGCATTAGAGAAAAGAGCAACGATGTTTTGAAACGGTGTCCGACAGACGCCGGACAGTTGAGCAGATAAAGTTTCGTAACGTCTACGAAAGAATCCTTCGTCCGTGTGAGTCACTTGCACCTATTATCGTTTATTCGATTATAATATCGACGTATTTTCGTCGCATCTTTTACATAATGTGACCATCAGCATCGGCAAATTAGATTACAGTCTCTACATCGAAATTTCGGTATCCACCTTTCATCTTGCGGCATGGGAGACACGTTGATAAGATAAAGATAAACAGGAGCAGAAACGATATTCGAGTACTACGCGGTATATTTAATTTATTGTTAATTTAAGGGAAAGGACACGTATATAATGGTAATTTCACGTGTTCCGTAACAGATTTATTATGCCCACTTGGAACGGAGATTCCCCAGTGCTTTATGTTTGTAACAGCGACGCCGCAGTTTCTGTTTCTTTAATCCTAGTTCGTTATTGAGTTCGAACCTTTTCGTTTCTACCGATCTGTTACTCCGTTGTTTACCGTTCGAGAAAACTAGGCTCAACAGCGTTGTCGGCTTTCATTTCAGGAGAACGAAAGAGCTAAGGTACATGGCGATAAGAAGGTTATATAACAATAAGTCTTACGCATATTGCATAATGTTAAATGGCTTCCAACTACATGTTCTACACAGTTTTCTCTAGTTACTAAATGACTGTATTTTAAACGGGCTCGTAGCGAGACCACGATAGCAGGGACATAACGAATTGAGAATACTTCGCGCGACATGGAACGGAGAGATGAATTTTTATACCTTAAATCGTTTTAGTACCCCTAAAGCGTTAGATGCAAGCTGATGGTAAAATTCTGTACATAGATGTTCGACGGGTTCCTGTCTAGAGTTGTACACTTTATAATTTCTGATTGCGTTCGCTGTATTATTATCTCTGTATTTATGTTAATTACACATGTTTATGGAACATTTGTACTTAGTAAACGTACCTCGCCACTGCGCCGTAACGAGAACTCGACGCTCTTAGAATTATTCCACTTAAATCGTGGCAGTGCACAGCAGCTGAGCTTTTACTTTACCCGTCGTCTAGCGCGCTTGTAACCAGCCTGCCGCTAAATTTCAGCAAGTTAACGTTGCGATCGAGCCGCTTACATTCAAAAGGGAAACAATTCGCGGCGCTCTTCTCCTGTACACGTAACAGATAAAAGTGTAACCTTTCGTCGCGTTAATGCCCATCGAAACGACTCTACTGCGACAAGCCTGGTGCACCTCTACCGGAAATGCGTACAGCAGAGCAGGATGTATACAGGAGGGAAAATTTTATATTCGAACACCGAGAATGGACACTTGTTAGATTTTTATTCGCAGCGTCTTTTATATAAAGAGAATGAATGGAAGCGAGGAGGAAGCAAGTATCGCCTGCCGCTGTCTAAGGAAGCAGTCGTAAATTTGAGGCGCGCGAGCCGAGCGATTAACGAATGCGACACGCATATGTAACACAGTCACGTGGCAGAGTCCTAAAGAAGCACCTTCAATTTTCGTTTCTTTCGCCGTTTATCGTAGGAACGTTTTATCAGCGATAGCGTGCGCGATAACGAGTCGAGAATACGGAAAACAGTCGCCAAATGCCCGCCTTCTCGGTTTCGGACGATCAAGGGGACGTTCGAGGTTGACACGTTGGTCTTGCAGTCGATAAGACCGTTCTCCTTTTTTTCTCTCTCTTATTTTTTGAGTCTTCGCGGGTCCTACATGACGACAAGCCGCGTCGAGCGTCCCCCGACGCGTCGAGCACACCCATCGTACGTCGTGCTTCCTTGATTAATTAACGTTAACAAACCAGTGTATCGCTTTTATCGAATTACGATCTATCGGACGCCCGAGCGTGTCCGCGGCATTCGCGGCACGCACGCGCGTTTCTTTCCCCGTTCAATCGTGTATCGATCTTTCCAAGCATTTTTCTTTTTTTTTTGTTTTGTTTTCTTTTTATTTTTAATAATGGTTATTATTATTATTAATATTACGTGGAGTTGTAATATGATTGTAGGCGCACCGTAGCAGAGGAACTCTGAGGAACACTCGCCCGTCGCGAGTTCGCAGACACAATGCGTTTCTTTTTCTTTTTTTTAGATTTAATTGTATCATGCGCGGAGAAAATTGTTAGCGCGGGAGAGGCGTTGGCGGGAAACGATCGTGATACGTAATTAGGTGTAAATGTAAATCGTTAGGTAGGCCAATGACATTTCATTGACGAGCGTGCGAGATATCGTACGCTGACGCGACGGTGTGATTTAACGTATGCGCGTGCACAGGGTGGCTTGTAATTCGTGAACGCGATTGAGAAGAGGCGATCCTTGGCGCAAAAATGAGTGAAACGTGTGGCTTCGTTTCGGAGAAAAGCAATTTCGAAGATTCGTCGGGCACGATTTAGCGATTATATGGGGCGAATTCCACTTGCGCCCAAATCGCCCGTGATTTTCTTTAAGATAGGTTTTCCCATACGCGACCGAACGCAACGTCAAGGATTTCCAGGTCGATTTTCTCGAAAATTAAGCGCGATATCAAAAAAAGTTACTCTTTCTTTTTTACTTATAACAAGTAAATAAGTCGAGAAAAAGGAATAAAATTTTTTGATATTGCGTTTCATTCTCGAGAAAATCGACTTTGAAACTCTTAACGTTGCGTCCAGTCGCGTATAGGAAAACCTACTTTAATGAAAATCACGGGCGATTTGGGCGTAAGTGGAATTCGCCCATGATAGTGTTTATCAGTGCCGACGATACAGCAGATTCGTTTGATAAACTGTTTGTTTTTTGTTATCTTAAAAATGGCCCTTGGAGTTTTAAACGCGAATTCCACGTGGAAGATGCTCGACATCTTGTTCCACTAAATGAGAGGATTAGAAAGTGAGAATACAGTGATATTTTTCATTCGCCTTTTCAATTCACAGAGCAGAACTGCGTCTGCATAGCCTTTGCGGTTTCTAATGTAACAAGAAATAATCTGCGCGGTGATCGAATGATGTACATAAATCAGCTTTCCCCGAAACGAGGCCGCTTAGAAGAAAACTTTAATCTCCATTTTCGAGCCATTTTTTATACGAGAAATCACTCTTCTCGGTCTAACTGCGAACTACACTCCGCTCTAGATGCGCGCGTACAGATATATGCGTTTCATAGATACGAAAACGCGAGAGTTATTGCTTTTATTCGCGGCCGAGTGTTTTCCATGAAATTGCTCGGCACGCGATTCAACGTGTCCGGGTTGACTTTCCGTTAAAAAAAGAGAGCCGCAAATCGTGTACCGGCGATTTTAATAAATTACATTTCTACTGTTTTACACGGGGGCGTGTCGTTCTGTCGACTGCGAGCTTATCAAGCACGTCGATATTGTTTGCCGATAATTGCGGGGCGACGGCGTTTTTACGAGGGTGATCTAGCAATATATATCCAATCGGTTGACTCGATCGTTGTGTTGATTTTCAAAAGATCGTTGTTGTTATCTTGCTAGGGTTCGGCCGCGGGATCGGGGGCCGTTCGGTGATAGAAATAAACTGGTGCTGCGACCAACAGCAATAACGAGAACGGTGACCGCTAACATTTTTCTCAGTGCAGAATCGTTGTTTCGGGCAGCGAAGCGAGCGCGAATTGTAGAGAAGAGAATGGATGCGTGAGTGAGTGTGAGATGCGGCGCGAGCGTGTGTGTAAAGCGTTTTTAACAAAATAATTAGAACGAGAAAGTGGAGGAAGATGAAGACAGGGGTAAAGATCGTGAAGATCGTTCGCCAAGCAACGGTCACGGTATCGAAATCGAAACTTTTCATATTGCAACCAGTTTGAATACGAGATATGCAGAGAGGGAGAGAGAGAGAGAAGTGGGGTGCAGAGCAACACGAACTCCATTTGTTGCTAGATTATGCTCTGCCGATTAAATTATTGTATTATTACTACTACCGCTACTATTACTATACATACATTGTACAAAATTCGCCACAAATGGAAAGGAATTATATTAGGGTTCAAAGCGTGTCCCCTGTTGGGTGTCGGAGCAGAGATAAGGAAAGAACGAATGGCGAGACGGAGAATAGAAAGCTGGAAGAAATACGACGCGAGAGAGGCGCGAGTGTGCGTGTAAAAATGTGAGAAATGTGGAGAGGAACGGGAAAGAAGAAGAAAACATAATTAATGATATTGCCTTGATTTGTAAATAAAATCTTAATTACTTCCACTAACGAACGAACCTTCTCTGCGGATTTACCGAGCGGGCCGCGAGCTCGGCCCACGCGCGGCTCACCCCCCCGCTCCCCCTCCTCCGCCGTCGTCGATTTCGTATGTTTTTTACTAAAGCCGCGGCTGATTTTTTAAACAGCGAGATATTTTGTACAGTAAACGCGAGAGGTAAAATAATAATATAAAAAAAAAAAATGAAGTGAAAGAGGACGAGGAGGAGGATGAACGGGCGGAGGTGAGCCCCGTGCGCGTCGACCACCGGAACAATCAGCTAGACTTATGTAACATCTCCCGCCCCTCCGACATGTCCAGTTTGCTCTGTGATTCTGTGTTTAATAAAAAAAAAAGAAGCAAAAAATATATTATATTACGCATATGTACATACACGCGAATGGTAATAGAGTTTCTTTGGTAGCTGCATGGACCCCGCACGATAACGTTCCCCGATCTATTAATAATGTCTATTCGTTACTGAAATGACAGGTCGATTTATTAGACCACGATTTTCACTTTGGAAAATAGTATGTAGGAGTTTAAAGTAAAGATTACAGTAAATATTCGTTATGAGCCCGTTTTTGGCTCCCGTTGACAGCCCGGCGACTATCCCCACCATTTCTTGGAAGCCTGCGGACGAGAGTGAGAACCGGACAACGAGCGAGAGGAAACGAAAGAGTCAGATACGAAGCTGCTGTCGGATATGAAAGAGAGAATCATGTCGGCAACCCACTATGAGCCCGCCGCTAGTCCTGTTCGTCGGGCTCATAACGGGGGTGTAGTGTATGCCACTTTCCGATTTTGTTTCTCTTGGATACGATTCAGTGCAGAGGGGGCGTAAGTATACTGGGTATGTGCAGGCTATAGTAGTTGATAAAATTCATTGAGATAAATAAAAGGCTTGATAAACGTGTATCTAGAAATTCAAAGAGATTTGCACGGCTGTTGAGATAACCCTAATTTTTTTCCTGTCTACGGGATTATCGGCAGCTTGAATATTCAAACGGTTGTCAGAAAGTGAAAGAAGCGAGAGAAAGTGGCCGTTTGGATGAGAAATTATTAGCTTCTGGATGTAAGTTCTCTAGAGCTTTCTCGTTTCTTGAAATTCGTTGGCTCTTCTAATTTGCATTCGTAGTTTATTTACACCCTGTAGAATGGTATGTGGTAATTTTAACGTTATCGAAGCGATTATAGGACGCTTAAATGGCACGCGAAGCGGGTATGATGTAAAAAGGAATTGCAGGTTGATAAGTGTTCTCTGTACGTACGAGCCGTACACTCGCTTCCATTCTAATACGAATGACACCGCGGTATTTAGGTCGAGCTGCCCGATCGCATGCGATTAATCTCGATATTGGATTTCCGTGGGCACTACGGTGTAAAAGGAAATGTCATGACCGACGTTGCGCTATGAATTTCTAGCCAGTCGTTGCTCGATGCTCGCAGCGAATTCTTTTTGTACCATAAATAAGAAAGTATAGAGAAAAATCTGTCGGCATCAAAGAAACTAAAATATTTCGGTTTACTTAATAGCAGATCGAAATATTTGAATAACAATAGAAAGGCAAATTATACTTTCAATGAACAGAACTTTCTACCGAAGAGTATATATCTGTGCACTGATAATTTAAGTTACATTATATACATACTAAGTTTGATTCACCAGAAATCTTTTTGATAGATCGGATAACGAGGTGAAATTTCACGAACGTTCGATTTTCTCTAATTTCTTTTTCTTATATTTGCGATTATTCGCATTTATTTTATCAGTACCATTGCAGAATAACGTTAATTTTAAAACAGAGAAACGTTTAGGATTCAATTTACTCTCGTATCAATCTACTTCTTCATTAATTAAGTTTTGCTTCGTATCGAATATGAAAATAAATGCAATTAATAATTGATATATTATCGAAACGATATATTAATACTATCAACCTTCGAATAACGAAGGAACATAATACGAGAATATTTTTGTCGAATGAACGTTGGTAGACTGTGTTAATATGTATATATTACGTGTTTTTGAATTTGTATCTAATCCAGTGTTTATTTATAAAATCATTGGATTTCCCTTTATTTTCAAACCGAAGTTAAAATTTGTTCTGAAACATTGTTCAAATTATGTCTCTGCAATATAAATCTTACGCATGGAACCTTAGCGCATAAACATGGAGGAAGCATGCAATGGGCGAAAATGTAGACGGCGGTAGAAAGAGAAAAATATACATGAGGGACATCCTCTCTCTTTCTAACATAAAAAAAAACGCTAGCTCTAGAAAGAGAGGGGGTGCCCCCCATGCTTAGAGCATATACATGGAGGTTTCATTGTAGATTGACTGCCTCGAAACTGTCGCCAACATCACGTGAGAGAAAAAGACATGTGCGAACTGGTGCGAGAGAGAGAAGTATAGAGGTCCCTTTCGACCGTAATGCGCATGCACAGATATCGTGCGAAAGAGAAAGACGTGTAAACTGGTGCGAGAGGGAGAAGTAAGGTAAATGTACCAATACCCGGACGCTTAAGGGGCTTAAGGAATAGCGGCAAAGTTTGCCTCCTAATTTAATTTGTAAAACCATCATGAAATAAAAAAATGTTGTTGAAATGTGGAAGATAACACCATATTATACTATCGGAAATTGAAAAAAAGTTTATGTATTATAATAGACGTATTTATTAATAAAAATACAAAAACATGCAGATGTCCCAGTAACCGGACAACCTAAAACTGCATGTCCCGATACCTGAATTGTATCGTCCCAGTAAGCGGACAACCTAAAAATGCATGTCTAAATTACTTACATTCGCGAAATTTTGTATCAGTAAATAAACTTAGACTTGTTTTAAAAAACATTCATTTTCTTGCAAATTTAACTATCTTAAACTAAATTTAAATCTATTTACTATTATAATAATGTATTATTATAATATATAAATAAGAAATGCTGTCAATATTTTCTTAGTAAATGTTAGAAGTGTCTTGACAGAAGCTTAAGAAATTTCTCGAAATCTGCTATGCGTACGAAGTGTGTTACAAAATAATTATTTCTATCTAACGATTTTTAATTTTCTACAATAATGATTTTAATTAATATTGATAAATACTTATGCATTATGGTACTATTTTTTGTTTTTAATTACATTAAAAATTAAGCTTAAAAATAAATAAAATTCGCATTACTGTTCAGGTACTGGGACATGGCCGGTCACTGGTACATTTACCTTATATAGCAACTTCGGACGGTCGCACTGAGTGCGACTTTTAGCCAGTTGGAAGCGAGAAAACTCGCACTCAGTGCGCACCAGTGCAGGTTGCCGAATCTGCTAATAGCAGGGACGTAACTAGGGGGGAGCAAAGGGTGTTTCTGCCCCGGGCGCCGATTTTCGGGGGGCGCCAAATGAGAAATCCTTATAGAGAAAAGTCATAGTTTTGGAAAAGCTACATTAATGGCTTTATTCCAATTGATATATTACGTTATTCCATTAGGAATAAAGGAAAAATACATTCTATGGAAAAGTAATTAAAATTTATTTATCTATTATCAAACAACAAGCAAATTAGGGTACCTGCAATATGTTTGAAACCAGTTAATAAACACGTTTATAATGTCTTTTATATGTAAAGTGTGGACTCAACCTCCTAAGGTGGGCAATAAGAGGTGGTAAAAAGTTGGGGGGGGGGGGCGCCAAACAGAATCCTTGCTCCGGGGCGCTTACAACCTAGTTTCGTCCCTGGCTAATAGATTCTCAATCGCCCGTCTTTCTCTCTCGCACGATATCGGCGCATGCGCATTACGGTCGAAAGGTACAGTATTGTCTCCGTATGTGCTCGGTTTGGTGTACACGATAGGTGTTCGTCGCTACCCCCACCACTTCTGTCTCACTCTTGTCCGGCGAAGGCGAGAGCGAGCGAGAGCCACTGAAAGCGAGCGAGGACGGTACGAGACAGACGACGCGTTGATGTTTTGTCTCCCTCCGTCTTTCGGGCACCGTGACACTCCGTCCTTTGCGTGCGCCACGAGCGTGCGCGATGGTCGCAAGCACTTAGGTGAGCACGGGAACCGCATCGCAAAATCGTGACGCAGGCCCGGCTCAAGCCTTTTTTGCGCCTAAGCGAACTTGTCAAATTGCGCCCTTTATTATAATACATTTATTTGAGATTATTTATGACTTTACTCTGCAAAATTAGGCGACTGCCTAGGGCGGAAAGTCGACAAGAGGTGCAAAATGATATTTTCATTACTGGTATTGTGGAAAATAAACTTTAAAATTAAATATTACAAGTTGTACTATAAGTGGATTAAACTACGAATACAAATTCAGAGTAAGCTTATCAATAACCTCAAATAAATGTATTATAATAAAAGGCGTAATTTGGCAAGCTCGCCTAGGGCGCAAAAAAGACTCGTGCCGTGCCTGGCTATCTGACCGTGGCGCGCATGCGTCGAGCAGTCACGATTCCATCTGAGTGCTCGCACCCGTCGCGCACGCTCGCCGCGCACGCAAAGCGTTCCATCTCACTCCCCCCTTCGGCCAGAAAGGAGCGAGAAACGAACACTCGGAATTAGGGATCTGTTCACGATAGGAGTTCAACGCCGGTCCCGACCAGCGAGCACATACGGAGATAATACTGTACCTCTATACTTCTCTCGCTCGCACATGTCTTTCTCTCTCACACCATATTGGCGACAGTTTCAAGCTTTCAATGAGACCTCCATAGTATATGCTCTAAGCCCCCATGTATATCTTTCTCTTTCTACCGCCGTCTACATTTTCGCCCATTTCATGCTTCCTCCATGTTTATATGCTCTATATAAGCATGGAACCTAACCTCTGATCCTAACCTCGAAATACAGGTTAAAGCTGTCAAATAAAAAACTTCGAAATATAAATGAAAATTACATAAAATCATAGGTACACAGAGTACAAAGATTTTACAAACGAAAGGAGCGTAATATTTTTCGATGAGTACTTAATATTAACAGAGTGACGCGAACGTAAATAGGAATTAGAAGTTTAGGCACAGTCAGATCACTGCGGTTAATAATCTGTGATTAAATAGATTAATGAAAATCTAAAGTGCGAAGCGATCATGAGTAATTTGATAGACGCACATTGGTTTCCCTTAACATCGCAGGGAAACATTTATTCGATGACGAAATTATGTTCCTCCAATGGCTGCAATAAAGTCTTAGTGGCTTCTTTGAAAAGAAAGATATATTCCTGCGAATACCATCTGACGTCGAACTTGCACTTACGTCCGTTGGTTAAGGAATTACTCTTTACGTACATTCCAAGTTCGTCGTCCTAAACGCTACTGCATTTCCACGAAAGCAGACTTTTCTCTATTCACATAAACGCCGTTCGTTGCTAGGTGGCGCAGAAATTATATCGATCGACGCTTACAACAAATCCGATACCGGAGACGGGTTTGTGATTGGAATAACTATATTGAAAGTAAGCACGGATACGTCTATAGAAAGGTATTTAAATATATACACGGAAGGCGCCGTAGACGGAGAAGGAGACGAGGCGAGCTCGATCGAAGCTATAGCACAAAATTGTCTGATGGTAGAATTAGCGTACACTCCCTACCACTTGTATCACACTATATTGCCGCAGCAAAATTCCCAGAACGAGGTAATTCCTTTAACGGAAAAGAGTATCGAAGAACGTAGCTTTATCTACGATCCTATAAATTTAAGATGGAATTACAATCTCTCTAAGGTTTCAGGTTGTCTGGCTACTGTCGGGAAGCGATTATAAGATTCATATGATCAGGGAAGATAAATTGAATCACAGTTACAGCGAATCGTCGATCGAGAAATATTTCCCGGAGCTGCACGAACTCCAAGCGATCTCGTTGTGGATTAATATTTATTATTACGATAACTATAACCGGTATAATCTCAATTATCCCCCCGTTTATTCAACCACGATCAGTTATTCTAAACTTAAGGATTATGTGACGTTTAAATTTATTTAGGAGACTGACTGTAATTGGTTGCGAATGTGGTTTGGTCAAAGTAGCTATCGTTAATGTTTTAGAATTGAAAGTCCGTCGAAGTTGGAAATTAAGATACGATAGACCTGTCCCCAGTGTATGTGTATTCCCACAGCGAAACAAAGTCAGAAAACCTACCTTCGTCGGCTCTAAAGGTAAATGCTACGGGTAAAACTCGTTTCGTACTTGACGATCCTTTGATCACCTGGCTTTTTTGCTTGTTACAGGCTCGACGCATTTGTTGGACGATGAAGAAACGAAATTAAACGTTCTTATAGTAAATGCTAGTCACGCTGTTGTTTTCATGTGAGTATATTAATTTTCTCACGCGTAAGGAGAGTAACTTATTCACGTTAATTAGGGACATCTTGAATAATGGAATGGAAGAAGATATCAGATTGAACGGTAGCGAAACGTCCGATTGCATCTTGTGCTCTTGCATCGCCGATATCAACATGGATGGTCAGAACGAAATATTGTTGGGAACTTACGGCAAAGAAGTTCTAATATTTTCTTTTATAAATAACACATGGGAGCTGGTTATCAGAAAGTTATTCGATGCGCCTGTACATTCTATATGTTACATGGATATAACAAACGATGGCATAAAAGAGCTTGTAGTTCTCACGCAACGTGGGGTCCACATATTGCAGGTTGTAATTCCTGTGCACGCTTTTTTCGTAGTTGATACTGATTAATCATTCACATTAAGGGGACATTCTACTCTCTCGGCCGAAAAATCGGGCACTTTTCGGTGATAGTTTTTATAATGAAATAAACACTTAAGGTTTTCGAATTTCTGGGGGTATATTCTACCACTCTTGAAATACAAGAAAAAATCTTTATTGTTTGTTTATTTCATTCGTTTACATAAATATTTCGCAGTGAAGTTGGTGGCTTCAGAATTGCTGGCGGTTGAAATTTCGGACGACTTGATCGTTGGAAATAAAAAAAACAAAGATATTTTTAATTTGCAGGAGCATAGCTCTCTCGCTAACCACAAATATCTTAAGATTTTTAATATTTTCCCACATTTTATATCGATTAAATATAGAAAAGAAGTGCCACTTTCGGTATTTTCAACTTTGATCGACTGGCATTTTAATAATTTTGGTAAAAAATTGTTCTTTCATGGAAAGCAAGATAACCATACTCCTGCGAATTAGAAATATGTTTGGTTTTTTTATTTCCGATGATTCAATTGTCCGAAATTTCAACCGCCAGCAATTCTGAAGCCGCCAACTTCACAGCGAAATATTTATGTAAACAAATGAAGTAAGCAAACAACAAAGATTTTTTCTTGTATTTCAAGAGTGGTAGAATATACCCCCAGAAATTCGAAAACGTTAAGTGTTTATTTCATTATAAAAATTATCACCGAAAAGTGGCCGATTCCTCGGCCGAGAGAGTAGAATGTCCCCTTAAGGGGAGGTTCCGGTCTAGAGCCCATAAAAATAGGTGATCTTTGGGAATTAATTAAAGGAGAACTACTATATATAATTTAATAAGACTTTTTGGATTGTCTTAAGGATGCCTTAAATTATAGAAATATATTTTTTGTTTTATAATTAATCATTGCAGACGACACTGGGGGAGTCGTTAAAGTCGACGCGTGAAAAAATTCATCCAAATCGGTGGGACCTGTATCTCCAAAAGTTATTATCCGATTCGACTCGGACTTTTTTTATTTTGATGAATATACTTCTGGCTAGGGGGCAAACCAGAAAAAATTACAAAAATGACATTTTTTTAGAAAATAACGGCACTTCAAGTTTGAAATCATTTTTTCCCTATATTTTTCGTTCTTTCAACGCCTTTGAAAATCAGAAATTTTCAATTTTTTGTATTTTTCTGGTTTCTCCCATAGCCAGAAGTATATTCTCCAAAATAAAAAAAGTTTCAGTCGAATCGGATAATAACTTTGGGAGATACAGGTCCCACTGATTTTGAGAATACTTTTTCGAGAAAAATGCGTTTAAAGTTTTACGTGAGCCCATGCATTTGCCGCTACTCAAATGCCTATAACTACGGGAATTTTACGAATTTCAACAATTCCTTTTAAACACGTATTCCTAAAAGGTTAAACATTCGAAAAATGAAATAAAAAAAAATCGACTTTTAGACCGGAACCTTCCCTTGACACTTCCACGTCCGGTGATATTAACCTGGTGCCATTGGCAAGCCGGTCGTTATTTGCCGGACGTGAAAGTGTTAAGGGGTAACGCTGCGATGATAGGCCAAAAATGGTGGGATAACTTTGCAGGTGATTTTAAAGAAATTTGGATCTAGAACAAAAAGACGAAGTTTTGTAAGCTACACACTAAATACTGTATAGAGAAATACCCAAGATGTCGAAAAAATATTCATTTTTGAAGGAATGGCGAAGATTTAAAAACAATTCTTTTTTGCTAGAAAATTTCTCGTAGAAATATTAATTACAAAAAGAGTTTTCAGTACTTTGCAAAAATCATCGGTACTTCTCTAGTCTTTAATACGTAGATTACAAAACTTTTTGTTTTTTTATCCTAGGTCCAACTGTGTGGACGCGAAAAATTCCACCGCGAAATGACTCAAATGGAAAATACGTATCGGCTGTGCGGGCATTGTGTCGCTATTTTTCATTTAAAAAACGAGAAAAACGTTTTTTTTTTCTTTTTTTATACATATCATAAGAACGTTATATTACATTTTTAATAAAGTTCATAAATATTTTAAAATCACCTCCAAAGTTTGCCCTATACTTTTTGGCGATTTTTGGTTTGTGACTATTTTTTATCACTTTATCATTTTTGGTAATTTTGGTAATTTTTGGCCCATCATCGTGGCGTTACTTTTTAATAGCTACATATAACACTGTATAAAACACGTAAGCATAACTTAAAACGATTAAAATGAGAATATAAATTGCAGCACAATATCATGGATATAAAAGAGAAATGGAGGAAGCGATATCGACAAATAATCGAAGAAAAGAAAACATAGCTTCTAATTTCCACCAAAAAAAAAGTCAAAATCAGTTTTAATCTTCGAAAATCGGCATAAATAAATTTTTATGTCAAAGAACATATATTGAACGGAATAAATATGTATGTATGTATATATGTGCAATATCGAGACGAAAAAATCAGATTTATTTTTTTGCTACTGTATATGTACACCTGATGAACGACTAATAAATTATTAAACAATAATCATTCCGGAGAATGTAAATTACATACTGAGACATTAATTCTGCAAAATTAACAATTTCTAGTGAATCATTTTATCTTTATTCGAATTCCACATCCAATTTCCATTTCATAGAGTACCAACATAACTAATGCGCGTAAGTGCTCAAGGATAAGTGAGTACTAAAATTACTTGTCGTGAATTCAACGCTTAAATCTTTACAGAATTCTCGTTAAAAGGTGAACCGGCCCCATTGGCGTAGCTAGATAGGGGGCCGGGTTGGCCTGGCCCCTCCAAAATGCGGATTGCCCCCCCCCCCCCCCCCCAAACGCAGAATGGCCCCTCCCTAGAAACTATCGAAATAAGTAAAAAACATTCGTCTGATCGTAAAATCCTATCTCAAAAGAAACAAATATTTGGGCCGAAATGCTATATGCAGTGTAACTAAATAAAAAAAAAAACAATAATGTTCTTATCACGTTAAATTATGAATTAAAATTGTTAGAATTAGGCCGGCGCGCGTACAAAACGCAAATGTGACTAACAATCCAGTAACGGCCGGCTGTGAAAGGAGCTTTTCCACTATGCGTCGCGTTAAAACGTGGTTAAGAACAATTATGCTCCAGGAGAGGTTTTCGAATATGGCACTCCTAAACAGGTCCTAAATATTTTTGTAGAAAAACACCGCAAATAAGTAAAAAATTTCAAATAAGCTTGTATAAATTTCAACTATAGGTATACATGATATGCTCTGGCTTTTAATAAATCATAATTTATTTTTTCTACTGTATTTCTTTCTTTTTTTTTAAATTTCGTTTACATTTCCCGAGATTAAATAATAAATAATTTTTTATTCCGTTTACTCTTTGTTTTAGTGTTAAATAAATATGTAGGTAAATGATTATTATAAAATGTGTATGTATATAAAGATTTCTACCTATAAAAAGAAGAGAGAGCGCGAGAGGGGGGGAGATGGGGCCTGCCCCCCCCCAGACAAAAATCTTAGCTACGCCAATGACCGGCCCTTCGTAAAATAATAATTTTACGCATTAACATTTCGACAAGCGCGCGGTTCGATTCGCTCTCGTATCAATTCTATGCTTTACTATGCATCGCATCTACGTTTCGCGGAGCCGATGACGTGACAGCGGTTCAAAATGGTTCGGCACGTGCTCGAGGCGGAGGTTGTCATACGCAGTGTAGTTTTACGTCGCGCCCACACTCGTAACACCGCCGATGATCGATATATTACGCTATATCTCTGCGAGCATTACGAAAGCAGTTAACAGCTTGTCCCATTCTTCTTCCCCCGTGAATTAGAATGACAAGTAAAAAAGGACATACCCTCCGAATTGAAGCAGAGATCGATAAAAACCGCGAGGAGGGAAATTGGAAGAAGGTTATAGAGCTAGCGGAACATCTGAAAGTACAATACCCGAGCAATGGTGAATATTTCTATATTTTCGTAAACATTCCCCTCGATCGCAGCCGCTCCCTTTAATCTGCTTCTTATCTCCTCTTTCCTTTCGCCAAAATCTGTGGTCCCGTTCAGCCTAAACGTCATGTCACGAGTTTCGTAACCTGTTTGCGTGCAAAAACTCGTTAAGTCATGTCACGGATTGTACGAATAAAGGTCGAAGATAATTGCCGCGATGTATTTCGTGTGACAGTAAATTCTCGAGTAAATTCTCTCCAAATGTTTCCATTATTAATTTAATTTAACAGAAGTGGAAACGAGTCACGAGCAAAGTAAACAGGTACTGGTAACTTGTTTACTTAGTTATAGGAACTGAAACTTCGTAGAATAGGTGCGGTTGTCGTTGATCTTATCGCTCGGGCGACGGACCTTTACTAATCCTGTACGTACAATGGTTTTCAGAATGTTTAGCGAACTTCTTATGTGGCGAAGGAAGATTGGAGAGCTTCTTAGAACAGACTCCGCCTATAGACGCCAACACTGGAAAAGCAAGAAACGGGCTAGCGGAAACTAGAAAGTTTTTGCTGCTCGCGGCAAACGAGAAAGACAAGCAAGTAAGTTTATTGCCTGGATAGTCTTGCGAACGTGCTATTAAAACGAATCGTACGTTAAATTTCAGGCTTTGGTCGTACTAGATGCCCACTTGTTACTCGGTAAGCTGCACTACGCGATGGGGATGTACGAGGAGGCAGTGAACCATTACCAACAAGCAGAGTTGCACACGCTGACAGAGAAACAATTGCCCTGTCGAAGTCTACGCATTATCGCTGAATCGTACGCAATTAAAGGTTCGACGAACAGACTTCTTAAACCTCTTAGTATGTTGCTAGTATGTACTAGTGCATCGGTATCACTGATATCACGTATAACAGCTTGCCAATTAAATAAAGGAATGATTTATATTTACTATAGTTTGGTGTTTCACATACATAGTTCACTTAACAATCGTTTTTCGATAGCTCTGTAATTAGATGATTAAATTTCTGCTGAGCGTTGACGATATTGCACTCGCAAGGGATGATCCAGAGTCTGGAAATTCAAAAAGTTCTGAAACTTTGTGAATATGTAAGGGATTTCCTTCTGATTATAATGGAATTTTTGTTTGCTGCCCAAGTTCATTCTAAGGAGGTGAAATTAATCCCTGAAAATCTGGTTATTTCCCCATTTTGTGTTGTAACTCGTGAACTGTAAAATAATTTTTTTTACCAAATGATAGATCAGATGAGAGGAAGTAACTTTTGTCTTGAAACTTTTTTTGTATCTCTTACGGTTCGCGAGTTATAACAGAAAATCGGAATATAGCCGAATTTTCAGCGGTTAATTTCACCCGCTTCCAGTGAATTTTGGCAGCAAACAAATTTTGTGTTATAACTCGTGAACTGTAAAATAATTTTTTTACCAAATGATAGATCAGATGAGAGGAAGTAACTTTTGTCTTGAAACTTTTTTTGTATCTCTTACGGTTCGCGAGTTATAACAGAAAATCGGAATATAGCCGAATTTTCAGCGGTTAATTTCACCCGCTTCCAGTGAATTTTGGCAGCAAACAAATTTTGTGTTATAACTCGTGAACTGTAAAATATTTTTTTTACCAAATGATAGATCTGATTAAAGGAAGTAACTTTTATCTTGAAACTTTTTTTGTATCTCTTACGGTTCGCGAGTTATAACAGAAAATCGGAATATAGCCGAATTTTCAGCGGTTAATTTCACCCGCTTCCAGTGAATTTTGGCAGCAAACAAATTTTGTGTTATAACTCGTGAACTGTAAAATATTTTTTTTACCAAATGATAGATCTGATTAAAGGAAGTAACTTTTATCTTGAAACTTTTTTTGTATCTCTTACGGTTCGCGAGTTATAACAGAAAATCGGAATATAGCCGAATTTTCAGCGGTTAATTTCACCCGCTTCCAGTGAATTTTGGCAGCAAACGAAAATTGTGTTGCAATCAGGAGGAAATTCCCTACATATTCGCAAAGTTTCAGAATTTTTTGAATTCTCCGGTTCGGGATCTTCCCTTGTCAGTGCAGACTTTTCTAACAAAATTCAAAAGACTGCATACTTTTTTTTTTCTTATTGGCAGTCTGTACTAAGTATAAATCTTCTCGTACACTGGTCTGAGGTAGCACCAAATCCGAATACTGGTATTTATACATCGTGATGATTTCCGTTGAAAGTATTTCCTACCTATTTAGTATTATAACCACTATACAACTTAGAGAAAGAAAGATTGTTTACTTTAGACACAGAGAAACATTTATCCAGCCGAAGACTGCGCATTATAGCCGAGTCGAATGCAATCAAAGGTTTGTACTTTGCTTCGTTTTGTTTTCATTTATTTGCCGTATGTAGTGTGTCCCGTTCTCTTTCAATGTTCTTCGAGCAGCTCTCGTAATGTAATCGTACGCTTCGTCGCCTCGTAAGTTCTCTTCCCTATGTGACAGTCTCAAGCTTCTTCCACTGATCGTTCCGAGGATCTCGACAATGTATGTTAATACGTATTTTCTTTCAACCGTCACCTTTGTGCTTACTATCTGCACCTATTTCTTTTTTTATTTCAAACGCGAAGACGATACACTCTTTTGTACAAAACGGTCGCGCGATGCTTTGGTGCGAGAGAAAGTAACGCTAACTTTAAAGATCTGTATTGCGACTTGCTAATACCAGTAGAATGCAAATCTGTAGAGCAAATCGGTGTTGCGGATAATTATTCTTGATTATAGTATACGTTATGGCATTTAAAATAAAGTTTAATTATTAAGATTGTACAGTTTTGAAAACTTATCGAAATTGGAGGAGGGACTATTTTTCTACAAAGCGGAAACATATTGTTTCGGTAATGGTAATTATGTCTTCTTATCTTTTTATCAGATTTTCTGGATACTTACGCTTTTACCTAGTTTTACGTTGTGATTGCATGTTATCGATAGAAATTCTATTTCCTCTCTTAATACACGCACTTACGTGCATTACTTTCGTTACCAGTTCCACGCGCTGTTTCTCTATTAACAGTTTAAAAATATTTAGAGACGCCTTCTTTGAATCCCTTCGTTTCTTACACTTTTAAAATATTGCCGGCTATTTGTTCGGAAAAAGGTTTTGGTTTATTTCTGCAGCTATCCTTTATGATTACTGCGCTTACAACTTGTCGAGCAATAAGGGGGTATAATGTATATAGTGTGGAAGTCCGTTTATGCATTATCATTAGGGCTAGGACTATTTGTCGAGTTTCTCGGTATTCGAATATTCGAATACTTCAGTTGCTCAATTATTTGGCGAATATAATTCGAATAGTATGGTGTAAATTGTAAATCAAGTTCTTTAGGTTCATCTTTTTACAAACTTTTATTTAGTTTCAGTTGTGAGTTCGTTAGTTTGTCAGGGTGAAATCTTGTAAGCTAATAACTTGATTTATAATTCACACCATACTGTTCAATATGGATACATCAGTATTCGAATAGTATGGTGTGAATTATAAATCACGAACTCACTCGAAATATTCGAGTAGTATTCGAATACTTAAATATTCGATTAGTATTCGAATACTTACATATTCTAGTAGTATTCGAATACTTAAACATTCGAATAATGACATTCGAATACTCAAGTATTCGAATAATAACATTCGAATATTCAAATATTCGATTAGTATTCGAATACTTAAATATTCGAGTAGTATTCGAATACTTAAACATTCGAATAATGACATTCGAATACTCAAATATTCGAATAATAACATTCGAATATTCAAATATTCGATTAGTATTCGAATACTTAAATATTCGAGTAGTATTCGAATACTTAAACATTCGAATAATGACATTCGAATACTCAAATATTCGAATAATAACATTCGAATATTCAAATATTCGAAGTTTATTCGTAGCATTCGAATACTTGTAAAATATTCGAATATTAAATTATTCGAATAATAACATTCGAATATTCAAATATTCGATTAGTATTCGAATATTTAAATATTCGATTAGTATTCGAATACTTAAATATTCGAGTAGTATTCGAATATTTAAATATTCGATTAGTATTCGAATACTTAAATATTCGAGTAGTATTTGAATATTTAAATATTCGATTAGTATTCGAATACTTAAATATTCGAGTAGTATTCGAATACTTAATCATTCGAATACTCAAATATTCGAAGTTTATTCGTAGCATTCGAATACTTGTAAAATATTCGAATATTAAATTATTCGAATAGTCCCAGCCCACATTATCATAAGCGCTATTATCAAAATAAACTGTATTTATGTCCAGTACCATACATTTTCTCAGTACAAATAAATTTTACATTCACTTTTGGAAATATTCATACTGAGAAAATGTAAAGTCTCGTTTGCTGTTCACTGTACTTATTTCACTCCCAAAAGCGTCTTCATTCGAATTCTCTATATTCCTTCGCTGTAGGTCTTTGCCTAGAAAGGTTACCGCCAAATTCCAAGTCCAAGTATAAAATAGCAGAGTGGCAAGAACAGATCATCAAGTGTTACGAAATTGCTGGAGACATGACACTGGTATATTTACAAGAACAAGACAAGCTTGCGATGCAACATCAAAGTGGCACATCCGCCGCAAATATAAGCAACACAGGTGATTAAGTCTTAGCACAGTGTTTCGATGATTAATACTTACTGATCTGAATTTCTTAGTTAACACGTTAACATCGTTCGTTCAACAGGTACCTATTCTTCTTCTCAAACCTCGTTTTGTTCCACCAAACATATCGGGCCAATCTTGGAAACTGCGCTGCAAAGGGCGCCTATATTGTACGTTCAAACTGGCAACGTTCAAGCTGCTATAAATCGTTACAGGTGATTAATCTTTTCCCATTAACAGAAGTTTGGAAAATAACGAGCTGTGTGCACGCATCGTTGATACACAAATGGCAGAGTTGATTCTTCCCGTAGTAGCTTCAGTTTAAACAATTTATTCTGTGTAATTAGGGAAATTTTGTCTGGCGTGGAGTCTACCACAACTCAGAGTCTTCGAGTTACTTTAACAAGGCAGCTGGCAAATTTGTTAGTTCGAGGAATAAGTGGTGCTGAGTACAAAGCCCCGGAAGCACCATCTGACACAGCGGGTAAACAAAGCATTGCATAAGGCTTTAAAAAAGATTGTCGCTCGAATGATGTTATTAAATAATGCCTTCTTAGATTCACCATGGAAGCCGAAGAAGTATTTAGGCCCCAATATGTTTGTCCCAAGGAACGAGTACGAGGAAACGATTTTACTGTTACTTATAAGCGAAGCGATGGCTGTGAGAGACGCTGTGCTCAGCCAGTCTCCAGAGTTTAAGGAAGCGAGAATACACGCGTTCGAGAATGCCACTGCGGTGTACGATCTCCTCGCAGTGGTTCTCGTGAGATGGAGTCAAGTGGATTTATTATACGAGGTTGATATAATTAAATAAAATATTCTAACGCTTATTATTTCTTGAATGCGTTTCCTAATCGAACTTTGTGTTTCTGCAGTCGTTCGAGAGGGCACTGAAATTTTCGCACGAGGAGGCACACGTGTGGACTCAGTGCGCGCTGTGTTTAATCAGTATGGGCAGATATATGCACGCATACAGGGTGTTAAAAGTGGTGGCAAGATTATCTCCGCAAAAAGCGATGCCCTGCCTTTTGGCTGCGAGATTATGCTACGAGCAATTAAATATGGTAAGGATTATTCTTTATATATATATATATACTTCCGTAAGAAATACGAAGGAAAATATAATTAACGACTAAAAATTCGAATAGGTAAAAGAAGGCATCGAATGGAGCCAAAAAGCGCAGCAAAGGGAAACTGCAAATTCGCAGGGGATGCAGTCTAGGTGTCACCTTTACATTGGAATTGGTCACAGCATTCTGTCCGCGAACACTGTAGTAAAATTGGACAAAACATATCACACTGAAACAGCTCTAGAGTGTTTTCAAAAGTACGTACATTTAAACGCGAAACCGCGGCGTGAAGTTTGTTAAGACGTTATACCAGTACACGATTTCTTTCCGCAACAGAGCCCAGCAGTGCGATCCGAACGACCACTTGGCTGAATATTATTTAGCTCACGAATACGCTATTAACAGACAAATTAACGATGCAATGATTCACGTTAAAATTGCATTGAACCTTCGAGCAGAGCACATTCCGTCATTGCATTTATTGGTATTACTACTATCGGCTCATAAGCAATATTCAGAAGCCTTGCATTTAGTTAACAGTATATTAGAGGAATACCCGGATAATTTGAATTTCCTTTATGTGAAAGCGCATCTCGAATTACGAAGTATCGGTGGCGAGCAAGCGTTGTTTACCATAAGGCATATGCTTCTGCTTTGGAAGGATCTGTACGAGGATCAGACGAACGTTAATTGTAACGAACAGCACAGTGAGAAACGTAGCGAAACTAGAAGTGTCTTTCAACTGTACACGTCTGAGCTGTCGGATAAAGACTCGAGTGAGTGTTGGAATGAATCGTGTTACTCGCAGTTCTGTAAAGTTAAGCGGTTTTGATGAATAACAGTATTTTAAACAGGCTCGGTGCACGCACAATCGCTAGCTGCTTCGAGGGTAGAGCAAGCTCTGTCCGAAGTCGCGTCCTCGCTTAGTTCTTTCACGCCAAAGCCAGGGCCGCAGAGAGCGTGGCTCTTGCAGCTGAAAGTCTGGCTGCTGCTCACCGAAGTGTACATGGTCCTAGACCAACCAACCGGTGCTGTTCTTTCCTTACAAGAAGCTACTAATATTTTCCCGTTGAGCCATCATATTATGTACACAGTGAGTTCATATAATACTGTCGTGTGTAACAAATTAAAAAGAATACATTCAACTCGGCGGCGGATTTAACAGGCGGCCGATTAGCAGTTGGCCCCCGCCGAGGAACCGATCTTCAAAAAAAGTTATAATTTTAACGAAGCGCTATACTTTTTTTCTGTGTTACTACACTTACAAGGGAACACCGCGAACCCGGAGTCACTGATTGGAACGCAACTTTGTGGGTTTTTAGAGTGACTCAAAACAAGAACAACGGTGTATTTCATTTGGGCCCTATGCAGGGTTGCCATCTTATCGCTATATAAATCCCGGAGTGCCACACATTCCAACCCGGAGATTCGAATATAAACCGGGAGATGGAAAAAGCAAAAAAAGTTTTGCTCTCGAATATCCGGAAAACAGATGTGCAATTCTTTTAAGCTCAAACAATTCAGATATTTAAAAGTATCTGTTTTTTTTAATTAATAACTTTTATTGTATATAAAATTGATACCATTGTATAATACCACATTTTCTTATTATCTCATTTTTTCTACAACCCGGAGATTTTTCCAGTAAAACTGGAGCCCGCAGATTTGCTTCGAAACCTGGAGTCTCCGGGCCAAAACTGGAGAGGTGGCAACCCTGGCCCTATCGCCCGTTTAAGGAGGTGAAAACTAACCTCAAACTCAAATCGGCGCTTCCACTTTTTCGCGTATAACTCTCAAAGTACAACAGACAGAAAAAAATGTTTCAGACAAAAGTTTAATGGTGCGATAAGCGCTACAAACTTGCGTTAACAGAATTTTGAAAAGAGTTTGGAAAAAAATACCTGAACGAAAATAAAACTTTTTTCAAAATTTTGTTAACGCAAGATTGCAGCGCTTATTGCGCCATTAAACTTTTGTTTGAAACATTTTTTTCTGTCTGTTGTACTTCGAGAGTTATACGCGAAAAAGTGGAAGTGCCGATTTGACTTTGAGGTTAGTTTTCATCCCCTTAGAGGGCGATAGATAGGGTTGCCATAATTGCCAAGCATTGATACGGGACGCTTAAGTGCTAAATAAGTAAAACATGAAAAAAATGGATAAGTAATGGTTTATTTTACTCTGTAAAATACTTCACGTGAACAGTGAAATACGGGACGTATGGCAACCCTAGCGATAGGGCCCAAATGAAACACACCATTGTTCCTGTTTTCAGTCACTCTAAAAACTCACAAAGTTGCGTTCCAATCGGTGAGTCCGGGCTCGCGGTATTCCCTTGTTAGCCAATTTGTAGTAAACTACCTACATCTTCGTGTTTCCGAAAAAGTGGCGCCCCTCGGAACGTTTGCCACCTGGGCCTTTCCCCTTAACTCCACCACCGATACAACTTCCATTTTACATTGCAATTTCATGTTACTTTGCTGTATCTTCCAACATTTTATTCCCCATGACCGAGTTAAAAAAAAAAAACTTTCTCCATTTCAGCGGGGTCTGTTGCACGAATATAAACTGGAATACATGGAAGCGAAACAGTGTTACCAGAATGCAGTTTCGATCAATCCCTCGCACATAAAGAGTTTACAGCATTTGGTAATGACTTCACCATAGATTTATTAAATAATCGCTGCTCCATGTATATCGTCTTTTGCACGTTTCACACGCGAGTCAGTGCTACGTGGTTATTTAAAAATCGTTCGTATTCGCAGGGGCTAATTTACCACTACTTGGGAAGCCAGAGATTGGCGGAGAAAACTTTAAGGGATGCGGCCAAAATAGATCCGAATTCTCATCAAACATGGTATCGAGAAATCGCTTCGATATGGAAATATTATCTTTAAAGCTTCCATTATACGAGAAACGCAACTTAGTTGTGTTACAAAACGGGGAGGTGAAGAAATGGATTAAATTACATATTTCTGTGTTTGTAGGTATAATTTGGGGAAGGTGCTGGAATCGTTGGGCGAAGTAGAAGCTGCGAGTGACTGCATGGCCATAGCATTGGAGGTGGAGACTACGAATCCGATATTACCGATCCTCTCGATACCAGTGACCTTTGAATGATTCGGAGTTGCGGTTGTTTAGAGCGAGGCTCACAGAAATCACAATCTATTCTGCAGTATTGGCATTTCTCTGCCCTTGTGGCAATAGTACCTGCTTATCTCTACAATTTCGTTGTTGCATTATTGTATAAATAAATGGACTTGTTAAAGATATGTTAGATCTGTACAAATGATTAAGCAACAATCACTGTAATATGTTCTAATAAAGGGAGAAATCTGAGATAGGAATCAAATCCTCTACGATTCTCGTATTAAATCGAATTATTAACATCCTGATTTCTTAAATTATGTAATTTTAAAAATTAACAACATCCTATGTTTTCTCATTTGATAACGAAATTTTAGACAAAAATGTCTGTGTGCGATTCTTTCGAATTAGAAGCGATATAAATCGAGAAAAGATATAAAATTCACGAGATATGATGAAAGCGATTAGCAAGGGGCATGGAACGAAGAAAAGCGGAGATTTAGGAATCACTGTCCTTTATTTAAAAAATTACGCGATATTGAAATCAATTGCTTTGACTAATCGATTGATATTGTAACAATAAAGATTTGCGTAGAAATTCTATTATTTACTATCGATAGATCCAAGGAATTGGTAATAAATTATCACTGAATAGTTCCAAAGAATTGCATCATACTGGTTCCGCGATTTTAGACAAATATTTCAGGTCCTCGATATTTCAATTCATTCGAACTTACCGCCTCAAGGTACGTATCTTTTATAGGATAAGTGAAGAAACGTATTGACCACCTCATAAGTTATATCTGTATATGCGTCTTTACACTTTATTCTGGTAAAAATATTTTTAAATTCAGTATTGATTGATTAATTAAAATTTCAATATCTTGCCCTTAGCATTTTTCAATTTATTATATCCGCAGAAATTCCTTCGAATATATTACAGACGAAAACAATATATTAATAATTTCTTTGAACACATGCCATTTTTTATATCCCCTATTCTTACGTCAGCTTAATTTCATTACGATAATCCGTTACAATTCACGCGAATAGAAGCAAAGAATCACGTTCAAAAATAAATCCATAAAAATTCATTTCAACATCGACGAAAAAACTAGGCCAGGTAAATGACGCAATGTGAATAACGCGTAATTTCCGAAACAAAACGACTGATCATCGAAATATCAATTAAAACAGATAACACGTTCGCTTGGTAGGTTACACTATTTGACCTTCCCTGGTGCAATTATCGAAATATGATGTAATACAAAATATAAGAAATTCCATATTCGACAGTGTAACACGTATACAGAATTATTTTCACGCCGAGCCAGTGACGTCTTCCACGAGAATGACTGAAAAAGATCGTCTATCGATTGGGATGAAATTCGCAAGTTTTACACGTTACATTAATTAAGAAAGAAACGAGAAAGACAGCCCCCCTTTCTGCCCGATCCTACCGGGTGCTCGTTGAGACGCGAGGACAATTGAAAGTTTAGAAAATGATTTTGAAAATCGAACGGGCGGGGTGGAAGCGTTTTCTCCGCGGCGCATTCCCCGGCCAGATTAACACCAATTAGGCGCCGCTTCGTTGGTACGTAAGGTATAAAATTAACATTCTTTGCCGTGACACCCATTAAATTCCCTTCCTTACCGTTAATTGTGAACGCCGCTGTGCGCTTCTCCAACCCCACCGCCCTCCCCCGTTCCGTCTCTTTTTAACGAGATTACGAGTCTGCCTGTCCTACTCTATCGCGTGTCGCATTGCGCGTTTATCGGTGCGCAGGCTCGCTGCAACCTGGCCGCACGGGAGAGACTTTTTCGAAAAGCCTGCTTAAAAGCGGGCCGGCCCTTTTCAGGGGACTGCGTCATGAATCCATACTTTCGACGTCCTATCAAGCCCGCGAGCATCGATTTTTCCCGGTAACGATGTGCCCAAAAACGGCCTTCCCATCCACGCGCGGTTAACCCGCAGAACGTCGTACCGCGTCACGTTTAGCGCATCACGCATCTGCAGAGCTTACGGCTATGCGTAATACAATCGACCAACTATTATCGTCTTACTCTTCCTTCTTTTTTTTTTCTCTTCTTCCCTTTTTTCTCTCCCCCGTTCCCGTGCCGGTCGAACGGCGAGGGGGGCCTACGAAAGGTTCCAGGGCCGCGTTACACAAGGACGACGAAAATGTTAGCGATATAATGGGCGATATAGGTTAGAATCTTCCGCCTATCCCTGATGCACGATCTGTCAAGCGCAACGTACGTATACAAAGGCGAGACCTGTATTATAAGTGGTAACGGTGATTAACGTAAATCGATAGATTGCATGGTTTCATTTTTGCATAATGACAGAGAGCGGAGACAAATTAGCCTGTTCTTTGGTAACGCCACTCTATCAAATGTGTGGCTCGCCAGCTCATTATCTCTTGAAATATGCTAAAGCGTCTCATGAGAAGTAATTAACCCGGGGCCGGGGAGGAGGCGGTATTTTACTCGAACGAATTTGGTTAATGGATATCCCCATTTTCCATGTAAATCATTTCGCTTTTCTTTCCTCTCCTTATCTCGGAACGCAGAAGTGCTATTATGCGGCTTAATACGGTTCGTGCCTATATGTTCCGAACGGAATACAAGCTCGCCGTACGTCCGCCTGTATCTAATAACTTCATTCGTTGGCTAAAACATCGATTTTCTGTTTCTTTTTCGCTAACTACCGAGCACATATGTGCCTCTTATTTCGTAGACGTTCGTAGCCATATACATGTGTAGAATGTTCCTCGTAAATGCCCCGCAATGGTGCATGCGGCGTAACAGCTGGGATTCGTGCACGGTTGAAAATCGTGATTAAACACTGGCTAAGCGAGACAAAGCATTCGACTAGTCGAGGACCTTCGACGAGGGAAATTTTAACCCCTCGTGCCGGCAGAATATTTTAACCGGATGGTCTCCGCAGCGCGTAGCCTGCATTCGCGCTCGCATTGACGTGCGCGCCTTTGTGCCCGTAGCTTCCTTTGACAAATTCAAGGTGACCTCGTTATACCGTCGAAAAATTGGCGTGGAGGAACCGCCACTTCCGTTACATACCTAACTACCCGGCTATACCTCCGGCGTTCTTTTTTGCCGCACGCATGCCCATCGCTTATTATTGATATCGCGGGCATCGTGCGACGGCGTTACCGCATATCGGTCACGGCCACCGGGCGAAACTGTTAATTATCTATTAGATACGAATGCCGTTTATGAATACCGATATCGCCCAGCCGACGTCGCTCGATTTCAGTCGAATTATGAATTCCAGCGAATCCGGGAATTATCGGCCGAGCCGCTCGTGCGTGCTCGTGACGCGCGAGATTTCTATAGCCCGTGCCCCGTATCGGGGATTTAACGAGAACGGGCCCTCAGGATCCACGGCAAACGATGCAGCTATGTTATGGTGGACGCGTCACCGTCGCGCCTGGGAAATAATTTCACTGCGGCTCCGGGGCAATGACGCGTTATTCTCGCCAATGGCCTGATAAGACCAACAGAGCCGGTGTGGAAACGCCTTGAATCGCCGTGCAAAACCATTTACCCTCGATTACCATTTTTTCACGGCTACAAATCATCCGCATCTCACAATGGACGACACGTATAGGCGTTGCATACTTAAAGGGGTTAGCATCGTGCGCGCAACCAAAGCACGCAGTTCGCGAGTTCGCCCCTCTCGATATCCGTTTTAACGCGACTCTTTCGGTAGATCATTCGTGGGAATCGGAATTTTCCGATCTCGACGAGGCGTGTGATTTTCTACTCGGATGCAAACATATCCGGAAACTGATAAAGTGACGTGGGAATGGAATAACGATTTACGAAACGAAACGAACGATAAGAGAAACGGAGATGCATTTGGTTGTATGTTATAAAATCTAAATACATAACAAGTTTTTATTATAATTTACACGCTTATTTCATTCACACAGACTCGCGTGTAGTTTTCACTTCCGAGATTACTCTTTAATTTCTTATTAACTGAAACGTTTGATCCTTTAACTCCCTTGGTATCTTATCGTCTATCTTATCTACCATCTTCTTCAGATAATAAGCCAAACTTCGTCCCAGAAAATAGTACGGGGTATCGAGGTAGCATCTTTAGTCCGTTTAATTAAGTACTTTATCCACAGCAGCTTTCGGGAAACGAATCGGTTATTCGAAAACAATGTCGCAATTGTAATTCCGCAGCTGTAACGTAGTCTTACTTGGCGTTAAATTTTCAATGAATCGCAACATTGTTTCGCTCGCGATTCCATTTGAATGGCACAGCCTTTAAGCTTTGTCTTCAAATAAAGCAGAACCGTCCTGTCCGTTAGCCGTGCTGCCGGTCGTCGAGCTAATTACTATAACGCGGGAACATATTTTTCCCTCGATTTAACGGATGCATTCGGAACAATAGAGCCGCTCAACTTTAAACGCAGAAATTGGCCGTTTGCTGTTGACCTTCAAACGCAACAGTGGCAATTAGTTTATTAGACATTTCCTTCTTCCTATGTGCAGGAGATCGCGGATTCGTCACTCGCATTTTTCTCTCGCGCGTCATACGATGATCGCATTCAAAGTAATCGGCCGATATGAAGCGCGTGAATCGAATTTCTATCCTTTTACTAAAGCGATTGTTCCTTCCGTACGCATCATCGTTTTTTCCAAGCTCCTCGTCATTCCTGCGATTGGAATCGTCAGCGTAGCGTCCATCTCCAGAATCATTCGCCTCTTCGATCACTTAAATTATTTATAGTGTCCATAATAAACCTCGAGCGAATCATCGAGTTTCTAATGAAATTAATATTATTACGTAGGTCCGAGCGCAAAGTTTGTTCGGCAAATTTTTCGTCGAAATCAGTTACTCAGCTTCATGAATTATGAATGCAATTTTTTTCTGGCATGGAGATACCGGTTGATTCATCCGACGTACATCGAACCAAATCAAGGCGTTGCGCCTCCGGTCAATCCTGTAAAATTAAAAACCCTGTAAATAGATATCTACATGAAAATCTTCGTCGCTTCGTTATTAGCGTTAGGGGTCGTCCTTAAATTGCGTAAGGCTTTTCGGGGGGAAGGGGGATCGCGAATTTCTTACGTTTTCTTACAAGAGTGGAGGGGGCAGTCAGGTAGCGTCTTACGTAATATTTTCTAACCTAATTTTCACTAAATATAAATTCTATCATTAATGTTCCAGAAAAGTAGTTTTAGTTGAAATTTCCCGAAACCGAGTTAAATGAATTATATAAGCCTTTAAAAGAATTTTAATAACTGAAAAAATTCAATGCAAAAAATATTACGTAAGGAGGGAGTTGGAATATCAAATCTTACGAGTTTTTATACTGGGAGAGGGGAGGGGGGAATAAGAAGTCGCTAAATTACCCTTACGTAATTTAAGGATGGTTCCTTAATATGAATAATAAATATATAATTCTTTGGTAAAACAGTGGCCAATTAAATCAAAAGGCACACGCACCGCTAACGACATTGAAAACTAGTCTAATTTCTTATCGGTCACATCGTTCCTATACAAGTGTTCACTTTCTCCTCACCATCTTTCCTTTTTTTCCCGTCCGCCGCGGATTTTCAAGCGCCCTATCTGACTACAGAAAGAAAGGGTCCCCGGCTCTCATATATTCTGATTATAAAATATTTAAAAATATCCACGCGAGCCTAACGACGAGAAGAATGCCCCTTCTGGTGCACGGGAATTTTTAAAAGCACACATATTCGCTGCTGCATTGTTTCCCTTTATTTATTAACGAATGACGAGCTATAAGATCAAAACTGCGCGAAATAACTGAAGTGTTGGGTTGAAGCCCGATATATTTCTCCCCCCTCCCTCCCCTCGGCGTTCTGTATTCCGTTGGTGTGCGAACGCGTACGCGCATTATTTTTATTTAAGAAGATATCGACCGATTCTATGAAAGGACATTGAAACCGCCGCCACTTCTGGGGTTAATGCAAGGGGTGGCCCACGTGAAATAGGCCACCTAAATATTTTCTTTCCACTAAAGTTGGTAACAGAGTCCGATGATTTTATCAATATTCCAGCGGAATGTGCCCCATCGGGGCGAGGGAAAAGGATTGTTTCCTCAGTTTCAATTAAACGAGGGGGCTGATCGTGGAAAATTCGATGCAGGTGGTCGAAGAAGTAAGCGCAGCTTTAGCCCTGGAAATCGAACCGCGATACTTCCTACATTTCTTTCTCCGCGGGCAGAGAAGAAGCTGATTTCGATGGAGAGATCGAGTAATTTCGATACGATGCGAAACGGACGCTTAGGTACTTCAAACATCGCGGAGGAAATTTGTTGCAACGAGTACGAGAATTGCCGCGCCGCGTACTATTTCCTTTAATTTAATAAACGCAGTAAATCTTGATTCGGATAAATCTTCTCCGCTTGCGAATAAAATGCAGAAGCGTTTCTTTACTGCTCGACACTAAGCGCACAACCGTGGAAGCTATCCTTCGTAGCTATCTTGCAACTGGAAATTCGTGAGGAGCCATGTTTCGGCTGAACGGTCTCGCAGCGAGCACGTAAGGAAGTAAAGGAAATTATACGTTATTCGAGGTAAAATTCGCCCGTCTCGATAATGGATTCGCAGGTGTCCGTGCCACTCATTAACCAGCGTCGTTCGCTAGGGACGCTGAAGACCATTTTAAAACGTCCCGCATAGCCCGTAAGCATTAACCCATCGTGACCTAATATCGTCCTCCGGACGAGGTACACGCAGAGCGGAGCGTAGAGTGCCGCACCGCCTCTCTCTCCTAAACGTCCCAGGGTGCCTCCTCTGTTTTCCACCGGACCCGTTGGTCGCATTTCAACCGTTGGATATCCGGCGATGCCGGGAACGGTGGTAGAATCGACCGTCCCTTAAGAATTACTCGGGGAATTACGACGGTCGTGCTGCTCGAGCCGGCGCCTCTGTCAGTCATGCATAAGGAGACGCAGGATGGAATAGCGCGTACGATAGGAATCGCGGCACTGTGCGGTAGAAGCCAGAGGATGGAAAGAGAGGCAGGGATAAAGCGCGCGGAGGGGGAAGGAGAAAGAGATCGAAGAAACAGTAACGGAAAAGGTAAGGAGAAAGAGAACGAGGGTAAGGATCGAGACGAAGATAGACACAGCGAGGATGAGGATAAAGGGGTGGGAGACAGGAGGGCGGGGAGAGGGAGAATAGAGAAACGGAGAAAGAGAAGGTGTGTGTAGGGCTAAACGCGCCCGAAAAACCCGCTCATTGCATTCGAGCCATCTCTCGCAGGGAAGCCCGGCTTTGACCCGGTAGCCGGCGGCGGCACAGTCCGCGCGGCTGCCTGACGCATTGCAGGTGCGCGTCGGCCAATCACAGGCCCGGTTAGTTCGCCCGGACTTGTCCTGTAAACACGACCGCACCCACCCCGCATGTAAAACGGATTTGCACGGCCGTCCGTGTCGAGCGTTCCGTGGACCGGGTGTCGCGTCGTTCCTACTTCTTCCCGTTTGTCCAATTAAAAACCGGTCGTTTTTTCACGGTTTTCTCGCCGAGGGGAAGCCGCACGGGACTATCTGCCGGCCGCGTAGGGAACGCCGCGGCGCGTCGCCGCGTGAACTCCCCTTAACCCCCCGCCTTTACGGCCGACCAATAGGGAGGCGCGCGCCGCGTAGCCCGTTAGGGGCGGCGTAGTGATACCTGACCGAGACAAGCGCCAGAGAGGCTCGTACACCGATAGAGAACGGTGGACTCCATTGCTGTCCCGAGTGCGTTTCTCGTCGGCCGTGTCGTATTGCGTGCCTGTCCGCGCTTTCGTGCACACACATACACACACACACACACACCGCAAGTTTTTCCATTTTCCACGTTGCGTTCTCCCTCGGTAAATTGTGAATAAACGGTATCCTTTTGTGTCCAGTGCCCGAAGCGATAGCTGAGATCGTCGAGCCGCAACCGAGGGCCCCCCGTGAAAAACACACGAGCCAAAATGGTAAGTCCGTCTCCTCTATCCGGCTGCCTGGTGCCGCGCCGTGCCGCGCCGTCCCTCCGTTCGTGCGTTCATGCGTTCACGCGTCCATGGGTTCGTGCGTGCGTGTGCCTACGCGAGAACGGGACCGTATAGTCCGTACGTCGCTTCGGCGGCCGGCCCCTCGCCCTCGCCTTCGCCCTCGCCCTGGGCCGCTTTCGTTTGCCGCATTGACGCGCCGAGTGCACGTGCAACCGACCCGATAACGCATTTACGGAAATGCCCGTCTCCTCCGTACGCTCTATCTGTATCGGAAATACTTCGTTCCCGTTCCCTGCGGCATTCCCTCGCTTGCCCTACGTATCCTTTTACTCTACGCACTATTTTCATATTACACATTCGCAATGGCCGGTACCCGCGGAGAGATGGACCCAACTATCGATCCGCTCCTCCTCCAGCAGCTTGCACAAGCTTATTTTCTCCCAATCTACGGAGATGTCACAGGTCGAGAGAGTTCGACATCGAGACCTTGCGAAACCATCGAGCGACCGATCGATCCCCGTCCGGAACGGGGGCCGATGGCTTTTTTTCCCCCCCGGAACATTTTCGACACGTTCGGAGGTGTGTAGCGTAGCGGCAGTTGCCACGGTGAAAAACTCTTTCGAGAGCCGACGTGTCGCTTCTAAAACGTCCTGCGCGGTCAAGTATATTTAATGGTACATTTGCATACGATGGTAAGTTCAATATACAATTATGTTAAGCAGAAGAGAGTGTTCGCCAGATTTACCGTCAGCCTGAAATATCTTATCTGGAGATTATCGAGCCTCCTACCAGATAATTTCCTATCGGCACTTCCCTTTGGATACCACCTTGCGAACTTACGACTGGTATCCAGACCCTGGCGCCAAATTTCAGCTCGAATAATCAGTTCTACGGGCGAAGTATATATTTATACGTGGCCGATGTACTTTCTAACCGGATTTCGAACTTACTTCGCTTGTCAAACAGATTCGCAATTAGTCGCCGCGCGATCCAAATGGATTCTCACCGATAATATAATACATATGTTAAGTCACGCCGCTATTTTACGGTTCGCAAGGCGTAATCGTGAATTCGGAGGAAACTGGAATTTACGGTTCAGCGAAACCTCCAGATCGTCATCCTATTCTCCGTTTCATATTTATCCGGGGACCTTTTACAATCAGATTTTTTTCACCGACTAGAGTGCGCAATAGAAAATATTGACTCTGCGGATTTCTAATTATAGAAGTTTCTTTTTCGGATGTTGGCTCTTTCTCCCATGATGTGTAGTTGTGTAGCATTCGACAATCACCGTTACACGGTATACCTCACTATTGATTTTCGCGGTCTCTCACCGTTGCGCCAATTCCCCGTATTCTTTATACGTTCTTGCACCCAACCTTCCCTTGCTTGTCACAAATTCTCTTCGCGGAAATTGAAATTAATTCACCTTTATACAGGCCTTTCGTATTTTCGCCTGTGAATCGGGAAAATAATTTCACGGCGTACTCTAAATACCACCACTCCCCTTTATTACCGAATACTTATAGAATTATCGCGATTCTATTTACAATCTCCATTTCGAGAATTCGCAATGGCTTCTATAGCGATGTCGCGCTCGAACCCTGCTTATCGACGTTTTCGCCGCATAACCTAAAATGCGAATTTCCCTTTATCACGCGAGAAATTAAAATCAATTTTGCATACCGGCAGGCTCTCGGATATTATCGCGAGACAGTTAATCTGTCCTCAATCCTGACGGGAAATTGCGATCATTTATTACTTTCATTTTTCGAAAATGTCGAAGAGGAACTTATTTCTAAGATACGTATTTACACCCGAAGTGTGAGTCATTGGGTTATTGTTTTATTTCACATTTGTTTGCGATATATACGTATCCAATGGTCACTGATATTTCGGTGTAAAATATATAGAAGAATATCTAGGGTGTATGGCTGACCTATATATCGCAGAGGCCTCTCATTCTAGAACTTATTGTCCAGTCTAAAACAGTTTTTCACATCGTTCCTTTCCCCTTAATTCTGCCAAACGATTTCGCATTTTTCAATAACAGAAACCATCGATGGATTGTTTTAATTAAAACGTAATTACGCTAAGTGCACAAGCGCACGTTCTATCAATTCTGTGAAAGGAAAAGCTAGAATGAAATACAGAATGATTTCGCTTTAATGCGAGCAATATGTATCGAGTTATATTAAACGTTTAATCGTCGCTTATTAACGCAGCGATACTGCGAACGTATATGCGTACAACGATAAATATAAATTAGTCATACGCAATATTCGCTACGTCTCCACCGAAATATGTAGCGCAATCCTGTTCAAGTTGGTTTAACCTACAAAATTAAAATAGCTGTTAGTAATTGTAGATATTTAATGTGTTTATTTAACGTTTAAATAAAATCAAATTCTCAAACTGTTCCTAATCGAGAAGAAACTTGTATAAAAATTTATTTAGTTTATATTCGTAAGATTCGTTGCGTAGGAGATCGTTCGTAGGATGCGTTAAGCAACGCGTAAGGTTATTTTACGCTAAGTAACTTTTATTCTAATACTCTCATCTCCCCGCATCGAAATACCGTGATACTAATGACGCTTGCGTTATAAAATGGACTGTTTTTTTGTTTAAAGGCCGATCAACTCACAGAAGAACAAATCGCAGAATTTAAGGAAGCATTTTCGCTATTTGACAAAGATGGAGATGGTACCATTACAACCAAAGAGTTGGGTACAGTTATGCGATCGCTAGGTCAAAATCCTACAGAAGCCGAGCTTCAGGACATGATCAACGAAGTGGACGCAGACGGTATTTTATCATAATTGTACTACCTAATGTAAAGAAAGTTATGTTGCGCTATTCATTATGCAATATTTTACATTCATCACACTGCACGCGACACTGGCGAACTCTCGAAACACGCGCAAACACACACACACACACACATCCCTGCGCTCATTATTTGCATAATGAAAAAAAAGACAGAAACTTTACGCGCTGACTCATTGGTACCTCATTATTAAAAATATTGGAAAAAATCTGATTTCAGAAAAAATCGAAATTAAAAATACTTGGAATTGTAGGTAATGGCACAATCGATTTCCCGGAGTTCTTAACCATGATGGCCCGCAAAATGAAGGACACTGATAGCGAGGAGGAAATTAGGGAGGCCTTCAGAGTATTTGATAAGGACGGGAATGGTTTTATATCTGCGGCGGAACTCAGACATGTAATGACAAATCTTGGCGAGAAACTCACCGACGAGGAAGTAGATGAAATGATTCGGGAGGCTGACATTGATGGCGACGGCCAAGTGAATTACGAAGGTTGTACGACAATAATTCTCTTACCGGACACTGCTATTTCGCACCCATCGTCGTTCGTTCCGTCGTGCGCTCCCCGTAACAGTCTGTCGCACGACACGGTTACTAAACCCTTTCAACCTTTCAGATTTAGTCTAAGTCGAGTGTTTAAGCACGATTTTCTCAGCTACGCATCCACCCGACAGCTGGATTTTATAAGTGTTACGATTTTTTTTGTTTCTCTAGAATTCGTCACAATGATGACATCAAAGTGAATGGAACCTGTGTAATGGAAAAACTTGCAACTCGGAGTGGTGTTGACGTATTAAAAATAAATCAAGAAACAAAGAAAATATAATGTTAACAAAAAGCGAATCGACCAGAAAGTGAAAAAAAACCTTGTATCTGGACGCAAAGATGTCTATAAAACGCGAAAAAGTCAACGTCCAACACGCGTTAATCATCATTAACGATAAGTAATACAGGGCAATTGTTTAATTAAAAGAGTTATACCACTAAAATCATTATCTTTAAATACACGAGAAATACTTAACCACACATTACACGCATACACACATACATACCAACGTGGAACATTTAAAAAAGAAAAATCTACACATTACACGCGCGCATACACAGATGCGGCAGATAATACAAGCACACGTACAATAGACACGTATATATACACAGAAAGGTGATTTATTTCCGTATGAAAGAGTATAATTAAAGAAAACGTTAAATATGTATATGTATGAGAAACAGACGCGCGCATGTTTGTTGATGATAAAAGGTAAAAATAGTACGTACCGCTTGCTTTCCTCTCGTTTCGGCCCTTTTCTGTCTCTTCTATGCACACGCGTCTCCGCGAACATCCCTTCGTACAAATTTTCTTTTGTAAATTCCGCTGCTCTCCGATGTATCGGCACAGGCGACACTCGCTCGGTAGGCAGGGAGAGGGGAAAAGCGTCGAAGGAAAGGGAAGAGAAAATCAGTCGCGCGTTATCGGCGCAGAGCATTATCCAAGCCCGTTCCTCCGCCGGGGCGAGTTCAGATTTTGTTTCATTCGCCTCCCGCCCGAAGGGACGCGCTTATAATGCGCGTGGCCGATATATCGTACGTCGTAGCGAAAAATTTTTATCAGCAAAAATGTACATGTTTAGCGTTTGTCACTTCGTTCTGTCAATGAGAATTTTCGGGATTCGAAGATCGCTCACCAGAGTCCGGGGAAAGCAAGCCGCGGGGCTCCGACCTTTGGCTTTATCGACGGCTCTGTAAACACACTGTGTATTCTACGTTGCGTCATAGCGGATGATTTCACGAGATCCCTCTGAATAATCGAGAAGAAATTATCGAAGGAAAAAGTGTACGAGGATTAAGGACTTAAACTAGAAAGGAGCAGTGAAATGGAGAAACCTCGAGGGGGCTCTCCCGTAGAGCCAAGGTGTGGGATCTACGGAATCGAGTCGCGTTGAAGTCTCGACCCATTCCCCCCCTAGCGAAAAAGAGAACTTCTCTCTCTACATGCTTTTTCGACCTACGTTTACGCCTTCAGTCTACGTTATTGTACACACAGCACACACATATGAGAAATTACAGAGAAACGAACACATAAAGACACATTTCACCAAGTGCGTTCTGTAATCCAATTTCATTCTAATCTCTCCCGTTTGTATCTTGTCTCCACTGAGGAAAGAAAAAGCCTTAAAAAACACGCGCGCGCGCATTACGCAACGTCGACACCACTTTTGTTGAAATATATATATATATATATATATATACACACACATCTAGATATATATATATATATATGTATATATATTAACGAAGAAGAAAACCAACAAAAAAAAATTAAGCGGAAACAACGGAGAAAATAGAAAGGGATGAGGGATTTTAAAATGGAGAGATCAAGTCACAACAGTGATCGGTGCATTATATTTTCCTTCGCCCAGGGGTGCGTGCCAGTCTCGTAAAGCGGAGCAACTAGAACCGGAGAAACTGGTGTGATTTTGTGCGATTCGTACGGATAAAATGTTACTTAAGAACTAAGAGTAAAGAACAGACACCGAACGGTGGGGAACACACGCGTGTGTTGTCGGTGGTTCAGTCATAATATATATGTAATATATATTATATATACATATATATTCATATATATGTATATACACATATATATATATAAAACTAATTTACGAAAAAAAAAAAGGAAGAAAAGAAGAAAGAAACAATTCCTCCACAGTCCTTTATTATTTAATATATTGAAGTGAACAAAATGAGAAGTACTTGTATTTCTGGTGACCTAGATCGCATTGATCATAAAAAGACAAAATAAATGTATCCTCATTTTTAGGTCACAACTACTCGATTCGTTTCCTTCATTAACCAATGGACCTCTCGTTTCAGCAGTTAATCAATCTCATCGTCATTTCTCGACGGCATCTAGAGAATAGTTCTGTCGACAGATATGTATGTAATAATTCGCGTTAACATATCTCTTCGAAGTTTCCACCGAACTCGAACAAAAGTCCTGTTCTTTCCTTGAAAACGATCGAACTCTTGGGAATTACTTTTACTTTTACTCGCAGTCGTTCCGACAGCTCTGTGTCGTTATTGTGAACAGACGAGAGAGAGAGATTGAGAGTGAGAGAGAGAGAGAGAGAAAGAGAGAGAGAGAGAAAAAAAGAAAGGAGTTAACATTATCGATTCGCGACGAGAATGTTCTCACTTTGTAAGAAAAGGGAAAAAAAGAAAAAGGAAAGTCGCGAGGAAGTCCTTTTGTAAATGGTGATATGTAGAGTTTATTCGATGGATATCTCCCTATATTTAAATGCTTAACAGTTTATTGCTCGTTTCATCGATCATTGACCGTTAGTGTTTAAGTCTAAGTTATAAAGAATATATTCCAGTATTTAATATTAATTTTATATTCGTGTCGCCAATTATACATACTCGTAAACTAATTTTCCTGTATCTAAGGGGAAAAAAAGAAGATAAAAAGGAAATGATTTCGCGAGAGTTCTCTATAAGCGAAGCGCCGAGGGGCGATACTAAGTTAAAAGTGAAAATCAGTATTGCGTCTGAAGGGAGAACCCGTAGCTTGAAATCAGTCACGAAGTAAGAAAAATCGCGTTCTCGTTTTCCTCCTGCCCCACCTCCGCCCTCCCGCCTCCCGAAAAAATACAAAAGTCGCGTTTTCGAGACGTTCGTTCTTTGCAAATAAATAGCTGAAATTCTATTCGAGTCACTCTTGTTCTCAATCCTTTCTTCGAAAATATATAAAGTATATTATTAAAATGCGATATTTATGAAGCTCCGTCGTGACGCGATTAAGAAGTTATTTATTTTCCATGTTTACTATTTAAAAGCAAAAGAGAAGATGATTCTAGTAAATGTGTAACTATCCATTCGGCTGAAAAGAGATTATTATTCTCGCTACAAGTTTCTTTCTCTTGTAATACGAAACATGTACGCTCATTGTTTCTATTGTATGTGAAATATTCTTCGCCATATCAAAGGCATACTTCACTTATCGTGCGTGACGAAGCGACACAGTTTGTATAAAGTGTTGATATTAAGTTAATAAATTGTTCCCATACATTAAACGACCGATTGATTCTTAATTACTCAATGAAGAATCGATGGACATTTTATAATCGTCGTGTCTTCTCAAAGTGTTTTCTTTTGTCCTACTTGTCATTCTTACTTTATTATTTAATGCGTAACATTTGCGTGTACCGCGAACGATAATGCTTCCGATTTTCAAAGCGTTTGCATCTTCCTGCGTATGTTCTAGTAAAGCAAGATCTAAACAGCAAAGGGGGAAAGAAAAAGCTACCTCTTCACACTTCGGTTTTAACGATCTCTTCTTCAACGATTTCTCGAAATCAGTGATATTAAAAGGAACGGGGCATATCCGTTAGCAGGGCCATTGTAATTTGTATATTCGCAGTAAAAATGCAGCTTCGCTTCGTTTTAGTATCTAATCGTAACGTTGTTGTAACGAAGTACAGAAGATAACGAAGAATCTCAGCTCTTCAAACATTACGCAAAGCGTGCGACAATTATACGACACAAACCGACTAAAAGAAATAGAGAAGTCTTGCAATTCGATGCTTCCTTTTCAAGATGCAAGTAGTTAACGCTTGCGACTACCGGTGCGCTTCGTTTAAATGTTAGGCGGCTACTCGAAATTTAGGGTACATAAGAAATGTAAATAGAATGAAATTGAAAAGAGAAGGAGAACTGACAAACAGGCGTATTTAATAACGCAGCAAATCCCACCCATCTGTTTTCTGCCTTCTCCGTTTCGAGGCGGGAACTAACATCCCCCGAAAGTCGAATTTTCGAGCGACCAGTGGTACTTCGGCAGCCAAAGTGCGAGTTACAGTCTTGAAGAATAGTTCTTGCGAAAAGTCGGAGTGAGTGAAATTCACGTACGAGCAAAAATCGAGTATCTATCGACCGAACTAAATTTAATATTCTACAATCTTCATTATCACAAGAATGAAGAGAAATATCCATACCACGTGTATCGCCTACAATTCACGAGCCATTAGATTTAAATAACGCGCGGCATAAGTCGAGTGTCTAAACTTTAATTGCACACATCTCAAAGACAAAGTAAAGAATTCTCGACTTTTTTTCTCTCGACACGAGGAATTTGCAGATTTCAATTTCCTCCCCCAATTACGGGGTATTAATAAACTACATTACGAAAGGAAGCTAGCATTCAAATCGGCCAAAATTTCTGAGGAATTTTCCTAAAAATTCTAGTACTCATTAAACTCGTAAAGAAGTTATGTAAAAATACTGTATTTCACGCATATCTTTCCGAAAGATATGACTTATAAACATTTCACGTATTTTTACAATGTACAACCTTCTGGCATGATTTTAAGATGTAGGCACACTTCTTGTAGTAAATTTTTTAGTATCCTCGCCTGGTTCTCAGAATTCTAGAAATACATATTTCATACATTTAGTGGTGCGAGCTTTATACAAACTCAGAAACATTTAAACGTTTCAAGCAACTTTCGAGCCTCGTAAAGAGAAAGGAACAGCGACAAAGCTTACCCCGTCGAGCACCACAGTCGGTATGAAAGACACTCTCGGCGTTAATTCGTTCGTTAGCTCTCCGTAGTTAGCTAGAAGTTCTTTGCCTTTCGTTCCAGTGAAACACTTGAGAATGCGCGTATGATCTATGTACATCTTCTTTGCGCAGGTTTCCATAATACGCAGCGGCTCTATATTATTCTTAATCATGCAGGATATATACTCCAGTTGAACGGTAGAATTTTTCAGCATATCTATGGAGCACGCATGAATCATATTCGCCTCGCATTCGATCGGCCCATGTTGGCACATGAATTCGTGGCCGTCCTTAGCCTTCACCGTCTGTGAAAACATTTAAATTTCACCGAGTCTTCGAGATCTGTACACGCGCTCGACCATTCTGAACATAATTCGCGTATAAAAGAAACATATTCTCTATTTAATTCTTGGTAATATATAAATCTAGTAAATAATAAATGTACAGAAACTAAAAGTTACAGAATTATTCACTGGAAAATTAAGCGCTACGTAAATATTATGAATTTCTCTTATATCGACAAAATGCCTCACCGTAGCTTTCCCGTAAGGTATTAGCTGCACTTCCACGCTGTCTGGAATTCTATGATACGTCGGCAATAACTGCTTAACAAAGAAGCTGCGCGAATCCGGGCATAACGCTTCGTAGTAAATCGCGATGTGAATTCTTTGCTTGGTCCGGTCATCTTTTCGGCTTAACGTTACCGGCTGGTTGTCCTGAAGCTGTGCTATACAAAACTTAGCAGATATCCGCAACAATCAAGAAAGTTGTGCGATTGTAAATTAAAAGTTTCAATCTAACTGTCAATAAAAAGACTAACGTTTTACGATGTCGTGTAATTAAATATGAAATATCACGTTGAATTAATGACTTTGCGAAACAGAATCGCGCGTTAATGTGAAAATTGATTGATCTTGTAATTTACATTTTTACGAAATTTTATATAGCGACAGAAATCTGATTCGTAGCGTTAAAGGAATCGAGAGACTATTCGTGAAAACTTATAATTTACAAAATACTTGTTAGGTGTAAACAGAAACGAACACGGATATTTTATTACGACAGGTATGTTCGAAAGCTGCGGATTAATTACGCCAGGTTAGACTTCACATTTATGTTATTAGAAAAGAATTCTACGTTCCAATAGCATGCATGCTAAATAAAATTCAATTTTACGAACGTAGCGTAGTTGCAGAATATGTTCAAAAGTAAGGTGACTGATTATACGCGAGAACGTGAAAGGAGTCGGAAGACACTTCTATTTCGCCATACGTTCACACATGCATCCGTATTTTTTTACCTTCTGTGACAGATTTCTCCTGAGCGAAATTTAGCCAAACTTTCAGCGACTGCCAGAGAAGCAAGGCTGATATAACGATCAATAGTACCCTCCATCGAAAACTTCCTAATCCCATTATCCGCAACCGCAGAAACTGTTACAATGATACCGCGGGAGTGGATTTTCTATGTGATGTAACAATCTCAGACGGTTAAGAGGAATCTCAGTGGTGTAACATTGCGATGAACATGGAAGTAAATGCGTTGACAGCATTCCGTATGACCTACTGCGGCTCCGTTCTTTTTCAAGCTTCCCTCGTAGTTGACAATTTTATATGATAGGATTTGATTAGATATCTTTGCTTTTTAATAGCCACATAACGCTGCGCTTCATCCACTAGAAAATGGATTAACAACGATATCGTTGATAGATTATCTCCGCATTTGACGGGTTAATGAATGCACGAAACGAATGAAATTCAGAACGTTTGTAATTTTTTTTATTTAGGTGGATGTGTGTACAGTAGCTGTCAATAATATTTCTCCAAGTATTTATGAATGGTAATTTATGAAAAATGAATGTAAGGAACGTAAGTAATTGAGGAGAAAGATATGGGAAAGTAACCTCAACTTGGTAAATGCAATTATGTAAAATATGACAGAGAAACGTGTTTTTAACTTATCGCGCTTTGATAAGAAATGCTGTTGGAGATTGGTTTAATAGGTTTTCGTAGTTCATTTACATTTCTGTATTATTCATTGTGGTCAGAGTTGGGCATTATTCGACTAAATTTTCATTTGAATAAGTATTCGAATAAATTTGTGCGAATAAATTTTTATTCGAATAATTTATACATGAATATATTTAATAATGTATTTAATATATAATAATCTATATATTTGAATATGTAGTTAGAGCAAATGCAACTTCGCTGTTTTGTAAATATGTAGGGAATTTCCTCCTGATTACGATCACGGGTGTCCGCAGGGGGTCGAGGGGCAAAATGTTTCGTAAATTTGGTTGAAATTCAATTTTATTTTAATTCGTTACACTAAAATTTCTAGTTGGATTAGCTACATTTTTCGTAAATTTTGTTGAAATTAGCTTCTGTTTTAATTAATTACGTTACAATTTCAAGTTGGAGGAGCCAAATTTTTCGGAAATTTGTCGCAATAAAATTCGGCTGTAAAGAGTTACGATAAAATTTCTAGTGAGAGGGGGAGTGGCAAAACTTTTCGTCAATTTTGTTGAAATTAAATTCTATTTTAATTCATTATGTTAAAGTTCTGGCTTTTGAGAAAAAATCGTTTATTTCTCAAAACTGATCTTTATTAAGTTTATAGTGAAAAGGGAATATTTTTAAATTTCGGTTTTAAATTTTTAATTAAATTGGCGCTATAAAATGGGTTAAAAAATGGCTCCGGACGCCCCTGATTACAACGCAATTTTTGTTTGTTGCCCAAATTCGCTCTAAGGGGGTGAAATTAACCCCTGAAAATTCGGCTATTTTCCGATTTTGTGTTATAACTCGTGAACTGTAAAATACTTTTTTACTAAATGATAGATCTGATTAAAAGAAGTAACTTTTGTCTGGAAACTTTTTTTGTATCTCTTACAGTTCGCGAGTTATAACACAAAATCGGAATATAGCCGAATTTTCAGGGGTTAATTTCAGCCCCTTCGAATGAATTTGGGCAGCAAACAAAAATTTCGTTGTAATCACAAAGTTTCAGAATTTTTTGAATTTTCAGGTTCGGGATCTTCCCTTGTCAGCTGTTGAATAAACTAATAATAATAATAAGAGACATCTTAAAAGAATGGGTAAAAGGTTGACGTCGAATAACACTGATAGAAGGTCAAATCGAAAGTATTGTTAATGAAGCAGTATAAATATTTATTGGCCAATATTATCAAGTTCTTCCAAAAACGTTTTACACTTTCCCTTAAGAATTTTAACCGCTTCTACAAATAATACGGGTGGTGATAACGTTCCCACCGATTCGATAGTAACTATAAGAATAACAGGGGATTAATGAAATTACGAAGCTATATAAAATTCAATAGATTAAACCAGGGTTCGAAAGAGTTCTGGAACTTTTCAATAGATGGACCGTGGAACTTTTTTAAAAATCTTCTCACATTATAAGTTCTCATGAGAACTGCTAAAATAAAAGTTCTAGTTGCAATGGAACTTATAAAATATAAAAATAATAATTTCTCTATAACAGATATTTTGCTCATCAATATTGAAAAAGTTCTCAATCTTTGTAACAAATACTGAATACTATTCAATGAATAGTATTACAACAATAATAAATAATTATTACAGTTTAATCGTCATATTTACCTACGTAAATAATTTCTGCGCAGATATTATAGAATTTTTGTGTATTTTGGTTCGCGTAAGTTATAAAAAAATGTTATTTAGGTATTATACTTGACAAGTTCTCTTTTCTGTTCAATACTTCTTATGAAACTATTAATTACTTATATTATGATTTTCATATATTTTATTAAATAAACACGAAGAATATGATATTATATTGTTAATTAAAACTTGTACCTAATAGTTTAGTACTTTTCTTTATCTTATGGAACCTCTTTTAATAAATATTCTAATATAACTGTTTCCATGGAACTTTTATTACATAGGTTCTAAAATATCTGTCCCATGAGAACACTTTCTATAGAAGTTCCTAAGGGCAACGTTTCTTTGAATAAAAATTCCACAGGAACAGATATTTTCTTAAATGAAATATATAAGTTTTAACAGAATTTTTTTAAAAATGTAAGTTCCAGAACTTTTTCGATCCTTGGATTAAACAGCAAATTATCTACTACTTACAAATAACGTGATTTCGTACTCTACTCAATCGTACGCACGACTTGAGGTCTTCGTGTCGGAATACGTTCCTAGAGCAACTGTCATAGCGCGGGTTTTTAACTCTTGCTTCGCGGGAGTCCGGATCGCCCGGTTTATGTTCGATTACTTCTACGACACCGATGCTGAAACAGTTTTTTAAACGGTCTGCCATTTCTCCTCTGACTGGTTTTATTAGTTGTATGTCTGGCAGTAGTCTGTACGATGCCGTAGCTGAATATAAATAAATGCGAGATTAGACCATGAAGTAGGTATTTACAATTTGATTTTAATTTAGAAATATCTCGAGCGAACTTTGAATGTTTGAGCGAATGTTTAGGTTTAAGTATTAATTGTAGGAGAAGCAGTGGCGCAGTCAAGATTTAATCTTGGGGGAGCCGAGTTGAACGGATGAAAGTATTTTTAATGCAAATAAGAGTTGCTCTTCGCTCTTGAAGGCACCGAGCTGGTGATGGGATTCGAAGCGCTTCGAACCGCTTCGAATCTGTCTTGAATATCAGGCGACTACTTCGAAGCACTTCGAACATGATTCGAAGCTTAAAACTCTTGAAAGTATTGATAAATCTTGAGTCTTGATAGGTCTTAAAAGTCTTGATAGTTTGAAAGTCTTGAAAGCTTGAAAGTCTTGGTCGTCTTGGAACTCAAAGCTCTTGCTTCAAAGTCTTGGTAGGTTTCGGACCCGTATGTACGTCCACCGCCGACTCGCGGGACTATACAGTCATAAACTGCGACTCTGGCGAGACCCTTCGGCCGATCAACCTGGCTAGTTTTTGGCAACCAGATATTCATTTTCAAGACTTCCAAGACTTTCAAGACCTTTCAAGAGTTTTAAGCTTCGAATCATGTGCGAAGTGGTTCGAAGTTTTCGTCATATATATATAGATTCGAAGCGCTTCAGATCCCATCACTACACCGAGCCAAGCCCCTCGCGCTCCTCAAGAGCGAAAGGACCCCATGGTGGAGCACAATCGTCGCTCTTGCCTTCGCTCGCAACCACCCGCCGTTGCTCTTCGAAGGCAAGAGCAAAAGTTGGACGGGGCAGCATTACATGATTATAAAAACTTATTTAAAGAATAAAATCCAGTTCTCTTTTCTTTTTACAGAGCCCCTTCTTTAGAGCAGCCAGGGCCTCTTCGCCCCCCTGCTTTGCATGCGCCACTAACAAGGAGGGTATTTTAGGTGTCCGCCTCCGATCATTTTGATTTTTGGATATGTTATAGAGGAGCGAAAAATAAGAAATACGTGTTTTTTTATTTTTCCCCGTTTTCATATTTGGGGGGTGAAAACTGCGTTCAAAGTTAGGGTTGAAAAATCATTTTTGTGGAATATCTCGAGAACTATTAGAGATAGGGAAAAATCTGGCGAGTCAGTCATATTTCGCATTCAAAGACACAAAATTCGTCCATTTACACTATTCCCCTATCTCTAATAGTTCTCGAGATATTCCACAAAAATGATTTTTCAACCCTAACTTTGAACGCAGTTTTCACCCCCCAAATATGAAAACGGGGAAAAATAAAAAAACACGTATTTCTTATTTTTCGCTCCTCTATAACATATCCAAAAATCAAAATGATCGGAGGCGGACACCTAAAATACTCTCCTTGTAAGGAGAAGATTAATTCCTAGAACGCATCCTGAGATTTTAGTTGCTCAATGATACATTCCTCTACGATAGTTTGATACAAATTTCTTTAAACTTCGACATACCTACAGGAGAAAATTTAGCATGGTCTCTCCCGATTCCTTTAACCGCGTGCATAAAAGCATGGATTTCCTGACCAGGGCGCATTTTGCACACCAGGATATCGTTTTCTAAAACGCCCAATTGTTCTGCTCCTCTGGGATAAAGTTCTGCTTGACGCCCAATTGGAACCCACTTAATGTCCCTGCTATACACTGCGTAAGAATATTATTTCAGCCACGGACTCGGAACGGAACAGAAACGAAAACGATAAACGAAAAGAACGAAATATTTTTCCGGAATAGAAACAGAAACGAAACGAAATTCTTAACCCTGTTGCAGGAGTGAAAACGATATAACCGGAGTAAAAATTCCGACGAATAACGTTCCGTACACTTCAGGTTAAAAAATTTCAATTGAGCGCGCCCCTTATTTTCATCATGTTTCGTGTTGGTTCAGACCGCTAACTGCGGTGCTGGGAGAGGCGTTGGAAGTCTTGCCCTTGCGGGCACGGCTTGCAACCAAAACCATCGAAACTCTAAATTTTTTTCTTAAGACATAATATATAATATTCTATAATACATAACTATAACGTATAATATTTTATAATATAAGTACCAAAGGCAATAAAATTGTTAAAATAAGTTTATACGAGTCTTTTTTATCAATGAAATAACCGGTTCGGAACAAAATTTGTTTTTCGTTCTGACGGAAACGAAATATTTTTCAACAGGAACGATATTAACCGAAACGAAATTATTATTATCCGAGCTGAAGCGAAACGAAACGAAAAAACATTTCGTTCCAGGTCCCTGATTTCAGCTTCCCTTATTCCCTGTATTAACAAGAATGTAAGCTGAATTATTATCGGATATTTGTATACCGTTACTGTTCTTGTACATATCAGTCGTTCGTCGGGAATCTTTGGGAGCTTGAAGATTCCACGTGCACGACACTTTCAGTTCGTATCTCAGGGTATCTTGGTCGCTGACTTCATCTTCGTCTTTAGAAGTGGACGAAGGATACTCGAATAACCTAGGATTAGCTCTTAGCGGTACGAGACCCAACCTTTAAAATCGATACACAGTTTCTCGGATAAAAGAATTCAAATGTACGATATAAGCGTGCAAGTGCTCTTTACCTGTGAGCGAGAACTTCGTCTTGAATTAAGCTCGTGTTGTTTACGATATAAACTTTCTCTATGGCCATAGTAGGTACCTCGCTTAAAAGAACTCTACGAAACGCATTAGCGAAAGTGACGGGATAGCCGATTAAATCGAATTCCAGCTCTCGTTCGTCCTCGGATTCCTTGACAACTTGTACTTTGAATTCCTGTGGATGCGATACGCTAATGTAAAACGAGGTAGTTTGATAAGACTGTATGGTACTGGAGGATGTACGATATAATACATTTGACTAGTCGTTACTGAATTAGAAAGGATACTTGTTCATACGCAATTTCAAATTAGACATTACTTCTTTAAAGTTGTGTAAATTCCAATCCTGCTGCGGCTCATAATTCGTGTACTCCGAGGCCTGGAAAATTAAGCGGGCTGTTAAGATTTCTTTCGGGGAAAGAAATTATTACGCGTCGCGTGTGTTCTTGTTTAGTAGATGCTCACATTCGGTATGCCATATTCTTCGAGAATGATACGAGATTTTCGATTTTCTGCCATAATTATTTGTTATGACGTTAAGGTTACATCTACGAATGCCGCAAACGCACGTGGTTCAGCTTAGTGTTCCGCAATCTACTGTATTTTATTCAAGTTGAAGATATCTGCTCCCGGGGCGGCGCGAGGGTGATTGGCGCCCTTGTGTAAGAAAATGTTTGCTCTTGTTTTCTATTGTTGCGAGTAGTGTTGGCTAGAACCGTGATTTGTGAATCACGAGGGATCCGATCACGTTCGTTCCCAATCACGGTGATTTTTCACAGTGATCCGTGATTTTCGTGATCGCTTCTGATTGGTGCAGACAGAACAGTGATCCGTGAGCGCTTCTGATTGGTGCAGGCAGACTAGCGATTCGCGATTTTTGTGATAGCTTCTGATTAGTGGAGAGCATAATTCTTGCACGCGCCACATAACCCCAAAGTTTACTTTTTCTCGAAACATTCTCAAGCCCTCACTGTTCTTATAGAATCTCAGTTGTATATTTTAAATCAATGTAATCGTTCTTGATCTATTTAAATTCACGAATATTTCTTCACTTTAGTTGAAAAGTATAATGTATATGTGAATACATTAGCCAATCAAATCAGTGCGTGCATAGATTGACTATTTATGAATGTATATTCTATATATTCGCTGAATTAGCACGTTTTGACTGTAACACAGGCTATATTGAAGTATTTTATAAAAAATAATTCAATCAAGATCAAGAATTACGATCACAGTAAACAATTCACTCAAGTTAAAGAAATCGCAATCACGGTCGTGATTTAACTTCAATCACGACCATGATCGTGATTCTGCGATCACTGTGATAAATCACTGTTAGTGATTTTGCACTTCATCCCTAGTTGCAAGGCCGGTTGGGAATTCTTCTGGCTTAAGGGACTTTCTGTGAGGTCCGGCGTCCGTGAAGCCCTGAAGAGCTCTGCTCGCGAACGCGTGAATTTAAATAAACGAAATATCGAAGTGTTTTGTAACAAATACTTTAGAACTGAATAAAACTTATTGAACTGAACTAAATTGAATCAATTAAATTATTCGGAACGATTAAGAACAAAACGAGAATATTTCAGGATTGAACAAGGCTGAATTTATTGTGACACGTCTAGGCTGTTATAACATCGAAGATCAAATGCGAGGAGAAGAAACAGGCTTCTTCTTACGCTCGTTCCTCTTTTCTTTATCAATATATTGTTTTTCGAGCGATAAGGAAGGAGGCGAAGATAGATTTCTAATGTGATAGAGTTCATCCTTAACTCTATCCTGTTTAAACTTCGCGCTTTAGAAGTTTGCGCTAAACGCCGCTAGAGCGAGTATCGCAACTCGCAACACTATTTCATATGTTCTGCCTTTAGGGAGTACAAAAAAAATTACATTTACGTTTAATTTATGTGGGAGTTGGATTCTTTTATTATTAATAGCGTATTCGGGCGGTTGCACTGACAAAGGAAAATCCCGAACCCGAAAATTAAAAAAAATCTGAAACTTTGTGAATATGCAGGGGATTTCCTCGTGATTACAATGCAATTTTTGTTTGCTGCCCAATTCACTGTAAGGGGGTGAAATTAACCCCTGAAAATTCGGCTATTTTCGGATTTTATTTTGTAACTCGCAATCTGTAAGAGATAGAAAAAAGTTTAAGGCAAAAGTTATTTCGTTTAATTAGAACTATCATTTGGTAACATACAGTTCTTACGGTTCGCGAGTTATAACAGAAAATCGGAAAATAGTCGGAATGTAAGGGGTCCATTTCACCCCTTAGAGTGAACTTGGGCAGCAAACAAAAATTGCATTGTAATCAAGAGGAAATCCCCTACATATTCACAAAGTCTCAGAATTTTCTGAATTTCCGGGTTCGGGATCTTTCCTCGTGAGTGCGAATTTTAGACAATTGGAAGCGAAAAAGTTCGTACTCAGTGCGCACTAGTGCAGATTGCCGAATGTGCTACAATATAAGCGTGCGATATAGTTTTTTGGTGCCCTCATAATTTGCATAATAGATTAATCAGCAGTCCTGAACAGCTAAATGCCCGCGGGGCAAAAATTTTCGGGCGCGTGGGGAAAGAGCATCGTAAAGCGCTAAGCCACGCCTTCATGAGCAACAGTGCCGTGGTGGGGAGTGTTCGTGAGTGAAGTGTGCCGCTAAACGTCAACAACCCACCTTACAGTTTACACGCATACTACGGCAGCTATTGGCCACAGGGTGGGGGAACTGCTCACGGCATCGCTCTTTACTTTGCTCGCGAGCAATCGAGAGCTGTGATGCCAGATCGGGGACGGGTTCCCTCGAGAATTTCCCCCACCTCGCGCATACTACGCCGGAGCAGCGTGTCCGTGAGCTCGGCGCTTCGGAGTCCAACTCACGGACACGCAGCTCCGGCGTAGTGTGCGCGAGGTGGGGGAAATTCTCGAGAGAACCCGTCCCCGATCTGGCATCACAGATCGAGAGCGCTCTTACCCGTCACAGCCTAGCTGTGCACGCCTGGTTTAATGGGTTCCGTCGGCCCAGTCTACTCTCACTAATCAGTAACTCTTTCACTACCACCGACAGTGATGAGATCTGGGGCGGTTTTCTCGCGCATGCGCAGCGTTTGCAGTACCGTATCTATGTTGAGGCGCAACTAATAGGTGTAGTGTTATTGGCGAGAAAGCAGCTGGGTGATCAAAGTATCCCATTTAATCGAAACTTGTACATACTATACTGATGCTAAAATCGCCGCGCATGCGCGAGAAAACCCGCTCCAGATCTCGTCACTGACCAGCGACGACTTTTCGCTATAGCCACCTACAGGCGACACCTGTTAACTAAACCACCCCATTCGGTATACACAAGTATAAATATAAGTATATTTATTTGCATTCTGAGGATGGAGACAGACCTTTTATTAAAATAACTTTCATTATCACCAATACTGTCAACTCGTTGCCTTACAAGCATATTAAACATTCTTTTAGCACGCGTTTCAAAACACCACATTCACAATATTGCTGTCCAAGGGTAGTTGCATAACGAGCTACAGCCGAGCCTCTGTGAAAGATCCAGAACCTCAGATGCGAATAAATTTTCAGAGATCAAAAACAGATAATCTACAGACATATTATTCCAAATTTCATTATTATATTAATGCTTCACTTTACTCATAGGTATCAAATATAAAGCAAGAAGTTGATAGAATCATTTATTTCGTATGGCAGTTTCGACCATAATGTTAACAAATACAGCATTCCTGCGATCTTCCAAATTGCTTAAATTGTATTTGAATTCATAAATATCTCCGTATCTTTAAGCGTTCGATCGTTCGCAGCAAACTTGCCCCGCCACAATACAGAGCTTTGTTTTTTTCCTAGAAAAGACCATACAGCTCATCTCCGCATGATATAACATTCTTCTGACCTACGTTCCAGCACTATCGTGTATCAACTTTTTAAAAAATGTCGCGCGTTTACTCCAATGCAGCCGCACCAGAGATGATTTCAATTAGTTCCCTAGTAATTACAGCCTGTCGGGTGCGATTGAACGTGAGAGTTAGTTTCTCTATCATTTCCCCAGCATTCTTGCTGGCATTGTCCATAGCCGTCATGCGACTGGACTGTTCGCTGCAGGCTCCTTCCTTCATGGAATAGAACAGTAAAGAAGCCAGAGAAAACTCCAGGTAGCTCTGGATTACTTCTTCGTCGAGGGAATCGTAAATGGAAAGCTTAGGGGCAGTGACCACCGAATTCTTGTCGAAAAGGGGCAGTTGATCGACGGAATACGACACTACTGATTTGAAGCGGTTGTAGACGATACGTCCCGAGCCGAAGTCGTACCTGTAAACGTTAGCTCGGCGTTAAACACTGTAATAAGAAATAAACAAGTAATAATAATAACAGATAAAAGGAACCATACCCGCTGTTCATAATCTCAGCCGCAACCTTAGAAGCATCATTAAACGTGGGTGGCTTGCGACCAACTTCCGACGCAACAAAGAGTATATTATCGGCAAACAAACGCTGCAGAATTGACTTCGACTTTTCACCGATGCATACAATTTTGGTGTTCTCGCGCTCCGCTGGGTCCGCCAACAGAGTATCTCTGATATTACGAGACACTCCCGTGTGCGCAGCACCGCATAATCCACGGTCGCTCGTTACAGCCACCAGAAGCTTCTTCGGCTGGTCCGCCGGCGCCTGAATGTCAGCCTGTTCGTAGAAGGTTTTCGACCCAACTCCGAGCGGTCGGGCTTGCTTCAAGTCGCGCTCCGCTCTGTTATATTTAGCGGCGGACACCATTTTCATCGACTGCGTGATCTTCTGGATATTCTTCACCGATTTCAATCTCATGGAAATCACTTTAAGGGTCGCCATACCACGTTGTTGCTGCTGCTGCTGCTGCGCAGCGAGCCGCACGATCGTTGTCATGTGATTGGAGAACATGTTGACGGTGGATGTACCTGCGAATATTCATGAGATGTACATGTGTTTTTATTTGAGATTATGCAGGGGAAGGCATATTTGTTTGCTCGCCTCGTTCGCGAGATATCTAAGAAGTCAGTATTAAATTAAAGGCTTATTTAATTTTCAAATTCAAGCGTATTTCAACTACAAATACTATCGTTTTCTTAGAAGTTATCTGCATTATACGCAGACTCGATGAATCTTCAAAGATGATTTTTAAAAAATAAGTCCTACGAGAAACTCTTATTCAACATTTTCAATCTTTTTACATGAAAAGATCGATTCCTTCTTTGCTGGTTTCAACAATTATAGTTCGAGCTATATTTAATCTACAAAGTTTACTTCAAAATTCTACTATCAACATTTTATTTAGAAGAAGTAACGTAAGGCAGATAGGAGGTGACATAAAAACTAGTAAGTGTGTTAGTAGCGACACTAAAATTTACAATTTCAATACACTCTTATAATATATTTTCCCTAAATGCTATACAAAAATAATACTTGAGATACTTAAGATAAATAAGAAACAATAAATGCAAGGAATACAAAAGTAAAATAACATACTAAATATATAAAGTTACGCATGAAATCAAATTCCAAAGGGATAAATAACGAAGGACGGTGTGAAAAAGTATATTTAACTTACCAACACAGTCATTCAAGTTTTGAAAAATGAAAGAATAAATTATACAAGGAACGCATTAATTAAATGATAAATATAAAATATTTTCTCTGTGTAATTTATATTAAATATATTCGAACTCATATTCCGTAATTTCTCTGTGAAACTTTATTATTCAATCGCGGTGAATCTCGTTATAAACGAGTTGACTTGATTGAATTTAATTTATAAGTGCGTTAAAAGGTAGCAATTGTTACATTACTTTCGCAGAACAAATTCACCTGTCTCACCGATTTCGCACGAGCGATTCTAGGAAAAAGTTTAGATCGCAGCGCGAGTGAAATTTACGAATATGAAATAAAGAAGTTGAATGAAAGTTAACGTGCTGGGGCTAGATTGTCAATTCCCATATCGCGAAATATTGGTAATTTTTCAACTCGGTGGGATATTATCTCATTTATATAATCACAATGGACACCATTCAGTTCTGCTTACTGTTAAGTCGTCTCGCGATTTGTTGCGTTATGTATCAGTCGATTGGGGACGTTAACTTATTCGTAACATTTGATACATGTTAATGTGTTTATTGTGAATTGAACTCACCGCACGCCTTAAAACAACGATAGAAAAATTGGAGAAACCGAGTTAAGCGCTACAGTGACGGTCACAGGACACGAAGTCCCTCATAAGCAAGTGAAATATCCATACGTGATCGGACGTGCTGTTAGGGGCGATCGATAGGCCCTCTATACGCGAAAGTTCTCCCTAATAAATGTACTAGGGCAGTGTTTCCCAACCTTTTGTGCATCGCGATCCCCTTTCATAATAGGGCGAATTCCACTTACGCCGAAATCGCCCGTGATTTTCATTAAGGTAGATTTTCATATACGCGACTAGACACAACATCGAGAACTTCAAAGTCGATTTTCTCGAAAATGAAGCGCGATATCAAAAAAAGTTACTCTTTCTTTTCGACTTATAACAAGTGAATAAATCGACAAAAAGGAATAAAATTTTTTGATATTGCGCTTCATTTTTTAGAAAATCAACTTTGAAATTTTTGACGTAGGTTAACGAAAATCACGGGCGATTTGGGCGTAAGTGGAATTCGCCCATAGTCAAATAACCTGCGACCTCCCTTCCCCATATAAGGTAATTATTCCCCTCCTTTTATTTATGAAAAATCAGTGTTAGATCTTTAATAGAACACGGCAATGCAACCATATTATAATAAATAAATGCTCAAAAATCGTCAACTAAAAATAACCGTGGCGACCCCTCAGAAAACACTTCGCGATCCTTCGCGACCCACAGGTTGGGAACCACTGCGCTAGGGATTTTACTGAGCATAGTTACTTCTATTTCGTAACCAAGTAACCCGCGAGATTCCTTTTTTAAAACATACACATTTTTAGAACGCGACATTGATTTATATTTATTTTAAAATGAAATGCACTTCGCCAAGCTCTCAAGGAACGTGAAACTTAATTGCGCTAAGAAGTTTGACTTTATAAATACGTGAAGCACGATAGAGAGAATGCAATACGATTATTCCAAAGATATTGAAATATTGCAAACTTACAACTAAACACAACAAGAGAAAGAAATTGTAAATTTGAGAGAACAGTACTTAACTCCTTAAGTTCTTTAACAGTTTAAAAAAAAAACTTCAGGTTTCAATATTCACTGTAATATTAAATAAATAATTTATGAAGATGAACAAAATTGTTTCGAAATGCATATTGCATTAATTTGTGTATATTTGTATAACATACATCAACACACACACACACACACACATATATATATATATTTATATATATACACATATTTACAAATCACCAATATTACTTTTAAACTTCAATTTTCTTTTAAAAAGGATTCGTATGTGCCTTCGCACGTTCCAAATAAAAATATGTATACTCAACAATATTCACAGATATGCTTGAAATTTCTATAAATTATCTGATTATAATTTATATTAATCCACCTTTTTACTCCCTCGTGTCTTCCAAGCCACCAAAAGGTTCCAAGAGAAGAACAGAGAAAACGAGTGGACCTGCGAGGCCAGGAGGATAAACGCGTACCACAATAATCCATACGGCAGACCCTGAAAAATGGTTTCCGCAAGCTTTACGAATACTTCTCATTTTCATTAAAATAAAACTCAACGACGATCTCTCGTATCGAACAGCCGTACCTGCCAAATGTGAACTTCGTCCGCTTTGCCAACGGTCAGATATTTCCAAACATCCTTGAAGTAATATACAACGGCGTAAAGAAGCGGACCGTATCCTAATAAAACGATACCTATCATGTACTGTTGCAGCATCTTAATCCTGTTCCTTTTAACGGCGGACAGCGCGAGGAAGCTCGACATCAAGCTCGCGCACCATATGTATTCCCACCAAAGAGGCTGCAACGCAAGAGACGGCAATAATGCCAGCGAAAGTACGAAGCTTCTTAAGATATCGCGGCGTAATATTTCGCGAAGGTCTAACGCGTGGCAAGGCGCTTGGAATAACTACCTCGACTTAACTCGATATCGTGACCGGAGGAAAGATGAATCGAGCGAAAGAACTACATGATATCAAGCGGGACGTAAATTAGATTAAACGATCTCTACGTTCCCGGAGTTTAGTAATAATATCGATGTAAATTAAGGTTGTAAATTTAAGACGCCTCACCTCGTAATCGCGCGTGCACGCGTGTATCGTTTCTATCGATTTACCTGAGGTACTTGCAACTCCTCGATCTCCAAAATGAATATATCCAGATGATCTAAAATATCGGCCGATAACTTGGCAAGCATAACGAAGAAAAGAAGATAGTGAAAAAATATGCAATATTTCAGTCTTGATTTGTTTGTTGCGCTAAAAGGAAGACATGTTTAATCCCAACGACAAATAAGCAAGAGGCGCGCAACGATTTATTTTTAATTATTCTTTTCGCAGGCTAGAGGACACTAGATTTTCAAAAATATCCTTACGCGGATAGTGGCGAGTAATTTCGAAAATAGAATGGAATGTATAGTGAAAAGTAAATAAACCAAAGCGGCTATGTCCCGTGTACGAATTGTCTGTATTACCTGATTTGATATTGGCTAGCGACTTTTTGTCTATGATTAAAATCACTCCCGTCTGTGCCCAGAGCCTGGGACAGCGTAACTTTCGATGCCATATTTCGATATTATAGTGAATGAGATGTGCGAATAGCTCTCCTATTTTAACGGCGGAAAATCATGTACAAACAATTTGGCAGTTGTAGCACAATATAAACTATTGGGTACTTCATTACCAACTATTTAACTATTTTTAAACTTTCAGAAGCTCTGTTAGTGGCCTCATGGGTCACGGCTCCCACGGCTCCCCTGCAAATGTGTCACTTTCATTAAGTCACGTTTCCATTTAACGTGGAACCGCGCGTCATCGATGTTGATTTTCATTTCGAACACTTTCCATATTCAAGCACCGTTATATCCATAATTCGGTCGTGTAAACGTATAGAAATATCTTCATTTAATTATTACTTCGCACTCTGAGGTTTCAGGACTTCCGTGCTTTCATTGCGACTTGCAAATAATGGAAACATTTTTGACTTGCGTAAATGATTTGCCTCGCCGTCATTAACGATTCAATTTTACGCGTCAAGCGTGAGGAAACGTTACGGCCAATAAATCGTGAACCGGTCGAATCAGCTCCCCCCGAATTTGGTCGAATCGAGATGTGAGGACCGTGGAGGCGGCGGATTCTTTTCATGTTTCCCATAAGGCTGGTTCAGACACGTCCAATAATTTAGTCGAGTAGCGAGTAGTTTAGTAATTTACCGTGTGTGGACTCTAAAATTTAGTCGAGTAGTTTGGTAAAACAACTGGTAAATTACTAAATTACTGGCTACTCGACTAAATTACTGGGTGTGTCTGTTCCAGCCTATACAGGGCGAATTCCACTTACGCCCAAATCGCCCGTGATTTTTATTAAGCTAAGTTTTCCTGTACACGACTGGACGCAACGTCCAGAATTTCAAAGTCGATTTTCTCGAAAATGAAGCGCGATATGAAAAAAAGTTACTCTTTCTTTTCGACTCATAACAAGTAAATAAATCAAGAAAAACGAATAAAAGTTTTTGATATAGCGCTTCATTTTCGAGAAAATCGACTTTGAAATTCCTGACATTGCGTCCAGTCGCGTTTAGGAAAACCTAACTTAATGAAAATAACAGGCGATTTGGGCGTAAGTGGAATTCGCCCTTTAAGTGGGACGAGGTGCGACGAGGAAGTTTATGTTATATTCTATGTTTAAACCTTCCACTGTACGCAATTTAGGGCGAATTCCACTTGCGCCCAAATCGCCCGTGATTTTTATTAAGCTAAGTTTTCCTGTACACGACTGGACGCAACGTCCAGAATTTCAAAGTCGATTTTCTCGAAACTGAAGCGCGATATGAAAAAAAGTTACTCTTTCTTTTCGACTCATAGCACGTAAATAAATAAAGAAAAACGAATAAAATTTTTTGATATTGCGCTTCATTTTCGAGAAAATTGACTTTGAAATTCCTGACATTGCGTCCAGTCGCGTACGGGAAAACCTAGCTTAATGAAAATCACGGGCGATTTGGGCGTAAGTGGAATTCGCCCATAGATATTATCCGCTTTTAAATTTCGTTCCTGTTTTGTATATCAATCTGTCGTAGGTGTCGCTAGGTGTGCAGCTACGTTCGCGTGGTGCCGCAGCATACACAAATACACCACGTGTATCGCAGTGACATAACCTATGATTAAATGTCGTAAAGTTGTTGATTAATAATCATTAATAATCCCGTTGGGAAATCTTTATTACCACGTGAAACAGTAGTTTTATACATATTATAATAAAAATGCTATTAAAAGTATGAATGCCTTAATAAATCACAATAACTAAAAAGAAATAGATCGATAGAAATCATGTAATTATATAAAATACACTCACAAAATGAGTTTCAACAAAGCGAAAGAAGTTATCGAAGAAGGAGACGTAGTAATTTTATACTTAGGACCTAGTAATATGCACTCCTTGGAGATAAAGCCGAAGATTTTGAATAAGAAAGGTCAGATGGTCGATAACGTGTTCCAAACGATATACGGGGCACTCAAAGTTTTCTCCCTGGTCGGAGAAAAATACGGTACAAAAGTACAACTCTCGCGTGGATGGGCATACGTGTTACAGCCGACGCCGGACCTTTGGACAGTGACAGTTCCTCATAGGACTCAAATTATCTATAGCCCCGATATAAGCCTCATTACATACTTAATGGATTTGTCGCCCGGAAGCGTAATCATCGAGACAGGTCGAGGAATATTCAAATTTTATTGAATCAGAATGCTAATTATAACGCGTACTCTTAGTCTCTACGTTCTATCAAATTAGGTACTGGAAGTGGATCGCTTTCCCATGCGCTGATTCGCGCGGTTCGTCCTCACGGCCATTTGTACACATTCGATTTCCACGAGCAACGCGTAAACGTCGCACGAGCGGAATTCGAGAAACACGGTCTTAGCGAATTCGTAACTGTGGGGCATAAAGACGTTTGCGTGGATGGATTCGGAGAGCAATTAACGAATAAGGCGGATGCTATTTTCTTAGATCTCCCACATCCATGGTTAGCAATCGATCATGCATTATGTACTTTAAAAAAGTCAGGTACATTGGTAACTTTATATTTTCCTTCTAGCATGAAGTGCAACGTCGTTCTCTTAAATTTATTCAATTCTTACAGTGTTTTCTATTACACAGAATTTATGCGACCAATTTATTAATAATGCACTGCAATGAAATAAGTGGTCCTTTTTAAAAGTTTCCCACTGTCAATATAAAATTACTTCCTTACTAGGTGGAAAGCTCTGCTCCTTCTCTCCCTGTATCGAACAAGTTCAACGCACTTGTACAAACTTAAGTTCGAAAGGGTTCATCGAATTGAACACATTCGAATGCTTACAGAGGGAAGTGAATGTTCAATATAAAAACCTTCCTATACTGGATTTAGAATGCCTGAAACACGAGGTTTGTAAAATATACATAGTCATTGTCCATTGTTGATATATTCTTCGTAGTAGGATATAAACGAATGTCTTTTTTTTTTCATAGAATATCGTTTTTCGTTTAATTTTTATAGAAAAATATCGTAAATGTTGATTGCATAAATGGCACGTGCTTGGTACGTTTCTTACTCTCGAAGTAGCATGAAACCTTTCGAAATAATGCTTTCAAATTCTATTTCAGCATACGAGCAAGGATATGGCACAACAAAGTGAGAACGGAAAGCAGGACCAAACGAAGCTTCTTACAGTAACGCATGCTCGCTCTTTACCCGGTCATACAGGGTTCATTACAATTGCTACGCTACCCCCGTTACACGCACGGAAGTCGGAAATAAATCTGGAGTGCAACGACTGAATAAGTTCTAAATTATGGCTAGGACATCGGAGAATCCTTTCGAAAGCTGATACAATTTCAGTTCTACCGAGAGTGAAAACCTCTGGCAACGAAGAAAGCATAAAACTAACGAGTAATGATCAGATCCTAAACTCTTACGTGCACGCAGAACGATCTTAACAAGAATTTTAAATATCTTATGTTTCTGCTTTGTTGGGATTCCAAGAGAGATAGTCGAGCCGCGTAGCGGCCTGATACTCTTTCACCAAATATTCCACAACTTCTCTAGAGTTATCTAACTCGTCCAGATTGTCTTCGAACATCTTTTCTTTACGAAACTGCTCCAAAAACGCTTCTCGTTTTCGTAGTTTATCGTACTGCTGCAGGGCACGATCAAATAACTGGAAGTTTTTATGCATTTACAGTCGACGAATTTAGTAACTGATAATTTTAATTTAGGATTTAGATGAGATGAATAATTCCGTAGTATTAAGTAACTTACCGACGATATGTTAGTGTGATTGGCTAACATTAAGCCGGACACTCTGTGCGTGCTTTGTATATATGGAGATTTCCTGGAGAGAGCTACTTGTATGCTAGCCGGACCCCAGGGTATAAATTGCGCCAGTTTTCGTTCCCTGATCCTTTGCAACGATTTATGAACTTGCGTTGGATCTACTTCGCCCTGTGAGAAAATCGTGTATTTCATTCTGTTTGCAGTTTTAATACCTTAGATTGCGGAAAACTTACTTGAATAATATTTAAAATAGATATGTAACAATGAGACGCATTTCTATCTAACGCCGTGGAAACCATCATATTATTCGGTTGCAATAAACGCCTCATTACATCCAGTACAGAAGTTTTCCTCACAGATGCACCCTATCCAATCACAGTTTAATAAATATTCTTTTAATATATACGCGACACGAAATTATCTTACGTAAAACAAGCTTCGTTACTCACTTCTTGATCTGTGGTAAGCGGAGTGTAACCAGTCATGAGGAAATGTAAACGCGGTGTTGGAATTAATGGAGCGATTAAACCAACTAAGTCGTTGTTCATGTACGAAGGGTACCTGGCGATATCGAGATACGATTTGTACGAAAGTAAAATGAATTTTGTAACATTTATAAATTCGTGGAACGGAGGAGAGTGGTACCTACCGAAGTGTGGTGGTGCTGACGGACATTATCGTAGAAACCAACTGATTGATTTGCGTGAAACTGGGATTCTGAATGTGGAGTCTGTCCGATGCTATTCTGTTGAGCGCAGTATTGTCGAGAACCACGACGCAATCAGCGCACTGCGTCAGCCTTTTCAGTGTTAACAAAGAATTGTACGGTTGCACCACTACATCGCTGAAAGAAGATAATTTAATCGATTTATATTCACGAGACGATCGATATGATTATATTTCACCTTATTTCATCTTGGTTCGGGAAAACACTGTACGTTTCGATTAACTTCTTCGGATATCTATCTGCGAGAGATTCGAGCATAAACGAACCCATACCCGAACCTGTGCCACCAGCTATAGAATGACACAAAACGAACCCCTGTAAATGAGAATAGTATGGCAATCTTTTAAGTCGGAGATTATTTCCCTTAAGGGACGAGCCCTATTTAGGACGCTAGGAATAAAGTGATTCTTGGGAATTTTTTTCTAAGAAACTGTTGAGCGGATCTTTTCCAAACTTTCAGGGTATTTTAGCTCGCATTCAAACAATAAAAATGAATTTTTACGTTACAAAGTGTTCGGTAGAAACGAAGATATATGAACACGTTCGTTAGGACTCGCGCGGCGGAGTTGCAAATTGCCGATTGTAATGGTGGCCCCAATTCTTCCCTGAAATAAAGAAACCAAGGATTTTCTTATTTCTAGTATAATTGTCGATGAACCTAACGAACGAAAAGAAAGTTCAAAGTTGGCAAATTGCTGGGACATGAAAGAAAAAGTTACGATTCTGCCCCAAGATATTTCGTACTATTTATGGAGAAAGAGTTGTTCAATTCAGTTTATTTATCAATGTTTTAGGTTCATCGACACTGTAATTATACTAGAAATAAGGAAATCCTTGTTTTTTTTATTTCAGGGAAGAAACGGGGCCACCATTACAATCGCCAATTTGCAACTCCGCCGCGCAAGTCCTAACGAACGTGTTCATATATCTTCGTTTCTACCAAACACTTTGCAACATAAAAATTCATTTTTATTGTTCGAATGTGAGCTAAAATATCCTGAAAGTTTAGAAAAGCTCCGCTTAACAGTTTCTTAGAAAAAAATTCCCAAGAATCACTTTATTCCTAGCGTCCTAAATAGGACTCCCTCCTTAAAGTATCAAATCGATCGTACCTCTAAACTATCACTTCCATCAGCCTCTCGATCCAGAATATCAAAAATTTCTTCCTGAAGCTTCTCTCCTTGATGATAACCGGACGCCCAGTTATTCCCAGCGCCACCTCCGTGTTTCGATAAATAAATATTTTCTGGATTGTATAGCTTGAAAAGATAAGAGTAATCGCCAATGATCACGAGGCTAATTTAAATCTCAGAGCTCGACGAGAGTATCTACCTTCGAGTACGTAGAATTCATAATCGTGTGAATTACTCTAGGTTCCAGATCTAATAATACTGCTCTCGGTATATAATGCTCGTCGTCCGACTGATAGAAAAATACATCTTTTCTGTCGGTCCCTTCCGTCGCGTAGTCCTCTAAAATTCCTTCCGGGCTGATGCCGTGTTCGGCGCATAGTTTCTTCCAAAATTCGAATCCAACTGAAAGGGAAATACAAACGCGTCGAAACGAATTCCTGACTTCTCTCAAAGAGTAGAATATTTGAGTGCGTTACATATTCGCGTTGATAATTGAAAATACGATACTGGGTTACGATATTTGTCAACTAATGACGGGAACGTGAGTTGACATTCCGAAAGGAATATAAATCGTAGGATTACATACTTTGATTGCCGCACTGGCCAAGTTGCAATGTTATCATTTCGCAAGGCATCTTGAATTTGTTACTTTCGCCTTGGTGGCCGAGTTCACTAGAATTGTTCGAGTTTAATTTTACGCGGGATGGACTTTTAATTTGATTAACATTTCACGTTCGCTGGGATCTTTATCGCGTAGGTTTTTTGTGATAATCGCGATAAACAAATTGTACGTATTTACAACGCACAAATAAATACTGATGTGGTTAGGCAATATAATGCCACCAAAATAAAGAATAATAGCGTACAAAATATATAGTTATTGTTATTGTATCCGGCTGTAGGTGGTGTTATTTGCAAACATATAGTACTTCGCGAATTCGCCGACAGAAGGCTACGGATGTAAAGTCTATTCTCACAAGTTCTTCAGTATTATCGAAATATTTCTCTGAACTACATAATCTCGAAAAGTATTCAAGTGTGGCAAGTGAAATTCAGCAACCATTTTTTTACAATTACACAAAATTTGTATATTTCGTGCTCAAATTTAAGAGAAATTTAAACTCTAAAGTACTCTTATCGATTATTATACTGGTCGTTTTCAATGACAAGAGTTTTTAAAGAGGAGGTTAAAGAACTCTATGGGCGAATTCCATTTACGCCCGAATCGCCCGTGATTTTCATTAAGTTTGGTTTTCCTATACGCGACTGGACGCAGCGTCAAATATTTCAAAGTGGCTTTTCTCGAAAATTAAGCGCGATATAAAAAAAAAGTTACTCTTTCTTTTCGATTTATAACAAGTAAATAAGTCGAGAAAAAGGAATAAAATTTTTTGATATTGCGCTTCATTTTCGAGAAAATTGACTTTGAAATTCTTGACGATGCGTCCAGTCGCGTATAGGGAAACCTATCCTAATGAAAATCACGTGCGATTTGGGTGTAAATGGAATTCGCCCTATATATAAAAGGTGATGATGAATTTACTAATCGATCTCTACAATTTCGAAAAATAATGCAATTTCAAGTAACTGTTAATAAAACATTAATCAAACAATCATTACAAAAATATTAAAATTCTGGAGCTCGTCAATAATGCTTTACACTTCAAAAGCCTAAGATCGAAGGTTTTCGACAAATCATAACGACTAAAATATTTACAACAGAAAAGTGAAAATCGAAGCCCCGGTGCGCCCGAGCACGATAACATTGTGTTCTAGGAATTCATATATGTATACACAGAGATATATAAAATATCTGTGTATTTTGCAGCATGTATTGTCATATCGACGCGGCTGCAAAATGACGCGTGTCGCTCGTGTGCGCCGGCACTAAATATTTAAACACAAACTTCGCGGGGTAAAACGGAATCATGCGCAGAGAAAATGCGCACTAGTCGACAAGCACTATTTACATCCGCGGCGCTGTCGTGCGATCGTGGTGCATGCATGTCATGTTTTCCGATGTTTGCTGCGATGTCCGCGTTGAATCTAACCTATCGCGACAGCACTGTCAGATAAAAATTCAACTGACTTTTAAGGAGTGATTCTACGTGTTTTCATGCGAAACGTGATATAACACAGTATTAATTAATTATTCTACCGCAATTGACCGACAACTTTTCTTCGAATAATCCTAGCATGTCACGACAATAATCGTAGTGGTATATTTCAAACTAGAGACTAAGAATTACAACATTTTCGAAGGTAAGTATTTCGAAGAATAATCTATTGTCACTCTATAACAACGCGGAAATAATGAATTTGGTTATTCTCTTACGATATAATAATGAAAGAGGACGTTTGAAACTTAACACTTGAATTCTTCTCACGGAAATATTTAAAAGTTAATTTCACTGTTTCTCAATAATTTATATCACATCGACAATATTTACGTTTTGCAAATCGCATTTCGCGCGATATGATTCTCTTTTACGATAATATTATCGCTTATCTTCGTTTAAAAGAAATGCCAGAGACGTTCGAAGTCGTTGAGCTTAATAAGTAGCATTAAATAATAAGCATCGGGTTTGATAATAATTGTTAAAGATTTCCGTGAGGCGAGCTTATTTTACAAATGAACCGGCAATGTTGCGCTTTGTTTGATAGATGTCGGGAACTAAGTGTCGGAATTGTGGATCTACGGATATCGAAACAGATCCGGCTAGAGGAGATACAGTATGTAAAGAATGTGGCTTTGTACTGGAAGATCAACTTATCGTCAGCGAGACGGCTTTCAAGGAGGCACCATCGGGAAACATGATGGTGCTCGGCCAGTTTGTCTCTAGCGACAGTACTGGCGGAGCTACGGGGTTTGGAGCAGGTATGTAAGTCGGTATACAGGGCTATCCACTTAATTCAGAACGCGCGTCTGAGAACAGATGAATTATCCAAGTAGTCAATCCCTGTCTTAAAGGGTATTTGATCGGCCGAAAAATGAAGCAATTTGTAAAGATTTTTTCTGAGTAAATACAACATATAATGAAATAAATCTTTTTGGTATTTATTAAGCTACTTTTATATTATAGAAAAAAAATTAAATAGAATTTTTTTTATTTGTTTTAATGGTTTTTTTACAGCGTCGATATGGCACTTAAACAAAAAGAGGAATGTTCACGGCGTAGGTGATTTCCCAGCTCAGGCTTATCCAAAACAAAAAATTTAAAAAGATTTTGAATCTGTACGAGTGTCGCTATAGCCCCTAGGTCGATTAACAGTTTTGGTTGAGAAAGAACCGAGATTTTTCTTATGCAACATCCGAGAATATATCCTGTTGGGTGTTTCGCCAAACTTTTTTTTCAAACCAGCGCCGTTTTGTTATTTTTCAATAAAAATTGTTAATTAAGCTGGGGGCTATAGCGACACTCGTACAGATTAAGAATCTTTTGGAATTTTTTGTTTTGGATAAGCCTGAGCTGGGAAATCACCTACGCTGTGAGCATACCTCTTTTTTTTTAGGTGCCTTATTGGCATTATAAAAAAAACCATTAAAACAAATAAAAAAATTCTATTTAATTTTTTTGTATAATGTAAGAGTAGCTTAATAAATACCAAAAAGATTTATTTCATTATATGTTGTATTTACTGAGAAAAAAATCTTTAAAAATAGCTTAATTTTTCGGTGGTTCAAAGTAGAATGATCTCTTAAAGAAGAAATTGGATTTTGGATGTACCAGGGTTTTTGGGTCATTTTCCCTGAGTTCGAGGAGAAATATCAAGGCGATTGTCTGAAAAAGGCCACGCAAGGCATCTGTTCTCACATGTGTGTGCACATGTGCGTGCACATGTGCGATCCTGAACCCGGAAATTCAAAAAATTCTGAAACTGTGAATATGTACAGGATTTCCTCCTGATTACAACGCAATTTTTGTTTGCTGCCCAAATTCACTCTAAGGGGGTGGAATTAAGCCTGAAAATTTGGTTATTTTCGAATTTTATTTTGTAACTCGCAATCTGTAAGAGATAGAAAAAAAGTTTCAAGACAAAAGTTACTTCTTTTAATTAGGACTATCATTTGGTGACTTACAGTTCTTATAGTTCGCGAGTTATAACAGAAAATCGAAAAATAACCGGAATTTAAGGGGTCAATTCCACTACCTCGGAGTGAATTTGGGCAGCAAACAAAAATTGCATTGTAATCAGAAGGAAATCCCATATCCCATATTCACAAAGTTTCAGAATTTTTTGAATTTCCAGTTTCAGGATGTTCCCTTGTGAGTTAACTGGATAACACTGTATTGCTTAGCGATTTACTTGCAGATAATACAATCCTTCCTCTTTTCTCATAAAATAAATCGAAGCGCTAAAGAGAATGTCATATTTTTTGCTCTTAGCATACCATGTTAATGGGAAAGAATCGAGAGGAATAACACTACAGAATGCGAGAAAAGGAATTACACATTTATGCCTGCAATTACAGTAAGTAACGACTTCTACGTATGTATAACTTGTTTAATCAAACCTGTTGCTTTTATTAGAATTGTGGAGGAACATATAAAAATACCGTTACAGATAAGAAATTTATTATGTATCTTGTTTACTGTTAGATTGAACCAACACTGCATCGACACCTCTATGAACTTTTATAAAATGGCCCTGAATCGTCATTTAACCCGTGGACGGAGGCAAGCACATAATCATGCAGCTTGTGTTTATATCACCTGTCGTACGGAAGGCACTGCACGTATCCTTTATATGCATTTACAAACTAACAGAAACATTGAGGCGTGTTGATAGTTTTGATAATGACTGTATTTAGTAACTTATCGTTCGGTTTAAGGGGACTAGGCAGTCGAAAAATCGATTTTTTATTGCATTTTCCGAAAGTATTATCTTTTCTGAATAAAATGCCGCTTGGTTTATAGTAAAGTTCGCAAAATTGTAGATTTCGCAGCTAAAAACGTCAAGCGGCAACCATAGCGTCGCCTTTGCCCAGAAACTTTAACCGCGTTTTCCTGGAATATTTTTTTCTTTCCATTTTTTCCTGATTGCGAACGAAAGGAGGTTTAGATCGACTTGGAAAAAATTACAGGATGTTTAAAACATGCGCCATGTCGGCGCAAACCTCTGATATGGTTCGTAAAAATGCGAGATTTTCATAAAAATATTGAGAAGTCACCGAATTTTGGTAGCGCACCATCATTATTTGTGCGCTACTAAAATCCGGTGACTTCTTAATTTTTTTATGAAAATCTCGAATTTTTACGGACCATATCAGAGGTTTGCGCCGAAATGGTACATATTTTACACATCCTGTAATTTTTCCCAAGTCGATTCAGATCGACTTCAGACCTCCATTCGTTCGCAGTCGGGAAAAAATGAAGAGAAAAAAATATTCGAGGAAAACGCGTTTAAAGTTTCTGGGCAAAGACGACGCTATAGGTTGCCGCTTGATGTTTTTAGCTGCCAAATCTACAATTTTGCGAATTTTACCATAAACCAAGCGGCATTTTATTCAGAAAAGATTTTTCGACTGTCTAGTCGCCTTAATACGGAACACAGTCAAGATGTAACTTCTATTTATTACTTGCAACAGATATCCAAAGTAAATACTTAACTAATTACGTAGACATGCTTATCGACATCAGTGATGTTCTTCAAATCTGTGTTCACGAGTTGGGACGCACGTACCTACGATTCACGCAAGCTCTCTGCATTAACATACCATCAGTGGGTGAGTATTCTGCACGCCTTTAATTTGCATGATACGTAAAATACGGTAAGGTTGCGATACGCAACGTAGGATAATCCCGAAAGGATGGAGGAACAAAGAAATTCCATTTGAGAATAATCGCACCGTCATGTTTTATTCTTCAAACAAACTTCCTCGTTTTACAATTTTCACCACAGCTAACTGTCATCAATGTTTGCTCATTGTTGGTGAAATATAAAAGAATGTATCAACTGCATGACCGTTACATTAAACGTTATTATAAATTTTTACGTGTTCCTTAATGGTGACTAAAATCATTTGTATTTTAAATACTTCTAAATATTAAATATAACGTTTGTGCCTTCGGTTTGTAATTAATAGTAGAAAGTGTCGCCTAAAGATTTATCAGCTCTGCTTCGATACTATAGTGTTAATACTACATAAAAATACTATAGAAATTACTATTCGTAAACAGGATTCTGACGTTTAGTTTCATTTATTGCTTGTACGGTGATCTCCGAATCACACTTTTGTATTTTTACACACCACGATGTCGCGAATACTCTAGCATAATTCATTGTTCCGAATAATCTCTGAACATCTCAGAATAATGAATTCACAACGCAAAGCACAAAACAGAATTTGTCGTTGATTAACCGGTTAACTGGCACGGCTTTTTTTTTACTATTCGTGCCCAAACTGGCAACATCGAAAAATTAAGTGAATCACACAAAATTTGGTATACAGTGGTATGGGCGACTCGAAAAACCCCTCCTATATACAATTTTTCTAAATCCCGATAATATTTGGCAGTCATTTTAGGGTCGGTCATTTTGAGTCTGCCATATTGAATTTTACAATTCCAATGCCAAATTCAGATTCAGCGACCCCAAAAACCATTACATACCAAGTTTCATTCAAATCGTTTGAAAATCAAAAAAGTTATTCCGTTTGATCATATACGATACATAAGCAGAATTGGCCAGATTTTTTTTTGATCATATATGATACATTGCCAGTTAACCGGTTAAAATTAAAACCCTTCGGTATATTCTTTAAAAATATTTCCAAGTAATAATGTACTTAGTGTTGAATTATTTTACTTCGTTAGTAAAGTGGCAATCTCGGGCCAGTTATAGAAACGCTTTCAAAATTTATTTGTCCTCTTCGCCTGTTCGCACTGATCGGACATACTAATAGTAAGAAGGCATTACTTTGTACATTTTATTAATATCTGTATCATAGTTCATTGTACTTTCTAAATGGTATTGGCTGTTCTGCAATATAAACTTTGGCGCCAGATTCTGTGCTCTTCCCGCGTACGATACAATGCTTACTATCGAAAGAAACTGTAACGAGTGTGCTTACTTCGCTATCTGCATTACTTGTTACTCGAAACTGTATTAGAATATGCTTTCTACTTTTTACATGGGTTATGGTAAACTACAAATCATACACATACGATCGAAGTATCATAGAATATTCTTACGAACTATTGTGATATTTATAGTGTATACAAAAATGCTATTTCGTCTAAAAATCTACATTTGAAAGTTTAACGTGTTCCTTATTTCGATAATTTAGTATCATCTTCCGTGATAGGCAATTACACATCGTGCTCACTGCTCATACTGAAAATTGAAAATACTTTGAAAGCAGAGAAGAAAGTGAAATATACTTTCCTCGCGACGTTTCCTTATTAACATATAGTACAAAGAAAAAATAAGTAACAGCGTGAATGTAAAAGAACGAATATCGTTCTACGTAGGCAGTTTTAACCATGATACGTATTAAAATTTTTATGACGCTTCTTACCGACTGTCGCGTGTTTAAAAATACATGACGCCTGAATGTAATATCAAAGTAATATTAATTCTGTTGCAAAAGCAATATATTCTACTTGACAAAATCGCAATTAACATTTACTCAGTTAAGGCTTTTTAAAAAGATGTAGATCTAACAAGTAGTGACTCGAATTCAATCCATTAATTTAAAAAAAAAAAAGAAACTAATTATTAATATTTGGTAATTCGAAAACTAATTAGTCGTAATGACGTACGTTTCAAATCAATTGATCTTCGCTTACTTTTTCATACTACTATTCAACAATAATCTCAAAAACAGTAAATTGTTTTGAATAGCACTTATTAACTTTCTCAATTATCTTCTATTAATATTTAAAGATCATTTTTACATTTCTGCCTTCTTGATGTTCTCTAACAGGTGTCCTTATATACTTTGTTTTCTGCATATTTACAAATGATTTTTCGGATACTCAAGCTATGTAAGAAAACTAGTTTTCTTTCAAATAAGCTGGGAACAGAAACTTAAACGTGTAGAAGGCGGTGATAGATGCACTCTTTCGGCGAAGTGTCACTTATTCGCGTAAGTTCGGATACGGAATTTCTATTTCCATGTTTTCTCATAGAATTCTATCTTAAAATACAATAGTGTAGAAAAACAAGTGGTTCTGTGTTGAGGAAGTACATATTTGGCTTTTGAATTAGAGCGAAGCTCTCGATCAGCGGATCGATTTCTTTTTCAACGCAATTCAAAGGAATGGAACCAACGAGAAATTGTGAGCCAATAAAATTATTATTCTAAGCCAAAGAATTATCAGCATTATTCTTCTATACAACTAATTCGTTATTCGAATTTTAACACGATCGCATTTGAAATCTCAGAGTGCATCTATTACGCAACTTTCGCCGCCGGTTTAAAAATAATACTTAAAACAATAATCGTATAAAAGCTCGAGTAACGTCGAGGTACATTCTTTTGGAGACCGCCAGTTAAACCATAATCTCGGTTGTAAATTTCCGTCAGTCGTCTGCCGGCGGCCCGTAGAAAATTAACTCCGGTATTTGCCCTCCTTGTACACCGGTACCGTTCGTGCTTTCCGAGCTACATTGAAATTGAAAGTTCACATTACCGACCGTGATCTCTGACATGCCTTCCTGGCCGAAGTAACTTAGCTCGCCCCCGTCCAATATCACGCTGGCCGTGTAAAAGCACTCCGGCTCGATTTGGATCGGATTCTCGAAGTACACGTGAAACGTACTGCTCGAGCCATCCGAGAAGAATTTAGTACTATTTTCAGACAAAACACACCCCAGCCTCTTCAGCTCGATCCTGACGTTATAGTCGGCAGCACCAGACGAACTCCCGTAAAGTCCGAAGCCAACGACAAAAATCCTTTTGTCAACGCTGAACTGAATCGAGTCGCATCGACCTCTGTAGCGCCATTGATTCGATCTATACGCACACGATTGAAACCTATGACACACCTGCAAAGAGAACGTCAGAAACTATTCTCCACCTTGACTCTCGACGATTCAATTCCATTCGTTTTAATCGCCCGAAGGTTTACCTGGGTTTTTAAGCCCTGCCGAGATTTAATGAGAAAGTAAAGCTGAGGCTTATTGCTAGCGGTGAAGTGTAGAAAAACATCGATCGTCTCTTGTTGCGTTAAGATTCCAGTTTGTGCAGCACTATTGGCAAACTCTTCTAAATTCATGGCAGGAAGTCTAATTAAATACAAAGCAGATCCTAGAATAAAGAAAGAACTGATGATATTAGTTCTACGTTTTAGAACAAGCTTCATTCCGATAATACTCACCCAGTAATCGTCTTTGATTCGGCGCTGTGGGCTCGAGTTCTTGCCTGATGCATTCGGCCGTGGCCCATCTCAATGCAGCGTCCCATATGTGAATTTCTTTACAGTTTAATGTTTCTCGAGATAGCACTGACTCGAGGGTGTGAATATCGATATCCACAAAGCCGTCTGATCTTAACGCCATTTCTGCCTGCGTAATATCAATATGTACATATATATTGTATGTATTAAATTTTATGCACATTTTTCTGCACCATGAATATATATACAACAACAGTTATTAACTTTATTCCAATCGGCCTCTGAATAACCTTCTACAGAAAGGTATGCGATCAATTTTCTTTTAGTTCGTATGAAATATGCAGAAGCTTATACAACGAGAGAGAGATGTAACACTTTAAGATCTATTATATGTAGTTATAGGAGTTGCTATTAAAAAGTTTGAATAGTTTTTTTTCAAATTTTAAATCGTCGTTCAATATTTTAAATATTCCCAATCGTTAGATTCGAGCAGCGCACGTATAAATAAAGATTGTGAAAGAAAAATTAATTGAAATAATTCAATTCAGTAGAAGTCTTATTAATTTTTACATCTGTTGTATTTTGTAGAAAAATGCTTTATTATCTGATACAGACATTGTTCGAAGGTAGAACAAATTTGAGAAACATGTTTTATACGTTCGTATTAAAAGTATTATTTGTATTATATTAGAAACTGTTCTGAAGGTCTGCGAAAAGAGCGTTTGATTTGATTACAATTTTTCTTAAAACTTAGTACAAACAATTCTGATCTACTGCGCAATTGTAAAAAAAAAGAAATCCATAGTAGATTCTCTTAATTTCTATTTTCTACAAAGTTATATATATTTTCTGTGATACAGTGCACCGAACAGTTAATGTTTCTCAATTGAAAAGGAAGTACATAGACTTACTATACGATGAAATATAAGTATTATATGGTACAGCATGGAATGAAAGTCGTGTATAATATTTAACATTCCTATGAAAAATGTATCTCAGGAAGTAAACATCGTTTCGTAATTTTTATCGACCAGTCTTTTGTCTTTTTTAGTGAATGAGTTTAGCAAGACTATAGAATGATACCTTCGTATTATAGGCCAATATTTTCAATAATTCTCTACCATTTATATAAACGAAAGGAGAATCGATATTATTGCTAGGTACAAAATTATTGTACGAATCTATTTGAATGGTATAAGAGACTTTCTGCAAAGCGTTCTCAATTTTAACTGATCATTGGATTAACACTATGTGTTATCCTCGGAAAGTCATCGTAATCATTTTTCCTATGTTCATACTCCTCTATGAAATTATCTTCGTAAGTTATATTCTGTGTCACTTCAATTTCAAATTTATTGTCTGCAAAATAAGGTTCACTTCGTGTTCGAAACAAAGAAAGCGATAATCGTTTGTTACTAAACGTAGAGCAGCAATTATTCTCGGATAAGCTAAGGCAGTGGGGCACTAGCGACATTCTATTCTTTACGCTGCCACGATTGTTGTCGTTAGATCTCACCGCTTTATAACTGAACTGGTGTTGGGAATTCTTTAGTTTGTCGTTTAAACAAATGTCCCCGCAAGAATAGAAACTTATAGTGCGGTCAGTACCATCGGTAGACGAGCTCGACTCGGCTCTTAACGTCACATCTAAATTATCGTTCAAAGTAAAAGATCTTAGCATTTTCTTGTTTAAACTTACTTGAGCGTCTATTACTTCCCAGCAACGTTGCATGAGGTCTGGTTCTTCGAACAAACGAGATTGGCTTAAAAGTAAGCACGCATTCTTTGCCGTTAAGCTTGTCTCCAAATAATTAACGCACGCCCTCGCTAGATGTGGGACTATGTACTTCTTAGCGACGTAGAGCGTCGCCAACACTGTATCGGCTTCTAATTGTACTTCGTCGCAATACATGTACCTGTAAAGGTAAACGGTTGGGATGAGCTTTAAATAATTCCAGCTAATAATTCAGCGATGATAAACAAATATTCACCTTAATAGAGCTAGAAAGGCAGCTGGCTCTACGTCCGGTACCTCTATATCTCTCTTATTCTCCGCTAATCCACCGTAAAACATGGCATAGAACACAGAGCTACCAGTAGCTAAAACGTACTTGTGCGCTGGTATAGTCTGCGTGTGACCTGCGTCGATTAATAATTCCTAGCGTTAAGTTTAATTTCGGAAGCTAAATCTGTACGGTGCCGACGATAGTTCGTATATGATTACCTGGGCTGCCGACGATAAATATAATATCAGCCATCAGATGATTATTGAACATGGCAGCATTCCGTTCGCGTACTGTGGGTTTTGTCGCTTGCCAATTAGGATCTTGCGTGCAGTCTTCGGGCGACGATAGATTCAATTGCGTTATGGGGGATGATAAGGAAGACAGAGGTGACGAGGGCGTGCTAAGTGGCTGGTTTATCGTCCCCTCGCGTTGTAGTACAATGGAAGAGGAGAGTGGGCTTACTGTCGGCGGAGAATCTGATACAGTGATTGGCGACTCCGCTAGAACAGATACATCGAAAGCTTATTCTTTTTGCACGTTTCTTTTAAAATACATAGTAACTTATGCGTTCTTTTATCATGAAGGTAAAAGCAGTCGTTCTTGCGATATGAAAAATTACGCATCGGTTCGACAGGAGCAAAGATTAATATTTCTTTAAAAGTAGTTCGATATATTTCTCATCCGATGCTTCGGGTGCCATGGACTGAAGTGAACGAGCAAGACCAAGCATTGGAATCTCGATGCAGAGAAAGTCAAAGACATTAGTTATTTCAAATAAGGAAAAACGAAATCCTTCAAAATTATTTTATTACTGCGCATCTCGTGTATTTCTCGACACTAATACTTCAAGAATAATTTAAGAAAGAGACAATATCTGCGTCTCTACTCTCTGAATGTTAAATAGCTGCAGCAAAGATTAAACATATGTCTAAAATGCAACAGTAAACTCGCTAAAATAACGTTACTCTACATCTCAGTTCCAACTAGCTTAAAATTCGTTCATTTCACGCGATTATATTATTCGTCTTTTAGAATACCGTAGACGAAAAGAACCACAAATCGCACAGTTTTCTCGAGACGAATAAAAATTCAGTATTAACAAAGAGGTTATGCAAGACAAGGTAAGTCTCGAAAGCTTCAAATAGACTTTCTCGATTCCTATAATTAATCAAGCTCGTCTTTCGTGCAGCATTTCGCTCCGTTTATTTATCATCGCTGTAAAACGATACATAATTCATCATTGTTTGGCGACACCCCCAGCGAAATAAACGCATATTATGGAATCATCAGTGTTTTACCGTTAGTGTACATTATTTCACTGTTTTGACAATGCTTTCGTTTAGAATCCCTTCGCTCTGTTATGACATAGTAAAAGATCGCTATCACTGAAGCTTGACAGACCCCCTCTTATTTTCGATTTGTCATGAGCGCAGAGATCAGACGTACACGCATACATATAGGCATGTGTGGCTTTTTAAGCAAAATACTCATGGCAAGTCTACGGATGATACCCGAAGCTCGGTTCGTTCCGTTTTCGTTCGTGCAGTTTCGCATGCGTTTCGTATGCACGTGACGTGAACATATATGCACGCTAAACAAACACATGCGCACCCGCGACTGCAGGCGTTCTCTTTGAGTTAACGTATCTTTTCGGAATTTTCAAATTCTTCTTAAGTCAAGGATGACTTCAATTGACATATAAACTTGTACTTTATAATTCAATATCTCGCGACAAAGGGTTGTATCCTGCATTTGAAAGAACGTACACTCATTGTCAGATGTAGATACTTTCTATGGGAAATTAATTCCGAAATCTATTATGCCTGCACGTTGTATCCTTTCGCATTTACAAGTAAAAACGATTAATAACTGTATCCCGCTGTTGCTCCGAACGGGACTTTAACCGCCCCTCGTGAGGTATTTTACATTTTCGGACGCTAGAGAAATTGCCCGAATGCGAAATATCTACTGCGGGGCGAAGTAAACACAGAGGAAGGAGTGACATTGTTTAGAATATTCTTGGAGGTGTCAGTGGTAAACACATACTGTGCACCGTTCTTCGCGGAAGCGTGTCATTTTTTTCTTTCGCCGGTTGTGTGCCACCCCAATAAATCGAGTGAATAATAAGAGGGTGGATATTATGTTTATTTATATCTGCGATAAGTAAGTGTCTCCTCACCGTTTAACCATGGATTAGTCTGCTTGACCGTGACGTTGTCCTGGAAGCGTTTCATCGGTTTCGTCGATATCTTCGAGTACAAATTTGACATCGCCATTGTCACTTTTTAAACACCACTGCCCGGCTTTTCTTTCAACACGACTACGGAACGATTTTGGATTTCAGTTACATGGGCGCCATGTCAGACGGGCGCTGGTTAGATAGTTCCGCCGCACGTCGGTCGATAGACAACGTTAGGGCACGCGCGTCCATATATCGGGTGTCCCTCAAAAACCCGGGCTTCGATCTGCGCAGTACAATGCCAATCGACGATGCCTACTGCACACGAGCAAGGCGGCGTGCGATGTTTCGATCTTTCGGCTTCAAACGAAACAGGCGAATTCAACGATTTCTGTTAGAGTTCATAAGACGCTAAATTAAAAGAAAGGGCAAACTTAAGTCCTCTTAAAATACAGTCGCTTTGTAAAAATATATTTATACAATTGCCTCAGTTAAAATTTGAATTGTACGTTTAATTGGATTGCCCTCTAGGTTGAAATAGGGATAGTGAGTAAAATCTTACGCGAGTACTCCCTGTAAAACATTGTTAAATTAAATGCGTATCGTGCACAGGCGCGCATCGATGTACAGGGTGTTTCGGAAATAGGTGGGCAAAGTTTAGCAACGTATTTTACTGGTCGCGAGGAAAATAGTCGTATAAAGCAGAGGATGAAAGAATTTTTTTTTTTAATAAATAAATTTGAAGGTTTTTTCAGGTGTTTATGGGGACCTCTCGAGATTCCCGAGGCTTTCGTTTATGATATTATAGAACAGAATTGCGCCATGGGCGTAGCTAAGGCGGGGCAGAGTAAAAAAATTTGTCATTCTCCCAAAATGAAATTAAGGGGTCATTCTGGTAATCACGCTGCAAAATTCGGCAACATTCAGGGTTTTTTTTCTCAGTGAATACAACGAATAACAAAGTCAAACTTTCTTTTCATTTATTAAGCTACTTATAACGTATGCGGAACAATTTTTTAAACACACTTTTAATTGTGTTTTTACAATGTTACCTGCAGTTAAAAATCGCGACTTTGAAAAGGAATACCTCCCTGGCGGGAGTGATTTAAGTTCACAGACTCATCTGAAACAAAAAACCGAACTGATTCATAATCATTATGAGTATCCGTATCGCAGGTGCCAGAATTAGCCACGTAAGTCAAAATTTAACAAAATTGCGCGCATTCAAACTTCAAGTCTCGAAATTTTCCATTTTTACTTGAAGCTTGGAATGCGCGCAATTTTGTTAAATTTTGACTTACGCGGCTAATTTTGGCACCTGCGATAGCGGTACTCATAATAATTAAGCATCAGTTTTTTTTTTTTTTGTTTCAATGAGTCTGTGAGCTGAAATCACTCCCGCCGCCTTTTCAAAGGCGCGATTTTTAACACCAGATAACATTGAAAAAACACAATTAAAAGTGTATTTAAAAAATTCGTCCGTATACATTATAAGTAGCTTAACAAACGAAAAAAAGTTTGACATTGTTATTCATTGTATTCACTGAGAAAAAAAAATGAAAGTTGTCGAATTTTGCGGCGTGATTACCATAATGACCCTCAATTTATTACAAAATAAAAATAAATTAAATTGGTTAGTAATTGCGCATTACACGACCCCGGTTATATCGACTCCTAGCCACTTACATAAATTCAAAGTTCAGTTTCACCATTCAGTGCCCCTCCCTGAATGAAATATTGCCCCTTCCTGAATGGAATCCCAGCTACGCCCCTGAATCGCTCTACTAAAGTTTAAACGCCTATTTCTACGACACCCTGCATAATGCGTACACAATGAGTGTTTATGTTTTTGCGATATGATATAATTTACGGCATAATTCTTTGTCGATTGCAGATCCATGCTTATATATTATGAGATTCGCAAATAAACTGGAGTTCGGCGAGAAAACTCACGAAGTATCGATGACAGCCTTGCGAGTTGTTCAGAGGATGAAACGGGATAGTATCCACAGCGGACGTAGACCGTCGGGTCTATGTGGAGCTGGTATGGTAGAAGTATAGTACAGTTCCATCGTTTTAGTACCTCCTTGCAATTTACGTGCAACGCGTTATCAAAATATACAACTATCGCAATAATTGATACACATAACGTTGTCCAATTCGATTAACGAAAATTTCGATTTACAGACCACGATTTCGAAATTTCTATATATATTTTTTTTTTAAAAATTTTAACTTCAATTTACTTATAATAAATTATGAAATTATCTTTGCGGCGTGATTAATATTGAACTTATTTTTGTTTTCTTTAAAACAGCGTTACTGATGGCCGCCCGGTTACACGAGTTCAACAGGTCGCCCGCCAATATCATCAAAATCGTGAAGGTGCATGAATCCACGTTACGTAAAAGGTGAGACCGTACTTTCGGACAAATCTATTACCATCCCGTCGATTTGATCAATTTGCATTAATCCGTGCTTGAAATTTGCAGGCTGATAGAATTCGGCGACACGCCATCGAGCGCATTAACGCTCGAAGAATTCATGACGGTCGACTTGGAGGAGGAGCAGGACCCTCCGGCATTTAAAGCTGCGCGGAAAAAGGACAGGGAGCGATTACAAAGGGTGCAGATCTTTTATTTGTAATAACAGTGGCGGATTTAAGGGGAGGTTCCGGTCTATAGTCTATAAAAATAGGCGATCTTTAGGAATTAATTAAAGGAAAACTACTATATATAATTTAATGGGACTTTTGCATTGTATTAAGGATGTCTTAAATTATAGAAATATATTTTTTGTTTTATAATTCATCATTGCAGACGGCACTGGGGAGTCGTTAAAGTCGAGGCGTGAAAAAAATTCAACCAAATCGGTGGGACCTATATCTCCAAAAGTTATTATCCTATTCGACTGAAACTTTTTTTGTTTTGAAGAATATACTTCTGGGTAGAGGGGAAACCAGAAAAATGACAAAAATGATATTTTTTTTAGAAAATAACAACACTTGAAGTTTGAAATCACTTTTTCCCTATATTTTTCGCCCTTTCAACACCTTTGAAAATTATAAATTTTCAATTTTTTGTAATTATTTCTAGTTTCCCCCCTATCCAGAAATATATTCTTCAAAATAAAAAAAGTTTCAGTCGAATCGGATAATAACTTTGGGAGATACAGGTCCCACCGGTTTTGAGAACGCTGTTTCGAGAAAAACGCGTTTAAAGTTTTACGTGAGCACCGAGTTTACATTTGCCTCTACTCAAATGCCTAAAACTTCGCGAATTTTTCGAATTTCAACAAATCCCTTTAAACACGTATTCCGAAAAGATTGAACATTCGAAAAATGAAATAAAAAAAATCGATTTTTAGACCGGAACCTTCCCTTAAGGGGAAAGGCTCAGGTGGCAAAAGTTTGGGCCACTCTATATACATAACAGAATTATAAGTAAATTTACTCCCGTGTGGTATGAAAATTATGAGACGCAAAAAAATAGTGTTTGAATAAATTCATAATTTTTTTTGAAGATGGGGCCTTCTGAGTTATGCGGCAAAATTGTCAATCGGCCGCCCGTTAAATCCGCCACTGCGTAATAACTTCTCCATTCTCCAGTATTCTGAAAAAGTAGTCATTTTAATATTTACTTTTCCAGTTAGAGAATATTGACACAGAAATAAACGAGTTGCAAGCTGAGATTGATAAGCAGTTGGAGGATCAGAAACTGGGACCGAAAAGGAAACGAAAAGATGGTAATTAAATAAAGAATAATTCACTGCAACACGCGGCATGAATAATTTACTGAAACTAAAGCTTATAAATTAAAAAGGAACTGCTACTAAGATGTTAACGAGTATAAATATTGATTTCCAGTTGACTCGGTAGAAAGAGAAGATACCGAGAGATTTGTAACGGAAAGTAATCTAGATGTTATTAAAAGCTACGTCGAGAATGACGTGGATGATCCTGACAGCGATGTCGGAGATTCTGAGTCAGGGAATGCTAATAATCGTTTAATTACTGGACTTGGTAAGAAGAAGAATGCTGCTATACGTTGTTTTATTACGTTCGTTATAAATCTCCATAATGTGCGTAATTATTTAAAGGGCCAAACTTCGCCTCAATGGGAATAATAGCAACTGATAGAGAGATTGAGCCGAAAGAACAAACAAGCACAACTTTTGAAAACGTAAGTAGAATTGATTCTGATTTTGCTACGATTACTCTATTTACAGGTAACCCTCGTATAACGCGGATATTTCGTTTCATAAAGATGCCGCGTTATATAAATCGCGGTATGCGAGACTCACAATCAGAGGTCTGATAGAAAAAAATGGGGCATTCTGAGCCCATCGCATAAAGCTCTTTGTCACTAGTCACCTCCGACGACGCTGCACGTGCAATGCATTTGAAAAAATGTATAAAGCGAAAAGATAAAAATCGAGAAATCTCAACACCGCGTTATACGAGGCTTGCCTGTATTACATTTGTTACCGTTATTTGTTGCTTTAGAATTCCGGGGAGATCGATGTCACCGACCTGGACGATGACGAATTGGACAGTTACATAATGTCGGAGAAAGAGTCTCAGTTCAAACATAATTTATGGAATAAAGTGAACGCTGAGTATTTGACTCAGCAGAAAGAAAAGGAGGAGAGGCGGCAGAAGGAGAAAGAGGAGGGTAAACCGGAAAAGAAACGACGGCGAACTACTAAACGTAATAAAAGTCATGCGCCTGCGAATACTGCAGGTAATAATGTTAATTTCGACTCTACAGTATCGTTTCTATCGTCGATAGAATCACTGATAAAATCATGCCTGCTAATTTTAACAGGCGAAGCAATTGAGAAAATGTTACAAGAAAAGAAGATTTCGACTAAGATTAATTACGAAGTATTAAAAAGTTTAAACGTTACTGTGAACACGCCGAGCAAAGAACAAAGGACCGAGGACCCTGTTCAATTATCCAAAGTGGAGCTAGAAAGTCCAGCAACTTCTAATAAAATGTTAGTACTATGTATTTAACGGCAATTATCATTTTTAAGACATTTATTTTCATCTCGGAGAACCGAGCGATTACGTATTTGTGTTTGTAGATCTAATGTTAGCCCATCGAAAATGCAAGACAAGCCAGTTGCGACAGCAATAAGAAAATCTCGTTCAGTTAAACCACATATACAACAAACAAAGAAAGTAGAGGTCCAGGCACCCGTTGAAGTAGAATCTAAACCTACAGAAGCTGCACTGTTAAGAGTAGACGCCTGTGATATGGGTAAGTCTGTTATTTCGGTATCTTATAAATCAGAGATCGGCAAAGTTTTTATTTAAATAAAATTTCGAGTAACGAATAAAAGTTAAAAACATTATTTGTCATTCGTTCGTTAACCCGAGCTAACTTTATTCGACACGACGAATAATTCTTTTAACTTTTATTCGTTATTCGAAATTTTATTTAAATACAAATTTTACCCATCTCTGTTATATGTAAATTTAATTTCGTAAAAAGATATAAAGACCAAACCTGATTACTTTTTAATTACCCTTTAAAGCTTCTTTGGTAATAAGTGGCTTGATTTTATCTTTAGAATTAAAGGCAGGGACCTGGAACGAACTGTTTTTTCGTTTCGTTTCGGTTCAGCTCCGATAATAATAATTTCGTTTCGGTTAATATCGTTCCTGCTGAAAAATATTTCGTTTCCATCAGAACGAAAAACAGATTTTGTTCCGAGCCGGTTGTTTCATTGATAAAAAAACTAGTTATAAACATATTTTAACAATTTTATTGCCTTTGGTACTTATAAAATATTATACGTTATAGTTATGTATTATAGAATATTATATATTATGTCTTAAGAAAAAAATTTAGAGTTTCGATGGTTTTGGTTGCAAGCCGTGCCCACAAGGGCAAGACTTCCAACGCCTCTCCCAGCACCGCAGTTAGCGGTCTGAATCGACACGAAACATGATGAAAATAAGGAGGCGCGCTCAATCTAAATTTTTTAACCTGAAGTGTACGGAACGTTATTAGTCGGAATTTTTATTTCGGTTATATCGTTTTCACTCCTGCAACAGGGTTAAGAATTTCGTTTCTGTTTCTGTTCCGGAAAAATATTTCGTTCTTTCCGTTTCTGTTCCGTTCCGGGTCCCTGATTAAAGGATTTGAAATAATGGAAAATATGTTTTCTTAAATAGATGAAACTGATGATTATATCGACGAGGACGTTGAAGCTGATCCCACAGAGATGACTGTCGCACAGATGCTTGAACGGCATGGATCAGAAGATGAGAATGATTTTGGATATGGATACGACGAGGATGATTATTAAATGTTTAATTATAGTTCTGTACGCCATTATTTATTGTGATCGTAATGCAATTATGATTAAGAAACAAAGACTGCATTGTACTGTGTACAAGAATAAAGCATTTACTTGAACGTAAGTATGTATGTATATGATTTAATGATTCCCCCGAGGGTTAAGGTGCAATTTCATGCTAACGCTCGACGCTCGTTTTGAGCGTAAAAACCAGTCTCGTGATCGGTCCACGTGACTTTGAGCGTCAAAACCAGTCACGTGATCGGTCCACGTGACTTTGAGCGTCAAAACCAGTCACGTGATCGGTCCACGTGACTTTGAGCGTCAAAACCAGTCACGTGATCGGTCCACGTGACTTTGGGCGTCAAAACCAGTCACGCGATCGGTCCACGTGACTTTGAGCGCCAAAACCAGTCACGCGATCGGTCCACGTGACTTTGGGCGTCAAAACCAATCACGCGACCGGCGCTCAACCAACGAACGATCCAGTCAAAGTGAACGAGCGTCAAGCGGAAAAGCTTGGAAAAGATTAAGTATAGCTCGGTTTAGCTTTTCCGTTTGATGCTGAAAGTCACGTGACCGATCACATGACTGGTTTTGACGCTCAAAACAAACGTCGAGCGTCAAACATGAAATTGCACCTTTACATTCTCCTTTACAATCTCCCTTCTCCTTTCTTCTCTTTATATTTTTCTTAACATATCCTCATTCTCTATCCTCACTCGTATTCTTATCCTATTTTTATTCTATTCTCACTGTCTCGAACCGCCTCTCGCTCTCGCCGCTTTCCCCTCTCTTAGCCTACCCTTATTCTACGCTTTCGACTCTTACAATACTCTTTCCTCTTCCTACTTTTCGCTTAATTCCCGCCACCTTCGACTTTCACTTCCTCTCTTTCACTCCATTCCTTCTTTCTCTCCTTCATCCATCTTCGTCCCTCCCTTCCTCGCCCGCCCCTCCTTCTCTCTCCCTCCTCTTCCCCTCTAACCTCTTCACGCATTCAAGTTCTCTTACAATACTCTTTCCTCTTCCTACTTTACACTTCATTCCCGCCACCTTCGACTTTCATTTCCTCTTTTTCACTCCATTCCTTCTTACTCTCCTTCATCCACCTTCATCCCGCCCTTCCTTCTCTCTCCTTCCTCTTCCCCTCTAACCTCTTCGTGCGTCCCGGGCGCTCGGGGCGCCGTAATTTGTTATCTGTTTTTCAATAATATCGACGTTTGCTTCGGGTCCCGCAAACTCTAAAGGCGGCGCTGATCTTAGGTTAAACTCATCTTTGCGCCGCTTTCCTATCGCACGCTCGCTTAAGCCATTTTTGCATCGCAATCTCTGTCTCTTTCTTATTTTTCGCCACTTTGCCTTCCTCCGCAGCACCTTCATCAAGAATTTCAATAAGACATTACATATATATCGAATTCTATATTAAACAGTATTAGCTATGGTGAAAGTTTGGGTGATAATTACATATAACGACATCTGCTAATTTTAATTTATAGAACGGCTGCTTCGCCTGTCTTCCCAGCCAACTATACATTAGGGCCACGTCGTTGTTTAAAATCGTCGACAAGACCCTTTTTACAAAATCATATGTGTCACTTCCCCCAAACTTTGCAAATTCGTTTACCTGTAATTAAAACATTATCGAACATTAACGAGAGAGGCGTCGTGCTTTACAACTTATCGTTCGATGTCGGAAATGTCGATTTCGACAATTTCTTCATCATATCTTTATGAAAGTAGTACCAATAAATCGATCAGACACGACATATGTAGGAACATACATCGATCGGAGAATAACGTAAACTCGTTTTAATTTGACCGAGCAGCGCTTTGTTATAATATTAACAAAGATAATATTTTACTTACTGCATCTTGGAAATTATTTTCGTTCTGCAAAATTTCTTCCAGTTCCTTCATCTTCTCAATGGAGTTGATCGGGAATTGCAAATTTTGAAATTTTAGAAGAAACGATTGTTTTTTGTCAACCACTGGCGCTGCTGGTTTATGCTCCAGGGTTTTCACCCGTTCCATCGTGTCTAATAATAATGTTATTAGCAAATTGTTTTGCTGCATTATTGAACGATTCTGTTCAATAATGGTTCTTAAGTACGCATCAGTAGCATTACTGCTGCCGCCACTGGGGCCTGCATCTATGCTTTCTGAAAATTATTTATTACATCCTACATTTTCGCACTGTAGATTTCCATGATAAAAAACTATCTCCGCATAGAATAGAATTATCTTTATACACATTTATCGACTTACCAACTTGACAATTTGTACGGGAGAAACTGCCCTCGCTTCCGTTCATTCCATTGCTCGTGCTGGACGCCGCAGGGGATGCTGCCTCGTCTAAAAATCAAAATATAACATATAAGATAAACCGATATAAGGTATAGTCTTATATCGCTGATTTAAAATCGAATAAAATTACATTTCGCCATATTTAGTTTCAATTCTAACCGCTAGTAAAATTGCGAAAAAATTCCTGTGTGAATTGATAACGTTGTGACACGGAAAGACACGGAAATGGTAAAGAGAAAACCCCTCCAGAGCCCCCAAATAAGCGTTAGTTCAGTGATTCCCAACCTGTGGGTCGCGAAGCGTCTTCTAGGTCACTTTTTTTTAAATATTATTAAGTTAAAATTATATTCTGAAATACCTATTTTTAATGTTTGTTTTTGCTAAATTTACTTTAGTTTATATGGGGGAGGGGATCGCAGGTTATTTGAATATTGTAAAAGGGGATCGCGTCTCAATACAGGTTCGGAACACTGCTTAAATTTCTGAGAGAGGGGCGGGCCTCCACCCAAATGGTGCCTGGATTTGATTGGTTGCGTTTCTGCGCATTCTCTGTACCGCTAATTATGAAAAACTATTGATCACAGTTTAAGGGGAGATTCCGGTCTAAAAATCGTTTTTTTTTATTTCATTTTTCGAATGTTCAATCTTTTTGGAATACGTGTTTAAAAGGATTTGTTGAAATTCGTAAAATTCGCGAAGTTATAGGCATTTGAGTAGCGGCAAATGCATGCGCAACGACGGCCACTCGGCACTCACGTAAAACTTTAAACGCGTTTTTCTCGGAACAGTGTTTTCAAAATCGGTGGGACCTGTATCTCCATAAGTTATTACCCGATTCGACTGAAACTTTTTTTATTTTGATGAATATACTTCTGGCTAGGGGGAGAACCAGAAAAAAATACAAACAATTAAAAATTTATAGTTTTTAAACGCAGTGAAATCACGAAAAGTATAGGGAAATCGTGATTTCAACCTTCAAGTGTCGTTATTTTCTAAAAAAAATGTAATTTTTGTATTTTTTTCTGGTTTCCCCCCTAGCCAGAAGTATATCCATCAAAATAAAAAAGTTTCAGTCGAATAGGATAATAACTTTTGGAGACACAGGTCCCACCGATTTGGATGAATTTTTTTACGCCTTGACTTTAACGACTCCCCAGTACCGTCTGCAATGATTAATTATAAAACAAAAAATATATTTCTATAATTTAAGACATCCTTAATAGAATACAAAAAGTCCCATTAAATTATATATAGTACTTTTCCTTTAATTAATTCCTAAAGATCACCTACTTTTTTGGGGCTCTAGACTGAAACTCCTCTTAATACAAATGTCTAATCGTAAATTAATACTAAAAAATGATTACTTATGAGTTTAAACGAATATAATGAAAATTGAAGAGGAATATGCATCTTCGATTATTAAAATATAAAAGATCAATTAAAACAGAGACACTGATTGAAAATAATTTATTTGTACCGTCATATTTATATATCTAATAACATACTTATTCATAATCTCCATTTTTTATACGTTCCGTAGCAGATTCTAACCCTTCGAAGCTGATATCCGGTTCTCCATCTACAGTTCTATACCAGGAAGATAAGGTTTTTGGATGGGGCAAGCAGTTACCAAATTCTTCGCGAACATATTCGTACGCGCGCGGGGAATAATACTGAAGTGTTAACGCGAAGCAACGCAAGTTAGGACTGTAACATTTAGATACGACATTACTCTTCTGCTGTAGCAAACGCTCGTAAAGTTCACCAGTTAACCCACCCAGCGTATTCATCGGTTTGGCCTGATTCGTAATTAACTCTTGTTTATTTTTCAAATCCTCCAACATGATCTTTAGCCTAATAAGTTGATCGTTCTTTCGACGTATCTGTTGCTGCATAAGTCGCACTTTCTTCTTTGAGTCTGTTTCTAGAAATTTGATTCTTTGCCTCAACCAGGATTTCTCTAGAGAATGATTAGTCTCAGGCACAGGCAGCGTCATTGTTTCTTTGTCCTCTTTAGATGCTACAGGTGGTGTTAATGGACATTCGTCAAATTTGGAAATACCATCTGAAGAGGTCGTTGCTTCTTCTTTTATTTCAGGCATCAAAGACTGCACTGGAATAATAACAAATATTACGTTAGTTTAGAAATATTGACATCTGTATGTATTTATTTTATTTCGGCCTCACAGCCCTGAAATGAACTTCGTTTACAATTATAACTAACATCACTCATACCTTCCATATCTACACAAGTGGGGGACAAAAGTATGTAGACACTTTTAAAATCGTATAACTTGTTCAAAATTGGTCCAAACAACTGGAGTTTTTTTTAGAAGCTAGAAGGATTAGTTTGCTAAGTGACGTGTTTCGTCGTTTCGAAAAAAGTTGCAATTGATCGGAATAGCAAGAAAAAATAGGAAAGATCATTTTTTCAACTTTTTTGTCTGTGCTTGTAATGAAAATTTAAAAAATGCCTTTTGTAGATTGAAGTAAGTAATCAGCGAGTTTCGACCTTATTCGGCGATCTTTAAGCGTTTATAGCTGATAGCAACGTTAACTTATTTTGATGAAATTTTAGGCGTGTATACAACTTACTTCGATCTACAAAAGACATTTTTTAAATTTTCATTACGAGCACAGATAAAAAAGTTGGAAAAATGATCTTTCCTATTTTTTCTGCTATTCCGACCAATTGCAACTTTTTTCAAAACGACGAAACGCGTCACTTAGCGAACTAAACCTTCTAACTTCTCAAGAAAACTCAAATTGTTTGGACCAATTTTGAACAAGTCATACGATTTTAAAAGTATCCACGTAATTTTGTCTCCCACTGTATATGTATACCTACTTCCTACATCCCATCCTACACCTTTACCTATCTTCTACTATTTCCTCCTCTCTTAATTAACTAGTGCCTGTCTTGTAGCAGTCTCGTATTAAGTGTTTCAGCGTTCCTATTTCTAGATTGCACAGAATGCATTTCCTCGTTTCTTCTTCTAGCCAGTACCTATTTCCCTCCTCCACGTTACCGCATCTTACCCTAGCAATTAGTTCTTGACTAGCGCCCTTTCTTTCCTTTTCTAAATACTCTGCCTTCCCTACTGTTCTTATGTATTTATACCTTTTGTTATACTTTGCATTTTCTTTTTTATTATATCGCACTTGCCTTTGCATCTCCCTGTCTCTATCAGGCAATATTTTTTCCGCATCTATATTCTGCAGTCTTAAATTCTCTATCCCTATCTGATTACATCCGTTTCTCCATAGGTATTCTTCCCTTTCCTTCCTTTTCTCTCAGGCCCTTTTTGACTAGCACTCTATCTTTTGCATTTCTGATACCTTCCTCGGATCTTAACGCTCTTAGTTTCTTCTAACACTATATAATTGGGTGTGCAGTAATCTGATCCTAAACACCATATTAAATACTCAGTCTGGATATCTTCTATTTCTGCTCTTTCCTTTCAGCCAAATACTTGCAGCCCATACAACATTATCCCTACCATTAGATGGTCAAACATAAAAACTCTTCTTTTTAAAGTCATCTTTGAATTTCCTTTCTCCCATTCCCCATATTCACCGTTTTCCCCAATTCTCAGTTTATTTCTTTATCGCGACAAAGTGTATACGAATTAAAAGTAACTTTTCCGTAGAAACTTACTTGTATTAAGTGATAATTTTGTGTCCGTATCATCCTCTGATAAGTTTAATGGTTTTACATCAACGCGCGATGACTTTTCTGTTATAACGGTTTGCTGAAATAAAAGAACGTGTAAGCGCGAACGAAACATCGTCGTTCGATATGTCTGCTATACTCGTAAGAATTAAAAATATTCCCTATTACACGTACACGTGGTAACGCATTGGGCCTCAATCGAACGCGGGAACCGCTTCTGTCAAGACATTTCTCCTCGAAGTGTGCCGAGCAAATGCGAGCACTTTTCGAGAGTGATGGCGATTCGATGCCCAAAAGATCGAACCACACACTGCAAGTGTCAGAATTCTGTGGGAGTCTACAAAAAGCGAAGTTCGCAATAAAATATATCGTACAGATTTAAGTGTATTAAATGTAATAAAATAACCTCGATACCTGTGAAATGTGTGTTTCACGTTACTCCGATAAGTACTTTTCTTCCAATTTTGGCAGTCGGACCTGTTCGTGCACGAGGGTACCAAGCACTTCATTGATAATTAATAAGTTTAATTATGAACGTTTAAAAACGCTATGGACGCAATGGAGTACCGATGGTAAGGAGAACGAACCAACAGACCAATTTGCACTTCATTTAATGCTTGCGACGCTTGACACAGAAAAACTGAATTTGTGATAACGGTGTGACAAGATTTCTGAAATATTCCACTATCTACAAACTGTAATAAAAAATATGTACCGTTTTACTATCGTAAATAATAAAACGTAAGTTACGCCCCTGAATCAGCGTTGTGGGGAAATGCCTTTTGGTCGGTTTAAAGTGGGGGAAGTACGCACTTCCACGCATGCGCATGATGACGCCGCAACTAGTGTGCACGGGAAAAGGCCCACTTAATGTGCTTCGCTCCGTTACGCATGCGCGAGGTGCGCGTGACGTCAAACCAAACAACGCCAAGATGGGAAACGCAACGGCGCCACTGTCAATCCGCGAAGCCGCGTCACATGCTTGTCCCGCCACTGCTATGAATTGTGGTACAAATTAGGGCTGGGACTATTTGTCGAATTTTATTTTTATTTTATTTTTATTTGTCACTTCAGTCGCTTGGCTTGACTTGGCAGTGGCGCCGTTTCGTTTCCCATCTTGGCGTTGATTGGTTTGACGTCACGCGCATCCTCGCGCATGCGTAACGGAGCGTAGCACATAGCTACGGGGCCTTTTCCCGTGCACACTGGCCGCAACGTCGAACCAATCAACGCGAAGATGGGAAACGAAGCGACGCCACCGTCAAATCAAGCCAAGCGACGTGATTGGCTTGGCTAGCTTGGCTTGACTCGACGGTGGCGCCGTTTCGTTTACCACCTTAGCGTTGATTGGTTTGACGTCACCGCGCATGCGTTACGGAGCATAGTCCGGACTGATGGGGCTTTTTCCCGTGGATACTGATGGGGGTTGTTGCGAGTTGCGATCCTCGCTCTAGCGGCGTTTAACTCAAGCTCTTATAGCGCAAAACTTGAACAGAAAAGAGTTAAGAATGGACTTTGCAATATTAGAAATTTGTCGTCGCCTCCTTCCTTATCGCTCGAAAACATGGTATTTATTAAAAAGAGGAAGGTACTAAGAAGCTTGTTTCTTCGCCTCGCTTTTGATCATCGACGTTGTTAGAGCCCGGACGTGTTATAATAAAATCCAGCTTTGATCAATCTTAAAACATCTTCGTTCTGTTTCTTGTTCCTAAATAGTTCTAAATCGTTTGGCAATTTAATTCCGTTCAGTTTAATAAGTTTTATTGAGTTCTAAGTTATTCGATACAAGACAATTCATTCGTTAGTTTCACGCGTTTCGCGAGCAGAGTCCTTCAGGGCTCCACGGACACCGGATCACATATAGCAGATTCGATAACCTGCACTAGTGCGCACTGAGTGCCAGTTTTCTCGCTTCGAATTGGATAAAAGTCGCACTCAGTGCGTATGTACCAGTGCGACCGTCCGAATTTGCTAATAGAAATTCCCTCAAACCATCAGAATTCCCAGCCGGCCCCGCGACAGAGTTATGTGGCGCGTGCAAAGAGGAGTTATGCCCTCTACCAATCAGAAGCGATCACAAAAATCGCGAATCACTGTTCTGCCTGCGCCAATCAGAAGCGATCACGAAAATCACGGATCACTGTGAGAAATCACCGTGATTGGGAACGAACGTGATCGGATCACTCGTGATTAGTGTTGGCTAGAACCGCGATTTGTGAATCACGAGTGATCCGATCACGTTCGTTCACAATCACGATGATTTTTCACAGTGATCCGTGATTTTCGTGATCGCTTCGGATTGGTGCAGGCAGAACAGTGCGCGATTTTCGTGATCGCTTCTGATTGGTGGAGAGTATAACTGCTCTTTGCACGCGCCACATAACCCCAATTTCTACTTTCTCTCGAAACATTATCAAATCCTCACTGTTCTTACAGAATCTCAGTTGTATATTTTGTAAACTAATGTAATCGTTCTTGATCTTTTTAAATTAACGAATATTTTTTCACTTTAGTTAAAAAGTATAATATATATGTGAATACATTAGCCAATCAAATCAGTTTATGAATATATTCTATATATGCGCAGAATTAGCACGCTTTGACTGTAACACAAGCTATATTGAAGTATTTTATAAAAAATAATTTAATCAAGATCAAGAATAACGATCACAGTAAACAATTCACTCAAGTTAAAAAAATCACGATCGTGATTTAACTTCAATCACGACCGTGATCGTTATTCTGCGATCACTGTGATTTACCACTGTTAGTGATTTTGCACTCCATCCCTACTCGTGATTCACAAATCACGGTTCTAGCCAACACTAATTTAGTGCTCTACTTTCCCTCCATTTCCCTCCCGCCACCAATTTGAATACTCCATAACCTATAACTCTACCAACTCATACTATAGCTATTTAACTTATGTCATAGAGCTGCTCTAATTGTCCATCAAGTGACAGGTTAATAATGGCCGATAGGAAATAGTTCGCTTCTAGGAGAAGTGTAACTAAAATTATTTTAAATATAACCACATCGACCCGAGAATGGCCACTGCTTCAAATTCTACGAAAGACGAGGCAAAAATTAAGTCACAAGGTTAGACTACTTTCTCATCACTATTTACATAAAGCATTCTCTTCACTGCTCCGTCAAAATCTTGCACAGTTGTATTTGAAAATATTTTTGCTCAACTTCACAGCTGTTATAGTTTCGTTGCTGTATTACATTAATTTTATTCGTGTACGTAAAATTGAGCGCGCGAGGCGTGCTTTTAGCGTTCCGATAAACATAAAACAATATTTTTATAATTTCTTGGCGGTGTTATCGTCGCGAAGATGATGTCACAGTGCGTTTTAATGTACTGCGACGAGTGTCTTATGGCACATTGTAATATGAATATAATGCAATGTGTTAGTAAAAATGTGTAATAGTATTTTATTGATTAGCATCGTTACTTTTGTTTATTACATACGTTGAATACTTCTGTTAAGCTAAAGATGGACAAGCGATGGGTTGCATCGGGCGCACCCAGGGCGATGGAATGGAAAACGTGACCACCGGGAGGACTGAAATCAAGCAGACGAAGTATCGTCTCGGCGATGCGCTTATTTACCACCCAACGAATTTAAAACAATCAAGCTCGATTCCCCCGGTTACTCCAATGGGTCCAATAATAAATCTAGTACCGAAGCATATTATCAACGTGAAAGACGAAAAGCATATTTTAAATTCATTAAAGTCGAAGGAACCAAAGTTCGTTCCTTACGAGCCGTATAAAGCTGCGGTAAATCCGATCATTCCGTACGACAAGAAAAATAAAAGATCGCAGAGAAGCAATTTGAATACGAGCGTGACAGTCTCTCAAGTTGCCGCGATGAAGATTCATGATGCCGTGCCGTCGAACGATGTTCCAAAAGCTGGCGAGGGTAAGCCCGGGGAGAGCGAATGGTTAAAAGAGAAGAAAGCATACGAAGCGGAAATACAGAAGCTTAAAGAGGAAAATAGTCAGCTTGAAAATCAATTGAAATTTCAGGCACAGGTATTAAACGTTGTTATTTTTTGGAAAAAAGGAATGACCAAAAATATATTCGAGAGAGAATTCAATGAAAATATAATGCACATGTTACGCTTTATTTAATTAGGTCAATGGGGAATTGAAGAATTTATTAGTAGCTGCTGTGGGAGAAGACCTCGAAACGAAAGTTCATTTGTTGACGGAGGATAAATTGCAGCTCGCTCGGGCTCTTTTAAATTCAGCTCAACACCTTTCCACTCATCAGGAGCAAACTGAGTGGCTGGCTGGTCAGTGCGAAGTTTGGAGAAGTAAATTTTTAGCCAGTAGGTAAATGAAAATCATTCGGTCGAAATATTTATAATTTCTTTCTGATTAAATGTCTGTCGTGCATAGTATTAAAGTTCACATTTAGACTATTCAGTTGATAAAACACTTTTCGCGATAGCTTAATGGTCGAGGAACTTGCGAAATGGAAGGCAGCTCTCTGTCAAAGGACAACGGATCTTCAAGAAGCGATAAAAAGGCTGTTAGAAGATCGCAACGTGATTCGAGACACATCTCTGAAAACTTATAGGTATGTTTAAACATTGATATGTACTAATAATACTGTCCAACACGATTTTTGGTCCGCAGTATCCGCTGGATGATTCTTGTAGAGTTTTTCGCCCTGAACACGAATCCGCAAGCAGAATTGCTCTATCACACTCAGTTTTTGAGAAAATCGATTTGGAAAAAAATTGCAAATTTTCAACTTTGAACATTTTTTGTGTCGAAACGGTAATAGTTATTCGGTTGCTCGTTGCGTTAAATTATTCTATGAACCCTCCCGAATACAACGATATAAGATATTATTGCATTATGATCGTTTAAATATGTTTAAACAACGATCAAAGGGAAAATGACATTAGAAACGCGCCCATTTTTAAAGATATCTTTCAATTTATTTCCAAAATTAAGGGTCTAGAAGAAAATCTGGCTATCTCACACGATGCAGCAGACATTTTTCCTTCGAAAATCATCAACAAAAGTGGTAAGTCACGTTTTGTTTTCAATACAGAAGCGAAATAGTTTGACAAAACGCGCGGTGTCGACAGTGGTAGTCAACGGCGGCGCGCGATCCACTGCTGCTCAGCGTAACACAGTCGAGGCGCGTGATTACCACTGTCGGCGCCGCACGTTTTGCGAAACTATTTCGCTTCTGTGTTGAAAACAAAACGAGACTTACCACTTCTGTTGACGCTTTCCGAAGGAAAATTGTCTGTTGCATCGCGTGGAATGGTCAGATTTTCTCCCAGACCCTTAGTTTTGGAAATAAATTGAAAGATATCTGCAAAAATGGGTGCATTTCGGGTGTCCTTTTCCCTTTGATCGTTGTTTAAACATATTTAAATGTTCATAATGCAATAATAACTTATATCGTTGTATTCGGGAGGGTTCATAGAATAATTTGACGCAACGAGCAACCGAATGACTATTACCGTTTCGACACAAAAGATGTTCAAAGTTGAAAATTTGCAATTTTTTTCAAAATAGATTTTCTCAAAAACTGAGGGTGATGGCGACGAACGGTTTGCGGGTTCGTGTTCAGGGCGAAAAACTCTACAAGAATCACCCAGTGGATATTGCGGAACAAAAAAAGTTCCACTTTGTTGGACTGTGTAATTATAGATAATAGCGAATAAGAAATTCATAAAGAAAGTTCTTTTATTTTAGGACACTTAGCATTCTCCGTGAAAATTTCGACTCCGTAGGAAAAGTCTCTTGCAAAAGGCACGAATTGCCGACTACAAATATTCTAGATCTAACGCAAGGGTGCTGTCAAGTAGCAGAGATTTTGAAAGTTCAATTATTAAGTGGTGTAGAGAATATTAGTTTGCAAAGAGAGATCAATATCACCGGTCTAGATATGAAAACACTTGCGGAAAAAACTGCTGAGCAAGTAAGTACCCGCTTACTGAAGTTTTTTTTATCGATTTCTTTGTCCTGTACATTATATTTCATGGTTCGCAGGTTCTAATGAGCCCGAAATTGCTCATGTCAGGGAGGCAAGACATAGCGTGCAGCGCAGTGATGGGAGCAGCCGTTGCGATTGGCGGCGGAATATTTCTCCCGCGATGCCAATCAAACATAACTTGCTGCCCTCACTGTAGTGGTGAAATTAAACAGATCTAAGATTCTTTTAATCCCATATACTTCCTTAATTTATTAGATTAATTGTATATTTCCATACTCCTTTTTAACGTATACCATATTATTTTTGTATTCAGAATTATTGATTTACTGGTGTTAACAATATTGATTGACAATAAAAATAAATGCCTAATACTACGCAGTGTTCGGAAGATTATTCATTCCTCTTTAAAAGTAGAATAATATCGTAACGACGCTTGAACGATACTTTTCAGAAATTAGTCACAGAAACATGAGTGCTTCGCATAATTACAAAATAATAGAGGACGCACGATGAGAACGTACCCAACTTTTCTAATTCTACGATCGCGCGTTAATATTTTGTAAATGCGCGCGCACTGGTCTGCGCGATCTCTGCGCACTCATTTCTGCAGTGCGCATCTTATTAAAATCAAAAATGCATTTAGCAATGTCATTATTGACGATATATATTTGCAGAACAGAATTTTTGTATAATAATTTCTTGCTTCAAAAAGAATTTGAAGGAAAACGAGTGAATACCAAATTATGCACCAAATGTGAATATTATTTTCGAGTACAAATTGTACCTATAAGTTTTATAAAAAAAATAAAATTAATGATAGGAATGATTTGTTAGATAATACATATATTTGGTTTATAATTACAAGATTACCATGCACCTATTTTAATATATCTTTCTTCCTAACAAATTCTTTAGTTTACAACTCGTTTAGAACATCGTTGACGTTTTTGTAGAATTTTTTAATTAAATGTGTAAGCAGCATATTTAACGTAGCTATTGAATAAAATCGAATCTGTGGTGCGAGATTCAGCGTTATTTAATGGGCCGCGGGAACTCGCGTTTAGTCGACGCCGAGCGCCCGTAGGTGTAATATGTCGGTTTTTATCGCCGCCGATTTTAGACGAACGCGAACGGTTCGAAACGAAGCGATCCCGCGAGTATTTTTACGTGCGCGTGCTTCGCAGTCATTCTCGGGATTTTGTCTGTGAACCCTCCCTGCGAACAATCCGCGTCGCGGTGGACACACGAAAGTAGCGTGCGCGCAAAAGACTTTTTCGCTCTCCTCTCCCCGCCCCTCGCTTCTTTTCGCCCATATACCGCGATCGAGCATCGATCCGATTCTATCGTTCCGATAGAAAGAAAGGAAAAAAGGCAGCAAATATACTTCGAAATGTGCGAGGGAAGTCGCGCCACGTGATTTAGACAACGAAATGTGCGTTTCTAACGGACTATTCTCGATTTCTACTGTGATTTCCGCTCGTCACAGTGACGCGAGATGTATTATTAAAAATCGCCCGTTCGTACGCGGAAACTTTATGAAATACGCTGCTCCCGTGGATTGATAACGATACTGATATTAATGCACCGCGATCGACAGCCGACAGGCCGTGCGGAATTAAATTACCAAGAAGAATTCTCCGTTAAGACACTGAGAAGAAGAAGATACTGGACGAGTTATTTATGTGATCTATTTTCACGCAAGTTGTGTTACCTTAGTGGCCTAAAAATATCAGTGAAATTTGATTAGGCACAGCTCGATGCTTCGGTATTACCTATACGAATATTTATTCCTGTTTCAACGAGACAGCTCGTTTAAAATTCTTAGCTACCAGCTTCTCGTTACTTAACTGCATTTTATCACGGTAACATTGCAACAGCACTGCATTGTAAAAATAATTGCAGACGATCGATGAACGAGTTTTTACGATTTCTATAAAAATTACAGGTCTTCCCTAAATATACATGCATCCGTGTCAATTAATTCGCGATGAATTAATAAATATAGCGTGTTAAAAACACGTAGGACATTTTTCGAAGTCGATTCCACGCGTCAAAATAAGGACAAAGGTTCATTTACACTTAATGGACGTAAATCCAATAACATTTCATTTTTTGATGCACTGTTTTTTTATTACTTAAAGCATTCGATAAAAACACCTGTAATGGTGCAACCGCGCTACAGTGCATTGTGTATCAGTTGGCCTACATCGAAATTAATAAAAGCTTCGAGTACGGCAAGCCGGGTGATGTAAATCTGGTTGCATATCTGTAGGAGCCTCCGCGTGTATTTCGAAAATTGTCTACAATTAAACAACAAGAAGTTCTTGCACCATCCCACTATTTCGACCCTGAGAATTAAGTACGAAAAGTGTTTTTAAAAAAATTTGCTAACATCTTGCATAACTTACATGACTAGTAGAAAGCATTTCTGTTTTTAATTACTCGCTGATACGCCCGTGGAACTTGTAGAGGCTCATAAAGCACCGCGTACGTAATTACGCGCGCTGCCCAAAATAATTCAATGATCATGTATTCTAATAGGGTAACCAATACTTCGAAACGTTACTCGTTCTATATAAATAGAACATTTGGTAAAAATCTACAATCTTGAAATCTCTTTATTCCCGATATTTAATTAATTTTCTGGGATCTTACGTTCTTGCATTATTAGTTCTCCATACGTGAGATTCGTTAATTATTTGGAGCGATGTATGATTAATTTTGCGACGAAATATGCGAGCACGTATAAAATCGAGAAACGTAAACAGTGTAATTTAATTAATGCTGATTTCAGTTTCGTGAAATAGTTAGGGAAATATCATTAACGGAAATTTCTCGGGGCTCTGTAACAGAAAGTAAAATTAATATTAATTTCTCGCTGGGCATTATTAATTCCATTGAATCTTCATTAAGGGTGGAAAGGAAGACTGTTAGCTCGGACTTCGTGTGATGTTTCGTGATGGACAGTAACTCGGCTAAGTCGTTCGTGAAAAAGGTGGGAAGAAACGCGAGAAAAGTATTTTCGTCTTCGTTAAAAGATAATGGAGGCAATTGTTCTTCGCGAAGTACGTCTGTTAAAATTAAGGAGGAGAAGGAAACTACAGAAGAAATCCAGGTACGATAAATCCTTTTTCTATTACGTTCTGTAGACTTATCCTGATCGTTACAATAATTACAATCGAATCGAAAGTTCGTCGGTTTATCGAATGTAAAAGATCCCGCGCAAGTACGAGTAATGCGAGAGCAGCGTAATCCATACACTATTAACGCGTAATACAATCCACTCATCCACGATCACGTTATAATTAACGCGAATATCCCGTTTCGTTCATTATAATTTTTTGCCGAAAAAGCGTGATATTTTCTTGTTTATTTAGCGGTAATTAAAATTTACCCAAAATGTACCGTGTTATTTTTTTCCCGTAAATTTTAATAATGTATCCCTTTCTCGCATAGGTGTTACTAAATTTAATCATTATACGCTTCGTGTTATCTTAAAACGGTGCCTGAAGTTGTAAATGTTTCGGAATATTATATAAATTTCGAAATATAATTTTCCTTTCATTTTTGTTAAGTGTTTAATTGATTCTCTTAGATTCATTAATTTCTTCATTATTTTACATTCATTTTTCATTATAAATATATTTGTTTATTATAAATATATTTTTAATACATTTTGAAATAATGAAAGTTTAGACGTGGCGCCCTATTCTTTCCAAGTTTAAATCTAGGTTTCGTAAAGTAACGTGCTTTTCAAATTTATGTCGATGAACTGTGTTCACGTGATAAGTTATTGTTTTAAATGTGATCGCAGGAATATGCAGCTACTACGATGAGCGAATTACTGGGCTGGTATGGCTACGATAAGGTGGACAGCGGTTGTACGAAGAGTCTGAATTTGGATCATTTCACGTCCGCACCTAGAAGACGAAGCAGCCAAATGCTTCCAGTGGATCGTAATCTCATTTCGAGCAAGCGAATACAAAGATCTCCGACATCAGGGAATACAGCTAATTTGCCTTGCGAAGTTACGAGTCTACCACTGTTGTATTCTACGAAGACTTTAACAGCTATGAGCAAACAATCGACTTCGCCCCCATTGATGCTAAAAAAAGCATCGCTCGATTCTGCAGCTAAATTTCCTTACAAACATTACACAAGCCCCGCCTGTTCAGGTGAGATGAACAGAGATTATGCGTGTTAACGGTTCCACTTTATCCCTTTTTTACATTTCAGACGATACATCTTGCTCTTGGTGCGGTCGAGTTGCTCGAACATGCGAATCGGGAAGGGCGAACTCTCTTTCTCGTAACATGTTAAATACTTTGGGGCATTTTTGTAGCGAAGCCTGCTTCGCAGCTGGTAGAAGAGCTGTTTTTAAACGAGCGAAAACGTGCGACTGGTGTCGACACATGAGAAATCCAATTAGCTACGTTGATTTCCAGGTTTGCGATTTCAAATGCTAGTCACTCGAGACGTAGGATAGATAGCTCTAAGTAACCGAGTTACGAATAAACACGAAACTGTTTTTAGGACGGCGAGAGGCAACTCCAATTCTGTAGCGATAAGTGTTTGAATCAATACAAAATGGATATATTCTGCCACGAAACGCAAACTCACTTAATGCTTCACGGTTTAAACAACGTTTCCTGCCACGACTCTGAAAAGGGTAATTTAATAACGCCGGAGCTTTGGTTTCGAAGTTGCCAGTCACCGCCGAATCCTTCGGAAGATACATGCAGGATGGACGAACACGCGACATCAAACTCGTCGTCCTCCCATAGCGAGGCGAAGGAGAAAGAAGAGAACGAGATCGTGAAATTAGTAGAAGCTAATCGAAAAGCGACAAGGAAAAAAGATTCATTTTGCATTCGAATGTGTGCGAAAGCGAATAACTGTGACGAAAAGAAGAGTCTTTGTTCAGAAATTAACGAAGATGATCGTAGGGAAGAGCAGGCTCTAACGAACGAAGACAATTTCTGCCATTTCATGAGTAATCAGAATTATTGTACAGGGAATTGTTCAGAAAGACACGCCTTAAACTTTAAGGATTTCAAAAATGATTGTAGCTTGATGGACGTTATAAATCAAAGTTCATATAACCAGAAACGAAAGAGCGGTGTATTTTTAGAGAAGAATATTCATGTAAAAGACGCAAGGAATTTGCAGGAAGAAAGAGACCACAATCTGTCGGAGAGTGTATTAAGATCGTCGTCCTGGTTTGCGAATTTAACTGCATCTGCGCTGCAGCACAAAGGTCCGCTTATATCTAAATCGTTCGCGGACGAATCTAACGCAGCGAAATGTGAAAAACAACCTAACGCGTCTGCGAGAGCATCGTCGCCTGTACAAACCAATCAAGCTAAAGTTTCTGTTCGCGCGTTGCCTACGACTCTTTTACCGCCTGTTACGGTCCTAGTACCTTACCCCATACCACTACCTATACCTATTCCTATTCCAATCCCCATACCAACTCCAATGTCCAGCAAATTACTGACCAGCAGAAAGGAAATTTCTACGTGTACTAACGATTTGAAATACGAAAGCTTAAAGCACAAAGATCCAACGGAACGCAAGGGCACTATCCCCGATGAATCACGATTGTATACGAATACTAACGAACCAACGAAAGAGAGCTCGCAACGAGAAACTTCAAGAAAGTCTTGTCCTACGTCGTCTACTACCATTAAAACTGAAAATCCCAGTAATGTTAATTTAGTAAAACACGCTGCGAAGCATTCACGGAAAAGGAAACGTTTAACCGAAATTATTGATTACGAGCACGAGGAGTTTCAATTGAAGAAAGGAAATAAATTTATAGCTGCTTGAATGGGCCAAGTTTTAAACAAATATTTTTTTATGAAACGTGCATTGTGTCAGTAATATTTTCTTCGTTTTCAAATGATAATTTGGAAATACGAGTTATAGTATAATTACTATTATAGGAATGACTACTTTTTTATGCTTAATGCAAATGAGCTTTTCAGTAAATACAGTAATTTCATAGCACAATAAAATTAATACTTTCATTAATTATATTTCTTTTTGCCCCTTGCTTGATGATCAGGGCCGCCTTAACAAATTTGAGCGCCCTGGGCTAAAAAAATTTGGCGCCCTAGCCCCCAAGGATGCAATTTCTTCGCAATCGGTGCAAAGCAGTACATCACAACCCCAGGTCTCCATCGAGGCAAACACGAACAAAAACAAACAATGCCCGCGAACGAAATTTTTGTCTCGAAAATTGAAGAGAAAAAAGCATTTCAACATATTTGATTCTTAAGCGCCCTTGGATCACGGGCGCCCCTGGGCTATAGCCCATTTAGCCCATTGGTAAAGGTGGCTCTGTTGATGATTGCTATATAGTTTGGAACTTGAAATCAGCGAATCTAACGCATAACTATGCGGAACTTTGCATAACTTGTGATCACTTCTATTAGTTCTGAATTCTGATGTCGACGATGTCGTCGGAGATGAGCAGGCGCGCAGCGCAGCGCCACCTTTAACAGGAAATGTTTTCACTGTTACGTATTTTAACGGTGATTTTAAAATCAGAACGCGGGTTGGTGCCCGTGGAGCGCTGATACGCTCTGCTCGTCGGAGTGCGGGAGTTTCAAATAAAACACAATACAAGAAACTATTTATAAGTTAAATATTGAAGGTTTATTTGACTGTTCGGGAAGCTGGTTAAAGACAGAATGCCTGTAGCATTTCAAAGTATCCTCCGTGGTCCTCGCTGAAGTCGTTGGCCGAATCCTCCTAGTCCTCCCATAGATCCTCGTAGTCCAAACAGGATGGAGGATGCATTAGATCCAAGCGGTAGGCCGTCCTTCGGATGTCCGTAGGCCCCCGCGAATCGGCGTCCATCTTTCCCTCCGTCTTCGGGTGGTGGTGGAAACTCGGTGGAAGCGCGCTTTTCCGTTACACAGCGGGGTGCCCACGTGGGAAGAGAAAGTAGGCTCTATTCCGAGGATCGAGAAAACAACCCTTGAAGGAAATTTATGACTTCCTCAGCGTCGCCAACACTTCTGGAGTCAATCGACACTTCTAAAGATCTAAAGGACAAGGCCTTCTTAAAAGATTACGTGACTTAGAAGAAACTCGCGATTCGTTTCGGGGTCTGTTAATTGGTGTCCTCTTCCTGTTTTCGAGCTCTGCCCAAGATCTTTCCCACGTACGCCACCCGCATCGCACATCCTTAATAATACTTTCTCAATCACGCGCATACATCTGCTTTCAAATTTCGCTCCTGATTTACCTATCAATTGTATATATTTCCGTGGCTACGTTCAAGTGATAACGTAACATCACATATAGGGATGGAGTGCAAAATCACTAACAGTGATTTATCACCGTGATCGCAGAATCACGATCACGGGCGTGATTTAAGTTAAATCACGCCTGTGATTTTTTCACCTCAAGTGAATTTGCTCACTGTGAATACTGTAATCGTAATTCTTGCTCATGATTAAATTATTTTTTATAAAATACTTCACGAAAATACTTTCTAACAAAAGTGAAGAAATATTCGCTAATTTAAATAGATCAAGACCGATTACATTGGTTCAAAATATACAACTGAAATTCTATAAGTACAGTTAGGACTTGAGAATGTTTCGAGAGAAATTAGAAATTGGGGTTATGTGGCGCGTGCAAAGAGCAGTTATGCTTTCCACCAATCAGATCACAAAAATCGCGAATCACTGTTCTGCCTGCACCAATCAGAAGCGATCACAAAAATCACGGATCATTGTGAAAAAGCATCGTGATTGGGAACGAACGTGATCGGATCACTCGTGATTCACAAATCATGGTTCTAGCCAACACTAATCACATATGAAACGTGTGACATTGTTGCCAACTCAGATTTTTGGAAATCCGTAGAGAAAAGTTGAATATTCCGTAGAATTCTGTAGATCCCCCTTTGAAAAATCCGTCGATCTACGGATTTTCTTCGTAAGTGTTACTTATTACATGTATGAAAGAAGTTAATTCCTTTGCTCATGGAAACCATCTTTTCCCAAATCCTTTCTGGAAATCTTATATTTCGACCCTCCCCTAACATCCACAAAAAAATTATTGTCGCAAGAAAAATTCACAAATTACGAAAAAAGTTCACGTGCAAAAGTTGTGAAATCGACTTTTACTAATTCCACTTCAGTACGAGAGCTTTTCCCAAAAATAATGTTGGCTTTCGTCCGAACGTAAATTCACGAAAAGGAATTAAAAAAGTTCACATGCAAAGATTCTGAAATCAACTTTGCTAATCCCTACTGTACTCGTTCAAAATGCAGGGTAGTAGAACTAGAAAATAATAGCTTGAATTCCAGCGATTAAGTGTGACGAAAAGCTTTTGTGGTGAAGTGGAATTTCGCGACCCGCAGTAAATCGGCGGTTTGGATCGTAAAATCAATGGGTCATGAAGAAGGTAAAAAATCCGTAAATTTCAGTTTACAATCCGTATACGGATCTATAGATCCGTAGATAAAGTAAAAAATCCGTAGATCTACGGAAAAATCCGTAGGGTTGGTAACACTGCGATTTGACACGGTGCGAACCAAGATCGAAGATTGAAGCGTGATTCCTGGTCTGTGCGCACGAAAGCGCAACAACAAATAAAAATGTGAACGACTTTTTACACTGTAAAGCATATTTTAAAGTACTTTTAACCATGGTGTCGTATCCATCCATTAATTTAGTAGATTTAACCATTGATGAGGTTGCATTGGAGGGTTTGGATGGCATTACTATAGAAGGTTAGTATAAATACTATTTAATTCAATTCTCCGTAAAATGTATACATTATTCTTTTGTACAATCGACAACTGTGCTCTTTGACAAAATATTTCTTAAGTCAAACCAAACTAAATACTGTACGATTGATGAAACAGAATTGTGGTTTTAAAATGTATTCCCTTTCATAGGAATTATAAGTTTCAATCAATACAATTATACGTTTAATAGACGCTAGTAAATTGTTATAATAAAAAAGCTATTTCTGGCATTTGGGTATAACGAAGGATATATTCGTTGTGAGTTTCAGAGCTGACAATAGACAGTTCAGTTTATTTATTAAATTTATGTTATTCAAAGGATTATTTCAACTCGATACTTTTCACATGCATTAGAACGTTTTATAATTCAGTTAAATAAAGCGATATATCTATAACAAATTTGAGAAAGTAGAAATAAGGTATTAATTAACACGTTCACTGCGGCAGAAAAGCGTGACTCTTCTGTCCACGTTGTTCAGTGCATCAGCGAGTTGGGGGTGTATCCTAAACATCTGTCGCTTTGGAAATTAACGCGCTTGGTGTGTTCTAAACATGTAAGCTGCAGTGAACGTGTTAAAAGCAGAATTCCCGTTTTCTTTTAAGGAGGTATTCTCATCTAGAAAGCCAATTTTTTTCCTTTTTTTAGGGGCGATGCACAAAAACTACATATTTTTCACCGATAAGCATTATTTACACGTATTTATTAACATTTCACTTAGTTGTAAAAAAGTTTCAGCCATATATAATAATAATGGTGATATGGGTCATTTCGGAAAGCGTGTGCAAAAAAAGTTGCCTCATGGTACACACGATTCTGGCTGATCCGCTGATCCAAAATGAAAAAACCAAATGGATTCTTCATCGATAAGAGTGTGGCTATAACCAGTAGCAGATTTATAAAAATAAATACAAAATTCACAAAATGCTAGGTCTTTGAATGTAAAACTCATCTTCTCCGTGTTTTTTCGTCTTTAAACGACCTTAAACTTGTGAAAAAAAGCTACTTCGCCTTGAATCTGCTACCGGCTAGAATTATATGTTTCCTGAAAGTGTATGAAAAAGATGGACCAGTTTGACCCACTAGAAGTTTAGATATCATGTGTACCGTCACGAAAAACACCGTTTTGAGAAAAACCCATATCTCCATTAATTATTATTATATATAACTGAAATTTTTTTTACAACTTACTGAAGTGTTAATAAATACGTGTGGATAATGCTTATCGGTAAAAATTGCGTAATTTTTTTGTGGGTCGTCTCTAAAGAGAATAGAGGATCTCGTCCCTCTAGACGAGAATACCCCCTTAAGAAAAACTTATTGCAAAAAGAATTTAAGAAATTGCTTTATTTTATACTTGGAGAGTTTTGCGCTAATATTTAGAATTCTTATCAAACAGTTACATAAATTGATACCATCGCTATTAAATTTCTATTCCAAGAACACAAATCTCTAATTCGCAGTGCATTCTTTTCAGCATTATGGCTACGTTTGGCGCATCGAATGCACTACACGTTACCGCTTCCAAAACCGTTCATGCTTCAAATATGGTCCCTATGCGTGCAAATCAGAGAATTTGCATTTTACGAACTACAAACTGCCAGAGAACCATTTGTGATTTTCGATCGTTACGAATTCGTTGATCCCGACTTGGGCATTATACTGGAACCGGTAAGCAATTTAAAAGACATTCGTTGCGCTATTAACTCGCAAGTTACGTAAGATCGATTCTTTTTCGTAGGACAATGTTCCGCCGGACATTTATCCACATTGTCCAATATATGATGTTTCTAACGGCATTAAAGGATCTTGCTCAACATATTACACTCGTAAAGTAGTTACGGAAACCGTAAGGAGTCTCGGTTTAGACGATGCCATCGAAAGATACGGGCAGAAATTAGTTATCGTTGCGTCGCAGTCTGCGAGGAATCATGCACTGATGGGAGACGAGGTGTCTCCGACGCTCGAATTGAACGCGACGCAATACTGTTTCCTAGAGAGAGTAGGAAGGTCGCGGTATCACGGAGAAGTTACTCAGGGAAAGCTTAGCCTGAACGCGTTAAAAGAAGATCCTAAAAGCTTGTTCTATCACCGCAAGCTGTTGCTGCGCTATAAATTAATAACGAAGCAGATACATCACCAGAAAAGTGGCGGTCACAGTTGTAACGGAAGCCTTCTACATCTTCCGAGGTTCTTCGTTGAGAGGAAACAAAAAGCGATCTTCTTAGCCGAGGAGGTCATCAAAATTCTGAAATCAAAGCCTAATTGTGTCGCAGAGTACGACGAAATAAAGCGCAAGCTGCAGATTGAGAATGCAATAAGAAAGTTATTTAAAACTTCGTTCTTTCAGAAAGTTGTGAAAACTGATATTGTAAGTAACAGATAGCGCGTAACTCTGTGTTGGTAGTTTCATAGTTACAAGGGTCTGAGTCATTTAGAAAAAAATTTATATTTCTACAATAGAGAGTACCATACAGAACTTTGTACCCGAATGCAACGTCTGCAGAGTGGCGACAGAAGAATAATCCGCTGAAAGAGAAAAAGATTAAAGTAGTGCAGTTGTTACTTCCCACTGTCGATGTCATCGAAGCGTGGAATAAAGATGACGTACCAGAAGAAGATGAAGCGCAAGGTTCGTGTTGTTAATTAAATGTAGCGAACTCTGAATTAAGTAGAAATAGATCAGCTACCCGCGTACTTCATCTCTGTCTCCCTCACCTCACCTCTCTAAACTTTCTTAATTTTCGTATTTAAAGTATACAGGGTATTCATTGTAATTGTCCATAGAATTCATCAGGCACTTGCGATGTTTCAAAAAGCCAATACAATATCCTTTTTGCAATCCTGTAGGAAATATTAAGACGAATTCAGTGAGTACCAGAAATGCCTCATTTTCTTTTTAAGAAATTTCGTTAAAGGATTCGAAGACTTGAACGTTAGTTAAGATCGTACTATGCTACAGAATATTTTTCACGAGTGCGCTTAATGTTTAAACGATCCTTTCATTTATTGTTTTACATAAGATTAATCGAGTAAACATAGTCTCAGAATATAGAAATTATGTAATGCGCAATCGCGAATTCTAACTCCCTACATTTTCTTTGTTTCATAGATTTGAATATCTCGAGTCACAAATATGGAGTGCCTTACTTGAAGCAAGCAAATGCAATAATCGAAGCTGGCGGAGATGCCGGTATATGTCAAGGAGGCTTGTCTAAAAAGATGGGACTTACTAAACTGCAATCGCGGACAGTCCTGCGAAACATAGTTAAGTCAGGCATCGTGGCGACTTATATGAACGACATGGGTAGACAAAGGCTCACGAAGTATGTGTCGAAAAGGTTTGAGAAGGGTAGCGTGTTGAGTAAACAGTTCAACAAGGAAATGCATAAGATCAAAGAGCTTACGAAGCAAATTGTACCTGAGAATGACTGTTCTGAGAAAAGCACAAGTAATACGAGAGAAGACAGGGTGGAGGCTGTTGGTGCTGATCGAGAAAGGAATGTAGAGGAAATAACTAACTCTAATAAGACCAGTGAAGGCACCGAAAGCAACTACGTTGAAGTAGACGGGAAATCAAGTAGACCTGCGGTAGAATTACAAGTCGTATTTCACGTTGTCAATCGAATATTGTACAAATATCGCTTAATTAACCGGCCAAATAGGTATAAACGTACGTTCCCGAATTTTCAAGCAAGTACAGTTAATAAAGCGCAGACGGAAGGAAAAGATACGAATTCTAATGATACATCGCAGACTTCCGAGCTGTCGTGCAACGAGAAAGAAGTATCTGCGTATAAAAACATAAAAGTCGACATGATAGTTTTAACACCGATGCATACAGACAAATCGGACGCTGAAGTATTTGGATTTATGGAGAATGTACAAAATAGCGAGAAGAAAAGTATCGGGAATATTACGTACAGATTACTGCGAAGAGCTAATATGATAATAGAATCAGTTAAGGAAAATCAAGTAATCGATGATATGACAAAATTAATGAAGGTAGGACGAAAAAAATATATTTTTAATGACGTAATTTATATAATAGTGTTTATACAAAAATCGACTTTTGAAAAAAACGGTTTTGGAATTTTACAAATTTATAAAAATCTCTACTATTTATATAGTAGGGTTTTTTTTGTAGGGTAATTTTAAATTAGGTGGTAATTTAAAGTTTTAATTAAAATTTGGATTTAAAAAATTCTAGAAATTCGTTCTTTGGAGGGTGAATGAAATAATAGAATTTTAGGTAATTTTAAATTAGGTGGTAATTTCAAGTGGGGTGGTCAAAATTTGGATTTAAAAATTTTTAGAAATTTATTCTTTGGAGGTGAATGAAATGTAGAATTTTGGGTAATTTGAAATTTGGTGGTAATTTAAATTCAGTGTGGTTAAAAACTGAATTTAAAAAAATCTAGAAATTTGTTCTTTGGAGGTGAATGAAATGTAGAATTTTGAGTAATTTAAAATTAGGTGGTAATTTAAATTGAGTGTGGTTAAAATTTGGATTTAAAAAATTCTAGAAATTTGTTTTTTGGAGGTGAATGAAATGTAGAATTTTGGGTAATTTGAAATTAGGTGGTAATTTAAATTGAGTGTGGTTAAAATTTGGATTTAAAAAATTCTAGAAATTTGTTTTTCGAGGTGAATGAAATGTAGAATTTTGGGTAATTTTAAATTAGGTAGGGTTAATTATATAGTAGTTTGTTTTACGTAATTTACGTAATTAATATGAAAATATAAGCTACTCTATACGCACAGTCTACATCCGATAATTAATTGCCATCAATTTTTCCTCAGTTGATACACGAAGAAGAAGACAAAGAAGGATACGACGTGAAAATTGATAAGAAATCCTTACAGAGGCTGTTGCAAAAGCTCGCGAAAGACAACTTACTGAAGAATATAAAAATAATTCTCACCGGATTTGAAAAAGAAAAACACTTAACATTCATATGCGACCCAAGCGTCGATATCAACAGTGCTATTATTCAATCAGCCGTGGAGCAAGCAAAACTAAAGTTTTACCTATTATTATCGCAGAAGTCAAGACTACCCACGAAGAAGTACACAGACAAAGTGCTGCCTACTAAAAGTACAAGCACAGACGACACAACAGACAAAGCCGAAACTAAATCTCTGCTCAAACAATTCAAAACACAATCGGCAGGCTTTAAATGTGGCCCCAAAGAGTCCAAGAAATACGGCTACAGCCCAAAATTCATACGTATGCAAGCGTTACACTTTTATCTGTTCTATCTGGCCTACGAGCATCCCGGGGAACCGACAATTTCGAAAGAGGAGCAAATACAAGCTCTGCGAAACAACGATTTCAAGATCACAGACGAATTGGCGGAGGAGTTCAGTACGATTTATACGAAAGATATCAGCTGGAAGATGTTCGTGCCACCTTTGCCGAAGTACAACGGTTGGCCAAAAGGGTGGATGCTGATGTGCGACGTTCTGTTACGGCTGCCATTGTCAGTGTTCTTGAAAATACACTTCGTTTCCTTCGCCATACCGGACTTGGATAAATACGTGAACCACCCGATCCGGAAGCATTACTTAGTCAGAGACTTGCCAATTGACGCGCGGAACTCTCTACTGTTCGCACGGAAGTACATATTCAACATCCACGAGACGGTGACAAGATTGTGTTACATCGGACTAGTACAGTTCGGCCCGCAGAGATTGAAGGAGAAGGACCAGGTGTTCATCTACGTGAATCGTCGCGCAGAATTAATGGACACGACTTCGTCCGCGCCTGGTTATCACATAATCGAGGATAAACCCTATCCTCTGATCAGGTACAACTTCAATAGCACTCAGGCGGTCGAGAAGTATTGGTACGACATGTGGAATACTTGCATCAATACTCCGTTAGGTGGTAGACTGGTTGTGCAAGGGAAGGAGATCGTACTGGAAGACTTGGCCAAGAAAAGTGCCATGATGGAAGTAGTGGTGGCTCGTTCGCCGGAAGAAGCTGTGAGACTAGACACTGGCTACCTGCCTGGGGACCGTAAAGGGGCAGCTGGGATAGATTCAGCGTGTTTCCCTCACCTGAAACGCAACTGGAATTGGGGCTTCGGGAGTAACGCTCGGCAAATAAAGAGCCAGCAGAATGTGGCGAACGAACGGGATGCGTATCTTTCTAAAATAAAAGCGAAGCCTATTAAGTTCACAGAGTTCCCTGGACTGAAGAGAGTATCCGGGCCTCTGTCCGTAAACGCGACGGACCTCAGAAGGAAAGTGCACGCTAAGAACGAAGAGGGCTCGAATCAGCAGAAGAAGTACGAGGCATTGACGTGCTGTCGGAGCGCGAAGCAGAAGTCCTACGTGCGGAGAGTGCTGCCGCGCAAGTCGTCCAGCAAAAAGCGGAACAAGTACGACGAAGTTGACTATCGAGCGTTGCAACGAATGCACAAGTTGCGAGTGGATTGGGACCAGCACGAGGACAAGATTCTCCTCGTCTGTAAAGTCGCTATGGTCTATCTTTGTCCTAATCCGCGCAAGCAAGTGCTTACGTTCTCTGCCGTGAGAGATATCTTGAGAACGTACTCGTTAAGCTCGCACAACAAGACGTCGAGAGCTTGTCAGCGACGACTCCTTTACATGCTCAGGCAGCAACAGAACGTTAACGCCATCGCCCTGGGCGTCGAAGAGATCAAGCAGAACTTTTACATCAGAAAGCGCTTCGATGGTATTCTCGAGAGACTCAAGGAGGAGTATAAATGTTCCTACGAGTACGATAAACACGTTGTGGAAGTTTTCAGCTCGCTTGTTGCCTATATAGCGAAGAAGTATTACGATATCTCGCACGTTGGAGAAAAGGAGCCGCTTCCTGTACCATCGACCGTGCAGGAGTTCAATATATTTTACAAAGTCGTGCATCCCGCCAAGCCGTTCGGTAATCGGGGATTCACGAAGGATCCGAGGAGCACCAACGACATACATTTCGCGGTGATCAACTCCGTTATTCACAGCTCCATGTGCTGCGGGAAGGACAGGCGATCTTGGGCGTACCAGTTGTTCAAGGTGTACCAGCAATACCCGGAGATGCTCCTGCGGAACGCCATGGCGAAGATTCGGAGCGATCAGATGGTTACGATTAAGAAGCATCAAATAACTACGATAAGGAAGTACGGTAATTACATGCCGATGAGTAGCTCTCAGTATCAGTTGAGCAGCAATTACATATACAAATTCCATACCAAGTGGCCGTACAACATATTCAAAGAGGCGTACGATGTTTTCTTCAAGCTGAGCAATTGGCATTGCCAGAGCCGAGGGGAGAGCGAGAGCGAAACGCTGATAGATTTTAATGGCATCGAAGTGTCGCCGATTACTGGCGGAGTCATAGCGGCGATACACGACTACACGATACGAGATCAAATAGACTTCGATATCGAGATACCGGATCAAGTGATAATGCTGGACCCGAGGCTGAAAGAGAGAGACGAGACGTACTTTCGGATTGCTAAGAGATACCAGGATGTTTTAGTTATCTTAGACAATTTGAAGTTCGTGAAAGATCCTTCCTTCCAGAACGATGACGCGGCTTCGGACTTCGCGCAGAAAAGCGACAAAGGCTTTAGCTCGGACGTTGATATCTTGTACGGCAACGATGCCCATATGCGTAACGCTGATGGGAATGATAAGGATGGCTTCTCTGATCTGGACGCGGAGAAGAGTATACTTCCGCGGGAGTATGAAGCTGATAAGAGAAATTTCGAGGACACGAAAAGCTTCGCTTATTACGACGATATAATTTTCGAAAGCGACGAGGAGAATGGTCGTAATATTGTCGAAGATGAGCAGAATGTAATTAAGTTTCAAGATGGGACTACGATTGTATTGAACAAAGATGACGTGGAGCGCTCTACACTTTGCGACGAAGATCCTGTGATGGAAACGGTGGAAGGTGAAACAGCCTCAGCGAGTGAGAAGAATCGTACGATTGCGAGCGAAGTGCAAGCGAAAAGTATTAAGACTACCGAACCCACGGAATCTGCAGGTACATCCAAAGCGCGAAGTAGCGATGGTACGCGAGATATAAAAGATTCTGTTTCATCTTCTATGGAATCAGATATGGCTGTGCAAGAATTAAATGTACGCGGAGAGAAAAGAGCAAGAGACGATGAAGGAACGTTAGACTCGGATGAACGTACGCCAAAAAGAGCGAAATTAGATAAAGAAGCGATTGTTGCAGGGGACGATGCGAAGAACGAAGAAGCTCTGCAAAGCAGTGACACTGTTCCAACTGGATTGTCAGATAAAATACAGACCGAGTGTCTGAGAAAACATTGCGACGATAAAGCTGATGAAAGCAGCGGTGCAAACCTAAATGATGTAAAAACTAGCAACGCAGAAGCTATTTCGAATAAAAGAAATGAAATTAGTTTGTCATCGAGAAAGAACAAGCCGGCTTTTACACGCGTTAGCAGTATCTTGGAGAATATACCATTCGAACATAATTATTCGAGTAAATATTGCAAGATCGACGATTCAGCTGACGTAACTAAACGATATACGCGTATAGCTCTCTTAAGAATGAGAGAAGAATTGAGCGAACTCACAGCAGCTGACAGCCATCACGCACACGAATACTTTGTTGTAAATATGTTTAAAGTTTTCTACACCTTGCATGCGAGTCCGCAAAAGTCCAGGGAAAAGGAGATTTTCAAAGGTTTTATGATACCTACGGAGTTACTTCCGCTCAAATTGAACGCGGTAAATGATCTGATTCAAGAAATAAACAAATTTGCTGTTTTTCCCAACGACAGCATCTCGTACTGTGATTTTAAGAAGAACCTGCCTAAGGACTTGCCGCTCAATTTGAATGACATAGAGGCGGTTTATAAGTTCGTACGCGACAAGAAAGAACTTGGCGCTAGCATTCAAGAATTAATGGTGAGTAAAAAAAAAGAAACAAATTTTCGTGTAATTAAATCTGGTAATTTACTGCGATGATAAGTAAATAAGAAGAAGTATATATTATCTTTTATCGCATACTTGTATTTTCTGTTCTTCCGCAGGATAAATTTCAGAGTAACTTAGGAGAGGATTTGTATCGCATTACCTCCTTCCTAACAGAAAACCGTTTATTTCTGCGGTCCGGTGTGATGACGGTTCGATACATACACCATCGTCATGCAGATTCCTGGCTGATACGTTCGTATAAAATTTATCGGCTAGAGAAAGAGTCCCTGGCGCCAATGCCTCAGGGAACAGTGTACGATGTGACTGAACCTGAGATAATCATTACCGAAGACAACGATGTAAATATGACTGAAGAATCCACTAAGACTGCTACGGTAGAAAGCGAATTGCCAAGCACTAAGTGCGAAAACCCAGTCGAATTGGACACTCAGCCAGAAGTAAAAAGTCATAAGAATGAGAATTCTGATAAGGAGACGTCGAATCAGAGCGACGAAGAGTGCACCACGCAGCCGAAAACAAGAATGCAAAGAAAGAGGACTCGTTTGCTGCCTCAAAGGGATATATCTAGAGCTGCGAAGCAATTAGATCTTACGTAAGTTCTTTTCTCTGTTATTCGTTATAAGAGGATTTCAATTCTGCAATCTTTATTTTACGCGTTCGAACGTCTCTCTGCCAAGGTAACTGAATTGTAGACAGCCAAATTATTCAGAATTATTACGAACATTAAATGTGTGACTTCATTTGAATGTTTCAGTACGAAGCAAGAAATAAGGGTGGTGATAAAACCATGGATTCGAATAGACGGGGTTTTAAACCGTAGAGTGCTTGATCGCATGTTGGGAGCTGTTCTGTCGTACTGTTTAACACACCCAGGTATAGCGTTAACCAAAGTACAAAATAGATTTGTTCCTGCTCTTCAGCCGTGCCACACACGCGAGCTGGTTGAGGTAATTTACATTAATTATTATACGTAAAATATCGTCTTCCTGTATTCAACTGTTTGTAATGATAAACTTCTGGAACACACTTTGTACATACAAGTGCGGGAAGAAGCGCAAATATGCAAATTTCTCTTGTTAAGGGGGAACAACACTGTGACGGCCGGAAAAATGAGCCCATTTTTAAGATTTTTTTTAAGGAATAACTTACAGTTTTATTATAAAATTGTTATTACCTATCTTTAGTACAATGTCTTAAGAGACTATAAAAAAAAAAGTAATAGAAAAACATGCATAGATTTCCATATACAGTTAATCTCCTACACCCCTCACAAGAAAACATAGGTCGCTTATCGAAACGATATCTTTGGAACGGCAACTCTGAAATCAAATTTTTTTTTTTAATATAATCGGTATGAGTGTAGTTTCCGTTGTACGTATCGATTTTTAAAAAAAATTATTTTTGTAAAAATGGTGCGCTTGGGAAGAGAAAGTTTCGAAAATCCGCAAAAAAATGGATAGTTTTTCGAGCGTATTGAAAAAAATATGTTTTCGATCAAAAAATCGGTACGTACAACTGAAGATACTCTTGTTTTAAAGATCCTGTCAAAATTTCAAGTCGATCGGATAAAAATTGACAGAGCTATTGATTCGATCGGTTAGAAAAATGTTGTTTCGAGAAAATCGCGTTTAAAGTTTGACTTTACTCGGAACGGCATCGTGACGCGTCTCACAAAATGCACTGTATCTTCGTCAATTCTTCGAATATCAACTTGAAATTTTCAGAGAGTATTTTTGAAGAGTTAAACGTTAAGAAAGTGAAGAAAAAGAAAATCGAAATTTTTTCAACTTTCACAGTGGTGTTCCCCCTTAAAAGAAACCAAAAATTGCTGTACCCTGTTGCAATCTGAGGTTTAGATTTCAAGATACAACCAATTTAAAGAGTAACCCAAAAATGAGGCCTTTTTTAGTCTCTTTTTGATTCCACGATTTTGGAACTGAATTTTGTGCCAAATGATACCTTATGACGAGACATCAATCACAACAAATTTTCAAGTTGAGGTAACAATTAGTTTCCGAGATATGGGAGGTCAAAGAAGTGAAAATTCGTTAACGTGCCAACCCATGCGCTTCGATGTACGTACTTCTATGTCGGTTCGATAATTTAAACAATTATTTCTAGGGGTTTTGCTGACTGCTAACAACGAATTTGTACTCAGATTTTCAAAATTCACGAAAAAAAATCAAAATAAAAAAATATAAATGTCGTGTAGCGGGTGTTTTTTTTAATATATCGTCCACCATATTCATTCGGCCATTGTGAATTTTGATATATTAAAAAAAGCACCCACCACACAGACATTTATATTTCTTGATTTTGATTTTGTGTTCGTGAATTTTGAAAATCTAAGTTCAAATTCGTTGTTAGCAGTCAGCAAAACCCCTAGAAATAATTGTTTAAATAATCGGACTGACATAGAAATTCGTACATCGAAGCGCATGGGCTGACGCGTTAACGAATTTTCATTTCTTTGTCCTCCCATATCTGAGAAACTAATTGTCACCTCCACTTGAAAATTTCGTGCGATTGATGTCTCATAGGTATCATTTCGCATGAAATTCAGTTTCAAAATCGTGGGACCAAAAAGAGGCTATTTCTTTGGGTCACTCTTTTAGTCGTTCAATTTGTGGTGTACGTTACTTAAATGACACACCAGCACACGAAGCATTTTGATGCATATTTTTATTTAATCCGATAATGATTTGAACAATGTCTAAAAGCGATTTGTGCAATAAGATACTTAATATTTTATGAAATTTATGTTTGCCACAGATGTTGGGAAAGCTGGGATGCCTGGAAAAAATAATATTAAGGAAACCACGCGTGAGTTTGTTTTCAAAGCCATCGCAAGTTAAGCCAAGTAAGTCGGAATGTGTTATTTTGCGAATGAAAACTTTTAATTGATCTCTAGCATTCCTATTTAATATGTATAAACTTGGAGCAATGTTTTCGTTATTACTCCGAATTGTTGTATTTGTACTTCGTGGTAATTATATCCTTCATTTTCTGCTTTTAGTAATTGCAAATAATGATTGGGCTACCGAAGAAGATGTCTTCCTTGAACCTACGACTGGAGCAATGTTGAAATTTGGAATATTTTTGAGCACTAAGATGTACAGTACAGATTATATTTCGTGATTGATAAGATTAATGGATTCTGTAGAAATAATAATGAAGTTCGCATATTGATTTTGTATGAAATGATGGAAGTTTGTACGCTTTTTAATTAACAATGAAGTGTAAGATCATTTAAAGAGGATGTGAAAGTTAATATATGTACTTTGTCAAAACCGCATTACATCGATTTAACAACACTTAAGCATCCCCTTGTTTTCCCACTGTTTTATATGTAAGAAAATGATTTATTTTAAAGTCATGGGCGTCCGGAGGGGGGTGCAAAAAGGGCAGTTGCCCCTCCCTCGCTTTTGTGAAAAAACCGCTTCTTTTCAAAAACTGATCTTTATTAAGTTTATACGAAAAAACTGAATATTTTTAAAGTTCGGATTTCAATTTTTAATTAAATTGGCATCACAAAATAAGTTAAAAAAAACAAGCGGGCTACTCGTTTTTTCATTACGATATTTTTCTTTATCATCACCCTAAAGTTGCCCTCTCCTGGAAAAAAGTCTATGGACGCCCTTGTTTAAAGGTCCTGTATTAATATTTATGTATAATGTTATGTTGAGGCTTAAAAAAATTAATTCTTATTTTTTCTCGAGACTTTTTTAATAATAATTAGAAATGTGATCCTCGACGTCAAGTTTGAATTTGAAGGGATGCACGCGAGTAGTTATGGCACGCATGCGCCAGTATGAATATTCCAGAGCATTTTCTTAAAAAATAGAAAACTTTTATTTTAAAAAAGTAACAAGTAACAAGTTTTCTGCAGTAGGATGATACAAACATACCATAAAAACACCAAAATATTTATACAATGTTAACAATTTCTGTAAATCGTAATCGATGTATCGTAGAAATATCCGCTAGGTATATTAAATTACGATCACCTTAAGTCAAGGTATATTAGGCTCTGTTGCATCTTCATTACCGAACCAATCAATCTGTTAGAGCAAAAGCTATTTAACAAGGCTTTTGCTAATAGATTTAAGCGCAGAAACACTGTCCTATCATTTTTCATATAACGCGCAACACATGCATGTATAAGATATTGAATAAATAAATACTGCCTAAGCATGAATAATGAAATATGATATTACAAATCAAGATCTCAATTAAAATCGAATTACATTTACAAATATCTTATATGTATATCATGCTAATATAAAATATCGATATTGCGGAATAAAATAGACTTCAGGTAAAAACAGGAACAGAGATGGGTAAAAATTTTATTTAAATAAAAAATTCGAATAACGAATAAAAGTTGAAAAAAATTATTCGTCAAGTGTCGAATAAAAGTTGAAAAAAGTATTCGGCATGTGTCGAATAAAAGTTGAAAAAAATTATTCGTTATGTGTCGAATAAAAGTTGAAAAAAATTATTCGTCACGCGTCGAATAAAAGTTGAAAAAATTATTCGTCACGCGTCGAATAAAAGTTGAAAAAATTATTCGTCGTGTGTCGAATAAAAGTTGAAAAAATTATTCGTCACGCGTCGAATAAAAGTTGAAAAAAATTATTCGTCACGCGTCGAATAAAAGTTGAAAAAATTATTCGTCATGTGCCGAATAAAAGTTAAAAAAAATTATTCGTCATGTGTCGAATAAAAGTTGAAAAAAATTATTCGTCACGTGTCGAATAAAAGTAGAAAAAAATATTCGTCGTGTGTCGAATAAAGTTAATTTTTTATGCAACGCGAATTTATTCGAGGAAAAATAATGATATTTTTTACTCCTCGAGTGTTTCAACTTCAGCGTCAAATATATTTGTCAACATTAACTTTAACTGTAACTGTAACTTTAACTTTATTCGAAGTCGAATAATTTTCTGTCGCGCGTGCGAGCCGCCGAGGACCGGACAGTAAAAAAATTAACTTTATTCAAAGCACATCCGTTATTTAAATAATTCTGTTATTTCGTTAATGCCCCAGTCTGAACAGGAATGTGCAATTGTACCCAGAAATATTAAATAAATATAAATCGTTAAAATAAAGCGTCTGTAGTAACTATTATATAAAAATTTCTTTTGTCAACACTTTTAAGAATCACTCCAATTCGCAAATATTCTTACTATAGTAAACATCTAAAAAAACGTTTGCTTAATTTATCCATAGTATTTGACGACACTGACACATGGGCAGATAATATTTCAATCGTTCGACTACTTTTGCGTTAATATACATATATATACTGCAAACACTATGCACCTCTACTTTATACCGTTTTAAATCTTCGTATCATAACATACATGTTTTTACTGACAATATATCGAAAAATAAATATTCCATAAAAATATATATTTCGCATTTTTACCACAACGAGATTTGCTTTTATTTTTTTCTAACTTTCTCTGTTTACTATTCGAAGATATTGACTTGCAATTTTGTACACGTACGTTTAGGTGAAATAATGCTTTCGGGATATTAACTAGAAATGAAGAATTAATCTAGTGGAAAGGAATGTATGTATTTCTTGTAACATAATTAAATGTAATTATAATACTCTTCAAAACTTCGCATTACCATCCACAGGGTTAGTTGTTATATACAGTGTTATAAATAGGGATGAGAGTCAACAGTGTTACACAGTATATATATATACACACATATATAGATTTCCTTTATCGAATTTCAATTGCGGAAGTCCCTTGATAAAGACAATGCTCAACGTTTCGTGTAACGACGCTATTAACAATAAAGTATTTGCATGTGCTCCAGCGTGAGAACGATACAACGATAATAACATACAGCAATAATATAGATACAACAATATATCATACTTTTAACAGTACCTATACTCCAAACTAAAGTCTGCTATGTATAATTCAAGAATCAATTTCTAAACTCTCAAAGTACGTGTAAAACTTTGTATATCTTCTTCTCTAAAAATATTCCTTATTTTAAAATATTTATGCAGAGTGTCCTGGTACCGATGGTAAAACCGAGGGGGAGTGTGATTTTTCATGGAAAAATAAGTCGAAGATGTAGAATAAATTTTTTTCATAAGAGGCTTTGTTTTCTAGAAAATTGACTTTGAATATTCTTCTAACATGCCTTTTATCCATCTCCGTCTACTTAGATTGGGTTTACAAAGACACAAAGCCTCGAATGAAGGAGAAATTATTCTATATTTCCGATTTATTTTTTCACGCAGAATCACCATCAATACTGGGACACCCTGCATAACCAACTTTTTATACTTTTATAGAGCGTATTAAATTAAAAGCAAATGTACGCAAGAGATTCGTGGTGCCACTGACCCGGAAATCTTTCGTTTCAGTTTCGACGTTGCGTATTTTATATAACATTATTATTTGGTTCTAATTCCACGGAATATAAAATCATACAAAAATCATATTAGTAAGGTAATGACGTGAGAATTATGATCATTTAATTACTACTAGAAAATACTTTAGTACAAAGTAGTTTTTTGATTCAACGTAATGAAGATGAAAAGCCTTCTTTCACCTTGATTCGTAAAAGGTTACAGCAATGATTGTTCCCATGATCGTTCGCTTTCACAAAAACGTGCTCCTAAAAGCGGATCTTCTTTTGCTGGATTTGTTCGTAAATTTCGGGGGTTAACGATTGGTATCCGGACTTGTCACTTAGGTAATACAACTTGTCTTGTATCCTTTTAGTGTCATATCCGTCCTCTACAAGATCTTTCTTCTTTAATTTGAATGTACCTGAAAGAATGATTTAGAAACTCTTCGATTTTATGATAAAAGGCAATGGATTATCTCGAAATATTCGGGGGGAAATGTTTTAGAAAAAGTGTTCAAATCAATTTCTTGATACTTGCGTTCTATGAAATTACGAAATTATATATTTCTATTTCAAATTAAACAATTTACTGCTGGAACATATATTGATGCAAAGAAATGGCTATTGTTATACACACTGACATTATTATCGAACAAATATTATTAGTAAAGATACCTGTGAGATCAATCTTGGTTAAAATCCTAATAAATCTAGGTACAGCATAAAATGCTAAGTGCTCCTTCAGGTCAGTTGACAATTTACTGATGTCCAACGTTCCACTTTCATCGAATATTGCTGCCATTCCAGCTCTACCTTCGAGGCCTGGAATCTAACGAAAGAATTAAAAGATATAAGGAGCTCTTGAAACGCTGAGAAAATCGGTAATTATTACAAATTTTGTTACAGTGATATTGCATAGTCGTATCAGAGGCGTAGCTGGGATTTCATTGAGAGGCATAATAAATAGTGAAACCGAATTTGGAATTTATATACGTGGTTAGAAATTACTATAACCGGGGTCGAATAATGCGGAATTACTTCAGAATTTAATTTATTTTTATTTTGTAGTAAATTAATTTAATTTTTTTACGCCCATAAGTCGTATAATAAAAACTGCAGCGATATCGTAAGAAATATAACTTAATAAGCGTTCATGCAGGCTTTAACTGTTTTATTTACCTCAACCCCGTAAACAATGCAGTCTCTATAGTTAATGACATTACTAATAATAGCTTCAACTTCGGATGTGGAAACATTTTCTCCTTTCCATCTAAAGGTGTCGCCTGTTCTGTCTTTAAAAAACAAATAGCCAAACTCATCTGCTAGCAAAATGTCACCTGCGAAGAAAGAAACAGTAATTAACTCTAGGTCATAAGTTTTTCAACAGAAATACATAGTTACTGTGCACAACGCGTGTGAAAATTTAATCGATCACAAATTCTAAAGTTTTAATAATAATATGAATTTTGGAAATTCCATTAGCCCAAATTCGTACCAGATATAAATGCCGAATCGCCTTTTCTAAACACATCGCGGACGACTTTCTTCTCCGATGCTTTTTGATCCACGTATCCTAAAAATGCTCTGGATGGATTATTCGGTAAAATTTTTCCAACAAACACACCTGGTTCGTCTAAAAGCAACAGAAGAGAGATTTTTTAATTGTTTAAGGGTATTCTGATGAAAAGCCAAGATATATGAAATTCAGGTGACAGTGTTTATTTTATAAAAATGGAAAATAAGAAGATACTTACTTGGTTCACACACTTGACACAGTCCTTTCGAGTCCCTTATTGGTTCACCGTCGTTATTTGCCTTCAGAATGGAAATAGGGTAAACTGATGGAATGATTCGCGACATGAAACCGATAGCTCCAACTTTATTATCAATATTTACTGAAACAAATACGTAATCGTTAGTATAACAGAGTCTTAATATGCAAAGCAGAACGTTTATGTTTGTGTGTTTGTCTGTCGTCTAAAAACTTTCGAACAGTAAACTCTGGGATCATCAAATGTGCCTCAGCTTATTTTGCAGAGTGTGACTAATTTCACAAAAAAAAAATGCTAAGTAGTAACTAATATTTAGACAAAAGTTCTGTAAACTTTCAAGCACTAAGTCGCAAAGTGATTTATCTATCCGAGTATAACCAAATTGGCAACAGTCACTTTTTTATATTAATTGCATTCTTTATAGTATTTAGAATTTTAATTCATAGAATTAAGTCGTTCACTTGTCGATCTGATTTGGAAAAACATCTTACGCTTTACGGTGCTTTCCTTGGAAATTAATATTAATCATATAAAAAGGAATATAACTAAAGAAAATCTGAACTATACCGTAACACAAGAAAATAATAATTTACCAATATTAGCGTTTCCTTCCGTTGCCCCATAAAATTCAGCGATTTGTGGAATGTTAAATCGTTCTACAAACTCGGGCCACAGTTGTGGCCTCAAGCCGTTCCCAAACATCAGTCTAATATTATGTTGCTTGTCTTCCGGTCTCGGAGGTACAGCCAAAATGTATCTGCACATTTCTCCAATATACTGGCCGACCTGAAAATAAATTACAGCAATACTTTAACGTTGTATTTCACGGTTCTCTTTACTCATTGCTTTGAGACACTTTAATTCTATTTTACACAAAATTTGTGGATATACAAATTATTAACCAGTCGCACTAGAAAAATAGGGTAAACCAACCAGTAATTAGGCAAAGAAATGTCAATTATTAATTTAAAAATATTATATGTTTATAAATGGAGTGTAGTTGCACTTTTAATCTCCCATATTTTTAGTTACGCGTATTAAGTAAACATTAATAAATACAATTCTTATTAAAAGTATGCGGTCATTTACTGGGCTTCTACACGTTTTACATTTTATAATCGTTTTTTTTTTTAAATTACGATAAGAATAAGTAATTATTTTTATAGAAATTTCAAGAAAAATAAATTTAAATGCAATTTCAACAGTTGATTTGTTGTTATACATAAATATATTCAAGTATTAATCTGAAAGGTCCACAAATTCAACAATTCGGTCATTCACTGGTTGGTTTACCCTATGAATGTCTTGAGAATTTTATAAAGTTGCGGCGAAAGTTACAAGTAGAGATATACTCACTGTACAGTTATATTTGATGCATTCAGGGAAATAGGCGCTCGCCGAGAACTTCTTTCTAATCACGGTTGTCGCCCCATGAAGAAGCGTCGCACCTATTGTCATCGCACCGGCAGCGGTATGATACAATGGTAACGGTGTATAAAATCTATCTGTACTCCTAAACTGTGCCATCATAAAAATGCCGGTCGCCATAAAGATATATCTGGAAAGGTACCAAAGCTGAGAATTAAAATATTGCCGGCATATCCCCAGTGTTTTGAACTGGTTATATATACAATTGTTAGCGAATATTTCGCATTACAAGTAATATAAATAAATATTATTATTATTAGAGCCAAACGTTTCTTACCTATTATTAGTAATCACTGCTGCTTTAGGAAGACCAGTTGTTCCACTGGTGAAAATATATAACAATTTGTCGTTGTGGCCGCCTTTTTCTTTTTCGGAGAGAACCGGTGGGGCCGCAGAAACCTCAGCCATAATGCTGAATAAATCTTTGTCGTTGAGCTTCGATGGCTTGGCATTTGGTACATTATTAAATCTGTACAGTGTAAACTTTGGATCCAATGAACCCACGATATCTGATACAGCTGAAATACATATTTAATCGTATTTGAGCGAAGCTATAAGGCGGAAATTGTTCAAGCATAGCTTTATAGGCAGGCACAAGTTTGATCGATAATTAATCGGTTCAGAAATACAGTAGAACATCGATCATCCGAATATCAATTAATCAAAATGAGAATATTTCTTCAGCAAGAATCGAGTATACGTAAAAATAAATAATATTCTACGTCAGTGGTGCCCAACCTGGGGGTAGTTAAGTGTTTTCAAAGGAGTCTCCGCGGTTATTTTTAGTTGACGATTTTTAGCACTTATTTATTTTAATGTAGTTACATTACCATATTCTATTAATCTTGTAACACTGATTTTTCATAAATAAAAAAAGGAAAATCTGGTTACCCAGATGCAAGCAAAACCATCACACTTATAAGATAATTAAATATATTAAATATCTTTAAGTATATTTAATATACGTGTTAAGAAAATGAAATATTATTAAGTTAGAATTATATTCTGAAATATAATTTTTAATCTGGTTTCTTTACCTTATTAATTCACCTTATCTTACATGGGGGGGGGGGGGGGTCACAATTAGAGAATTCAATCCCGGGATACGGGATCCCGGGATCCCGCGATCCCGGCTGTTTTTTGGATTCCAAAAATCCCGGGATTTTATATAACTAATCCCGAGAATCTCGGGATTATTTAAAAATGTGAATTACTTTAGGAACACCCGAATAATATAAAAATAAACAGAATAAATCAACATAGTCATTTCATAATAATAAGGACAATAATAATAATGATTTATTTAAATAATAATATTAAGTCGTATACAACTAACTGAACCATATTTATTTTTTCAATGCTATTATCACTTTCCGCTATTTCGAAATCGCGCGAGTTGCAGATCGCAACTTGCCTGAACACGTAAAATCGAAACATTGTACTTAGATATATACGTACTTTAAGTGCTTTATTCTTTCTTCGTTCGTATTTATTGAGAGGTTATTATTCATTACTATTTTATTGTGAAAAATGATTTTAGTTTATGTTTCAGACTACTGATAGAAAGTAAGTTTGTTTAGATTAAATAAAGATTTAGAATTTTAGCACATAATAAATCATTTTAATTACTGAAATGATTTATTATGTGCTAAAATTCTAAATCTTTATTTAATTATTAAATAAAATTCTAAATCTTTATTTAATTATTAAATAAAATTCTAAATCTTTATTTAATTATTAAATAAAGATTTAGAATTTTAGCACATAATAAATCATTTATGTATACAATTGTTTTAAATAAAGATTTAGAATTTTAGCACATAATAAATCATTTTAATTACTGAAATGATTTATTAAATTTAATAATTAAATAAAGATTTAGAATTTTAGCACATAATAAATCATTTTAATTACTGAAATTTTCTATTATCCAATCCCGGGATTAGTCCCGGAATCCCAAGATAGACTTTAAAAAATCCCGCAATCCCGGGATAGTAAATAATGGCCGGGATTGTATTCCCTAGTCATAATGTCATTTGAATATTATAAAAGAAGGTCGCGACTCAAAAAAGTTTGGGAAACACTGTTCTACGTAATACAAATAATACATGATTTTTAACACACAACATACGTAAATTAATCACCATTACATCAGCATATTACTACAATTTAATTACGAAGACGCTATATGGATACATTAAAAAAAAAAAAAAAAATACGAATGATCTGAGAAACTCATGAACGATCGTGTTACGAAAAATGATATTTTCCCTGAAACCGAATATCTTGTGCTTCTGATACCCTTTCGTGAGTTGAAACGCAACGAAAATATGTATCACACGTTATCGTGGATTAAGAACCGAACTGGTCCAACCGTAGGTACCATTCTCTACTTTGATTCACGATTGTCCATCGGTATTGAAACACCTATATGCCGGCGATCGTGGCACGCTTCAAACTGCAGCTTCAAAATTTCGCAAGTAATGGCTGGGATAAATAATCTCCACTTGCACACTTCGTGCGCAGTGTGTAAACGTAATAGCCGGCGGTATTATGCAATCATTTATAAAATGACCATCAGGTCGAATCGACCACAGCACGCAACCCAACACCTAATTTTCTTTCATTCTAGGGTAGTTAATTCCATTTCCCATTATTGCATCGATTATTGGAGTTGGAGGCTGTGCCGCTCGCTGTACCCACGCATTGCACGTGATATAAACATGATTTCACTTGCACGATAGAGCGTCGCGAGTACAAGGATTTTTTAAATTAAATAATCGTTGGAAAATCTTAGAATTAGTCTAATAGGATATCACATTTTGAATCAAAGCCATTATTATTAATGTTATTAAAGAGCATTGGCTAAAAGATTAATTTCTCCTGCATAATAGGTATTACATAGTTATTTTGGGAATATTTTAAAAGTTGAACTACTACTACCATGCCCAGAGAGGAATTCAGCATTTAAATTTAGAAAAGAATGAAATATTTAAATACTATTATTTTAATATTTATTTTCATCAATTTATTAATTTAAATTTCGTAGTAAGTTTCGTTAATTTATCGACGTAAATTTTAATTTTTATTTAGTTTATATTGTATATATTACTACTTTAAGTAGGTATTTAAAGTCCTCGTAGAATACTATGATTTGAATATTTTATAAGCCAAAAATACCGAGCGGAAATATTTGTGCATGAATTGCAGGGAATTCCCCGGCCGCCATGAATTATTAATAAACTAATAATTACAGCAGAAAGTTACACTTGCACGTCCTATTTACAGTCCGAATACACAGCTACGTAGATTGTAAGTTCCGTATGTTCGCACGTACTATTTCGCATGCGTGCGTGGCCCAACTGTTTCACAATAACCGTTCGTTTAATTTATCAAATTGTCGCTGCATTGCTTCACGGATGCAGCAGCCCGGCTGCAATACACCGCATGGAATAATAACTGTCCCTTCGCTCTCGTTACAATGCGAAGTAATTAATTACATAAACAGCAATCTTCCCTTGTCCAGCCTCGAGGCATTAATTTCTCCTTAATAATTACTCCGCCGTACAATTTAAACATTTCTTATTGAATTATTGCTCGATTGCTTCACCGTTGCAGACACGCGACCATTATTCTCAATAAGAGCTCAATAAGAGAGCTCAATAATCTTTTTTCTCAATAAGAGAAAAAACAACAGGAAACGTCGTGAAACAGCTTTATCGAGAAAATTAAGTTTTAATACTTTAGTCCGCCAGTAAAGAAGCAAGGTTCAATGAATTTAATTTTCTTATATAATTTCTTAGTTTACCTTGATGATACATAGATGCTTGAAGATTATGTTTAAACAAAGTTTTTAACCAAATCTTGAACGTTAACTTACGAGGGTATTTGAACTTTATAATCCTTTGTGATTCGACGGTTCTGTAGTCTCAGTTGCCACTAGGGATTGTAGTTTACCGGTAAATCGCGAGAAATGCTCTCAAATTTTTACCGGTAATTTGATCAATTATGTGTAGCAATGTAGCGCGTATATGCGTTCATTAATTCCGTCGATATCTACTACGTTATCAGTGAAAAAAATTTTAATTAATAATAAAGACGAAAACTTATGAAGAACCAACTTTGATCTAAAAGAAAACTGAAAATCAAAATCAAGCCATCAAAAAATAGACGTATTTTCAAGTAGAAAAAGTAAAAAGAAAGTATCTACAAATGGCATATGATTTCTTAATGACGTTCCGAGCAACAAGTGTAGAATCTAAGAGCGCTTTATCAGGAGACCAAAGTTTGGACTAATTATGTTTTTTGCGTGCCTATTTGTTAAATAAAAAATATTTAATTATATAAGTATATAAGTTAAAATTCTTTTCGTTGTTTTCGTGGTGAAGATCCATATTAATAAGTAATGTCAATAGTTATACAAATATATCTATTTTGTGTTATATCATTTGATATTTTATGTTCCAAACAGTTTTATTTGCTTATATTTTTTATAATGCTCGATTAGAGATCAAAATTTTTTTGTAATGTTTACTTTTATATTTCCAATACTTTAAAAAAATACCGGTAGACCGGTTTTGAATGAAAATTTTACCGAATTACTGGTAATTGAAAAGTCGGTAAATTTGCAATCCCTAGTTGCCACCAACAAAATATGCCACAAATCACAAAATCCAAAAAAATGGACGTTCCTCGTTTTTCCCCTTAGCCTTCAAATGTCCACGAGATAAAATAATGAATAGAAGGGGTAATCTCTACACTCACCATCGGTAAAATCTGCTCCATAAATAAGAGCTTGACACCGGGAAACGTTGATGCTGTGCTGGAGGGCAGTTTTACGTAGATTGGTGTTAATGAGGGGCACTATTACCCCCAGCTTACTTAAACCAAGCCAGATCGCAACGAATTCCACCCGATTTTCCAAAAGCACGCCGACCACGTCCCCTTTACGGTATCCATGTGTTTTGAATACCGTGGCGATTTTGTTGCTATAGTCCTCCACCTGGAAACATTTTATGCCTGAGTTAATATCGGTATTCAACGTGTACGAAAATATACGTAATAGGTTTGTTATCAGAAGCAGCCTCAAAGCAAGTGATACTACGTTCTCCAATAATATAGAAGTCCGCAAAGTGAACGTCTGGTGCTGCGAAGAAATATTTAACGTTTATTAAAACAGTAGAAGAATATTCTGAAAAATTAAATCTCACGCGGAAGAATGTTATTCTACATTTTTTAATTATTTTTGTGCAAGGAAATTCTCCCTTCTCAGGTTAATGCAAATTACACCACTCCTTTGTGTAATAAGTATTATTAATTAAATATTTATCTGGGGAAGACGCTTGGTATTTTGTTTAGAGATCAGTGAACCTTCGTTTCTCTGAACCTAACCGGAAGATTCAACAGCTCGTTTATGGGCCAAAGAAAGGATGTGCCTAACGGTGTAGCAGTAACGTTTCCATAGACATCAGTCGCAGAGCATTCCTAGCAATTACGATCGACTAATACCTTCGTGGCCTTTTAATAAAAAATTGGTACCTACATTCGCTAAATTTCGAGCTAATCTCGAAGATCGTGAATCTGAGTTTAGAGTTGATAAGACGCTTTCCACTTTATTAATTTATTATAAAGCTGTCCATTGGTGAATTTGGAAAAAGATAATCCTTCGAAGCAAATTGTTCTTTTAAAAAGCAAATTGGTATTTTCATCTGATATTTGCTATCTCCTACTTAGATACCTATCACAAATACTGAATTTTTAGCGGAGCGAGAAATGGAACTAGCGATAAAAATTATGGACGAAAAGCAGGTCTGAATATTAACAAATACCTATTAGCAAAAATGTGAATATTATTACCGATTGAGATGATTTCCCTATTTTCAGAATCCCGAGGAAACCGTTCTTCGAAAGTTTCTACAATTTTTCGTATTTGTTTCGCGTCGCGTGATAACAATACAGATAACTTTAAAGATAACTTTCAAGCCACTCTTGTTCCTTCAACCGAGGCGATCGGTGCTCAATGCCGGCTCTCAAGGCGAGGTGAACGACCGCGAGCCGAAGTGTTTCAAGGTCAACGAAGGTCAAAACCGTGTGTCCAATTTTCTGAGCTAATAGCAGGCGATACTTTATTTAGTCATCGCTGACGTTATCTCGTTTCACTTTTATCCTCAGAGCCACATATCCTTTTTTTTTCTCTCTAACTAACCCGATGATCCGTCTTTCCTCCATACCATAGGACTATTAGATCCGTGGAGGCTCAAATGGCGGGGCCATTTTTCACGTAAACGAAATCGACAGTAAACATTCATTGCCAGATCGTTTCGTGGATCTCCAGATGTTGTTTTATCTTTAGAGATGTCTGAATACATCGCCGAAAACAGTAAGCAAGTACTTACTTTGAAGTACTTCGCACTTGGAATCCCTGAACTTATCTTATTGTTAGCGATCCTCGCCGGATATTGGCACAGAACAACATTCTTTCGAAACGAAAACAAAAGATGAAGATAGGGCGACTGACACTTGTTGGGATCTGTCATAACGCTTATATTTCCAAGCTATCGCATAATAAAATCTAATGAAATTACCATTTTAATTCAACGGAAAGGTACCAAGCTTTAGCTAGTGTAAAATAGAATGTTTCTGTGAGTGCTGCGTGTTAAAAAAGCGATGGCCACTGCTCTAAAATTGTTTATAACGTTGAATGGCAACGTAATTTGTTTTCTATATCAACATATTCTGCTCGTTGAAAGGAGGACGAGTTTAAAAAAAAATTAAGTTTTATCGAGCACGCCTGTATTTTTACTTGCGCACAAAAGCAAGCATACAATAATTATAAATAAGTAGAAATAGTGAATGAGTATAATAAGAAATAATACGAAATAATTTTGCTTAGCTAGAATCGGATTTTAAGCCACTATGAGTTTAAGGATGTATTGGACCTATCTTCAAAATGGCACCATGTTAATGAAAATTTGTAAGATTGTTCTTTCTAATTTTTACGATGTGCTCAAAAAATTTTAAACGAATTCACTAAATGGTTGTTGAGTTATAACGATTTTAATTTCCACTGATTTTACACGTATTCTTATGGAAAGAGACGATCTTGACAGATAAAACAGCTGAAAAAATGTTGAAGAAATGATACCAAAGTTTTCAATTTTTTTTTACATGTAGAATACGGGTAGATGAAAATATCTGCCGAGTTTCAATTGTTTTCACTACACCGTTTTAAAGAAATAAATTATAATTTGAGAAAATTGTGAATTCAGGGCATTTTCACTGGCAAAAGCTTAGCAAATAATGCTTCAGAAAGCATTTGCAAAGTGAAAGATACCTTCCTAGGAGTAAAAATAAGACTCCAACTGTCGTTAGAGTTTCCAACATCTCTTTAGATTTACTATGCGTAAGACGTAGATATTCATTTATTTCAAATTTCCGGATACTTTTGAACGACAGTGCAGCTAATTCGACTCACCTGCTGAAACGTCCATTCTTCATCTTCGTAAATTAAACAAACTTTATTAGGGTGCCGATTGACTTGCTGGCGAAATACGTCAGCGACAGACCGGTCCTTCCTCTGGTGACATCGAATGATCCAAAGGAGCTTTATATACCGCGTGATGGCTCTGAAACGGGCAGGAAAGCGTTGTTACTTATATCTGCTAAGGACGCGTATAAAAAAACATATAATAACGTTTTATCTCACTATAATGTACCAAATGATTATTACCCGTGATAAATAAATTAATAAAAAAATAATCAATACCGTTAAAAGGATTCTCAAGTTTTCTGACTGCTCCTAAATTAAATACGTCAGGATCGTTCGAGCTTCTTCGCAAATCATTCAACAAACTTTGAGCCTGTTAATATATGTAACGCAAAAGTATCTACCTATATTTTACGTGATGTTGATACGCGAAGTTACCCGGTGACTTGAGGTTTCACGGCGGTGATTGAATTGTGCGACAAGCCGAATCTAAATGCATCTAGAGTGAAATGTAAGTGCCTGGCCGACTCAATGGACCAGTTAAAGCAATGAAAGAAATCTACGCGCTGCGGACACCGTTTCAAGCGATTCGCCAGGGATCGGTACTACGTAGCTTTTACGTAGCTGCATAGATAACGCGTCCGTGTAGGCAGCTAGTTAATTCTGCATTCATATATTCTGGAACATAGGTATTGACTTTGTACGCCCACGGTACAATTACCTACTTCAACAGGAATGCAACAGTGGAATAAGAATGTACACAGACACTACGCTTGCATTCGCATTTCAACGCGCAAATATTGTTTGTAATAATGTCTAACCCAGGCATTTCAAAGTCGTCTCACTTCCTTATTTCAAATTCTTATTCATTCTTCATTATTTTCATCAAATTCGTATTCATTTATTCGTTATTACAATTCACTTATGGGGTAGGACCACCTTAGTCAGGTCGAGAAATACCGCAGCTTTGGGAATTTATTTCTATGTGACAAAAACACTTTTTGCGATTAAAGTAATTCAGTGAAGATAGAGTAAAATTTTCAAATTTTCTTTGTAAACAAATGTAGCGGTCGAGAGATATTTTTGATGAACAGGATTCTGAAAGAAAACTTTAATAATAGAGTATTAAATAAAACTAACAATAAGTGTAGGTCGACATTCAATTTTTTCGATACTTCAATTTTTACCTAACTTATGCGTAAATAAGGGTTCATTTTTATAAACACGGAACTGATTTTTTTGCTTTACAGTATAACTAGGGCAAACCAACCAGTGAATGACCGAATTGTTGAATTTATGGACCCTTGAGATTAATACTTGAATATATTTATGTATAACAACAAATCAGCTGTTGAAATTGCACTTAAATTTATTTTTCTTGAAATTTCTATAAAAATAATTACTTATTCTTATCGTAACTTTAAAAAAAACGATTATAAAATGCAAAACGTGTAGAAGCCCAATAAATGACAGCATACTTTTAATAAGAATTGTACTTATTAATGTTTACTTAATACGCGTAGCTAAAAATATGGGAGATTAAAAGTGCAACTACACTCCATTTATAAACATATAATATTTTCAAATTAATAATTGACATTTCTTTGCCTAATGGCCATTCACTGGTACGCGGTCAATTACTGGTTGGTTTACCCTATTTTGTTATTTTTCAACCCATGAAAAAAGTTGAACGTCGACTGATAGGCAACTTACTTTTATTTAATATTCTATTGCTACAATTTTGTTTCAGAAACCTGTTCATCAGGAATAACGTACACCGTCCACTTGTACGTGAAAACTTGAAAAAAAATTGTGTATGTTATTCAAAGGTGTCTCTATATTTACTAAAAAATTTTAATCGGAAAAGTGTTTTCGACACTTAGAAATAAATTCCCCAAGACGCGGTATTTCTTGACCTGCCCAAGGTGGTCTAACCCGTTAAGAAGCAAATGAATTTTTTACAGATTTTTATTCAGTCATGTTTTATGAATTTATAACGTGAATTTGATCGCTGAAAATGTAGTTAAAAGTAAAAATTATTCAAGCAGGCGAGGAGTCGTAAATTCAAGCTACATACGTTAGAAAAGGCTCGCGTGTCCTCCACTTACAAATATTACCGTAAGCTCGCTAATTAACAAAATAGAGGACGAAAATATCAATGTACAGTTTGGTGAACAATATTGATCCGCGATTTTGTGTATGTACTTTGCAAATCAAACTTGGAAGGCGCGTATGTCCTGAGGTCTAATCGAAATCAACTGTCTCGACGCCTAAGGATGACGTAAAAGATTCTATTCTACATTTCTAGTTTATCTTTTTCACGGTGAATCATCCATTTTCGAGCGACAGCGCGTATTTCGAGACACCTCGTCTTTTAAACGTAAAGTGCCAAAACATGGTAAGGTAAATGTCCCAATACCTGGACATTTAAGATACGGCGGACACACGTTTGAGAATTTTTCAGTTATACAAATCGATTTATATAAAAACGATTTTGCAATTACATGGGGCATCGTGTGTACTTTATCACTACAAAAAAAAACAACATAAGGTAAATGTACCAGTGCCCGGCCATGTCCCAGTACCTGAACAGTAATGCGAATTTTATTTATTTTTCAGCTTAATTTTTAATGTAATTAAAAACAAAAAATAGTACCATAATGCACAAGTATTTAGTAATATTAATTAAAATCATTATTGTAGAAAATTAAAAATCGTTAGATAGAAATAATTATTTTGTAACACACTTCGTACGCATAGCAGATTACGAGAAATTTCTTAAGCTTCTGTCAAGACACTTCTAACATTTATTAAGAAAATATTGACAGCATTTCTTATTTATATATTATAATAATACATTATTATAATAGTAAATAGATTTAAATTTAGTTTAAGATAGTTAAATTTGTAAGAAAATGAATGTTTTTTAAAACAAGTCTAAGTTTATTTACTGATACAAAATTTCGCGAATATAAGTAATTTAGACATGCATTTTTAGGTTGTCCGCTTAATGGGACGATACAATTCAGGTATTGGGACATGCAGTTTTAGGTTGTCCGATTACTGGGACATTTGCATGTTTTTGTATTTGTATTAATAAATACGTCTATTATAATACATAAACTTTTTTTTTTCAATTTCCGATAGTATAATATAGTGTTATCTTCCACATTTCAACAACATTTTTTTATTTCATGATGGTTTTACAAATTAAATTAGGAGGCAAACTTTGCCGCTATTCCTTAAGCCCCTTAAGCGTCCGGGTGTTGGTACATTTACCTTATTGTAGGATTGAATAATTTGGTAAAATATTGAAAATTTATAGTCCTTACAATGGCCCAATACCTGGACAACTTAACTAGTATGTCTCGGTGTCCCGATTTTACTGTCCCATTACCTGAACACATGATTTTGGATGTTTTCTAGGGAAATTAAATAAAAAAAAACCAACACAATAGTTTTTTTCTTTTGACATATTTCTTCTGTATAAGAAATTTATTCAAATCAGTAAACAAACTTAAGTAAAAAAAATCTATTATTGAATGACTAATTTTAAAGTTATGTGTATTCGTGTGTAACACACGAATTTTACACACGAATTAAATATTATCATTAAAACAAGATACGAAGAATACGAAGTGTTTGCAGGGTGCAAATTATTGTTAAGATGTTAAATAATTATTTTATTATTGTGTCAACAATAACCCGTACTTATTTCACAGTTTGTACACGTGGTCAGGTTTAGGGTCGTGCCGAGATTTCACTGTACCAGTAGATAGACACGCGAATAAAAAACTAATACGAACTTTAATCTTAATCTTGCAATAAAAAAATAATACTAAAAAGTACCATTTTTCTAAAACTGTATTAGTTGTAACAATATACTAAACATTATTAATAATATTCGCTTAAGAAAAAGTAGAGACTGTTTAACAAATCAGACAAGAGCAATACTAAATAGTGGAAACTGGAGAGTTCAAGAAAATTTATTTTATTACGAGTGTTATAAGTTTACTAAGAAAAATATGTATATGAATATATTTTATTAAATATTTGAGTAATTGAATAAAATAATTCTTTTATGGATACAGCGAATATTAAACGTAATAATCAGCATTATTTGCACTAGTGTCCAGATATTGGGACGTGTCCAGGTATTGGGACATTTATCTTACCTACTACCAATAATTTCTGCGAATCTATTTGAGAATACTGACAACCCCGTTTTTGGAAGCAAATATTATATTAAACACGGCGGCGAATTTGGAGATATGGCGCCCCTAGCCATGAAATATCATCAAATATTTTTAAAACAGTTGAGATAATTTTGAAATTAATTCAATATGCCAACTCAGATATGAATTATTTCTAATTCGCTACGTGAAAAGAAAGCGAATTGTCTTTAAAGTTGTGTCAAGTATCTATGTTTAAACATTTTTCAATTTCTCTCGCCCAAGGTTTAAAAATCCGCGCATGATTAAACTCGCTATGTAACTTATATCGCGTGTCGTTGAACCCCTCTCAACAACCGCTGAAGCTTTTTAATTGAAGATCCCTCAGCCACCAAAGCACATCGAAGTCCATTGCAGATTTTGAGCAATGGTATTTAATTAATTAATTTTACTCCCCACCAATTTGTCCTCATAAATGTAAGAGTGGACGTTAAAAGAACAAGTGCACAAGACACAAAAAAAAAAGAACCATACAAACTAATGTAAAAATATCGACAAATGAAACACAAGTTGCAGCTGCAGCAGGAAGCCACTAACACACCGCAGAAAGGGATCCAGGTAACAGAGATCAAGCTTATCACAGGTGACCGTAAATAATATTAGTCTTACGCAATGGCATATAAACCGCACGGCGCGATATCTGCCTCGTGGGACTGCGATTGGAATTGCTTCTAGCGTCCCTCTCGACGCGCCCATTAAATTATGCACACCAAGCGGAATAAAAATCATTTCGGCAAATACAAAAACGTATATTAAGTAAAGAAATGTATAATGCAAAAAATAAATCGGTAATCATGGTATCTAAGTGGCGATTGAAGTTGCGATTTCATAGTATAGGTAGCTGTTCTAGCAGAGATCCAGTATGTAAAGCAACTTGGATTAAAACTTTTATATCGATCAATTGCGACGAAGAATGCGTTCCGATTGCATCGATTCGCACCGTTTGAATTGAGCGAAGGATAACGGCGTGAACTGTGTATATAATCGTGATTCCTTCTTCTAATTGTACGAACGCGATCGAAGTTCAATAAGTACTTTGCCGACGCAAACACGCCGAAGAAATTGCTTTTTACCCGACTGCGGCACGCAATGGAGGGTATTGTGTTTATCAGGCTATGTTTGTATGTCCTATATTACGCTCTAGAGCCCTGTACGGATGTACCGATTTTGACAAATGAGGTGTCTTTCGAATTGTCTTGACCTTCCGAATGTAGGATAGGATATATAATTTTCCGGAAAGTAAAAAATTAAAAATTAAGAAAATTTTAAAAACCCGACTGCTTAAAAAGCGAACTAAAATGACAAAAATAATAATAAGATGACGATTTAAATTAACTCAATTGCTTGCAGTCGGAGGCCTTAAATCTTTTGATGCAAATGATTTGATGTAATTACATTCGAACATTTGTTTCGAAATAGAAAATTACATATTGTCTTAATAAATATTGTGTATCACTGTTCGCCCTAATTTGATTTGATGGGCTATTAACAACACTAACAGTATTTCCCACACGGACAAAGAGAGAAACATATAAGTTAGAAAATACGCTGAAGTTGAAGTGTCACTATATAAGCTTGAATTTGCATCGATGTTGTCCACCTCTTTTTGTTACCAGCTTCAAGCACTTTCTTTAGTCATTGCGGTACATGCTTGGGATAGAAGAGCATCAAAAGATTTAAGGTAGAACTTCAGTGACAATCTTAGCCAAAAGTTAATCCATTTCCAAGATATTAATAAGGCTTTTTCCTATGATGAAAACCAGTCAGAAATGGCAGTGTTTAATCTTTCGGTACACAAGATTTCAAAAACTTTGGCTTATTATTTCACTCTTAGTTTTGTAGTTTTATTCTCAATATTACGTTTTCCCATAAGAATACATGTTAAATTGAAAGTTAAATAATTTGAAAACTACCGAATCAATTTTTCTAAAATTTTGCAGAGAGTTTTACTATTGCATAAAGATTGATGCCTCCTATTTTCAAAGATTTTCGCTTATTTTGAATGTTACTGAAGTTCATCCTTAAGGCCTCCGACTGCAGGGAATTGAGTTAATTTCAATTGTCATCTTATTATTATTTTTGTCATTTTAGTTCGCTTTTTAAGCAGTCGGGTTTTTCAAATTTTTTTAATTTATTTTTATTTATCGGTGGCCATTTCGTTCGCTGTACCGTAACTCGCTGAATATGTACAGCTTGTAAGCTTCCTTGGTTTTCGACAAGCTGATACTTAAGAGCCATAATTTTTAGGAATAATCTAAGCACGTACAAATGCGACCGGCAACGAGATATTTTCGATGCGGATCAGAATATGATTCGTCATGCTTACCCGGATTTCTAGGCGATGGCGCGTTAAGTGATACACAGGATGGAAATTAGTAAACAAGAAATATGTATCATGTCTTCGACGCTGAAGTAAGGAAATTATTGATTTTTTTCTTGGGTGATTCAAATTTGTCAAGGTACCTTTTAAGGGTTTACCTCTGTGATGTGCGACTATTGTTTTAATTTAAATTTAATTGAACATTAAATAAGGTTGACTATATGTTATAATGACTCCATAAGAAAGTAGTTTTCTTTTGGGAATATAAATACAATTATGGTTTAAACTTCACATCGTGTTAAATGAACGGGAAGAAGAAAAAGGACATTTATTGGAAATCGTTCTGTCGATCGTAGAGTAAAATTATTATTTTAACACTTATTCGTGCATGCTCATCAATACCAGTGGCGGATTTAACAGGGTGGCTGATGAGCAGTAACTGCTTGCCCCTAAGGCCCCATCTCCAAAAAAAATTATGATTAGATATAGGTATCCAAACACCAGTGGCGGATTTAAGAAAAAAGGCCCAGGTAGCAAAGGTTCTGAGGGGCCCATTTTTCGGGAAAATGAGGAGGTAGTTTATTAAAAAGGGGTAAGTGTACAGAAAGGTATAGAAAAAAAATATAGTGCTGGATAAAATCATATTTTTTTTTAAGACAGGGCCCTAGGGGAGCCTTCTGAGCAGGGACCCTTTTTCGGGGAAATGAAGGGGTAGTTTACTGAAAACGGGCTCAGTGTAATAATACAGAAAAAAATATAGTTTGAATAAAATCGTAATTTTTTTTTAAGGATGGGGCCCTGAAGTCCTCATCAGCTGCCCTGTTAAATCCGCCACTGCCAAACACTACATTTTTTTCGAACTACTATACTTAGCCCGTTTTTAGTAAACTACCTCTTCATTTTCTCGAAAAGTGCACCTCAGAATGTTTGCCACCTGGGCCTTTTTTCTTACATCCGCCACTAATCAAGATTCATGGATAACCGAATTTACTAAAAATGTGTCTACAGTGTTGCCCTGTTATTAGTCCAGGTCCCCTGTGTCGTTGGAAGTACATTTATATTCCTACTATAGTCAGAGTTGGCCGAAATTTATTTCGAATAACGAATAAAAATAATGAACAAATCGCAGGATTTATTCGTAAATAATGAATAACGATTTTATTCGGTGAAAGATTATTCGTTAGTCACGAATGTTCAAAATAAAAATTCACTCAAAATAAAAATTATTCTTTATTCTCGAGTAACTTCAATTTATTCGAAGATTACTCGAATACATTTTTGTTACTCTGTTACAGTATTGCCTCGATCTAAGAACGGGGTTTCTGACTCGATAGAAGGTGAGCGTCATCCCCTCCACTTCTGTTCCTGCCGCGGCGGATGAGAGAGAGTAAATAAGGAAATGGGCGAGAGAGCACGCAACAGCGGTAAGTCATAAACAGTGCAGATAGCGGCGGCATGATACCACTGGCATCATCTTACTGAAAGAAGACGGCAAAGAACAAAGGCGGGCCGAACACCATACCGTTTCGTTAAAGGTTCAGTCCGTCCCCGAGGGTCGGACTTATAACGGGACCCAGCTGTATTTCCCACCACTCTAAAGGCCCCCATACATGAGCGAGCCGCTCACCGAACCCGTTCGCTAAGCCGGTCGCGAGTCGAGCCTGCAGTTCGCGAGCGGTTCATTCGTGTATGGGGGCCTTAAAGCCATCGTTCGCATTAGTCAAGTTACTTGACTTCAAGTCCCTTGAGTTCAAGTAACTTAAAGTTTCAAAGGAAGTAGAGATTCTTCCAATTTGCCTCGAAATACAACTTGACCGATGTGAACGAGGCTTCGTCGCTTTTTTTTTAACTTGAAAAGATAAATTAATATTCTCTCCGTAGCTTATAAATAATCAGTACATACAGAGATACCCCCAACCTTCCGTTGCCATCCCAGCTCTTTATTTTTCTCTCGTTAAGGGGGGAGACCACTGTAACGGTACGAAATGTAAGGGTGTTTTCGGGAATTTATTTCAACGAAACAACGCAAGTAAATCAATGTATTGCTTAGCATAGTTAATAGTGTACATATCGAAGGGTAAGAAAAATTTTTTTTCAATCAAATTCATAAATCCGTTTCCTGTATACTCTTCGTCAAAATTTGCGCTGCGGCAAAAACATGCTAGTCGCGTTGACAGTGCTCAGGCCATATGGTTAATCCGAATTCAAAAAGACAATAATATTTAGAAACTAGAAGCCTGCCTCTATTACGTGACGATCGAAAAAAGTCAAAATTGTAAAAAATAACAAAATGACGGACCACTGAAAAAAGCATGTTTTCGGGGTCCAAAATTGGGGAAATGTAGATAAAAAAATATAAGGAGGTCGTTAATTAAAAAAAACTGATCGTCAGGTAATAGAGACGGGTTTTCCGTACAGAGAAAACCGTAAAAGAACATAAATTTGCCGGTGGATATCTTTCCTTAAACACGTTATAGTGAATCGACTTTGACCTTAGCGGAATGCAGATCGAATATTGCGTTTCCAGTGATAGAAATTTTGCAGGGACTGTATAGAACAGTGGTTCCCAATCTGTGGGTCGCGAAGTGTTTTCTGATGGGTGGCCGCGGTTTTTTTTAATATTATTAAGTTAGAATTATATTCTGAAATACCTATTTCTAAATTATCTCTTTACCTTATTAAATGTACCGTGGCATACGCGGAGGAGTAGTCGCCGCAGGTTATTTGAATATTATAAAAGGGGATCGAGACTCACAAAGGAAGATCCCGAACCAGGAAATTAAAAAAATTCTGAATATGTAGGGAATTTCCTCCTGATTATAACGCAACTTTTGTTTGCTGCCCAAATTCACTCCAAGGGGGTGTAATTAACCCCCTGAGAATCCGGTTATATTCCGATTTTGTGTTATAACTCGTGAAATGTAAAATATTTATTTTACCAAATGATAGATCTAATTTAAAGCAGTAACTTTTGTCTTGAAACTTTCTTCAATCTCTTACAATTCGCAAAGTTATAACAGAAAATCGGAAAATCTCCGAATTTTCAGGGGTTAATTTCACCCCTACAAGTGAATTTAAGCAGCAAAGAAAAATTGCGTTATAATCAGGAGGAAATTCCCTATATATTCACAAAGTTTCAGATTTTTTTGAATTTTCGGGTTCGGGATTTTCCCTTCTCAGAAAGATTGAGAAACACTGCTATAGAAAATTTTATCGATATAGGATTCAATGAAATCTCTCGTTGATCACGACCGAGGGTTAGATAATAAATCGCCGGTTTGCAGTCCACGACGTGCGTACAGCGAGTGCGATACGTCACGGTGGGAAGCGAGCGAGTGGAGAGAGGCACGTGCACTGCCTTCCAATGTTAACAAATATTTATAATCGACCGGATAAAGCGCCTGATAGTGGTGTTACAAAATGTTCGTAATGCGACGAGAGTGAATCGATGCTCGTCATTCACGATTGAATTTAAACGAGCACTTTGCTTCACATAAGCTCTTTATTATAGAAACGCTGAAAGAGGAATTTGTTATTTAGCGCAACTCAAAGTGCTCTCCGCTGTGGGTATCCCGTTTCTGGTAGGCTCTATGTGTATAATTACGACTTCCTGTAGTTGCGTGCTATTAGTGACTTTCTCTGTGTAATATATCGCGTGTTAATATTAACCGGAGCTTACAGATACAGTTGTACCTGATGCATTCGCTAGTCTGTCCCACCATGAGCTGATATTATCGACGAATAAAGGCAAAATTAATTATTTATTACATTTATGAATGTTGGAATGTATAAATAGTTTGAGGTGTATAAATTTCTTGTTTAGGAGAAAGAATCTCTTTTGGTTGGTAAAGCAGGAGGAAATTATGAACTACGCACTTATTTAAGTCTCGAAACATGGAATAGTTGGAGAAGGGAAGAGTACATAAACTCGAATTTAATATATTTTATGGTTCACTTCACTTAAGTGGATAAGTGAATAAATATACTTGTTATCGAGTAAAATGAAAAGTGTAATAATTTCAAGAAAGCAAATTAATCTCACCACCAAGTGCTTATCTTTTTATTATCAAAACTTAAATACGTGCTGATTTTGCGGGTACACTCTCTACTTCAGAAACTAATTGTAAGACGTACTTTGGCTCTTTGAAAAATAAAAAATCTCCGCGCCAAGGACAAGAAATTTCTGTTTATCCTATTTTATCGCGAGTACATATTATATTTTTCTACGTACTACGCTAGAAGCCGCATAACTTATGCTCGTTTAACGTTAATTTTTTACGCCTCGACCACGGAGCACCTATTCTTAATTTTTAATGAGATAAAAGAGCACAAGGTCAAAATACGATAATCGTTACCCGATATAATCTTGCGAAATTTTAATCGCGCGACGCCGCTACGGAGCTCGCGAATGAATATTCATTGTTAGTTCTAACGCGAGACACAACGAGAATATTTTCTGCAACTCCTTTCACTTGAAAAGCTTGAAAGAGACGGAGCACGAAAGAAAATACGTTTGGCGGTGCATTGCTGACGTTAAGTCGCCACGATTATTTCTTTATCAAATTTCCTCATTCACACTTAGATATTTATAGACGTGTACAGGTCAATTCTGCCAAGGGAATGTGCAAATTTTATATGTATAGGATCTTCTGATTATTAGAGATTCAATCAATGGACGAAACTTTTGCATAAACAAGTATGTAATTTACTGTTGAATATTTGGTCCATTATTTATTACCCAATTCTAGACTTTCTAATCGTCGTTCACTAGTAGGCTCACTAATGTAGCTCCCTAATAAGTTATCTATTAAATCACGATGACTGTGAATAATGACTAAGGTCTATAAATAATTTTCCAGAGAAAACGCACGGTGCGATAAAACGGCCCACCAGTGCTGCAATACAAATTCGATATAATGGGAATTGTGGAAAAAAAGAGAAAGCGGGAGATAACACGTAAAAGTTAATCCGTTCAGTTAATTATACAGATAAAGCGATCCTAATGTGAATTCTTAAAAATCGTCTATCAACTTCTCGCAATCCCTGATGAGCTGAAAATCTATCGTTTGCCGTGGCGGATCTATTTGATGTGCATACAAACTTACCATTCGAATACGTACTTCACAATCATTTAAATGTCATGACCGTACAGCGAGCGTAATAGGTAATTGTGCTGCTTTAAAAGTCAATTCTCCAGGAACAGATCCGATGTTAAACTTTGACCGTTAATTCGATAAATCATAAGCGTACAATAGGATATTCAATGAATCGCGGTAGATGCAACTATCCGGAAGATAAATCCTCATGACAAAGCAAGTAAAGAATATAAAGCCACTTTTGTGAAAATAATAATACTATGATACAGATAGTAGATACAGTATGTAATAGTACTGTTAGTTCTACAAATTGTTTCTGCCAAAAACTGTCTACGTTGTTGTAAGCAAAGGTTTACTTTTTGTACTGAACTTTTATGAATTAATTTCTAACCTTTTTTAACTCAATATTTAACTTTTTAATCGTTGAATACGTGTTATTAAGTGCAAAAGATTGCTCCAATGTGATTCCACAAGTAAACAAGTATTAATCTTTTGAAAACTTAGTTATCAATAAAAGATGCATGTTCTGTATTTTTTTTCCACGAGATATGATATGGCAGGTCGTATCGCGATTTACTGACCACCCTGTACATCACACGCGTTTATACGTTTAATGTATCGTGACAAGCAAAAAACGGATGGTCACACTTTTTTCCTTAACAATCTATATTGCAAAAGTTGCGTACATGTATATATATTCACCGCTGTCGTCACTGACTAACTGCGGACTGAACATACGAGACTGTATAAAAATTACCCCTTCAACTTCACAATTGCGTTTTAATCCTATTCAATTGCAAACATGTCCACTTTTACGATCTATGTTCATCGGAATGTTAAATCGATTGGTAAAACGAATAGAAAACGTACATTGTCTTAATACTCAAGTTGAATTAGCATCGTTTGTTAAGTGAGTACAAACTGTCAATTGTCCTTACTTGATAATTTCCTACGAAATAAAGTGTAATTCCTTCGGTGTAACTGAAAACTTTTCAAATATGAGATTCCGTCGGTAATGGACGCCGGAAGTAGGTAGTACACTTTTATAGTAAACAATGACGCGCGTCAATGAGAAGCAAAAAGATTGAAGAGAATCGACTCTCTAAAATATTCATCATTTCCTAGATATGTGCGCTGATCACAAACGAGTGAAAAATAAGATTCAACCGTTATGCACGTTCGACCTGCCAAGCAACATACCACCGCAAAACCTGAACGTCTACTTCGGGATAAGGGCAATGCCGGCATTAACCCTCGAAGAATGGACGTGTTTGTCACACGTACGCCAGACACCGACTCATTAGTCGTTCAGAATGATGTTATCCTCTCTAGCGCTATCCGGGGATAAAGATTTGCAGAAAGAAAAACGGAACGTTCGCTGCAAGCACACGGCCCCACAATCGAATGATCAGCTGTTCGATTCCCCAAAAACTACTCGCCCGAAGAGGACCAAATACCCACTGTTCTCGTCATTCCCGATTATTCGATTCGCTCTGAAAACACGGAAGCCGACAACTATTCCAAGAAAAATCGCCTGACATACGTCACACCGCAAGGTCACGTTTATCGTCGCGCCGAATGTCGCCGAAACCCTACGAATCTCCCGAACGTTATCATCCCTTGGTAACCATGTGTCCAACGTTCACCGTGGCGCGTCAGTTTTGCGAACACCTCCGCGCACGTATTCGACCGATTTCGTATTGGAGAGAGAATGACGCAGTTGACGAGACGGCGAGAGGAATCCCGGGTACGGGCGCGCAACGCGACCACGGGAGAGGAAAATACCCAGCCTCCGGTTCGGCGAGGATCAGGGGGCTCAGGTGAGACGGTGGTAACTGAGACGGATACGGGTTTACTCACTTGAAGTCCCTGGGCAGGGTCATGAAGGTGACGTAGAACCATTTGAACCGTCCGCCGGAGACTAAGTACGCGACGAGAACGACCACGAGCAGCTGCACGAGGGATACGGGGCCCGCGTATAAGGCGAGGAGAGCCAGACAGGCGACCAAGCTCGCTAGCAGAAGCATGATGAGCGCCAGGCGGCGAAGCAAGCGGCCGACTGCCTTCCACCGGCTCGGCTCGCTCGTTTCCGTTCCTGTTCCCGTTCGCGTCCTCGTCTTCGCCGTTGCCGTCGTTGTTGTCGCCCCCGTCCCCGCTCCTGCACACACAAAGACATTACGCTCGTTCCGTTCGTCCAACCGTGGCCGCGTCTACCGTTCGTCCTCTGCGCCCGGCGTACCTATCGGTTCATTGTTCGGGCAGGCTTCTTCCACTTCCACCTCCACGCTCGCTACATTTGGCCGGCCTCTCGTTAGCTTGTCCTCGAGCTCGACCCTGCTCTCGGCCGACGTCGACGTACGCGACGAAGACGTCGGCCGCGAACAGATCGACGACGAGAGGGCCGCGGAGTCGGTGTGGAGCTCGCCCTTCTCTACGTCCTGCAACACCATAAACACCGCAACGCTCGTCAAATGCACGTGTCGCGCGTGTCGGACACGTGGGCAACGAGCGTCCCTCTACACGCGCGCGTACAGAGGACGCCCGCGAAAGGTATCCCATGACCTACAGTGTCCGGCGTGCGCGGGTATTATTATATCGGTAAAACGAGGGGGGCCGGTTAAATCCGGATCCAAGTGTTTCTCGATCTCTCGGTGCTCTCTCGAGCTATGTATCGCGCTACTTTCGAGGCTAGACCAGTGACTGTAGGTCGGGCGATGCGCCGGTGCGAGAAATCGGGATATAAAGCTTCTCTGGATTGTAGAATGTGCACGTAGGAAGGAACTTGTGGACCGTGTACATGCGTATTTTGTTCGGCTGTCTAGTTTGCGCGATGAGGTGGAGCTGCTCCAGTGTTGGACAATTTAGCCAAAGGTTATTTGATTGGGTAATGTTCGAATTATTTTGAGCAGCGTGTATTAGAGTTGAGTTACGATTTGGGGAGCTGATCCCCTAATCGTTCTGAATAGTATAGATCAGTGACGTTGAGAATTCAAATGATTCTTCAATTGTTTTGTTGAGCGATATATTTGAGTATTGTTAGCAGGGCCGGCGTGAGTAGGGCGGAATGTGTGGAGTAATTCACACTGGAGATTCTTCTGCGTGTGAAATTCCACATTTGGGAATCTCGAAGACGTTTTAACATTTTTTATTTTCTGTTTGTGTAGTACTGTTTTTTAGGCTGTTGACATTTTATTTTTTAATTTGTACTCCCTCCCGACTTCATGCTCGGCAAAATTTGCTTCACCGACTCTGATTTTTATCAATTTAAGTAATCCCCGGTTTGATTGTGTGGCATGTACTTGTAATGTTGGAATTTGAGTAAGCAATTTTTTATCATTAGCGATATAAAGTTAAGCGAGGGATACATTGGGCAACATATATCAGTAATATTACGATTTCTGGAAATAACAACAGTTTAAATTAATTCTCCTTTTGTACATCGTTTCGAAATTATCGAGATGGACGTTGAAGGTGCATGGTAATTATTATAAATGCCTAACTTTAAGTTCGAAATTAGTTTACAGAGTATAATTCCTTATATTAGCTTGCACTAGATGACTTTCTGCATACATGGTGCTTTTTTTCAAATATGGCTTTACGTGAGTGCTAGCACCTCTGTACTTTCTACTTTCTCCTCGAGTTTCTCTCGTGAGATACACAAAATCCGAAAGCAATCTAATTTAACTTCCAATTGCTTTTGTCATCTAATACATGTATATGTAAATATATCGATATATATTAAATTTCTTATTTTTCTAAACTAAGATCTTTTCTGTGATTCCTACATTTATTTAAAAAAGAAAGAGTGAAGCATATTTGCAGTAACAAATAAACGATCTTTCGACCAGTTTTAAATAATCTTAGATTTTCTTAAAGATTAAGAATTTCAAACTGGATTCAGGTAGTACAAGTACTGTAAACCACTATTTAACAGTGTAAGTTAACTTTTATATAATTGTCATATATTTTATTTTTGCAATATTATACACGAAACACCATAATTATTGTATTTTTTTCAAATTTACGGTAGTTTTGCGCTCTTATTTCTAGCGCGCTCGCGGCGGTGCAGCCGTGAAACATTTTACAGAAGGGCTGAGTTACCGATGATCGGTAGCGAATACTTTTTTTACAAATTTTTTTATGAAAAATTTTTTATAAATATTAAAAATTCTCTAAAATCAATTGCCCACATTTTATAAAGTTTTTTAATTCCCACCTTGTAAAATTAAGAGACTTTAAACCAATAAATAATAAAACCAAATGTGAACATGTATCAATATTTTTTACTTCAAACATGGCTATCAAATTAACAATATTTTTCAAGTTAAGAGACTTAACTGTTTTACTTTTAAATTTCTACAGATATGCACTTGTAACATACTTTTACTTCTAAACCACCTTTTAGATAATGCTACTTTCCTTTATGTGCTATAACTATCACGTGTATACAATTTATTACCAGTTAATGTAAAATAAATTATGAGCTCTATACATGTGATTTGATGAATAAGTACAGGACACTGAGTTTAACAATAACAAATTAATATGCGAAGTGAAATATTTTAGCTTTTAATTGTGCTTCAATGTTTGTTTTATTACAGTCATCAATTATATATTCTCTATTTATTTATCACCCTTAAACCACATAATATAATGATTTTGCTTATTCAAACAGATTGCTATATAATAAAATTCTATTCTTTCACTTCTTTAACAGTTTCTCCAAATTATCAACCAGCTTTCTTTAGAAAAATGACTTAACACTGAATACAAATATTTGTGATGATAGTGATGCATGTAACTTTGTTTACTATTTCTCCCAAACTTATCTAAATATGACTTTCATTATCATTTTCCCAAATAATTATCTCTGCGAAAGTAAACAACAACAATATTGTTGCTTTACTGTTATCAATACGAATATGGTACCAGAATATATATTTTCACAGTAAGTAGACTTATATATTAAGTATATATTTAGCAAAAATGTATTAGTTATTATAATGTCACTTTAGAATATATTTTATACCATATTATTATAAGCTTCGTACATTTAAATACCATTTACTAATTGTATTTCATTTCTCTTTATTCACTGTTGAATACATTCGGATCGATTACTATTCGCGATTGTTACCAAAATAAAAGCACAATCTTCACCCTTCATTACTTGACTTTCGAAAAAAATGTTATTCTTTGCTTTAAGCAATATTCGATGAATTAACGTTAAATCAGAAACCAAGATACCAGATTTTCGTATAAGTGGATTCTTACTCACCCCGAAAAGATATTTATTACTTCGATTAACGGTCTGGAATGAGGCTAGGACACATTTTTGTAAGACTCTTTTCAGCCGCGTAATTGATGCGTATGTTGAGCATGCATCGAATACACTTGCCCGAGCCTTACAACTCTAAGTTCTTCACCTGACCACCACAAAACAGTATTTATTTAACATCGCTGTATTTGAAAAAACACAGAGATCCTTGTATTTCACAATCACCCCCCGGTACTGACTTAATCAATAATTCGACGCTGGCGCTACCGCGCGGCAAAGTTCGAAAGCTTCTTAACGCTGCTCGAGGAATGTTCCCCGCAGAAATATATTTGAAAGTCGAAACTTTTTAAAGTTCTCTCCCAAACTCTGTGTAATCTTCTAATACATGTAAATTTAGACGGATTTTATGTGACGATTTCGGTTTCGTAAAACCTTCTGTATGCAGTTTGAATGGGCGTTTAATCGCGAGTTAATTTATGTATATCTTCAAGCCTAAGTAAATATCTTTCCTTCTTTATTCGCTCCACTTCCGGTTTACTTTTTAATCATCCATTCAAGCTTCATATGACTCAGCTTTTTGTTCTTACAATTTTTCTGCCTTTTATTTATTAATGCATCCAAAGTTCGAGGCTTTTTCTTATGAATATGTAGATGGGGGATTTCCACGCAGAGTAGGAGAAAGAAATTCCACGTGCACGAGCAATGATGGAAACTACGCTTATTCGATTATGCACTGGAATTTGTTTAAGAGGAATGATTCATAACCGTGACGCACTATATATATTAAGCTTCTGATTTCATTCTTGTAAATTCTTGGACCAGATCGTCGCGTCAATTGTTTATTAACTTTTTACTTTATATCTAGTGTCTAGTTGTTTAAATTTAATTGATGAGCTAATTTATTTATGTTCGGAATTTTATATTGTATTATGTCTATGCGTAGTGTTGTATGTCCTATATTATTTTATAAATTTTATACTGCATCGTAATATTCATTGTACTGAGAAGTTTGCACCTGATTTGGGTAAACGGATCCAGTTGGAAACATTAAGATAATGATAAATCGACCTTTTCGCGCTTTTGGCGTTAAAGCCGAAGAACAGATTTAACGAGCAATAAAACGGTGCTGACGAATTCACATGTGTGTAACCCACGGCTTGCTTTATGTTGATTTCCGAATTAAAATTCAAAATCCCGATAGTCATTGATTGCGTGAACGGGTCCCGACCCCGGGTATTTAAGTAGTCTGGTTTCAATGATTCGCTTTCATCGTCAATGTTGAAAGAGTCGTCACTTATGTATCAGACAATGTACATAAAAATCAAGCTTATTTCAGCTTGTTTTTTTCAAGTCCGCGGAAAAACCATAATGTCGCTCAAAGTCGCTTTAAAAAAAATTTGAAATGTCATCGGTGTAGCTGAACAATACAGAATATTTAATGAGCTTGACTTCCTTCTATAGATTCTATAAATACACCTAATTCAAAACTGATGAAATGGAATATGAAGAAGTGTTTCAGGTGCAGAATTTCACTGTAGAAACAGGTGTGGATTTGGGTATAGGCTAAGTAGGCTGCAGCCTAGAGCGGCAAATTTTGGGGAATAGCAAATAGTAGGGAGCACTAAATTTTGGAAAGCGGCAAATTTTGGGGAGCATCAAATTTCGAGGAATATCAAAGAGTGACCCAAGAAATAGCCTCTTGTTGGTCCCACGATTTTAGAACTGAATTTTGTGCCAAATGATACCTTATAATGAGACATCACTCACAACAAATTTTCAAGTTGAGGTAACAATTAGTTTCTGAGATATGGGAGGTCAAAGAAGTGAAAATTTGTTAACGCGTCAGCCCATGCGCTTCGATGTACAAACTTCTATGTCAGTCCGATTATTTAAACAATTATTTCTAGGGGTTCTGCCGATTACCAACAACGAATTTGAACTTAGATTTTCAAAATTTAGAAAAAAAAATCAAAATCAAGAAATATAAATGTCTGTGTAGTAGGTGCTTCTTTTAATATATCAAAATTCACAATGGCCGAATCAATATGCTGGACGATATATTAAAAAAAGCACCCACTACAAGGACATTTATATTTTTTTATTTTCATTTTTTATTCGTGAATTTTGAAAATCCAAGTTCAAATTCGTTGCGAACAGTCAGCAAAACTCACAATGGCCGATTCAATATGGTGGACGATATATTAAAAAAAGACCCACTACACGGACATTTATATTTATTTATTTTTATTTTTTGTTCGTGAATTTTGAGAATCTAAGTTCAAATTCGTTGCGAACAGTCAGCAAAACTCACAATGGCCGAATCAATATGATGGACGATATATTAAAAAAAGCACCCACTACAAGGACATTTATATTTTTTTATTTTCATTTTTTATTCGTGAATTTTGAAAATCCAAGTTCAAATTCGTTGCGAACAGTCAGCAAAACTCACAATGGCCGATTCAATATGGTGGACGATATATTAAAAAAAAACACCCACTACACGGACACTTATATTTATTTATTTTTATATTTTGTTCGTGAATTTTGAAAATCTAAGTTCAAATTCGTTGTTAGCAGTCAGCAAAACCCCCAGAAATAATTGTTTAAATTATCGAACTGACATAGAAGTAAACTAATTGTCACTTCAACTTGAAAACTTGTTGTGAGTGATGTCTCATTATAAGGTATCATTTGGCACAAAATTCAGTTCTAAAATCGTGGGACCAAAAAGAGGCTAAAAAAGGCCACATTTTTGGGTCACTCTTTGGGGGAGTTTTATATTTTGGGGAGCGATAAATTCTGGAGAGCAACAAATTTTGGGGTGCGGCAAATTTTGGGATGCGATAAATTTTGGAAAGTGGAAAATTCAGGGAGCTTTAAATTTTAGAAAGCAGAAAATTTGGGGGCTTTAAATTTTGGAGAGCAACAAATTTGGAGGAGCGATCAATTTTGAAGAGCGGCAAATTTGGGGAAGCATCAAATTTTAGGGAGCAGCAAATTTTGAGAAGCATCAAATTTTGGGTAGGTGCAAATTTGGGAAGCATCAAATTTTAGACAGCAGCAAATTTCGGGGAGCAGCGAATTTTAGGAGCGGCAAATTTCGGGAAGCGAGAAATTTTGATCTAAACAAATTGAAAAAGGTTCGAACCTTTCTGTATCAGGATTCCTGACTCAGAAACACAAAGGCTTGAGATAGCTTTAAAAGCTATTCACTTTTTTCATATAGCGAATCAGCATTATTAGCAATGACTCATATGTGAGTTGCCATATTGAATAAATTTTAAAATTGTCTCGACTCTTATAAATTAGCCTGGAGGCGCCAAATCTTCAAATCCGAGCCTGTGCAGAAATCAAATTCAGCTGAAGTTATTTCACTTAGCATATTGAGTTATTTCACTTAACAGTTCGATTGTTAAATTACAAAATATCAACCACTATTATTACCAGACGATGCATATAGGGTCTGCCTTTATCGGCTGATAAAGAGATCGATTTTCATTATAGTTTTACTTATGTAATATTTATATATATAGAAACAATAAATAAATATTCATATAGAGAACTCTATGTCGTAATCACTGCTATCACACTTACGTCTTCTGTATCACATCTCCGCTAAAAACAAGGATTTCACGATCAGCATAAAAACATTGTACATTTAGTGCAGTACAATACGAACAAATATGCATCCAACCAATAATTCTCAAACTGAATTGCACCCGGGCCCGTCAAAATACCGACGTAATTGCGGTCACCAAGAAGTTTCATAAGAAGGAGGAACTACAGTAAAACCAGTTAATATGCCCCAGTTGCTGCAAAGAATCGCATCCCGTTATACACGAAGATTACCCTGTCTTTAACGCCAAATGAGTATGAAATATTTGCAGACAGTTATTTCTCAAAACTATTATCCGCCGCGCTGTCGCAAAGTCGTGTTCGTGGTTTTGCGCACAATTATTGCGTGAAAAAAAAATCTTCCCTCGATCCGATTACGTTACGCGCGGATAAAAATTTTCCCAGATTTATGTTATTTTTACCGGCACGAAAGGAAGCTCGTAATCGAACTTTCTCCCTGTGCTTCGCGCTTCATCTGTTTCTACGTAATATCCGAACACGTTCTAGCATCCCGATGATCTTGTTTCGAGGTATGCGCCAGATTCGCGATTATAAGCTGATGGCTGGCAGCAGAATGCTTGATAATCATCGGCATTGCCTCCATATGGAAGTCTAAGAACCACGCGCCGCTGCACACTTTCTATTGCATCCGACATAATCGCGCAGGGGTAACGCACTTTAATCATTTTCTATTCTGTAATCAATATTCATAGCTCCACAAGTTTATTCTTCAGGTTTGTTCAACTTTTCTCAAGCAAACACCGGGGTAAGATTTTTATACGAGACAAAGAGTATGTGATGCACAGTTTTAGGAGACTTTCAGAAACTAGGAGATATTCAAATATGTTTCGTCAGAAATGATCTGTAGATGGATGACCTAAGAATGTAGATGTATATGGAAATACCGAGGGGTATGTAAGTTTATGCATAAGCCATTTTGTAATTCGTCCTGGTTACATTCTTCTAGATTACATAAGGATACCATGTGCATGCTGGTTGATACTGAATAAAGATTTGAGGAAATTTTAAGCAAAAAAAAAAACGAGGAATAGTAATTCTAGAATATTCTAAAAAAAATTATTTTTAATCTTCATTTTCTGTGCGATTGTGGACGAGAATTTTATGTTTATTCCGAAATGGCGAGAGTTGAATGTTTTAAATATATACATACAATATAATAATTATACAATGATATACCTAGTAATTTTTTAATAATAATATTGTTTTTATGGGACGTGTCAGGTAATCTGAATCATATTTCTTGAGCTGGTGTATGCAAATTTCAATAAAGAACCCTACGCACACTTTTACGATATACCGGCTTCAGCAAATGTCATTAAAATAATCGAAACGGCGGTGAATAAATTGTTGAAAAGAACAATTGAGCGAAGAACTATACTTGACGATAATTGTATTGGAATATAAAGAATTCCGTGAAAAGTTATTTTTCCTTCGTATTATTCTGCCTTCCTCTAACCAAGAATTTATTCAAATAGAAATAAATTCACTTGAACCTTTAGTCTTATAAAGTTTGTTTATATTTACTCGAGCCGTACGAAACTCGGTCGATGCGTATCTACCTATAATTTCGCCCGAATGAGAGAGGATAACCTTCGTAACGTTGAATCCCGTTAGTCGAGAGGAAAAATAAGAAAAGACATGTCTAAAGATACGGCCGGTATACCTTGCAAATGTTTCACAAGGCGTGCATTTTTCAGAATGCATTGGAACAGTCGCGTAAACAAGAGAAAGAAATAATATTAAGGTGCGTCTCCACCAGCGTTCGCAAACCGTTTGCGAACAGAATTGATTTTCCTAGAAATCGTCTGCTCGCTTGCTATACTTGGACTGTTCGCAATGTAAAGTTAAAAGGGCCGTACTCGCCAGCGAACATTTCGTAAACACTGTTCGCAGACATTTTATAACCACTGCGCAATCTTTTGCAGTGAGATTCTTCTGATTAAAATGAGACCAAACAACGAACTGACTGCGTGATAGCCTGATGTAACAGAATATTTATAACAGTTCGGGAACTGTTCGTGAATTTGTTACACGAGCAACGTTCACGAAACTATCGAATAGTGGTTATAAAATGTTTGCGAACTGCTCACGGGCAGCGTTTACCAACAGTGTTCGCGAACTGTTCGCTAGTGAGTACTCGCCTTTACACAAGCAATGTTCGCGAAACGATCGAGTAGAGGTTATAAAAACATTGCCAACTGCTCGCGGGTGTTGTTTGCGAAGTGTTCGTTAATGAGTACTCGCCTTTAAACATATATGACTCTGTGGATAATTAGGGCATGGCTGACTAGTTGCACGAGTTTTTACCTATTATAGATGCAGAAAAAGATCGATAATTACGTTTCTCGCGAATCATACGCATACTGCTAAATAATACTATAAGTGTGAAAACTGATGACCAGTTTTGTTCCTTGTCGCTGTTATTTTGAAGTTCTCTACCAATAAAATGCCTGTTATCCCATAAGGAAGTAAGTACTTAACATGATTAATTACTGGAAACATTATTTTTTATTTCATTATTCGAATACTTTCGTCCCAATAATTTATACCTGTCGGTGGTATCATTTGTGTGCAGTTATTAGAATATGAAATAAATAAAATTTACTCGTTTAACGTCCACAAAATCACAACGCCCATAGTTAGGAACTAAATGAAAATCTCGAAGAGGGTGTTATCGTTAAGAAAACCGAAACGATGGAAGTGTTATGCCAGCGAGATTAAATCTCCCGAGCGGATTCACTTCTTTTTTATTTTTCCTTATTAATTTGCCAAATCTGATGCGAAGAAAACAATTGTTTTGTTTCAAAACTAGGGGAGAAAAAATTCGAAACTCCAATGATAAGTTAGATTCTCAACGCTCTTTGTACCACGAACAGTTTTAGTACGCTGCCGCGATTGAATCGACGCAAAGCCGACAGTTTATGGGGACCCAATGTGGGGGGAAAGCTACCGTTCTCACACCACGGGACTTTGGTATTCAGCGAATCATAATTTAAAATCAAATACCGGAAATGACACGGTTAAGACACTCTAATGGATTCATTTCATTAAATTTCATATTTCGATCGAACGAGTGGAAGGCAGATAAAGGGTATGTTTACGAAGATCATCAATCACGAAAAAAGATATCGTTGACAAAGCAAAATGTGAAGCGATAGTAATTCTACATGTATACCATTAATTTTATTCCGACACTGAAACTAGCCGGCGCAAGATTTTTATGTTATACGAGGAGAATTATTGATGAGCTTCGTTATAAGTGTTTAATAGACATACTTGATAGCACATTCAGTAGATGTTTTCATTTTCATAACGCGCTTTTAATTGATTCGTTAATTAAGATTTATAAAGGAACTTACGTTTTTTTCCGTTTTAAAAAACACCAGACCTTCGTATATTTTTTAAAGCAGGCACGATAATCTTCTATTAAACTACAATCGTAGTAATTAATGTTACGTTGACCTGTGTATTTTGTCGTATACCATAGTGATATATATTATAATAATGAATATTGTATATATACGAATGCACGTACGATTTATTTTTCTGGAAACAAAAATTGTAAGCCCTTATTATTTTGTTTATTATTATGTTTGCACTTTATTATTGTGAATGAGAACGCAAAAGTGGTAATTGCCTTTTTTGTCGCGAAGTTTGATATTTCAATTCATTAATAAACAAAAGTTTTACATAGGTAGTTAAGGAGTTAACAATCTCTAGTCGTAAAACTGTACGCTGACGTAAGTTTTGTCCAGGCAATGGAATTAATTATTTATTTAAGTTTCTCCCTACTGAGTAGGCCTAGGCTTGAATAGCAAAAATTAAATATTGTTACGGTATTAACTGCCTCTACCATTAGGACTTTAAGTGGCGCAAGGTTTGACCAAATACCGTTTCAAGTCGGTCAAGCCTTTCGAAGCGGCCACTTCTGCCGGGAATGTCTTGTCCAGCTCTCCCCGTGCTTCGAATACAAGCAATGAAAATTTAAATTTCTATATCTCCTATCATCTCTTTACGAATGCACTGCCAACAAAGGAGGGGCTTTGTAAAAAGAAAAGAGAACTGGATTTTATTCAGTAAATAAATTTATATAATCACCGAATGAATTTTATTGAACATGCATTGAAGATACTTTTATCCCTTCAACTCGGCTCCCCCGAGATTAAATCCTGAGTGCACCACTGACTACCAAGGAATCTTTCTAATACAAATAAACGCAATAACGACATCACTCAGACTACCTTTAATTACACATAATTCGAACAATTCCAAAATTCTGTAATCCGTAAATTAAAAATAATCCGAGCGAGGTCTGAATTTGGTTTGATTTCCACGAGGGAAAGCTCGCCACTTCATCGATAACAGGTACTCCCGCGACGATCCACGAACGAATGAGAAATGTCAGAGCAGCTAGAGGACTCTCGGACAACACTTTTAATACGTCCCGAAATAATATCTCTCCTCGCGCGTAGCCCTCCGAAGCCAGACATCGCGTGGAGATGCCTCGGCGTGCTTTCACGCCAACGCCTCCCTCGAGATGTTAAAATAAATCGCGCGCTACTTTTGCGGGCCACGCTCGCGGATCCTTATCGGTCCCGCACTCGCCAAATTACCACTGGGTACCTTTAAAATCGCAGGTGACATGTTCAACGTATCGCGTGGCCAACGATGCTGACACCGGTCATTAAATCCAACGAAGCGCGTGCAACGATACGGTATTGTCGTTCACGGTGTTAAGGATCCGGACTCATCGATCCTGGGAGCCTGGTGTCGCCGCTCGCCGCACGAAAGTTTCACTTTTTATCGTGCACATGCACAAATCCACTTGGTTTGCAGAAAGCACTCGACCGCCGGTAAGTGTCTATAGAACGAGCCGCGTTGATACACTATTGCGAAGCGACCACCGCAGGGAGAGAGGCCGCGGACTTCCTTTCCGTCGCGACACACGAAAGTCACGCTGCTTGTTTTACGGCGACGACGAGCGAGCCCGAGAGGAAGATCGCACTGGCCAGCCGTGCCCCTCGGCGACGGTGCAAAAACTTGACGAACGGAGAAAAAACTGTACGTGACCGCGCGGTGGACCGCGGCGAAAGAAATAATAAAGAGAAGAGGAGAAGAATGGAGGACACGTGCGTGCACGCCGGCTGCAAGGTGATGTTAGTTAGTCCGCGTACTAAAGCGGAATACCTACCAGTACACCGAGTTTGCTAGGCCGATCATGCAAGCCGATCTCCCCCCAACGTTTCACAACCTGCTGTGCGGATACCGGTGCCGAGAGGCGCTTTTTACACGTCTCAAACTGAATTTGTCGGGACCAACTTCTTACCGAAGAAAGCTGAGGAGAGACGTGTGCGTGTTGTGCGGAAAGAGGGCGCAGATCGCGCAACAGCAGCGAATCACTGCACAAGTGCATTATTACCTTGGCCACTTTGACGCGATCGACGTGGTAGACGAAGGCTTGGAATTTTCGGTGGCTACGAAATTTTTTGGGAATTGGGAGCTGCTTACGTTTGTTCGTTAAGAGGGGCGAAACGGTTAGAGATTAAGGTTAGGATCGTTTAGTGTAAAACTATACAATACGCCCCACTTTTAAAGAAACATCTATAAAACCATTATTCCTTAATAATTTTTTAAATTTTTTGTGTAAACACATTAAGTGTCCATTACTCTTCACAACTACGCCGGAATTGTGAAAAAAACATAACTGGAAATAACTGTAAATAATAATTTTCCTGAACCTTATGTGGAGCGTTTTGTAACACAGTCGTCAGGTAAAACGCCCCACCTATGTAACAAAACGCCTCGACATAAATAAGTAATTACTTTTTATTATTTTTATCAAAATGTTATAGAATATATATTATAAAAGATATTATTAACAAAAATAAAACAATCTTGAATAAAATTATTACATTATTTTTTATTTACATTTTCTCTTTTGACTTTTCTGCCGCAAGGATTACATAGGGAATTGTACCTTTACTTTTAACATTCTCCATCGCTTCATTAAGATCATTTTCGGACCATGATGCCCGTAATGTACTCCTTACATATTTACGTGACATTTCTGTTATTCACGAAAAAGAAAAGAAATACTTTACTCGTAAACAATATGATTTTGAGGTGGGGCGTATTGTAAATTCTTTGCTGGGGCATATTTTAAATTCAGGAGTACAAAACGTCCCGGCTTCAATTTAGCAACAACGTAGTGAAAAAAGGTTTTGACAATAACGATTTAAAGAGGTTAGTTTGTCTACTTTCGAAATATATGTGTGAATTTATTGCAAAAACAGTAGTGACTTAGAAAATTGAATTTCTCACATACTCACCGCAATTTATCTGAAGGCAGAAAATATAAATTCTTGTACATTTTTGTAAAAACCATAATATTGGCTCGTATTATTATTGCGGCAGTTGTGGGCGACTGGGGCAAGTTCGAATCTGATGATCGCGTCGATGCATCCTTGTTTGTGTGCGTAAAATAATGGTGGGGCTTTTTGTCAGATGGGGCGTATTGTATAGTTTTACCCTAGCTGACGATTTATGCTTTAAATGCGATTTTATTACATACACGATGAGTCCCTTTTATTCTGACCATCTTTATCCCACTGTTGCTTCTGATAATAAATAAACTTCAAGATGAAATATTTCCACCGTTTAAAGAGATGAACGCAACAACCGAGGCATGACGCGTTTCAAGGTCGCGGTTTTCGAGATTCCAAGCTATTGAGAGTAGGTACACACAGGGTGCTCCTTTCACTCTGGTCATTTCAAATATCTTGCTTGCTTGTAACTGTTTTTAGTAACAGGACAGGTATAAGAGGAAACAATCCTTCAGCTTAAAAGGCAACTATATTATAGCGAGATTTTTCGGCATGGGCGTCCACGGGGGGGGGGGGGGGGGGGGGGAGCAAACGGGGCACCTCCCCTGGCTTTTGAGAAAAAATCGCTTATTTTTCGAAACTGATTTTTATTACGTTGATACTAAAAAGGGGAATATTTTTAAATTTCGGTATTTTAATTTTTAATTAAATTGGCATTATAAAATGGATTAAAAAAGCAAGAGGGGTATATTTTTCTTTACCATCATCCCAAAGTTGCCCCCCCCCCCCCCCCACCTGGAAACAAGTCTCCAGACGCCCTTGATTTTCGGGGCTACAATTTTGAGAAGCTCGAAATCGTTTGAGTTTCTTTAAATTAAAACTATATTTTTCTTTAACATAGACAGGAAAGACATAACGATCTCATTAGATCTCTGGCCTGCTTTCTCTCGCAATTATTTCCGGCACGTAAATGTGTACTTGCTTGAGTGTTAATAAGACTTTATGAATGAAATAAGATAAGCGTTCTACGATCGTATCAAGGTTTCATACTTTTCTAATTGCATCGCGGAATTTGTTAATTTAACGGTACACGCGCGACTCTTGTACATATAATAATACTTCTCTTTCCATATAATTTTGTAGTTGTAACATTGCCGGGGCTCGATTTAGGGGACGCAAACAGGCCAACTGCCCAGAGCGGGAAATTTGGGGATGGAAAAGTTAGTAGAAAAAAGAAATTTAAACCAGTAAAAACCAATAAAAGAGTAAAAGTTTTTAAAAAAAGCGGTAAAAGATTAGGTAATACGTGTTTGAATTTAGTATCAAACTTTATAATTATATATAAAGAGCGGCAAAAATCATTTTTCATTTTTTTAACCAGCAGAGTTAAGTTTCAGTGAATTCGAAAATTGCTAAGATTCTAAGATTATTTTACACTAACAAATTACCCCCACGCTTCGCTTTGGGCCTAAGAGATATTAAGGACTTCATGAAAAGACATTTCACTCCTTTTCACCACTCCTAGGGGTTGATTAGGGCAAAATCCTGAAATTGGTTTTTAGGCATTTGTGTGCGTAACCTTTTGCAGCAAAAACAAAGTTGATATCTAATCGGGCCGAAGAGATTTTAAGAAATTCGTGGAAACACATTTCACCCCTTTTCACTCCCTTGGGGGTTGATTAGGTCAAAATACTGAATTTGATTTTTAGGCATTTGTGTGCGTAACCTTTTGCAGCAAAAACAAAGTTGATATCTAATCGGGCCGAAGAGATTTTAAGAAATTCGTGTAAACACATTTCACCCCTTTTCACTCCCTTGGGGGTTGATTAGGTCAAAATGCTGAATTTGATTTTTAAGCATTTGTGCGGGTAACCTTTGTAAGTAAAAACCAAATTGATATCTAATCGGGCGTAAGAAATAATAACATCTCCGAGAAAACATGTTTCATCCCTTTTTACCCCCTTCGGGTTGAAATTTAAAAAAATCCCTTCTTATCGAGCACCTACGTCGCAAAAGGAATATACCCTCCGAATTTCACGTTTCTAGGGTCAGCGGTTTAGGCTGAACGGTGATGAATCAGTGACACAACGATTATACAAGTACAGATAAAAATTACCGCGCAATAATTTCAAAATTTTATTTAACTACGTTTAATTACAAGCAGAAAAAATAGATATATTAACGCCTAGCCTCTATGACGAAAAGACTTTCACGCCTCGAAAATATTAATTTCTGAATTGAATTCAAATAATCGTATTTGTACGTCTATTTTACATTTTCAAATCACTCGCATAGATTATTTAAATAAATGTAAACAATTCGATTTGAATGATATGCAAGTACAGACCGCCACTAACAATGCTTTTAAAATTTGAATCAATTTTAAATAATTCAAATGTTCCCGCATTTATGCCCGCGCATGGCATACAATACGGGGCAAGTTCTTCGTTCAGTAACAGGTACTGTACGCATGCATATAATCTTTTTATCGAAAACGTCAGCATCGCGTTATAAGCCCCACGGAAATAAGAGTGATGTTTATCTTATTAAAACCGCTTTCATCCAACCCTAAGGATCCGAGAAATTTAATAAACCGTAACCTCTAACTCTAACTAAATAGTTCGAAAAGAATTTCGGTCTCTAGTTTTCGCAAATAACCTCCTACGTGCCGACCTAATCGTGATTGACTGATTCTGCCTGAAATACAAAGCCTAACGAGGTATATACGCGTGTGTTAGTCACGAATTTCAAGTTGACTCGAAATCCGCTTCAGTTTCTTGGTTCGAAGCGAAGAGTGACAAGCGCTGCGCGTTCGAACGCAGCTCTAGCAGCGATATCTCCGATTAGAAAATGATCAAGTTCTTGGTACTTTCGAACGGTCGTTTTTACAATCAACAACGTTCCGCGACAGACACGTTAAAACATTCTTCTCTTTCAGATAACCTTGAGCATTGGAGTTTACGCTGGTATATATATATGTCAGAATTATCAAGTACGTTTAAAAGTCATTTATCGATACCTAGAATTAGAGAATTCAATCCCGAGATCCCGGCTGTTTTTTTGGATTCTAAAACTCCCGGGATTTGATATATCAAGTTATAACTTATCCCGAGAATTTCGAGAATTTTTAAAAACGTAAATTACTTTATGAACAACTGAAAAATATAAAAATGGAATCCAAAAAACTGGTATCCTGGGATTAAATTCCCTACCTAGGATACATAAAATACCGAGACGATTGTGCAATAAAATTCACGTTTATTAGGTATATAAAGTGATCCGTAAATTCTTTCAGATACCTCGCGTGGACGATCCGTCCAAAATAATGGAGCGGATAAAGGAGATCACTGACGAATATAAAAAAAAGTAACGATTAGCAGTAATTTATCTTAAGACATGTGTATCCAGTTTACAGAATATATTTTAGTGTCACGTATCGTACACGTATGTATATAAGCATATAACACATAGCCTTTGTGATTTTAATAAAAGATTTTCATGTAGCGTGTGTCCTTTCATAATTTATGCATACAATAAAATGTACCTAAATTTACAATGGTGGCTTACTTTAAGGGTGTATATATATATAATATTCTCCACTGCATCACGTCTTACGTCATACGTATATAAATCCGCCACCAGAATATTCCAATCGTGCTTGCGGCTCTACGAATGCTAACCAGTCCGACGCGTGCGTGGGAAGTAATCCCATCGACTGACATTTGTATAGCGCCAGGGCGATGTTTATTAGTTGTCCCAGAAAGTACACTAACTTTTGGCCAACAGCGTGCGTTCCTTCTATCACCTTGAACGCTGAAACGATAGTTTTCGGAACGTTAATATCGACACTGTCTATTTTACATGTTTCTCTATCAACTGCATAATAATTTCTGGAGAGGAAACAATGGTCGAGGTTTTGATACTTCGAGAAAGTTCTGAATTTTTATTCGAATAAAGAATTATTCGTTATTCTCGAGTAACTTCGTTTTATTTTAATCTTATTTTTATTCCGGATCGTGTGAACAGAAATTTATTTAAATAATGCCCGACTCTGCGAGGAACCCATCGCTAATAAGTAGTTATCTCTGCGTTTGTATCACACATTGTTACGACCCGTATAGAATCACTCGCACGAAACAGAACACGTACCTCTCTAGGATTTAAAGACAGACAAAACTGCAAAGAGCTTTTTATCTTTTAGAACAGACGTTGAGAAGAAATTCTTCTCCCCATTTTCACCCTTCAAATCCAAGAACTCGGGTGTTCTGTTTATCTCTTTGGGGCTAGGTGGGTTAAAAACTGTCCCACCTTTCGCTTAGCTTTTTACGCATGGTGGGATATGTTTTAACCCACCTCGAAAAGTTGAAGTTACTCACAGTCGTACAGTTTAATATTTTATTTAAAGTTTTTCATTCTGTTGGCAATGCTACGCACCAACGGTAAATGCGTAAATAAGTGAGAGAAAAAATTTATACAAATCAAAACGCATTAGTAAGTTGCGTGCGCTGCTGTGATCAAGGTTGGCGCATTGTGTGATGCAGTGAATTTTTGTCGTTCGTAACGGTATGTGTTGTTTCTTTTCTTAAAATTTATTATGAGTGAATAAATTGTTTTATAATAAAAAAAACATGTTATTTGATGTTTTATACTAAATTTGAAGCTGCGAAGTGGTTTGATTGTATGTATCTCACCATGCAAGTTATTAAAACTAATAAAATAAATTGTTAATTCTTTTCAATTATTTTTTATTGAAATGTTATTATTTTTTTCTTATTTTGAGTAATGTTTTATGTTTAATCTAAATGAATGTTTTTTTTCATTTTTTATAATAAAAAAAATTCTGTGCAACTAGTTTAGTTGTAAACACATTTAGTTTACTTGGGCCTTTTTGCATGTTTAGGGGGCTGAAAGCACCCCTCAAATTTACAAGATTTTCAGGTGTTCGTCTCCGATTACTTTGGTTTTTGGCCAAAGCAATCGGCGACGAACACCTGAAAATCATATAGCTTTGACACTTGAAAGTCTTATAACTTTGAGGGATGATTTCATACCCTAAATACGAAAACAGGCTGCTATAAAAAACATGTATATCTTATTTATCAGACCTCTAAATCCAGTGGTATATTTAGCGTAAACAGTGCCTAGAGCAAACACAGAATTTGCGCTCCCTTTCCCCCACCCCCTCTCCCCATGCATATCATTCCAATTCCATCTTTTCTGTTTTACTTCTTTGTTAAAAGTGCTCATCACACAAAACCTTTTATCTAGAATTTAGATAATCCTTTTAAAGAAATTGAAGCTGAAGGGCGGAAGAGACGAATGTTGGATAATATTTTATGTTTAATCTAAATGAATGTTTTTTTTTCATTTTTTATAATAAAAAAATTCTGTGCAACTAGGGTTTTTATTTTCTTTAAAATCGTGTGCCTCAATCAAAGAGTTATCGCGACTCAGCTTGTATAATAGTTAATACTTACTTTGCTGAAGAGTAAACAATGCTTTCACTGGCCTGATAATCAACATACCGACCATCATAATGGGGAATATCGCTATAGAATTACCCGCCATGTACATAATAAATAGATTCATCGGAATTTGTTTAAGAGGGCCTAAAGCTAGGTCCCATGATTTTTTCATTATCAAATGATTGGAATCCGTTTCTCTGATAGAATCCGCAGCGTGGAATAAAGCAACGGCTGGTGTATAGCCTGGAGGAGAGGGAATATCCACATTTTTGTCCTGTTTGTTTCTAAAAAGACAAAGCATTCTCAACTGTAATAACTAAGTAAATGGCGAGCTATGATAAACTTATTATTCATACTAATAAATTAAATAGAAGCACAAATACAAATTGTCACAACCTAACTGTTAATTGTAATGTTTGTACCGAACATACTTTTACGCATTTTAGTTTTCAATTAATTCCCTAAATCGTGCGATTATTAAGTAAGGTGGTACACCATAACCTATAACACTGTTTAATTATATACTCGTGTGCACGAAGTTGTTGGAAGACAACAATTTTCGTTATAGTGCACTTATTCTTTATAGATCGCGTTATACGGTATACAAAAATTCTAGAAAAATTTATGTAACTTATCACGCTGCAAGGGATTATAATTGGTAAACCTATCGATTTATTTTTTCTAAAATTTGAAGTATAGGGTAAAAATACTAACTTGTGAGCGAAGTCCAAAGCCCATTTGGATCGTTTTGTGTTCTGCTTAGCTGCTGTCATTACCATTAGATGTATTTTATGATTCTTATATTATTATTGTTGCGTCTTCAAAGGTGTAATACACACATTCAGATATATGTGTGCTACGCGCAATGTGCCTGTGGCTATGCGATCGTAGTTTGTGACATAAACTGAGTGACGTATCGATATGAATATTTCAAGCGTTTTCAGATACTTTTATTGCGATAAAGGTACATTTCTCTTTAAAATATAAACGAATGTATTTACAAATTTTTAATTCGTAAATGCTCCCGGCATCATAGAATGTCATGTAACGTCTTCAAATAATTTTCCTTTCTTTCTATTTATTTTTAATAACAGTGAAATAATTGATGTAATGATAATAATCTAGTATCGTATTGAATAATTGCAATCGTTAGGTAAAGTCGAAACGTGGTAATTATAATTGTTCAAATGTAAGCGATGCAGCGGTAACGCCATGCTGAGACATGCGTGGTGGTTGGTCACATGGAAAAATTTGATGGATTTGATAGCAATGAATGTAATGATAGCTAAATGGATCAACAAAACGTGTGAGATGCGCGACCAGCTGTACCGACTGAGCTACACATATACAGGGTATTTATAAAAATGTGTGATATTTCTTTAGGATCGGTTCTACTCATCAAAATAATAAGAAAAGTTGGGATACGCATATGTCCGATAATGATTTTAATTTTGCAATTAAAAGTAGTACTAGTTTTGCATTTTTATATTCCGTTAAACATCGGCCCAAAATGTCAATTAAAGGGCAACCGGCAGATTGCAGCGTTACATATCTTTTCTTTCCCGCCTTTAAAAAAACACAGGTGAGATAATGATCAATATATCGATTTGCGGAACACAGCGAAAACACAGCTGGATTTTGTTAAATACCACTTTAATAGATGTTTCGGGTCTGTGTTTCGCGAAATATAAAAATGCTTACAACTGCAAAACTAATAGCGAATTCGGACGGTCGCACTGGTGCGCACTGAGTGCGATTTTTAGCCAATTGGAAGCGAGAAAATTCGCACTCAGTGCGCACTAGTGCAGGTTGCCGAATCTGCTATAAGCATTATTGGACATACGCGTATACATACCATTTTTTCAGGGGCGTCCGGAGACTTTTCCAGGGGGGGGGGGGGGGGCAACTTTGGGATGATGGTAAAGAATAATATATCAATCTTGCTTTTTAACCCATATTATAGTGCCAATGTAATTGAAAATTTAAAACCGAAATTTAAAAATATTCCCTTTTTAGTATAAACTTAATAAAGATCAGTTTTGAAAAATAAGCGATTTTTTCACAAAAGGCAGGGGGCAACTGCCCCTTTTGCCTCCCCCCCCCCTGCGGACGCCCATGCACTTTTTTCATTATTTGTGGTGAGTAGAACCGATTCTGAAAAGATGTCCCACATAATTATAAACACTCCGTACATAGATCAGCGCCATCCCCCACCACTACAAATGTAGACCACGTGACTGTAGGGCACAGAGGCGGGTATTTTAAACTGCAACATATATGTGTGCACACGTACACATACACTATGTAACTTTATACACTTACGTTTTGTTTTTCGAAGTTTTATTAAAATATTAATTCTGGTTAACTTTTAATACATCGATGTACCCATTATTTATTTAACTGTGGCTAAAAATGTATTGCATAAATACACCAAATGAAGTTGTGGATAAAACTGGGAAGAAATTCGTAAGATTGTATTTTATTAGCAACAAGAGAAATTAATATTTTTTACACGATCATTTATTTCATTATAATTTTTGTCGTAATTTCATGCATGTCACAATTATAATAGTTAACATCATTAATTATAATAATCCGTTAATATCGGTGTCGATGATATTTTATTGTTAATATTAATGCATATATATTAAGTGTTGTACACCACTTAATATTTGTTACCTATTTCTAATAGCTTTATAATATAATTACTTTTAGAGAAATGATTCAAGTTCACCAAATACTACTAAAGAGTGTCTCAGGGAGTATTCATTGGAAGACAAAATTGAGGCTTTGAAGATTATACTTACGCATAATGAAAAATATAAACAAGATTTCTCATCGCATAGGAATATTATCCGTAATATTAAAGAGAAAATTGGAGTAAGATTATAACGCGATAACAAATTCTACTTCAAAGTACTGTGTTCGAAATTACCTCTCTTCGCTCCAAACTGCATGACTCGTTCTATTTTTATTTAATTTACAACAACGCTGAAGCTACTGCATTATAAATACAAAACTAATACACTGTAGATGAAAGAATGCTTACAAGCTCAGCAGGAGACACCATTCCAAACACTCATCTCCGAATTAAGAAATACAGTAATGAATAGCTATTGGAACAAAGAAGTTGGTAAAACACGTTATCAGGTTCCGAATCTCCCAGTGGGTATGAATCCGCTGGAAACAAGCTTTGGGATAAAAACCACGTCCGGTATAAAATATCGCTTGTTATACTTCAAGCGTAACGCTAAACATACTTCTAATAACATGTATATAATTAATAAATTAGCTTTTATTAATTAGAGGAAACTATGGCCGACGTGCTTAGAACAAAAGCGATTGAAAGTGATCTTTCAGACGAGGATATTCTTGAAATGTATAAAAAAAGTCATAACAACTATCAGCCTGCGGAGCAAATAAACAGGAAGTATGAAATAGCAAATTAATAAATTCGCACTTATTATTTCGAACTATGTAAAAAGCCAATTGCACTTGCAGTTACAAGGAACCATTCGATCAGAATAATTACTTCGGAACGTTAAGGGGTGGTAACGTTGGTGGCACACGAGTGAAGAGGCTCTTAACGTGGATCAATACTAATCCTCTTACGATAGTTAATTCCATTTTAGCAGATTTCATAGAACGTTCACATTCTCCTATAGGAAAACCAAAGTAATGAATCGATAAGAAATTTAATTTCCACAAAGCAGTTATGCTTCTGTTTCCACTGAAAAATAATATTACATTTATGATTGCAATTATTTAAATTCATATTAACAGTAGTAATGTGTTATTTCGATTAATTTGCACAGAAATTTGAAGAGTAACTATTTGTACATGGACATGACTCATGGTAAACCCTACGAGAGGAAAGAAATATCTGAAATGGAAAGTATTTTCAGTGACTGTGCTATAAACATCGATGTGATACTGCAACAGAAATATTTGCAGTATATAAATAGTTTACGCCAGATGCTTAAGAAGCGCATCTCGTACGTTGCATTTATAGATGTTTCCGAAAAACTGTCCTGTCTTGATAAAGTAATTAAAGAGGAACCTCGATACGTAATACACAAAATTATTAAACAAGATATTAAGACTTTCTTAAATAAGATATTAAAAGAGCTTCGGCGCTTCTGCAGAATTAATTTAATTAATTAAATGAAACTGATATACCGGTAGGAGTACGCAGGATTTTTACCAGAAGACAAAGTTTTTTCGACTTTGGCTAAATACCAGATATATATAAAGCAAGAACTTTTGACTCCGTTACTGGATCATCTGCAAATGCGAAAAGAAGGAACCGTGGATTATATGGCGCTGTTAAAACTTTTAAATTGGAAATATCATTTTCCTACGCTGCCGAAAGTACAGAGTAATATATTTTAATTTTGCATTCTGTTATCAATATCACGCTTTTAATATGTTTATACATATAACAATTTCAATATTGCGAACGTACAGAGTCAAATTTTTTCAGAGACACCTTTAGAATGTCAGCATTATAGCACGAGTTACAACACGACAATAGGGAATATGGAAAAAGTGGATGATTCGAGTCGGTGCATTTGTTATATAGAATTTATTTTTCTATTTATCTAAATTTGAAGTTCGTTAGAGTTAGAATACTTTTCACACGATTTTAAATATATTACATATATACATATCTGTTTTATATACGTGTGTAGTTTAATATAAAATTACATTACGTTTATGTATAAGATGCCTATGGGTGAAAAGGTTTTTACGCTTCTAGGTATTCCAGTCGCTGGAATTACGTATGATAGTTTATCGGATACAACGACTGCGTACAGCCTCGTATTTCCAAACATCTTTACAAGACACGGCCTCAGCTCGGAAGATCTTTCTATGGTACGTTTAAAGCATTAATTTAGGTAGAAGTATTTCCACGTAGCGGCTCGATAATTGGAGAAATAAGTAACAATGGAAAAACTTTGTTGCAGCTTCGGAGTAAAGAAGAAATAAGAAGTATATTCGAAAGCAGTGGAGTTGAATTTCCTGATAATACTTTCGATACGCTTTGGGAAAATGGGTTAAAGGAGAGTGGTACAGAATGTTTATCAGTGGAAACATTTAAAAATTTGCTCGATCGACAGGATTTAACGACGAATGAAAGGAAAAATGAATAGCTCGTGATCGATGTGTGAAATTTAACAGAATGTAATTTATAACTATAGTGTCCTACAAATTTATTTACAACACCATTAAACCTCGGTTGTCACAACTACTTCTTTTTTAACGTAGTTATCACGCCGGGTCGACTCGATTTTATCCAATTTTTCAAACAGCTGCTGTTTAAAAACTATCCGTTAAATTAAGTAGCAAAAAATTCTAAGATGAAGTTTGAATTCAATGATGCCTCAAAAATATTGTATATAAATACTGGGCCAGTGTGACAACCGAGGATTAAATCAAATATGTAATTTTTGTATAAAAAGTACGTAGATTTAAATTTATTATATACATATATAAATAGTTTCCGATTTTAATACTAATCTTGTGGTTTCAAAAACTTTGGTTTCTTTTCCGACGGTTCGTAGTCGTTCTTTTGTAACGGCTTCTCGTATTTATGATCAGTTTTAATGTTTTTCCTTAAACCCTTGAAATGCCGTACCATTTGATCGTTCGAAACGTCTGTTTCTGTTTTCGCTTCTAACAGAGCGCGTTCAGTGTTCTGTTCCGCCTCCATTAATTTCTCTATCTCGGGGTTCATTCCTTTATAACTCACTCTACCGTCGATTAATTTCTCGCAGAAGACGTAACTAGGTTGAATGATGAATCTTTCTCTTGAATGAAAAGCGAGAGATATTGAGATTTTCATTTTTAAATTTAAATTTATTATGTTTATTGATACAGATTACGTAAGTTACATATATATACAGTAATGAAATGTTACTTGTTTCATATGGATTCTAAGTGATATTCAACTGCTACAAGTTGAATTTTGTGTATTTAAGAATTGAGAAAACTTACGATTCTTGCTTCATGCGTTTTGTCAGCTCGTTTCCAAAATATTCTTCGCCTTCTTCTTGAAATTGTTGCTTTTCTACTTTCTCCTTAGTCCGTTTCATAAACTATTAAATAGAATAAAATTTTGTGTAATATGAAAAAACACTCGAGAACGTGGTAACCTCTTTAACTTACTTTCATATCCAGAATGCTTTTTGATAACTTTGCTTTGTTCGAATTCATTGTTGGATTTTAATGTGAGACCACTGTCGGAATAATTATTGTTCTTATATTCTGGGTTATCGTCAAATGAAAATACACGTGACACTGGCGAACAGAAAACTTTCTTCGAAAACATGAGGGTCCGTGGCAGTGATGCCACTAGATGCCACTACTAGTGCCACGCGGTTGGTAAATCAGTTTTCTTCTCGATAAAAACTAATTTATTTCAAATGAGAAAAATGTGTTGAATAATTGGACTTGAATAACACAAGAAATTAAGGCTGTTCTTCCGAAAGCTCCCATGCTCCGAATTGGCTGAAATTTTGGGAATAAGTTCTTTATTTAGAAAAATGATGAATGCAAGAAGGATTTTTGGCGGTTTGAAAAAAAATTTGTAACTTTGGTCATTGTAATTTCTTTCGCCTGAGAGATGTTTTATATTTTATTTTTACACGGCGATTGTTTGTTTTAACAGGTTTGAACTTTATACTATATTGTGTCGGTAAGGTAGGGAATGCCATTAAAATGGTTAAAATTTATATTTGTATCTAGGCAAAATGAAACTATGTGTAAAATTTTAGCCGAATCGGAACATGGACGTTTTCGGAAGTTTAGCCGAAATTAAGTTTCTGTTTTATAAGAAGTTTTATTCCTGTTTTATTCCTAAACGCGACTGGACGCAATGTCAGGAATTTCAAAGTCGATTTTCTCGAAAATGAAGCACAATATCAAAAAATTTTATTCGTTTTTCTTGACTTAGATACTTGCTATGAGTCGAAAAGAAGGAGTAACTTTTTTTTATATCGCGCTTCATTTTCGAGAAAATCGACTTTAAAATTCTTCGCGTTGCGTCCAGTCGCGTACAGGAAAACCTACCTTAATGAAAATCACGGACGATTTAGGCGTAAGTGGAATTCGCCTTATATCGGTGGTATTATTAAATTGATATTTACCTTGATTACATATAAGGCACTTCTTCATCGTCATAGAATTTTCAAGATAATTTAAATACAGCGATATTTGCAAAACATCATATAACAAAATACTCTAATTTCTTGTGTAAACGCTATAAATAACTGTATAGATAATGAAAATACTAATTTATTACAGTCCCGCACGGACAATATTACAATAAATTATATAATGCAATATTGCATCGAAATCTTTTAAGAATTTGTATTCTTCCACTATTTATTTATTCTACTTTTCTTTTTGGCAACATATCAAGAGTTTTCACACATTACATCACATTCAATATATCGTACACATATAGGGAAAATAATAAAATCGCTTTCAACATTCTAATTATATTACATTATTTAATATCAAGCTTTTAAATCAGTTTTTATGAGTTTTATTTACAGTTGTAGTAAAACATTGTACAATTTCTGTATTACATACATATTATGTAATATCCATTGACTACAGAATGCGATACTTCATTCCTTTTTTATTTCTGATTTACTTGCAGGCGAATTCTCCTAAAAAGTAACAAAAGAATATAACATCGATATATTAACGGTTAAATAATAGTTAATGACACTGAATAATGATTGTATAAGGATAAATTTCAATGAATAGGAAGGAATCATTTATGAGAACACTGGAAGGTGGGAATTGGGGAGGGTTACCTATGTAATTACTCCGATTTAATCCAAGCCTCTTCATCATTTAAATTTTGTGTCTCTTCTATAGGCGGTGATTCGTTCAATACTACTGACTCTAAAGTTTTCGAACGATCTCCATGTTTACGTTGAAACGAAACACAGCGAGATTCTAGTATCTTATCTTCCTCCGACTGTCCAAGAACTACATTCATTTCACAAATAAAGCACGAAAAATCATCTTTCGTTGAACGATGACTAGTCAGTCACCTCCTTAATTAATCTACGCTTCGTTAATCATTTATACGCTCTCTGAAAGGTCTGAACCTATGTTGCCCAAAAATACATTTTCGAATACGGTGACGAACTATGTTAAGGTAATCGAAGGTACAGGAGGAATGATGCAATAAGGGGATTCTGTTGTTGCATCCTACCTCCGTTTTGTCAGTAGCAGTACTCGATGTACTCTGTTTAAATGGATGAAGTACCATATTAACAAATTCTGACTCGAGTAGAGTCTGCATTAATGGAAATTCTTTAATCGAAATTTCCTTTTTGCTATCTCCTGGTTTCACTGAAATTACGAATGTGATATGTTGAAATTTCTGGATTCGCTACTAATTTATATTTCAGATTACAAGTAAAAAATTTGCCACTTCTGGTATATCGTTGTCGAACATCACACTTTGCTCTAATCTACTATACTTTGCAACAATGCAACTAAATTAAATAAAAATCGAAACGTATTTGTAGTAAAGTCTACGTTGCTTGCCGTTTACAGTGCCGGGCGAAAGAAAATTTACAACTTTTAAAATCGCATAACTTCTTTAGAATTGGTCCACATGAGATGAGTTTTTTTTTGAGAAGCTAGGATGATGAGTTTGGTAAGTGACGTGTTTCGTCGTTTTGAAAAAAAATGCAATTGGTTGGAATAGCAAAAAAATAGTAAATGTTTTTTAAACTTTTTTGTGAGCCTGTAATGAAAATTCAAGAAACCCGTTTGTAGATTGAAGTAAGGTGTACGCATGCCTAAATTTTCATCAAAATCGGTTAACGTTGCTCTGAGCTATAAACGCTTAAAAATCCCGAAATCAACGATTTTCGACCTAATTTTGCGATCTTTAAGCGTTCATAGTTCAGAGCAATGTTAACCGATTTTTATGAAAATTTAGGCATGCATACACCTTACTTCAATCTCCAAACGGGTTTTTTGAATTTTCATTACAAGCTCACAAAAAAGTTTAAAAAATGATCTTTCCTATTTTTTTTTTTGCTATTCCGACCAATTGCAACTTTTTTCAAACCGACGAAACACGTCACTAAGCAAACTAATCCTCCTAGCTTCTCAAAAAAAAAACTCACGTCGTTTAGACCAATTCTAAAAAAGTTATGCGATTTTAAAAGTTTTAAACTTTTAACTTTATACTTTTACAAAATCCTTTAAACTCTTTCTAAAGATGTTTGAAAACTCTAAAGCAATCTTTATTAGTACACATATTTCGCGAAATCCAATAACATTTCATTTATAAAGCAACTATCTCAGAATCCCAGAATATCAATGAATATACGTACCACCGTAAATGAAATTATATCCAATATTTCCGTAGTGCTCCACAGTATTAACTGCTTCTTTCGTTTCTCGAGGGAAGCAGACAGCTCCGACGATACCAGCACCTGCGCTAGTATAAACCAATCGTTTAAAGAAACCTCCCCTGAGACCCAGCACCAGTCCGGACAAACCGCCGATACCGACAGCTCCTACTCGTGGCATAAGATTGCTCTCATCTTGAAGGTAATCGATCACAACTACAAAAAAACAAAGACGCGATTACTCCGGCGCTCTTCCATCCAAAGCGTCCCCACAGACTTAACGTTTGCCCTTTAAAAGCGATACAAACTCGATAAAGTTCGGCACAGTAAAGCGATAAAAATAACAATAAAGAATTCATGAGTAACATCCTAAATATTGAAATCTGGTATTAAACAAAAATACGTACATTTGAAATTTTCTACAGTCGCGGAAACATTATCGCTAACTTCGTTGTACATAACTTTCAACCCTTGCACTGCTTCGCGTATCTTCCTAACGTTTAGCTCCAAGGTCGAAGGACTCTTCGCGCTGCAAAAGAGCGTGATTTCTTTTTTATGATATAAACTGTTTAAGCAGGCAGATACGAAACGCAAGGCGTAGATTATTATCTTTCGCAGAGTTTTACGTTTAAACGAAACGAGAATTGTTCGCAAGATTCTTTCACGTAAGAGAATAAAAATAAATTCAACAATATGAAATTACTTGCGTTACCATGGCATCTGTTTAGAATACCCATCTTCAACGGTGTAAATGGGTAGTTCGGATGGTTTTATTAATTGTTTCGACGGCGCTTCGCCGTTACACGGCACGGTACGTTCTTCGGCTGGGCTGGCGGGTTTCATCGTCGGTACCGCGGCGCATAGTCCGCAGGGCATCAAGAATTTCTTGAACAACTTCATGTAAACATATATCTGATTTCTCTCTCACGTATTATTAATAATATTTAAAGAAAAAGGTCTGTACTCGCGCCAGACCCGTTAGAACGTTTTATTAACATCGCCGAGCTTTGCTAACAGATCCATTTTGGTTTCATCGAAATACAACGCAAGGGAAATTATTTAATCGAGAATAGTAAGAAAGATATTTTAATAATGAATGGTCCGTGTAGTCCGTGCCTACATAACCGTATAATTACCATCGTTCGCTGCATTTTAAAGTGCACGAAGTACGTTCGAATGAAGCCTGCTTTAGAATTTATAGGTCGTTCGTGGATTATATAAAAATATCTCGCAACATTCGCGAAAATGGGTAAATATTATTTCTAAAATTAAAGTGCGCCAGTGTCAGAGCATACTCTAGCAGACCAAAATTTCAGCGTGTTTCATAAGCGTGCGACGCCTGGCGTCCATTTCGGACAAGAGAATTTATGTTATCAACCGGAAAACGAACTAATCATTTTTCATCCAAAATTTTGTAAATTTGCGAAGGGATTCTGTGGTATCTTTTCTGCAGAATAGTATATGTTATTAACCTCTTCATTTGTAACGTAAATGTACTAATTATCAAGATAATTGCAATCACAATATTACGGTCGTAAGTTCGTGGGACAATTGAAATGTTATTTGCGATAGTTCCAACGGGAAATTCGAACTGAAAATTTCACCGGAATTGTCGCAACCGAGATTCATTAAATGTGTTCGATAACCATGGCAATTATAATTGATTAAAAATTGTCGAGTATTGTTAGAATTCTGGCTGATTTAAAATTTCAATTGCTTCGAGTTTACGGTTATCGACGGACAACCGAGAAGAAACTAGTTAGGAATTATAATTAACGTATATTACGATAAATGTACTTACCAGATTTGAACACAGACTTTACAAAGATGTTCACTGATATGATATACAATTTAACTACTAATATTAAAAGCTTACATCATTTTGTAATAAATCGACGCGATGTAGTTCCGGTTTACGCAGTCATTTGCAAAAATTTGTAACGGTAAAAAAAAGAAGGTCGGAGAGCTGGGCCAAAGAAATTTGATCTTCCAAAAACAGATTGGAATTATGTAATTCATTAAAAGTATTCGGATTTCAAGGGAGCTGGTAATTAGATACGTACTTTTATACCTGTTCTCCCGAATTCCGTTAAAACGCCCGGTTGGTAATCATCGCAACGGTGCACTGGTTCCCTGCAAGTTACGTCCTTACCAAATAAATTGCCAATAGTAGATTCCAAAAATCTGTGTACGTAATTATTCATAACGTATTTGAACGACGATGGAATTACACTTTTCTAAATTTTGACCGCCGAAAATTTTAAGCTACATGGTTGACAGTGGTAAAAAGAGAGCTATTTTCAAATGTGAAACTGCCGTTAAGTAGTTTCAGGCATATCAGTACTTTGTTTAAAATGTTATTGCAGGGTCATTTATCGTTCCATCGCGCAGCTGAAGCAAGATCTTTAATTGAGGGCTCGGATGCAATAAGGGGACTAGCGCTCGAAGCTAGGAAAAATTATTGTCCGAACGCTAAGAAATATTGGAAAATTAAATGTTGTTAAACTGTGTTTTAAAAAATATAGTGTTGTAAAGCTAATCACGACACACATTTTTTCTATTTACAGTTTGTTTATCGAATCATTACTATTCGAGCTAAAAATTATAAACAAAAAATTTTTCATCGTCCAAAATCATTATTTCTTTAAACATAAATTGCGATAACTTGAGTAAATATTAAGGGATCGTTATGAGACTTAAAAGATAACTTCAGAAAACTCTAGCGAAGCCGTAAAATGTATGCACAAAACCCTTATGTTAAAAAATGTAATAATATTTAATTAAAAAAAAATACTCGACATAACCCATGTTTTTCAACGTTCGTCGTTAAAAAGTATCGAGGCAATTTTGAGGTACATATAACTTGCAGCGACAAAGTTTTTTGTTAATATACAATGAAGATTTTCACCAATTTTCACACTGATTAATAAATAATTGTAGAAGTTATGATGATATATATAAATCTCGCGCTCCACCAACAGTTAGCGGCCGCGTATAATGCACTATTTAGCAATTTTAGCACTCGCGTTGACTGTTGGTGGCGCGCGAGATTTATATATATCATCATATCTTCTACAATTATTTATTAATCAATGTAAAAATTGGTGAAAATCTTCCTTGTATATTCAGGAAAAACTTTGTCCCTGCAAGTAATATGTACCTCAAAATTGCCTCGATACTTTTTAACGGCGAACGTTGAAGAACATGGGTTATGTCCAGTATTTCTTTTTAATTAAATATTATTACATTTTTTAACATAAGGGTTTTGTGCATACATTTTACGCCTTCGCTAGAGTTTTCTGAAGTTATGTTTTAAGTCTCATAACGATCTCTTAATATTTACTCAAGTTATCGCAATTTATGTTTAAAGAAATAATGATTTTGGACGATGAAAAATTTTTTGTTTATAATTTTTAGCTCGAATAGTAGTGATTCGATAAACAAACTGTAAATAGAAAAAATGTGTGTCGTGACGAGCTTTACAACACTATATTTTTTAAAATACAGTTTAACAACATTTAATTTTCCAATATTTCTTAGCGTTTGGACAATAATTTTTCCCCATTTCCGAGCGCTAGTCCCCTTATTGCATCCGAGCCCTCAATTATACAATTTTTCGGAAATACCTACGAGTAATAAACCACCCTTTTCGCAAAATCAATTAGAAATACTTTAACCCTCGGTTGTCACACCTACTTTTTCGAACGTCTTTGTCACACTGGGTCAATTTGACCCTGTCAATTTTCAATCAGTTGTTATTTAAAAACTATTTGTTAAATTAAGTCTCAAAAATTCCGAGATAATGTTTGAACATTGTAGAATATACGCCCATCGTTGAAAGTTGATATTTAAAGTGTCATCATGCTTAAAAAAAAGTTTGAAGCAATAAGAGTTTCGACAAAAAGGTTTTTTGCTTAAAAAAAACGCAGGGTCAATTTGACCCAGTGTGACAACCGAGAGTTGAAAAAATTTCGTTCCGAGAAAATTAATATCAACTTTTCAGAACGCAGTACATTTACAGGAGAAAAATGTGTTAACATATAAAAGACATAAGAACAATTTTATTGAAAATATAATACAGCTCGTAATAAAATAAAAGTAAATATATATATATTTCTTATCAGTTAAAACTCTTTCTGCTTTTTCTGGTTTACCAATCTTTCTTCGTTTATAATTATACTTCATTTCAGTGCTAACGTTTCCCAAAGTTTGTCTTTTTTCATAATGCTTATAATCATTTCTTGACTAACGGACCACAATCTCGACGCGAGTGCAGGATCTAATCCTGTATTCGACGGATCGCAGCGGTAACAGTTATTGAAATAAACTCCAGTCACGCCTTCCAGCTCTGGCGCGGTCGCGCAGAAAACCGACGTGCTTGCCGCCTGTTGCTGTAAAGTTCGAATAATTATAATCGGACAATTCGCGGATTATTGTTTCTCACGAGCGAGCATCGTACCAGTGACTTTGTGAAGGGTCGCACTAGCATGAACAATAATCGTAACGTCCACGAGTAGCGGGACAGTGAGGAAGAAACCATGTTACCGGGATGACAACTGAACACGCTCACAGACGGCCAACGCTTTGCCAATTCTTGTGCGAACAGAATGTTACACAGCTTAGAGTCATTATACGCTCCCATAAACCAATATTTATACGCAGGAGGGGAAAGAGTCAATTGATGAAAGTCTTCTACTGTTCGGAGAGACGAAAACCTGTTAAGAAGTAGAAATAGAACGTTATATATCGACTCGATCATTAAACTAGAATTAAAAAAATTTCCATTACTGCGCGTAATTTTATTTAGCAAGAAGCTTCACACCTGTGCGACTCGCTGGAAACGATCACCACCCTGGAGTTGTGGCAACTTCGAATCGGATGCTCCAACAAAAGGGTGAAATAAAATTGCGAGAGATGATTCACTTGAAACGTTGTTTCGTAACCGTCTTTCGTGAGCTCGTAGGGAATCGCAAAAACTCCAGCGTTTAGTATAAGAATGTGTAGCGTTCTGAGAATTGTAAAGCAGATTACTATCGAGTAATTTTTAAGTGGCGATTTCATTATCCTTACCGATAAGCTTCATTTACGACGTAAATTTACCTATATTTCTGTTTAAACTTCTCAGCTGCCTCTTTAACGCTGTATAAAGAGGACAAATCTAAATGCAGCGTTTCGCACGTCACGTTGTCCCTTTCCTGTTGTATTTTTTGCACTGCCTCTTCGCCTTTTTTTATATCTCTACAAGCTAATACAACTTTGCAACCATGTAAAGCTAATGACCTAGCAGTTTCGAATCCTGCAAGAAGTACCATTGGTTTAATGCTGATAGAAATGTATTATCCGAGTAACTTAGTTATTGTTACTCACCTATACCGGTATTAGCGCCTGTGACGATGGCCACTTTGCCTCTTAAATCTCGACCGTGCAGAACAGATAACGCCGTACTGCTACCGTCGAAGCGTTGTCGTACAGGTTGCGACAACTCTCTGTATTCCGTAGCGAACGCGAGTCGTGGATCTGTGTACGTTATCGTGCGATTCATATGATCAACGAATAAAACTTTGCCATCGTCTGACACGCATCGTTCCCATCCGGATGGCAATTCTTAGTAACAAATAACATTATCAAGTTTTTATAACTTAGTAATTGTATAGTCGTTGATTTGAAAATATTTTCTGTGGAGCTACGTTGATATTACATTAATAGTTTATTTTGTTCTCTATGTTTACGCGATACAAGCGACACTTAGAAGGAGAATATCCCAGGTGTCTACACTGATTACTTTGATTTTTGGATATGTTTTAGAGGACCGAAAAATAAGATATAGGGGTTTTTTGTAGCGGCCTGTTTTCATATTTAGGGGGTGAAACAATTTCTTAAAGTTATATGATTTTCAGGTGTTCAGGAGGACAGAAAAATAAGAAACAGGTGTCTTTTTACTTTGGCCTTTTTGCATGTTTAGGGGGTGAAACCACCCCTCAAATTTACAAGATTTTCAAGTGTTCGTCTCCGATTACTTTGGTTTCTGGCCAAAGCAATCGGCGAAGAACACCTGAAAATCCGATTACTTTGGTTTTTGGCCAAAGCAATCAGCGACGAACACCTGAAAATCATATAGCTTTGGCACTTGAAAGTCTTATAACTTTGAGGGGTGGTTTCACACCCTAAATACAAAAACAGACTGCTATAAAAAAACATGTATATCTTATTTTTCAGTCCTCTAAATCCAGTGGTGTATTTAGTGTAAAAAGTGCCTAGAGCAAGCGTAGAATTTGCGCTCCCCTCCCTCACCCTTCTCCCCATGCATATCATTCCACTTCCATCTTTTCTGTTCTACTTCTTTGTTAACCCTTTGCGATCGGCAGATTTCGCTTTTGGGAGTACCAGCAGGTCGGAGCAAATCTATCGTTTCGCAATTACTTTTCCGTACAGGATTTAAAGTCAATATATGGATATTAAAACACACAGAATTTGTTGAAACTGATTTGTTGTATTTAATACTGCTTATAATACGTAAGAATATAAAATTTTTAATCTCTGTAATGTTCTAAATGCTGCGGGGTCATCGATTTCTACGACGATTTAAAAATGTCTCCGCTACGGGGACACCGACTTCTACGACGATTTAAAAATGTCCCCGCTACGGGGACACCATCCGCAAAGGGTTAAAAGTGTTCATCACACAAAACCTTTCATTTAGAATTTAGATAAACCTTTTAAAGAAAGTGGAGCGGAAGGGCGGAAGAGACGAAAGTTGGAGGCAAATGAAGCTCGAAAAGTGCAGCAAGTTTCTTTCGTAGCTTCTCTAAAGACACGTGCGAAGCACACGGATAACAAGCGTAAACTACTAACATTAACCATCCAAATAGATTTATTCAAGAAACATCATTTCTTTCAACTTTTTTACGCCCTCCGGCATTGGCATCCAAGGCACGAGCCCTATTTGACCCACCCTAGACACGCCTCTGTTTAACTCCTTGCCGTACTTTGACGAGTCCCACTCGTGGTGAGAATTTTGGACCAAGCATGATAATCACGAGTCAGACTCGTTACATTACGAAACATTACTGTTTACAAATTATTCGATTATGTCGTCCCAAACCAGTTTGGCCCGGATTTTCTCCTGCTAATTGGTACGGCAAGGGGTTAAAACATATCCAAAAATCAAAACAATCGGAGGTGGACACCTGGGATACTTTCCTTGTTAGTTGACAATTCGAACAATTTATCTGACTTCCAAGATTTATATAGCAATACCGTACCTCCTTCAACAATTTTTTTACGACCAGTCCTGGGATGCGTCCACTGTGTGCCTTTCGTGTAATGACTAGAAAAAAAAGAACAATGTTGCTATTCGAAGAATGACAGTTTGCGGCGAACAGAAGTAACACGCAATGCGTTAGGCAGTCTCATTTTATGGAAGTTTCGAATCGTTAAGGTAGTAGCTTTTATTAATATATCGCAATGCTAGGGTACACTGTATGACAGCAATAATATAAAGGTGATTTACTTCACGTAATAGACATTTCCATCGACAGTTGTCATTTCCTCCCAGCCGGGAGGTAATTCATCTTCGCTGTCAGAATCATTTAAAATGCCTACCATCTTCTTTAACTTCTAACAGATATGTTTTCACATCAGTTACGTTTAATCATCTATTCTGCTAGCATTTGTTGTTACGTGCGGTAATTCGTGTAGCGTAAATTCGTAAGATGACGTATGATATGCGTTACCAACGTTAGAGAAGCGATGATAACGGTCGCGTCGATGATAAGATGAATTCTTTTTTTCTTCCGAATTTTTGTATTTTGTAGAAAGAATATTATAATCAAGGAAATTATTTTCGAGTTTGTTGTTCGATTTAGTTCAATTATAAAATAGATGACGCTGCTCTGCGTAAATAATAGAGCACTTAAATAACGCGCGCATACGCGTGCATGTTCATTAATGTTTTATGTTTACAATAGAATTTTGTAATACGCGAAGCTCGATATGAAATAAATAATGGTATTAATGTGTTTATTAATGATACGATTTTCCAAATAACATACAATATTTTTCGTACGTATTATTTAAATATCGAGAACTGCAAGTGCGGTTATAAATAGTTGTAAGAAAAGAACGATTAGGGGAATATTATTGTTACGGGAAATGGATTAGGTAGTAATACAAGATATTTAGAGCGAATCCATTTACGCCCAAATCGCCCGTGATTTTCATTAAGCTAGGTTCTCCCGTACGCGACTGGACGCATCGTCGAGAATTTCAAAGCCGATTTTCTCGAAAATGAAGCGCAATAACAAAAAATTTTATTCCTTTTTCTCGACTTATTTACTTGTTATAAATCGAAAAGAAAGAGTAACTTTTTTTCATATCGTGCTTCATTTTCGAGAAAATCGACTTTGAAATTCTTGACGTTGCGTTTAGTCGCGTACAGGAAAACCTACCTTAATGAGAATCACGGGCGAATGGGACGTAAGTGGAATTCGCCCTTAGATAAATAGCTAAGATAGCTGAGCCTAGAAATTTAAACGCGCTTCGACTTTCAAGATTCAGTTGCGACTGAAGTTAACCGCAAGCCGCACCCGCACCTTGCGCACAATCGATAGCAAATTTCATTTCTGTCAAATGGATAATGGCAGCGACAGCGATTGATATGATGTTGCAGACCAATGGGTTTCAGTCGAAAAAGAAAGAGGATGGAGACAATAAAGACAACTTGTGGTACGCTCGACGAATTCATTTCCATAAACGTTTCACTGTAAAGTATACGCGCAACTTCAAAGTAATCATAACACCTAAATGTTTTGATGTGTCCCCTCGCGTGCCACATATCAAAGACGATGATTTAGTCGCTTTTAAATGACGGCGATTTCGAGTCTTCTGTTAGCCCGTATTACCCTTTCTTTCTCGTCTCTTGCAGGTCCTCTATCTTGGCCGAAGTGCAAAATAGCGGGAACAACAAGTTACCTTCGAACAAGAATATCCTTGTCCTAGGTAAATTTGAGTCATCCTCCTTAATTAATGCAGCTTTAATACAGTATATGTATGTAGCGCATGAATATCGCACATTGTTTAATGGCGTAACGCATGATTCCATCTCGGCGAACTTTCACCTCGCGATGTGTTTACTCCTTCGATGCTAGGAATCTGTCTCCGAATCGATTTCTTCGACATTGCGAAGAAGTAGATGTGCTTAGCGAGTTAAGCGTTTAAATGTATTGCTCTATTAAAAAGTACGCCCTGATTAGGATTTCGTGAGGTATGAACTTCGATTTATGAACTCAGAATTATGTTGAATTCGAGCGATTGGAAATGGATAACTTCATATTATAATAATAATAATTTATTCAAGGGACAAGCCCATTGAGAATAAGAACACAAATAGGAAAAGATAATTACAGTAAATTACAGAAAAACAAAAACCAAAAAAGAGAGAAGAAAGGAAACACTATTGTTTCGTGAATTGACTTTTGTAGATTAAAGTAAGGCATATTTATGTGGTATTCGCATAAATTTAACTGGTCTCGGTTAGCTTCTTTGAGGCCACTGAGTAAATCACACGATAATGTTCGTCTATTCTATTGCTTCATCTCTCGTAGCAGACACTTCTTAACCGTTTTAGTGCCACGCAGCGCGATCGCGTTGTTCGCGTACTGTGGTGAACCGTGTCGCTTTTTTTGGTCACGATCGTCAATTCGATTACGCTCGGTTCAGAATGTATCTTGTCGCGAGTCTGTCGGAGTTTCCTCTCGTAATTACAAATTTTCTTTCAAATAATCGTAAACAACCTGCATAATTAGCTGTCTTTCTTTAACACATCGAGTCCCAAGGTTTATTTTTAACAAAAGCGCTATCGCGCTTCATGGCACAATCCGACACGGATTTTTAAAAACCCCTGGCACTAAAACGGTTAAAGTCCAAATGTATACGTTGATAACAACATCGTAAAAGGGAGGCTTCTAATGTTAGAAAGTGTAATTGTAGCTACCATATTAATTTTGTGTTACAAAATTTCGATTTAAATAATGAAGAGTAAACGCGTTTATAAGAACGATTGGTAAAATGTTTAGATTTATAAAATCTTTCTGTACAAAGTTGCATTATTGTGTAACACATGATTAATCTATTCATAGGTGACAATGAAAGTGGAAAGACAACACTCATTGCGAAGCTGCAAGGTGTGGAGGATCCGAAAAAAGGGTCCGGTTTAGAGTTTGCGTATATCGACGTGAGAGATGATTACAGAGACGGTAATATTCGTTTAAAGTTGATACCATTGTTTAAATATAGAAGTAGGAATAATTATGAATTTACCTGAAAGTTATAAATTTGCCTAAATTTAGATCAAACGAGATTATCCGTATGGGTGCTCGATGGAGATCCCGGTCATGCGAATCTTTTGAGATTTGCTTTGAACGCAGAGAGGTTTCCGCATACGCTCATTATGTTAGTGGCGGCAATGACAACCCCGTGGGCTATCCTGGACCAACTTCAATCTTGGGCTGCGCTTTTGGGGGATCATGTCGACAAATTGTATTTAGATAATGATACTAGGCAACGATGCAGGCAATTTAGTGAGTAAATCTGTCGAGCACGTATTTCTTTACACCCTCTCCCATTTTATGATTCTTATAGATTAAATAGATTTTAAGAAATAACTTTAACTTTAAGGGGAGGTTTCGGTCTAGAGCCAATAAAAATAGGTGAATCTAAAGAATTAATTAAAGGAAAACTACTATATATAATTTAATGGGACTTCTTGCATTGTATTTAGGATGTCTTAAATTATAGGAATATATTTTTTGTTTTATGATTTATCATTGCAGACGGCACTGGGGAGTCGTTAAAGTCGAGGCGTGAAAAAATTCATCCAAATCGGTGGGACCTGTAGCTCCAAAAGTTATATCCTATTCGACTGAAACTTTTTTATTTTGAGGAATATACTTCTGGCTAGGGGGGAAACCAGAAAAAAATTACAAGAATGACACTTTTTTTAGAAAATAGCGACACTTGAAGTTTGAAATCACGATTTCCCTATACTTTTCGTCTTTCTAACACGTTTAAAAACTATAAATTTTCAATTTTTTGTTATTTCGTCTTTTTTATTTTGAAGAATTACAAAAAAATTACAAACATGACATTTTTTTTAGAAAATAACGACACTTGAAGTTTGAAATCACGATTTCCCTATACTTTTCGTCCTTCTAACACGTTTGAAAACTATAAATTTTCAATTTTTTGTAATTTTTCTGATTTCCCCCTAGCCAGAAGTATATTTTTAGAAATAAAAAAAGTTTCAGTCGAATCGAATAATAACTTTTGGAGATACAGTTTCCACTGATTTTGAGAACACTGTTTCAAGAAAAACGCGTTTAAAGTTTTACGTGGGCGCCGAGTGGCCGGTTGTTGCCCATGCATTTGCCACTACTCAAGTGCCTATAACTTCGCGAATTTTACGATTTTCAACAAATCCTTTTAAACACGTATTCCTAAAATGTTGAACTTTCGAAAAATGAAATAAAAAAATCGATTTTTAGACCTGAACCTCCGCTTAAGTTTATTAACTTGATAGAATCATTTCCCAAAATCTACTAACTAATTCCTTCTGTATTTAGATGTTAAGAAATGGCAAGATTATACAGAGCCTGGAGACGAATTAGACCCCGGCAGTCCTCTAAGACGTACCAGTCGTAATCTCGACGACGAGACGCTTGATAATTTACCATTACCGGAGGGAGTACTTACAACAAATTTAGGCCTAGATGTGGTTGTTGTTATTACAAAAACTGATTATATGTCCACCCTTGAAAAGGAACACGATTATAAGTAAGACTGTTACACGAAGGTTGATAAGTGTATTAAAGCTGGCGTTAATAAATTATCCCGCTTATCTATCGACTTCCATTAACAAGCTTAATACTTTTTATAGAGACGAGCATTTTGATTTTATGCAGCAGTGGATAAGGCGATTTTGCTTGCAATATGGCGCAGGATTGTTCTACACGTCAGCGAAAGAAGACAAAAACTGTGATTTGCTTTATAAGTATCTTACGCATAGAATTTACTCACTACCATTTAGAACACCTGCTTTAGTGGTGGAGAAAGACGCAGTGCTCATGTACGTACCTTTCTGCTGTTAAAACTACACGGATGTTTATTATGTGTTTTTATATCTCCTTTAATTATTAGTCCTGCTGGTTGGGATAACATGAAAAAGATTAGCATTCTTCACGAGAATTTGCAACTGATGAAGCCGGACGATTATTACCGAGACATTATTGTCCAGCCACCGACGAATAGAAAGGTATACACACGCAGATTTTTATCTCCCAAGGAGATTCGTTAAAAGATAAACGAGAGAATTGAGTTTATTTTAACATGTTTTTGTTAAACAGTGTATTACTAGGGAAGTAGAAGTGCAAGCAGAAGAAGAGCAAACCTTTCTAGCGAAGCAACAAGCCGCGTTGTTAGGTCTGAAAGATCCAACACGTTCTCCGACAACCAGGAACCAGGCAAGCACTGGACCAGTTATTCAGGTTATACCATTTATAATTGGAGCATGCTTCTCACATTACATGCAATTAATAATCATTCGGCATCAAATAGTGACAAGGTCTTTGTGGCTAATTTACACATCGGCATCGTACGTGCAGTCACCACATTCACTTTTTAAAAATAATAATGCTTATTCGCATTAAAGAATAGCCAATTTTCACACTTTCGATACTCTGAGAATATTTCTGTTTCCGATCCTGATCGGTGTTATCAAATAAATGTTGCTTTTACATTGTGAGATGCAATTACGTACGTAATGTATTCCATTTAAATTTCGCGATTGGTTCTTTTTGCTACGTTAATATTCGAATTGTCGTGTGTTGCCAGGTTTGCCATTAATTTATTGGCAACGCTTAGTGTTTATATCCTCGTACGTTTCAGCTGATAGCTTCTAATCGCCTTGAAATTTTTTATAGCAAATTGGCAGTTTCATGAAAATGCTAATACGTATTAGCATTGTATATGTATTATTTCTGTATAATATTCACAGATATGTATAACCCATCTATTAGATTTAATGTACATAGAAGATGTATACGTGTGTACATGGTTCTTTGATATTTTGTTCTGTTAATAGTACCATCAACGTGAGACATGTGTTTCGTTGTTCAGTAATCCATGGAATAGGAGCGCTATGTGCTTTTTACAGTTAACGCTCGAAAGCATGTTCTAATCTATGTGGTATGATCTGTCACGGATATAGTAGGGGGATCTGTTTTCGCGAGTACTAAATGTTCTCCGTACAGGTGGCATCGCCAAATAAGAAATTGGATCCGAAAGGTACTGGAACTACGCAGTCTGGAGAAGGTGTTTTAGCTAACTTTTTCAATTCTCTTCTTCATAAAAAGACTGGAGCACCTGGATCACCGGGTAGCGTAAGCACGAGCCCGATAAAGATTGGTGAATATCACGATGCGATGGAATGAGATTTATTAAAGACTTACGCTGCCCCTTAGTTAAAACGTCCTATCTAGCATTTTTCCATTTTTCAAGGAAAATAAATAAATAAATATTGAAATACTTCAAGTTCCACGGGTGTTTTACCTTTTAAGGAAAATTAGAAGACCCTACGTGCTTCGTAGAGATCTAGAAACTGTCTACTTTATTTATTTTTTTATAAGGATGGCAGAAAGAAAACGCTAAAACTTCAGTTTTCTCGGATGTTTCGAAATACTAGATAGGATATTTTAACTGAGGAGGGTGGTATGTTAAAGATAAGATTGATGTGATATTACGTTCTCGGTCTTTATTTCAGATATTGCACCAGTAGACAAGGCGACCATGTGCAATGACGCGGCGGTAGAATTAGACCGCTTAACTAGAACAAAGAAAATCTCTCCCCCCAATTTAAATTCATCGTCCGAATGTTAAGCAGAAGGTGCTTTCTTTGCGACCCATTTGTCGGATTACAAACCAGCGAGAATGAAATATATACGAGACGAGCGTGCGATCTTCGTCACATTTATTGTATTCCAGATGGCTGCATTAATGGCGCTAACTCTTAGCATCGTGGTTTGTATCCGTCGAACGCTTACCGTACAGTTAACAATTAGTAATTTATTAATTTGTAACAATCTGGTAGAACCTTCTTTCTTATACTTTCTGCCACATATTGCGGCTTAATCCACAGATATCATTCAATAACTTAATATATTTTTTACAAAAATATCGATTTTTTTAACGAGTAGTTGATAAATGTATTTATTATTGTAAAGCGCAAATACTTAGTCGAATCCGAATAATAAACAAATAGCTTGATGTTAGAATTTTATGAAATTGTTGTAGTAGGTATATTGTATTAATTTATACAGCGAAGCACAATTATACAAAATGGAAGTTCACACAACTCAGTCATTCTCTTCTGCACTAGAACAATATCCTTAGATTACGTTGCACGACTTTTATTTACGAGTATGCGCACGTTACTAATATTAGTTCCTTTGGTACCGGGGCCGTAATAGTAGAACTAATTGCCCGAACGAGCAGTAACACGTTTAGCATTATCTTTCTTAAACGAATGAATTTAATCGAACGATTTAGAAATTTCAAATGGGTCGCAGAGAATGAAAATCCCGATGTATCGAGAGAAGCCTAATTCAATTGAAAAGCGGAGATGAAACAGAGGGAAAGAATTAAATAACAATGTGTCACACAACTTACGAACAGTCTTAATTGTTGTGGTTGACTAAATATGAATATTGATATGAAATAACAATTAGAGAGTTATTAAATTAATGTAATTAAATATTTAATATAGTAATACATTCTAATTATGCTCACGCACATGTCCCTAAACCTTGTTATAGTAAATTATTTAAATGTTTACCTGCCGAAGGCGAAAGAGTCTTGCTGGTACTCTTGAAACAATGCATACTTTCGTTTTCTTCTCTCAACGAGTAGCTTTATTTATGTAATATCGCTTCATGTAATTTGGCCGACAGATTTCTCTTGTATTCGGTGTGATTTAGGAAGTGCCGTTATCAAAAGTGAGTCGTACGAATGGGATAGAACACGCGAGATAGAATTTTATACCAGTTGTCGTTAGAGTTAGGCGAGGTTTCTTTATCAAAGGCGCGAGACTGTCTTTGGATTCAAGAATGCAACGACGTACGAAATTGAAGTGTATGTTTACGAAGCGAGCAAAGATTCTATGTGCTGTAATTTCTCTGTCAATCTTCAAACGGATTTTCATGTAAAACGAAAGCATCTGTAAATTCAGTTACGATAATTGTGGCTTTCTGTATATGAAGCGACTCAAATTCTTGGTAAAAAATAAATAATTTTTCATATATTCAGGTTTCATTATTACAGTGATATATCCCACTTGATGAATAATAATTTAGTTTCTAATCTTTAAGATATGCAAGAGTTAAAAATATATATGGTTTGGAGTCTGAATTTACATGGGAGAGACTCTCAGATATTCTGGCACACTCCGAGAGACTCTCGAACACTTTGAGACACTATGGGGCATTTCTAGATACTCTCAGACACTCGGACACCCCTAAGAGTGGGAACCACTTATATGTATGTACACTTCCGTAACAATATGGTTCAAGGGAAATTTGTAACTTATAAGAACTTAAAGTTTAACTGCTGTAGGTGCGAATGGGTCACTTTTGTACCTGTAGATTCTACATCGCTACGAATTTTGACGCCAAATTTTAACTGGGCATTCTTGAAACGATTTACTACCAAAATATATATTAAAGTAAACTAGATTTTTTGGAAAATTTTAATGGGAGGGCACCCTTAATCGCGGACATTCTTCTATGAACAATAGAAGAATGTTTATAATTCATAAATGATGAATTTATTAAGAGGAGGTTCCGGTCTAAAAGTCGATTTTTTTTTATTTCATTTTTCGAATGATCAAACTTTTAGGAATACGTGTTTAAAAGGATTTGTTGAAATTCGTAAAATTCCCGAAGTTATAGGCATTTGAGTAGCGGCAAATGCATGGGCAACTACCGCCACTCAGCGTTCACGTAAAACTTTAAACGCGTTTTTCTCGAAACAGTGTTCTCAAAACGGTGGGACCTGTTTCTCCAAAAGTTATTATCCGATTCGACTGAAACTTTTTTTATTTCTAAAAATATACTTCTAGCTAGGGGGGAAACCAGACGAAATAACAAAAAATTTAAAAATTATAATTTTCAAAGGCGTTAAAAGGGCGAGAAATATAGGGAAAAAGTGATTTCAAACTTCAATTGTCGTTATTTCCTAAAAAAATATCATTTTTGTAATTTCTTCTGGTTTCCCCCCTAGCCAGAAGTATATTCTTCAAAATAAAAAAGTTTCAGTCGAATCGGATAATAACTTTCGGAGATGCAGGTCCCACCGATTTGGATGAATTTTTTCACGCCTCCCCGATTTTAACGACTCCCCAGTGCCGTCTGCAATGATTAATTATAAAAAAAATATATGTATACATTTCTATAACTTAAGACATTCTTAATACAATGCAACAAGTTACATTAAATTATATATAGTAGTTTTCCTTAAATTAATTCCTAAAAATCACCTATTTTTATGGGCTCTAGACCGGAACCTCCCCTTAAAGTTGAACTGTTATAGGTGCGAATGGGTCACTTTTATACCTGTAGACTCTGCATCGCTACGAATTTTGATGCCAAATGTTAACTGGACATTCTTCAGATGATGTACTACCAAAATGTATATAAAAGAAAAATCGATTTTTGGAAAATTTTAATGGGAGGGTACCCTTAATCGCGAACACTCTTCTATGAAGCATAGACTTCGTTTATAATTCATAAATGATCAATTTATTAAAGTCATTTGCTTGTTGGTATCAACACCGACGAGAGTTAACTTTTCATTCGAGTTCATAAGCTTTCAAACCAGAAGTAGTACAAGTATTCGAGCGTAACGAATCTTTTGAATATTCAAATTTCGCTTGCGTTACCTTGAAATAAATAGACTCGTGATTTAAAATACTTAAACTGTACAGGTATCTATTTATTTTAACATTTTATCAAAATCGAAATTTGAATAACAGTAAAATTCATTCGCCAGATTATTCCGATGGCGGGGTATAAAATCACAGATTTTAACGTCCAACAGTCTTTCCGCCAATACTGCCATAATCGCACCTGCAAAAGAGCGACTGTAATTTTTATGAACGGACTAGAGGAAAATATCGCATTTGTTAATAATACCTGTGCAGAGGACAATATTCCTTTTTGTCAAAAATTTTATCGTGATAGCAGTTTTTGTTAAACATTCGTCGGAAAGGAACGGTGGGTCGGCTACGACCAGGTCATACGAGTTCGAGAGATCTCTTGGTACGTCCAAAGGAAATTTGTAATCGTACCGAACGAAGTTAGGGCCGAACGCTTTGAAACGTTGATCATACTCGAAGAGAGTAACTGTTAATACAGAATTGATATTACCAATAATATCTATAAATCGTAACAACGCAAACATCACGCATTTATACTTCGTCGATCTCCGCAGTTCTTCTTCAATTTGTTATACAGCGTCGGACAAGAAATTAGAGCGATTCTCCCATCAGCCTCCGTGGAGTTTATAGCGCCTTTCACCAGCGCATCTGTTGTCTCTTCGTCGTACCAAAACTGACTTAATTGCTGACGCCAGAATTTGATTTAACAGTACAATTAATATTACAGAACACAGTAGTCGTAAATGACAATAAATATAAAAGGAATATTAGCACCAGCATATTTAATTTTGGAGGAAACAAAAACGGACAAAGTAAGGATAGAAGCGGGGGAAAAGAGCAATAAAATATGAGGAGAAGGCGAAACGGCTGAACAAGAATAAAATAGTACAAGAATGCTGGAGGGAAACAGACGCGAAGCGAGCGGAGAAAAAGTCGAAGTGGGAGGAAACGAGAGACGCATACTACGTGCAGAAAATGATGGATATCCAAGAAATGGAAATAGAAAGAAGGCGAGGAAGAGAGTTCGCCGAGGAACTAGCGCGAAGGGACAGGGCAGAGCAGGTTCAATGGCGATGCGACGGAATACAAGGAGGCAGATTCAACGCACGTTACGCAGAAATCAGGGATGACCAGAGAGCAAATTACCTAAACGGAAACTACAGAGGCAGAGACCAAAGAATGATCGCAAGGTTCGGATGTGGAAACGAAGAGCGCGGAAGCAAGTACTGGAAGGAGGAAAAAGACACGGTACGCAGACTATGCAACGGGGCTAGAGAGACACCGGGTCGCGTGTTACAAGACTGTAAGGAGCTGAAAGGAAAGAATTCAACGATCAGAGGGATTCTAAAGGAAGAAGAAGGAGCGGAGTGGATGCGAATGGTTCTGGAAAAACGGAGAAGAAAAGAAGAACGAGATGAAGGAAGAAATCAAAACGAAAGAGCATTCTTCAGTTAACGGTCCCAGAAACACTTACACGCATAACGCATGTAACCCCATTTTGAGGCCGAAAGGCAAAAAATAAACCTATTTACTATTATAAAAGGAATATTATATTATATGCAGGATATCTTAGGACATATAAAACTAACATACCCAATTCTCATCGAAGGAAACGTTTAGCGTCTGGTTCTCTGAAATACATTTTAACTGATTTTCCCTTTCTTCTTTCTCCTTCAGAAACTCATTCAAAGCGGCAAGCGTTGTAGGACATAATTGTAGGTCATCGTCACTGTCGCTCATAGTTTTCATCGATCTTCGCACATATATTTGATTAACAAATAATTCAGAAGATGGATATACGCTGTTAACAGTGCGATAGATGAAAATTTTGATTACACTGTGTGCATCGCATGTGAATTGCTTGCCACAATGGATAATAAATGAGGCAAGAAGGTATGAAAAGTAAAATAAGTTTTATACTTATATGAGCGTGCAGTATATTAATTAAAAATACGCATATGTTATTGCAAAAATATTGTTGTAAGTTTCATCTGCAAAGTCTAATTTATCTTCATTGAAGAAATAAAGATATTTTGATGATGGGCCACATAAGTTTCAGGACTTATGAAATGAAAATAATCATGCCCCTTCCCTTTTCATTCGAACATAACCTACACGTGGCGTATTATCGTATTATAACTTGCCGGTCTTCGAACCCTTCAAACTGCTTCGAATCAGAAGTGAATTTTAAGTGCAAAGCAAAGAGTATTCGAACGAAATGACAATGGAAGCAGAGGACGATGTAAAATTGTTCCAATCAATTGGTCTAAGTGAACAAAAGGCTAAAGAAACGCTAAAAAACAAACAAGTTTCTAACAATTTGAAACTTGCCATAACAGAGGTTAACGAAGTATTTAAGTATTTACGTATTTAAGTATTAATAATTAAACACGTTTTAAATAAGATGAATATCCTTCCATTTAAGAACAAAATTTCTTTAATAAATTACTAATAAATGAAATTTACTAATCGTATGTTTTCTTTAATGTAAATCGTACGCAATCTTTGTTGCATAATTTCGTAACATCTGCTTGTACCATATGTATTGCAGGCTAATAAACATGGAACCATCACGCCGGAGATTGGGATTCTGTTGTATCATCTCGCATCGAAGATTAAACATCAAATTGCGGACAAATTGCCATTTGTCGCTAAGTATATAACGGAGAAGAAATTGGATACGACGCAAAGAGTAGACGCCGCATCGAGCTTCTTGCTTAGTCACGTAAAAGAAACCGTTGACGTCTCGAATTTCGAGAAAGAATGCGGCATAGGCGTCGTCGTTTCGCCGGAGGAAATTGAATCTGCAGTGGAGGAAGTTATAAGCGGGCACAAAGCAGAAATATTGGAAAAAAGGTATATGCTTGTTTGATTACACTGTCCAACACGATTTTTGGTCCGTAATATCCGCTGGATGATTCTTGTAGTTTTTTGCCCTGAACACGAATCCGCAAGCAGAATTGTTTTATCATACTCAGTTTTTGAGAAAATCTATGTATTTTGAGAAAAATTGCAAATTTTCAACTTTGAACATCTTTCGTATCGAAACGGTAATAGTCATTCGGTTGCTCGTTGCGTCAAATTATTCTATGAACCCTTCCGAATACAACGATATAAGTTATTATTGCATTATGATCATTTAAATATGTTTAAACAACGATCGAAGGGAAAATGACACCTGAAATGCACCCATTTTTGCAGATACCTTTCAATTTATTTCCAAAACTAAGAGTCTGGGAGAAAATCTGACCATCCCACGCGATGCAGCAGACAGTTTTCCTTCGGAAAGCGTCAACAACAGTGGTATGTCTCCTTTTGTTTTCAATACAGAAGCGAAATAGTTTGACAAAACGCGCGATGCCGATAGTAGTAGTCACGCGCGTTAAGCGATACCACTGTCGGCATCGCGCGTTTAGCTAAACTATTTCGCTTCCGTATTGAAAACAACACTTTTGTTGATGATTTCCGACGGAAAAATGTCTGCTGCATCGTCTGAGATGGTCAGATTTTCTTCTAGACCCTTAGTTTTGGAAATAAATTGAAAGGTATCTGCAAAAATGGGTGCATTTCAGGTGTCATTTTCCCTTCGATCGTTGTTTAAACATATTTAAATGTTCATAATGCAATAATAACTTATATCGTTGTATTCAGAAGAGTTCATAGAATAATTTGACGCAACGAGCAACCGAATGACTATTACCGTTTCGATACAAAAGGTGTTCAAAGTTGAAAATTTGCAATTTTTTTCAAAATAGATTTTCTCAAAAACTGAGGGTGATGGCGCCAAACCGTTTGCGGATTCGTGTTCAGGGCGAAAAATTCTACAAGAATCACCCAGTGGATATTGCGGAACAGAAAAAAGTTTCATTTTGTTGGACTGTGTTATTCGAAGCTACATATTTTTTCACAGCACTCTCTCGAAGTTCACGAAACGAAATACACTTTTGCAGATATCATTTTAACGTTGGCCCGCTGATGCAACAAGTGCGTAGCAATCTGAAATGGGCGGATGGGAAAGCAGTGAAAAATGAATTCGATCTTCAGATGCTTGTTTTGTTGGGGCCGAAAGTCGACTCTGATCTGGCACCGCCGCCTAAAGCGATGAAGCAGCCAAAGGTGAAGAAACCGAATAAAGAGAAGGGTAAATTCGAAATTGTAATCGATTCGAAGCGGGTTCGTTGGACGATCAGTTACAGAAAAATTATGCAATGTTTTGTTATTCAGTGGATCAGGAAAGCGTCGTTGCATCGACCGAGAAAATTGGTGCGCAAACGATAAGCGAACTAATGAGGACGAAAGTTCACTTTCATAAGCCAGGAGAGAATTATAAAACCGAAGGGTACATCGTAACTCCCAATACACAGAGATTATTACAGGAACATTTGAAAATAACAGGCGGGAAAGTGAGAACTAGATTTCCTCCGGAACCTAATGGAATTTTGCATATCGGTCATGCGAAAGCAATTAATATTAATTTTGGGTATGTTTTATCGAGCATTTAATCTGGTACCACAAATTCAGTCACAAGCAGAGGTTTCGTTGCAGATACGCCGCGGCTCATGACGGTGTATGTTACCTACGTTACGACGATACAAATCCCGAGAAGGAAGAAGAGAAGTTTTTCGTTGGTATACGCGAAATGGTAGAATGGCTTGGCTATAAACCAGCTAAGATTACTCATTCTTCCGACTACTTCCAACAGTTATACGAATGGGCCGTTAAGCTTATAGAGAAAGGTTTGGCGTACGTTTGCCACCAGTCCAGCGAGGAAATGAAAGGTTTCAATCCGCCTCCAAGCCCTTGGCGCGACAGGCCTCTCTCAGAGAGTTTAGACTTATTCCGTGTAATTATATTTGCAACGAGCTATCGTATTTCACAGAATTTAGTTATATGGGATGACTTATAAATTATTTTTAATACTCTTCTACATAGGACATGAAAGACGGATTGTTCGGAGAAGGTGACGCCACGTTACGCATGAAAGTAACGCTGGAAGAGGGAAAACAGGATCCTGTTGCGTATAGAATAAAATACTCACCGCACCACAGAACGGGGGACCAGTGGTGTGTTTATCCAACTTACGATTTTACCCACTGCTTGTGCGATAGTATAGAAAACATAACTCATTCTTTATGCACAAAAGAATTTCAATCGCGGAGATCCTCGTACTATTGGCTATGCAATGCTTTAGATATTTATTGCCCTGTACAATGGGAATATGGTAGATTGAACGTGAACTACACGGTTGTGTCGAAGAGGAAAATTGGCAAGTTGATCGAAGAGCGTATTGTATCCGATTGGGATGACCCCAGGTATATTTTAAGCCGGGAATCCACCGGGAAGCTAAGCTATGCTACGCTATGCCATGCCACGTTTTAAAAAAATTAGCTTTAATACATTCTTATGGAACCATTTCCACCAAAAGCTACGTTAAAACATAGCATCGCAAAGCATAGCTTAGCTTAGCTTCCCGGTGGATTCCCGGCTTTAGTGTTATACGAAGCTAACAGCTTACATGGAACGATAGCTACGGATTTGATATGTATTCTTTCCAGATTATTCACGCTAACAGCTCTTCGCAGACGAGGCTTCCCACCGGAAGCGATAAATAACTTCTGTGCACAAATGGGCGTAACAGGTGCGCAAGCAGTTGTCGATCCAGCTGTTCTGGAAGCATGCGTTAGAGATGCTTTGAATCTCACTGCGAGCCGACATATGGCTGTTCTGGATCCAGTGAAAGTAACCATTAGCAATTTCCCACGTGAGAAAACAATTAAACTAACTGTTCCTAATTTCCCCAACGAACCTGAGAAAGGGCAGCATGAAATTGTGTTCGATGAAGTTGTCTATATAGAAGCATCTGATTTCAAGGAAGTATGTAGTATTTCTTTAACATCGCAACATTAAATGGGAGCCCTATTTAAGACGCTAGGAATAAGGTGATTCTTGGGAATTTTTTTCTAAGAAACTGTTAAGCGGATCTTTTCCAAACTTTCAGGGTATTTTAGTTCACATTCAGACAATAAAAATTAATTTTTACGTTACAAAGTGTTCGGTAGAAATGAAGATATACGAACACGTTCGTTAGGACTCGAGCGCCGGAGTTTCAAATTGGCGATTGTAATGGTGGCCCCATTTCTTCCCTGAAATAAAAAAAAAACAAGGATTTTCTTATTTCTAGAATAGTTACATTGTCGATGAACTTAACAAACGAAAAAAAAAGTTAAAAGTTGGCAAATTGGTGGGACTTGAAAGAAAAAGTTACGATTCTGCCCCAAGATATTTCGTACTATTTATAGAAAAAGAGTTGTTCAATTCAATTTATTTATTAATGTTTTAGGTTCATCGACACTGTAATTATACTAGAAATAAGAAAATCCTTGTTTTTTTTTATTTCAGGGAAGAAATGGGGCCACCATTACAATCGCCAATTTGCAACTCCGCCGCGCAAGTCCTAACGAATGTGTTCATATATCTTCATTTCTAACAAACACTTTGTAACGTAAAATATAATTTTTATTGTTCGAATGTGAGCTAAAATACCCTGAAAATTTGGAAAAGCTCCGCTTAACAGTTTCTTAGAAAAAAATTCCCAAGACTCAGCTTATTCCTAGCGTCCCAAATAGGGCTCCCCCTTGAATAATAATCCCTGTAGCTTCTTGATAACTGCTTGAAAATTTTCTTACATGTTCGCAGAAAGCAGAGAAAGATTTTAGACGCTTAACACCGAACCAGTCTGTTGGCTTGAAACATGCTGGAGTCGTGTTGACAGTCAAAGAACTGGAAAAAGATAACGGTGGCAACATTATAAACATAATTGTTGAACAGGAGCCTGCGTCTGAAGCTAATAAACCTAAAGCTTTTATACACTGGGTATCGAACCCTACGTTGTCGTCTGTTAGATTATACGAACGTCTGTAAGTAACAAACCGTTACAATAATTTATTATAATTGTAACAATTTTTAATACACGTGCGATGTAACTTTTAGATTCAGGCACAAAAATCCTGAAGATTCCAACGAAGTACCAAATGGTTTCCTAAGCGATGTTAATCCAGCTAGTAAAAAGGAAATCGTTGGATACATCGATGCAACTTTGGCGAACCTCGCGAAGCCTTTCGATAAGTTTCAGTTCGAACGCATTGGCTTTTTCTCAGTAGATCCTGACACCACATCGGAGAAGGTAATTATTGTAGACACTCAAACTGTTTGACCTTCGCTAATTTATTTCGTCTATTGCAGCTTGTTTTTAACAGAACGGTGACATTAAAAGAAGATTCAGGAAAAATGTGAGTAAAGCTAATATACTGCGGACGTAACGTACGTACTATTTGGGCAATTCAGTTCAATAACCTTTCACATGTTTTGTAATATTTTGTATAATATTTATAAATAACAATTGTATTTAATATAAATGCTGTTTCTCGTAATTCTAACGTCTCAAAATTTCAAGCCGTCATTCGACAGCGAACAGGCGATTTTTAATTCATCATACAAGACTCGTACGTGGGGACCATGTATTTGATATTTATAAAAGCATCTTCGCCTCCGTACACTTCGAGTAGTTCTAGAGTCTCTTGTATCAAGTCCGCAGCGTTCTCTCCCCTTTGCTGCGAGTAGTCGATTCCCTCTCCAAGGTTTACTGTAACATTCAATTTACTTTGTATCCCTTCGATAGCAAAGTCTGAATGTAAAGTAAAATAAATTCGAGATCTCTTACAGTTCCGGTCTTTCAATAAATTAAGAACTGGTAAAATTTGTCTAAAATATGGCACTAAGGCTTCCCCAACGCACTCTGCCGAGGTGACAAGCTTTTGGATTGCTCTCATCGTGGTGCAAATGATTTCTGGTATTTTGGTATTCAAGGCCTCTGTAATAAATATCATAGCTTGTAGCATAAGTTCGTATTCGCAAAATTAACAAGTGGAAGAAGGCAAAGCAGTACTTTTAATGGGGATGATTAACTGCGGTACTACGGGTAAGGTTTTCGGACCACCGTGCTCTAACATGTCGGATATCCCTTGCTCCACTAGAAACTTGTACGGTTGCTCAGTTTCCGTCAAGCCATCGAAAAACAGCGGCAAATAATGATGGAAGTCTAGATCTTCGATATTCACTTTCCAACTAAGCTTCGCGCCGAAACTATCATTTTCCAATGAAACTGGAAATACACCGCGCTCGTAGAATTGTCGAAAGGTCGATGGTTTCGGTGGCCGAGGTTTGTACAGTCCATATCGAGGAGGTTTCGAGACTACAGTGTTCTCCTGAATAGATTTCAATGAATCAAGATGAAATTCTAACTTTACGACGCTAAAGCCTCACCTGCAAAGCTTGGATAGTAAAAGCAGGAACAACCCTCGGTTTCCTCTTTTTGTATTGCGGTATATCTTTCCGAATTTCGGTCCAGAATTCGGTCTCATTTACCATTCCGGAATCCTACTTTTATCGATGTTTAGTTTGAAGAACAATTTAAGTCGCTCGACCTTATCTACGAAGGACGAGTGCACCAAAATTTCGCTCTAAAAGCGCATTACTTTAGCCAATGTCGCGGAGTTCATCCTCAATTGAGTTACAGCGATACAATTCGCGAGTCAACTATGGATCAAACGCACCGTTCCCTAGCAACAACGGACAGCTTATTTAATAAATCATCGTGATATACTCATATTCCTTCATAATTATATATTCAGCGTAAAAAGATAAATATCGAGCGAACAAAAAATTGCCAAGTATAAAAATGTTAGTTTCATTAAAATACATCTTCGCTTTTATATACATTAAATATTTTATTACAAAGTAGATAACAATTAATGTACATTCACGTTGGTTTTGTGATCTTCTTGTGGAACTGCGGGTCGTCGAATATCAAAGCCCTTTTCTGTGGTTCGTCTTTGTCAGCTGTATTTTATTAATAAGGAAAATAAACGCTTGAAAATAGCATTAATAAATCTATTTAAAAGAGAATCAAGAATTCTCTGAAACTGATAGAAGTAGGTTTGAAAAGGATATCTGTGAAGTAGCTTGAAGATCCCTGTTCCTACTGGAACTGGAATGCCCATTATGATCGATTCGGACACACCGCAGATCACATCTTTTTGTCCATAATAGGCTGCGTCGAATAGATGGTCGGCTGTTTTCTCGAACTATTAAAAGAGAAATGTATTAGCACCTTCGCTTGAAAATGGTAACTGTAAAGTAGGGTAAACCAACCAGTAATTGACCGGATACCAGTGAATGACCATTAGGCAAAGAAATGTCAATTATAAATTTAAAAATATTATATGTTTATAAATGGAGTGTAGCTGCACTTTTAATCTCCCATATTTTTAGTTACGCGTATCAAGCAAACATTAATAAGTACAATTCTTATTAAAAGTATGCAGTCATTTACTGGGCTTCTACAGGTTTTGCATTTAATAATTTTTTTTTTTAAATTACGATAAGAATAAGTAATTATTTTTATAGAAATTTCAAAAAAAAATAAATTTAAATGCAATTTCAACAGTTGTTTTGATGCTATACATAAATATATTCAGGTATTAATCTCAAATATCCATAAATTCAACAATTCGGTCATTCACTGGTTGGTTTACCCTGTGTAAAAGATCCTACCGAGGCTAAATTCAAGACAGATTCCTTCATCTTTGCTAAACCCTGTCTCGTAATACCCAACACTTCTCCCCTGCTTGTCATCAGATCTGCTACGAGCATTGGATGCCTTCGATCAATGCTCATCCCGTGATTCTCCATCACCAGTTTAATTTCTGTCATTATAGTTGCTCTTGCAGCCTCGATTCCCAGAGTTCTGAACACCTGAAACACCACATCGAACGCGCTTACATTTATCTGATAAAATATTCTCACTCTATCTTTATATTTACCTCGATTGTATTATTCGAAGTCGTTTTTCGACCTAACACGCCGTGGGTAGCCATCACCTCGCGCATATTATCCCCCTCGACGAACAATTTGTATTTCGTTTTACCAGTTGAATCGTCATTGTGAATGACAGCTCTGGCAACCGATGGCAAACCCTGTAAATGTATTCGTGGATTCGTTATACTCAGGAATTTAAGATATCCTTATAATGATAAGTCTAATGTTAGTACCTTCACAACAATATTCGGAATCGTCTCCTTAAGTTGCGTGAGCGCATAATTTAAGCTGAACTTATTTTTACTGGGGCTGACTGTGATAATAGAATCACCTCTAACGTTTACTAGCTTCGGATTCAGTCTTAACTTCGACGTACAAATTCTGCGAAAATTCGAAGGCATATTTCCCTGTTCAGAGATGAATAAATTCTTGTTTCAGTAAGTTCGCGTATGTACTTACGAATAGCGTATCGAATTAACGTCCACTTCCAATTTCAACAATTTTATTCTATCTACGTCTAGCTTTATCAGTAGGAAACAATCGTCCGGTAGATACACTTCTTCGATATATTCAGTCACTTCTCCCAAAGTAGTCTTCTCGATCCTACCCTTCACTCTCCTAGCATACTCTGGGTCCGCGTCGTTTTCCTAAGGGCAGAAGAAAAACAATGGGCATTGATTTGCCGCGCAGGCACGAATCGCGCGGTGTACTTTAAACGTAGAACTCACTAAAGCGGCCGTAATGATAGGAGTACTGATCTTGGGATTCGCATTGATAATTTCTTTAATGCGCGGCACACCCTGGGTGATATTCATAGAAGCTACGCCAGCGAAGTGAAACGTTTTCAAAGTCATCTGGGTACCCGGCTCGCCGATGCTCTGCGCGGCAAGCGCGCCCACAGCGGTCCCTGGCTCTATCTTAGCCCTCATGTACTTCTCCTTGCAAGTGTGGATGAATTCCACTAACTGAGGGACTGTGAGTCGCTCGAGTTGTAAAATCACAGGCACGTTCGATGGAGCGTTATGTCGAAGGCGAGCTATTTTACGCGCTACGGTTTTAAGGAATGTGCTGTAAAGATATAGTTAAATGTTAGATCGTTTAACTAGCAAGCCAGCGTTCGTCCAATTGACTTACGCTAGCTCCTGCTTGAATTCTTCGCTGAGGCACTCGTATTCCTCGGAATTCAGTAGCTCGCTCGTAGCTTTGATCACGCTGGGACCGTCCAATGATTCCTCGTTTTTGCACGGCGATTTCGCTCTCACGTGATCCAGTACCCTCTTGTAATCCACGGGGCAATCTTTCCCTGTTAAAGTGATTATTTCGTTACTCTGCAATCGTTGTTACAGGCGCTGATCTCTCACCTTCCATGTACGTAGGATCCAAAGCGTCCCCGCCGTACAATATTTGTACAATGTCGCCCACCGAGTTACGAACGGTCATGTCGTAATGAAGGCACAAATCTTCTAAACTCTTCACTAACCGTCGCTGCATGTAGCCGGTCTCCGCAGTTTTCACCGCCGTGTCCACGAGACCCTCTCTTCCACCCATCGTGTGGAAGAAGAATTCCGTCGGCGTTAGACCAGAGTAGAACGAGTTCTCTACGAAACCTTTAGCAGCGGGGATTTTCGAGTGTCGCTCGAAGTGTGGCAAAGCCCTGTCTTCGAACCCGTTCGGCACTCTGTGGCCGCTGATAGCTTGCTGTCCCACGCAGGCTAATCGAAACGGCGATATTGAGTACCAGAATTCAGGTGAATTTTGTCGAAGGTGCTATCAAACGTACCAATCATCTGAGAAATATTAATAAAGCTGCCCTTGCTGCCAGACAAGGCCATCACCAACGGGCTGTTGCTTGGGTGGAGTTCTTTCAAGCACGCTTTACCAGCATGATCACGAATTACCGAAAGCTCTTTCAATATCATTGCCTCCAATGTTTCTTCCTCTGTACACCCAGGCTGGCATACAAGACGTCCCTCTTCCATTTGATGAATGTATTCCGTACATTTAGAATACCTAAACTCCGACGTATCGTGAATTAATGCCACGAAGAAACGATGTTTATTACGTTTTTTGATTTTCTGCTTACCCAGCGTTTAGAAGGTCGTGCTTAGCTTTCAGCAGACCTTGCCCAGGTGTAACGTCGCCGATGCCAATAGAGAAGCCTCTGTTCATAAGAAAGTAACTCGACATCCTCGCTAATCGCCACATAGCCGTCGTTGCTATATCTTCGCCCCAATCGCGTAACAGAATGTAAAATATATTCTGCTTCGCGCCCGAGCCTAACGTCGACTTATCCATTGACCCTGCTAATAATTCTGAATTCCGGATAATAACGTCTGCAAATTATAATTCGTATTATTTCTCCATCCACTCCAGCCGCGTTTCAGCAAACTTTATACGCACAGGAATCGTTAATACATAATTCCTCGTTGGTAGTGTAAGCTCTCCCTTTGGTCTTCAAATTGGCTTTAATGTTGCAAGCGCTGTTGGGTTTTAAAATTAAACTAAAAATCTGCTTCCCTGTCCACAACGTGGCCGGCTTTAAAATGGCTGGCTTCGGAAGAGTTATGGGCATTAAAATGTCGGTTCCTGCTAAAAGGCAACCGGCTAACTGACTCGCTTGGGATCTGTTTAAAAACGTATCCTTCTGAGTTAAGAGATATCCACCGGTGATGAAATCCTGCGTCGCAGCTATTAGTAATTCCCCATTGCGAGGCGTTACTAAATTCGACTTATTCTGAATATTAGCAAACAAATATATACGATGTTAGATTTTAAATGTAAGTATGTAACGCATTGTATTTAAGGGGAGGTTCCGGTCCAAGGGGTCGTACTTAAATTACGTAAGGCCTTTTAGGGGAGAGGGGGTCGCGAATTTCTTACATTTTCTTACTTTCAGGTAGTGTCTTACGTAATATTTTTGAACATAATTTTCAATAAATACAAATTCTATCATTAATGTTCCAGAAAAGTAGTTTTAGTTTAAATTTCCCGAAATCGAGTTAAATGAATTATATAAACGTTTAAAGGAATTTTAATAACTGAAAATATTAAATGTAAAAAATATTACGTAAGGAGGGGGTTGGAATATCAAATCTTACGAATTCTTATACTGGGGGAGAGAGGGGGTAAGAATTTGCCAAAATTACCCTTACGTAATTTAAGGGCGGCCCCTAAAAGTCGATTTTTTTTAATTTCATTTTTCGAATGCTCAAACTTTTAGGAATACGTGTTTAAAAGGATTTGTTGAAATTCGTGAAATTCCCGAAGTAATAGGCATTTGAGTAGCGGCAAATGCATGGGCAGCAACCGGCCACTCGGCGCTCGCGTAAAACTTTAAACGCGCTTTTCTCGAAACAGTGTTCTCAAAATCGGTGGGACCTATACCTCCAAAAGTTATTATCCGATTCGACTGAAACTTTTTTTATTTTGAAGAATATACTTCTGGCTAGGGGGGAACCAGAAAAAATTACAAAAAATAGAAAATTTATCATTTTTAAACGCGTTGAAAGGACGAAAAGTATAGGGAAATCGTGATTTCAAACTTCAAGTGTCGTTATTTTCTAAAAAAAATGTCAGTTTTGTATTTTTTCTGGTTTCCCCCCCCTAGCCAGAAGTATATTCTTCAAAATAAAAAAGTTTCAGTCGAATCGGATAACTTTTGGAGATGCAGGTCCCACCGATTTGGATGAATTTTTTCACGCCTTGACTTTAACGACTCCCCAGTACCGTCTGCAATGATTAATCATAAAACAAAAAATATATTTCTATAATTTAAGACATCCTTAATACAATGCAAAAAGTCCCATTAAATTATATATAGTAGTTTTCCTTTAATTAATTCCGAAAGATCACCTATTTTTTCTGGTTCTAGACCGGAACCTCCCCTTAATATTAGATAACTTGTGTATTACCCCCATTAGAACCAAAGCTTCGGCTCTGGCCTCCTCCGTTTGTGGTAAATGCAAATTCATTTCATCGCCATCGAAGTCCGCGTTGTAAGGAGTGCAGACACATTCGTTAAATCTAAACGTACGATGCTGTAACACTTTCGCTTTATGCGCCATGATACTCAGCTTGTGTAAAGACGGTTGTCGATTAAATAATACTACATCGTCGTCTCTGAGATGCCTTTCAACGATATCACCGTACTGTCAGGGAAAATAATAATCATCATTTCCATTTTTGGAACGACAGGCTTGCAAAAATTTATAGGAAATTTTACCTGCAAATCTTGGGCAATCTTTTGTCGATTACCATATCTCAAGTATTTTTTGAATTGTGTTTTTCCCTGTTGTATGAAATTTGCGCCTGGATGTACGTCTGGGCCGTTTCTCACCAGCTTACGCATTAGTTCTATGTTAGATGGATTGACTTTCTCGGGATAAGTTAAAATTTTTGCAACATGGATGGGCACACCGACCTAACAAAGTACAGATCATTGATTATGCTTGCGTTCGGTGTGACTTATTTGTATTATATGAACTGAAACATACTTGCTCGATTCTGAGATTGGGATCTGGCGAAATAACAGTACGACTAGAGAAATCTACACGCTTCCCAGATAAATTGCCACGGAAGCGACCCTGTTTTCCTTTCAATCTCTGAACCAATCCTCTGCCAGATTTTTTTGGCTAAAATACATTGATCCTTTGCTAGTAACGTTTTATAATTGCAAGTAGGGAATTGTACGAGACACTTACTTGCATATTAAGCGGTATACCAGACATTTCGCTGTTTATATAAAGAGCACAATGTAATTGCAGAAACTCCCAATCCTCGTTATACATTTGTACTTTCGCTCCGCTTTGTCTATGCTTTTGAATAACATCATTAATAAAGACTATTTCGGATAATTTCATTGTTAGGTGATCCTCGGTTGTACCTGCTTTCAAATCTGATACAACGCTAGGTCTAATACAAATAGGAGGCACAGGAATTCTCGTTAATATTAAATCTTTCGGCAATGCGCATTCCGGATTCATCATTAACAGGGGAATGTCGCATTCAGGTATTTTCTCTAAAATGCTTTGCACCTTAAATCAAGACAACAATTTTTTTAAAATTCTACAATTCCTTAAGGAAATTATTTAAAGGGCATCGAACGTCCTTTACCTCTAATGGATTTAACACATTAACTAATCCGCTTTGAAGTATGCCTTCCAAAGCTTTATTATCCTCGAGCACGTTGTTATACTCCGCTAACTTCTGCTGGACAATAGCGTCCACTTTCTTCTTCGCCTTATATTTCTCGTGAACTATTTTCAGTAAGCCAGCCTTTTTAACCGTTCCGTTAAGATCCCCGCAGCTCTGACAAACCGTGGTCTTCTTCGCTTTATCCAAAATCTGTTTGCGCAAAGCTTTACGCGTTAAATATCCCATGTTCGGATTCAGTACTCTGGCTAGGTAGCGCTTTTTATCAGCTTCGGATAGCATAACGTGAGAACAATTCTGTAAATCAGAATATTATAATAAGCGTTAGAATTTCACCTCGGATAATGCGAATACGAATGCGGTAGATGATAAATTACTTTACAAATCATCTGAAGAATGCCGATAATGGACCTGAAATAACCGACATGAAAGACTGGCAATTCCAGGTCGATGTAACCAAAGTGGCCGATACATTCGTTTAAAGCTTTGCCGCACGATACACAGTTGGTTGTGTTATTACACGTTCCCTGAAAATTCATGGCATCGAATTATATTATTCCTTTGAAACGTAAGAAATACACGAAGGGTAGAAGGAATTTTCACGAGATACCATTCTTCTGTCGAGTACGCCGTAAGGAACCGGCGTATGTCCAGCATCCTGATTATATAGATTTTTAGCCACGACATGCATGTGGGCCTGCCTTTCCATGTTGTGGCGACTGTCCACCCCAAACGAGACATGGGAGCTGGTTAAATCGGAGTAACAGTTTACGATTAGAAACGAACTGGCCAAAAGATATGAATCGTAAGTAATGGCGACGAAGGCGAATTAAATTAAATGCGAATACAGGCGCATTGAATATTTCGACGGAAAGGGCATGTGGCGCGTAAATAGGACTCGTTTTAAATACATTCTTAAATAATACACACGTATGTTGTGATACGTATGCGAAGCGAAAGGATTATTGTTACTAAACTCGAACAATAGTATCTTCTTGCTAATGCGTACGCTCGAGCCTTTCAAATGGCAATGCAAATGTCTCGGGAAGAGTCAGTTTGTCATATTGCAAAGCCCATACACCGCCTCGCTGAGAGTACAGTTCGCGAAAAAGGAATGCAAAGCCGAAAGCAGAGACCTGGTTTTTATAGCAAGTTAAAATGATATACGTACATTTTACGAGCTACGTCTGTTTCTCTGAATTGCTCCTTCACCATCGTGGAGGTTATACTTCATTCACCGATGTCCGAGGAATTACGCAGTACAAGTTTATTCGTAAATAACGCACGGTAGAAAATAAGTAAATTTTACGCTGTGGCGAGGCGCACGCCGGTTTTCATGTACAAATTATTTAAACAGCCAAAAGAATTCGGAGAATTCTTCTTTAAACACGTGTTGTCCTCCGTTCGTGGTGCCATCTCGAATTTGACAGTTTCGTTCGGGCTTACGGCGTCGTTATGGCGTATCGCGGATATGTTTGTGTTTAACCGCCATGCACTTTCATATTCCCGTGAAATTTCTATGTAATTTTGCGATATCGAGTTACGCGTGAATCCTACGTAATATACGCTTCGCGCGGAGCATAGATGTCGAACAGTTTTAATTTCGTCGATAAAGTGGCCGGCGTCGAGTTCAGAGTTATGCGCGATCACACTTACACCACTGTGCGTAAGAACACGTAACCTGTATCTGCCAAGCACGCGTTGACACGCGTCGATCTGCGTTACATAAATGGAAGCGATACGTATTTAAGTTTATCGAAGTCTATTTATTATGCTTATACTTCCCTTACGAGATATCGTTTCGAGTATAACAGAGAAATTTCATTGCGTTTGAATCATGTCGAAGGTAAGTCTCGACGTTCTCGATCGAATATCACGATTGAGATTGGAAGCTTTGTTTACATCGCGGTGCGTCTTAAGCATCACTTGTCTTCAGGGGTTTTGATGTTTCGAAATTTTGTATTTTCGCAGGATATACGATCCTACTTCACAACTATTAAAACCAACGCTGCTCCAGCAAGGGCAACGAAGAGACGCGTAATTTCATCCGACGAGGACAATGCCAAATCGCAGTCCCCGCTCAAACGAACCAAGGTTTTAACGTACTTCTTTCTCACAGCTTAGCGTTTCCCGAGCGTCGGATTGTACTCCAGCTCGGTAGAATGTAGGGATCGTGGCTTGGAATGTTGGGAATTGTAATGTCAGTGGTGGGATATGTTGTATTTTAGAAAACTAAAACCATAAGAAAGAATCGTTCTATTCCGTCTGACTCTGACGAAGATGCGAAGGAGAAGACGATAGTCTCGCCGACTGAAATTTTTGGTAAGAAACCGGTGAGGAGGCAAGAGGCGCCGAAAATATCGAAATTGTTGCAGAAGAAGGTAATTTGTTACTACGGACGGAATATTAGAAATCGTATATCCAATTTTCGTTCGTTATTTTAGGAAGCTAAAGTTCACAGAGATGATAATTTCGAAGCTACTTTGAGTCAGTTGGATAACGAGATATCGAAGATCGAGCGGAAGTATTTAACAGAGATTAAATCTGACAAAGGTATTAGTTACCTGAAAGTAGATTAGATTCATGATAGAGTATGAGACTAATAATCGAGAATTTCTTATAGATTCGTTGAGTACCAAACATGAGAAGCATGATTTACATAAAGCTAGTACCGAGAACGAAGCGAAGAAAAAGACACCCGTTAAGAACAAAGACAGCGTTAAGGAGGAAAAAACACCTGAAAAATCAAGCGTAGACAGACAGCATGAAACGACAAAGAAGAAGCATTTTCGCGATGCGTCGAGCGAAGATATAGAGCGCAGAGATTCTGAACACGATGGCACACCTAAACGTATAAAGAAACCTAGAGTCACACCTTTGAAAATAGAAATACACAAAGAATCGAAGAAAAAAGGATCCCCCAAAAAGATAGAAGCGGAAGATGTGTTCGAGGAACGAATTGAGAAAAAGAAGCAACACACTGCGATGTATCAGCAGTATCTTCACAGAGGAGGTGCTAGAAATCCAGGCTCGAAAGAAATTCCTGTGGTACGCGACGAGCTTTATATTATTCCTCGCATCGAAGCAAAGGTGCTAAAACGTTAACATTTCAGGGCGCTGATTACTGCCTCGCCGGATTAAGTTTTGTAATAACTGGAGTTTTGGATTCCTTGGAGAGAGAGGAGGCCGAAGAACTTATTAAAAAGTATGGTGGACGACTTTTGCATCAAATTTCGAAGAAAACTGACTACGTCATAGTGGGAGATCAATCTGGCCCCGCGAAAATATCAAAAGTAACGTCGATTACTGACACGCTAAAACTTTATTATAATACAATCGACGATATAGCTTTCTTTGTTCATTCACATGGTTTTCAGGCACATAGTTTGAACATAAAGACGATAGTGGAGGATGATTTGTTAGAGATGATTCGTACAAGACCTATGGGTAAGGCTAGTGATGTGAAGCAATCTCACGCAAGGTCAGGAGACAGAACGAAGAAAACGTCTACGGTATGGGAAGATAGATCTCCTTCGCCACCGAAGAAAGGGATACATACTGTCCGTCAAGAAATAAAATCACCTTCGAAAGCACGTTCACCAGAGAAGAAAGATGTTGAGGAAGATACGGAGAGACAATCTAGAAGATCGTCTCGTAAGATAGAACACGGTGACCTGGAGATGAAAACAACGAAACTACCAACACCGACTAAAAAGGATCATTCTGAAACAATGGAACTTACAAAAACTAAAGACGAAATCACCGATACGAAGAAGGCACAAGTAAAGACAGATTCTTTAAGGGCATCCGCCGGTCAAAATATCGAAAAATTCTTTTTGCATATTTTCATTCAATAATATCTCAAAAATGTTCAGTTAAAATTTTGGATCGAAATTCCTAACGGTGCAGAACATCAGTGTAACGGTCTTTAAATAAGTGTTTTTTGAAAATGGATTATGAAGCAGGTATAATAGACAGAAACGTGATTTTTCTTTTAATTAATTGATTTAAAATTTATTGATCTAAAAAAAGTCATTTTTTTTAATCGAATACACGCATGGAAAATAAGGCGCTCACGGGCAAGTCCCCGTCACTATAGACGAACGCGCTCGGCGTCAAACTTTAAGTACGTTTTTTCGAAACAATTTTTCACGCACTGTCGCCACGATAAAAAATGCAATTCTTGACCGAATCTAAAAATTCAAATGGGATTTTACTCGTAATTACACTGGCTTTCGCGCTACCCTCTATCGCGAATTTTCATACACTCAATTTTTTTTACGAAACATTTTTGTGCGAAAGAACCTATGTTTTGGAGACCCTATCGTTTAAACATTTGGCAATCACCGCCCAGTTGTTTCTTAACACTGCCCGAGGGTAGCGCGATAACGACACATGTGTAATTAAGGAATATCTTTGGTTTTTTGATTTCGGATGATTCTGTCTAAAGTTATCGTGGCGTCAGTGCAGGCCAGTTTTTTTTTTACAACGATACAGCACGCAATGCATATCAGAGGCAGGGGTGGGCAAAAATGAAATAAAAAAATTGTTTTACACTCTACATTGGTAGCAGAATAATGTGCAAGAAGTTTTAGACCCATAAATTGTATACTTTTTTCTAGAGAAAATCATAAAAGTCACCTATGTTTTCGCGCGATTTCACCGGCGGATGCCCTTAAAATCTAAGATCCTTTTAAACACAGTATAAATAATTTTGTAAACCTTTACTCTGCATCTATTCCTCTTTAGATAACTGAACAAGTCCCGACACAGGCATTAGTTGAGAAATATAGGCCTAAAACGCTGAAACAGATTCTGGGGCAGCAAGGTGACAAAAGCAATGCCAAGAAACTGTACGCATGGTTAATGAATTGGCATAGAAATCAAAGTGGACAAGTTAAGCATGCAAAACCTAGTGAGTGTTAACCGTGGAAGTGATTACAGCGATTACAGCGTCTAAGTAATCGTACTTTTCTCAGGTCCTTGGGCGAAAAATGATGACGGAGGATTCTTCAAAGCTGCTTTGTTATCTGGCGCTCCTGGAATTGGAAAGACTACGACTGTTCAGGTGGTTTGTAAGGAATTGGGTTTCGATCTCGTGGAGTTCAATGCATCGGACACCAGAAGCAAAAAGCTCCTGAAAGCAGAAGTATCGGAACTTCTGTCTAATAAATCATTAAAGGATTATTTCACAGGTATACACATATACAGTAGTGGAAGAAATTTCTATAAGAACACTACTATTTTTAATAAAAAATGTCAAGTAATGTGCTAATACAATTAATGGAGGCTAGGAAATAGTGACGGAAGGATACAAAATAAGAAAAAGTATTAAGGATTAAAAAAATCGTTATATTTTAGTTATAAACTATATATAATACTTTAAAGTACAGAAAACTAACGAAATTTGCATAGGAACAGTGTATTAAAAACAAAACGTTAGTATAAAAAAAAAAAACAAAAAGTATAATATTAATAAGATGCACTTCCACCACTATGCTGAATTACTTGAAATATTCTGTTCTCCATACTACAAATTAATTTTTGTAACGTCGTAATATGGATTTTACTCCACTCAACTCTAATTGCCTTTTCGAGCTCCTTAATGTAATAACATTAATAATACTGCTTCCCATTTTTATATACGGTCCTTGATAGGATTCCCCATAAGTTTTCTATTGGATTTAAGTCCGGGGAACGAGCGGGCCACTTCATAAGTGGCGAATCTTTTTACCGAAACCATTCGCGTGACTTTTTAGAAGTATGAATTGCCGCATTATCCTATTGAAAAACAACATTTTCTTCGTGAATGTCTTCAATAAATTGTCTTCAATAAATTGTCTTTAATTCAAATTTGGGAATTGCCAGTGACCACGCAACGCGTGCAACAAATATTGCAACGAAATAAAAGATTGAAGTAGACGAAAAGGTCGTTCAAGCCACCTCTTACGCAGAAGCACAAACGTGCAAGATTAAAATTCGCACGAAATCATACGACCTGGCGCGAAGAGTGGAAAGATACAATATTTTCCGATGAAAAAAATATAATTTAGACGGACCTGATGGGTTTAAATATTACTGCTACGACTTACGCACGGATAAATCTGTTGCCGCGAGTAGAAATTTCAGCGGAGGAACTTTGATAGTGTGGGCTGCATTCAGTTACTCCTCTAACACGCCACTTTGTAAAATTTCTACAAGAATGAATTTAAAAAAATACATAGACTTATTAGAAGATTGTTTGATTCCATTTATTGAAGACAATCACGAAGCAAATGTTGTTTTACAACAAGATAATGCAGCAATTCATACTTCTAAAAAGTCACGCGAATGGTTTCGGCAAAAAGATTTGCCACTTATGAAGTGGTCCGCTCGTTCCCCGGACTTAAATCCAATAGGAAACTCATGGGGAATCCTATCAAGAACCGTATATAAAAATGGGAAGCAGTATAATAACATTAAGGAGCTCGAAAAGGCAATTAGAGTTGAGTGGAGTAAAATCCATATTACAGCGTTACAAAAATTAATTCAGCATAGTGGTGGAAGTACATCTTATTAATATTACACTTTTTGTTTTTTTGTACTAATGTTTTGTTTTTAATACACTGTTCCTATGCAAATTTCCTTAGTTCTCTGTACTTTAAAGTATTATATATAATTTATAACAAAAATACAACGATTTTTTTAATTCTTAATACTTTTTCTTATTTTGTATCCTTCCGTCACTATTTCCTAGCCTTCCATTAATTATATTAGCACATTAATTGACAATTTTTATTAAAAATAGTAGCGTTCTTATAGAAATTTCTTCCACTGTATTTCTGCACATATACAAGTTTTAATAAAGTAGTACTGGTTTCTTCACATACTACCTATTACAGATGACAAAAGTAAGCCAACATCGAACCACGTTCTGTTAATGGACGAAGTTGATGGTATGGCTGGCAACGAAGATCGCGGTGGCCTGCAGGAATTAATCGGTTTAATAAAATCCACCGACATACCAATCGTCTGTATCTGTAACGATCGAAACAATCCTAAGATGAGGACGCTTGCTAATTACACGTTCGACCTTCGGTTTCAAAAGCCCAGATTAGAGCAAATCAGGGTAAACGGACAATGCATTGAATTTAAACCTCGTACCTAATTTATTTCACAGTTTAAACATATTTAATTCCCGAATTCGATTTGTTATACAGGGAGCAATGAAGTCCCTCTGTTTCAAAGAGAACATTAATATACCAACGGAAGATCTTGACCGCTTGATCGAGTCAACCAACCATGATATTCGACAAGTAATCAATCATTTAGCTCTGTTTGTTGGGAAGACTGGTTCTCAAGGAAAGTCTGAAAAGCAGCATGTAAACAAAGACTTGAAATTAGGACCGTGGGATGTTGTGAGAAAAGTATTTTCCGCTGAGGAACATAAACATATGAGTATTCACGACAAAAGCGACTTATTTTTCCACGACTATAGCATAGCGCCATTATTTGTCCAAGAGAATTACTTAATGGTCATACCTCAGGCACCAAAGTATGTACATAATACAATAAAATATCGATTGATCTTTTCCTTGTACATACAAGCTGACTCATACGATTAAAGAAAAATTATATTCCGTGCTCGATTCACATTTTTGATCTTCGACTGAACAACTCGTCTGAATTGTGTGACTCATCTTCTACACATTTAATATCGATCGCATTTAACAGTACTTTCCGTTCTTAGAAGTAAATTATTAGAGAAAGTAGCTGAAAGCGCCGAGAGCTTAGCGTTGGGAGATACAGTTGAGAAGTCTATAAGAAGCAATAACGCTTGGTCTCTGTTACCAATGCAGGCTTGTTATTCTTCCGTCATACCTGGATCAGTAATGTCCGGCCACGTCGGTGGTCAAATTAATTTCCCAGCTTGGCTTGGGCGCAATTCAAGGACTGGTAAATTTAATAGGTAATATCACGTATAATAACGTTTGCCTTCGTTATATCTTCTATGCATTTGCAGTGTAAAACTTTGAATAATATTATTGCTAGATTACTGCAGGAGATAACTGTCCACACACGTTTAACTACTGGCGTAAGCAAAGAAGCGATCAATTTGGACTACATTAAACCTCTTAGGGATGCTATCGTCAGACCTTTAGCGGTCGGTGGCACCGAAGGGGTAGATGCAGCGGTGAACGTTATGAGTCACTATCATTTACTCAGGTTAATTCCTCGTATAAATTCGTAAAACAAAAGTCGTAGCCTTGAACTTCGCTTGCAAACGTTTGCGCTTTGCTTGTTAACAGGGAAGATTTGGATTCTTTGATAGAACTCTCTTTGTGGCCCGGTGATCGGGATCCTATGCAAGTTGTCGATAGCAAGGTACGTTTCAAGTTTAAATACGTTTTTAACGATTAAGGTACTTAAGTGGAGAGGGATGTAACGAAATTTCGTGATTATAGGTGAAAGCAGCTTTCACGAGAACGTATAATAAAAACTCTGCAGCTGTCCCCTACATAGTGAGTGGCACGTCGAAGAAAAAGTCGTCGCAAAATGTGGAGAACGAGGACCTGGAAGAAGACGAAGGGGAGGTGAACTCTGATGAGAATGATGATAACGTTGACACTGATAAAATGATCAAGGTAGTATTACAAATAATATTTAGTATTATTGAAGTAACGTATCGCAGAGATGGGCAGAATTTTTTTTAAATGAAATTTTGAATAACGAATAAAAGTTAAAAAAAATTAATCGTCGTGTTTCGAGTAAAGTTGACTCGGGTTAAAAATTTACAAAAAGTTTATTCGACGCTGAAGTTGAAACGCTCGACGAATAAAAAAATTGACTTTATGCGCCAAATTAAAGTAGCTTTTATTTGATCCGTTATTTAAATAATTTTCTATTTAGTTAATGCCCAACGCGGACGTATTAGTTGTTCGTGAATTAAAATACATATACTTTCAGGCGAAAAAGCCCGCTGCGAGTAAGAAAACCGATTCGAAAGGTAAGAGTAGCGATAAAACTGAAGCGAAGGGTAAAGGTAGCAGCGACAAGCCCAGTAAACGCGGGAAAGGACGCGGAAGGGGAAAGTAACAGACATTGTAAAACTGGAATGTGAGTTTATTCAGAAGAAATAGGATGAATTTGATGTCTCCAAATATACTTGTTTACTGTTGCAACTGTTTCATTTATGTATTTCCGCCATTTATTGCGCGTGAAATGAAGTCGTGACTCGTTTTCGGATGCGTTCTTTTTTTTTGTACCGAAGTATGATTTTGGCTTTCGCGAAATAATGTTACACAAAACGAAGTGCTTCTACTCAGTTGCTTTAGTCGTTTCAGGTGTTTCAGTCGTTTCAGGTGCTTCAGTCGTTTCAGGTGCTTCAGTCGTTTCCCTTATTTCAGTCGTTTCGGGAGCCACAAGCTCCGACCTAGTTTGTACGCATTCTGAAACAAGTTGAATCCGTTAAGTTGCATGTAAAATATACTGCGAATATTAAGCGAAAGTGTTATATTTTTGTACGAAATGATTATTGTCCGATCGTGCTATGTATGTATACATTTATGCGAATTTCATGATATTGTGAAAATACATACGCCTTGCCCTAGGTTTCCATCCAATGTACTCGTTAGTTTTCTTGTTCTCCTCCGTAAGCCAATCTGTCAACGGTTTGAAGTATTCCATGAGACCGGAAGTGTCCATATTCCTTTGGCCCGTGATCTTTTCCATCGCGTCTTGCCAGGGCTTGGAAGAACCCAGCTCCAACATCGATCTACGCGGCAATCATAAATTGCACCGTGAATTTTCATACTTATTCCGGTATTAGTAATTTGAACAGCTTGAAGGATATAAGAGCTTACTTCAACAAGTTTCCTGCTTCTTTGTTGTTGTAAATATCACATTCGTGCAGGAGTTTCGAGGTCGGTTTTTGTGGGTCGTACTGCTTCGCTTCCGTGCAGAGTGCTTTGTGGAATTGGAACTGAATGATGAAGCTCACATAGTATCTGATGTACTCCACGTCTGCTATTATGTGGTACTTCGCGCCAGGATCAAAATCTTCTTCCGATCTGTCCACTGGCGATTCGATACCTTGGAAGATTTCAGCGAGATCCCACCTAGAGATTGGAAGGTGAAAAATATACGTTCGTTGCATGTTTAAAAGGAAAGCTTTCGTTAACGTGTGACGTGTCAAATTTAATTGTTTATAATTTCAGTTAATTTAGTTCGTATGGTTTTTATACCGACCAGTTGCAGTTGTAATTGTCTGGCGTAACTTGTCCTTGGAATACGTTCCAGCGCCATTTATCCATCATGTATGCGAATGGCAAGAAGACGATTTTGTCGAGTCCTTTCATGTAAAGGTGGTTGATATTTGCCTCTTTGTCAGTCGAGTCGTCATTCAACAACCTGAAATGCGCCAATAATACTTGTGTATAACATAAATTTTGATTAAGCTGTACAAACTATAGATTAATTCAATGTCTATATGACTCACAGAAGTTCTGTTCTTAAGGGGAGGTTCCGGTCTAAAAGTCGATTTTTTTTATTTCATTTTTCGAATGTTTAACATTTTAGGAATGCTTGTTTAAAAGGATTTGTTGAAATTCGTAAAATTCCCGAAGTTATAGTCATTTGAGTAGCGGAAAATGCATGGGAAACAATCGGCCACCCGGCGCTCACGCAAAACTTGAAACGCGTTTTTCTCGAAACAGTGTTCTGAAAACGGTGGAACCTGTATCTCCAAAAGTTATTATTCGATTCGACTGAAACATTTTTTATTTTGAAGAATATACTTCTGGCTAGGAGGTGAACCAGAAAAAATACAAAAAATTAAAAATTTATAATTTTTAAACGCGTTGAAAGGACGAAAAGTATAGGGAAATCGTGATTTCAAACTTCAAGTGTCGTTATTTTCTAAAAAAAATACATTTTTGTATTTTTTTCTGGTTTCCCCCTAGCCAGAAGTATATTCTTCAAAATAAAAAAAGTTTCAGTCGAATCGGATAATAACTTTTGGAGCTACATGTGCCACTGATTTGGATGAATTTTTTCACGCCTCGACTTTAACGACTCCCCAGTGCCGTCTGCAATGATTAATTATAAATCAAAAAATATATTTCTATAATTTAAGACATCCTTCATACAATGCAAAAAGTCCCATTAATTTATATATAGTAGTTTTCCTTTAATTAATTCCTAAAGGTCACCTATATTTTGGGGCTCTAGACCGGAACCTCCCCTTAAACTTTGAATTTCAAATATTCATGTATCCATAAGAAGCTAATTTTCCGAATTCTGTAAACTGATTCAAAGACGATCATTGAAATGCCTCAAAATTATAGAAAAATGTACACCTTTTATTACCCATTGAAATCTGTTTTTCGAACGAAATAATGATCCAGTTGAATTTGTGAATTATAAACACCATTAACTTACTTGATATTTTTCAGATGACTGGGCGTGGACGCGCTGAGCGCTATAACATCGCCGACAGCTTCATGGAATCCAGGATTTGCACCCTCCTTGTAAACAGTGGGTTGATTCTTGTACTGTAGATAATACTCGACGTGGCCCATCTCGTGGTGCGCGGTCAACAGATCTTCCATGTTGATCCTCGTGCACTGTTTAATCCTGAAATCCTTGCCGTCGTAGAAGTCCCAGGCGCTCGCGTGGCAGATCATTTCGCGACCCTTCTGCTTCTCCAAGATCGACCGCTCCCAAAATAGATCCGGCATCGCGGTGAGATTTATGGAGGTGAAGAAATCTTCAGCAACGCGGAAGATGGTCGTTGCATTGTACCCTGAAAACGCCACACGGTCTCGTCAAACCCAGTGAGGTTTTGTGAGTTTTAAAGCTTCCACCTTGTACACTGATCTTACTGAAATCGGAACTTCGATTTGCGATGTTTGACGAAACGAACCGAATATCTAACCATCCATGACAAATTTTAAAACTGGAACGGTGATCTACATCGAACACCATTTAAAAAGATTTCAGACACCTTAGGCCCCGGATGCTATATAAATCCATATAATTCGTTTTTCGAAAAAGCAACTGTAACGCTATATAAACAGGGCCGCCTTAACAAATTTGAGCGTCCTGGGCTAAAAAATTTTGGCGCCCTAGCCCCCAAGGGTGCAATTTCTCTCAATCGGTGCAAGGCAGTACATCACAACCCCAGGTCTCCACCAAGGCAAACACGAACAAAAACAATGCCCGCGAACGAAATGTTTGTCTCGAAAATAGAAGAGAAAAAATCATTTCAACATATTTGATTCTTAAGCGCCCTTGGATCACGGGCGCCCCTGGGCTATAGCCCATTTAGTCCATTGTTAAAGGTGGCTCTGTATATAAATAATTAGGCAGTACTCCGACCTTGCTCGATCATAGCGTTAGTGACGTCTGGCAATTGTTTCCCTGGGTATGGAATGGTGAAGTCCACGATGTTACTCCAAGCTTGGGCCCACATGTTGCCCAACAAATGCGCTGGGATAGGGCCATCCTTCGAAACTATGTCTTCGCCGTACTTCTTGCGAAGCTCTCGTCGCACGTAGGCGTGCAGTTGCAAGTAAAGAGGTTTCAGCTCCTGCCAAAGTGTTTCTGAAAACGTTACCATTTCAATATTAATCACTCACAGCTCAGCAGCTTCTATCAATCTCCTATCTATCGCGATTTCTTCGACCTTTCCCATACTACAGGGAAGACGAAGCCAAGAGATAAGAATGGGATACATCCAGTGGTTTCATTTCTGAAATATTTCTCATTCAATATTTAACTCTCAAGAACGCGATAGCTTAGAAAGAATGTTAATTTGCTAGAGAATAGTCGGTGTCTCTTGCGCTATTTTATGACTAAAGTGTCATTGTTATCGATAAGTGACGCCCACAGAAAGCTCGTTCGTTGGTTTGATATTATGGTAGAATTTTATCAGAATTTTAGTCCAACATCTCGTTTACCAATTTGCTCAGGGAAGTCATCAGCCTCGTAGTCCTTCATCCAGTAGGCCGCGTTGTCGGTGTAGTTGTTCAAGCTGGCAGCCATGTTGCTCAGTTCGACGTATCTGGCGTACAATGACTTCACCTTTTCTCCCGTTGCTTTCCTCCACTCAATCCAGATGTACTTCAACTCTTCAGGATCGCGGCTCAGCATCAGGCGCTCCGTGAGCTCGGGCTCCAAAGCGAGATCGCATTTGTTGCGATTCTTGTAATCGCAGATCTTCGCGGTGCTGTAGATGTTCTCCATGTCGCTTATAATTTTCTCGTACTCTTGGTAGAGCTGCAACAAATGGAATTTGTTAGTTCTCAACGGGTCGTTGCTTATCTTTACTTAGTCTGCCAGAGGTTCTTGTGCAAATTCTGCCGTTTTGGAATATTGATTCCAGTAATTCGTGAACAGAAGAAGGGGCAATGTTCGCGCTTAAAAATTTCTAACAGCTTTATCAATAATAGAAGTCTCTAGGATTCCTTCAACATTCTACGATTTGTAAAATGCAAAGAAGGAACGACGCGTGTTTAAGAAAGGAGAATATAAGTTTATAGGGGCATCTTATTTGGTAGATCAAAATGTGCCTTTTGGAAAGCTTTGGTACCATTGTTATTCTGAATCTCAAGTGAGAACACCTTTGTAGATGGACGTAAAGATTAAGGAAGAATGTTGCTACCTGATCTTCGAGCTAAAAATAAATTAGATTCTTCCTATCAATACGAACTATAATACCTCTTGGCGAGGCTTGCAAAATGCCTTTTACACTCGAAGCACTATTCCATCTCCTTTCTGTTAATGAAATATTTTCCTGATATGAATAACTTCCCCCACCAGGGCTTTGGGCTTGTTTCATAGAAGACTATTCCCGAAGAACATGTCCGAAGAGGGAAAATTTAACTAATTTCGATTTTTCAACTTCACACGTCCGTCATTTTCATCGAGCCAATTAAATCTAGTTCAAAATATAGTGGCCCTGATACTGATTATAAATCTTGTTTGTTTTTTTTTGTTTCAGATACATGGTTCCTCCAAAATTCACCGCGCAATCGAGGCGTCTTTTTTACAACGCATGTTACACCCACTTAGTTTGTTAAAAGCAAGCATTAAAAAAATATGGAAAATTTTTTTTCTGCTTTCTAAAAACACGTATTAACAAATAGAAAAAACATCAATTTAGTAAACACATTCGTTTTGTGACAAAAGAAATTTCCAAACAACGATAATGTTTTAGAGGCGTTATAGTGGTAAGACCTCCGAAGAAGTTATATAAACAAACAGTTGGTCTTTAGAACGCTGTTGAAAAAATTCGATGAACTTCGAGGTTGCCTGAAAACTACTAAAAATTAAAACCGACTTCAAAAAAATAAAATTGCACTAAAAAGTAAAAAATAATTTTTTCCTCTATTTAATCTACGACTTTCACATTTTTTCGTTTATAAAGTGCAAATGATGAGACACCGACTTAAAAAATATGAGAGTCGTAGATTAAATAAGGGAAAAAATTATTTTTTACTTTTTAGTGCAATTTTATTTTTTTGAAGTTGGTTTTAATTTTTTAAAATGTTTTATTTTTAACTTTTAGTTTTATATATATTGACACAACATGCTGAGGAGATATGCGCGTACGTTCATAAAATAATAATAATTAGGTCACAATAGTCTTTATTATTAACCATAACTGGCAAAATATTGGGCCAATATTGATTCAGTGTAGGATGGCATCGCCCTCTTTCGAATAAAAAAAAGATCATCAAAATCGATTTATATGCTGAGGAGTTATACGGGGACATACATAAAAAAAAAAATACAAACGGGTCGAATCTATAATCTCCTTTTTGAAGTCGGTTATAAATTACTGGAACAGCGATTAGCAATGTAATATATACGAATTATTTCCTTACGTCTTCGGGAAGTGCCGCGGCGCCCAATACGCTGAGCTTTGAGAACTGCCGTTTGATGTTTTCATCCTTGATGTCTTTCCAAGGGAACTCAGTCACCTCTTGCCAGATCGACTTGTAGAACCGCGCCGCCTCCGAGGACACGTTCAACTTTATAGCCTGGTTCTCCGGCGTTAAATCCGAAGCGTAATTCCACTCGGCGATCGATTGCTTGTTGTTCCATTCCGCGTATTGCTTATCTACGCGGCTCAAGAACTCCGCGGCACTCTTCAGTAGATCGTCGGGCCCTTGCGCAGCCTCGGACTTAGCGGCATCCAGGGGCCTCGGTACCCCGCATGCCAGCGTCGCGAGAGCTGCTACCAGCAGCCTGTAAGTTTTACATTTGTAAGGGACCAATCGTGGGAAAACATTTTATTAATATCTGCGAGCGCGGTCTTCGCGGCGTTTCAAATTTATCGAGGCACATTTCTTTGCTAATTCTCATTGAAATTTTCGTAGAACACTTTTTGGAAGTCTCGAAGGCATCTTCCTTGGAGAGGACCATTTTATAGTCGGAGACCGTAGTGGTTCGCAAAGATTTTGGACTCGCGCGAGATGATTGTGGAATGCGAAATTACATTTCGAGTTTCAAGCGACACGGCGAATTTAGGTATTGCGAGCAAAAAGAGATTAACTCACACTTTTTGCGAAATTGAGTTAGTAGCAATAATATATTTCAACAGGCTGTATCAATCATATAAAATAGGAAACATTAATTTTATTCTAATTTGGGTTAGTCCGTTTTTGCTCCCAATGCCTTAATTTAGGGTTTGTGAGATTACAAGGCCATGGAATTTAAAACTTGAGTGATACAAGCAGTGGCGGCCGATGAGCAGTTGTCGCCTGGGCCCCCGCCCAGAAGGCCCCGCAGGGTCCCATCCTTAAAAAATTATGATTTTATCCAATCTATATTTTTTCTGTGCTACTACACTAAGACAGTTTTTAGTAGACTAACTCTTCAATTTTCCTGAAAAATGGGCCCCTTCAGAAGGCCCCCTAGGGCTCCAAACTTAAAACAATTATGATTTTATTCAAACTATATTTTTTCTGTACTACTACACTAAGACCGTTTTTACTGAACTAACCCTTTATTTTCCTGAAAAAATGGCCCCCTTCAGAAGGTCCCCTAGGGCCCCATCCTTAAAAAAATTATGATTTTATCCAAACTATATTTTTTCTGTACTACTACACTAAGACCGTTTTTAGTAAACTAAGCCTTCATTTTCCTGAAAAATGGGCCCCTTCAGAAGGTCCCCTAGGGCCCCATCCTTAAAAAAATTATGATTTTATCCAATTTATATTTTTTCTGTGCTACTACACTAAGACAGTTTTTAGTAGACTAACTCTTCAATTTTCCTGAAAAAGTGGGCCCCTTCAGAAGGCCCCCAGGGCCCCATCCTTAAAAAATTATGATTTTATCCAAAATATATTTTTTCTGTACTACTACACTAAGACTGTTTTTAGTAAACTAACTCTTCATTTTCCTGAAAAATGGGCCCCCTCGGGCCCCATCCTTAAAAAATTATGATTTTATGCAAATTATATTTTTCCTGTACTACTATCCTTAGCCTGCGTTTAATAAACTACCCCTTCATTTTCTCGAAAAAAATGAGCCCCTCGGAACGTTTCCCACCTGGGCCTTTTTCCCTTAAATCCGCCACTGGATACAGGCTTCGAAACATGTATACGCAGGGCCCGATCCAGCTTCTCCGTCGCTCTGAATCGTCTCAAAAATGACTTTCGCCGCCCTTTATATTTAATCATAAGTACTTATTTTTGAAATCTAATTTTTGAAGATGAGTGAAATTTTTCGTAGGTATTTGTTGAATAACAAAAGCCTCCTGTTTTATAGAAAATTTAATATTCACAAATTAACAATTAACCAATATTGCCGCTCTGGGCGATTCCCAATATTGGGCCCCTCTAGATCGGGCCCTGGGTACACAAATCCCCGCCGTCTATCAGCGAAAAGTTAATTAAACAATTTTCGTCGATGGCGACGCGAATAATTACGAGATAATGCGCAACGCTGCATCTTGCGCGGTCGTGCAGCGGAGCATTCAAACGGAAGTGGCCGCGATAACATTAATTTCGAACTGATTGCCCATGAACTACTGCTGTCCTTCGAGTCTGATATCCGACAGCGCGCAAAATCAGACTGTCAAATAGTGACGAGGTCGAGTGCGGCCGCTTTGGTTCAGCAATTTGATCGTCCATCGAGCCGCTCGACGAAACCGTGTCAGGAGCAGGATTTTTTTCTAGGAATCTCCTTATTCTCTGTCACGCTTCAGGACACATCTGATCCTCGAAAAAAAAAACTGGCCGGCAGAGGTCGTGTCCTTCGGCGCCCGGAACGATTACTTAAAAAGTAACTGCGCAGCAGATTCGCAGATCGCTCGGAGACTCTCGACGAATGCAAGTATGGGCGATTTGAGAGTTGAACGAACTACGAAGCTTGTACAATTGCGCGCGTATGTGGTCGATAAATGACGGTTACCGTGTATAATACGTTGGGAGCAACGAAAAGGTTAAATTATAAGATAAGTGCTCTTAATGAGTGGCCGCGCAGTACCGTGACGCGATAGGAATAATGATATATGTAGATCTGTCGAAAGATTTGCTTTCGTCGATTATAAGTGTGTAACGCGGGTCGAGTAGGATTTACGCGAAAGTCCGGCACGATAAACGATGATGTGGAGTGCGTAGTTAAATCGATTTAAATTGATTATGTGTTATAGGTACTTGGAAGATGATTGTAATTGGCAAAAGTTAACGAAGTGTGGACATTTAATTGTACGCTGATCCGATGAAATCAAATTGATAAGTCAATAGACTTTTGATGCTTTTAGTACTTCTTTAAATGAATTAATAATATAGGCAGTATTTCATTCATTTATTTTAATAGTAATTAGTTCATTTATTTTTTTTTACTTGAACCAAAGGAACATGAAATACAAAGGGGGGGGGGGGGGGGTGATAGTACCCTTTGATCATTTTTGGAGGCACCATTTTAGAAATTTATTATAATATATGGTTAATATTATTGTGATATGAGTCTGAAATTTGAAGTTCAGTAAAGTGGGTTTATAATACGATAATATTAATTATATGTTGTTATTATGAATTTGTAAATGGGGGTGGCCCTAGTAGCATTTGTTGTTGGCATACAGTTGGGCCACGCACATAATATTAGTTGGCCAACAGTTAGATTTGGCACTTTTTTTCAGGTTGGGCCAACAACAGATGGCCAAGGTAGGCTTTCCTACCGTTGTCCTATTATTTATATTCTTTTCAAAAGACGTCTTAAAGACGTCCAGAAGGTGTCTTAAAGAACTTCAAAAGACGTTGAAAACACGTCTTTTTCAGGCCTGGTTTAGGAAAAAAAATCGCGGGTGAGGAGAATCGAACCCAAACTTTCCGCTTACAAAGCAATCGCTGTTCGCACTTACCCAACACATTTCCTTGTAGACACTTCTAATTTCTAGTTACATACCTAGTATCAATTGTTTATAAAAACTGTGCAGTGACGCGAAATATTCTACAAAATATCATTCGACCTTCAAATTCATTCTTTAAAATTTCACATTCGCCTCAAGACAGACGTCCTCATTACGTATTTATAAATAAGAAAAGAAAAATCACAACTTGGAATATAATAACAGGTTTTTGGATGTAGCAAATTTTCTGACACTTATAAGACGACATTTAATCACTGTTGTAAATTTTTGTTAATTAACCAACCATAGTAACTGTAGCCCCAACATTGAATATTCGTAGGCACACTGTTGTAACTTTTTGTTAATTAACCAACCATAATAATTGTAGGTCCAACATTGAATATTCGTTGGTACACTGTCGTAACTTTTTTGCCGTAGGCTCTATGTTGGGAATTTGTAGGCAAAAACACTAACTATATCCCAACTAATTCCCAACTGTTGGCTACCGTTGGCCAACCAGAAATGCTACTAGGGGGGAGGCTGCAATAGAGATGAAAACATATAATTGAGGCATTGAGAGTAAAAACGGACTAACCCAATTTTTTTTGCGAAATTGTGTTAGTAGTAATAATGTGCTAATCATATAAAATAGTATTTTTTTTCAATGGAGGTTAGTCCGTTTTTACTTTCAATACGTTAATTGTTTTCCATTGTATTTAGTGCCCATTCGGACCAAATAAAAAGTCTGGTCAATAATTATTCAAGTTATTACGAATGTATCAATAACAATAAAAAAATTGATCAGGTAGCGTTGAATGATTATATCGATTTCATTGCGCAATCTAAAAATGAGCGTTCGAACGTTGCGACTCGATTGTTTGTCGATAATATCGGCCTTGTTACCAGGGTTGCCACCTCATCACCATATAAATCCCGGAGTGCCACCTACTCCAACCCGGAGATTCAAATACAAACCCGGAAATGGAAAAAGCAAAAAAAAGTTTTGTTCTCGAATATCCGGAAAACAGATGTGCAATTCTTTTAAGCTCAAACAATTCAAATATTTAAAAGTATCTGTTTTTTTAATTAATAACTTTTATTGTATATAAAATTGATACCATTTTATAATACCACATTTTCTTATTATCTCACTTTTTTCTACAACCCGGAGATTTTTCCAGTAAAACCGGAGTCTGGAGATTTGCTTCGAAACCTGGAGTCTCCGGGCCAAAACCGGAGAGGTGGCAACCCTGCTTGTTACATTGATCGCGTTTATCAGTAATTAATATTGTGACCTTTAATCGAGCCCATTTTGAAACAGTTCCTGAGCATCTGCAATCTACGACTTAATTTCTCGTTTCCCGTTTTTGTATTAAAAACATCAAGTTCGATAGCTGGATTTTCAAGCACTGATAAATCTCCGTTGATAAAGCAGAATTTATCAAGCAATTATGAGATATCAACGTTTAAATGATACACGCACTCCCTGTTTTCGTTGAATTAAATCCGATTTTTAAGTAGCTACTTCGAGAAACTAATCAAAATAACAAATGAAAAATAACAAAATCGATTTAAGGTAAATGTCCCAATTAGCGACCCTGTAAGATCTACGCGCACGTTCTAACATATTTACATATTAAAAATATTTATCGCAGTTACTCATTAATAGCCTATCATATGGCTGGTTCTTTTCCAGTATGAAAAGGCCCCTTTTATGATGAATTTGTTCGAATATAATTATTAATAATAAATATATTATATGGTGCACGTGTACCTATTTCTGACCTTCAAATCTCTCTTCGTTCCAAATAGTGACCTATTTCGGACCCTATCATTGACTCGTATATAATGCAATCGAATGTGCTAACTACTAACTGTAGTATTACGGTATTTTTCCGTTATATTTATAAAGAAGTGTCCTTTTTGGTATACCATATAATTTACTCATACTTTTAATGTGTATTGTTGTAATGTAACTGTTGTTACGAATAATTTTTCGTCGATTATTCTCTTTACTAAACATCTTCACTTTTTGGGGTTACGATGCAAACTGACAGAACACGCAAGATGGAAATATGACGTGGCATCTCGTGTCAATAATAGGAATTCATACATTTTACGAGTACCGATTATTGACCCCGATAATTATTATGAATTTAATAAAAAATTCGATGCAGTTTTTTTAAATAATGAATTTACAATTATTTTTAACTGATTTGAATATATTTTTCTTACATTAATATGCTCATGCAAGAAATACTTAATACTTCAAATTTGGCCATGCTTAAGTTCGGGAACAAGAAACTACTTTTTCACGGATTTGTAGATGACACAAACGAAAAAATTTATTAATTACTTAATTATACGTTATGATTACATCAGCGAAACCATCAGCAAGGTACTTTGAATATTCACGAATCTAATTCAATACTTTTAACGCCCGTTCCGAACAGAAAAAAATTCATATTTAAATATACGGGATAAAGTGTCAATAATTGGGACTGGGCCGCTAATTAGGACATTTACCTTATTTGTCAACAGAAGCAATCATTCTGTCCATAATAACGGAAAGAAGTATCTGATCACGAGAGCTGAACGGAGGTTTCTTACAAGCAGAAGAAATTATCACCCCCACGATCGCGATATATTAGAAATCCCACTTCATCGATCAAAAAAGTAGCTTTACCGTAACTTTACCCTGTTGTGACCCAACCAACACCCAAGCGTAACGACACACAGTGTTTCGCGTATATGGGCGTTCGGGACAAAACTCATAACTTCTGAACTAATCAGTTTTCGTCCTAAGTACCCTAATACTTTTTTAAAGAGAATATAAAAATGCATCGATTGGTGTATAAAAAAATATACAGTTACATTAAAAAAATTAAGGCGATCTTGATTTTTTAGTGAATAAAAAAGTTTTTTATTAATATTTACTTTTGCAATTTGTTGTCAACTGTATACTGACTAACTTTTGTTTGAAACATTTTTTTATCAAATTATTTTTATCGCGTGTATCGCGTTTAACTGCTATTTTAAAATTGAAGACAGCATCCACAATGGAAAATTCATGGTAGATATTGTATAAACAATTGGAAAAAGCATATCGGATGTGTAGATTCACATAAGTGTCTTATGCTTTCGCGGGACACACGAGAGGAGCCCCAGCGACTACGCTAAGGGCCGGAGCGGTGAGCGTCTTAATAATGATTTTGGCTATATTTCGGTTTTGTGCAAATATGTGCAGCTGAAATTGACGTTAATATAAAGTTTAATGATCCCTGAATCAATATTCGAAAACATCACGAAGGTATTTTTTGGTGTTTTTTTTAAAAGTCCAATTGAAGTTGGTAAACATTTAACATAAAAAATTAGTACAAATTGTTAGTCTTGTAAAAAACTGAGTCGGCAGTTTTGAAGGTATGACAGTATTAAACACAACTTATAAACATCAAATGAAAAGCATAAATATTCTGTCAATGGCACGTGTTTGAAAAAAATGTAACGAAATTTGTAATGAATTTCTAGTATCACTTTTGACAACAAATTAATAAATTCAGCAGAAGTTGTGGGTAACATTGAAATCTACGTTCCTTTCTTAACATTTTAAGATAAAAGAATTTGTGGATCAAACACTTCGGATTCTTGACTTTTGTCCATTACGCGAAACACTGCGACACCGCGGTATATTCCGATTGCCACGATCGAACGGCCGAAATCCGGCACAACCGCGTAAAGATTCTCGGAAGCGCTCCGAGACCGTTAGCACATGGTGAAACACCCGAAAAGCGGGCCAAAGACGGAGACCCCGATGGTCCCCGCTTCGTCCCGATTAAAGTATGAGAATGTACGAGCAAGGCGAGCTCAGACTTGATACAGACTTTATACAAGACTCACGCCTGATAAGGCATAGTGTCACTGTCACCCAGATCAGGACAGAATAAACTTGTTTATCCTTACGGTGAGTTCCAACTCTTTAACCCGCACCGATCCTCTACCTTCGATTACCAACCGAACTCTTCCGTCCCGGCATTTTCACCCGAACCTTCGGAGCCCGTTGGACGACGACCGTGAAGGACGACCTGGAACACCCCGAGATTCTCTGCCAGAATCTCGACCTCAAACGCCTTGACACAACAACCCGTTATCCGTCTAATCATAACTGATTATCGCGTGGTGACAATTTTTTTCACAACATGTCTCGCACGTTGCCAGCCTGGTTTACAAACAAACCCGAAGTTCTCACTCGCATTTTGCTGTTTTTTCTTCACAGTCAATGATTCAAGGATCTGTATATTGTTTAGCCTAGACTAATGATTCATTAAAACACGAATTAAAAAAAGGAATTCTACCGAAAGTACATATCCAGTTATCATTTACCAGCTCAACGGAAGAATCATGGAAACCTGTACTAATTACACAACCACGCGGATGCATGGAATGCTATATAAACTAGGCTTTAACATTTCCGCTGCACACACTCTGATTAAAATGAGAAAGTAATCACAACAAATAAGAACGCGTAAACATCATTCTTAGATCCAACGCCAGAAATTCTGCAGCCCGAGGTTAGCTTTTCTCACACTTAGAAGCGAAAAGAAGTTGCTCCTTGTGACAGAAACCGAAACAAATATAACCACGAAAAGTATCGTACCTACACGTTCGTAGGTTCATACCAACATCAGAGGACTTTCTTAACTCCACGTTATACGCTAACACACACCTCCTTCAGATTATGCAAATTAAATCCCAATAGTCCTTGCGGAATTCCTTAGATCGAAGGAACATTCATAAATAACGAAAATAATCCCACGAACAGTACTAAAGACCGAACTGTAGAACACAGGAGTCCTCCGACGCTACAACCGATCCAGGATAATAAGCAACGCATTGGTACGACTCTGCGAGGTTACGTATTCTTTGCTAGACTTCGTCGGTACTTCCTGATCGTCCGTTAGCGCCCGTCCCGAAAGATTATATAGATCGTCTGCCAGTGCGTTTTACGAAAGAACTACGGCTTCCGTCTGATTTCGTTCCGATCGCGAATTCTCATTTCTGCTGATTTCGTGCATACTCACAGGCGCAGCATCTCTTCGCAGCCTCGGTTGAAGTTTCACGAGTCAACTGAGTGAGGAGGGGAGGAGATCGGAACAGTTGACGCACGATTATGCCCGATTGAGGAGCAACTTTCACGAGGCCGAGCGTTTTTATCGATTCCGTGCGTGATCGAGACCGGCTGGCTAACGCTTGCCGAGTGATCGCGAACCACCGGATACGCTAACTTTTATGCAGGTTCCCCACCTCTGTCAGCCATTGTTTTCCTGGCCGCGAGCAAACGCGACATTATTCGCGACGGACCCGTTCCGTGTGTCGCATTGACAGTATCTGTTGCCGCGCATCGTAATGGGAATTTTAACCACGAGCGGTCTTTTTTCCTTCGGCGGGAAGCTACTCGTCGCGGGCTCTAGGACTTTGCTTGGTTTTGGGGATTGGAGGCTATTTAAGAGTACGGAGCATATGGCCTTTACTTCAAGTAGCTGTCTTGTAGATTTTTTGTTCTTTCAAAACTCAATTTTGCCTTTTATGTTCACAATATGTATTGCGGGAAATTATTTTCTAGCTAGGGTTACAATCTCCAATGTCGTACTAACGTGAGAATTTTTACGGAGGCAACTAGGTGTCAGATGAATTGTTTACAGTTTTATGATTTTCTGGAAAATGATCTTGTATTTTTAAGAAAGATCCATTCATCTGAAAGATATCGCTAAAAGTACCTATTCTTTTTTAATTCTTATTAACATGTACATAATTTGGATTTTAATTACTATTTATAATTATTATTATTGTACTATTACTATACTATTATTATTATTATTATTATTAAGGATGGGTTTCTCGAAGTGTGGAAACCTCGAAATCTAAAAACGTTTCGAGTTTCGAGAATTCGGAATACCTGTTGCACTTTTTTCGTGATTCGAAACTTTTTTCGTGAATCAGCACTTCAAGCTTCGAGAGTTTCGAAGCCTCACAAAGTTTCGGATTCGGGTTTCGAGAATTCTAAAATTAGCTTCGAACCCACCCGTAATTACTATTATTATTATTATTATTATTATTATCATCATCATCATATGGGTGACATTTTTGTGGCTAATGACTAGGATTTCGGATATACATACTCAGGTCTTTTCTACCTTTCTCAATCTTAGTTAAACCGATGCTCTTTCCGTCACGCGAATATGCTTGAAATACCAGTGGCTAGCCACAGAAATATCTCCTGCAAAAAGGCCCCCGAAGTGCGCAAAGATAATCGCCACGTCCGACTGGTGCATTCCACTTGACGTCAAGTATTACCCCCATGGGCGTAGCGAACCCTAATAGCATTTATTGTTGGCATTTTGATGGCCAACTAATTCCCAACTTTTGGATACTGTGAGCTAACCAGAATTGCTACTAGGGAAGGGTTCTTGCCCCCTCCTTGGCACAGGAAAAAAATAATAAATCAATCATTTCTCCAAAATTAACTAAAGTCGTTAGAAAATAAAAATAAATTAAATTCTGAAGTAATTCCGTATTGTGTACAGATTTCTTTGTTTATTTAATTATACGTATCATGTACTATGTAGGTAATAACAAAATTTCTTTTATTATTTATTGCCCCTTCATGAAAGAAATCCTGGCTACGCCCCTTACCTTTATCCACCTCGACGAAAGCAACGTAATAACAATAAAAATATCTCCAGGAACACGTTATCACAAATATGTAATCGATCCTGTGCGAACGCAAAAGTTGGAAAAACGTCCACGAGGGTCATAATGCTGTCGAACCTTGAAGGAGCATACCGCGTCGGCGTACACGGTACACGTAGATACCTAAGTCGAATTTCCCCAAGGTCTTGTAGTAGGGATTGCAATACCGGTAAATCGCGAGAAATACCCTCAAATTTTTACCGGTAATTCGCCAAATATTTACCGGTAATTCGCCAAATATTTACCGGTAATTCGATAAATTATGTATAGCAATGTAGCGCATATATGCATTCATTAATTCTGTCGATATCTACTCCGGTATCAGTGAAAAAAGCTTCAATTAATAATAGAGACGAAAACCGAAGTATCTCAGGAAGAACCAACTTTAAACCAAAAGAAAACTAAAAATCTGAATCAAGCCATCAAAGAATAGACGTATTTTCAAGTAGAAAAAGTAAAAAGAAAATATCTACAAACGGCATATGATTTCTTAATGACTACCCGAAGAACAAGCATAGAATCTAAGAGCGCTTTATCAGGAGACCAAAGTTTGAACAAATTATGTCTTTGCGTGCTTATTTATTAAAAATAACTGTTAAATAAAAAATATTTAATTATGTATATAAGTTAAGATTCTTTTCATTGTTTTCGCGGTAAAGATCCATATTAATTAGTAATGTCAATAGTTATACAAATATATCTATTTTGTGTTATATCATTTTATATTTTATGTTTAGAACAGTTTTATTTGCATATATTTTTTATAATGCTCGATTAGAGATCAAAATTTTTTTTTGTTATGTTTACTTTTATATTTTCAATACCTTAAAAAATTACCGGTAAATTACCGAAAAAACGATTTTGAATGAAAATTTTACCGAATTACCGGTAATTGAAAAAGTCGGTAAATTTGCAGTCCCTATCTTGTAGTTCCTTTTATATTGTTTATACCTTCGTCGGAACTATCGGCCCGGTTGCTTAGCATTAATAACCGCCTATACTCGCGACGAGTTTTACATTCCTAGGACCGCGTGTCCTTGATGGTTAAACCTCCGTCAGCGTCCTCTGGCTTCTTCTCCAACGCTCGTGTTGTACAGTTCGAATTAATACGAGAAACGTGCCATCCTCGACTTGCGCTGGCCTCAGCGGCCCTCCTTACGGGAATTGAATAAAAAAATATCATGCGTCGCGGTACACCAATTTCATTTATTCATATCACTCGTGACTCAGGGGGTACGCTTCAGGTAAGCTCCTTCTAGATGGAGGTCAAGAACAATCGGAATAGTCAAGGATGCAAGAGTTTCGTAACTGAGACTCGTTGCTCCTTGTGATTCGAAGGATATCGCGAAGTATATTTGCGAAAATAGCAAAGTGGCAAAATGGCGAGAATAAAAGTAGGGGTGGATTAAAAGCTAATTTTTAAATTTTTGAAACTTGAAACCTGAAACTTTGTGAGCGTTCCAAACTCTCGAAGCTGGAAGTGCTGATTCTCTTTTGTACGTGAAATATCTTGCTTTAAGAAGTGAAATAAGGTTTAAATTGCTTATAATAAAAGAAAGAAAAAAGAACTCAAGTCAACAAATTTTTGCATAAATCTTTATTGACCATAGTAGCTATAGGTAATATAAAAATTTCAATACTAGAATTTGTTACCTTTTTTGCTGCTCTATAAATTATTAAAGGATGTTTGTTAAATCCTAAAACGTTTATTATTCTTAAGTTTCTCATGCATCTTACAGTTGTACACTATTTGAAAAGTTACTTATGATTGCATCTGAAAAAATACCGAGGAGTACGTTATTTTTTTTAGATTCCGAAATTCTATATTTTGCACGGATATGTAAAACGAGTTTATCCAGGAGGGTAAAGAAAAATTCAAAAAAGATCCAGGGAAAGACTAGCAGTAGGTAGTATAAAATTAACGAGAGTTTATAATAATGCGATTTAACACTAACGTTGCGTGCCACGGAATTTAGATATGCTTGACCAAAAGAATTCAAATTAGAAAAGCAAATAAGCTTATTAAGCCACGTGTTATCGTAGAAATCTGAGACTTTTTGAATACTGTTTTTTTTTTTAATTATGGATGCCTGTTTCAACAACAATGTCGTAAAGAGAAGTGGAACCCGTCTCACGTTCCACTAACTCTGACTTCTTTTGTAGCAGGAGTCTAGAGAATGAATTTTTTTTTAAATAACCTGCAGTCTGAAGATTCAACGAGTCTTACGTGGAAGGGAATCTCGAACTGTTTGAATAATTATGGCTTATGTTACTTGTCAAATCAGATTGCTAGCTTCATAGCTGATCAAGAGCAATTTGTAATATTCAGACTTAATGAAATTGAACCTTGAAAGGAGAGGAGTAATTTTATTCTGCCCTCCTTAAGTAAAATGTCCAATCTAGCATTTCAAAACATCCGAGAAAACTGAAGTTTTATCATTTTCATCTTGCCATCCTTGTAAGTAAATAAATAAATAAATAAATAAATAAATAAATAAATAAATAAATAAATTAGACTGTTTCTAAATCTCTACGACGCATGTGGAACTTAAAATATTTCAATATCTCTTGAAAAATGGAATAAAGGCTAGATAGGAAATTTTAACTACGGAGGGCAGTATTTGTGTTTTAATAAAATTAAATCTTCCATTTCAAACAATTTTAGAATCTTTCATGGAGCACGTAGATAATATTATCTATACGTTTATCATACACACAATTATACGAAATTCCAAAGTATCTTCTATAAAGTTTTAACTATCGTATAAAACATCTGTTGCTTTTTTATAAATAAAAATTAGTCAACTAAAAGGACCAGTGAGGGAACTAGGATAAAGTAAACAATGAAAATAACACATTCTTTAGGCAAGTAGTTTTATTGCATTCTTTACAGCAAGAAATTCTGAAAGCCTTTTACATTCCTCGCATATATGCATTTCGAAAACCATGCAGGAAACTCGTTTTGGCAGCGGTCTGTAGTCCTACTCGTAATTTATGAATACTCGAATAATTTACGAGATTCCTCGCTCCTGTAAGCTATACATATGTCCCTTTATGTTTTTACAATCTATACAAATTTCCAGTAGACATTAATAGCTGATACTATACATTCGTCAATTCAATGCATGATATCATCTTATCGAATCGTCTCGATAGGAAATCCGTGTCTCGCGACCATAAATGGAGTGCAATTTAACGATAAATTCTTCCACTGTGTTATGATAATAAATTTACTCCATACAATCAGTAGCACTCGTGAATATTAAAAATGGAATCATTTTTAACATCAGAGGTGACAGAAAAGAAGTTGGTTGTGGAGCAGAAATAAAAGAAACCATACTTTTCTACCTTTTATTATTTTTCTATTTTCTTTTTCTACCTTTTCCACCTTAAATGAAATCGTGTTTCTGGAATCCTTAAATTCTGTAGAGTGGTGAACCTACTGGTAGTGTTCTCAAAACTTTTTACGAGCAGAACGAAACTATTAATAGCAAACCAGAATTGCAAGTTCGGTTGGATGAGTTTATATGTACGTTGTATTAATCATTCAAGATAACACTGCGACCAGAAATATAAAATATAGATATGACGATCGAACTAACGCCTACAAAATAGTAAAACGCTTACTCATCCACGTATTTTGTATATAACAATCGAATACTTCCCTGGGGTACGTGTAAGAGAATTCGTCTGCTTCTAAACCTGCGCCAATATTGCTTGTTGAGTATAGCGTTCGCTAAATTCAATTTTAAATATATTAAATTAAATTAGGAATTTTTTTCCTAGCTTTCAGGAGCAAATAAATTTTCACTAAAGGAGTTTCACTAAAAGAAATTCCATGAAACAAGTACATATAACAATTTGTACGTTGTTTAGTAATATAAATTGCAATATCGATATTCATCCAATTTAACCGATTTCAATATTAAGTTAAACGAGTTTTGAAAATTTTAAAGAATTATGGGAGGCTACTAATAGAGAAGGAAAATTGTTTTGGGTAATCCAATAAATCGAGCGTCTTAAAGATGGTTTTACAATTCGTTCAATTTAATTTGACTATAAAATCAATAAGAATTTAGAAATATCTATTTAGGCTCAAGGTTACTTAAGCAAAAGGAGGAATATTTTTGCTGGTGCAAAGTGCAAGGGAATTTAATGTGTCACGCTTCGTTGCAGTATTAACGTTCTAAGTGAAATGTATCCCTCACATGTCAGACACGGCTCGTAAGCAACAGGTTATTGGAGGTGTCTGCAAATAAGTCTTGGCAAAAAGAACTGCGTTTACTTATAATTTCGCATAAAAGAATTAATAATAAATATAAATACACTTATACCTTTAAAAAATATAATCAACCTAAAGATATTAAAATGAGCTTTACAGTACAAATTTCCTTAAAAATTGTGATTCGAAAAAGCACAAGATCTCGATAAACTCTGAATAATTTAAAAAAAGGTCAACGTACATTGCGTTTTTAATGGCGTTATAACAATGTAAAATAATTTATTTAATATAACGAAACGTCAATAGTAAATATTGAAAAATCCGTCGTAAGCAATTAGGAGTAAAAGAATGTTGGTAAACAGAATTTATCAAAGTGACTTTAAAGAATTATTGAAAATTAAGAGAAAATCTGCCCATTTAGAAATGATCGTCTTACATAATGACGCGCCATTGCCCCACACGTGTATTTTTGTACGCGATATCGGAATGACGAGCGTAACAAATTTAACACGATAAACAACCGAGCTTTCTATTATTTGCAACGTCCTTGGGAACGCGAAATACTATCACAGATTAAAGTCGTTCCTTAATCTCATAATTAAACGCGTCGCTTTGATTACAATACCCGATGAGTGTTCAGCTCGATAATTGCACATTCTAAGAAATCTGATCAAATTATCTCACTCAGACACTGATAACCACTGACGTTTGCCCCAACGAGTTTCGAAATTTGAAAAGGGGTGGACAAAGTGTTTGGAAAAAATGCCAGAAACTCGTGTATCAATCTAATAAATCTATTTACTCTCGCGGTAGCTTGGCCACTGCGAAGTTGGTAGTAACGCAGGGTAAATCAGTGCGATGGAAACCGTACAGTTTCAGAATAACGCGGGACACGTATTTTAAGTGCCTCCGATCACATCAATGTCTAGATATGGTTGCGGGCACATTCAGCCTGAGCCAGTGACCTGTTCAACTATTACGAAGCGATACAAAAAAAAAAGAAATTTCAGCAGAAATATTAAGTCAGATGAAAATAGACAAATTAGAGTATATCTGCAAAGAATTAATCACTCTGCAAACGCCAAACAGGACAAGCATCGACGAGATTAATTCTGTAGATTAGACGCGTTACCTAGATCAAGACGACAGCTCCGAATTCAACGCCGATTGGGCCCAAACGCGCGACGGAATGATGTTTCGATCTAAACACTGATCGCCGATTTTTCGGGAATTCTGGACGCGACAAATGACGGTTCGCGTGGTACGCGAGAGGCATTCGGGTGGTAAAGAAATCGGGATACCGATGGGATCGATGTAAAAACTAATTCTAGCTAAGATTATGTTCTACTTGGGTAAGGTTGGAGTGCCGGTGGGAGGGCGGGCGCATAATTCTCACCGCTGTTCTCGGACGGCCAGGGCCGTCCAAATTCGTCTAGCTGTCCACCCTCTGCCGAGATTCCGACGTCTGGGGCTATACTGATTTCCTGGTTCGCGGCGTTTCTGATCCGCAGACATCGTCACGCCGAGCTTGTGCGTGGGCAGTGACGCTGGCCAGCCCTGGAGGCGTCCCGCGTGCCCATCTTCGGTAGCGTCGCGTACGCTGCGGATGTTATATCTGGCGTCGCGGCACCCTCGAGCCTCAGCCGCTCCTCAGCCGCCCGTCGATTCACAACTCACCCCCACGGTTGGTAATTCTGCAAAGTCTTCATCCTTTCTCTATCACCTCTTGCTTCTCTGTACTTTCGTTCTCTCTCCTCTACTTCTTTATCGCATCTCGTACCACGGCGACGTTCCAGTGTGCAGTGCTTTTGTGGTGACAAACAGTGCCCGTAGAAAATCACTCCGTAGGATTTGGTAGTCGATTATGTGAGACTAGGTGCGCGGATACGGTCCGCGGTGTTTCAAGTGGAAGGAATTAACGTTCGCTGAGATAGGAGAAGTCGAACGGAAAATAAAAACCTCGATGTAAAATTTTGATTCTCCCCTCGAGTTTTCGCAAGTATTATAAAACGAAGGAATGTTATCTTGAAGCTCGTCGAATTGGTATTTTAGAGGATCACTAGACAATCGCTTCTGTAAAACAAAAACTTGATTTCTGTCATCTAGAAAACGTGAAAAATTATTTTGCAACCCACAGGCGGTACTAAATTTCTGTAGCTACATATTCGTTATTTTTAGAATCAAAGTAAAGTATTTCAATCCGCGAATAATAACTAGAAAAAACGTGGAGGTGTAAAGGAATGTCAGTCAGAACTGAGCACCCTCCGCGCGAATAAGAAATCGTGTAATTATGATCCGCAGAAGTGGCTAACCCAACCGACTGTTTTCTTCCAGAGACACTAAAAAGGCAGCAACATGTGCGACGACGAAGTAGCAGCCCTTGTTGTGGACAATGGATCCGGTATGTGCAAGGCCGGTTTCGCCGGAGACGACGCCCCTCGCGCCGTCTTCCCCTCGATCGTAGGTCGCCCCCGTCACCAGGGCGTGATGGTCGGTATGGGTCAGAAGGACAGCTACGTAGGCGACGAGGCGCAGAGCAAGAGAGGTATCCTCACCCTGAAATACCCCATCGAGCACGGTATCATCACCAACTGGGACGACATGGAGAAGATCTGGCATCACACCTTCTACAACGAGCTGCGCGTCGCCCCCGAGGAGCACCCGGTCCTCCTCACCGAGGCCCCCTTGAACCCGAAAGCTAACCGCGAGAAGATGACCCAGATCATGTTCGAGACCTTCAACAGCCCGGCCATGTACGTGGCCATCCAGGCTGTGCTCTCCCTGTACGCCTCCGGTCGTACCACCGGTATCGTCCTGGACTCCGGCGACGGTGTCTCTCACACCGTACCCATCTACGAAGGTTACGCCCTTCCCCATGCCATCCTCCGTCTGGACTTGGCCGGTCGCGATCTGACCGACTACCTCATGAAGATCCTCACCGAGCGAGGCTACAGCTTCACCACCACGGCTGAGCGTGAAATTGTCCGCGACATCAAGGAGAAGCTTTGCTACGTGGCCCTGGACTTCGAGCAGGAGATGGCCACCGCCGCCGCCAGCACTTCCCTCGAGAAGAGCTACGAGCTTCCCGACGGGCAGGTCATCACCATCGGCAACGAGAGGTTCCGTTGCCCAGAGGCTCTCTTCCAACCGTCCTTCCTGGGTATGGAATCCTGCGGCATCCACGAGACCGTGTACAACTCCATCATGAAGTGCGACGTGGACATCCGTAAGGACCTCTACGCCAACAACGTGCTCTCCGGCGGTACCACCATGTACCCCGGTATCGCTGACCGCATGCAGAAGGAAATCACCGCCCTGGCCCCGTCGACCATCAAGATCAAGATCATCGCACCCCCCGAGAGGAAATACTCCGTATGGATCGGCGGCTCCATCCTGGCCTCTCTGTCCACCTTCCAACAGATGTGGATCTCCAAGCAGGAGTACGACGAGTCCGGCCCCGGCATCGTCCACCGCAAGTGCTTCTAAGCGCGTCGTCAAGGGATCATCGACGTCGCACGAACATCGAAGAAACATCTCGGGCACTCGAGGGGATCCGGCGTACGATCTGCCGGCCACCCTTGGGCGATCATTACGCTGCAATAAAGGAACGTTATCGGAGCATCATAAAATCCGGATCATCATCAGATCTCATCGAATATTCATTGCCGTCGGCGTGCACGTCGCTGAGCAGGAAACGACCACCCGGCTGACGGCACTGTCGCTCCTTTGAAGCTCTCCGATGGGTGATGAGGATCGCATTCATCTGTCACTTCATTAAGGCCGAGGGAGTCGGCCGAGGGCGTTGGTTCTCGGTACAGAGCTGGCTCGCGGAAGGCCATTCCTTTTCTGAATATCGAAGGGAGCCTCGTTTACGACGCGCAACCGGCTCGAGTAGCTCATCCGAATGCACCCTTTCGGCCATTGAAAGGGACATTCTGGACGCTGGCGAAGAAAACAGGATCTTCGACGGGATTGGACCAACTCCGAGGAAAGCTGTGCTTCTTTCACTGTCATGCGAGATCCTTGCACCTCCGAGCAACAAATTTCTTAACCCTATGATACTTAGATTGCTAATCGAGGCAGAGCCGCCATCAATATACTTCTACTTTAATTTATTTTGTAAATATTATACACTATATTGCTATATTGTTATACGATATCAAACTCAAATTAAATATACATTGTCTCATACCATTATTTACAACCCTTTAGCTCCCGTATCTTAAATCACTCTCCAATATATCGAATACCTTTCTTCAAGGGGGTTTATCACGCTCTTCGGAAACGCTTGGCATTCAGTTGTACTGCTCTAGGTCCTCCTTCGCGATACCAGCAAGGAACCTGCAACATATTATTACTCCATAAAAATCTACGCTTAGAAACATACTCAGCCACTTCAACCACCATTCGCGTGGACCTTCGCCTCCCATCTCCGACATTCCTCTTCGGTACGCCAAACCGAAGCGTCCGAGGTCGATATAAAAATTACGATAAAAGGATATACACGCGTGGTCCGCAGCTAACTTTGGAAGATAAAGTTACAAAATACTGAAATACACGTCATACGTAAACACAGCATACTGCATTCAATCGCAACTCGTTGCCAAAGCATTCACACCCACCTCTCTTCGCCATGGTACACCGGCAATATTTAATAATATAAACGTTTCGTGCAAAACCTGTATATATGTGCACACCTGTATACATATATATACAGGCATTTATGTAAGAAAGAATTGCTGTTTTCTTCGCTAGGATCAAGACCGAATATGTCTGCTCCTGAGCGACGGGAGGCTGCCGCTGTTCGAGTTGTTTTAAAATAACTATTGTTGTGACGTCGAGGTAACGGACGACCTTGGCCTATTATGACTGAACTGCTCGATTCCCTTTGCCGTACAGTTCTCGTGGGCACCACCCCACGGGATGCCTCCTAAAAAAAGCTGGGCTTTATTTTTCGGCCGCGTGATTTACACCATCAACACTGTTAGAGGGCTCGTAGCTTCTCGGCGGAATATACTTTATCGCATTCCGCCGAGGGATCTCTTTCTGCCTCGTCGATAAGGCCCGCGGGGGCGCGAGGGCTGGCCGATAAAAGAGAGCCGCGGATCCTGCGGCTTATTTTCGTCCCGGTGCGTAATCTCGAAATATTCCTCCTACTTTGATATCTGGTGGAAAGGGGAGAATGGGTATCGTGGCAGGGGTCAGGCTTTACCCCGCGTCGGCCTCACAACTAAATTTGATCGCGCTGCTCAACGGATTTTAAGAGACTGCTGATATCAAACCGGGCGGAGATCTTTTGTTTAAAAGCTTGGGAGCTGAGGGATCGCGAATGATGTTGCAATTGGTGGTTCGATGGAAAATAGGTAGCGAATAGACACTTTCGTCCAGATTTAGGAGACTGACTTACGCGGATGTTTGAAGGAAGGATGGCTGTTAGGAAATAGTATTTTCTTTTTAAATTTCACTGGCTTAAAGTGCGAAGAAATTTGTTTCTTGGTACGTTACCTACCTACGTGGTATAAATAGAGCAGAGTCAGCCAGTGAGGTTTAATCAATTTTGAATTTGAAAGCTGTACTTCTTCAAGAAATTTTGCAGGAATATGGAAGCGGTGGAGAAAAATAAATGTTCGGCATGTTTTAGCAGCTAGAGATTTTTTTACACGAATAAGGTGGCTGTTGATGAATCTCTGTGTTATGAAAGGGAGTAGAGTCAATAGAATTAGAGGAGAAATTGGAGAAAAGCTTGACAGGGAGTTTTCCATGTCTCCAGCTCAAAAGAGAGCTTTTCTAAATCAAGTAACAAACAACTGTTCTGTAAGACACGTATATTCTTTCGTGCAGACAAGTACGAATGTTAGGTATATGAAATCACTGAGGCAACTGAATCTCGTGGATTTACTCAAACTAACAAGACCTGCAATAGCCACATTTTTGGAAGTAATAAAGGACCTCGAACCTTGGAATACCGCTGAGCAATACTCCCCAATTGTGGAAATAGAATGACGAAGAAATTGAAGACTTTGCGACAGAAGGGGTGCAGCTAAATCTTTACCAACTTCTAGTAAATAAGAAAAATCTATTTTTAATATTATTGCTTTGACTTAGTATTGGAAAGAGGACACTAATTGAAAATATATATTTTCTACTATTTTATAAGTAGTAGTTATTGAGTTGATAAGTTTTTATTTCTGTTTATGGCGAAAAGATATTCTGTAATAAAAATATCAATATCAATATTTCTATTTTGATTTATTTGCAATAAATCGCTCATTTGTTATCGGCTTTGCATCAAACGTGCACCAAACGATGTAGAATTATTTTTTACACGTCATAACTCACAAACTGTCAAAGATGCAGTTGCACCCCTTGCTGCAAGGTCCCCAATTTACGGAGGCAGTCGAAAAATCGATTTTTTATTGCATTTTCCGAAAGTACTATCTTTTTTTAATAAAATGCCTCTTGGTTTATATTAAAATTCGCAAAATTGTTGATTTGGAAGCTGAAAATGTCCAGCGTCAACTTACAGCGTCTTTGCCCAGAAACTTTAAACACGTTTTTCTCGAATCTTTTTTTTCTCTTACTTTACCCCTAGTTGCGAATGAACGGAGGTTCAGATCGACTTGAAAAAATTACAGGATCTACAAAACACGTGTCATTTCCCGCGCAATCTATGATATGTTCCATAAAAATCCGAGATTTTCATAAAAAATTAAAAAGTCTCGGATTTTCAGTAATCCACAAACACGACCGAATTTTTCTTGAAATAATCGCCGTTTCTCGGCCACCAATTTAATAATTCTGTTTTAATAGTACTTTTGATAGATTACGCGGGAAACTAACAAAGAAAAATCACACCCTGAGATTGCATTACGTCATTTTTTCAAACCAATATTACAGCAAAACCACCGAAGAACGTTAAAATGTTTACCAGCCAGCACCGTCATTTTTAAAGCACAAATATATTTCATAGCAACTTTTTTCAATCTCTCTGATAATAATAAACATTGGGTAAAAGGATACCTCCGAAATTGCTCTCATTTTCTTACAAATACATTAAAAAGAAAGTGTTTCTTTCACAGAAAACCACAGCCTAGTCCCCTTAAGCTATCCAAAAAGACAAAGCGCAACTTCCGTCACCTCCGTCGACCTCGCTTTCCATAGCGACCCAGCGCGAGTGTCCCTCGCACCCCCGTCCATCCCTCGCGAAACAACGACATGGAAGCCCGTTTAAACAATCCAAGACCACCTCATCGGCGACTAATTGTAAGCCCAGCGATATCCGCCTCTAGCACCCGCCGAACAACGACGAAGCCGCGAGGAGATCGTTACCAAAAAACGACGACAAAAGCGCGAGTCCCGCGCCTAATTCGCGCGGATCAACGGAGGCAATCTACCCACCCCTTCCCAAAATGGGCGAGGGAAACTGGCAGCCTCGCCGGAACAATGTCGGGGAGAAACGCGTGGCAGGGTGAAAGTTGTAAAGAATTAGTTAGAGAAAAGTGGAGGAAAAATCGGGGAGCGTTGGAGGAAGAGGCGATAGAGGGTTGCCGAAGAGACGCGCTCTCCCCGGCCCGCTTAGGGCCTGGGGCCGCCTAGTTCGGCGAGCGTCGCGACGCCACGCCAGGCAAGCCTTTTTCGTGCCTGTCGGGCAAGCACCATCCCACGAGAATGCGGGGGCGTCCTGACGAGAGCATATATTCGACGTCGCGACGCTCCCGAGGCACAGACGCCACTCCAACTCTGTCCCGTGCACGGTACGTAGAAAGCACACGATCTCGGCGACGATATCCCGTCTATCTGGATACTATCGGCCGCGCCACCGGCGGGCATCGGCAGCGCCCAGGGTGCAGACGAGATCGACACCCTTCGCCGATCCGCGGCTCGTTTCCATCGTTCGGTTCCACCGCGGCCACGCCGTCCGGTTCTCGACGGTTTAAGGGAGCGGTCGAGTTTCCTTCCGGTATCTCGTGTCCTGAAATAGCAGCCGGGGTTAATTATACTCGTGCCTTTGGATAACGAACGCTGTAGTTTTGTTGAGGGGCAATCGGCTCACCCCGATCGGTTAAATATTGAGAAAAGTTGCACGCTTTTATGCTTCGGTGTTGGACGCTGGTTCAGTGCTATCGAGCTTTGTTTGATTTTCTTCTGGTTTAAAGGTATATTTAGAAATTTCATTTGGGCGTTGAGATTGGGGATTCTATTTGGCTTTTATTTTTAATTGAATTGGATTCTATTTGGTTTTTATTTTTAATTGAATTTTAGTGGTAATTTTCAGGTGGTATTTTTCAGTGATTTTATGGGGAACTGAATGTTGATTTAAGTGTATCGTTATTTGTGGATTGTGAGGGAGTTTTTTTTTTTATTTTAAGGAGTATTTTAGTCTGCTTTTATTTAATCTTTCAAGTTACTTTGGTAGAATATGGTGCGGTGTATATTATTCTCGTATTCGATAGTATCCAATGTTTTTTATTTATATTCAGGTTAAGAATCTTCTTTTTTTACTAATATTTTTGTTTTTGCTGATGGAAAGCCAGGTCTCAGGTAGAGGTTTTCGAAACAATTGAAAGAGTTTTCACTTTCTACTAACAGCTGCAATCGAATTGCCCTGTTCGAAGAGGGGCTCCTCTCTGTTTAGAGTTTAGAGCAGTGAATTGCAAGAAAAACGTTTTACTAATAAGTTATCGTATATTTCGAGTAAATTGAGAGACTAATGGAAAACCTTAGAGCTTGTAATACGAAGGAAGATTTAACGTCACTCTCAGTTGCCATAAGCTCCAATTTCAAAAGAACTTCCTAATCACTCATAAAATACATACCATACTTTGCAACATAATTCAGTAACTGTTGAAACACAAAAAGCTTACTCGACACTCAAGAAACCTGAACAAGTAGATTGTAATTGTACCCTAAAATCTCGATACTCTACCAAATTTTTTTCACCCGAATCCGTAACCAAGTACCCAAAAATTTGATCGTTTGGTTGTCGATACAATCGTGCCCTCGAATACTCAAGTAGAAACGTAACAGTTCAACAAGTTGCCGTCGCGAATTCATCGATCTCTAACGCTCGTACAAGACCTGGCAACGAGAGAGACACTTTCCATCGGCCAAGACGCGAGAGTATTTTCGTGTACAATCTTTTCTGTCGCCCGAGGATCGTTTTATCCGCCGAGGGTTTCTTCCCCTGGCTTCGAAATTCTTCTAACCAGCTAATCAGGAGTAGGCCAGAAATACGCGGCGCGGGGCGAACGGCCGGCAGCTATCGTCGTGTTTAGGCATATTCGAGGTCTTTGCCCGTGTGCGCGGCTCGTCCTTTTGTGAGCGGGGCATAATTTTGGCACGCGCGGCCCTCGTCGTTATGCTTTATCCTCGTGGCCCGAGGCGAGCCGCGGCGAACGGAGCCGGTGTTGCCCACCATAATCGTCGCTTGCACTTATTAGGGATCGCCCGTCGGTCGTACGTCTAAAGTTAGCGCCGCGGCGCACCGAAATAGTGCCGCGACGCCGGGGCCGCTTGCCTATCGTTTTATAGGCAACTGGGTCAATTCTGGCGAGCATCGACGCTTTCCGCGAAAGCCTCACCGAGCCACTCGGCTCCCGTGCATACATATTTCCTTGCGATTACTCGCTCCCACTATAAACTAAATTTACAATTCGATATTTATGCAAAGATTTATGAAAAAGATTCTATCTTTCCTTTTTGATTCATTGATTTTTGTATCTCGTTTCGTATATTTATACGCCGTTTTTGATTTTTATGGGAGAGTCTATTAGGTGGTTTTAATAGATTAAATGGAGTTAAATGGAGCGAAGGTGTTCACGCGTTACGTTAATAATTAATTCGAAACTATATACAGATTCGGTAGTTTGAGTTCTCAGCTATTTTCGCGAAGTAAGACGTCCCTTCCTTCGTGAATTTCCATTTTGAAACGGTATATCGTGAATTGGGTGTCAGTGTGACGCGTCACGAACCTCCGTCAGACTTATGCAAGAAACCAGACAGACTTCAGAGACTTAGAAGACAGATAGGTATTCGAGGAGATGAGATATTAAGATGAATCTAACAGCCTGTAGCTGTCTTACATTCTATGAAACGAAAGCACAAGGAGGAACCAAGAAAGGCCGCGATTTCTGTTGCAGAGCATTAAAAACGAAGAAGAAACAAAATGTGTGACGACGAAGTAGCAGCCCTTGTTGTGGACAATGGATCCGGTATGTGCAAGGCCGGTTTCGCCGGAGACGACGCCCCCCGCGCCGTCTTCCCCTCGATCGTAGGTCGCCCCCGTCACCAGGGCGTGATGGTCGGTATGGGTCAGAAGGACAGCTACGTCGGCGACGAGGCGCAGAGCAAGAGAGGTATCCTCACCCTGAAATACCCCATCGAGCACGGTATCATCACCAACTGGGACGACATGGAGAAGATCTGGCATCACACCTTCTACAACGAGCTGCGCGTCGCCCCCGAGGAGCACCCGGTCCTCCTCACCGAGGCCCCCTTGAACCCGAAAGCTAACCGCGAGAAGATGACCCAGATCATGTTCGAGACCTTCAACAGCCCGGCCATGTACGTGGCCATCCAGGCTGTGCTCTCCCTGTACGCCTCCGGTCGTACCACCGGTATCGTCCTGGACTCCGGCGACGGTGTCTCTCACACCGTACCCATCTACGAAGGTTACGCCCTTCCCCATGCCATCCTCCGTCTGGACTTGGCCGGTCGCGATCTGACCGACTACCTCATGAAGATCCTCACCGAGCGAGGCTACAGCTTCACCACCACGGCTGAGCGTGAAATTGTCCGCGACATCAAGGAGAAGCTTTGCTACGTGGCCCTGGACTTCGAGCAGGAGATGGCCACCGCCGCCGCCAGCACTTCCCTCGAGAAGAGCTACGAGCTTCCCGACGGGCAGGTCATCACCATCGGCAACGAGAGGTTCCGTTGCCCAGAGGCTCTCTTCCAACCGTCCTTCCTGGGCATGGAATCCTGCGGCATCCACGAGACCGTGTACAACTCCATCATGAAGTGCGACGTGGACATCCGTAAGGACCTCTACGCCAACAACGTGCTCTCCGGCGGTACCACCATGTACCCCGGTATCGCTGACCGCATGCAGAAGGAAATCACCGCCCTGGCCCCGTCGACCATCAAGATCAAGATCATCGCTCCCCCCGAGAGGAAATACTCCGTATGGATCGGCGGCTCCATCCTGGCCTCTCTGTCCACCTTCCAACAGATGTGGATCTCCAAGCAGGAGTACGACGAGTCCGGCCCCGGCATCGTTCACCGCAAGTGCTTCTAAGCAGTTATGCTCGATTCAAATTATTATTACTATCGATATTGTTATTGCTACACCTTTTCCCAAAATGTACCGTTCACTGCCGCACCGCTTCGTCTAGCGGCACCGTTAGCTCAAACCTATCGGCACTGTCTCTACGCGGCGGTGAGATATTTCTCGAGGAGCATCGTCTGAGCATATACGTCATCTTTTGTATATAAGTTTACATCTACGGAATAAATCAGTCTTATATTCTTACAACCAATGGAAATGTAGGCCTTCATGTTACGATCCCTCGAATCGATGCCTTAACGCGACCGGCGGCTTTCAATTTGCGTGACTATCGAACAGTAATAATTTATCAGTCGAATTAGGAAGACGTTGACTGGTCTGATCGGCGTATCTAATCAAAACCGTACGCAGCACTGTATTATGATTAAAATGTGTACTATAACCCTCCGTGGTCACACCTTCTTATAATCACAAATTGGTCACATGGGCTTCACTGCACCCCAGCGTCATTTTTCAGTTACCATTTTCGAACTTTTGGATCTTTTAACTTTTCACTGATAATTGTACATTCGTAATACTCACACAATCTAACTCACACAGTCTTCTTCTAGAAATGTAAATTTTGATACGATGAAATTTGTAGTTCAAAAAGAGCCATTTTCCTCGGTTCTGAAGAAAGCGATATTTTTCATTTTCTTTTTGCGATAAATCCCCTTTGGGAGTCGTAATGGCGCGACATTTGAATCCGAAAATTGCTCTTGGGGTGCGATACACCCCGTGTGACCACGAAGGGACAATGTGGGTCAGGATGGGTAATTTGTCATTGGTACCGTGCACTTGCAGTTTGATTAAACACATAATAGGGGTGGATTCGATCATTGTGAATTGAAACACTCGGAGTTCCGCGAGGTGGATATATTACACAGGTCAACAGAAGTGGACAGGTCAGAGGGGCATCGAGGAATTAGATATTAAGAAGAAGTTTCTGGGAGAAAGTCGTTTATTACATCGTTGTATAAAAATCTAGCGGCACTCGCGTCTATGTGCATAGACGATAAATATCTTGGGAGGGATATCAGCATTATCTACCATGCATGGGCCGAATGATTCAAGGGGGTCAAGGCTCATTCCCTCTATCGAAATTACCGGGAATATCGGATCGAACTTCTCTACGTTATCGGGAAGAACTTTGGTGCCAACAGGTCCACGATAGACGCACGTTCATCCAGGGACACATTCGTAGGAATCACTGACTCGTCCCTTTAACGCAATCCACGTGTTGAATAATTCTACCATTTCCATTCTTCCTGCTTTGGTACCTGTAAATTATTCATTAATTCAACTCAAATATAGGGCCAAGATTCACGTAGCTATTTCGGAATCGGAACCTTATGCAAACAATAACTAAACCCTTCGAATATTCAAATTTCACTTGTTCAAAAATTTTCGGGAACACGTCACTCGAGATTTTCTCGCGGAATTCTTTCAACTCTCCACGTACAGATAGGGATGAAAATCGTGTTAACTCCAATCGCGGTAGGTTTATCAAAAATGAAAGTAATTAATTAACTACAGTAACGTTTCAATTGAGCGAATAATGGCTAATATTACTCTCAATGCATTCAACCCTACGTTTCACCAAGTACTTGGGTTTCTCACAGTTTTGGAGGCGAAAAAAAAATTGTTCGTCACCTTCGATCCTGCCGATCATCGTCTTCCTCTTGGCTCCCACGAAACTTGCGAACTCTCGCTGGATCCGTTGAATCCACCACCGCGTACACGTACAAGGGATTCCGTGCGAAAGTCCCCTTTGCGACAAAGACGCGCCGTTTCGGGGTTGAAACTCGGCAATGCGAACCCGCAGAGCCAACCGAACGCGTCCACAGTCGCTCTCGCAAAAAGGTGGTGGGGATCGGCGGTGGCTCGAGATGCATCGTCGCCCCGCGCATTCTCAATTATAGAAAGCAGCCTAATTAATTAGATTCTATATATTTTCCATCGGCAAATCCGATCGGTTATTCCCGACGTCACAAGCCGCTGCAAATCGGTATCGTTTAACATTGAAACTCGCGTCACTCCTCGTGCATAATCCGTGTTATTATTATTATTGTTGGCACGGAACGAGCACGCGATATCTCAGGTGTTTATGATCACGAATAATAGATCCAGCACGAGCCACCCACCTCTGTCGCGTCACACGAGGGTTTCGGTTGATTTAATGCGACGGCGAATGGAGAGAAATTACGCATTGTTGAATCGTGGCGAGTTTAAATCAAGATGCTGTCACGTCACTTTCATTCTAGTGGAAGTTCATAGTCTCTTTGAACGAGCTATTCAAGTGCCATTAATTTCTCACAGAATTCTCAGCTTTTGCTGCGAACAACTCGAACCTAGAGCTTCCTCCGATCAATATTATTTATTTATATATCCGGGAAAACCCTTCGGTACATAGAGAATAGAGAAAACCTATGGAGGATAAATAAATAAAAATAGAAAAACAAAAATGGACAAAATAAAGGAAGGAAGAAATAGTGCCGAGATAGAAAACAAGCAAAGAGGAATAAAATACAATGAAAGTAAATAGAAGTTGAGGAGAATATTGTGATATTAACAGATTACCAAAGACTTTCTAATAATCTTACGAGATTTCGCTCGTTACTTAAAGCAACGATACAACCCGAATCGTTGATACGTCTCTAAATGTCCACTTCTAGTTAATTTAACTAAATGCAAATGACAAAGCTAAAGAATTCTATAGATACCCCGCAAAGAAGAGGGTGTAATTTTTATCGGTGTCATCGAATCTATCAGACGCAATATCCACTCGATCCTCGACGTGAATTGGACACAGGATCCAGGAAAGGAGGCTCAGGATTCACGAGGATTTATGATAGATCCCCGCGATCGACGCGAGTCCGATGGTTCGGTAGTGATAACGCGGTGGCCGTCGGCCCTTGGGTGATTAGCGCCCGACGAGCGGCGTCCCTGGCGCGTGACGAGTCCTTATTTGGATCGGGGGGCCGTCGGCCGCCGCCTCGTCGCGACGCACGGCGTCTCTCCCTCTCGGCGTCGCTGCTTAGGGCGGCTAAGGACTAGGCGGCGGCGGCGGGCTGGGACGAGTGTTAATACACGATAGATTTCCATCTAAGGGGCGGATCGCTATTTTCGGCAGCGAACCGATATGGATAAAGGGACCCCACAGAGCCGGCACTGTGCCACTCGCCGCTCTCGGTCTCTTGCACCACGTACGCCCTAAGCGACCGTTGCCGATCCTCTCAATTAGTGAACGGTAAATCGAACGTGTGCCACGCATCTTGCGATTCCTCTCGCGCCGATCCACCGATCGCGGTGGACGATACACCAGCCGAATCGCGGACAGCATCGGTCCTCCAGCCAGCGAATCGGCGGACATACGATCGCGGGATACAGTGAATCGTTGCGCGAGATTACAACGCAGGAAAATCGGTATCGGGGAGGACCGAGCGCAGTCGCGATTCCTCGTGGATCGTCCTCCCTTGATCTTGCATGGTTGTGAAGTGACGTTCCGCGAATGTGATTGCGATGCTTGTGCTTCTGTAATCGGCGACGCTGCTGACGTCGATTAACGATTAGGCTCTTGGTTCTGACGTAACAGCGGGGAACGTAATTTCGTTTTTGATCGAGGGTGCCGATTGCGAATGTCCTTTGAGTAATTAATGACCGATTGGATTTGGTGAAACGGTTCTGCTTTTAGAGGAGTATGACTTCTTGGTTACTGAAATTCGAATTCTCTTGTGTAGACTGGCAACTCGTTGATTACGTCAGTAGCTTCGTTTATAATTACTAATGACGTTTTTGGTGCTCTGGGAACTTTATTAGTTACCCTAACTACTTCCTACCATAATTTGTAATTAGATAACAGTTTTGAATCTCCCTTATTTATCTCGCAGTTTTCTTTTTATTTGAGCTAGTATTTTAGTATTCCTATTTGCAATTGCTTTATACCCTCAAGTTTAGAAAAAATTAGAAAAATTTTGTTGCTTCTCTTATAAATTCGAAACGTTAAGATTTCAATTGATCCTGTAAGGAAGACTAATCTCCAGGATTTAATGCCTGATTAATATAAACTAACTAATAGAATCCACACACGCGCTCACTCGTGTAATGAACTTTTCACAGAAAGTAACACTAAAAGCAATTCAAGATGTGTGACGATGATGTTGCGGCACTAGTCGTGGACAATGGGTCCGGTATGTGCAAGGCGGGATTCGCTGGAGATGACGCACCGCGTGCTGTCTTCCCCAGCATCGTCGGCCGCCCGCGTCACCAGGTTCGTGATACTCGAAGCTCATCCTTAATCCGATTGCGCCAACCTAGCCCCGTTTACAGGACTTGTCACTGACATTTCTCATTACCATTCTAGGGTGTGATGGTCGGTATGGGTCAGAAGGACAGCTACGTGGGGGACGAGGCGCAGAGTAAAAGAGGTATCCTCACCCTGAAGTATCCTATAGAACACGGTATAATCACCAACTGGGACGACATGGAGAAGATCTGGCATCACACCTTCTACAACGAGCTGCGCGTCGCCCCCGAGGAGCACCCGGTCCTCCTCACCGAGGCCCCCTTGAACCCGAAAGCTAACCGCGAGAAGATGACCCAGATCATGTTCGAGACCTTCAACAGCCCGGCCATGTACGTGGCCATCCAAGCGGTGCTCTCCCTGTACGCCTCCGGTCGTACCACCGGTATCGTCCTGGACTCCGGTGACGGTGTCTCTCACACCGTACCCATCTACGAAGGTTACGCCCTTCCCCATGCCATCCTCCGTCTGGACTTGGCCGGTCGCGATCTGACCGACTACCTCATGAAGATCCTCACCGAGCGAGGCTACAGCTTCACCACCACGGCTGAGCGTGAAATTGTCCGCGACATCAAGGAGAAGCTTTGCTACGTGGCCCTGGACTTCGAGCAGGAGATGGCCACCGCCGCCGCCAGCACTTCCCTCGAGAAGAGCTACGAGCTTCCCGACGGGCAGGTCATCACCATCGGCAACGAGAGGTTCCGTTGCCCAGAGGCTCTCTTCCAACCGTCCTTCCTGGGCATGGAATCCTGCGGCATCCACGAGACCGTGTACAACTCCATCATGAAGTGCGACGTGGACATCCGTAAGGACCTCTACGCCAACACCGTGCTCTCCGGCGGCACCACCATGTACCCCGGTATCGCTGACCGCATGCAGAAGGAAATCACCGCCCTGGCCCCGTCGACCATCAAGATCAAGATCATCGCACCCCCCGAGAGGAAATACTCCGTATGGATCGGCGGCTCCATCCTGGCCTCTCTGTCCACCTTCCAACAGATGTGGATCTCCAAGCAGGAGTACGACGAGTCCGGCCCAGGCATCGTCCACCGCAAGTGCTTCTAAGGTGTCGCGCCCAGCACGGGGAGAATCACGATTTTCGCCTGCTTTCCTCTCTCTTCTTCCTTCTATACGCTCACCCAGCTTAGGAGAGAGGAAGAGAGAGGAAGGCAGACATTTTTTTGGGGGGACGAGGTTTGGGGAAACGAAAATTACTGAAGTGCCTTTATTCTACACATTTATCAGACTGTACTTTACTTTGTAGTTTATACAACACGACTGTTTGTTATTAACGTTAATTAATTTATTGATAATATCCTCGGCCACTGCAACGAGCCCTTCTCGGTCCTGTAAACATGTACACGCTGGCGTACATGCGCACACACCACGCACACGGATACAGACACACGCAAAAAGCTTTCTCGAAATCGCGCGCGCGCACGTAATTCGGCATTTGCGATAGGCGCGGGGTGGTTAATCTGCTCGAGATATTCAAGTATACGACGAAAAATGGAACCTTAACCAGGCGCATCGACGTCGGCTCATATTGCTGCCTGGCGTATTGTTCTTCTTATTATATCATACAATTAATGATAATAAAACTGTATTATATAATAACGCTGTCGGATTATGTGAACCTTATCGTTCAGCGCGATGGCATAATGGACGCGGACAAATTGCTGTTTCGTACACGAAGAAATTCGTGAGAAATATTGTGTTTCGCACTCTCAGCACGTTTAATAGCGAATACAGTGTGTTCTGGCGCACGGCCAGAGCTCTGCGCAACCTTAAGCGACTATATTTTTATTTGCCTCGATCGGGACGAAATCGTTCGCGCATCAGTAAACGGGAGCGACTAGTATGCTTTTGGATTCGTTCTGTACAATTCAATCGTTGGGAGATAAATGGCAATTGTTACTTCGATCTAGGAATAGTATCAGCAGGAGGCATAACTTGGCTTGGCCATAACTCGTATTCGTCGATCAGACAATGATCGCGGCGAAACGTTTCCAAGAATAGAAGCAATTAAATTTAGCTTATCTCTGCAGGTCTTGTCTCTTCGCTTGGGAGGACTTTAAATCGCAGATGTTGAGAAAATCTAAGCGCTCTGTTAACTTCTCTATTCCCTTCCGATCTCTCATCACTGTTTAGACTATACGCGTTCGTTTATGTTTTCTTTATTATTTATTCATTTTACGTTGAGCAATTTAGGATGTTTAGCCATGCTTCTAGAAACGCTGGTATAGGTCTGATCTTCGACGTGGTTTCTGCCGTTGTTTTGGAGGCGGCTTAGCCCTTTCCGCGAAGGGAGGAGCAACAAACGAAGCAGTAACCCAACACGGCGGGCAAAACCGCGGCACAAATAAAGAAATAGCAAAAATAGAATTGTCGGTAGCCGGCTAACATGGATGCCCTGGCTGTCGCGGAGTACATGCCGGGGGTCCCCGGGAGTGTCTTCTAGCCTTACAAGGCCCCTGGGTGACTTACGTTTATTCTGACGCTTCTTGGTCTAAAATTAGAGCCCCGCGCTCTTCGGGACGCACATGCACGCGTGCGTGCACCTGCATGGGGTGGTCGCGCGCCAGCTTAGGCCGACTCTATCGCGTACAGTACTCCGCAGCGACGATTCCGGCGGCCAAGAACGACGATTCTCGTACTTGCTCGTACTGCTGCGAGACAAGTCAGATCGGCTCGGCTAATAAATTAATCCTCTCGGAGAGCTGAACCGATCGACTCTGCTTTCTGTGACTTTCTCGATTCCAGTATTCCGACAGATAATTAGAGCTAGCATGTTAGCTAAAACTAATATGCTAGTTTTCATAATATTTTACTTTATCGAGCTGATCAGCTGGGCTACTGAGGAGCTCAATTAAATTGTGTAGGATGCGCCTCTCTAGATCCGATTATTTATCGTCACGCGTATGAACTTGACTAGGAGAACAAGGTTAGGTGAGCTCGATTGTACGCTGACTTATTACGCATGAAACTTTGTAACCCAGGTATGTTCCTGATTTTATTCTTAATTGAGGAGTGGCACGAAAGACTAGGGACGCAATGTTTTATTCGGTAATATAGAGATGGAGTTGTTATCGATGATTGCTCAATGCTCCATTTGTAATACAGCGAGGGAATAAAAGGAGGAAGAGGAGGAACTTGTGTCAAGCTGGCAGGGACCTTATGCGGCCCTGATTACCTGGCATAGTCTTGCTTATTTATTTAGTGGACGAGTGAAACACTCTGCTGTGTTGCAAATTAGGAGTAATAGATTAGGTGATATAGCGAAACAGATATGCAAAGAAACTTCTACACTTGTAACGGAGAATGGACAATTCAGTCTTTGTCTCACGGATCGGAGATTCGGAGCCCACTTCCCATTTTCGCATTGCACGCAACGTTATCGATTTAGAATAGAATACGATCACCACGCTACTAGCGGTTAGAATTGAAATTCAGCGCTCCCACGTGTATTTTTTACCATCGGGAGAACCTCGCCACAGCCACAGACCAGGTAAGTATAGGATAGACTAATCATGCAATGTAATTTTGTGTCCCACCAATTTTGTGTCTTCAGTTTCGTGTCACACCCAACGTTATCGATTCAATCCTCGCCCTAACGGTGTTTAGCGTAAGTTCCTGAGGCGCGAAGCTTGAACTAAGCAAATTAAATGTATTAGAAAAGAGTTAAGGGTGAACGTTTCAAGATTTGATATTTGTCTTCGTCTCCTTCTTGAAAAAAAGGAAAATACGAAAAAGTTTGTTTATTCTCCTTGCAATTTGTCGTCGACCTCGTAATAGTCCAGACGTGTCATAATAAAGCAAGAATCGATATCCATAAAATTATTTTGTTCCTTTCAAAACCAGTTCCGAATTATTAACGTTACAATTTAGCTTCAGTTTATTGAGTTTCAGTTATTAATTACAAGATATTTAGTTCATTTAGATAAACGTGTTTCGCGAGCAGAGCCCCTTAGGAATTCCCCAGGCGGCCAACAAAAATAAGATTTCAATGCTACGAGTGGTGGGAATTAAAATGAAATATTATCGAAAATATTCAAAATCTAAAAACGGTCTGAATGTTGAGTTACGACTAATTTCAAGAAACATTTTGATAGAAACACAATTTGCACTTACTTCCATAAATCTCGATCTTAGAAAAAAAGTATTTCGTTAAATTCTTTATATTCAACGGGATTATTACTAGCGTACCTATATTAATTCTATAATTATATGTATATAGCTACAATGTTAATACTGATACGTATTGCAAAGTATTAATTATAAAATTAATTCTTTGTATAATATAAAATAGTTTTTAGTTGGACTTCGTGTAAATGAATACCCCATAAAAAAAACTTCAAAAAAGTAAAAAAATTACGCCAAGTACATAAAAAATAAATCACAAGAAATAGAAGATAATAAAATAATAATACAAAGTAAAAAAAGATGTGAAATCAGAATGAGCTGCAAGGACATAAAGGTGCTTTCTAACGGCGCTTAAGATGACACAACTACACAGCTAAAATGCTGTGTTCATACATTCCATTACTCATATCGCGAACATTTTTTAATTAACCCAACAAAAAGAATCTCATTTAAAAGCATTGTCGTAAATTAATAGCTTTACAAAATTAAGGATATACAAAAATTGCGCCAATTATAACAATGGCTATTTATACAAATAAGAAAATGTATTAAATAATATTAAGCAGATAAATTTTTATACAAATAAATATTTTAATACGAATAAATATTTTATTCAAATTACTTGGCGCTGCTCCCCGAATTGGTGTTGCCAAACTGAATAAATATGTATAAATCGCATTAATCTTTTTCTTTCTTTCTTGTGCGTGCGTTCGTGAATGTGTGCATATACTCCGTATGATATTAGAATTAAATAAATATATATAGAATAAATCTGACTGCGTTTCTAATATGTATATGCATATCTTTCTTTCTTGTGCGTGCGTTCGTGAATGTGTGCATATGCTCCGTATGATATTAGAATTAAATAAATATATATAGAATAAATCTGACTGCGTTTCTAATATGTATATGTATATGTTTATATATATTTTAGGTTGTAGGGGAGTTATTGTAAATTATTACTAAGACGATTAACTTTTTTTCGGTTTCGCAGCGCCAAGTAATTTGAATAAAATATTTATTCGTATTAAAATATTTATTTGTATAAAAATTTATCTGCTTAATATTATTTAATACATTTTCTTATTTGTATAAATAGCCATTGTTATAATTGGCGCAATTTTTGTATATCCTTAATTTTGTAAAGCTATTAATTTACGACAATGCTTTTAAATGAGATTCTTTTTGTTGGGTTAATTAAAAAATGTTCGCGATATGAGTAATGGAATGTATGAACACAGCATTTTAGCTGTGTATATGTAGTTGTGTCATCTTAAGCGCCGTTAGAAAGCACCTTTATGTCCTTGCAGCTCATTCTGATTTCATATCTTTTTTTACTTTGTATTATTATTTTATTATCTTCTATTTTTTGTGATTTATTTTTTATGTACTTGGCGTAATTTTTTTACTTTTTTGAAGTTTTTTTATGGGGATCTCACTTCTTTTTACAAAGATTATAATGTAGTAGACAGAGGGTTTTATTATATAGCCCACCAAAATATTTTCAAACGCCGCCATAATTACCACAGATCAATCCCATATAGCATCTATGGGATTAATTGGATTATTATTATCTTCTATTTTTTGTGATTTATTTGATTTTTCATGTACTTGGCGTATTTTTTTACTTTTTTGAAGTTTTTTTATGGAGATATATATATTATTTTGTACATGCATGGTACAAATTTCCAGAAGCTTGTGTGAAAGGAGATGCTTCTCAGTCGAACCATCTCCGGACAACTTCCAAGTCTGCGACTCTACATAAGAAATCTATTAAAAAAATTTTGGCGACTTACCTTATTAATTGAGACAATAATTCAGTCTTCTATGTAGTGTAAAAACTCGTGACATTCCAAATTCGGACAACTTACTTTATACTTAGCACTTGGTAGGTTATAAAATTCAAAATAGTATATATAAGTATGTATGTACAATGACGGACGACGATCCCTGCCGAATAATCCCGAGAGTCGACGAAAGAAGAACGAACATGTGTTGGCTGAAGGTGTGTGTCACGCGTATATACGTATTATGTTGACGAAAAATTTCTTGGAGAAGGAGAATCAGGAGACAGAGAAAAATCTTAATAATCCGACTGATCCATGAGACGATATTATGATATCTCTGTCATTCGTGGACCGATTTTATTGAAATTGGTCTTATTCGAAAGCTTATATGCGGTTTACATAAGAAAAATGCCTTTAAATTTAGAAAATATTGCAGGCGTGATGAGATAATTAATGAAATAACTTTCAGGTTAGGTTGGAATAGCCCGCGGACGAGTAAATGATAGCGGTAGCGACAGTCGACATATACAGGGTGTCGATCATGTACTTGGCGTCGAGACGCTACCGCGTCTCTAGATACTTGCAGGAATATTTGTAGAAATATTTAGAAGTACACTTTACTTTCTACAGACGATGATGTCTGGAATTTTAATTAACTCCTCTTGCTAGTAGGAGCAGCGTATAATGTCTACAAGAGCTCGAGTGATTATTACACCTTTATTCAAACGTTTAAACAGTTCCACAGTAACCGTGCGCAAGACTTTGAAGAACTCTGCCCCTTAAAATACGACAATAAACACTTTGTTTCAACGTTTTTTTTTATTAAAACCATACCATACAATTCGTTTCAAACTTCTACGCAAAGAACAATTATCCTTATGAAGGTTCAGAACTAACGAAATCTTTCACTTTTCATTTTAAACTATATACATATTGTATTTATACTATATCGTATACTTTGATACAAACAGCGGTAGCGTATTAAAGTGGTAAGTTTAAGTATTTCATAATGATACTTAAATAATTTTACTTGCCAACACCGTTAGGAGGCTAAAGTGAAAATGAATGACAACGTATAAATAGAAATGTATAAAATCTGTTGTACTCTCGGCTAACTGAACTCGCTCCGTATTAAAATAAACGCGTACCAGTCACGTCCTAGAGTTGACCAACCTTTACGCGTTCAGATCATTACGGAACGAGCGCAATCTGCCAATTTTTATAATTGCTCGAAGATGAGGTACGTAAGTGGGACAATCAAGCCCGTCTTGGTCCAAGTACTGGCCAGCAGAGTTTTCACCAGCCACCAAATGAACCCTAATACCGCGGCTTGCAAACCCAAGTGTGCAACCATTAATCTGAAAAGTACGAAAATGTAAATAAGCGACAAGAATCGTCGTACGCCTTCACGATTCGAAATATCTTCCTCCCTGATTACGATTGTACGTACATTTTATCTTTGGCGCGTGCTTTTTCCAATGTTTTTGGAGATTCGTTATTCAGATAAGTCCTGACTCCTTGTGTCAAGTCCACGAAATAATCTTCCCATACCAGTGGCCTAATATCTACACCGAACTGTTGTTTATCCGTCTCTGACAGCGACTTATGTAACTCCATGGTACGAGGATTATGAAATCTCCATTCGGTGAAGATAAACGTCTTCAGACGGTCCAGCGAGTTGTTAACATTGGTGTGTAATCGCACCAGTCTAAAAGCATCAGAATTTTCGCCGACTTCGCCTCGTATATGCTGATACCATACGTAAACGAGCGATAATTTACAACTTACATTGGCCGACCTCCCCCTAACTTGGTAACTGTGTCCAGAATGTACGCAGGTATCATATGCACAAAAAACGCGGAGAGCCTGAACAGGAAGATGGACGGCAGGAGTTTAAGATGCGGATACCAAACTGCGCTGCGCAACGGATATTTGTGCAGGAAATGATTAATCTTTGGTTCCACGGTCAGCCACTTGAATGGATTGCTCGTACTGGACGTACAGTGGTATACTTTCAGTTCTCTTCCCCTGTAACAGAAACATGTACGAAGCTATGTAGAAACTGTTCGTAGAACTACATTCTAACGCGAACAACGAAATCCCACTGTACCCATCTCGATCGACAGCGTAAGCTGCAGCGATAAGATTGTTTACAACAATATCCACAGGAATGTAATCGTAAATCAGATGTTTCGCAACAGGCAGTCTTCTTACGACGCCCTTGCTAGCACCCATCAGAAATCCTTGCGGACCGTTCTTCGATATCGTCCATCCAGGGACCGGCTCTTTCCATGCTGCCGTTACTGTAGAAGTGCAAAACGTAAGGACGAACCGAACTCTGTTAACGCAACGAGGAACGCTTGTGTTTAAAAATATTATAAGTACACGCACTCATTGAAGGACGCACGATTGCAGCAGGCACACGCCCGTTCTTGACTTCGTGTTCGGCCAGGTGTTTCGTGAACGTATAAGGGTTCGGATGATTCTTCAGTATGTTAGGCGTTTCGGCTACCAACGTAGCGTCATCTGAATTTTCAACCAATTTGAGTAATTCCTTCACGTCGAAAGGGGGGGAATACACGCGCTCGTCAGCTTCTTGCAATACGGAATTGACGTATGCACTTGAAACGTGTACCAGTGCCTGAGGGGGGGGGCAAAAAACATCTGGATCATGCCACGGTCTAAGCATCCTTTAATTAGCATAACTGGATTTAATGTAATAACTGGATTCAATTAAGTACCAGGAAATGTAAAATATTCGAAATACGCGAAGTAGTTTACCTTGAGATCTCTTATCTCCTGACAAAGTTCGACTACTCGGCGCGTTCCCAATAAGTTAATCCTGGTGGTGGATTTCAGATCCGCTTCGAAGTCTAGCGTTGCCGCAGAGTGGAAAACGACCTGAACATCTTCGACCAGAGTCAATCTGTCCGCGGATGACAATCCCAGATTCTCTTCTCCAACGTCACCGGCGACAGCTATTAATTTGTCGAAAAGATGAGACTTATTCTCTTCCTTGAACCTGTTAAACACCTGAAATAGTAAAACAATTTAGGAAAAAGTTCTGGTAGTTGGAACAACTGTTAAATCGACACATTTAATTCCCTGAAACGTTAATGATTTTTAAAAAAATATTTACAATTAAAATTAAAGAATTTAAAATCAAACAACCGCGGTTATAAAAAAAATACAGGTTAGCGTTCCCCTAAACACGAGCGAAATTCCTATATAGAAGAACGTAACTAGAATTTTTTCCTTCGATCGAAGTGCCAATGCCCTCCGATAGTTAAATTGTTCACGTGGCAAGAAACTAAAGTCGTTCTACGCGCCGCAGAAAGTAAATAATTGTAAAATAAATATCGAATTTATTTGAATTTATATATATATTAATATCCCGGCTCGCATTTCAAACTCACATTCCGCAATAACAAACGGAAATTCAAGCTCCCGTTAGAATGCAACTATCAGCCTGCGTTCACACCCACGAATCTAAGAGAAAAGACGAAGCTAATAGAAATCAAGGCGAGGGTTATCGGATGATTCTGGATTTAGTGGCAGTCTAACGAAAAGGAATCGGTTTCAGGACACTCGTCTACTTCCGTACCGAATTCTTCCGGATCTCCTCCAATCGCTCCTCTATCTGTTTCCCTTTCTTTGGTCGTAGCAATAAATAGATATTTTTCAAGTCCGGGAAGGATCGTAACAACTTCTCTATCAGGCAGACCCCGAGGAAGCCAGTGCCGCCGGTAATAAACACAGTTTTGCCGCTGTAGAAATTCGTTATACCCGATGTCATCGTGATTGGTTTGTTGAGGATCTTTGCCCCGGGCTTCAATTCCAAGTTCTAATAGATCTTAACGACAGATTATGAGTTTATTACTGATGCAAATGTGCGGTACTACGCATTGACAACTGCCGGCAGGAAACGTAGCACGTACGGCGCTGGTTCGTCGTACACTGAGTGAAGAGGAATGAGGGAATCGAGGATGCCCGTCACGGGGCGCCCAACGAATCAACGATGTAGGTGGGATAGGAGAGTGCATAAATGGAGCCAGAAGAGCATGGTTTTGTAGACTTGTCGCATGATTAAAGACATCGAAACACAAGTAGTAATTAGGTTGGGATTAATGGCATATTATTAAACATAAAAAATATCTCCGTCAAGGCTGGAACTGACACGTCCAGTAATTTAGTCGAGTAGGCAGTAATTTAGTAATGTACCAGTTGTTTTACCAAACTACTCAACTCAATTTTAGAGTCCACACACGGTAAATTACTCAAATACTCGCTACTCGACTGAATTTTTGGACGTGTCTGAACCAACCTTTAACGTCACGAAACAATCGATATGCGTCGCGTTCTCCTGGTGGCAGAATCGTGCTGCAACTCGCACAGTTGTTATTAGTCCTCTGCGCCCGATAAGATAGACCAGAGGAGATTTTAAAAACGTCGAAAGAACCGTCGCGATGCAGGCTCGTCCTTTTTTCAGAAATGATTGGAAACTGGTTTCCTAACGACCTCTGCGGCGAGTAGTAAACATTTGACGGAAGATTGTAGTTTGAACCCCAGCCATCTTGATTTATATGGCAATTTAATTGCTGAGAGGGACTGTGCGTAGGTGCCAACGCAGGTGTTGAATTTAGGGAACTAATGTTGTTGGAAGTTAAATGGTACAGCTAGTTATTGCGTAAGTCACTTATCGTAAGTGTATGGAGGTTTAGTAAAAAGATAGGTTAGAAGAAACCCATTAACTGATTAAATATGAAATATTCGTCGTTAATATGTAATAATATTGTACGTTGTAATTAGTATTCGATTGTAATACGCTTTGTTTCATTAAGATTTTCAGTCGGTCAATAATACAGTGTCGCTAGACAGACACACCGCGTTGCGAGAAAATCAATCAAAGTCCGTTAAAAAGAAAATTGCGTAATATTTGACTATGCTACGAGTGACTGACGTGAATACAAATTTGTCTTAAAAAGGAGCTACGTAGAATATTTATGGTAATGACGGAGGAGCAAAAACGAGGGAACCGCGTTCGACAGTGTTTCTCAAAACGGTTAGCGATATTTGGAGAACTGTTTCGAGCGAATTAGCGCCTATAACTTAACTCGCTAAATTTTCATTCTAATGATTTACTGACCAGGCCTTAAATAATCTTTCGAATCTTTTTATGCCGCAAATTGTAGAAAATGAAAAAACTGCAAGAAATCTAAAATGTAAATTCGTAATGAGAGGGAAAACACAATTCTAAACACAATTCGCGTGTTATTCCGTAATGAGTTGCAGAAATACAATTACGACGGTACAGAAGATGTCGCAAGGCTGCTGTCGTAATTTAGAGAACTCGCAAGGCTTGGAAAATTGAGAGACGCTGGATACAGGAGTCTGTCGACTGCCGTTTGCATTTCTCAATTCGCCAGAAAATTAGTCCCCCGCAAATGTAGAACGCATATTTGTATTGTAATCTCCGGCGGACTCCTGTAATTTCAAACACTCGAGGATTGTGTTATGCATTATGCGCGGCGCTTTCAATAGCCTGTGCACATCCGTTGCCGAAAAATAAATGCAAGTTTCGCGTTTCTTTAACGGGAAGAATTGCTGCGAGCGGTAATGCGAGACCTGCTTTTGTCGACAGTGTCCGCTGCAGATAAGCAGGAAAAAACCGGAAGGGTCACATTACCCGGCGAACCGTCTGATAATTACGGTTGCCGATTAATAATTCGATTTACTTTTTATACTTCCATCTTCGTGGCCTTTTACGTAAATGTAGAAAAACTTGGGAGACAGCCTAGCACGCTGGAACTTCGGTCAACTCGTCCTGACACCAGTTCTTCGGAATATATAAAAATAAATGCAATTTCCGGCTCGATGTCCTCCTTTCCTCGGCTTTAATTATGAAAGTAAGTATTTCCGTCGACTATCACTTTCCACCGCTTTCTATTCCGCAGCGATATGTAATGCATCCAGTCATATAATCTAGCGCGACTCTTTCCAACATGCACCTCTATATGTTGTACTCGTAATTGCGTTTACACGGTTCAGAAACTATTTAACATTAGGATCTCTATTCTGTCGTGCAGAGGTAATAGAATTATCACATAAACGTCGCACACGAATGATTTACGTGTAATTCTGCATTACCAGTTAAGGCCACAGAATGAAGGTATAGTCACTGTCTCCGATTATGCCGCAAGCCGTACGTTGGGTTCTACTGCAAATTATTCCCGACAGATGTCAGGCTAGATCTTGTTGCGACGGCTTCTAAATAGATGACGTTTGGAAGCAGGGGAAAGCATTTTGCGGCAGCTGTTATCGTCGACATCGGAGATTTTTACCTCAGAGTAACTTCCAGTAACTTTTCCGATTGCGAATCACTGGAGATATGATATCGCACTTGCAAAGCATCGCCAGCTCACGCTTTCAGTTGAGAAGCGGAGAGATTTGCGCCTACAAGCTTGAGGATTTTATCTTTTATGTAGGGCACGGGGAAGAGGCGGGGGATTAAATAAGGTGATAATGAAATAATTTCATTGGGGTGGTTATTCAAAGGAGAAATTTTCTGCCACGAGTGCGGTTAGATTCCGGTGATTTATCTAGCTCGTAGCCCTCTGGCGTTGGGTTCGGAAAGCGTTATCACAGTCAAATATATTTGCAGTGATTGATAAACAAGGAGGATAATATTTTTTTGTAACTTTTGAAGATTCTGGTAAATAAATTGCGGTTTTTTTTTATAAATCCACGTTCTTTATTGTTATCGGAGGGATTCGTTGTTATTACTGAAATAAATATTCTATGTGCGTTTTATAGGCAGAGTTTAAACATTAATTTCGCTGTTATTTGATAATCGCACTTGATTAGATGGTAGATTCGGTTTAGGTTGGTAATTTGTAGTTTTAGTAAACTTTTGTTGCAAGAATTTAACGCGGGCGCATTTCTCGTTTTCTCGGCGCCCCTTGATTATTGGCATCCTGCATAACTTCGTAGTCGGCAGTCTCCTCAACACTCTTGCAGCGCCTCAATTCGAAAAAAACGTGTGCTTATTTATTCCAAAATTAAATCAGGTTTTAGTGTGATTTACTTGGCACAACTTTGATTGTTTATAAAAACCAGTACGCATGGGCGTCCGGAGTGGGTGCAAAAGGGGTATTTGCCCCCCTGGTTTTTGAAAAAAGATCGCTTATTTTTAAAAACTGATCTTTATCAAGTTTATACTAAATAAGTGAATATTTCTAAATTTCAGATTTAAATTTTTAATTAATTTGGCACTACAAAATGAGTCGGAAAAAGCAAGCGGGCTACTCGTTTTTCTATTACTATATTTTTCTTCACCGCCACCTCAAAGTTACCCCCTCCTGGAAAAAAATCCACGGACGCCCTTGCTAGTGCGAATACATGCATGCGCTTCTTGTAATATTAGAATTGCCACGCCTATGCGAATTATAACTGTGCAACTTAGAAACGCGCTCGTGGCTAAAATGTCACATGTATAATAAAATTATAGATGCAAACGCGACTGCAAAAACCCAATGACATGGCATGTTGTGCCACTGTAACAATCCCTGGTTTTCAATAATATATATATGAATATTTTTTACCACGCCAATTCCGTAAAATTAAAATATATCTCCATATAATGTAAATTAAGAAGTTTAACTCCACCGTATTTAACTTTCAACTAAATTTTAGTTAGGACAGTTAAATATCAAATCGGTTTAATAAAGGCGATAAGATAAGCACAGGAATCTGCATATCAGATCCCCAATAGATTTTCCAAAAGTTACGTTGCATATCACGTTAAAAGTATAATCCGATAAAGTCACTATACTTCTAAGAATTAAATAGCAGAATTCTAATAATCACTAAAAGGGAATAGGGTTACGATAATTCAGCGCTCGAGCTAAAAACGATATTTTATTGAGAACCAAATTACAATCCGTGTAATTATGAAAATCGATATTACAGGTAAGCGTGGAATTAGAGCATACGTAGCTTCGGAGCAGAGAATCGACAAGCAGCAGAATAAAAGGAAATATGGTCGGCTGCGTCGTAAGGGTGGGACTAGGAGCGATAATGGATGAAGGTGGAGAGGGGGCCGCCTAGTGACTTTTCACGGGAAACAATTGCCTTGCCTGGGGGGATTTGGCGGTTGCCCCAAGATGGCGGACTCGGTTGGCGTGCGACAAGCACGAGCTGAAAAGTGCCGAGACCGCGAGAAGTTCGCGATTCTGTGTTAAATCGGTAGCGCGTGTTTCACGCGTGGACAGCTCGAGGATCGTCGACGAAGAAGACACGCTCGGATAATCTAGGTACGTGATAAATCAGTGACACGGGACCGTTTTCTCTCGGTACGGGGTGAAAAGCCGCGCCTACTGCTATCGTGGGCTCACGATGTCGTGGGTGTGCATGGAACGTCTCTCTTCCCCTATTTAACCAGCGTGTCGCTGTTCTCTCGCGTTGACAGCAAAACCATCGGGACGCGCGATCCTCGCCGCGGGGGCCCGCGATCGCGTTACGGAAATTCATAGTGGGGATATTGAGGTTGGCATGCGAAAATCGAACGGTCGAGTGGCACGGCCGACTCGTCCCGATTATATTCATCCGCGTATATCTGTTGCTTTGCCGTTTGATAACAGAAACCGCCGTCGAACGGCCGCCAGCGTAATTCTACGATTATACTCGATTCCAGACGTGCAACTTTCCCGCCGTGCCCGTCCAGAGATATCTCATAAATATCATCCTATTCCTGGTTCTCGACGGATCCATTCCCGAGCCGTTCCCGATCAGCGGGCCTCCGCCGCATTCGCCGCCGAGTGGCTTCTCCGCCTTGTCACCGGGAACATACTTTTTACCCCTCTGCTTCTGCATCAAAGCCGATGATTACCGCCTCCTTTGACGCATTGTCTCGGACCCGTGTCAGTGTTCCCCGTGCCTTACGTGTGTGGGTGCGTTACAGCTCCGCGGTGGGCCGTGTGTGCGCGCGCGTTTCTTGGCGTGCGCAACGCGACCCGCATGCCGGTTCATCGTGTAAAATAGTCGTGACTCGTATCTCCTTGATTTCTCCTGCTGCTCCTTCGTGCTCTCCTAGGTACACGTACATATCTACGTTCGTAGGCAAAGGGGTCGCCCTCGCCGCGCGCTCTAGCCAATTCTTATGCGTAGAATTTTCTTCTCCCCCGCCCCAACCTGGGACCTCGATGAAATTTCTACATACGGATAATGCTAATCTCTAAGAATTCGTCGCTTTCGCCGAGGACGGTTGTCGGTTGTACGGGTAGTGTAGACACACCTCTACGTGGCTGCCAGTTCTCGTGCTCGAGGCGAGAATAAGTCGAGAACGAATATCGTTGACCCTTCGGGTGCTGTGAACGCTTATAACTGGTCAGCCAATTAGTGGACGTGGTGCGGTGAACGCCTATTGGCGTCCGGCAAATATGTTTAAAGGGATATGGTTAACGATTTCTGCAACACAGCGCGTGCTGGCTTTAAATTCTTAGCACCGTAAGGGTTAATATGACACTTGCTAGGAACGGATAGATGGCAGTGCGCGCGGGTGGAAAGAATCCTGGATGTACAATTCTGTCATTATTCCCCTGTGTTTGAACCGGTGTCGATTGTCGGCGGTGATTGAACCCTGTCGTAGTGATACGTACGTCCATTCAGTGTCTAATAACGATTGAACACCGTCGTTGCTGATCCATGCAGGGAAGAGTTAGATGGCTCTGTGGACAGGTGTAAGGACAGTGCCGATGCATTCCTATCTGCTTGTCATTTTCTTGTGTCTGAACCGGTGTCGAGCGGTTTATTATAGCGGTGTATCGCGTTAGTCATAGCTGAGTAAATAAATATGATTAATATGGTAACGGGAGTGGAGAAACGCCACGTACACTGTTCTCTGTCGCGAGGGATCGCATACCGTGGCAATAAGATCTTCGCTGACAGGATTTCTGCGGTGAGTCGACTGCGAATCCTTAATCACGTTCATTTAGATTGTTGTTTATGCCCGCCCATCGAAAAGTCATGCAAATTTCGGGGCTCGCGTGTACTTTGTTTCGATGGGTTACGTAATTTCGCGGTAATGATCCCCCGGGTCTATGCAGGCATATAGATAAATATGCTAATTATATTGCGAATATATTATTTGCCAAAGTGATAACGGCTATTTCGAATTATGTAGTGGTTTCCTTTGTATGTCGCAACGTCTTTCTGGCGTGCTAAAGGCATTTTTGGACGATTGGACGAAAGATGACACGCTGGCGAATAAAATTTCGTAATTCACAAACACGGCGAATCAGGCACACCACAATTCCACGTGTAATGGGAACAATTACATCATCCCGACTCGTAATAAGTTCAAGTAGGGGAACTCTGGTGCAAGCTCTGCGTTTGAATTCGCTGAGGTTGTTCGTTAATTAATTTGTTAATTTGTCACCGCGATTCCGATGTGTTCGCACGACCGTGTAATTAGATCGTACTCCACAAGCGTGGAGTCGTAATATAAATCAGTGTATTGGTTACAAGTATCGGTGGAGTCCATTTCTTTGCAAAGATTTATTTTCTAATTAATTTAATCTAAAAAAAATATAGCTTCCAGACGTCACTTTAGACTGTCATTTTTCAATGCACAGAAGGAAGGACTAGTTCTTCAGAGTTTAAGGTGAATGAAAAAAGTTAGTGAAACTAATTTTCGAAGTGTGTGCGTGAATAGAACGAGACTGATCGGATTATAAGGTGGCGAATAATTAATTAGTGGCTGCCCTGCGGCCAACAGTGAACCATGCGCCTGCCATATGCTGTGGTGTGTTTAATACTTGGGTTAAGATTCTTCCAAGACTGGATACGATTCTTCGCCGGGAAGCTTTATCCGGTGTCGGTAAATCCGTGGAACGTGATCAATACAACGCGCGTTGCTTCCGCGTTCGTCCGTTCCGGGTAAAAGGGTTGCCTTCGCGACGAGGGTTGCTCCGTGCACGTTCGACTAACTCGACCAGCCTTTATTCTCTCTTTTCTTCGCTTAACGGTGTGCAATGAGCGTATATCGAACGGAAGAAACATAGTGAACTCCAATCGGGTCGGTGAAAGAATCGACTCGGGTGATAGGGGAAGTTTCAGGACCGTGGACCCTCGCTCTGTACCCTTCCTCGGCTGTCCTGAAATATTACGGATATTTTATCTCTCTATCTAAATAACTTAACGTATTTCTAAGTAACGTAAGATTCATTTTTTTTTTTTTGGAATAGTCAAACAAAAACACTCGCGAGTTGTTCGAGCCCATCACTACTTTCACAAATATCTGCCCAGCTCCAAGTATCCAATCCATTAGTGAAGCGAATAAGTGGAGGGAGGGTTAGTTGTAAGATTCATTTTCTTGGAATAGTATTCAAACAAAAATACTCGCGAGTCGTTCGAGCCCATCACTACTTTCACAAATATCTACCCAGCTCCAAGTATCCGATCCATTAGTGAAGCGAATAGATGGCGGAACGGTTAGTCGTAAGATTCATTTTCTTGGAATAGTATTCAAACAAAAATACTCGCGAGTCGTTCGAGCCCATCACTACTATCACAAATATCTGCCCAGCTCTGAATATCCAAGCCGTCAGTGCCGCGAGTAGGTGGAGCGAGGGTTAGTCGATTCTTCCTTCGATCAAATACATTTTTTTATCTTACCGTAGAATGGAGACCTGATCTTATGGGATAAGATCTAAAATTAGCAGGGAATTTATATTTGCGACACAGGATGGAACCGGTGTATCGCTTACGGGACATGGATGTGACATGCGACAGGATCGTTACGAATTCCAGAAGTCGAAGCACTAATTTATCACATTATGTAAATAACGTACAGTTCTTTTCACGGCTGTCAATTTCGTCGACGAATTTATTCCCTCGCAGGACGCGTGTCTTTTCGACCACTCCGTTTCCGGGAACCTCCCTAGGGTTCAGTGAGAAACAGTCCACGGGTCTGACGAATTTCAAGGAGGGGCGATTCGTCATCGGTGCTGTTTGACGACGCGGCTGCCGTCCCCTGTCGATTGTCGTCGAGAAAAAACTAGTTGTAAATTCGAAGATATCACGTTCCCTTCCACTCCCCGCGATAAGTATCTCTCCTGGAGGTTTGTTGTTTTTTCGTCAGCGACGCGGCGCGTCCTTGCGCCTCCCACGTCACAAGGTAACGAAGTCACGCTCGTATATTAATTAGGAATTTAGCTCGTCGATCCTTCTGAGAAGACTAGCGAGCAAATATTAAAGCAAGTACTCGGTTTTTGCGCCATGACCCGTATTTACGTGGCTGTTGCACGCCCGGGCGTGCAGCATCGCGGGCTCAACTGTCCCTGTGTACACGAGAAGACAACTTGCCACGGCTATTCCAACCGAATCAACCAGCCGAGTACTCGCGAGTACTTGGCAATTCTCGATATTTCCAGCACTCCTTGTACTCGATGGAATTTCGACGTTCAAAGTGCATCGAGCACTCGGAAGGCTTCGATGTTCCCAGATAAAATCCGGCCACAAAAATCAGTTCTTTGCGGTAACTTTTTTTTGATAATGCGGGGACGTAATCTAACTCGCTCCTGTGACAAAGGTGTCTGCCAATGAAACTGAAAAGGCTTTCAGGCGAGAGGCGCGCTGCTTCTTAGTAGCTTATCGCAATAATAGACGTTCCTTATCTAGATGGGCAAATACTCGTAGATCTACCGCTGACTGATTTCAACCTCGTAGCGAAACTCCTTTGAGAATCATTGCCGCCGCTTCTGCGAAGACGCCGAATTTCAATTTTAATATTTAATCGGATACAGGCGACGAGCGCTGTGTAGCTTCTCCTTTGCACTTTGCGCCTACGACAAACTGCAAGATGGGGGAATACCGAGAAATGTTATCATCATAGCACCGCGTGTTCAACGCGCGCTTTGTTTCGAGTTTTTCTAAACTGAAAATTCTGGTCGGGCGAGTCTCGGAAACGGTATTTTCCTGGAAGGATGAGTCATTCGGTCAGAAAAAAGTACTTAATTTTTCGGACAGATTGAAGAATACCCTTTGAACATGGGATGGCTTTTAAATATGAAATAATATGATAACTATAGGATTGGAAAGAACGGTATTGTTGGTGCAATAGAATAAGGAAGCGTTGACGCATCCGCAGACAGTGGAAAAAATTAATTTCACGTATTTTTCGACTTGAAAATACCAGGCAGGATATCTTCCGATAATTTCACTATTGCACGGCGGACTCCGGTGATTCACAGCGTGTCGTTCAAAACAATTATTCGGTGACGCCTCTAAAAAACTTGAGAGTGAAGCAAATGTGTGGTTTCTTACTAAATATCCACTAAGCTTCTGTACCTAGTCTCCGCAGAACATTGAATTTGTATTGATCGGCGACTTCAACACTGCTTTATAATCGAACATTTAATACAAAAATTCCCCTGAACATCTAGATCAGTGTTTCCCAACCATTTTATAGTCGCGATCCCCTTTTAAAATCCTCATATAACCTGCGATCCCCTCCCCCCATATAAGGTAAATTAAAACACTTTAAAAATAGGTATTTCAGAATATAATTCTAACTTAATAATTAAATAAGTGTTCAAAATCGCTTACTAAAAATAACCGTGGCGACCCATTAGAAAACACTTCGCAACCCACAAGGTTGGGAATCACTAGTCTAGGTCACATTATATCTTCAGAAAACGATACAGTTCGCATTTAGCATAGAAGGTGTGTATATAAATACACAATAAGTATGTACTCTGTCCGCCTTAAAAATAATCAAAGTCTGTAGGATCGTAAACGCGTTCACAGTTATCCAGCAACTCATGTTTCACCGTTCACTGCAAAACCAATAACGTTTCTTGTGATCCTGTTAAAAGGATATTCTCGTGCTTTCCTTTGTACCAACTAGTCGGCGAATAATCAGTGGCGGATTTAAGGCAAAAGGCCCAGGTGGAAAACGTGGCGGGGGTCATTTTTGGGAAAAATAAAGAGATAGTTTTTTAGATACTAAAAATGTGTAGGGGTACAGAAAAAAATATTGTGATTCAATAAAAAACAAATCCCCCTTTTTTGTAAGATGGGGCCCCGAGGTGGCTGGTGCTCGTGGGCCGCCCATTAAATCCGCCGCTGCGAATAATGCTTTTTGCTTTTGGAACTTAATTTTACAAATTTATTAAGTACCTACACATAATTAGTAATTCTAAATTTTATTTCTTTCCCCGCGTTTCGCTACGCCCTAGCTATGTAATTACCTTCTACTTCACTATTCTCGCGTATATCCTCTATTGACCATCGAGTAAATACACAAATCATTGCCTCGAGAGTCCGTTGGACCTAATGATCCTCGAGAGATCGTGATCTTGCGAAACAGTGCCGCTGGAAAGTCAACAATTTGCTCGTCCGTTACGCGATAAACGTTAACTGTTAAGGCGCAGCTTCGTACTATTAGCGGAGCATCGCTTTTCGATCCGCGAGAATGCAACGTAATACGTAAGCCAGCGGAGCCACGAGCGGCAGCGGCAAATAACGGCGATCAATTTCGACGCGGCTCGACGGATCTCGAGCACCGTTCACTGAAATTCTAAGCAACGTGGATTCCCGTTTTTAGCGTAGCCTGGCCGCGAACCGACTTGCACCTATTCTCGTGCAACGCTTCCCCGCGTAATTAAGCGGTTCTAAATAGGGGGCATCGTTCGTGGATCGTTTCGCTCTGAGCGCAGATACGCGAGGCCGTTTCGTGGTCAATTGGGTCCGATGCTCGGGGGAACAGTCTTTCGGAGGACATATTTGTTCGGGGGACGAGTGAAGCGTTTGCGGAACGTTGCGAGCTTTCAGCCGAGGCATTCGAACAGTTTCCTTTTACTGATATCGTTATGGAAAGAGTGCACTAGTTTCGGAGATCAAATTTTGAGCCATGCGACTCTTGTTAGGGTGCGAAGGGATGGCTTGATATTTAATTTATTTAACCCATTACCGGAGAAGCATTAAAATAAAAACTCTAGAATTTTCATTGCGTTTAATAAAATAAAAACTCTAGAATTTTCATTGCGCTTAATAAAATAAAAACTCTAGAATTTTCATTGCGTTTAATAAAATAAAAACTCTAGAATTTTCATTGCGCTTAATAAAATAAAAACTCTAGAATTTTCATTGCGTTTAATAAAATAAAAACTCTACAATTTTCATTGCGTTTAATAAAATAAAAACTCTACAATTTTCATTGCGCTTAATAAAATAAAAACTCTAGAATTTTCATTGCATTTAATAAAATAAAAATTCTAGAATTTTCATTGCATTTAATAAAATAAAAACTCTAGAATTCTCATTGCGCTTAATAAAATAAAAACTCTAGAATTTTCATTGCGCTTAATAAAATAAAAACTCTAGAATTTTCATTGCGTTTAATAAAATAAAAACTCTAGAATTTTCATTGCGCTTAATAAAATAAAAACTCTAGAATTTTCATTGCATTTAATAAAATAAAAACTCTAGAATTTTCATTGCATTTAATAAAATAAAAACTCTAGAATTCTCATTGCGCTTAATAAAATAAAAACTCTAGAATTTTCATTGCGTTTAATAAAATAAAAACTCTACAATTTTCATTGCGTTTAATTTGAAAAAATTAACAATTCAAATTAAAAATTTGAAAAATTAATCTAATTGAAAAAAAAATGAAATTTAATGTTGTGTTTATGCAACAACAGCTGTTAATGGCTTAAAGAGGGATATTATATTTAGATTTTGATTTTCTGATTGTAATTTAGGGATATATCATATTGACATCACCCTGTATACTGTCAGATCCTGAGATAGACATGATGTCGATCGTAACACGTCACTGAGATGGGAAATACGTTATTAGCGTAAGCTTGTTCCTTGTTTACCAGGAAAAGTCTTCGTTCTAAACAAATGCAAGCTGAAATGAAGGGTAAGAAGAAAAGACAAGGAATGTCAATTTTTCGGGATTTTGCGATTTATAGCATATTTTGTTGGAGCTTCCTTCAGAAGAAAATTAAACTCACCGAACCTTGTTTCCTTACAGATGGACCCAAGAATCGAAACTTATTTTCTCGATAAAGCTGTTTTGTGACATTCCCCGTTTTTTCCCCTTCAAATATCTATTTTTGTAACTGGTTCCCGGGATGATTTTTAACGATCATCACAGATGGATCCGATATTTTTCCTCCCCGTTTTTATCTGCAAAAGGATCGATAAATTTTCAAATTAAATACCTGGAGACGTCAGACATCTTTTGTTTCACAAAAAGAAAAAGAAATAAGAAACGTGACCGTAGGGTAATCCTTTTGACAGGGGACAAGCAATTTTTGTCCTGCTATCTGGCCACCAAAAGGGGAGCAGAATTTTTTAACGGCTCGTTCGGCGTTGGCTTGGTTTCATAGAATGCGTTAATCTTTTACGGTCCTATTTTTGTCCTGTTGTTCTAGCTGCTCCTTGTTCGTCTGTCTACTTCTCCGCGTTTGGGGATACCTTTAGGCCTCTTATCTCAACGCATTATACGTACAAAAACCGAAAAGACTCCACTTTATAGCCGGAGAACGTCACATGACTCCCGAACTCATCCATTAACGAGCCGTTCGCAAGCGACTCTGACTGCACGCGCTATTAAATTATTTTTCGTTTCGCACACAGTGTTCGCGCGGGTCGGAACAATGCACTGGAGTTTTCTCCGACTGCCCGGTCTAATATTAATTTTATGCTGGAATGCTTTAAATTACCGGCGAGCGTGGCTCTCGTGCGCTGCGTATTGAAATAAACATGATAAAATCTGTCGCGAGGCTCGCGTAGGGCTGCGAGTGTTAATGAAATGGGCTGTCAGGCATAATGGAAACAGGAACGGGGGTGGAAATAGTCTGCTCATTGTCCTCCGTTCGTCTAGAATCCGCCCCTATTTTCGATCACGCTCTAATAAACCAATACGCGGTCGACCCTGCTCGCTAGTGCTTTTCAGTGATCAATGAACCGCCTATGAAAACGGCCCTGGTTCTGTATATACGTCGTCATATTCTTTGTATTTTAAATTATGCATGGTCTCTGTCCTGGGCGCATTTCTTACATAAGGGTAGGTATTGTACAGTAAATGGAACAAGCAAGGAGTTCTAATTTTCAATTTAATTTTCAGGAAGTATATATTTAATTTTTGTTGCTTATTTTTATTACAGTTTATTGAAGCTTTAAATGACGTCAATAGATGAAACTCGATTGGAACTAGTAAACGAATAATATTTGCAACGAGTTATTAAACAAAGCGCGCTGATTATTTTTTCTGCCACTGTCTATTGCCCACATGTTTTCTTCCTTTCCACGAACATTATTAACATTAGGATATCTTAATTGTACAGAAGCCGCGTTAGATTATTATCTACGCTACTATCAGGGAGAAATTCGCGAGGCACCAACGAGGGAAACGTCAAAATCTTTTCAGGGTTTCTTAATTTTTCGTTCTCTTCAAAAATCGTGGCTGGATTCAAAATTTCTTTGTATTTTACCATATGATCTTTAAGGATTGCGTGATCCTCCTATCTCTCCAATCAGTGACCAAGTCTATTTCTGTACCAACAATGCCGGAAATTGTGTTCCAACGACACTCGTCCAACATAAAAATAGTTACTTCTTAATAGGATCCCATACACACTTGACGGATACATTTCGAATGAGTTTTTTTTTTTTTGGAATCGCGCGAAACTCGGTAGGTTCGGCCACTAAAGCTGTCATGAGATCACGGCAGCGACAGTAACTCAGCGCCGTTGATATTCGAATTTTGAAATGCAAAAAACCTCGGTTTACGGCCGTTTGAAGGTCACTTTTGGCGAGTGTGTCCTGTCCGAGACATAATAGCCGAACGGCGCGAAAGAAAAATTCGAGCGTTCCGGCGCACCTTTCCTTGCCGATCATTTTCTTAAGCAGTTGCATTTGGTTTCGGCGTGCAACGCATTTCAACGACTGGTCCCAATTACCGCGGATCGTGCGTTATAATTAGAGAAGAATGTATAGTGAAGAGCACTTTAGGAGAATTTCGTAACGCGTCAAGGCGACGAGGTGCCTGTTTGGGCGGTCTTTAGCTTCAACCGCGTTGAATAACATGTTTATGCCAAAATAGTTCTGTTGGACATTGACTACGAGGAACAAAAAAAAAAAAGAAGAGTGGCCGGCTAGGAGCGGTTACGTAAAAGCACGGGAGGGAAATTAATTGATGGACAGTGCTATCGTTTGACCAACGGTGGGTCTTTTTTTTTTTGGGCCAATGCCACGGTCACGTTTACTCTTTTTTAAATATCCGGTTAGGAGCACTTACTCGACAACGTTGAATAGGTACATTGGCTGAAAAGAAACGGAGCGTGCATATCCTTCGATCAGTAAACACACGTGCAGTATAAATTTTAGATACTTTTTGCGTCTCGGGGGTTTCAGTTTTGCATGGCATTTTAGAAAGAAGGTATAATTGGTAATAAATATTCTATCGGTCTTCTGTTATCATTGATTTGTGGTTTCACTTGATGTTCACTTAGAATTTTCTTTGATTGGAAAGGAAGAGTATTTACCTTTTTAATATAAAATTCTTAGTTTCCGGGGGAATTTTAAAATTAAGATTGAAAGTTGGAATTATAGTTAAAGTTAAACTTGAAGTTAAAGCTGAAATTATAGTTCAAGTAAAAGTTGAAATTATAGTTAAAGTAAAAGTTGAAATTATAGTTACAGTTAAAATTAAAGTTGAAGTTAACGTTAATGTTGAAATTCTAATTAAGGGGACATTTTACTCTCTCGGCTGAAAAATCGGCCACTTTTCGGTGATAATTTTCATAATGAAATAAACACTTAAGGTTTTCGAATTTCTGGAGGTATATTCTACGACTCTTGAAATACAAGAAAAAATCTTTATTGTTTGTTTATTTCATTTGTTTACACAAATATTTCGCAGCGAAGTTGGTGGCTTCAGAATTGCTGGCGGTTGAAATTTCGGACGACTTGATCATTGGAAATAAAAAAACCAAAGATATTTTTAATTTGCAGGAGTATGGCTATCTCGCTAACCACAAATATCTTAAGATTTTTTAATATTTTCCCACATTTTATGTCAATTAAATATAGAAAAGAAGTGCCACTTTCGGTATTTTCAACTTTGATCGCCTGGCATTTTAATAATTTAGGTAAAAAATTGTTCTTTCGTGGAAAGCAAGATAACCATACTTCTGCGAATTAGAAATATGTTTGGTTTTTTTATTTCTAATGATCAAGTCGTTCGAAATTTCAACCGCCAGCAATTCTGAAACCACCAATTTCACTGCGAAATATTTATATAAACAAATGAAATAAACAAACAATAAAGATTTTTTCTTGTATTTCAAGAGTCGTAGAATATACCTCCAGAAATTCGAAAACCTTCAGTGTTTATTTCATTATAAAAACTATTAAGGTTAAAGTTAAAGTTAAAAAAATAAAAATAAAAAATTCCTGCTGAAATATTTCTGTTAGAAAGAAATTCAACGTATTTCAATTTCCATGTATTGGAGTGGCATTTAGATGTCGAAGAACGACGTGTTCCTGCTTGTAAGCTTCAAACTTGTAAGCTTCGCCGAAGATGGCAGAGGTGGTTTTATAGGTTATTGTGGTGGTTGCAGCGTGAAAGCTTTCGTACGTACGAGCTTTTCATCCTTTCCCCCTATTTAGACCTGTCGCGACACGAGGGAAATTTCGATCGGCTTGATGTCCTTCTGGACAAGAACGTTTCGCGAAATGGGGATCGACGTTAGTTAAGTTACAGCTTAAGGCGGAGTAATCGCGGCGACACGCGAGATCGCGATTCGTATTCGCGAAAATTTGCATTCGTCGGTGCGGCATCTGCACGAATCGACATAATTTGCTTGATTTTTATGACCTTGCTAGCGGAAAACGCAATATTCTGGTCTATCCGAGCGTCGGGAACAGGATCTAATCGCCGATTCGCATTTTTTGCGGCTGCGATATGTTATGAACTTTCTCAGACTTAAGTCAACTAGATGCTAAAGAACGAAACAACATCGATTTATTTTATTCTCAAAATTTAATAGTTATAACGTCGATTCAGTCCGAGTCTCGATTTCAGCTCGACTTGGACACCACTCGAGTCCTGATTCAGCATCAATTTAATCAACCATCAATTCAGTGATTCACTCGAAACGTCTTCTGTGATTTCATTTCAGTTCCTCTAATTTTTTAATATCTTCGGAAAGTGTCTCTCCACGTTCGTGCCTCGATTCATCGGTATTCATTGAATGGGAACTCCAGAGATGTGGAAACCCAGTAATTGGGATTTTTATTTACGAGGAGCAGATAGTACTACTTCGATCGCTCTTTTCAACTCGACGAATGGCTCGTGTTTCAGTTAAAAAAGCATAGAGCACCGCAGGATGTTATGAAAGACCGATTAGCATACCTCCTAACGGGCTGCAATTACACTTGTCGCAGGCTCCGTGTAAAAGTTCGCCCAGCGAATAGAGTGTCCATAATTCTCGCCGTTTATTTACCGTTTTTCGTTTTCTCTTTTGCCCTTTTCCCGAGTATGTAGATCAAGGTGGTTGAACGACTTCTCGGCTGCGGGAAAAGGGCGAGCGTTTAGTCGGCCACACGCACAAAATGCAATTAGAAACGCTGTCCGTGCAATTTTCCGTTTTCCACGCCGATTCTCACATTGGCAGGTAATAGTTTCGACGATGTCCAGCCGACTTGTGTAACGATTTGTGAAGTAGTCTAGCCCTGAATTAGAAACGATCAACTCTATCGATTGGAGAACTGTAACTTTCCGTTAACGTGTGGATGAAGTGAGCAATAAGCGAAGTAATGTACGTGGTGTCAGCGGAGTGAGTAGAACACATTCGATATTCACTGTTCGATTTGTTAATAGTTTTTGTCTATTTTGTTAACCCATTAGCGCTGAGTGTGATGTATACATCACATCAGTTTCAGGGTCTATAAAAAAAATCGATAATAAATAATTTTGGGTCCCAAAACGGATCAGTTCTCTAAATGGCTCTGAGATGCAAGCCACTGATGCGTTTACCGCTGTAAATAATGTTTACTACTGTTACTACCATGGAAACGTTTCTGGCGAATGCATCTTGGACATTTTTCGATAACCTGAAACGTTGCTCTTGTTTTCTTTAAAAAGTTGAGAGAAAAATTATTTTTTCTTACATTTTATTTGGTAGACACGTGTAAATTGATTGTTATAGTAAAAGAATATTACTTATAAAGTTTGGTTTGATCAATTTTTAATTTGTAATTACATGTTGAAATTCGTGTGACGTATACGTCACACTGGGCGTGTACAAATTAAAAAAGCAAAATTTTTTTTTAATTCGTATAATGGTTTCTATTGCGCGGACGTCTCCCGGTAAATGCTCCACTACCAAAGAAGTCACGGCAAGCATCGACTTCTAATTCTAAACCCTCGGATCTACAGCGTTTCGACAATGTTGACCATTGGATCGTGTTCAGCAATGACAGACAGCGCTGTAAACTTTGCCCTTCTGGCCACATTCAATCAAAGTTCAATCAATTGCAATGTTCACTTATGCTCGAGCGCAAAAAGAAATTGTTTTGTAAATTACCATAGTAAAAATTAAGATTTTGTACTTCGCTTATACATTTTATAACAAAAATATGTATTCTTATTTTCATTTGTAAGAGATGTTATAAGTATAAATGAATAAGACACGAGTATATCGTTTAGAAATGTTTAGAAAAGATACACTCGTGTTTTATTCATTTATACTTATAACATCCCTTACACATTATAGTAAACATGCATTTAAAACACAACTTTTGTATTTCAAATATTGAGCCACATTTTACTCCGTATTCCACTGGCTTTTTTGGAAAAAGAACGATGAAGTGCATGTATTGGTACCATTTTTCAGTAAACTAATCGCAATAAATAATTTTTTTCCGCCGAGAAAAGTGGCTGGGCACTAAAGGGTTAAGGTAGGTTTTCGTAAACGCGACTGGACGCAACGTCCAGAATTTCCAAGTCGCTTTTCTCGAAAATGAAGCGCAATATCAAAAAATTTTATTCGTTTTTCTCGACGTATTTACTTGTTATAAGCCGAAAAGAAACAGTAACCTTTTTTGATATCGCGCTTCGTTTTCGAGGAAATCGACTTTGAAATTCTTCACGTTGCGTGTAGGAAAACCTACTCTCGTCACCTGGCGATCCCCCTCCGAGTTGCCTGAAAAAGTGTTCACCGATATTAGTTCTCGATCTGTCGCAGAAATATCCGCGGTTTGCGTACAGCAGACAGCGCAGTATACTCGAAGCTTCTTTGCCTCGCGCACATTGCCATTGTAAAGCGAGCTTCTTCAAGTGTTTGCACACGTGGAGGCGTGGCTTTATGCTTCAGCAATTGTCACCTCAGTCTTCCCTGTTTTTACTGCTGCGTTAATTAAATCCCCCGAACTTCGATCCGTCGTGAATAAAACATTTAGCGAGAATACGTCTTAAGCCCCATTCCCACGTGTGAAATATTTCCACGTATGAATATTATTTATTATTCTGTGGACACTTCTTGGACGCACGTTATCTTGGAAGAAGGGTACTCGTCGAGTTCTGAGAATATATTTCCATATCCTCGCCGCACACGTGGGAACGCGGCTTTAGCAGACGCACAGTGGAACGGCGCAAGGACAATAACTGGACATGGCAATTACTTCCAAACGGTTTGGACTTTCATTGTAAAAAATTGCACACTTTCTATTCGTGGTAAGTAGAATAACTGAGATTTAGAAAAAAAATTGCAATCCTTCTGGGCTTTCTACAAATAACGAGGGAACATCCCGAACCTGAAAATTCAAAAAATTCTTTATGAATATGTAGGGAATTTCCTCCTGATTACAATGCAATATTTGTTTGCTTCCCAAATTCACTCTAAGGATGTGTAATTCACCCCTGGAAATTCGGTTATTTTTTTATTTTGTGTTATAACTCGTGAACTGTAAAATAATTTTTTACCAAATAATAGATCTAATTAAAAGAAGTAACTTTTGCCTTGAAACTTTTTTTATCTCTTACAGTTCGCGAATTATAACACAAAATCTGAAAATAGCCGAATTTTCGGTGGTTAATTTCACCCCCTTCGAATGAATTTGGGCAGCAAACTAAAATTGCGTTGTAATCAGGAGGAAATCCCCTATATATTTACAAAGCTTCAGAATTTTTTAAATTTTCGGTTTCTGGATTTTACCTTTCACCAAAATCATTAGTTATAAACTGAAATGTTTACATTAGATTTATTTTATTAATCGCAGCTAGTAGCAGGTAACTTTTCTACTTTTTAAAACCTGACCATTAAAGGATTAAATTCAGGTATTTTAGACCTTGAGCGACTTTGAGACAAACTTTAAATCACTAGTTAAATTATTATAGTATTGAGTGCAATGCATTTTTATTTTATACAGTTGTTTAGTGATGAAATCCAAGTTAATTCAGAATGTTTTTTGTACAAAACCATTAATAATAAGACACTCAGTAATGTGTAAAATATTGAGAACTTATGAAGTAATAGGATTTAGGCAATAATTGTTTAAAGTGGTGCAACTGAAAGACAAAAAGACTGAAATTTTCATACAGGTCAGATTCATATACAATTGGATCAAACCTAATGTGAATATAAAGTTTATTTCTTTGTGTTTTCTAATGCTACGAACACTTAATAAAGATTTAATGAATATCGACACTTTCAATTTGGGCTGATGTCTAAATAAATAACGCATTCTCGTCCTACTGTGAGACGCCTGCAACTATTAGCTACTGGTAATAGCGTTTTGTGTCTTTCCAGTTAGTACTTCCAGTTGAGATGATTCGTGTTATTGAGGCTCGTTGCAAAAGGTGCGAATTCAAGATGATATTTTACACGAGACTTTTTTCTATCATGAGACAAAAATCTCAGCAACTAAATAATGGAAATAATCGCCAGAGATGAGATTTTTGAAAATATATCATGAAACTAACGACAAAGTAGTTAAAAAATAGTGAAATAATTGTCTCGTGAGATTGAAGTCTCATGTGTGACACGATAGTTTTGTCTCACCGTGGATTTGCACCTTAAGGTGGTAGTTAGTAACGCTTTCGGTCTGAATCTATCGCACGCATCGAACTTGCAACGTGGAATGCTTTCGACGCTCTTCACACTTGACCATGACAGGCGACAAATACGTAGCACGATGCTAAGTGCATTGTAAGCACTTACGCTTCGTTTCGCAGGAAAAATTTCTTAAACCAATTTCCAGATGCCTGATACAAAAGCAGGACACTGATTCCTGGCGAGGGTTCGCTTGAAACTACTCCCGTAAAATCACTTGCGTTTGAGCGAAACGCGCATAATTAGTAACCACCTTCAGTATCACAATTAGTAAACATTTTATATTTATGTAAAATTTTGGGGCTGTCATAGGTGTATTTTCAAAAAATAGTTTAATTTAGAACATTTATTAATAGAACAGGGTATTAATAATATTTCTAGAAATTTTTAATAATTTGGTTAGTATAGAATTTATATTGTTAGTTGTGCTTTCTTTGCTTTTTTGTGTAGAATTAAATAATTTTAATGAATTAATTTTTTTGTATTATTTAATTTTTTCTGTTTGTGATAGAGTTTTAGGTATATCAATTACAATTAATATGATTCTTTATGTAAATAATCAAAATGTTAGAGTAGTAAGATTAATATAATAATAGTATTATAACAACACGATTTGAAACTTAAGCACGTGGAGTAATTTGATAAGTGGACTAGCAGCATAATTTCTTAAATATTCCAATTTGTGCTATTTTTTAAGAAGTGATATTTATCTGAAGTGAATTCAATCCAAAAATGGATCTAAATAAAATTCTATTGCACAGATACAATACTAAACGAAACCTATCAGTCAATCTGAAACTGAGTTAAAAGTAACTTGCAAGTTTATTTCTCAATTTCAAAAACCGATTGCCCAAAAGATGCCGAGGTGAAGTTCTTCAACCTTCCCATCCGCCATGTGCAGCCACGAAATTTGCTTTCTACGTTACGCCTAAGGTAAAAGAGATCAAGGCACCGCGCACAATGGAATACGTGTTACTAAACAATCTTTCCAGCGCGCAACCCGCCCGAAATGTATCGCCCCTTGCGCAACAGAAATTTCTATAACACACCACTACACACGAGGAGCATACCAATGTGCTCAGATTTACTGATGGTGCATCGTAGGTTGTTGCAATGCAAATCTGAGTGCTGGAATTACAATCTGAACATTTTCTCCAACCCTTTTATTCGCCCCTGTCACTCACCATAGACTCCCATCGATGATAATTAACGAATCCTCTATTCAACCGAATTCTTCAATACTTTGAAAGCTACTCTATCGACTTACTTTAATCCATTAACATCTGCTGTTATATAAACGCAACATTAAAATTAATTTTTTGTGTAATTAGTGCAAATGGGAATCTTGGCGTTTTTATTTTATTTGCTTAGGCGGAAATGAAAATCGAAGGACAATAATGCAAAGTTGAAACGCACACTGCCGGTTCTTCGTCTCGGTCAAGGCCTAGACTTACAATTAGCATTTGAACAGTGCAGACAAGTACTCTCATTAATACTACTATATACTCCTTGTTCCTTATTCAACCCAATCCCATTCAGGGGCGAAGTTAGAGATTTGTCTACCGCCCTTTCCGCGAAATATTATAAAATATTTTAATTTAAAAAAGTCGAGACAATCTCAAAATTAATTGAACATGGCAAACTCGCATATGCGTTATTGCTAATTCGCTATACGAATGAGTAGTGAATTGTTTTTAAAGTAGTCTCAACCTCTGTGTTTAAACCTTTCCAAATTTCTTTCGCTGAAAATTTGTGATCCCTCAAAGTTTGCCACTCTAAGCTGCAGCCTACTTAGCCGATACACAAATCCGCCCTGATTCTATTCTCATTTCATTAACTCTACTATTTCTCCTTCCTTTCCATCGCAATAAGGCGGATCCAGACTAAACGCGCGTTGCAAAATCACGCGCGATTGACGCACCCCAGCACAATAAATTAATTAAAAATTCAAAATCATCAGCTAATATCCTACAAAAAATGTCAAACCGCTTTTTCTCTTACGCAGGTAGTTTAACAATTCAGTTGCCTGCATAAATGCTTCTTAATACTGATGCAACCTAATAACTCTGCTTTTTCTTCAATAAATGATAAATTCTAATCAATGCAGCACCTGCGATTTTAATACGCACGCCACGACTCGCAGCGAACACTTTGCGCACCGCGGAACGAAACTGTTTCGCGCGGTTTTGTTCCGCACCTTTAAATACCCAACTAAACTAAATTCCAATCAGATTTAGGCGGAGCTCCACTCGCACTAAACGCGCATTCCAAACCCCCCACCACGCTGATGTTAGACCCCTTAACCGGCCCAAGCACTGCCACTACAACTCCCAATTACATCCGCCACATTCGTCTCGTCCCTTCCATTTCTTCGATCCTATTCCTCGAATTGCGTTCAGCGCGAGTGCCCTTCGCGCCCGCCGCCGGTAACGCGCGCAATAATCAAGCCGATTCATCGCAGCGATCGTTACCTTGTTTCGGGGTCGGGAAAAGAATAAAAAAGGAGAACGTTTCCGTATCAAAGTTCACCGAAGGATTATGCACGGAGCATTGGCGTGCGGCGTGGATGCGTCAATAGACAGGAGCGGTGGGGGAAGTTGTCCCGGCCTCTCACGGCGGGCAGGTATAAGGAACTCTGGTTGGTCCCAGGTACGCTCAGTCCACCTTTCGGTAGTTGCCATCGTCTTAAAAGTGGCTGGCCCACATATCATCCCCTTAGTAATCCTCGACACGCGTTACCGTTCGCGTCTACCGACCAGCCACGGGGGAGAGAACGATAAACCGAGTAGCCACTCGATCACGCTCGATACACATGCTGGCCCCCGATCAATCGGTTTAGTCGGATTTTCACGCTTGCCCCGGTGAGTTTTCCCACTTTCCACGAGGACTCGCTCTTTCGAGGAGCAGGCGGCTTTATTCTGCTTTATTCGCTGTTTGTATTTCTCTTTATTTCGGCTCGCTCACTTTCTTTTTCACACGTAACACACTTTCATCGAGCGCGGTTCGAGCTTACGGTGCAGAGCTGCGGAGGACTTCGTGTCGCGGCGGTTCCTTGAGTTTCTGTTATTTCGCTGTCAGAGATAAGTAGGCTCCGTTTCGCGCGATGTATTTCGATGTAAGGGGGACATTTTTATGTAGTGGAACTTCGTGTAATGGAACACTCGCGGTGTCGAGCGGTGATTGATCGGCGTAAAGTTGTTTTGTGCGTTAATTGGAACTGATACCTTGCTGGCTGCCGGTCAGATAATCGGTTTGGTACTGTGCCTTGGCTCCCTGAGTGCTTTGCTTGTGGTTCACGATCGCCAAATTCTGTCCGAAATATATAATCGATTTTATTTAAAAAAAATACTCCCCAAGCGGTTTTTATTTTTCTTGCACTTTCGTGTGTTTTAAGTCGAGAACTGTTTTAATCCAAGGATGGTGTTCGAGATGGTTTATGTAACCGATGTGATTTTGTGTGATCGGTGAAACGGAAGTCGATTTAAAATTATGGGAAGCTTTAGAGCGCTTTCTACAAATCGCGTCGTTTGAAAAACTTGTAACTATTTAAATAAAAATAATTCATTGAATAGTTGGTTCCAAGTGTAGTATTTAATTAAGAGAGAAGGGAAGTCGAGCGTGTTCAATTTCCGTAGATTTTTGATTTCGGAATTAAAACAGATTCATTTCTCCGAGGGTCTGAGCTTTATAATGGTCCCACGGGTGAATTCTTTTAAAGTCACCTCAATTATTACGAGACTCCGCGAGCAACGACTTTCCAATGTTTTCTTTCCAAACATGTTACTCGCTTCAAACATTTCCGAATTGCTACTGACGCACGTGTGTTTTTTTTTTTCTTTTTCGCTCCTTTGCCACCGGCAGACCGAGCACGGAACCCATCGACGATCGCCACAGAATGGGTAAGCCAAAACATCCAACCAAATTCTATTCTCACTCTCTCGTGTTCACCAAATTGCTGAAATCCCTGGCATCGCTTCGGCTCTCTTAATTACCAGTGAAACGAAATTTCCTTGCGACTGTATTAGCTAATCGACGCGAAACTTTCACCGCGTAAACCCATTTCTCTGTCTACGTTGACATAAAGACTAACTCGTAACAAATTCTTGCATCTCATACGAACATTCAGGCGTTAGAATTATACAGTTGTATAAACGTTTCGCAAAACGAGAATTTTAATCGAACTGAAAAGTTACGTACAAGTGTCATTAACACTAACACTACTTTCGCCCTAGGCCTTCTAACTTTTAAGATCGATATGTAGTAAATACCTATTTCTACGGAAGCCGTCAAAGTGACGAAGGCTAATTGCATAAATAATCCTGACATATTTGCTTCTTTCGTGAAATTATTACTGCAGTAATAAATACAACAATAATAGAAATGTCCCTACTAAGTGGAAATCATATTTGCTGCTTTGTCAATAAGCACGAGAATAAGGAACGACCTTAGGTAGCTAATTTGCAAAAAAAAAATCGTATAACGTTAATTTTATTCTGCCAGAAATTATCACAGAAGTGCTAACGTTAATTTTATTGTTAGCACTTCTGTGATAATTTCTGGCAGAATACTTTTTACTTATTAATAATTTATTTAGTAGCTCAATAATATACATACTTAAGTCATATTTAAATTGGATAAATCGATGTTTGAAAGACAATGCATGTTTTCGTTTACCCGTCAATTTGACAGGTGTTCGTCAGCGAACCAATAAATTAAATTAAATTGCAGATCGACTAATCATTTCTAATAGTTTTTAAAAGCTTGTCGAGCATAACGCCTACAAATCATAGCGGCGCGTGCTGATTATTGGCTGGATATTTCTTCAATTTCTTTAACTGATTCTCAGCAAGAACTCGTGTGAACGTCTCGGGGCCCGTTTTTTCCTCGGCGAAACAATAAATTAAATTAAACTGCAGATCGACTAATCATTTCTAATAGTTTTTATAAGTTTGTCGAGCATAACATCTATAAGTCGTAGCGACGCGTGCTAATGATTGGCTGAATATTCCTTCAATTTTTTTAACCGATTCTCAGCAAGAACTCGTGTAAACGTCCCTTGGGGCCCGTTTTTTCCTCGGCGATAATATTCCCTGCGGCGCGGCGAATTAACGCGGATCACGAGCTTAACGGAAGCGGCCTAGCACACTTGCAGAGTGGAATAAGAAGCGTGGCATGAATTAATGCGGTGGCGGGCGGCTCTAGCCGCGTCTAATCGCCGGTTTTAAAGAGGAAATTTCATCGCGTCACGAGGATGTCCTCTGCCTCCCGACGACGGCCGCCGGCCACTCTCTAAGGGTCATTGCCCACGACATTGATACCCCCTCGATTATTGAATCGCCATCCTCGTTACGGAGGAAGCGCCGGCCGGAATGGTGAACGAATTAATTACACGACAGAGGCCAATCGACATTGCGCCGAGTTAATTGACTGTTTAAAGTGCCGCGTGATTCATCGGGCCCGCGCGTCTATCGTCTATCGCTTATATATTTACTCATCCCAAATGGATTGCCATTTACCTCGCTCTACGACTTCACGAAAGAGCAATGGCACCGAAGGCCACCGGGTGTTTTCACGTTTACGAGGGACACACTTTTTTGCGTGACATTGTGTCTCGAGGAGTAGAGATAGGATTGATGGATCAGTGACGGCTGTACAAGGCCACTTAGTCAGTTAATGAGATGTATAGCGAGTGGGTTATTTTCGACTGATGAAAAGGACGTCCTTCGCATCTTGCTAGAAAGAGTCCGTGGATTTTAACCACGTGGATACGAAGTTCAAACGTGTCTCCGTTGATACAGTGGCCTTAAGAGATTTAGGCTAACATCCGTCGCCGGTTCCCTCTTTGATCCCCGAAGCTAGAGATCCCACGCGGAGGAGAGGTACTTAGGTGTGACATTCGCGAACGAGCCCAGTAGCAGCGCGTCCCAACAGGCTCTGTCTTTTTATCCTCTTTTGCTTTCGAACTTTCTACCAGTAATACAGATGCGTCGTGTATAGTCGATTCACAAATCGGTGCTGGGCAAGGATTACTACACGTGTAAATTATTCACGAAGCTGGCATACCTCTCGCACGCTCGTCACACTAATTTACAACCTTTTAGTTTGAGAATTTGATGATCCTCCTTTTGATTCTCGCCAGCCACGATCCTCTGCGGTAGCACTTGGGAGTCGTGTGCGAATTAAGGATATTAACATATCCTTAGCATGCGCACTTGTCAGCGTATCGACTTCTCATGTCTTTTTCTCGCGGTCGTTATTGTAAGCATCCGATTGCCAGCGGGTAATAAATTCTACGCAGATAATTCTAGAGTGCAGTGGTTAAAAAGAAATTTATTAATGTCACTGCCAACGGTGACGGAAAAAAGAGTGTTGCGTTAGAAAGATTTATGTCCCATCGGGATCGCGTAGAATAAACTAGTGGCAATAATGTCACACGTAACGTATTAGCTTTGTCGCTCAGATATGTGAAAATATGAATTTTAATCTTTCTTTTGTCCACCGGTGTTGATCGAAGTGGAAATAATTTAAGAGGCGTTGTGGATAACACTGCGAGTGTCAAAATTATTCTTTTTTTGTATCGGAAAATGTTCTACGTGCCAGTGCAATTAGTGTAATTTTCCTTTGTAAATTAGTTACCGGTATATAGTGGTAAATAGTGGTAGGAACTGTTGGTACGCTCAACTTCTGCAGAAAACAATGTATGAGGCAATTAAGCGATAGGTAAACAGAATTGGCACTTACAGCGCTTGTAAATTTAAACGAATGGCACATTTACTTCTCTCTGCAATTAAGAGGCGGTATATTCAGGCTTGTCTACATATACAATTCTTTTTTTTTCCCATGTTAAGCATATTTGAAAAGTAAGGGGGAAAATAGGGAATGTCTATTTATCGTAATTTTGCGATTTATAGCATACTTCGTTAGTGGCAACTAGAACACAGAACTGTCGAATCACAATTAATAAAATTAGTAGCTTCTATTGTTTTGATAATAATAGAAGTATTAATTTCTCATTTCCTTTCAATACGCTGCCCTGTTCAAACCTGAAAAAAAATACTTAAATATGTAACACAAGTATTATTTTATTGCTTATTTTTTTCTGATCCCTAATTAGGGTGTAAGCTTCAATTCGTGAAGAATGCAAATAAATTCATTACACCTTATTTCTTTACTGGTGGACTAAAATACTAAAACTTAACTTTCTCGATAAAGCTGTTTTGTGACGTTCCCTCTTTTTGCCCTTGCCCTTCATTTAGCGCTCAGAGCAAATCAAATTTCGTAAATAATTCAAACTCACAATCAGTGAAGTTTATTCTCTCTCCTGAAAAATTAACTTTTGGCACTTACAATATTTTCTACAAGGCCTCTTCAGTTCTTCCAAAAATGGTAAAAAAGTATGTGTATTCTTCTTAGTACCTTCCTTCGCAATGAACTTCCCTACATAATGCCGCAATCCTCTGCCCAAGTAAAATATATAAAAAAAACGTCCCTTTCATTGACTCAACTAGCTAACACGCAGGTTCCTCTGCAAATCGTCACTTCATCCGTTTGCCATGGAATTCTAACGAGCCTATTTAGGCTTGGGTTTTACTAGCGACGTCGAAGCTCGGCGAATAAAAACTGTTAACGCGAAGTGCAAATTGACTGCAGGTCTACAGGAAGTTGTCGCTGGGATAACAACTGAAACCTTTCGTGGTAATGGAAGCGTTCGTAGATTAACGGAGGACCCGAGCTAGTATAACGATCCGAGGGCAAACGAATGGACGAGAAAGTGTTAATGAAAGCGGTGGCGTCTTGACGAGCCGCGAGATAAAAAATCAACGCGAAATACCGACGGTGGAAGCAGGGTCCGGCGATTTTCTACCCGGTCCGCTTCGTCGAGCACTGTTTTCCAGACGCAGTGTAAACGCTGGCTGTTTGCGGAACGTCATATTCTTCGGGGAAAATCTTTTACGCAAAAGGCGATAAGTCTCAGCGGCATTCGTCATCGAGCGTGCATCGATCGCCGGGCGAAATTTTGTGGTGGATATTGCTCGAGAGAATCCTCTGCCCCTAGCTCTGCTCTCGGTAGATCCGCTTATCTTTGAGAGCCTGTTACTTCAACTGCTGTTAGACTACGGGGGTGTTTAATCGCTCGGTGTTCTAAGAATCAAATGCATTTAGCGCTGACGAATGGTACCTTTCTTAATAACGAAGGCACTTGTATTAATTTCAATTTAGTCTTCAACTTCCTACAACTAGGATCTCGGTTCTTTTCTTTCCTTTTACGTTTGCTGGGAATACTACCGTCAGAATTAGGATAGTAGGTAGCCAGGATAATAATTAATTTGACATTAGGGTACGCGAACATCCACTACCAATATGATAACAATAACAGCTTGACAGTAGTTCTTAGTATTCACTGAAATATCTCCCGAACCTTATTTATTTCTGTAACAGTGCCTGAGAAATTCGAGAATGCTGAGCTCGGTTTCGTTATTTAATTCAACTCCGCCGCAAATAGAAGACAGAAGTACTACGTTGAATTTCTCATTTCCATTTTAAATCGAATTAACCCAGCTCTGTCTCGCAGCATTATCCCCCACTAGCCTAGCAGTTGCATAACTTGGATGCAGATCGGCAATAGAAAAACGATTATTAACGCTGGCAATGCGTCATTAACTTTATGCATATGCAGCGGGTAACGTACCCTTCCTGTTTCAGTCGCAGGTTACACTTTCTGCTGCGCCCAGATTCTTTTTCCTTCGATTGTTTTGCTGCTCTCCGGTGGAAAAAAAAAAGTACAGTGTCCGATATGAATCTCCAGCTACGTAATAATGCTAAGCGTGGACAGGTATCGCGGCTGCCTCATTTGTTCCGAAATTTCCATACAAACTGGACAGGCTGATTGGGGTCGATCGAGTTTTTCCTTAATTATCGCCGGGCGCAAAGTTCGTGACCCCGGCGGCTGAATTCGGGCGGGGTCCCCTTTGTTCGATGTTCAATTGGAGGTCGAACGATTTCCATATGCGGCTCGTCGCAACGCAAGGAATCGCGGGCGCGGATCTCTGTTGTTCTCTTCGCCAGCCGGGCGCATTATAAATTAAGATTCCGGCACCGCGAATGGAAATCGGAGCTTTCCGCGTTTTAAAGCATGCGGCCAATTAATGTTTCACCTGTGTAACGGTATCCGGAACGAGCGATTCAATTTACGAGCCATTATTGCCGATGTAAATGACCCGCGGATGCACAAGGTGCTTCGATTATTATTATTAACAATTGCTTCTCGATTGTTCTCGCAGACGAACGGTATAAACGCAGTGTGTCCCTTTTGTATTCAATCGGGGATGGACGATGACTCGAAACGATTCGAAGCTAGGACATTTATTGTTACTTCTCGTTTTTAGTGGAAGCTCATCTGTGCTTTTCGTTCTCGCGCGGCTTTTAGGATTGTATCAGGCGGGGTTGCCAAATTCCTTCGATAGTTATCCTGTGACAGTAGAAGAATTATAATATCCCTTAGAAGAGTATAAATAGTTAAGGGGCCAGTCTACTTTAATCGGTCGAAATATCAAGCTACTTTTAAAGATCTTTTTCTCAATAAATACAACATATAATGAAGTAAATATTTTTTTAATTTATTAAGCTACTCTTATATTATACAAAGAAAATTAAAAAGAATTTTTGAAATTTGTTTTAAATGTTTTTTTTTAATTTTGAAGAAATCACTTGCGGCACGGACACACCTCTTTCTTGAGGTGTCATATTGATGGCATAAAAAATATTTAAAACAAATGAAAGAAATTCTCTTTAATTTTTTTTGTATAATATAAAAGTAGCTTAATAAATACTAAAAAGTTTTATTTCATTATATGTTGTATTTACTGAGAAAAATATCTTTAAAAATATCTTAACTTTCGGCCGATCAAAGTAGAATGGCCCCATAAGGCCATCTTTAGGTATTTCAAGGTTAATAAACCATCCAACTTTTTCTTTCTGTCTCGTGTTCCTTATGCAGGTGATAGAGAAACTTGCTCATCATCCATTTTCTTCGCACGTCATTCGTTTTAAAGGAAAAACAAGCCTGATAATTCGAGCACCCTGTACATGAATATATATCAACTGGTATTAGGCTTATCGTACTGCAAGTTGTCTTACGTGGCTAACTTTGCACTTCATTGCTCTAGTCGTTACTGTGTACGCGCCATAATTGGAATGCAAAACTGGCGTTCCACCGTCGTTAAAGTTTAGTGGCCGATTAATGGGTGCGCGTATCGTAACAGTCCTCTAGCACACAAAGAAGCGATCACTTACCATTGACTCGTCCCATCCCGGAGGACTATGATCCAACAGATGCAAATAGGCATTCTTTGCGGTGCACTTTGACCAGGTGAATAATCTTTCCTTTTGTAGCCACTCCGCGATTTTCCTTCGCCGCGCAATTCCAGCTAGGGAAGTCACACTTCAGCCGACCTTCGTCTCGCATTTAAAGTCCCATTTATCACATCTCGGCGTCGATACGTCTGTGCAACTCTTGGAAACCGCTTGTTGGAAGTGTGACCAGATAAAAAAAAGGTGTACGTGCCGCGTGTCATCCAGCAGGCTAGTAGCCGAGCTACCTTGGATCCGTTATACCGCAATTATAACAGCACTCGCTGCTGTAGCGTATCATTCGAGTTACAGTAATCCACTAGCCGCCACTTATTTCTATTCTGGCGATGTCACAAGTAGCTCGGCGATATTCTAAACTCTTTCCCACGCAAACTCCTCCTTCTCTTTAACTGAAAATCATATAATACGAACAAGTGGATCTTCTTGTTTGCTTCACTTCGTCTGGCAACTGAAATTTGATTCAACCCCTTACAATTATATTTAAGTATCTTTGATAGTTCGTAGAGGGTTACACACCTTTAATCTAGTACCTACTTGTCGAGACGATTTTTCGATTAATTTTTTACTAACAAAAGAAGATGAAAACTTAGAAAATCACGTGCTTGACTTTGGGTAGCTGCCATTTTTCAAAACACAAATTTTTTTCAGAATCAGCTTCGACAAGTACTAAATTATAGTGTCAAAAATATTCGTGCAGAGTTTTGTTCAAATCGGCACAACTAATCTTTGAGATAATTTCGGTACCGCAAACGCTGTAACTATGAAGAGGCTTTGGTAGAAAGGACTTCAGTGGTGCCATTTTTCAGGATATCAAATTTCTTTTCTCAGAGAATACAGCTTTATTTATACACAACAAGCTGTATATCTTGATTTCTAAATATGTGCTTTTTTTGTATGAAAAAAAAAATCATAAAAATGGTCCTATTGTCCAACCCCTTAAGTACCTCATACCGTTCAGATACAATTTAAATAATCCTCGCAGAAGGATTCACTATCCAAACTGTAGCACCGCTCGTACGATTCTAATGAGTTGATTGGACTGGCAGTGTGGTGATTTTCGAGTTCGTTGAACAGCCGGGTAACCGGTCGAGAAAACAGCGTAAACTTGGATGTCCATGTAGGCAGCAGCTGCCTTGGCTAGATAGATTGCGCGAAGTGTGTCACGAGGACGTCGACTTACGAATTGTAATGCGAGAATGATCGGCAGGAAGAGCGCGCCTTTGATATGATTTAAACGAAACGCTCCTTTGAATTTCAATGACACGGTTGCCGCTCGACTGCCACGATCAGCTCGAGGACCTGATGACTCCAACACTCACTATTCTTACCCTTGCTTGGCACAAATTTACGCTATTTGGTCGATATCAGGCTAATTGTAAGGCTTCGACACGCTTCCATTTTTTAATTTTATTTTTAAAGTTGCTAAGTCAGGTGATAAAAACGGAGCTAGACATAGATATTAGATTTCGCTTTGATTTCTTCGTTCGCGGAGAAAAAATTTCCCGTTACATCACCGAGGAATCAGAAATCGCAGTGCCGATCAATGCTGGGTTACATAAAAAGCAGCAAGAGAATGGTGGAAAGGTGGAGGCAAAGAGAAATGTTGCGGAAGTAAAACGTAGAGGTATAAGAAACGGCAGATACGCGGATAATTAAGACAAATCATTTGTTACGAATGAAAGAGTGCTGTGCTAATTATCCGTGTATAAATGTGCGGCCTGACGATGTTGTCGTTGTGGGACTGTGGATAAATTTCTCCACGAAGCTAATCTTCCTCTTTCGATGGTCGCTTTAGCGAGTCTAATTAAGTCGCGATCAATAACTAGTTCCTAAAGTCACATTGAACCCTAGGTTTTGATATTTTAAACCCCTCTGATTCAGCCACGTATCGTGCAGTTTTACACAGTGAAGATTCTGTCTCTCGGCCGAGCTTTCGAATTATCGGAAAGTGAGACGCGTATAAAAAATTGGAATTACAGTTCGCGTAGGTTAATGACTCGGTAGCAGAGATGGGCAAAAAATTATTTGAAATAAAAATTTCGTATACAAATTTTTATTTCAAAATTTTTTTGCCCATCTCTGCTCGGTAAGTCAATATTGTAATTTAAGTAGGTCTGTGCAGATCTAAATGCAAATTTTTATGAAATAGAAACAGGTTTTGCTTGCCCATGATTTGTCCACGTTTGACGAAACTAAATTTTTATTTGTCCACTCTTCAAATAAAAGTTGTGACCAAATTAAGAAATTTGTTCATAATAGTTCATTGCGTGACAAGGGAGAGAAGAAAGCTATTTTGAAAAAAAACGCGTGTCTTCCTTGTCACGCACAATACTTTTTTCAACGTCTGAATGGAAGTTTTGTTTTTGAAAGCCTGCTGAGCGATTCGCAAAAAATATGCATGTTCGATTGCTTTTTAAATTAATCGAAATTAATAAATACGTTTATTTATTTTCCAAAAATTGAATGACTCGAATTTTTTATTATCTCGCCGCTCCATAATTTTGTTGTGCATCGTCTCGTACTTTTCTCTCGATTTCGACGGCAGCAAATTTTCCTCAATCCCTTTTGCAGCCTCTGCTATTTCGGAGGCGTGTGGTATCCCGTATCGCTGTCACTCTCATTATTACTTATTTTATCTTTTAATAAAAAGATGTGCTGTGACAGTTGTAATGTCAACATGATTGATATCGATTGGTCCAACAATTGCTTCTTCGTACTACTGTGTAATGCCATATTGACTCAGCTCGCAAACTCAAGTTTCCTTGGCGGCAGAGTAAAAAATGCGAATACGTATGCGCGCACACTCAAGTTCCCTTGGGAGCAAAATAGAAAGCGCGAATACTTCTGAAATTGATCATTCTGCTTTCGCTCAGCAGGCGTAAAAAAAACACCCATTTTCGCGCAGGTGTTGAAAAAAGATTATTGCTCAATTGTTTTAGTTACTTTATAATTTTTTTTTAGGGGTGGAAAAATCAAAATCTTGGGTGGATAGATGTGGACTATTATATCCCACTTCAAAAATGTTGTAATTCGGTCATAACTTTTTTTTTAAAGATAGACAAACGAAAACTGTTGCTATTTTATAAAAATTTGCACTTGGGGTGCCAACTACGGGGACCTAATCTGCCCTCCTTAGTTAAACTGTCGTATCTAGCATTTTTTCATTTTTTGAGATATGTTGAAATATTTATTTATTAAATGATAAAACTTCAGTTTTCTCGGTTGTTTCAAAATGATAGATAGGACATTTTAACTAAAGAGGGCAGTAATATAAGTTGAATTGAAGACCTTGCAGCAAGAGGGGTGCAACTCCACTATTAACAGTTTTTGAGATATGACGTGTAAAATACATAAAAATTTCTACATCGATTGGTGCGCGTTTGCTGCAAACCCGATAACAAATGAGCTATTTATTAAAATATAAATTAAAATAGAAATAATAATATTAATATTTTTATCATAGACTATTATAGAATACAAACTTCTCCACTCAATAACTACTACTTACTCTGTGAAAATATATATTTTTCAATTAGTGTCCTCTTTTCAATGTCAACTCAAAGCGATAATTTCACAAACAGAATTTTCTAATTTACTCGAAGATAGTAAAAACGGAGCTGCACCCCTCTCGCTTCAAAATCCTCAATTTAATTATTAACCCATCTCTAATTCTCCATCCCTTTTTCCTTTTGAAACGAAACTGTTTCACCAGCTACCAAAAATACTCAAACCTTTCACCGAATCAGATTCAAATTCATCTGACCATTTCCCCAAACGACCTCCAACCAGTCTAGTAGTCTCTACTCGACGCCCTCGACGGTTCCACCTGTGAAACGCGGTTCTTTATAAAAGTATTCCACCGTCTCCAGACGTCTGATGACGCATTCGCCCCACGTAGGTAACACTACGTCACCAGGCCCCGTAATGACCCTAACTGTGACGCTAATAAAAATATTCGAGTAGCTTGTACGATGAAGCTGTACGCCTTCGAAATGAAACCTCCAGCCTCTTGAATCTCCTCCGCTCAATCTGCGGTTTCAAAATGCAACGGTATATTCCTGTTCCGCGGTCTCGGCGAGGAGCACGCGCCACGCCGTTTCGAGAACAAAGTAGCAGAAAATGAAGTTCCTGTGACGTTATCCGGGGAATAAGGCGCGTTTAATGCCCGAACGGCTGCCGGCGAGACATGTGTTTTTTGGACATCTGCCAAACGGATACTTGAAGACCGATAGCTACGTAACGCCGTTTTCTATCGATCGCCGTGATAATAGTGTCTCCGGAGAGAGAAACGGGAATTTTCCTCGGGGTCGTCGGATGATAAACCGCCACGGCAATTGGCAAAAGGGTTCGCTCCAAGCTTCGAAGGTAAATCTTCAGTTGGCTTCGAGCCGCGGTAATAATAACTCTTTATCGATAGACTCGCGGGCGAACTTATCGCGAGGCGTAGCACGCTGGCACGCGAAGCTGCAACTTCGCGCGACGCGAATGCTTCCACTTGTCTCCAGTCCCCTGCGGTTCTTCTTCAAACCTGCCGCGGCCTTGTATTTACCATAACGTCGAAGAACTAGAAGCATATATCAGCAATAACTTGTGTTTCTCTCAAATTTAAGAAATGCCTGAAAAAAGGTAGAAAGGGAGGGGGTAAAAAATGATCCGGGGGACGTTTTAGTGGAGTGAAAAAATTGAGACATGATTGGATGAGAAAAGAAACATGGATCACAGATTTAAAATTATTGTTGATTTACCAACTTTAATTAATCGCAAATTAGGCGAATTATTTTCATATTTGAACTGTTCGAGTAGGATTGATTTTGATCAGCTGATTCGTTGCAGGTTTGCCTGTCAAGCATGTAGATTCTCCTCTCGAACTCCAACGCAGAAAGTTGCGTACCTATTCGAAGAAACTTTCACTGTTGTGTCCCATAGTTTTCGATAATCACAGACTACTGGCCATTCTTTTTAATTACACGCTGGTGCAACGTCTAATCTTCTGCTGCGCTCAGCGTTACCAAATTACATCCTGCCCTTATCTTCGTAGAACGTAACGTGTTATCAAACTTAAGACAGTGAATACGCAACAGAGACTCTGCAGACTAAATACGTGACACGTGAAATTTTTATTACCAGCCGGATAGAAGTGGTTCCTCTTCCTCATCAACTTTGATACCCTCGCAATAACGATAGCAATTACCAATTGCTTTCGTGACTTCAGCAACTCACTTCGGGCCGTACAAACTAAAGCTATGAAACGAGCGAAATATTGCTGGAACATCCTGGATATATAAATCAGAAAGTTTATAAATGTTTGTGTGTTTTTCTGTCGCCTAAAAACTTTTGAACTGTGAACTCTTGGATCACGAAATATGCTTCAGCTTATTATACCTGGCCAATCCAGATGAATTTGATGAATTTGAGTGACCATTTTCACACAAAAAAAAAGCTAAAAATAGATTTATTTTTTATAAAATCAGAATCTAAATTCCGGGCGAAATCGAGTAATAAAGCTGGTCCTATATAATTAAGCCCTTTCGTGCGAACCTATCTCCCATTTTATCCTTTCATTAGCCCTCTGTTTATCATCTTATTGAGTCTATCTCTCCTCTCGATTTAGTGACATTCGCTGCAAATATATCTCTCGGCAGAACAGTCAAACCTGGGACTTAGATACTCAACAAATCACATCGCTCGATTCTACTTTAACTGGACTAGCGTCGGCGCGTTTCCACGCCGAGGGGTGTGCACCCTTTGCACAGTTGCGTCGCGTCTCCGCCTTCATACTTCGTGGAGAGCATCGAAAGTAATCCCAGCAATCCTCGAATATTTCCTCGGCGCGACTGGAGCAGAACTTTCTCTCCAGCAAAGATCGCTTGGAAAGGCCTGACCAACTCGAGCAGGCATCTCTGAATTCCATTCGCCAGCCAGAGTGTTAAAAACTACAACAGTGGCGCACTCAGGATTTAATCTTGGAGGGAGCCGAGGTGAACGGATAATAATATTCTTAGCGCCAATTCAATAAAATTCATTAGGTGATTATAGAAATTTATTTAAGAATTTGTTTCTTATGTATTTTAAATCTTTTAGGTTTATATATATTTAGAATTTATTCATTAAAGAATAAAATTCAGTCTTCTTTTCTTCTTGCAACGCCCCTTCTTATGGGGGTGTCTCTCCCCTTCACCTCCCTCTGGATGCGCCACTGAACTTTTAGGTTTATATATATTTAGAATTTATTCATTAAAGAATAAAATTCAGTCTTCTTTTCTTCTTGCAACGCCCCTTCTTTTGGGGGTGTCTCTCCCCTTCACCTCCCATCGAATAATCAATCTAGAATTGGGCGCATTTAATTGTGTAATCAATTAATCGTAACTGCGGTGCAACTTCAGTGAAAAAGTAATTGCAGTTACAATTATAATTGTCCTGCTATTGCACGTGACAATTACAGTTATAATTTAGATCAGTAAGCAATTAAATTGCCACCTAAATTAAATTTTCCCCAACACCGAATAAACACCCTTCAGCGCCCCAAACAAATCGCTAATCCAGCCAACCAGCAATAACACAAATCACAAGGCTCTCGCTAATCCAGCGTATCAAGCAGCCGCAATTCTCGCAAAAGTATTCCCACGAGGCATGGGGACTAAGCCAGAGGACGGAGGAAAACGACATGTAATCAGAATAAAATCGCTAAGGAAAAACGGCGCTGCCGCGAGCTGTGCGGGCAGGGGAGGACGGAAGTGGGTGACGATGGGCGCGACAGAGAGGAAAAAGGAGACTCGATTAGACGCCGTGCCGTGGGTACGGCTAGGAGGAAGGTGGGGAGGCGTCGGAAAGGAAAAGAAGATTCTGTCAGTCAGTCGGTCGCGGCGGTCGTTGTTCGTCGCATAACGGGTTTTCATGTAACGGGGTCGAGCGACGTTCCTCTCTTTCTTCCTTGTCCCATCGTCCGTGGAGGCCGAGGAACGGGCTGGGCTCTCGTGACCGTCTGTTTCGAGGCCGCGACGCTGACCTAGAATCCCACCGAACCTCTCCGTCTCTCCCTCTCCCCCTCTCTCTCTCTCTCTGCGCTCTAGCACGGATTTCTAAAAAACCCCGGCCCTCACCCACCCCGCCGCCGCGATTAGGTACCCCTCCTCCCGTGCATCGCCCCGAGCCCGGAGCGGCGATAAGATGGATGTAATCATCCGCCGAGCCCGAGGAGGGAATCGCGAATAAATCCTCCGCCCGGGAAAGAAAGTGGCTGGCAAGGTGTGCAGCTTTCATTGACAGCCGAAGGATCGATGACACCTGGGTTTTCGGCGATGTATTATGTAGGTCGCTCGCTCGCAGCGAGCCTCGGTGCGTCTCCTCGGTGTGCGGAGGCTCGCCGGAGTGGGGGATATGAATGGAGGTTGAATATGTGCTCCGATGTGGCACGCGGGGTCGCGTTTGATCCTGTGGAGGAGCATCGGAATCCTCCGGCTTAGCTTGCAAGCTGCTGGGTGTGCGCGGCTCGCGGGGGTATGAGGGATCGATGCCTGCCCTTTAGTCGCCGCGTGGATGGATCGCTGATTTAGTAGGCGTGTAATTGTGGCATTTGTATGGTGAAGTGTGATCGGGACCAGGCGATTCGGTGATGGAGCATGGTAATTATGGGTGAGAGTAATTATCGTAAGAATACGTTTTTATTACACTAGCAACTTATGGTACGTTGGGGGGGGGGGGGTACAGTTGTTAGTGGGCACCTTTTGTGGTGCAATGGGCGAGATTCAGCGAGATGCTGTTTTTAAAATCTTACTACTGTGTGCCAATGTACTTATATTGCAGTTCGAAGTCGATTTTCTCGAAAATGAAGCGCAATATCAAAAAAATTTACTCCTTTTTCTCGACTTATTTGCTTGTTATAAGTCGAAAAGGAAGAGTAACTTTTTTTTATATCGCGCTTCGTTTTCAAGAAAATGAACTACTACCTGCAGGCAGTCAAATCGCTCGGCGATCGAGTATCTGTTTGAATTAATTACAAGGAGATGAAAGCAAGCTGAGACTTCTCCTTTTATACAATGTTTTTTACTATCACGTAGAGTAAGAAAATAATTTTCTTTTTCACGTGTCTATTTTACAAATGGCTCCACGCGAGGTTGATTATACAGTGTTTTAGAAAAATTGTCTTTTGTTTTGCACTGATAGTGAGCTTAAAAATAAAGATACAACGGCTTCCTTGGAATATGTTTCTCCTAGAATCTGTAATTTCGGTATGAATCTCAGAAAAAAGAATTGAACCAAAATTATTAAAATAACGCATAGGAGAAGACGATTTGCACTTTCTTACTTTTTTTATCTCCAAAACTAGAGCTTGCACACTTTAATGTTGAGGTTCAGTGCAGAAAGGAATAAGTATACATATTTTGAATGCGTTGTAAAAATTTCAAGTCGATCAGAACCTCCGCATTTTTGCAATCATTGCAAAACCACAGAAAAAAAACGCTTACACATCAAAGGACTGTAGCGCCGTCATATATATATATGTATATATCATCAAAAAATATTTTGTTTTATAATTTATACTATTGACAAACCGTATTCAAAAGTGGGTCACAATTTGCATTCATCTCCTTGTAATTAATTCGCAAAAAATATTCGATTTTCGAGCGATTTAACTACCCAGTCCCCTTAAATTCGATTTGCATTCGATGATAGAATTGTTGAGACATTCGATCCAATGCAAATTCTAATCACCGCGCACGTTTACCTGTTAGTTTTTGGATTAGAAGGTTAATAATATTCATATAGCCTCGGGACGTGACAGTCCGCCGTAAAAATTGAATTATTCAATGTTTGTAACGTATTCGTTACATCTGATGAGTGTGCTAGATCGTTCGTCATGATTGTAACATGTACGTACACCGTTCAAGAGAGTTAAGTCACCTACCGAAGTTAGATGACCAGCATTTTGCAATCTACACGTGTTATAAAAATTTAGTAAATCCAGCAGGAATTTCGAAATACTAACTGTCCCACTTCTGTCACTCCTTTTAATCACCGTCCTTCAACCGCTAAATCCTCTGACGGAATCGTATATTGAAATGTTCAGCAGTCGGTTCCCCGCGTGCTGAGAACGCACATAGGCGTTCAGTAACCATGACCAGCGTATAGCGTTCATAGATGTCCCGCACGGGGGGGTGCGCTCAGTGCCCTACGTCTTATTACCGACTGTTTCCAGGAGAATTTCGCTGCTTTCGCCTGCATTGTGCGCGCTGGCGTGTTCCATTCTATTGTTCCTCGAGCAGCGGAGGGAGAGTTCTTTCGAGCTTCTCGCTAAATACCGTTAATAATGCAATTTCCTCGAGGAGAGTCTAAATGGCGAGTGGAAAGCAAGTGAGCAAGTAGATGCCGAGATTCGAGAGGATTACGGTGCTCCGGAAGAAAATCGCCTGTAAGATCCGCGCACCCGTTAGACGGTCCTCCCACTGATCAGAGGGTATCTTCGGGTGGCCTTGCCGAGACCTCGGAAGCGACTCCTTTGATCGTTATAATTTTAATCCTGATATGGAGCGAGTCGTTAGTAGAATGCAATCAGATGCCTGTAGCGATCTTCTTCCTTCGGTGAAAGAATTTCTACTAGCATTCCGAGGTATTGGGGGCATTTGAACGCAGAAAGACTCTTCTTCCTCGAGGCTCCTTGGCATGTAATCAGTTAACGTAAGTGCTCCTGATTCGAATAATCGAAGCGAGCAATGTCAGGCGTGTGCATTTCCGCTCTCCTTCAAGGATCTCGTCAGACGCAACCTCCGCTCGCCTAACTCGGCACCATCTCATTAACATCCAACTGATATCGATCTGTGTTCGTCGGGGAATATAAATTATCCTGACGACTGCAATTAATATTAATATTATTATTACCGATGGGAAACCTTTCGAAAACCCTTAGATATCTCGATTTGGCCACTTCAATTCAAGGTACAAGAAAAGCAGAGTAAAGTTAGAAAGAACGTAGAGAAATTGTAGCTCACCCTTAATCGAAGAATCTTAAACTCTTCGGGGTTGAAAATTGAATTCTCATCGGAACAGTTTTGCCTTTCGCAGAAAGATACTCTCGCGGTAACTTTAAGGGGCCATTCCGGTTAGACAGGTTGAAAATATCGATTTTTTAAAAACATTTTTCCAAAGTATTTTTGTAAGTATATTCTTAAGAATTTACTGTTAAATTTTCATGGAAAAAATCCGATTATTTTAGCTTCTACAGAGGCTCGGCCTCTACAGATGAAAACTTAGAATACGTTTTTCTCGAAACGCCCTTTTTTCACATCGCGAAGATAAAATCTCAAAATCTTCGGATTGCTGTATAAATTTTACTGTTTATTCTGCACACCTATGACTCTCGCAGGGACTACAACCAAGTATTTTCATCGAGTCTAACCTTCTTTTAAAATCTAAAATAGCAAAAGAAAAGAGGTGAAAAATATTCTTCTTGCATTTTACCCGCCATTTTGCTATTTTGGAAGATAAATCACTAATTATAGTCCGAGCAATAGCGATAATCATACTAATCAAGAATCTGTTTAGATTTTTTAATTTGGATAAGTCTAACAGCTGAAATCGCCTTCACGAGCGAGACATGAATTTTTAATCATATCACCAAGACCGCTTTCAAAAGCATTTTAAAATCAATAATTCTATTACTTATATATTTTTTATTTACTGTAGAAATATAGTTTAATAAATAGAAAAAAGTTCTATTCCATTACTGTAATTATTTACGCCGCAATAAATTCCTGAAAATCGCTGAATTTATCGGCGCGCTAACCGGAATGATCCCTTAAACGCAACTCTCATCCGTTTGGTACGGAAGGAGAACCCCGCGAGCAAAGTCCTTTTATTCCGCCGATAACCGTGAAACACCTGCCTCGCGGCAAAATCGTCCGCGACCGCTGTTTATCAAGATTCTGTTACGCGGCGCGTAAGTTTCTCTTCCACGAATCAGTGGCGTTTCCAAAATATCGTGTGCACGGCGATAGGAGCCGTAAGCCGCACCTGGTCGCGCGATATCACGAGAGAATTCTGCCGAACGGAATCATAGGCTTAAGATAAGGAATCCACTCGATAGGCATTCCCTCGGCCGTGTTACATGAAACGTGGGATGTAGAGCGGGCGAGAGAATCGCTGGACGGGAGGTGCAACGAGCTAAGCACGACAGCAGCTTCTGCGGCGCGAGTTAACGCCTTTTTCCTGTTGATCTTTAATTCCGCTGGACTGCCGACGCCTTTCAGCGCGAATTCAATGCCCCCTCGGCTTCCTCTTCCTCGAAAATACTTCACCGCGCGGGGGATTAATTGGCAGAGTTCCCCTCTGAAATTCGCGGCCGCGTTCATCGCGCTCGGGTATTTTAATTTTAAATAGGCCCGATTACGTGCGAGCCGCTTGTTAATCCCGATCCGGGGTTTATCTATAGAATTCGTGGGCCTTTGCGAGCCAAAGGAGCGACTGTCCAATAAGCAACGTGTCCCCGAGGTTCTTTCTTTACACTTTGCGGAGAAAGAAAAAAGTGGACGGTCGTGATTTTCCACGATCGTAGCTTTGACCCAATTCTTATTTTTATTATTCCTGACTGCGCTGGGAGCTATAGCGGGGACAAAATCAAGTGTCTGCTCTAAACTCGCTTAGCTATTTCGAAAGCCCCGCTGTACCACTGTGGCCAGCCGTTTGTTTGCGCGAATCTACGACCTCCACCTTCCTCCTTGTATCTTTCCATCAGCGCTGGATTAACCGACGAGCGAAATAACCGCGGGGGCACCATAGAAATTTTCTGAATTTTAAAATCTAAGTTTTGTTAGAAACACTCTTTAGCGAAATTATACATTGCGTTGAAGTGATCGCCCTGTGTAAGGGAGCCTCAAAATCTTTCAAGCCCTCAGGGCTCCTAAACGTCTTACTCCAACCCTGCTTTTTATCTATCCATTTATCTTTAAACTAAAACGCAATCAGAGCGATTTTTTAAATCAAGAGCTATTTAAAAATACCAAAGATAACGATTAAGGAGTTCCAGTAGAAAGCACTGTAAGTGCCAGAAATCAAATTCCTCGCTACAGTGTTACGATAAAATTACCCACAAATTTTTCCTTTTAATTTTGGCACTTACAGTATTTTCTACGAGAACTCTTTCATTGATTATGAGTGTGACTTCCGTAGGTAAAGTATATATTTCAACCTTGTAGCCCGTGAAAAATTGCCGGGGAATGGGGACGGGAGTGTAGAAGAGCGGCGGCGGCCCGTGTGTCACGTTGAGTCACAGAAAATCACGATAGAATCCGATAGAGAGGATCAATACTGCGAGATTCTAGCGTAGGAACGTCGCAGATGTATAGAATCCCCCTTTCCGTTCCCCAGATAAGCGTTAGCGCGCCGGCGACTCTCTAATTCCCGTTTTCTCTTTTTCAGCTGAGCAAAAGCTGTGGTCGCAGGAGGCACGAAATGAATCCAGCCGAAATTAAGTCCATTCGCAGACCGCTTGGAAAACCCTGGAACGGCGTGAACGTGTGCCAGTTTTCGTTGCATCTTTCCCAAAGCCTGTTTCCCCATCTCTGAGGGAGCTTTCTTCCACCGTACAGCGATAGGAACGGATTTGAGGAGGAAGTCGCGGTAGAAGGGGACTATACATACGTAACGAAGATCGCATCCAGACCAAAGAACAAGCCGAAGAGGATCGTCAGAATCGGAAGTGTTTTCTTCTCTGATCCAAGCCTCCAGCGAAAAGAAGAGGAACGCGCAGGCTCTCTCTTTCTCTCTTTCTCTTTCTCTCTCTTTCTCTCTCTCTCTCCCCCTCTCTCTGTCTCTCTCTTCCTCAATCGAGTAGCACGCGGAAGCACTAACCCGCGGAGGAAGGGAAGCGATTAGAAAAGGATCGTCTCGCTTCGCGCCGAACATCGTCAAGATGAGTACACTGAGCGGCCCCCAATGCACGTCCGTGAAGGACTTCTACAGGGACAGGTCTATCTTCATCACCGGCGGCACTGGCTTCATGGGCAAAGTGCTCGTCGAGAAGCTACTCAGATCTTGTCCGGGTATAAAGAACATCTATCTGCTGATGAGACCCAAGAAAAGTCAGGACGTTCAGCATAGGCTGCAGGAATTGTTAAACGGGCCGGTAAGATAATGGAAACTAGCTTCTGCAGCCGTCTACTACAGGCTGGGGCTAGGGGAGAAAGAATCCGTCGACAGCTGCGAGCTCGGGCGATCGTTGGTCCGCGGAGAAAGGAGCATTTCCTTTTTGTAAATGTAATTAGCGTTAATTTGGACGTTGCCCGGATTCGTAATCTTGGGAGGATGTAATTTAGTCGACTGATTCTGTCTACCTGCGCCTGTGACTGATGACCGATAAAGGATTTCCGAATGTTCATGTATCGTACGTCGATAGCTGTTCGAGAAATTGCGACGGGACTCCCCTCTCGAGCTTTCGAAGGTGATCCCCGTGGCTGGGGACGTGACGGAGCAGGAGCTAGGCATCTCGGAGGCCGACCAGAATACGCTGATTAAATGCGTGTCGGTCGTTTTCCATTCCGCCGCAACGGTAAAATTCGACGAGGCGCTGAAGCTTTCGGTCACCATCAACATGGTTGGCACTAAGCAGCTGTTGAATCTGTGCCATCGTATGCACAATCTAGAGGTAAGCTTTCCCCCCCCCCCGCGCATTCTACTCGGCGTAGACAGCGCGATGTAAAAGTTCCCCGGAGGCTTTGTCGTAGAAGGCGAACAGGGAATAATATACATAAATTTATAGACGATGAGAAGGACAGGCAGATGTGTAGTTCAGTGATGAGCAACCTCTGGGCGGAAAGTGGGAGCCTAATTCTCTACGCGAGCGACAATATTAAATACTTAATTATACTGATCAAAGAATTTTTAAATCCTGAGGTGAATTTGTTACTTCCGGCATAGATTCACCATTGAAACAATCGCTCATCACTGTTGTTAATACATTTATCTCAGTTTCCTGTTCCCTTCTAAAGCAGAGCTAAAAGGGCAGGCACATCGATCTAACGTCTCTGTTTCGATTTGAAAAACAAGGCTCTCATCCACGTCTCGACGGCATATTGTAATTGCGACCGCACGGACGTCGCCGAGGAGATCTATCCGCTCTCGACCGAGCCTGAGCACGTGATCGCTCTGACGAAGGTGATGGACGCCAAGATGGTGGACGATATAACACCGACTCTGATCGGCAACCGACCGAATACCTACACGTTCACCAAAGCCCTCACCGAGAGGCTGCTGCAGTCGGAGTCTGGTTACTTGCCGGTGGCGATCGTCAGACCGTCTATCGTCCTGTCGTCGCTCAGGGAGCCGGTAGCTGGATGGGTGGACAACTGGAATGGACCGACTGGCATTATAGCCGCGGCTGGTAAAGGTTTCTTCAGGTACGACAGATTGCTGATCCCATTATAGCGATTATCCTGTAACTGATTGTCTGCCTTAGCTCCAGTGGCTCCATTTATGGCTTCAATATTCAGAGCCGCCCGGCATGGTTATAGTCTCATTACACTCTCTCGTCTAATACTTAACAAAACTCTTCTTTACTGCTGCGTATACGTAGAGCGTTGTCGCAAACGGCTCCTTACAGTAGCCATCTTGAGCTTCGCCCAGTGGATGGGGGCCCAACTGACACTACTTACGTCGCTCGTTACTTATTAGCATCAGCGATATAAAGGTGGGATTCCACTGAGGCAACTTTTTGGCAACCAGCAACCGACATCATCGCGTCTTTTTTCGCATGCAATACATGCAATCACTATCGCAATCATCGCATGCGACACGTTGCCTTGCGTTGCCTCAGTGGAATCCCACCTTAAGAGAATAAGAGACTAGAGTGTACCGTGAGAGCTGGTTTTGTGAATTTAATGAAATTTAATGAAATTTGTACGATGGGTGTGGGCCCCGTGTTCCGTCGCCCGATGGTTAATAGTCGAGCTCGCCTGTTCGTTGCAGAACCATGCTGTGCGACGAGAACAAGATAGCAGACTTGGTGCCAGTCGACATCGTGATCAATCTGATGATCTGCGCGGCATGGAGGACCGCCACGAATCGCACCAAGACCATCCCCGTGTACAACTGTTGTACGGGCCAGCAGAATCCGATCACTTGGAAGCAGTTCGTCAACATGACGTTCCAGTACTCGCGGATGCACCCGCCGAACGGGGCGATCTGGTATCCGGGCGGCCGTTGCCATAGTTCCGCCCTGATGAACAAGGTGTGCTCGGTCTTCCAGCACATGCTGCCGGCGCACATTCTAGACTTTTTCCTACGGCTGAAGGGCAAGCCGACCATAATGGTCGGCATACAGTCGAAGCTCCACAAAGCCGCGAAATGCCTCGAGTACTTCAGCACGCATCAGTGGAACTTCAGGGACGACAACGTCCGACGGCTAGGGGAGCAGCTCAGTCCCGAGGAGCGACAGACTTTCATGTTCGACGTCAGACAAATCGACTGGTCATCCTATCTGGAACACTACATATTGGGAATTCGGCACTTCATTCTGAAGGAGAGCCCGGACACACTGCCAGCTGCTCGTTCACATATTAAAAAGTAAGTCTCTCCCCCGAGCCTTTCGCGGTACTCGATTCTACGTATTTAAGGCCGCTGCAATGCGATGTGCCGTCTCCAGATCACTAACTAGCATTGAATAGATCGCCGTGATGATAACTCAGGGGAGTTCGAAGGGGCAGGTAATAATCGTTAGTAAACTTGTGAGGAGAGATCGCAGAGAGGACTAGCCTTTCTTCCAAGCCTTTTAAACCGGGGATCCACCTGCGAGTTAAACTATTCTGTTATTCTATGCTATGCTACGTCTGACTGTGCTAAAAACGTTAAAAAAATAACAGAGCTTAAATTTTTAAATTATTATAGCTTAAGTTTAGCTTTTGATGGAAACTGTTCCATAAGGATGTATCGAAGCTAATTGTTTCATTTCAAACTTAGCATAACGTAGCATAGCATCGCACAACTTAGCTTAGCTTTCGTGTGGATCCCCGGCTTTATGATAAAAAAATTTAATATCGAATACCCGTAACTGTACAGTGTGTATTATGATTTTGAACTTGTGTTCCAGGTTATATTGGCTTCACAAAGCTGTACAATTCGGAATGCTGTTGTTAGTGCTGCGTTTTCTGTTGTTGCGCAGTTCCGTGACCCGAACTGCATGTTTTTCACTGCTGTCTATTGTGTTACGCATGTGCCGTATGATTGTTTGACGGCTCAGAACCACGGCTGATGATCGCGGCAAGCGTAACGAGAAACAAAAGCTAATCGTAAAGCATAATTTAAAGGTGCGAATTGTCCTTCGACTTCATTGCTCGGCGTTCCCGACGATAAATCGCTATGTTCACACCATCCCATCGGTTGGCCTTTTCGATGTTTCTATTTGTTCGTAAATAATTAGCGTTCGCTAGGGGTGTAATACCGCGGGAAGTGGTCATGGTTGTCACGTTTTAAAAAGAAAAGAAAGAAAAAAGCATCGCGCAGGGCGGAAAACGACACGTGTGTCCCGAAGCTCCCGAAATTACCGTCGAATCTTTATCGTTAATCGAGAATCGTTACCCAGAATAGTAGTCCTTCCTTTCGCATTTCTTTGTTCGTTTGTTGGATAACATCTTGCGGCATCTTCGTTCGAGGCAGCGGGCGAGGGGAAAGAAAGGAGCGGAAAGAGGGTTCGGTCTATTCTTTTTTTTTTTTTTCGTGACTATTTATTAATGTGGGATAGATTCGATCGTCGTCATTGTAGTAACGCGTTCTCCGATGCCACCGTGGTGTTTCGTTCTTGGACATCGATATTTCGCATATCGTCGGTTTGTAATGACGCGACACTAGGAGTAATTCGATCAGGTTAGTTGCCAGAAGACCCTTCGGTCCAGAAAACTTCCTTGATGTTCGTCTCGGTGTTTTATCGCGGTACCGTCGCGCACCGCCTCTTGGGAATAATACGACGCGTGAACTCCGTGAGCCGGCAGCTTGAATACTGGTCGACAATTCGATAGAACCTGAAAAACCTTGTGATTCGCCATCACGATATCTTCGTTGAGTGCTGTTGTTTCTTCTTCCTTCTGTTTTTTTTAAATCTTTATCCGTATCATTTTAGCTTGAAGACCAAAAGGAAACTGTAATATTTTACGCATTGTACTTCAAGAGATTCATTTGTTACACGTACTTTTACGTTTCAGATAACATTCTCTGCTGCGTTTAAATATTTCTATTCCTTTCTTCTCGTTTTTAAAGAAAAAAAATACCTGTATAATTTCAGTAGCGTGTTTGAGTCTGTGATTCGTATTCCTTTGAATATTTTTGATCGACAAGGTTTTACCGTATTCCGTTGCCGAGGAAAAACACGTCCCGCTATTTTGTTTCGCCAAACAAAGAAAAAGAGCAGGTTTAATATTAATTGTAGAAATAAATCGAAGCGGTAGATATATATATAATATATATATATATATATATAAATATGTATTTTAACATGGCCAAAAATTTTAACGCCCGCAAAACTTCCTTCCTTTTTCGTAATTTTTATGGTGTTAGGGGTAACGCGAGTTTCTTCGTGCACAGGGTCGTTTAATCCTTTCGAGACTGGGTTTTTAAGCATTAGCCTCGCTCCTGGAGTGAGTTTTTTCACGATTTAATATAACGAGTCGTAACACGGCGGAATATATATATACGTAAAAACCCAAAGGATTAAGCATGAGCCCAGTATCGAATCCTTCCGAGTCTAATTCTGGAACATCAGATTTCTTTAAATTCTAAGCACGATTTCCATATGAAACACGCATACACTTTCTCTCTGATATCTCGGGGGGGGGGGGGATATCCCCCGCGGAGAAGAAGCAGTAACGTCTCTGTAGACTCGAAAGGATTAATTGGAAAATTTAAATGCCGGCTAGAGGAGTTACAAATTCGTCGTGCCTTTGTGTCGTCGCTATCTGGCATTTTCTGTTCGTTTTTATCGCGACGTAAGATACATAGCCGCCACCAACGAATCGAGCCTTCGAGTCTCTCGAAGAGTAGCGAAAATTTAATAGACCGTTGAGTCACGATTCCAAGCCCTGTATAAATTACAAGAGTCCTTCGTAGCGTATTTATGTTGTTCCATGTAACGTAGAATCGCGGCGGGCTTCTTGCGCGAGAAACGGTTGACGAAGTCATTAAACGTTCGGCGTGAAATCGAGCCAACATACGCAAATCTTACTATGTATCTTACGCATACTATGGTCGTAGGCTATTACCGGCGCTGAAATTCTGAAGGCATTGGCAACATATACTTATCTTCCGGTCGAGCTCTTCGCGCGTAACAACTGTGGTAGGCGGCTGATCGACTAGGCGACGCGAGATGCCCGAAAACGATGGTAATCGGCAGAGGCAGACGCATGTATTTGTATATACACGTTAGCGATGTTAACGAAGCAGACGATTTTATATAACATGTAATCGGTGAAATATGTTCTCGCGACTCGTTCGTGTACTTAGACATTATTCAAACACGCGCTCACGCCACCGCGCTCTTAATACAAGCATATACTTTATTCGCAACATCCTATGTACAGTACACATTCCGATTCTTTCATTTCCAAAGACAAAAATACTCGTTGCGGATCAGCAGCTCGCTGGCCAGCGAACAGCCTTTGGGATTAGAGACCCCCCCAAAATCTTCACGCGAGGACACTACGAAGCTTTTACTTGTAATTCTCTATGCAAAAATTTTAGCACAAGTTTCAGCCTTCTTTTATATAATAATTCGTAAGGTGTGTAGAAGTAAGGCTTAAAAATCTGTATCCCGGTGATCCGTTAATGAACGACTCTTGCCCATGGTCTCTCGTGATCTGTAAGGTGTTACACTGGTCGCCTCTATCGCGCGATAATCTAGCCGAAATTTGTAACTCGACGGATATTGGAAGTTTGAACGAAGGCTTACACTACACTCTGTACCTATCTGAAAGAATTATTTAGGACGATTTTCCTTGCGACAATATACAAACGGCTGCACTTCGCTACATTTCGATGTCGCCGGAAACACACAAGATACATTTGGAAGTAGATTAATTGATTACGTTAGTTTCGCGTACGCTGTACTTTGCGAATGTTTTCTGAAGCGTTCTTTAACCCTCTGTAGCCCGTTATTTCTTAAATATCTACTTTCTCAGCGATCATACTGAACAGCTGTTCTGTTTCGAAAGTTTCTTAAATTACTACTAGTATGATTTAAGGGCGTTACGTCGACGATAGTTACCCAAATCCATCGGTGCAACGATTATTTTCGATTGCGTTAGAAAAAATGGTCGACGGAGGGTTGAAGTGATAAACGAAATCTTCGGTTTGCAACAGGATCCGCCGTACTCTGTGCGTTCTCTGTGCTACACGTTGCCTGTGCCTTTAAGACGAAGCCCGCGGGCCATTCTTTAGCCGATCGCAATGTTTTGTTCTCTACAAACGAAACGGTTTCGCATGACTCGATTGGTCGTCTGTTCTAAGTTCGAACGGGGCTTCCTTTTCTCGAATATTATTTCGCGATCCATCGTACACAAAACGCTGCCACAAGACACAATGAGGAGCTGCGCGCGAGGAAGTGGGAGGAGAGGAAGAGTAAGAAGGGAAACGGTGAATATGTTGAGCGGAATCGTTTAACGGCGTAAAGAAACGATAAAAAAAAGAAAAATAATTATTACTTAGCGCTAGGGATAAATGAAAGATGAAAGAAATGGGGTAGCGCTACCGAAGGTCACCACCTGCTAGTCTCGTCTGTATCGTTATTCGGTTACACAATGCATACAAGGAAACAATATTTAATATAATCAATTTAATTAATATTATACTGTACTACTTATAAATTACATTAAAAACGATGAACCATTGCAAACGGATCTTTTCACATGCCCCTTGGAACGATCGGCCAATAAAGCAGAAACAGCTCGCCGATCTGCGAGCGCGATCTGCGAGATCGTGATTCAAGAACCACGTTCAAAAGTGACTTATGTAATGTAGTCTGTGAAAACTGGAAAAGCATCGATCTATTTCTTCCCCCACAGATTATTTTTGGCACTGCGGTTTCCCATGCTAAATGATGGATGTAAAGCACACCTATAATAAGAAACCGGGATATCAGAAGGTAAGATGGGAGTGAACGTTGTTCAGTTACGAAACAAGACCGTTTCAGATAGCATAAAGTAAAATAGAGCAAGTTAGCGCGGTACTAGATAGATGGTGCGCCAGGGCCGCAGGGTGGAAAGTAGAATGAGACTGTACGAAGTAGAACGTAACGGAGCATCGGTTGGACAGCAAGAAGCAAACAAAAATAACGTTGCTAGGAATAAGAGCGGCAGATTATAGATTTTCAAACTCCGACAATATTTAGATTAGGTACAATTCATTGATCCTTCGACAATTTCGATGGACTGAAAATAACGACGCGCTACATTTCTTTATTCACATATCATCTTGCAGATAATATTAGTGTTAAAGAAATTCCACACTCAACCAATTAGAAGCTCTTTAAATCGTATGCGTTTGAACGACGAACGATTGCACGTGCAACAATCAGAAATAAACGCCAGGTTTCGCGTGGAAGGCTGAGAAATACGGTTATACGGTCGTTTTAGTCGAAGCACGAGTGCCGTGTCGCCATTGTTAGCTTGGTTTCTATAGACACGCGTTTTATATCGCAGATGCAATGGGAATAGTGACGGGCACGCGGGAAACTGGAGGTTGTATCGCGCGCCGCTTAGGCTTAAATGGTAAAAGTGAGATACGACCGTTTGCGCTGCGCGGAACACGCTGCACGCGGGTGCCATAGTGCCGTTCATTGATTGCGCTTGTCCGGTGCCATATTCCTCGTTCCAGGCCGGCCGTGTTTATTGCGCAAGATCCGTTCGTCAGCGTTTCGCCATTTTTGTTGGCCATACAGCTAGCCGAAAGCGAAAACGGCTACGACTTGTACATACGCCGCTGTTACGCCTGGCTATCGATTCATCTCGACCAAGATCGAGAATCCTCGTCCACGGTTACGTTCCCCGACGGCTGATCAACGCACGGCATTGCCCTCCTTAACTCTCATTCTTCCGTTTCAATTGCACTTTATTCGTACGGGCGACTGTACCGGCTGTTCCTGCGGTCTTCGCGGATAGTTTTACGCGCCAGTAACACGTGAGTATTATTATTCTCTATTGGCCGAATAATGGCACACGCCGTGCGAACATTGCCGAACCGTCTCATTCAGACGAAGCTAGGAAATCGTGGTGGGGGTAGGGCATTCATAGCTGTAACTCGATAAACGGTTTATTCGGGTCATTTTTTAAATAGCTTGCTGCCTCTCTTTTTATATACTATTCTTTCAATATCATTTGCGAGAGTGCTTATACACTCTTTTTCCATTATTACAAAAATAAAGTAGAAAGGTTATAGGAGCTATTACATATCTTCCTTCGGGAATGATCCTGCTTCTGAATGTTAAAATGAAAAAGTGAAAGGTCTGATTTCTCCGTTAGCGAATTAGTTAGTCTGTGTTTGACGCATAAAAGCGAAGATATGAGGGAACGTATATGCATATTAAAAAAGGTAAGCATACGGGAGGATTATACACTTTCGTAAATAAACATTTCGTGGTAATAACGTAATATTGCTTTTGCCAGTCTTCGAGTGTCTTTAATATATTTCCCGTGAATTACAAGAATATAAAAAAAAGAATCTTCCGCGGTGGAATACCAAGCGCGCTGAAATTTCTAGCACGCGCGATTTCTGTGGTTCTATAGACCCGCTGTTCATCTCTTCGTACCGTGCTATTTTTGGCTCCGCGCATAGGTACGGAGACGTTTAAGCGATTTCACAGTAATAGAAACCGAGCAGACAGATGCAATTGCGAAAATCGTGGCATCGGTATATCATTCGGGATACTGATTGCGCGAACCTTAATCAAAGAGCCGTCTCATCTCGATCTATATAACAGATGCACGGAACAATCGACGCGGGACTCACGCGGTCGACGCTATTCTGTTCTCGAAATCTTGACCGACGAAAACGTACCTACATATACCATTAAGTACGATATACGTCATTTTTGAATATATACGTTACAGGGAACATTGAGGTAAATGGGTTAGGTTTAATTATAAGTTAGGTTCAAAGTACATATCCAGCCACTATTTTTTTTTTTTTTTGAAAGATAGAAGAATCCTGTCTTCTGTAATATTTCACATTCTTTAAAACTCGCAGCGTACGAGCAGAGAACAACGACACGCACGATCAAGATGTCACGACGTGCGAAAAGTTGCGTGGCTAGTGAAAAGAAAATAGTGAAGGAGGAGGTAGCATCTACTTCGTCCTCTCTCACGCCTGAGAACCCCGGTGACGACGATCCGAACGTAGCCGAGGTAAGAAACAATGGATCCTGTAAACTTTAGATTCGTATCTATTTACTCAGTACTTGTTTAATTTAATAAATGCTCGATCTAAGCATCGATTACGTTTGGCCGCCAACGAATCCTTCGCAAGGATTGCATTTCATTAATTTGTGTCTGTTTGGGTTACAGGTTGTGCTCTCGAACAAAGGCGGCCCGAAATTAATTCACTGCGGTTACATGTACACGTTGCACAAAAAGCAGCCGTACAACATTCGATGGAGATGCGTGAACAGAACGATGCACTGCAAAGGCAGCGTGGTCACGGCGACGAATTGCACGAAACCGCGAGGCCGTAAGGAACATAACCATAAGCCAGATTTCGCGGCCGCGCAGGTTGCCAGGAAACGATACTTGGCGCTTGGGAAACCTTGCGTGCTAGCGAGTGAGTACATTAACTTTCCATTCAACGTCCACTTGCTTCGTGGTCGTTAAAAGTCCATAAAGTAACGCGGGAATGGGGCGAAAGGCTTTTGTCTTTGGAGAGTACAGGATTGGAATTCGATTTATTTTACAGACGTGAGAGGAAACCAAAAGTCTATTAATGTATCGCAACGGATGCTGCACAAAGAAAATGACGTTCTTCCGGAAGACTCGAGGAATCGACCGAAGACGCGAATGACGGCCAGAAAAGGTAAGCGCTAGATGTGTAATGTTATTTCATCATTTTTTATCATCACAAGTTTCTCTGCATCGTAATATTGTCTTATTATCGTCATAAGAATTTCGTCAGTTGATTATCGCACGTTAACCCGCGCTGTTAACGAAATGATTCTCCAAAGGATAGATAACTGCAATCTCTTATTCCCATACAATCATATAGAGACAGTAATAGATATTAAATGGCGCATTTAAGTTGGACGAGAGCTGCAAATGAGAGTGTCACTTATGCGCCTGTTAAATGCTACGCGAAATATTTTTACCCATACAATTCCCTTCTTCGAATCTTTAAAAGAATAACGGCAAAGATGGAGGTATAATTATTAACTATATATATTATTAATCGTATTAAAACTGCCGCGAGCCTTCGCGAGAGATTAGAGTAAGGTGTTGAATCGATGGAGATAATAAATAATCGGGGTTTTCGCTTAAAATCACAATCATTCGACATGCAAACGACCGCGTGGCATTAGATAAATATTTCCCATGCCGAAAGGCAAACATCGCGAGTATTAATCGCACGTGATCCCCGGCGATCGGGACGCACGGCGCCCATCTTTGACCCGGGAAACTCAAACGTGACCCGTCGCGCGAATAAATTGCAACGGCGCGTTGCAAACGGCGAGGGACGGCGGAGCGATTAAATCGTAACGACGCATTTCGGGCTGCGTTTCTCCTGCTCGTGCCCAAGATGGCGGGCGTCTTGAAGATGCGCGCGAAAAAAAGGGAGCCGTGGAAGCCGGCCCTCCCGATCGATGGGAATTCGCGGGGCTCGGCCCCGAGCGAGTCGAACGTGATCAGGTCGGTTAGTAATTCCTTAGGCGAAGAGAGACCCGGGAACGCGCACCGCACGATAGCAACACCGAAACACGGTACGGATAATATGCGTCGACGACCGGCGGCGCCGTCGCACATGCGCGCCCCGACGCGCCCCTGTTCGTCCACCGATTTCGATTTTAGTCACTCCCGGGTTCGGCTTCGGGGAAAATCGTTCCGCTCTCGTGGCGAGGACCGTTGCAGACGCGTCGTGGAACGAGGAAAAAAAAAAGGCGCTCCGTAACTCGGCGACGATTCTCTCCGGATCGAGGCGAAGGGAACAACACAGGCGTCCACTTCGCCGAATCGTTCGGCACACGTTCGGCGATCTTTCTCGCCGGCGACAACAACCATTCCCTGCCGAGCGTCGAAAGGAGACAGAGCCAGGAACACCAGGCGATCCCGCGGTGCCGTGGCGCGGATACGCACAGGGAGACTTGGCCAATCTGATACCGGTAATCGTGACGGACGTTCGACACGGGAGAGAAAGATAGGCGCACCGCGGACGCTGTAGGAAGCCCCAGTGCGTCGGTTTCGTGTCGGCCTTTTTATTCCGCCGACAGCCAACCCGGAACAACGAGAAGGAGAGAAAAAGATCGGTGGAGGAGCCTCCCGTGCGTGAGACTCGAGCATCGCCGCACACTCTGCCAGCAATCGTCGCGTCCGGGGGTCGATAAATTGTCGCGTGGTTGTCGGTACAACGGCTCTCTGTCGCGTCGCCACAGACACGACACGATACGAAATCGAACCGGTTTCGTGGCCGCGGATCGAGCGACTGGATTGCGTTTTAAGTGAGCACCGGCGGGAGAAACAAAGATAGACGGCACAGGGATAGAAGGAACGAACCAAAGGTACGGTGGAACGAGCGACGTAGCAGCGGCGTAATGCCACTCGATACCGTGCTCGGTCGCAACGGTTGCCATTTTATAGCCGGTCGCCTGAGTGAGATCTTCGGGGAGGCAAAGGAAAAGAGGGGGAGCGACTGAGTAAGAACAGAGGGGCAGAGGAGTATTTAACAGAACGCGAGAGAGACGGGGATAGGTGGCGCGCGCGCGCGTATGCGCGCTTGTGTGTGCACGTGCGCCTTTGTCGAGGGGGAGGGAGGGAGAAAGAGAGAGTGAGAATGAGTAGGATAACGTAGCTCGTCGGCGGGGAAAGGAGGAGGGAGGCTTAGGAACCGGGAAAGGGAAGGGGCGAGGAGAAGAAAGAAAAGAGCTTTGCAGAAGGTGTAGAAGTTTTCCGTGGATGTTTTGGACCGTTTCCCATTATCCGCGCGAAGATTTATAGAGACCTATTTCGAACGCTCTCATTGGTAACTTTTCATGGCTTCGAATACCTGCCGTAATATCGATCTATACAGTCGCGTACGTGCTATCGCACGTTCTCATCGGATAAATCGTTAATACGTATTATCCGTGCGTCGTCTGCTGGATGATGACATAGTGCGCTAAAAAGGGAGGGAGCAATAGGGTGGCGCAGAGAGAGGGGGAGGTGGGAGGGGGGACAGAAAGATAGCGCGCCGTGCGGTATTTTATCTACTCCTACCGAACGATTATCGTTGGCGCTTTTTATAGAAACACCATGCCGAAAACTGGTGCGTTGCAGCCATGAATGGTCAACGAATTGATAATAACGTTGATACGCGACACATGTAACACCTTCTGTGTATATTTAGACCTGTGCAGTATACTCGGAACTGTTTATCGCGTATGATTCTTATACTTTCGAAGTAATATTCAAATTCATACCGTACAGTAAACACCGAGAGAGAGATCGAAATTAATTTTACGTTAATCTACCTAACCTCTGTAGGGAAACACGTTGGAGCTTCGAGGGGAAAAAGCCTCTCCTCGGTCTCTCGAAACTTCGAAAGCAGTGGCCGCGAAACGTCATTATGATCTCAAGATCTCGAATTCGTTCGGTAATAATCCTAGAGCGTGATTTTTCATTCAACTCGCGGCTCTAAAATGGGTTAAACGGCGTGACACAGTTCTCGAGGGATCGCGTCCGGTAAATCCGTCGATCCGAAACGTTACATGTCGTTCTACGTTCGATAGGTAATTAAGTTACCGACGCACATTTGCACACCGAGACCCGATCGGACGGAGATCGAGGCGTCTTCTCGTGCTTCCGATTCGATATTCCAGCTGCTTTATACGGTACCTACATACCTCCCTAATTAGTAGAGACGAATATTCGCGATTGGCCGCGGGACAGTGTCTCGAGCTCTCGGGGACACCTACGCAGCGGAGGAAGCGGTCGCGAATTGTGCCTAATCGATTCGCGGGACCGCGCCGAGAGAGAGAAAGAAAGAATGCCACTGTCGCGGTGTCTGAGAGTAGCGCGTTTTCGTCCCGCAGAGAGACGGCAGGTCCGTGGAAACGGAAGCACGATCGGCGTGGAATTGGATCGCGAACCGGCGCTAGGAGAACGAGCACGACGGCCGCGACGGCGGGTCGGTTTGTCCTGGTGGCCTGCAAGGACACCGCGAAGCTGACTGCCCGCCGTCTGCTGCGGGAGCAACGTGACAGAGACAGGGACCCGGTCACGTCTTCCACCGAGGACATCGTGGAGGGCATCAGCCTCGAGGACGTCGCGATGAAGCAGGAGCCGGAGGACGAGGAGGACTGCTACCTCGACACGGCCGAGATGCCGTCCCCGTCGCCACCGTTGTCGGCCAGCCGGCACGCCGGTGCCGCGCACCGGGTCCGCTCCCACGCGCGCAGCCTAAGGGCGATGACAAACCCCAGCGCAGTCTGGGCGCACTTCGACCTGTGCGCGAACGACCCTCTGCGTGCGCAGTGCCGCATCTGCGGGGCGGTCGTGGTCAGGGGCGGCGCGAACCCCAGACAGTGCGGCACGACGAACCTCCATAGGCACCTTAGGGTGCACCACGGTGGCAGGCTCATTGGCAGTCGTTATCACGGTAATGATGCAGTTGGATTTTACTTTCGTTGCTCGTCGACGATGTCCTCCGCTTCGGAGTGGCATCGCGCAATGGTAGCAGATTTTCAAAGACGTTGGGGGATGTTCTAGCTTTTTGGCGCGAGTTAAAGCACAACGGTTGAACCGATGCCTTTTTCGCATCCTCTGGAGAATCATTGAAGCGATACGGGGAAAAGAAATACTGTTTTCCTACCGTTGAAGTCTCATTGTACGTTTCGATCGTTTACATTCATGGTAAAGCTAACGATAATCTCTTTTGCAGTACTGCAGTCGACGTCTCAAACTAATACAACTGGCAAGACCATTAGAATAGCCGCGCAGTCCTTGGTAAGACCACACATTCGAAACATCGCACCGGCACCTTTACCGCAGCAGCAACAGCAGCAGCAGCAACGGCAACCAAAGACTCTTGTGTTAAAAACGATACCTTTAAAAGTAAAGCAAATCGCACCGACGACCATAAAAATGCCACCTCGCCAGACCAATCAGAGCAACCAAGGATTACCTCATAATATCGTGCACCAGCAACCCACGGAGGTATTTAATGCTAGAAATGGGACACTGCAGGATATTATTTATGACTCAGTTCTCGTACGACTAATTTATACGCGACGTTTATGTGTTCCAGGTCTGTTTGAGATGGAACAGTTACCACAGTAACATGCAAAACAGTTTCCCGTCTTTGTTAGACACAGAGCAGTTCGTCGACGTGACCCTGGCCTGCGAGGGTCGCTCGCTGAAGTGTCATAAAATGATCTTGTCGTCGTGCAGCGATTATCTCGCAGATTTATTGCGCGAGAACCCGTGTCAGCATCCAATTATCTTAATGAAGGACCTGAAATTCTGGGAAGTCGAAGCACTAGTCAAATTCATGTACCGTGGCGAAGTTAACGTTGCCCATGACAAATTGCCGCAGTTGCTGAACGCAGCTGAGGCGTTGCAGGTGAAGGGATTAGCTGGGCCGAATCCTTCTTCGCAGGTGAAAGACAGGTTTCGCTTCTCGAGCAAATCGTAGCTCCCTGTGCCAATTATCTTTACAAAGCGTATCGTTCTTCCAGAATCCAAAGCCACCACTACTTATCCCGCAGTCGAAGCCAGTAGCGACACAACCAGTTCCTCGAGCCCCCACAGAGACCAAAGAGAAACCATCCGCTTCCGGGGTTTCTACACCCTCTAGTCCGAAACGCGCGCAGAAACGGCAACAGTCAGAGCCCATCGAGCCGAAACCGTTCACGAAGATACGCTTACAACGACCAGCCACGCCCACGTCGCCGACTACCACGGTGAAGCTGGAGCCCCTGGATATACCGCTCAGCCCGACGGAGATGTTCCCCGAGAACAACGAGGACAGCTCCACGCCCTCGAACTTCGACAAGCTGATGAGCCTGCACGAAGAGGACGACCCTGGTGGCAACGAGACCACCGACGGCGAAAGGGAGATTAATTTCTGCGAGATACCGGAGCCGCCGGATATAAACGACAGCGAGGATCAAATGGAATTCGTGCCCACGGACTTTCTGGAACAGGAACAGGAAATACTTGATGAAATGGAAACGGCCTCTAATAAGGATTGCAAAGAAGAGTCGAGAGATTACAGTTCTGCCGAGCTCGAGGACGGCGAGAAAAGTGAAGTTGAGAATGAACAATGCTCGGACGAGAAGAAGCCGGTTTAGTAAGGCGCGACCGATGGGAATTTCGATGAAATTTATTTAACGGCTCATGATCGCTGGGGAATGGACGGGAACGAACGTAACGACACTTTACGCTTTAATTTTTCTTAAACAACTCTAATGCAGTATTGCTATGAAAGTATAATTACAGACTTCTGTTACGAGTTTATTAAACGTAGGCATCGACTCTGATGATTCCCTTTCAAAGTAAACAGTATAGAAGAGAATGGAAACGTTTATACTATTGTGATATTCATCTATGTTATCCATTTCATCCGTCAGCTTTAATTGGCGACGCGCAAAGAGAAATCATTGTTTGGAACTGTGTCGTTTCTTCTCGGAGAGATATGACAACTATTTCATTCGACACTGTAAATAGGACACGTGCGTAATTATAAAGTCAAACTATTTTTACCATTTACTGTACGAATCGCAGCGGCTATATGCAATACTCGGGCATCTCCTCCATGTTCGCTGCTCGGGATTGATATTCCAACGCGAGAAAGATTTACGCTAGAGTGTAGAGAGTACGATTTAAATTCAACTAAGTCGTAACGTAACGATTCGCTGTATATATTTACGAAGTACCTATACCAGTTTTACCGTGTGGTTCGTAGGATTTTCTGTACGCGACTTCTACGTTTTTAATGTTAATTTAATCGCTAAGATGATCGATCTGCGCGCGATATCAACGATCGACGCAGATGAGCGAGCGGGAGTTGATTAATCAGTTTTAACGATGTGACTTCTAATTCGAATTCTCGCTGAAGATTAGAAGTTTTTAGTTTAATCATTGTGAGTGTACGTGTGCGCGAATGCTGTAAAAAAAAGCCTTGTTTCTTGAGGAAGGAAATTCAATTGTACGTAATGAGTTTAAGTCGATGTTCGCAATATGATTTGAATGAGAAACAGTACAACGTTAATACCTGTGAATTATGAATAATGAATATAGAATGGATTTTACGATAATCTTTCGTAATTCGTACTGCGTAAAGCATTGTTTATTTTGGCATTGTATCGTTCTATATATGATATACGAAATAATGAATTCGCTAGTAAATCAGCTGAAAATCGATGCATTTATACATTAGTTGTAAAGAATGATTACTATTAGATACTCTTGGGGAACCAACTGACTAACTAATGATGATCCATGATTTCCATTGTATCGTTAACTCCACTTTTAGGTTTTTAGATTATTCTGTAAATTCCTTTAGGAGAAAGAATTGTTTACAGGATGTAATTGTTTAAAATTGTACGTGTACGTAAAAGTAACTACCTACGTATGTGGTACGTATAAATTGAAGGTAGCTGTGAAATTTCGTTTACTGTAAAAATTTGTGCACGATTGGAAAGTATGTGTACATTGTAATATGTGAAATTATCTCTTATAAATAAATTGCTATAACAATACATAGCAAAATAATCGGTTTCAATTACTTCTGTAAGATACACGTCCATAATGGGGATGAGAACATGATACGAAAAATACAGTGGCGGACGAATGAAAGTTTACAACTTTTAAAATCGCATAACTTTTTCAGAATTGTTCCAAACGAAATAAGTTTTTTTTTTAGAAGCTAGAAGCATTAGTTTGCTAAGTGACGTGTTTCGTCGTTTTGGAAAAAATGTAATTACTCTGAGCTATAAACACTTAAAAATCGCAGAATGAGCTGGAAAATCGCGAAATTCCCGAATTCGGCGATTTTCGACCTTATTCTGCGATCTTTAAGCGTTTATAGCTCAGAGCAATTGTATTTTTTTCAAAACGACGAAACACGTCACTTACAAGGGAAGATCCCGAACCCGAAAATTCAAAAAATTCTGAAACTTTGTGAATATGTAGGGGATTTCCTCCTGATTACAACGCAATTTTTGTTTGCTGCCCGCATTTACTCTAAGGGGGTGTAATTGATCCCTGAAAATCCGATTATTTTCCGATTTTGTGTTATAACTCGTGAACTGTAAAATAATCTTTTTACCAAATGATATAACACGTGTTGTAACTTGCGAACTGTAAGAGATAGAAAAAAAGTTTCAAGACAAAAGTTACATCTTTTAATTAAATTAAAAATAATCGGATTTTCAGGGGTCAATTACACCCCCTTAGAGTAAATGTTGACAGCTAACAAAAATTGCGTTGTAATCAGGAGGAAATCCCCTACATATTCACAAAGTTTCAGAATGTTTTGAATTTTCGGGTTCGGGATCTTGCCTTGTTAATAAACTAATGCTTCTAGCTTCTCAAAAAAATCTTATGTCGTTTGGAACAATTCTGAAAAAGTTATGCGATTTTAAAAGTCGTAAACTTTCTTTCGTCCACCATTGTACATTTCCCATAAATGGAGTGAGTGTAAGTAGACGGAATCTCAGCATTTCCGATACCTTTCAAACACAATTGAAAACAGCTGGTTCTGTGGCTTTAGGGTCACCAATAGGCCAATTTGCCTAGAGTATTCCCACGATTGCAACGCTGTCAGTAACATAGGAAGTCACACTTGAATGGTAGAAAAAAAATTTTAAGTCGCCAAAAATCCTTCTTGCAATCATCATTTTTGTCAAAAAAAGAATCTATTTTCAAAATTTCAGCTAATTCGGATCGTGGGGTTTTTCGGAAGTATAGCCGATCTGTATTTTACATTTAAAAAAATTGAAGATTTTTGAGACTAAATAAAACTATTACTAGCTTTACTAATCGACATCACCCGATATTCAGGCTCCGATTTTATGAAAAAAAATTTTATTTATTTATTTGTTATGAAAGTAGTCCCATTCATCTGGATTAGCTAGGCATAATGAGCTAGGACACATTTCGTGACTCCAGAGTTTACCGTTCGAAAGTTTTTAAGCAACAGACAAACACTTTATGCTTTATATCTTAGGATATTTACAATAGAAACGCCAATTTGGTCTAAACGTTGCATATTTATAGAGGATCCTAAGCTTCTGCAGTGCCATAGCGCTAATTTAATTTGTAAAACCATCATGAAATAAAAAAATGTTGTTGAAATGTGGAAGATAACACAATATTATACTATCGGAAACTGAAAAAAATGTTTATGTATTATAATAGACGTATTTATTAATGAAAATACGAAAACATGCAGATGTCCCAGTAACCGGACAACCTAAAACTGCATGTCCCAATACCCGAATTATATCGTCCCAGTAAGCGGACAACCTAAAAATGCATGTACGAATTACTTACATTCACGAAATTCTTGTACCAGTAAATAAACTTAGACTTGTTTCAAGAAATATTAATTTTCTTGCAAATTTAACTATCTTAAACTAAATTTAAATCTATTTACTATTATAATAATGTATTATTATTATATACAAATAAGAAATGCTGTCAATATTTTCTTAGTAAATGAAAGAAGCGTCGTAACAGAAGCTTAAGAAATTTCTTGAAATCTGCTACGCGTACGAAGTGTGTTACAAAATAATTATTTCTATCTAACGATTTTTACTTTTCTATAATAATGATTTTAATTAATATTGCTAAATACTTATGCATTATGGTACTATTTTTTGTTTTTAATTACATTAAAAATTAAGCTTACAAATAAATAAAATTCGCATTACTGTTCAGGTACTGGGACATGGCCGGGCACTGAACAAGTTTAAACCACAGACGAGGCATAGGGCGGTAATTCTCAGTCGTTGCTTAATTCTTAAGATCGTCAAGAGGAGATATAATAAGAGGCGTCACTCCGGGCGGAACGTTTGAAATCCTTACTTGACCTTGGCATTTAAATTGGTTGTCTATTCGAGCGGGATATTCAAATCAACTAAATCTACATACCTTAACGCAGTTGGCTGATTATTGTCGAAGTTTACCGATCCATGCCGAATGGACATTTAAATTGGTTGTCTAGTGATTTCCCCAGTTTATTTCTGTCCTTGTCGAGTGACGCCTCTTATTATATCTCATCTTTGGTCTTAAACATGCGGCATCCTTTACTAGTTTACGAGGTTAGTAGAGGATGCTGCATGCTTAAGACGATCTTAAGAATAAGCAACGACTGAGAATACCGGCCATAGAATAGACCTTATATTTAATATAAACTTTGTCACACTTACCATTTCCGTGTCGCATGCAACGTTATCAATTCAGAGTGAAAAAAGATTAAAAAAAGCTTGTATCGATAACGTACAAAAGAATCTTGCTCTACTTAATTTGAATTCTAACCGCTAGTAGTGTCGTAATCGTATTCTATTCTGAATCGATAACGTTGACTGCGATTCGAACCAAAACCTAACCAAGCGGTAGCATGTAGGAACTAAAATACTCATTCGAAATGTGGATCATAAAAACTTCTTTCGTTTATTAATATTGCCGGATTCGTAGCATTAAACCTCGAGCAGAGATACTGTAATTTTTTACACAACAGTCTTCAGGAATAATACGATTTTATAATTGCGTTATTTCCTACACTTATGTGGCACACACCTTCTCTAACCTATATATAGAACTAACCTTAATAAGGCGTCGTGTTAATATTGTCAACGCTTCCAATAATTCTATTATCGACTGAAAGATACCAATATTTGACAGACATAGTATTACGTTACTACAGTATCTGCTATGAATTTATTTACGTCAAATCTACGTCGTAACTAAATAACAGTGGTCTTAAACATTCCGAGATTAAAGTCTGGGTCAATAATTTCTCTGCCACACTTGCGTGAAACACGCCACTGCCACATAAAAAATTCAGATGCAAAAAGACATTAAGTTAGCCTGACTTTAAACATACATATACATACAACAACTGTCTCCGGAATGTTGTATTTGCTACAATGTATTCACTGTACTTTAAATAAAAAACATTTTGTCATCATTACCAATACGAAACAACACTACAATCACGATTATATCGATTCAAAATAAATCGGAAATAAATCTGCACGTTCGTTTCCTCGGTTCTCTTATATTTCCATTAAACAAATTAAATTTCAATCATAGAGTTTCGCGAATATTTAACCCAGAATCGCGCGGTTAGAAAATAGAGCTTGTAACGCACACAAGTTAACATCCTAACATCCTAGGGGTTACACATTATCGATGTTCCCACGCCGATATAAATCCAACTTCTATAATGTAACGCAAGTACGCGTTATAATTGTACTATCAAGAGACATACATTTTTCCCACCTGCAGCGAGCGAAGGGCGCTATTTCATTTTCTCTATAAAACTCAATGCGTCTATAAACGTAGGTTACTCTCGTTATTAAAACTCCTCTCGCAGAAATTGCTGATTTGATCCCGAAGTGGGTCGCGGACCGTGATGGCGCCACATTATCTCCACCCCTCCCCTTGCCGAACTGTCAAATTGTGGAACGTTGTTTGTATACGAAATTTTTATCAGTTTAAGCGACAACTACGGTCCGGGGACTTGGAACAAGGGAATAAAGATCAGGTTCGTACTCGCCCGCGTTCTCGCGTCGGGATACGTTGGCGTTAGCTGGCGAGATACTTTCGTCCTCGCAAGCGGACGGGATTGCTAAAGGCTCGAGATAACCGGCGCTGCTACCACCTTTCCTGTCAATTTCTCCTCGTCACTTTTTTCCCATTGTTTTCCCTCGCCACCCTTCCCCGTTTAATTTCTACGTCCCGACGCGCCGGGAGTAACGATTCTTCCTCGGCCGCAAATGCTCGCGACGTAAATGGGCCTCCTTCGTTCAGCAGAATTATGCCACGGGCTCTGCATTATCAGCTCTGCCTTATTTCTCTTAACCTAACTGGGAAAGCGAGCCACTGAACCGCGATTAACTTTCAAAAACGAATTTTCTGAGACAAAGCACCGACGTGGGGATGCGTAGCCGTCGACTTTCAGTTGGCCGACGCGGCCGATGTACTGCGTAGTAAATTGCACGGCTTCGGCGACCCCGTAATTAGAGATTCCCAGTTGATGAATTTTTATTCGGTAGATCGTTCGGATAATAGTTTACGCCGGGGCCAAGTGTAATGGAAAGAGGGAAGCGGTCTGCTTTATATGTTCGTCAAATGTTCGCGGAGAACGTAAACGTTTTCCTAAAGTAACATTTCCGTATTTGTACTTGTAAAGTGGGGATTTCGTGGTACAATATTATATCGATAAATTCACCGTTTTGACGATAAATATAATCGAAGAAAGGTAAAGTATGTTTATTTTACGTTCAATTCGTAAAATTTTATATATAACGTTAGTTAATTAATTGCCCCAAATATATGACGCAAGCGTTCCTAAATAATACATTAATCCTACGAGTACCCCACGCCGAGTGATTTCTGAAATTTGGTTGAATGTAGCGGATACATTTCTTTTCAACCGTGCTGAAGCTGCGAACGCAATTATTTCAGAATGAATCGAACAATGGACGAAAAGGAAGAGTTGGTGAAGAAGTCTCTGTTTAGTTTTGTAAGGAAGGAAGTGCCCACTGCCCAATTAAGGTAAAGGAGTTTAAAATAACGCTTACTGTTTACGCTTGGAACACTTGCGATACCTACGCGCCGTCCACTTAATTCACGAGGGTATTCTTTTCAGCTTAATAGACGATATCGTTCTTAGTTACGTGGTGAGTATGGTAGAAGAAAGTGCCCTTGAAGAAGACCTGGACGTCGACGGACTGTGCGAAATGGTTTCCGCTTGCCTCCCCGAGTTTTCTGCCATCGAGAAGGAGGCAGTGTCCAAATGGCTGTTGGATATCGAAGGTAAATTACGGCAAGGAAGTAAAGACAGCGAGAATTGCCAAGCTCACGATCCTTTGAGTCATATTAGTTTGACGGCGCTGTTACCTCCCGGTACGCAAAGAATGAGAGTGCATCATCTCTCGGAAACGAGCGATGTTGGAAGCGATTCCAGCGGTGAATACTTCTCCGAAGTGAGCCACTTTTACCTGCCTCACCCTTCGCCGTCTCTCCCCTTAATCGCGTGAGAAAAATTTGCTGTTCCTTCGCCAGGAATCATCGTGGGATCAGGTAGCGCTTCTGCAAGAAATGTTTCCATCGGCGAGCGCGGCAGAAGCCAGGCATTGTTTAGCGGTCGCTGGAGGCGACATAGCGAAGGCGGCGCAGCTGGCGCTTCATCGGCAAGAAGCGGGACAGAGTATCGTCAGTAATCTTACATTTTTAACAGTAAGTATTCTACTATTTTTGCTTCTTACTATATCTCGCCGATAAGCGCGCTTTGTTCCCTTTTCCACTTTGGAATAAGGTAACACTTTGCCTTCGTCCCTTATGAAAAACGCTACGCAGTCAGTTAAATTATATGCATGTGCACGGATTCCCGTGGTAGCGAGCGCGGTTAATTAACGATCATGAGTTAAACGACATAAAATAGCATAATTATCTTGTGGCAGCCGAACGGTCGTAACAAGGCCAGAGTGAACGACGAGGAGCTGAAGTCACGTATCATTGCACGGTATAGTTACGTGGATAGGGACGACGATTCGCGCGAGCATCGCCCGGTGGCCCCGAAAACGGAGCCGAAAAAGCTAGTGCGTTATCTCGATAACAAGATCGTGAGCGTTAAAGGTGAACGTTACACAGAAGTAAGAAGGGGCGGCGACGAGGAGGACGGAAATGAAGGTGGTAGGAAAAGGGGCCACTGCCGACCGTAACCAGTCCCTTTGCCTCCACCACCCGATCCACCCCCTTGGAGGCATCTGATTTTCAATTAAAGCTTTCACTTAGATTCTCTTCTCTCGCTTATAGAGTGATCATGGACAGGATGTTGAATTTCTACGCGCGCAGCATTATCCTCCGTTCCTTTCTCGGTTCGAACAGACCCGTCTCGTCCAATCACTGTTGTCGATTTTAGAGATAAATCCTTTTTCCGTGTGCGTGATATTATCTTATGTGATCTGGTACAAGAGAGATTCGTAGCATTTTAAACCGGTAAAAACGCGGCTCGTACCGAGCTACGGATACGTGTCTTTCGACGTCGGTACATCGCGAATATTCTTTACTATTACATCGCAGTATAAGTACCTGTTAACGTATAATATTTAATTTACGTTTGAAGCTTTTCTTTTTTTTTTGTTGTCTTCTTTTTATTTTCTTTTCTATCGAGCGTACAATGGTCGCGAGATAAACGGTATCCGTTGTTTCGACGCCTTTCGAATAAACCTCTGCCGAGGGCTGTTTATTTTAACGTAATTTATTGATATACTGACTTCCTTTCATTTTTAAATATACGCGAGGAAGTTAGGCTTTCGTTTATATGAAATTTATTTCATGAAATCTAACGAGCGGCTATTGTAAGCTTGCCTTTTGACTTAAAATTTATGTCTACGACACGATAATCATTTTATTTCGCATTTTTTTTACACACGTGCATACCCTTCTCGCACTCTCAATATCATATGCACATTTTATTTATTATGCATACTGTGTGCCTGTGTGTGTGTGTGTGTCTCATTTTTTTTGTTCTTAGGAAGTACTGAACGATTGTTGCATTACTGTTATCATTAAGTCTACGACACGTGCTAAGATTTCAGCTGTATATTTTATAATGTTACAATGGGAAAACTCTTGATTAATTTGCCGTTGAAAAGTTATCGGAACCGAGTGAAGATCTTTCTCCCTTTTTTCTCCCCCCCCCCCCCCCTTCTGTATGTAAGGAAGTCATATTTAAGGACGGTAAAACGATAAGTGATATTATATCCTTGCGAGAGATTCGATTTTCTTGCGGGCACGCAGTCAAGTAAAATGGAATACAACAATAAATGAATTTTTAGGAAGTTTCATGTGCACGTTTACTCGGAGACATCAAGAGATTCGGAATAAATGTCATTTTAAGCATGCACGGTAATAATTGTTGTCTAATAATGTAATCGGGATCCACGAGGGAAAGTTCAATACAATTTGTCTATTGTAAAAAAAAGAGAGAGAAAAAAAAAAGAAAATTGAAGCGTCGTTTCTGTAACTAGGAAGTGAACAGTGCGCGTACTAAATCTTTCGGTATCGCGAGCTATTATCGAGCTGTAGATTTCGGACAATGAATTTTAGTATACGTATTAGGTAGACAAATATATACTAGATATCTAAGCGGGATGAAGTTTGCTTACCGCGCCATATAATTTACCAGTATTACTATTGTTATTGCTATTATTGCAAACTTTAAACTGTAGGTCAGATGTAATCATTAAAATATTAGGGTATTTACGTGTCGGGTGACGTAACACCCATCGATTATGCTAGAGTACGTGTTCGATAGAAGCACCAAATTGTCACGACGATCGCAACCGCTGACTACTGTCGATGCAACAAGTGTAACTAACTGGAAACATAAATTTCTACCTTTTCCGACTATCATTCGGGCTCGGTTTGTTTTTTTTTTTTTTATATATATACCATTCGAACACTGGTCTCAACGAATCTTATTTATTTCCCTGGATGAGACTTTTATTTACCATTATGTTCGCGGCCTTTCGTTTTAGCTGCTCGATGCGTTTAATAAAAAGAGGAAAGGAAAGGGTTTTTTAAGCACACCTAGATGTTTCGCAGTTTGGCCGGTCCTTGCCACAGGCGATTATGTAAACGAGAAACGAGCCGTATGATTTCTGATAATTGTAATTATTGAACGAACACATTGTATTCGCCGTGAACTAAATGTATTCTACTGCCGATTAATCTCAGACGGAATGAAGTTGCTGTAAGATTTCCGAAAGTATGTGTAATAGAGTAAGATAGCGGTACGTTAAAGAGATATTAAAACGAGAGAGAGAGAGAGAGAGAGAGAGAGAGAGAGAGAGAGAGAAAACTATGAAAAAAGAAAAAATATTGCAAACAGTAGGATTAAGTGATCACCGCGAAGTGGAGTACTTTAGTTTCCTGCGAATTTTCTGTACATCCGTCGATGTAACATATGCGTATCTCCCATCAGCAATATTTACTACACACATATGATTATCACGTGTGATTTCTTAAGAGTGTGGAATTAAGGTCGCATAAAGAATTTAGATTTATTAAGGTACATTTATATGTAAGCTTCTTTTATAAGCAAACACCAGCGTCCAATTGCTATTGTTTGAAACGACAGTTCCGTGGCTTATTCCGTTACCAATCACAACGGTGACGTTCGTACAAATGTTCAGTTCGGTTCGACAATTTATTGGCGCGAGAGTGGCGAAGAATTTATTCCTAAAAGTTTGTGATTAAAATCAGAGGTGTCCATTCGAACGATTATGTATTTTCCATTGCTGTGGAACGATGTAACGATCAGTCGTAAAAATGCTTTAGAATTTCGCGAGCGAGGACGTTTCGCTTTCTGTCTTATAGTTACGAATACAAGCGCTGAGTAGCCGTGTCTTTAACAATGAAAAGTGTGTTGCTAATCGAACGAGAAACTGCTTTTGTATATATGTAAACTGTCCATTTCTTCGAGGGCGAATTGCGTTCACAGGAATTTTGCTTTTGGAACATGATCGATGTTGATTTCAATGAGATTTCGTTGTTAATCGAAGGGAAGCATTACTCTCAGTGACATTGAAGTACGGTAACACCAAGTGCAGAGTGTGTAATTAGAATATTATATCCCGTGGTGATATTCATGAACTCTCCGGGGCCTTACAAAGTGATTCAAGAAAAGTACATTAATAGTTCTATTTTACTTTCTCAGATAGATCCGTTCGGGACCTATTTTCCATAACATTAATATAACGTAAGGATCGGAAGAGCGTTTTTCTCTTTGCTTTAAAGAATGCATTCGTTCGTCTGCTTGAATGTATGGAGAAGTGAAAGAGATGTTGCTGGACACAAACACTTTAATGAGAATCATCATATACGAGTGGATCCTTGTTTCTCGAGTTCGTTAAACCATATCCTATCGTCTACGTTAAGTATATACAAGATATGATACAATAGCGTCGGGATATTTTGAAAATTGCGATCATTTATAGCGAATACTCGATGAGAAATAAACTTGCTGCATAAGAACACAAATTTCTGGAGGAAAAATTACTCTTCTGTCAGGATCATTGTAAATCATTCGATTAGGCCAAAGCGCAATTAAATCGATAGAGGAAAGAATACTATTATTGGTAGTTAGAGTAGCGAAGATTCTAGGGACGTAGTAAATCAGTGCTGGTTCAAAATTTGCCGCAGGAAAAAAATTGGTACAAAAGCGCGTTTCGTCAGCCAACCATTAATTGCCGCTGTATGTTTTCTTTATCACGTAAGTAACGAGACTTTATTTCTATGCGAATAATGCCCACGACACCTATGTAGAAATCCTCGTAGAAGGGATGTTGTAGCTTAGGATTATGTTTTATGCATTTTAGAAGATATACTATCGACGTGTATGCGATTAATTTTTTAAGTCTCTCTGTAACGAGGGGGGTGGAACACCTTCTGAAATGTATAACCTATATTATATCAAGCATCATATTTATTTGTGCATGTTTGATGCGTTCTATAAAAATAAAAGATGAGAATACCTATTATCCGTCGAAAAATATTCACGGATCGACTTTGATTTCGACGATCAGTTCTTTTCTTCTTAACGGTCGAGCAATACATTCGCTATTTATATATTTCATATAATTATTATTATTAATAACTGTGCGCTAAGATTCGATTCAGAAACAACTATTTCGATTTATATTTTTCCCGGCTAGTTGCTAAGGATTCCGAAATTTCAATAAACATAGCTATACGATACAGAAATTACAGGATGGTTTCAGCCTTGTTCTCGCGCCTTTTCCCTCTCCGCTCCGGTTCGTTTCCGCTCGAGGTAAATAAGCAAAGATTATTACTACATGCTTCGTATGGATGCGGCATACGGTGTTTTATTCGTAAAACGAATTACAATGCCATTAAGATCGTAGCAAATAAATAAAATCGCTCGCGCAATATTGCAATTACGAGTGTTCATGTAAAATGAAATCGGAGTTCGTGTCGCGCGCGCAACATGACTGTACACGTGTGAAAGAAACGAGAGGAACATTCTTCTTCTTTTTTTTTTTTAATGATAATTAAGTATATCCAAAGTCTCGCTTTCATTTTAACTTCATCAACGCCAGACAGTTTATTCTTAAATTTAACGCGAATTTATACCGGGTGACTATTCTTCCATTCACAAGTACATGCATTTTAAAAAATATGTTGAACTGAAAGATTGGACATTTCAGACGTTAAAAGGAAAGACAGCAAAGAAGCTTATATATTCTAATCGTAACTTTAAAAGGTTTCAACGTTTCTTATTAAAACTATCAATCTATCCTCCCAAATACTAAATTCGATTCACCACTGAAGACTTACGATCGAGTACAGTAAATGTATCAAATGCTACTTCAAAAGTTAAGTTACCTGTAAGTGTCCCCGACACTTTCACTCGCAGACCTTTCCCCGATTCTTAACGCATCCAATTTGCTTCATCTCAGCACACTTTTCAAAGTACATTCACTCAGAGATGCGCGAAGAGTCGCCCCATATAAAAGTACAAAGAGCAATCATTCGACGTTACATTTAGAAGCTCATCAACCATTCGATTATGCTCGTTACGAATAAATATGCCATCCCAATACCGTCGCGAGTTCCTTGCTCGCGGAAATCTCGGGCACACGACCGATTACCATTAAACAAAAAGCGAGAGTTGAACGAGATTGTATAGAAATGTGGTCCGTAAGGGGGATGAGACTAGGGCAAGGGCTGCGACGAAATACTGTTCAACTTGAACTCGAACAATGGGTGCCCTTTTGACATTTTTAAGGAGGCAAATGAACGATGAAGAAACTAAAGGTGGGGGGGGGGGGGGAGGGGGGTGTCGTTGTGTTGGTCAAGTCCGTGATCTCTGTAAGGGCAGTCGAAGAACGTTATCCAACTGCGCCCTTACTTCTTCTTTTTCCGCGGCTTGTCCTGGGGCGCCGGTAGGTTCTCCTGTTTCCGCTTGGACGCCGGTTTCGCGCCTATATTGCCGCCCTTCTTTCGCCTCTCTTGCCTCTCCCGCTCCTCCAGTTCCTGATTCTCGCGTTCGATCAGCGTGATCAGGGTGTTGCATCGCCGTTGCAATTCCAAGGCCGTGCGCGACTTGACGAACCAGTCGAAACGGAATTGCGGCGCTGATCTGACGGTGGCTCGGAGCTCCTCGTACACGTTCTCCTTGTCGAAGCCGAGCTTATGCAGCATGCACACGAGGAAACGATCCTCCTCCTCGGTGTAATTCTTACCCTTGTTCGTCCCGTAAGCTATCCTCAGCTGGTGGAACGGCGCGCGGAATCTGGCCATTTTGGCGTCCAGGGCTTTCTTGATGCCAGCCCGTCTCTGGATCTTCGCCTCCCCGCGTTCTATCTGAGCCATCACCCTGTCTATGTCCTGCAGCTCGTGGCAGCGCTCCCAGAAAACGGCCGAATACTCCATCACCTCTTCCGGCGTCTTTCCTTCCACCTCTTTAGCGATGTTCTCGATATCATCCCGGCCATATTTTTCGTTCGCTTTGATGAACTGGTTGAAGTCCCTCTTGGTCCAGTTCGTGAAGCCCTGGGTGAGCAGCTTCTCCTTCTCCGCGACCTCCTCGTCGCTCAACGGCTGAGCCTCGTCTATCTTCCGCTGCTCCTCCTTCTGGATCCTGGCGGCGTCTGACCCCAGCTCAGGATTCTTTGGAACCTTGTAACCCACGGTCTGCCGGAAATAGTAGATCTCTTGGTCGAGCAACTCGAATAATCGCGGCGGGAAGAACTGAAAGTCCTGGACTATCGGCTGTTTAGGGGGTCTGGGCGCTTTTGGCGCTTTCGGCTCGGACACCCTGAGAGCCTCCCTGAAGTAAGCGTCGACCGCGTAATTGGCTTTACGCTCTCGCTTCGGTGGCTCTATCCAGTTGCCTAATCCTAGAATCTTCTGCTTTTCGCGGTAGTCCTCGCCCTCGAACTGGTACACGGAGTCCGTGGGCGCGTCTACCGTGAAGTTACGCAGCGACGACTCCCCCAGATTCTCTAGCTTCTGCTTCATCTCCTCGGTCTTTGCTTCGCCCTTTTGTAAAATAGTGTCTATATCCTCGTCCGTGATCGCGCTGTCCTTGGAGGCGAACACCTCGTTCGCGCCGTGCCTGATCATGTTCAGCATCTCGTCTTTGTTCAGCGCTGTCTGCTTCGCGTCGACTAACCGGCCCTGTTGAATAACTAGTTTGTCTAAACGCAGCTTCACCTCCGCGCGCTCCACGATCTTCTCCTCTACGGTGTTCTCCGTGATGAACCTGAACACGCGAACTTGCTTCTGCTGGCCTATACGATGAGCTCGATCCATCGCCTGCAGATCCATCTGCGGATTCCAGTCCGAATCGTAAATTATAACTACGTCGGCTGTTGCCAAATTGATACCTAAGCCGCCGGCGCGGGTCGACAGCATGAAAATGAATTTCTCGCTCTCCGGGGCGTTGTACTCGTTGATCTGCCGTTGCCTGTCCTCGTGCGCCGTGTTGCCATCCAGGCGACAGTACTGGAAACACCTCCAGTGGCAGTAGTCTTCTAGGATGTCTAGCATCCTCGTCATTTGGCTAAATATAAGAATTCGCGACTCCTGCTGCTGCAGCTTCGGCAGCAGCTTGTCCAAGATCACCATCTTGCCGCAGTTATAGACGAGGTGCTCGTCGGTTGTGTAAGGAGGCCCGGGCTCGGCGCCGTCGAACAGATACGGATGATTGCAACATTTACGCAGCTGCATCAAAATGTTCTGCAGCCTCATCTTCTCGATCTTCCCAGCGCCGTTAACTATATCTATGTCTTTCATCAGCACTTTAGTGTACCACTCCCTTTGCATTTTACTCAGGCCGATGTACACCTTGATCTCTTTCTTAGGCTTAAGCCCCTTCTCCACTTCCGCCTTCAGGCGCCTCAGAAGGAACGGCCGTAGAACGGCGTGCAGCCTTTCGACTAGTTGATTGTCGCCTAAGAAGCTATTGGTATTAAACCACGAGTCGAAGTCGTCCGAACTGTTAAACACGTCGGGCAATAAAAAATTGAGCAAGGACCACAGTTCGTGGAGGTTGTTCTGCAGAGGCGTTCCGGTTAGCAGAAGGCGATTGGCCGTCTTGAATTCCCGCAATATCTCCGACAGCTTAGACTTCTCGTTCTTTATTCTGTGCGCCTCGTCGATCACCATGTACCGCCAGTTGAACTTCTTGAACACCGACTTCTCCTTTATGACCATCTCGTAGGACGTCACGCAGACGTCCCATTCCCCCGGCATCATGACGTCTCTGATGAACGCGTTTCTAGTCTCGGCGTCCCCTATCAGGCAAACGGCTCTGAGGGTCGGACACCATTTCTTAAACTCGTTCATCCAGTTAGCCAAAGTGGACTTCGGAACGATGACTATGTGCGGGCCAGGAATGCTTCTGAAGTGTTTCATGTAGCCGAGCAGCGAGATGGTCTGCAGCGTTTTACCCAGACCCATCTCGTCCGCCAAAATGCCGTTGATGCCGTGCTCGTACAGCGATATCATCCAATTCAAGCCTCGTATTTGGTAATCGCGCAACTCGCCGGATTTGATGTAGTGCGGCGAGGATTCGAAGCGCGTAGTGGGCGCCACGCTGGCATTGCTCTCCGCCAGCAGCTCCTCGTCTTCCTCTTGCTCCGTCTTGCGGTGTCTGTGATCGACGATGTCAGGCTTCACCGGGATCTCTGGCTGCTGCTTCCTGGGCCTGCCAGCTTTGACCTTTAAGGGGCTCCCGGCCTTGTCCTTCTGATTGTTCGTCATGAAATGGGAGAATATCTCGGTCTGCTTCAGCAAGTAATCGAATCGCTTACTTCGGTCGGTTTCGAGCTTCGTCTCGAAATCACCGCCTCGGGACGACGTGGTCTCCGCCGAGGATGCGTTCGAATTATCTCCGGTGTCCCCCGTGTCCGCGGTCTCGTCTGTCTTCGACATTTCGACTAATTCGAGAGCCACACTTTACGAACAGGAGGGGAGCACTGATCGGCCCAACGTCCACGTAAACGCGTGCTTGATATAACCACGATTCTACTGTGTATTATACCGGTTTTCACCCTGACGTTCACGAACGCACAACACCAATCGCCGCCATATTGTCCCTCCAAAACTATTGCTAGCCCCATCTACACGCATCCGTGGATCTTCCCGCGGTAAACGGGGAAACATTCAAATCTATTTCCATAATGTCATTCGCGAGCGCAGTTCTGTCGATAATGTAAATTCTATTTTACTATCGAATCGAAGAACATGGGGTTCATGTTTATGTGCACATCGCACAGTGCGTTGATATGTGGAGAAAAATTGAAAAATCAAATATTTTCTAAGGCGATATTTATCGTTCGATATTTGCATCTAGATGTTCAGGAATCGAGTTTGTTTATGATCGTTACGGGAGTGTAGTTGTTTACGATTTTATTTGCCATCTTAACCTAGAAACTGAGTACTTCAAGCATCAGTCGCAAGTCATACGCGGTAGAGTTATGTACTTTCCTTTTTTTTTATTCAGATTATAAGAATATTTATTAATCTTGGCTTACATTATTCACCATGGATTCTAATATTATGGTTGGGTATGCGTGCTTCGAAACTATTGCCCAGACTTATTGCCTTACTGATCATTAAAAAACTTCTTAGTCCCGAGAATGAAAATTTTTTTAAAAAACGTATGCGTGATTTTTTTATATTTGGTTCGCTTAACTTTAAACTTTATGAAAACAAACGCCCTTTTCTGCTACTACCTGCGACTATTTGAGAAATATTTTTTTACGAAGAACTATGTAGATCAAGAATTCTAAGACAAACCAAGAAATTTTTAAAAAGTGGCTTTGTTCTTCACCAAGAGACACAAAAAGAAAGTTCTAAACATCCGTTCCGCTATTTCCAATTGTTTATACGATATCTACCACGACTTTTCCAACCTAGATGCTGTTATCAGTTTTAAAATAGCAGTCAAACGCGATGCACGTGATAAAAATAATTTGATAAAAAAATGTTTCGAACAAAAGTTAGTCAGTATTCGATTGACAACAAATTGCAAAAGTAAATATTGATAAAAAACTTTTTATTCAATAAAAAATCAAGATCACCTCAATGTTTTTAATGAAACTGTATATTTTATTATACGTCAATCGATTCATCTTTATACTCTCTTTAAAAAAGTATTACAGTACTCAGGTCGAAAATTGATCAGTTCAGAAGTTATGAGTTTTGTCCCGAACGCCCATATACTTCGACGCACTGTGCATCGTCGTCATTGTCGTGATTAATAAATAAAGTTACTTTAAAACTTAATACACTCGATTTATTCCCATAATTTTTTTCAGAACTTTCCATCATCTAATACTACAATTTACATAATATAATATGTTGTTATTTATTTGCTTGAAGAGTGTGTCTTCAATTCTACTATAATGGAACACAAAATTTGCAGAAGTATTAACGATAATCCCGTTAGGATTTGCAACTAATCGAACGACAGAGAGAGGAGAGAGACTCTATTTCGAATTTCTCCTAACCTATAACCAGTCGATTAACGTTATTGTTCTTACCAGAAATTGATCCCCGGTCGTGCACGGAACTTTTGCATCGATATCGTTTCCTAGACGACGGTACCCCGCGAAATGCCAACAAACGATACACTTGACACGACGTATGTACTACGGTGCTCAAGTTGGTCTACTTTGTTCCGCGGTGGCCTCAGTGCTCCGTCCGCGAGAATTTCAATTCGTCGCGAGCGAACGGAAACTCGGACGGTAATAGTGCTCGGCGAAGGATGTCCGTTATCGAGCAATCGGTCGCGAGCCAGGAGATCATCGTGCCGCCGAGCTTGCCGATAATCTTGAAGCAATTCTGTAAGGCTGCTATTCGCACGCAGCCGTACGATCTGCTCAAGTGGTCCAGGTCGTACTTTCGAGCCTTGGCCGACGGCGAGGAGCCGCCGACGAAGCTCAGGCTCGAGTATCCGCCACCGAGCACCGCTTCCGGATTAACGCTCGGCTTCCTTCGGATCTTGCTTCGACAATTCGGGGGTATCGATACAAACGTGTAAATCGCGCGTATGCTATTACTGCCAAATTAATATCTCCAATAAAGCTTTATCCCATACGCCAGTGTTTCTCAACCTTTTCCGAGTCGCGATCCCATTTTATATTATTCAAATAACCTGAGACCCACCCCGTACAAGGTACGGAAAATATTCCCTTCCTTTCATTTATGAAAAATCAGTGTGACATTAATAGAATACGGCAATGTATCATATTAAAATAAGCGAGTGCTAAAAATAGCCGTGGCGACCCCACAGGAAACACTTCGCGATCCACAGGTTGGGAAACACTGCTATAGGCGATTCTAAACACTGTTTTCAACACTGTACCGACTAACGATTCTTTAGACACCTGTACCTGGAAGCTTCCGTTGAGTACTTCCGTTTAGGGAGGCCATCAATTTCCACGTCCCATCTCGCAACTTTTAGATAGATTCTTTTTCACATAATGCTACGTCGAGATAAATGATTTAGAACGTTTGTCGAGTAGATTACAACAAATCGTTGCCCGTGGAAACGATTCTACAGCGATGGGACTGTCTGTGCCTGGATCGCAGAGATCTGAATCTGATCCTAATGATCGGAAAGTTTCGGCGAAAGTGCCAGGTGAAAAAGTTTCTGGCCATAGCGGTGGGCCTTCTAGGATCGAGTCTCTTCGAGACGATGATAATGATCTGCGAGCTATTCACTCACGAGCCTGAAGGGGGGTCGGCTATGGTCCCTGTTACGTTGTTCATGGAGATATACGGGTGCGTTGAACGACATTTGTAAAATGTTTCCGTGAAAGCTATGTATGTATATGTTTCTTAACAAGTTAGGTTCAATGACAATTCGAGGCTTGAATAATTTCGTCGAATGTCCAGTTATTTGGCAGGACTTCGATGCGACGGAAGTGAAAGAGATTCCTCGGACGAAGATCCGACGGAATTTATCATACGTTACGAGTCGAACGATTCCGCGTCGTTGGTGGGTCAAGAGGTCAGCGAGGAGAAGTTCTCCGTGGATCGTGTTTGCTCCGTCGCGAGCCAAGACACCGAAGCGGACGTGAATTTGGATTTGGAGCTGGTGTCGAAGGGAGACGCCGATTCTTCCAGAAGTATATTTACTATTTCTTATTATTTCTTTTGCGACCCAGGGCCGCGTTAAGAACTTTGGAGGCCCTAGGCACTTAAGGGGTCATTCTGGTAATCACGCCGCAAAATTCGGCAATATTCAATTTTTTTCCTCAGTGAATACAATGAATAACAATGTCAAACCTTTTTTTCATTTGTTAAGCTACTTATAACGTATACGGAAGAATTTTTTAAATACACTTTTAATTGTGTTTTTTCAATATTATCTGGAGTTAAAAATTGCGCCTTTGAAAAAACGGCGGGAGCGATTTCAGCTCACAGACTCATCTGAAACAAAAAAACTAAACTGATTCTTAATCATTATGAGTATCGCTATCGCGGGTGCCAGAATTAGCCGCGTAAGTAAAAATTTAACAAAATTGCGCGCATTCAAACTTCCAGTAAAAATGGTAAATTTCGAGACTTGAAGTTTGAATGCGCGCAATTTTGTTAAATTTTGATTTACGTGGCTAATTCTGGCACGTGCGATAGAGGTACTCATAATGATTATGAATCAGTTTGTTATTTTTTTTTGTTTCAGATGAGTCTGTGAGCTTAAATCACTCCCGCCGGGGAGGTATTTCTTTTCAAAGGCGCGATTTTTAACTCCAGGTAACATTGAAAAAGCACAATCAAAAGTGTATTTAAAAAATTCTTCCGTATACATTATAAGTAGCTTAATAAATGAAAAGAAAGTTTGACATCGTTATTCATTGTATTCACTGGGGAAAAAAACCTGAATGTTGCCGAATTTCGCGGCGTGATTACCAAAATGACCGCTTAAAAGATTTTGAGGGCCCCTTATACAGGGTGATGTTCGCAATTTACGATTTCTTAGGCATTTCCGATATTTTGACTAAAAAGCGTTTCTAACGAAAGTTAGATATTAAAATTCAGAAAATTTCTACGGCGCTCCTCTTTCTTCTAATTCTCTAAGCACGTGCTTATTTTCCTTATCGGTTAATTCAGTATACTGTTGCGATCGCTCGATAAAAAAAGTTTCCTTTTTCCAGCCGATACAACGCCGCAATTAAGCGAGAGCTCTAACGGGCAGAAAAAGATGACAAAGAATAAACTGGAAGAGAGTTCATCCAGCGAGGGGACTTTGAAGATAGAAGGTAACAACGAGGTCTCTGGCGAATCTGGGAGGAAATCTCGGTCGGGTGACGGGAAGATGTCGAACAGGAGCGAGAATGTATCTGGGAAGAGTTCGGCTGGCAGCAGTACTCTCGAAAGGAATTCTAGTAAAGAGCAAAGTGCTCGGAGCGCGGAGGACAAGATTTCGAACGAGAGAAGGAGGAGGAAGAAACACGTGGACCCGAAATTTCTCAAGTACTATCCAAATGTCCCTGGTGAGAAAAGTGAGAGAATCGTTATAAATTCTGTCGCACAGTTGCTGGAATTTCTTTTTTATAAATTAAAACTGAAACGAGTTTAAGACTGCACAGTCTACAGTGACGCACTCACAAGGGAAGATCCCGAAGCCGGAAATACAAAAAAATTCTGAAACTTTGTGAATATGTAAAGAATATCCTCCTGATTACAACGCAATTTTTGTTTGCTGCCCAAATTCACTCTAAGGGGTGCAATTAACGCCTGAAAATTCGGTTATTTTCCAATTTTGTGTTATAACGCGTGAAGTGTAAAATAATTTTCTTACCGAATGATAGATGCAATTAAAAGAAGTAACTTTTGTCTTGAAACTTTTTTTCTATCTCTTACAGTTCGCGAGATATAACACAAAATTTGAAAATAACCGATTTTTCAGGGGTTAATTTCACCCCGTAATTATAATCACCAAGTGAATTTAGGCAGCAAACAAAAATTGCGTTGTAATCAGGAGGAAATTCAGAATTTTTTTAATTTCCGGCTTCGGGATCTTCCCTTGTCAAAGGGGTGCCAAAAGGCCCTGGCACTCCCCAAAGAAAAAGGAAAAAGGAGTTTAATGTCCTCACGACTAAAGCAATTCAAGAGCTTTGTAAAAAGGAACGAACACTCGACTTTATTCTTCAAATAAATTTTTATAACCACGTAATGAATTTTATTAAATTTGCATTGAAAATATTTGTAGCCGTTTAAAATTAAAGATCGAATCCCGAGTGCGCCACTGATAGCGTAAGTTTGTTAAATTTCTCATTCTAATTGCTGGATTTGAAAATTGTAGGTATAGGCCCTCGGCTTTCGGCCGAAGAGGTGGCCTGCGTGGCGATATGGATGAGCGAGTGCGCAAGGGTGCAAGAGGGGATGGTCGGCCCGCGAAATCTACGGCATATGAATTGCCCTCCCTTAGACAGACAACAAACATCGTGATCATGACGCGACAAAAAATGAATTCTCGCTTAAAATGAATGGACGCGATTGTAAAAGCTTCATTCCGGATAAGTGATGTAACGTTTCAAGTAACGTTTCAATGTTAACACATTTAAATATTTAAATCACACAGTTACACTTCGCAGCAAGAGAACACAATAGAGAAACAAGAGATAGATCACGCAATATTAGCAAATAACATTCATGACACTGTATTTCACTTGTTTCACAGTTTCTCCATTTTTATTTGTCATTTGTGTTTGCATCAACGCAGCAGTTTACAGAATATATTCAAATATAAAAGGTACAGTACCGTGTACATGATCAGCATACTTGAATGACATTATTATCGTAACATTATTGTGAGCAGTGACTTAATTCACGTTTAGTGATAGTTTTACGTCCTAAATTGTATCGCGTTCGATACGTCTCAGTCGTACGAGGTAATGTACACTGTACAGCTTTACCTAGAGGAAGTTATTTACATGACTCTGTAAATACGATAAATATAAACATTGAATTTCAAAAGACATTCAAATGTACCGACACTTTTCCATCGATTATACCTACAATATTTTAGTAAGTACAAATTTGGTATACAGTAAGCCTTTAACGATAGTACGTCGAGTAAACATCCTAGTAGAAAATTCTAATGCGTATCAAAATGAAATATTAAGTTACTATCATTAAATATTAATGAATTTCCCACTGTACAATTACTTCGTAGAAAAGTTCGTCGCATCTACACTTCCATTAAAAGAGAAAGAATTCAGTACTTAGTCAATATCACAGGAACGTTTTACTTAATTTTAAAACATGTTGAAAATCTACCGCTCAGATCTTCGCACGTCGAATCTCATAAAAATGTATCGATTCCCTTAAATAAATAAACGATTATAGCGATGCACGATTCATTGCTCGAGATTGTATTAAGTTTCTCAAACCGTGGATCAACGCGTACATGTAAAAAAACAGCAACATTTTGTAAAGGAACGATCTGTATAATGCCTTATATACATAATCTGACTATCGACAAATCTGTTTAGAAGACACTGCCCTATTCATGTTATCGCGGAAGATATTGATACGCCTTTTTGTAATCCTATTTTTACAACTATGCTTAGCACGACTGTTGACGATTTAAACGAGGAGGGTGGGCAGTGCTCGTATTCTAAACAATCGACGCATTTGGTGGTAAAATAAGTGATAGAGAGTCGTGACGAGGAGTAAAACGATAAGACATAACAATAGATTTCTGGCCTTCGCGCGGTTAGCCCTCCACTCGAAAAGCTCGTGGCGATGAGTGAAGAGGTTCCGATATTGCAATGGTAATTCGAATGTACTCTGCAATGGGTACAGCGAGCGATAGAAGTCATTCAACAATGCCCGAACGATTTCGTTTTCGGAATGTCGAATGGGATCCATGTCGTCATTTAGGCATATAAACTTCCTGAAATTTGTTTGTCGTTTATTGCATATAGAAACATAAGGAAATCAGCAGCTGAACTTACTTCGGATCTCTGCGTATCTCGTCCAGCAGTTGCACCGTCAGAGATACGTTGCTCGTCAACATTTCGAATATTTCGTGTTTCCCGGCTTTAATTATCTCATGCGGATAAAGCTTTCTCTCGCCGAACTTGGTTTCCGTGGTTTTAGAAACCGATTCACAGTTCGCTATCAATTCTTTGGAGACAATCGGCTGCGGAAACAGCAGGAGATGTACATAACTATATTTCCTATTTAATTATAATTTATAAGCAACAGGATGCACTCACAAGAGACGAATCTAAATATCGTTCTCCTACTGGCGGATGGGATATTTTCGAGATTTTCATGAAATTCGAGCAATTGGTTATCGCGTTCTCGAACTCCACAACCAGACTGTAATCGAGAGGTAGTGGATATAATCGGGACAGCAGTGTCCGAATCTCTCTGTCCGACCAGGTCCTGAAAACGGTAGTAATGTTAATTAGTGTATCTTAACGACAAATGAAAAATAAAAGCTGATGAACTTAGAGCTTGCTGTTTTATGAAATAGTATACCCCGATCTGTCCGTATCGAATCTATCGAATATTTCCTCGATTGGCACTTCCCGTTTCTCGCTCGCTAGAAAATAAAAGTAAGAAAACGCGAACTGCATGTCTTCCGAGTTTCTAACTTTGTGACTAGACGTTTTCTTGAACTCGTGACCAAACTTTCTCTGCATATCATCCACGATCCATTTATCTATTAAATGGGGCATGTGGGCAGGCACTCTCCTGCGCTCGAATCCATATGCCACGTTATAGATTCGGTTCACGTACAACAAAGACTCCGCGTACGTATCAAGTTGCCTGGTCCGAAGTTTCCATTGGTCCGAATAATGGTGTTTAACATTAGTTTTCACGGTACTGTTAGCACGCGGCGGGTTCGCGTTCTCGTCGTTTAAGTAACGCTTCAACTGAAGTCGCCTTTCGCTGTAATTCGACTTCTGAGATGCCATCTTACTCATCATCTTCGATAGCATCGATCTTTGAGTGGATACAATCCGATCGTTTCCGCGCTTGTCGAAATAGTTCTCAATGCCACTTGCGTACTTATCCTCTTTAAAATTGCCAACTTTATTTACATTGAGCTTCGCGCGCATAGACCCATTTGGCAACGATTGCGGGGTAAACGCTTCCGTATTCTTCCACGTCGAAGCATTTCTGTTTCTCAGTATATCTAAGAATCTTAAACCATAATTATTATTGTCTTGGGTATCCTGCAGAAACTTGTGCGGATAGTCTACCTCTTCCTCGAGTGCTTCGCTGTCGGTAGGAACTGGAGTGCTATCGCAATCTCCACCTGCAAAGTAATTACTAACGTTACTATAGGCGCGTTATAATATTCCATTACTGAATCGACGAGAGGAATAACGGCTTCTACCATCGAATTCGCATAACGTTGTATTACAAGCGGGATCGCACGAACCGTCGCCCACCCAGGCCCAAGGGCAAACGTCGGAGCAATCCGGAACCCACCATGCTAGATAGACTTTCTGGCCACCCGCTTGGGTAATGAAATCTTCCGGCCACACTTCGGCTCCTAGCATTACGTCGTCGTTAAAATATAAAAATTTATCTGAAATTCCAGGAATTCTGCACAAGTAAAGATGAATGAGTCAAGTTGACGGGCGAGAGCTGTAAATCCATATAACGCGGACGATCGTAGCATTACCTGTGAATATGACTTTCGATGGCGGGACTAGAGAATGTCGGTAGATCGCTCTTATTTAAAAAAATATCTTCGTGAGTCACGAGAGTGACTCTAGGATTATCCATATCCAACCAACTAGGTATCTGGCCATTGGTAACGATGTACACGTGCCTCACCCATGGCGCGTACATCTCCAACGAACGTAACGAGTATCTTAATTCATCCTTATCGCTAAATCTGGAAGCTGCCGTGTTGACGTCCGTAACAGGAACGTGTTCCTTGAGGCTCGTCAGGAACATCGGGTCCGAGCCATTCACCCACGTATACACGACATCTATGGGGACATGTTGGCATAGTTTCTTTTGAAAAGAGACACCTAATATGTTATCGTTAAAAGAATGAAACACCGCCTCGTATTTCTCTTTACTCCAAGCTACCCATATCTGAAAATGCAGATTTAAAATAAGACTTAAACTATGCGAAGTAGGGAAAGAACTGAAATACTACGAAGACACGCTTTGTGCAACAATGACTCGAAAAATTAAAACCAATGGCAAACAATGAAAGAAACGTTTGGAACGATCAACGATTACGATCCAGCATCAAAACAATAGCGGAAAATCATGGGTTTCCTAACCTCTCCGAAATGAATGATACCGATAAATATGCAGGTAAACGCCATTAATATCACCAACAGCGAATATTTGTACGAGAGTAAGTCGTAACATCGGCGCTGTAACAATTTCCATGTGCTCATTATATTGATGAAGATTCTACAAGCGATTGGCATCGCTACAGCCGCCGTACGAATCCATACACCACTGTTTACAGCTCCGGCTGACTTCGGCCATCAAAGGGGATCGTGCCGGTACAAAAATGGAACCGGTGAGGCCGAGAATAAACTGGAATAAACTACCTATAGCGGTGCAGTCACGCTGCAAGGCTGTTTATTCATTTTATACCAGCAATGTTAGTGTCTTGATAGATACTTTGTGGGGAAATGACGATTATTATCGAGCTTTTACCGGTCTTCTATTTTTGTGGCGGATGTAATCGAAGTGAACAGTTCAATCCCGCCCTTTTCCATTTTTCCGGATTCGCTACAAGCCCCGCCCTTTTTAAACGATTTTATTCAGCTTCGATCCTATCGCTCTGTATGTTTGTTTGTATGTATGTATGGTTCAAATCTGGCAACTCAAATTTAACCCACTTGCGACTATCCAATTGTCTTGAAACTTTGCAGGCGTGCGTAGTTTGGAGGACAATACAATACTTAAAAAAAAAATTAACCCCGAGCGGGTGAAAAATTACCCAGTTATGGATAAATATAACCGATAACCACAAATCCAAACGACTTGAAATCAGCCACTCGCGTTCTTTACGAAAACGACAAAAAGCCGCTGCGTTCGGGGCGCTAGTCGAATCGCGATTGCCGAAAATACACAATTTATCGAGAAATGATTCGTCACGTATGTACGAATATTAAAAATAAAACTTTGCAGGCGTTCTTAGTATATCACCATCGAAATTGTAGTACACGGAAAAAATTATTTTTTAGTGACATTAGCTCTATAGCGTTTAAGCAAACTGTTAAACTCTATAGAGCAATAAAAGATATTTGTAAAGAAGTCTGAACTTTGAAATGTAAATCCACAAACACTAAAAATTAGAAAATAAAAATATATAAAAAAATTTTATGTTAAACGATTTTATTAAAAATGCACTAAAAAGTAAAAAAATTCTTTTCCTGTACTATAATTTCGATGGTATTTTTTCACTTTAAATAAAATCGTGGAGCAGGATATGTCATAACAGAATATGAATCAATTTAATACAGAATCCAGCGTCGAAATGAATTTGTTATGACATATCCTGCTCCACGATTTTATTTGAAGTGAAAAAATACCATCGAAATTGTAGTATAAGGAAATAATTATTTTTTACTTTTTAGTGCATTTTTAATCAAATCGTTTAACATAAAATTTTTTTATATATTTTTTATTTAAATATACTTTCCACTACCCTTTCTAGCCCAGAGTTGGGCAAAATGTAATCTAATTACAACTTACAAATTACGATTAAAATGTAATTGTGTAGTTGATTACACATTATTTTCTGTAATCGTTCATTTAGGTAGTTGACGAAACCAAATGGTCAACTACTTAAATTAACGATTGCAGAAAATAATGTGTAATCAACCACACAATTACATTTTAATCGTAATTTGTAAGTTGTAATTAGATTACATTTTGCCCAACTTTATCCTAGCCAACATACATGCACTTACATCTGCCACCATACCATTTCTACCCTATATTCTATAATCTATATCCATTTCGATTTTACCCCTATTTCTATTCTTATCTCTTAAGGGGTGAACCCTATTTAGGGCGCTAGGAATAAGGTGATTCTTAGGATTTTTTCTCTAAGAAACTGTTAAGTGAATCTTTTCCAAATTTTCAGGGTATTTAATTCACATTCAAACAATAAAAATTCATTTTTTCGTTACAAAGTGTTCGGTAAAAATGGAGATGTATGAACCGTTCGTAGGAACTTATGCGCCGGTGTTTCAAATTTGCGATTATGCTTCAGACCCTAATTCTTCACTAAAATAAAAAACCAAGGTTTTTCTTATTTCTCGTATAATTACATTGTCGATGGACCTAAAACTTTGATAAATAAATTGAATCAAACAACCCTTTTTCCATAAACAGTACGAAATATCTTGGGGCAGAATCGTAACTTTTTCTTTCAAGTCCCACCAATTTGCCAACTTCGAACTTTTTTTTCGTTTGTTAGGTTCATCGTCAATGTAATTATACTAGAAATAAGAAAATCCTTGGTTTTTTTATTTCAGGGAAGAAATGGTGCCACCATTACAATCGCCAATTTGCAACTCCGGCGCGCGACTCCTAACGAACATGTTCATATATCTTCATTTCTACCGAACACTTTGTAACGTAAAAATTAATTTTTATTGTTTGAATATGAACTAAAATACCCCGAAAGTTTGGAAAAGCTCCGCTTAACAGTATCTTATAAAAAAAATCCCAAGTGTCACCTTATTCCTAGCGTCCCAAATAGGGCTTCCCCCTAAAAATTTGCGCACTTAGCGGATGCCTGTATGTATTTATTCAGTACACTCATATTAGGTGACCGCTGGATCTGTACCACCGTTTATCTTTATTATTACATGCACAAACGTTTGCGTTAAACGTACAAAATGTTAATTACAAATGCTATTATTTCCCTGGATAGTTACATCTCGTATGCAGTTCAACATCCCGCAAAAGTATACACTATGCACAGTATTATTTGGTAAAAAAGATTTACGAGGCGGTCGTCGTAAGGTCCGTGTACGAATCAGTGACCGTGCACGGTAAGCACGCGTATACGCGATCAAATCACCCGAAACCTTACGATTCAAGACGAGACAGGAACGTCCATGAATACCTTTGTACAGTGGCATCTAATCCTACTCTCTGTAGTGACAAGTGTTATGCCTTCTATTGATCCAACAGTTTCGCGCGAATCTTGTACGATCTCCCATGAAAAGCGAGCGGGAATTAAATCCCTTCTACGGTCCAGAAATGTCACCCAAAGAAATTCGTAGCGCGATGCATAATCTATTAAAATTCTCGTTGCGAATGCCGTCGGATTGAATGCTCTTCCATAAGCGTTAGGAACTATCGTACTATTATCGATACCCCCGTACTCAACGCGGCGCGAATCGTTACAAAATGCGTCTCCGTGTATCGGTACAATATTTGACGTCATCAAGACGAGTACCCGTCGATAACAGGGCACTATTTCGATCGAAATCGTTCGAAAGATATGTTCGTTTAGCGAGGTAAAGTGTTTAGAGTTGTAAGGCCATTCTTAGTAAGTTGTACAGTGATTTTTCGTGGTCACCGGTTCGCGCGGTGAATCCTGCAGATAGCAGAATTCTAATGATTTTATCGGCAGCGTACGGAGGATTTTTAAACGAAATTCTCTTAATCCCATAGTGAAGCAAAGGAAGAAAGTACCACACACATATCCCACGTCACATTCGCCTTGTATTCGTATTTGTTTCGATCGTTCTACCACGGAAAGCGCTTTCGCGTACTATACTACACAGGGTGGTCTCCCAAAGACGGAGCAGAGAAGATGATTACAATGATCTACATTAGTAAATGCCGTACGGGATCGTTGAATCAATCGATGCATAATATTCAAGCGAATAAGTTACTCTACTAGACACTCGACTAATTTAGCTCATCATTTCGGCCCCGTTTCACAAAGTAGCGATCATCTTCAGGTCTGCCGAGTAGTTACCTCGAAGCTGAAAGCAGTTAAGCGGCCCACTTTCGCTGGATTATCCTGCAACGGTACATCTTTCACACGCTATACGAATGTAGCTTTTTACTTAAAAAATATAGTCCTTGCTCTGACGTAGAACGCATCGATATTAAAAATATACAAATCGTCGCGATAGCGTGCCTATCGTCGAGATATCTCACGGTCCTCATGATATGTTATCCTAGACTCCGTTCCTCGCCATCCCAACAAGGGGCCGCGCACCATACGTCTAAGAAAAGCTTCGCACCCGACGTGTTACATTCGTGTCTCCTTGTGCAGTTTCAGCGCAAACCGCACAAATTCATTTTGAAACTGTCTCGGATAAAGAAAGGTAATTACCCAGATTACCCTTGATTATCATTGACCTAGCGAAGTTGCACCCTGCGTCGCAACGTTGCCAGTAAAGCGCCAACGTCCCGCGAGCCACGCGTCGGGGGTTGAAATGAATCAAGTGCCAATATATATTTTACTATCTACGTAGAATATCCACCGGCAAGATAACGGCAATGTGTTCGCTTATAATTAATCCCACGCGAAGGCGACGAGAACGAGTCGCCAGGCTGAGATGAAAATTCGTTCTCCTCCGACTGTTCGATCCTCCCGAGCCTCATCGAAGGATTGCGGTTACCAAGTTCGCTGGTCAGTGACCGACGCGCTTTATCATCGCCAATAAGATGATTATACTGGACACTTGCATGAATCGATGGACCCAGTAGAGTCTGAAATGAACGAAACCGGGCTTGATTCACCGAGCAGCAATTAAATTCGCTTTTCACTCCGCTTGGCGCGTGTTACCAGTGCTACCATACGTACATCAATAATCGGCTGCGAGCTTTGCTTATGGTCTCCGTTGTTTCGTTGAGAATATACTTCCTGATCCCTAACGTGTAGCTGCGAACGTACGTGTCCCAATCGAAGCCGTGCATGTCGATGTTGAATCGGCTGGAGTCGTTGAGCGCTTTCACTTTCTTCGACAGATCGTCCATATTGCCCCTATCGAACTTCCACTCGTGGGTGGAGAAGAAGGAGCCGGTGTGCACCGCCCGCTCGAACCGTTTCACGATCTTCATCATCCTGAAAGTACGGTTGCCCACGCGGCTGTTGCTTGAGACTGTTAGCTCGATACCGCTCCTCCCTAGCGTTCCACGGACGAATACTTACATGGGTTTGCTGCCCAGAAGCCTTAAGAAAAAGTCCACGACAAACGCCGGGAGAATGTGTAGGATGGACGACATAACATTGTGCATGAATTTGTTGGTTCTAAACGTGACGCCTGGGTACCACATCACGTGCTTCGACGGGCACTCTATGGCGTATTTGTTGATAAGATCCTTGAACGGTCCCCATCTAAGCCGAAGAGATTAGAAGCGTTAGCATTTATGCGTGGAGCTCGGATACGCAGGGCGCACCTTGATTGGTGGATACAGATGTTTTTATAGTTCTTATAATTCTTTAAAATGGGCTCACTAATGAAGGAATACCCTGTATATTGGAATTCACAAATCCTAACGAGTTATCGGAGAGAGAAAAGTTGTTTTTTATAGATGAAATTTAGTTACCTGATTGTCTCCCCGCTGGTCGTACAATTATATACTTTGATAGTGTTATTATGCTGCATCGTACTGTGCCACGAGGCGCATATCAACGTGTCGACGACGAAATCGATAGGCACTATGTTCAGATTCATATTCGCATCGCACATGACGCTCCTGGCAGTGCCTCTGCCAATTTCCAGCATCACGCCTGTGTAATATGAAATATATTTAGGGGTGAACAGGATACACGAAGTCTAATTAAGAATTTAATAGCGATGAACAGAGTCACTTCTCGCCAGTGATCAACGGCAGTGACCTCTGCTCTTAATTCTTCGACGAGGGAACGGATTTAAATGGATTTAAATGGATTTCGGCTTAGCAAACCGATTGATTTAAGCGCTGCTCGGGTGACAACGTTTTAGCCTGCTCTTCAACACGTTCACTGACGTCGACGCATTGAAAGTATTGCTCTGGAGCCCGTCAATGTTTATTTTGAAGCTGCCCTACCCACACAGCACCATAACATTGCAGCAACGTCTCTGCAATATTGCGGTACAAGATTGCAATGTTGCACCATAACATTGCAGAGACGTTGCAGGTTCAGTCCTATGTCCGCCTTCGCAATATCGCAGGTGTGTATTTTTGCAATGTTGCGGCAGCATTGCAAACATGTAGTCCTGCAACGTTCCGGCAATGATTCTGCAACGAAACGGCAAAATTGTGGCAATGATCCTGCAACTCTTCAGAAATATTGCGATGAGAGGTTGCAATAATGTTGCACCGTATCATTGCAGGGAAGTTGCAGGTTCATTCCCTATGTCCGCCTTAGCAATATTGCAGGAGTATATTCCCGCAACGTTTCGGGAATTTTACAGCAATGGTCCCCCACCGCAACGTTTCGGGCAGTGAGGGACACGACGACATGAATGTGTGCAGAATCGTAGTAGTATAACGCCCGTGTGTCGTCTCTTTTTCTCATAGAAAATATTTTTACCCCAGGGGGATTCGAACCGAGGACCTGTGGCATCGTAGACGAACACTTTACCGCCGCAGCTACAACCGCTGATTGATAAGATTGCTTACGTATTCGAACTTATACTCCTACCGTGCAAAGCTTTAAACTCAAATTATTCAAAAACGAAGACTCATTTGACAAACCTATTAGGGATTTTTAACACTGTAGGTGCGGACTCTAACTATAACTCGGTGTCATTTTAGGTTAGGTTGGAAAGTAGTCTTTAGACTAAACCTTTGCATTTGTCTTTTCATCTCTCTTTTCTCTTGCTTGATTGTATATACGTGTTTGTACAATAAAGACGTTTAATAATAATAATAATAATAATAATTTCGCACATTAAAATATATAGTATCTACTCTATCTAAACAAATTAAATTCATTTTCAAATCTCTTCTATAATTTAAATTCATGTACAAAAAACTCTCACAATAACACTTTTTTCATATCTTCAACGGCCAACGAGAAATTCTAGCATATCCAGTTAAATGAAACATGCTGTAGAATCTACTCGACGTCATATTTCAAATTTCGTCAAAGTCATAGTTGCTTCAGAATATTGCTGTACTGTTTCTACAATATTTCCACTACAGTATTGCGTGACAGTATGTAGGCAATTTTGCTGGGTCGTTGCCACTGAAACATTGCACATCGATGTGGGGGCAATATTGCCGAAATATTGTAGGATCGCTGCCAGTGGAACATTGCACGTCGATGTGCGCGCAATATTGCTGCAATATTGTAGGATCGTTGCCAATGAAACATTGCACGGCAACGTGCTTGCAATTTTGCTGTAATATTGTAGGATCATTGCCACTCCAATAACGCACGGCAATATTGCAGGAACGTTCCTACAATATTGCAATGCAACCTGCAACAACGCAATATTGCAGGAACGTTCCTGCAATACAGCTGCAAGGAAGTGTGCTGTATGGGTAGTAGCATTTATTGTTGGCATTTTGATGGCCAACTAATTCCCAACTTGGGGATAATGTGGGCGAACTAGAAATGCTACTGGGGTGTGCACAGTGTACGCTTTGAGAGAAACTCTTCTGATTGGAAAGCCTGATCGACTGACGACTCGAAGGGGCATTTTTCACAACCTTGCGCCACTCAAAGAGTTTATTACGAAATAAAGAAGGTATACGTTCTCGAATGTGGTTCGAACCCTCTCTGACTATTGCCTGGTAATCGTCGAAAGGACGTAATAATACCTGTGATTCCGCAGAGATTGTCCACCCATCCAGGAAACGGTTCTTCGTGGGCGGCGCAGACGATGCTCGGCCGTACTATCGCTATTGGCAAGTCCTTCGCCTTCGTCAGGATTAGTTGCTCGGCTAAATTCTTCGTGAACGTGTACGTGTTCGGATGATTCTCCAAAATCTTCTTCTCGAGCACCTTCAGCGTCTCGTCGTCCAGGCTCTCGCACATATCGATCACCGTGGATGGTTTCACCTTTGTGCTGCGCCGATATGAATAATACGTGAGTATCCTCGTTAGACTATAGTCGCGACAGTCGCCAATGGCAGTTTTTATCAAGCACAAAGGGGAGCAAACGGGAGCGAAAAAGATTAGAGGGAAATCTGATAATTACTTGCAACGTTACTTCATCGACACGTTGGTGATTTTTAATTAATTTCTTCATCAGCGTATAATTACCATGAAAAGCGTCTGGCGAGACCCAGTTGAGAAAGTAGATTTATATGAAGGGTAAGGGAAAAAACTGGGAATGTCACGAAACAGCTTTATCGAGAAAATTAAGTTTTAATACTTTAGTGTTCGTTGAAGTTATCTGCGTTCTTCGTAACATGAAGCTTATACTCTAATTAGGCATCAGAGAAAAAGAAGCAATAAATTAATAACTGTTTTACATTACTTCAATATTTTTTCAGGTTTGAACAGGACAGCATATTGAAAGGAAATAAATGTCCACTTCTATTATTATCAAAACAAGGAAGGCCACTCATTTTGTTAATTACGATTCGATAGTTCTTTAGTCCCAGTTGCCACCAATAAAATATCCTATAAATCGCAAAGTTATGAAAAATGGACATTCCCTGTTTTTTCCCCTTACCCTTTAGATGCGGAAGGATATTTATGCTTACGTATAAATCGATTCCTTAATCTCTTGTCGATTCGCGTTACTGTAAGCTGTGCTAACGTGGATAACGCTAACTAGATTTTTCATATTCCTGCACAGCTCTATGACAAGGTCCGTGCCCTTTGTATTCAAATTAACGGCCACTTTCAACGGTTCGTCGAATCTCACAGTGGCTGCACTGTGAAAGACTATGTTAACCCTCTGTATCAACGTGTTCCTGTCCTCTGGCGAGAGACCCAGGTTCGGTAAACTTACATCACCCTTCACCGGGTAGATTTTATTGAACGCATCAGGGAACTCTGTTCGGATTCGGCCGAAAACCTGCGAACAGCCATTGCAACATTATTCCAAACCAGGATTCTCCCGGCGTATTCCTTTGTAAAGGAATGGTGCACCATGCAAAGGCTCTACGTTTCTTTTACCAGTAAAATCTATTTCTCAAATATGCTTTTCCAGCCATCCGCGTGTCTCATTTTCAATTCGAAATGGAATGTGGACCGAGCAATCTTTCGAATGTCTATTTTCGAAGATGTACAGATGATTTTTGCGCCTCTAGCCAAGGAAATAGTTATAGAATCATAATTTCATAATTTGTTCCACAAGTGACTCTGTTAGTGTGCAGGTATATCCAAAGTTTCATATCCTTACTTGGCACGTATACAAACTATGTAATCGACAACACCGTGATTTCACCTTTTCTTTACTAAATTCTGTGCTTTGATTACTTCATTAATTATAATGCCACTGGAGTGACCGATAAACGGTGACAGGATGCTTCAGACAAGAATCAAAGTGTTTTTCAGCGTTGCAAAATTTCTGTATATAGTTACTAGGGATTGCAATACTGGTAAACCGATTTACCGGTTTACCGATAAATCGCGAGAAATACCCTCAAATTTTTACCGGTAATTCGCCAAATATTTACCGGTAATTCGATAAATTATGTATAGCGATGTAGCGCATATATGCATTCATTAATTCCGTCGATATCTACTCTGGTATCAGTGAAAAAAACTTCAATTAATAATAGAGACGAAAACCGAAGTATCTCAGGAAGAACCAACTTTAAACCAAAAGAAAACTAAAAATCTGAAGCCACCAAAGAATAGACGTATTTTCAAGTAGAAAAAATAAAAAGAAAATATTTACAAATGACATATGATTTCTTAATGACTACCCGAACAACAAGTGTAGAATCTAAGAGCGCTTTATCAGGAAACCAAAGTTTCGACAAATTATGTTTTTTGCGTGCTTATTTATTAAAAAGAATTGTTAAATAAAAAATATTTAATTATGTATATAAGTTAAGATTCTTTTCATTGTTTTCGCGGTGAAGATCCATATTAATAAGTAATGCCAATAGTTATACAAATATATCTATTTTGTGTTATATCATTTTATATTTTATGTTTAGAACAGTTTTATTTGCATATATTTTTTATAATGCTCGTTTAGAGATCAAAATTTTTTTTGTTATGTTTACTTTTATATTTTCAATTCCTTAAAAATTTACCGGTAAATTACCGATAAACCGGTTTTGTATGAAAATTTTACCGAATTACCGGTAATTGAAAAAGTCGGTAAATTTGCAATCCCTAATAGTTACAGACGCGTTCGACATTTCAAAATCCTTATTCCTTTCTCTTCGACTATTTATCAAGTGCGTATTTTACTTTAAGGGGGAACAACACCTTGAAGCCCGGAAAAAAGGGCAACATTTTTTAATTTTTTGTTAGATATCCATACTTCGTAGGAAAGTCATTGATATAGAGTTTAAATGTGCATGTAGTGGACAGTCTTTTAGAATTTTTGTGTAACAAAATAAATGAACTTATAACTTTAAACGCGTTTTTCTTGAAACTATGTTTTCCAAACTGGTTGAACGATTTTCTCTGCCAATTTTGCATGAATCAATCTCCGGTTTTGCGTATTTATTCTACACAAAAATGCCTTCAGTTAAGCGTACGGAAATTTAATTACAATAATTTTTGGAGAAATGGCGGCGCTTAAAGTGGAAAGTTCTAAAATTTCGTGTCAATTTAAGGAAAAAATCAATACATTTTGGGGTGGAAAAAATAGTAAAAATAATTTATTTTTAATTTCCTTACGCTTAACTAAAGGCATTTTTGTGTAGAATAAATACACAAAACCGGAGATTGATTCATGCAAAATTGGCGGAGAAAATCGTTCAACCAGTTTGGAAAACACAGTTTCGAGAAACACGCGTTTAAAGTTATAAGTTCATTTATTTTGTCACACAAAAATTCTAAAATACTGTCCACTACATGCACATTTAAACCCCATATCAATGACTTTCCTACGAAGTATGGATATCTACCATAAAATTAAAAAAAATTGTACTTTTTTCCGGGCTTCAAGGTGTTGTTCCCCCTTAAGGAAAGGTGAAGTCAGTGATTTATATTCGCCAAGTTCGTCGAGGTTACTCTATTAATTGATAAAATGCATAGCAAATAGCCTGTCTTAAACGTTGACGCTCGAAATAACCATCGACAGCCAAGATGATAGATGACATTCGAAAGCACCGTATGAATTGGCAAAATGACGTATGATCTTGACTAATTCAGGTCCCTTCTATCTAAATCTAACTTGAAAAAAAAAGTGTGGATGATCTAACAGCTGTAACGCCCACGTATGCAAATAATGCCCACTTTGCCATTGTTCCCCAGAAATTCGTCGACTTCGATTTGACACACATGCGACCGGCGATGGCTTTCATCGATTAAACCTGAAAAGGGGAGCCCGGCGTCTGTGACGCGCTGTAAGCGGTTCATAGAAGTGTACGAACGGGATTTTCTAGGAGCTTTTTGTATCGTTGCTCGACTGTTTGGCCTTGCTTCGGACGGATCAGTATAAAGATCGTTGCCAGGCGCGGACACGAGCGCAGCAGCTTTTCCAGTAGTGCTTTCCCCAGGAAACCGGTCGCCCCGGTCAGCAGGATCACCGACTCGGCGAAGAACGCCTCGATGGAACTTCCGTTAATGTACGTGTCGTCGTTCCCATGCTTCGAGTTCGTTTGTGCGTTGGTCGTACCCATTTTGGAGGCAGTTCAACGAGCGCCGCTCCAAAACTCTGCAACCAAGAGAACAGACACGCGATGGTCTTAAGAAACAGCGACGTTTTCATGATTTCCTGTAGAAACGGGATAGTCCGAAGTACTCGTAGCAATTAAAGACGTTTTTCTGTCACTCATCGCTTTATAACGATTGATGACTTTGAGTTTACACTCAAAGAAGCACATGCATATTATGAAAGCAAAGAAATACTTTGTTTTTGACAATGAGAACATGTTCATACGCCCTTAAAGTCTGCTCGACTGTTTTCATTAAGATTTATGTGGATCTTGGTGTTCTTAGTAGCTTCTAGGTCGATCACAACTGCTTGGAAGTTAATGTACACAGAGTCAAGGGAGAAGAATGTTAAGGGAGTATTCTCGTGTAGAGGGACGAGATCCTTTATTTTCTTTAGGACGACGCACAAGACAACTACACAGCTTTTACCGGTGAGCATTACTCTCGCGTATTTACTATCGATTTAGTATGTTGTAAAAAAAATTTCATCCACGTATATTGATAAATAATACTTCGAGCGCACGATATCTGAACTTCTAGTGAATCATTTCAGTCGTTTAAGTTCGTTTAAAGGCGAAGAAAAGACGCTAAAAGTAAGTTTAAATTCAAAGACTCAGTCTTTGTTTTTTTTTTATAAATCTGCTACGGTTTATAGCCGCGCTCTTACTGATTAAGATTCCTTTTGGTTATTTTTTTATTTAGATCAGCGGAATAGCCGGAAGGAAATTTTTCTGCATACGCTTTACGATATGGCCCATATCTCTATTAATTATTATTATTATCAATAATAATAATAATATTAATATTAATAATATAATAATTAATATTATTATTATATATTAATATTATTAATAATAATAATAATAATATTAATATTAATAATAATAATAATATTAATATTAATAATATAATAATTAATATTATTATTAATAATATTATTAATAATAATAATAATTAATAGAGATATAGGGCATATCGTAAAGCGCATGCAGAAAAAATTCCTTCCGGCTATTCCGTTGATCTAAATAAAAAAATAACGAAAAGGAATCTTAATCAGTAAGAGTGTGGCTATAAACCGTAGCAGATTTATAAAAAAAAAAACAAAGACTGAGTCTTTGAATTTAAATATGGCCGATGCTTTTTCATACAATTCTTTTTACTCATCGATGAAAACTACGCAGTTTCTTTGTACGTTGTTCTTATAGAAAGGCACAAGATTGGCCTCCTCGACCAGGATACCCCCTAAATAAGAGAAGCACTATAATTTTAAGCAGGGAATTTCGATAATCCGAAAATTCCTATTTTTTTTTAACTTCGAGGAATTTTGTGTTTCTGCTACTTTTTGGTTCTTCAAGGTGAAAACACTCCTTAAATGTTAATCTGTGCTTTTCTATTCCCTTGTGTAGTTTCGGGTTACCGAAGTTCCCTTGGAAGATAACGAGGGAGCAGATCTATTTAATTATATCACAGACACTGAGCAGGCGTGCCTTGCCTCGTGCTCGACCAATCATGACATTTGGCTTCCCTTTCGTTAACGATCGATATCCATGAATCGTTAAACGCCTGTCGTTGTTATGGCGCGAGTCCTGCTTAGACGTTGAAGGGAATCGTTAACGTCCCCTTCGAAACGATTCCCTACCATTGAAACGTGGCAGCAGGCTGCTCGAGAAATAGTGGTAGCAAAGTCTAGTTTCAAGATCCTACAAAACACTCTGGAACGAATTTCATAAAAGTATGACAGTTGGTTGAGTCTGAGGAGGAAAACTTCGTTTCCCTCTGAAGTTCCCTACTTCGTGCTGAGCAGCTTCTTGTACTTCCAGCGGTCTAATAAATATTTTACGCACGAGTGTTGTATGCAGAGACATTTTGCATATTTAATCGACAGACAATTCATTGTGTTAATGAGATGAAGGTTCGTAGGGAAATAGTTCAGCGTAGCCTTGTCCCAGAAAATAAAGAGCCGCGCGCAAAGCGAGTGTCACTTTCCTCGCAGCGTGAAGCGAAAATCGTCTTTCGCTAAACGGATTGCTTGCTAGGATAGCTTAGAAGTCGGGGCTACTAAACGCTGCTAATTTTTCAAGGGTTTACTGCGCGATCGCTCGCTTAGTCCCCATTCGAACAGGTACTTTATATTATCAGCAAACACTTCCCGCTTTTGCAGACATCTATTATTAGGAACGCGCGCGATGGTCCTATTTTATTAATAATTTATATTTCAAATGCAAATTTCTTGCCTCGAAGTTCATTCGGTTTTCAAATTAAAAGTTTGTACACGCGCATTAGGCTGCATGTTCATTTTTCATACTTTCATTTTAAATTAATACGTTCTAGAAAGTAATTACTGAGACTGCTCGAGTAAACAACAGTTCACAACTACCGCGGTTTTTTATGGTCAAGGTCAAGGACGTGATAGTGCAGCCCTGTGAATAAGCGGAGTATTGCAGAGATGGGCAAAAAATTATTTGAAATAAAAATTTCGTACACAAATTTTTATTTCAAATAATTCTTTGCCCATCTCTGGAGTATTGACTTCCGGTTCTGAAGAACGTTTTTGAAAGCTGCAGTGAAGAAATAGAAAATGTAGGAAGAGAGAAACAATTCTGTCATTGAATTCTCAGACTTTTTATTCAGAAATTGTGGTTTAGATTAGATTAAGTAGGCTCGAGTTGTGCAATTACCGAAGATTTTAGTAAAATTCGATGGTTGCATGTTTAAGCCGAACTGCTTATCGCATCCTGTGTATTGATAAACGTTCGATCAATGCTTTTTTGAGAGAAAGTATTAAGAAAAGAAAGTGGACCGTCTTCTGCTAAGTGTATGGCGGATAATCGTTATCATCAGCACTGATACACTGACCTGACTCTTATTTAATACGTTGCGTTTTGTTAATTCGTATCTCAGGGGGATGCAATATTTCATGTCCGGATTATTGATCCATTAAAAGACGTGCCTTGCATTGATAAGCATAATCTAAAGCTAATGGTAAAATTCCGCTGAAACGGATTGATTTGTTATTAAAATTGATGTGTAGAGTCACGCTTCTGCACGGTGCAACGTAAGACGCAAAGCACGTTGAAATTAATACAGCGAAGTACTGAGCACTTTAAGAATTAGTTTAGAAGAGTTTAATAGTTTAAGGATGAATTTCAGTGACAATCTCAGGAAAAAGTGAATCAATTTCCAAGATATTAATCAATTGTCCGGAATTCTCGTGACAATTTAGTTCGGTGCTTGCTGTTTCTGTACACTAGATTTCAAAAACTTTGGCTTATTATTTCACTCTTAATTTTATAGTTATATTTCTCAATATTACGTTTTCACATAAGAATACGTGTTGAATTAAAAGTTAAATAATTTAAAAATTACCAAATCAATTTTTCTAAAATTTTGCGAGGGGATTTACTGTTGCAGAAAAATTAATTCCTCCAATTTTCAAAGATTCTCGCTTATTTTTAATGTTACTGAAGTTCATCGTGAAGTTCGAACGAAACTACTCATTGGTCTACTTTGACCAGATTCTAGTGTCATAAGACAATACTCTACGGGGTATTTAAATAAAAGAGAAAAAAATATATATATATGAATTTTTCTTCATACTCAATAATCAGAATTCATTAAGTCATATCCCCACGTGTACAACATTTAGCACAGAATTCAATCAACACGCAATTAACACAACAAATTCTCCATCCATTCAATCCTCAAAAAACAACTCTTCTCTAAGTGTTCTAAGCCTCTTCATACTCAATAATCAGAATTCATTAAGTCACATCCCCACGTGTACAACATTTAGCACAGAATTCAATCAACACGTAATTAACACAACCAATTCTCCATCCATTCAGTCCTGAAAAAACAACTCTTCTCTAAGTGTTCTAAGCCTCTTCATACTCAATAATCAGAATTCATTAAGTCACATCCCCACGCGTACAATATTTAGCACAGAATTCAATCAACACGCAATTAACACAACAAATTCTCCATCCATTCAGTCCCCAAAAAACTACTCTTTTCTAAGTGTTCTAAGCCTTTTCGTTACCTTCGGTAATCTATCATTTCTTAAGCCTCCAAGTGTATCCTATACAGCAAACTAAGCACGTGGGAGCGCAGCCTAAGCTGCACTGTGACGCGTGTGATGTGTACAGCCCGATATCGAGCATTAACTATCAAGAAGCATTAACGCAAATTTCCAATTAGAAGGCGTTCTTATAATTAACATGCTCGATCCTTCTTTTACGTTGAACCAAGGAAGAAACTCCTCTGGCAAGAGAAATTCTCCCGACCTTCAAATTTGCCAAGGACCACGACGTCGAGTTTGAGAAACGTGACAAGGAGATAAAAGTAAACGAGGCGTATATCTGCTGCAACGAAATGCCATTTTAATCGCGACTAGCCACGACACGAAAGATTTGACCACACTTGGCAGCCAGTTATTGGTAGGTTTGCAGCACGCATAACGCTTTCTGAAAGAATTGATCGGCGTGTACTTGGACATTCTGTATATCGATCGGTCCCTCCATTTCACAACCTACATTCTGTGCACCCGTGTCATGGACGAGACACGCGGCGGACTGCTTTCAACTTTCAAATTCGTTGCTGCCGATTGTCAGCTAGAATCGAGTCCTCCCTGCCACTGGCTATGATATATCAGAACTCCTTCTCTTCTTTATATTTCTAACTTAACAAGAAATCCTAGCAGTCACAGAGAACGCCCCGTGCCCGATGTTACTAACAACAAATGAAAAAACTACATACGTAATAGTTACCAACTATTATAATTAATATTCGATAAATAAATTCATATAATTAAATCTTCAAATTACACGCATATCGTGCACATTACGCGTAATCATACGTGATTTAAATAATACGATGCAAATCGTGCGTATGAAAATTAGGGAACTTTGCCATTTACGTGCTGCAAGCCAGAAAACTGTTACATGCATGTTATGAAATTACGAAGGTGGAAATCAAAACGTTAAGTATTCAAAACATGTGGCGTTAAAAACTGTACTTTGCTGTGATTACTCTGCTCCTGGAGCTGAACATTTAATTGCATATTCATCTGGGTAGTAAGTGTCGTTATTAATGGGCTTTGCTGGGAAGTGACTGTTTGAAATATTAAGCAGCCTTAATATTTGGAAGGCAAAGTATGCTGAGATGTATGATTGTAATTTGATGGGAATACAAGGAGTTCCGAGGAATATTCAGAGCGCAATGTAAAGTTTAGAATAGAAGCTGAACGTGAATAATTTACCTACGAACGGTTTCATTCACTTCGAATAAGTGGCAGACAAGTTCGATGTTGCAAGGTTACTTGAGCGTTCGACTTCTCGGGCGCTTCGTGACACGTCTCGTTTCAATGATCCGGGCGAATCTGGATTAATTCTCCATGATAATGCGGCAGAGGTATATTTTCGATCTTATCTTATCTCCGGAATTGCAAACGGTCTGTTCCACATGGAGAGAAAATATTTTCTCTTCGATGGTATATTTTTTTTAATAGAAACAGAGCTCACTGATCAACGAACAAGATTTTCCAATTAAGTTGGGATCTTTCTGCTTTTGTTTATGCGAGCTAAATGCATTTGAAAAACCCATGTAGAGTAAACGCACCAGTAAATGAACACTTAAGGCTAATGAATGAACAGTATTATAAAATTATGTTTGCAGCACGATTGATTCCACGTGCTGCAAAAATTGTTTGGATATGAAGCAAGAAATGAAAAGAAGTCTCTAATTAATTAGTTGCTTACTTTAATAACTTATCTTACTCATTTTAATAAAAAAATGGCCATTCACTGGTACGTGTCCATTTACTGGTACATCCACACTAATTGCTGTTAATTTAAGGGAAGTTTAAAGATCCTCTTTAAACACAGGAAAACGATAAAAACAAACAAATATATTAGAAAAATATTTTGAATGCGTAAAACGAGGTCACCTGGCAAAAATAAACCGGCAATATATTCGGAGTGCAACATATACGCTACCACTTTCCAACTCTCTTTGCCTTGTTCGTAAACAAACGTCTAACAGGTTGCCTCTGGTCTTTTCCTGGCACGGGCTCAAGTGCGCCATTTGACACTGTCGAGGCTGGAAACTAGCCATTTGCTCTTACGGTACCTTGAGACTGGAAGAGAAAGCGGAAGGGAGATAGGAATCAGATTATTTCGCACTCTTTTTCCTTAATTATCGTTACGAGGAACTCTTCCATCGTTTCTTCCATCAATACGCAAAATTGATTTTTGATCATTTTTGTTCAGTACATCCTTTGTTTACCTCATATAGTATTTTCCTTTTTACTCGCAAATTATGTAAATTGATATGCTTGTGATACGTTGCGCGCAATTTAAAAAAAGAGCAACCGAACTTTGTGAGGAACGCGTTACACAGTAGTTTAAAATGTGATTCTAGCTAAGCAAAATTATTTTTGTCATTATCTTTTCCTGTACATATATATATTCTAAAAGAATTTACTCGTTTATTATTTTTAACGTTATTTCTACTTATTTATGATTATTTTTTGCTTATTTTTGTGTGTAGGTAAAAACACAGGTGTTCTCGACAAAAATTAATATTTGCAGATCGGTTGGGTAGGAGAGTTGTTCGAGTTGCTATATTTCAGACTCTATACGTGCACCTCGGGGGAGATGGTCAGATGTCATGACTTCAGTTTTCAAGCAGATTTTCAAGAAATAGTGTCTTAAAGCCAGTATCGACCAGTTATTCTAATAATATCAGTATTAGTTTTAATAGCAATTTTATGTTACGTCGACCGACTGCCTCGGAGTTACCCTAATCCGATTAAAGCGCAATAACTCGAGGAAGTTATGTAACATTTGAAGAACAATAACGCAAGGTAGTAGGTACTGTTTTATCTGATCAAAGTGCACCACTGATGCCGTGACGCGTTGGTTCATTAGATTATGGCGGCAGAAATTTGAAGTAGTCGACGTTTGTACCGTGCTCAATAACTGCGTCGTTTACCCTAATAAGCCCTTAAATATAAATCCAATCTCTAATCTATAGATACGTCATCAAGCAAACGAATGGCAGAAACACAGAATAATATAAAGATATTTTAACAGTTCACTTACAGAAAGAAGTCTGAGGGTACGTTTATCCTGGAGCTGCGATAGACACGATAAGAGTGTCGATCAGAACGTCCTTTAGTAATAAGCGTTGCTCTGCTCGCTCCTTTAATATATGTACTTCAAAATAAGTCATTCAAAAATTTCCATTATAAAAAGACATAATTACCGCCGCTCTGAAACGTGTACTTAGGGTACGATTACATGGTAGCTGTGATAAATCATCGGAGCGGCGATTAGAGGAAAGCGTCGAAATAAATTATATTCTTTTTATATCGGAAGTGTCTGAATTGTAGTACTTATGTATATGGAAGTAGCAAACACGCTTGTTATACTTGCTACTTATATATGTATCAGTAGATGACAAACCGCCAATCGCTGATGATCGGCCCTCTGATCGACGCTCTTATAGCTTCTATCGCTGCTTCAACATAAACGTACTTTTACAGAAGAATTCTTCACACAAGAACAAAGACAGAGACTGCTTAAAAGAATACCTCGACGAAGTCGAAACCACTTGCCCTACGTGCCATTATTTTCCCACTTCTCAAACACCTTGCTCGATCTCAAATAAAGCAAAGAAAGGAGATGCAACGCATCAGTGTCGAAGCCACAAGCATTTCGAACACTACTGCGCAAGGAGCGATCGAAAGCAGCCCGATTGGGCAGAGAACTCTATCTTTCAACGGTCGAGTTTGATCGAAGATATATTTCAAGAACCCCCCATCTCACGCGAAAGCCCTGTCCCGCCTGAAACGCGCAAAGGGGACGAATAAAAGGAAGGAAAACGCAAGGATTCCCTTGGAGGCAACTCACTCTATCTGACGAGCCGGCGCAAAGGGTTCGTCGATAATTCCTCCTCCCTGCTCGCCGTGGATCCAGGGAAATCGGCGAGCGTGGCTGGTCGATCGCCGGTTTGGTCGTCACGTGCGGATTTTCGTGAGGCACGTAACCTTCGGAATTCGCGAGCTTGGGGTCGCGCACCCTCGAACATCGCCCCCGTATCAGCCGCCTGTGCTTTTTCACGGTCACTCTGCACACGTTCCGCTCTCCCCCTCACAGTTCCACCCTTTCGACCACCCCCTCACCTGTCCCTCCTTTCGCCCACACCTCCGCGCTTCTCCTCCCTCGCGGTCCACCCCCACACCCGCCCCTACTTTCGACCACCGCCGCACTTTTCCTCCCTCTCGCCCACTCCCCGCACTTTTCCGCCCTTTCGTCCACCCCCCCCCTTCACGCAGCCTTCCCTTCACGCCGCCTTCCCTTCGGCCACCCCGCCGCCGTTCCTCCCTTTCCCAGCAAGGTCGTCCCTGTCAGAGGCGTGCTCGCGAGCGTGCACGGGCCGCTCGAGAAGTTTTCGTGGTGACCGAAGGGACGAGACTGGCTTTGTCGACGTTCGTCAGGCGACTTTACGCGGCCGCCCAGCTGACGACCAGTAGATGCCGACACTCGCAGGGGTTGCTCCTCGAAAGGGTGGTCGAGCCGCGTCGCGATCAGCCGAGGGGATCTGGCAAGGGTGGCTCGCTTACGGGAGCCAGCTGGAGCCTGATGGGAACCCGACACATCGCGGGCCTGATACTCTCGACTGTTCACCGCCCGCTCGAAACTGGCTGGCACAAAGGGGGTCGGCGAAGGTCTCGTCCCGTGCATCGAGGGAGGGGGATCGTCGAGTGATTTCTGTGTTTACAGTTGTCGGCGACAGGACGGGGTGGCGGGAGTTGTGGTTCAGCTTGTGCAGCGAAATGGGGGATGCTCGTTGGGAATTTTGCGTTTATGGATGGTCTGGTCTGAAAAGGAGGGGGAGTTTTTAAACTCGGGGGTGCTGATGTAGTCATCTGGGGTCTGTAGATTAGTTGTGCGTCTGTGTATTTGTATTTTTAAAGCTGCTCGTATGGAATACATTTTGTGACACTGGGAATTGATATCACTGTTAGCAGAGACAGTGCGAGTGAGTCACTGGTGATTTTAATGATTAAATCGACGTCTTGTTGCTGGGGCTAGCAATGTAATTAACAGGTATTATAGGAAATCCATTCAATTCGAATTTCGAGGGGCCAGCTCGATAAGGCCAGAGTGGCAACGAAGGTAGTTCTATGTATATCTAGGGTGGTAGTGGTGATAAATGTTGAAGGGGTTACTTAGATTTGCCACCCTACTCTTTGTTACGATACACGGACCAAGATACTAGCGACGTTATAAAGTCTCATGGTAAAGTTTTCGCGCTACCCGGTCGGTCTAGTGGTGGTACCCCCTGTTAGATGGGGCTAGTTGTGAGGGTGGCCTTTAGGGGTTGAATGGAACGACTCCATGCCAAACATTTTTATCAGAAAGCATTCTAATATTTTGTCATTTATCGATCAATACTCAAACGGCTATTCTTGGAGGAATTTTAAATCTTTAAACTCCCCAAATAAATTAATACTGAAACATAAACTGAATGCGCTTCGATATATTTCTTCCAGCGGATTTCGGAGGGCAGAGGATTAACAAGCATTTTATGGGCAAAAAGCTCTTGCCATTTTCTTAACACACGATGGATTTCCGAACAAAGTGATAGAGAAAAGAATAGTTATATCAACTACGTTTGCATATTCCAAGGAATTGCGTCTGCAATAATTCGGAGATAAATAATCTCCGACTTTAACTTGTCCCAGTTTAAACGGAAACTCATAATTGAACACGCTGCAACCACCTGTTCCACAGATTTAATTACACTCCATCCCCCACGCTCTCCTTCTCCCCCAGAACGAGACACAAGAGATGTTAGAAATTAATTTTAGCTAAATTCACTTGTCTTAATTGTTCGCAGACTGCAGTAGCTTTTAAATTTTTCCTTCGCGACGCGGACTCTAATTCCACTCTGCAACGTTTAATTCCTCCCTTTTAATCGTCTTCCTCGCCATAACTTTGCAAAAAGCACGCAATTCTTTTCGAATTACGTAAGACGCCTCTTTCTGTCGATGAAAGTTCACCAACGTTTAATAAACTAGTTACGTTAGATATAGTTTAATTCTTCATCCCCTCTTCCTCACGAATCAGTTGACCCTTTTAGCGAAGCAAGCCTTCACTTTCGCGTATCTACTGCTTTGTACGTTCACATTGCGTACGTTCAAAACTGTGATATATAATTAATAAAGACACTAATAGGTGAAGGTAACAGCCTCGAGCTCGCGAATGGTATCGATTGGCCTTCTTTCGTCGTTCACATTTCCACAGTATTTCGTGAACATGGTTTAGGGCACTGTCAAGCCACAGGTTCCCGTTTAGAACACTTCTATTTCCATGATTTATTTATTTTGGATATTTCGAATCCATTTACCATTCATCGTTTATATTTTCATTGAACCGAGGTCACTAATGTATGGACCATATACGATGCTTAAACTGAAATTTAATGCAGAAATATTTCATTTTAATATGCAAATTTAATATTAAAGTTGATTCTTTGCGTCAGTCATCAGTTGATAAAGCACCGGTTGGCGATTAGCATTAAGTTATTATGACTTTCATAAGATTCAAATCGCGGGGGTCCAAGCATAGTGAAATTGCCACGCAAACGAACAAGTAAATAACGTAACAGAGTAGTGTAATAACAAAAAGCACAGGAACGCATGTTAACCCCTTCCAGTGCCATTTAGTTCGACGAAACTTGGGCCCAAGTGTTAGGCGTCAACTAGGGATTGCAAATTTACCGACTTTTTCAATTACCGGTAATTCGGTAAAATTTTCATTCAAAACCGGTTTATCGATAATTTACCGGTAATTATTTAAGGTATTGAAAATATAAAAGTAAACATTACAAAAAAAAATTTTCTTGAACTCTAATCGAGCATTATGAAAAATATATGCAAATAAAACTGTTCTAAACATAAAATATAAAATGATGTAACACAAAATAGATATATTTGTATAACTATTGACATTACTTATTAATATGCATCTTCAACGCGAAAACAATGAAAAGAATCTTAACTTATATACATAATTAAATATTTTTTATTTAAGAATTCTTTTTAACAAATAAGCTCGAAAAAAACATAATTTGTCCAAACTTTGGTCTCCTGATAAACCGCTCTTGGATTCTACACTTGTTGTTCGGGTAGTCATTAAGAAATCATATGCCATTTGTAGATATTTTCTTTTTACTTTTCTACTTGAAAATACGTCTATTCTTTGGTGGCTTGATTCAGATTTTTAGTTTTCTTTTGGTTTAAAGTTGGTTCTTTTGAGATACTTCGGTTTTCGTCTTTATTATTAATTGAAGCTTTTTCATTGATAACGGAGTAGATATCGACGGAATTAATGAATGCATATATGCGCTACATTGCTATACATAATTTATGGAATTACCGGTAAATATTTGGCGAATAACCGGTAAAAATTTCAGGGTATTTCTCGCGATTTACCGGTATTGCAATCCCTAGCGTCAACGCGTGGTAAACAAGCCAGACTGATGCCCGAGAAAAGTCACGATACGAGCCGAAATGTAAATGCCTGTGATATAGTCAGTTTTGCGCGATACTGCTGTTGTGGGAGTAAACTCTAATCCTTTTTCCTTTTGTAGATATTATAAATATATTATATTTCGTAATAGATGACAGTTTCAAAATTATATTTCATGAATAAACAACACTTCGATAGAAATCCAAGCATCTTCAAATGTGGTTTTGTCCCAAGGAATGTAATAATACCACGCCTAAAAATAAATAGCATATTGTAAACAAAAAATTTAATTCTCTCGTCTATAATCATACGCTTTAGACGTTTTCTGGTTGGCGCAAGCACGTCACTATCACTGGATTCGTTATCACTGCTTTCATTTAAAACTTTTGTATTTTGCATTTTCTAAGGGTTTATTAAATTTCAATAACTAAACTGCTTTGTAACCGCAATTATGAGAATCATGACTAACTCTCGTGGCGTACTGATAGGAACTAACATTCAATTACGACCGCTATATTACGATGTTTATGTTCACGAGCCTGGCTCGTGATGTTCACATTTGGCCCGACTATCTGTTCACGAGCCTGGCTCGTCATATTCATGTTTGGGCCAAAATCTTCATCACGAGTCAGACTCGTTAAAGCACGGGAAGGGGTTAATCGGAGAGGTAAGAGTTAGGAAAACCGAATACTGAAATAAGTAATGTTTCTTCTTGTATTTCATTCGTAGCAGTCTTCATAAAAATGTATCGCACTAAGCCATGAAACACTGTAGAAATGTCCTTTGAAAAAAGGGCCAACCATGCCAGCCTCGAACAGTCGGCGCGACCAGATTTTGGGATTTCACTTCTGTTTTCAACGAGAGCAAGAACGACGGGCGATTCAATGGAAAAGCGTGTATCTGCATTGCGTGAACACTCTGGCGAAGAAAGTTCTTCCGTGTTGGCTACAGACGAACACAACGTGCACGGCAGGTTGCGCAATACTTTCTTCACTCGGTTCCCTTCCTCCTTTTCTCCGGCAGTTCCGTTCCTTTCGCTGCTCGATGGAAACGTTCCTTCCATCGGATTCCGTTCGTCCGCCGGGCGAATTTCCGCCGAAAACAGTCGGCCGAATTTCGCGAAAGGAAAGATGACGCCTCGAGAGACCATGGAAAGTTTCTCCTGAGCGTTCACGTAACGCGACTGTGATTCTGTTTTATTGTAGTCTATCGTCTTTCTTCGGGTAACCGAGTTTTAACAGACACTGATCCTCATCGATCCCGACTGGCGCCCAGATTTACACGGGCTAAATGCGAGGCACCCGAGTGAAATGCTGATGCGAATGACGCACGTTAGAAAGTACTAGCATGATAGAAATATATCTTAAAAGGGGGAAGTATTAGGTTTCATTATTCTGACGCTATTATCGTTACTGCGGTAAAGTGCGGTTATTGGTCGAGGGAGATGGAAGTTACAAAGCTTTTTTAAGAAACGCCACTTGATTATTCAACGTTGAAATTATCCCGCGGAAGTCGACGTAGAAGATGAGTAATACTCCACACGATAACATCAATCGCCTATGAAAAGCATTAAAGAAAGAGTTCGCTCGAACGAGCAACAAACGTTTGAGAGAAGAGTCAAGCTTGGCTGCAATACCCACAGTTCCAAGGCTTCGAGGAGAGAATAAAAACGAACGGAAGATAGCGCGAATCGTAGTCCCCTGGAGAAATATTTTCAAATTCAGCGTTTGAAACGGAGAAGAAGGGAAATTGAAGATACCGACGGTCCTAGAGTATTGCAATGCGGATAGGGAAACGAGACGAGGGCCAAAAGCGGGGAAACGCGGGGGAGCGCGTTAGAGGGAACGACGAACGCGGATGAAGGGAGAATCGAGAATGAAGAAGCGGATGTTTGCTTACCAGTGAACGGTTGCGCACGGTGTCCCTCGTCGGAGAGAGCGAATTTTAACGTACGAGCGATTTCGCGTGGCTTGGTTCCGTGGCACCTTTCTTGCACAACTGGAATCAGACCCAACATCGTACTCTCCTAAATACCTTTTGCCGGTTATTACCATCGCCCCTACTACCGATGCATAAAACGGGCAGGTTAGCACGAAAGAAGCGGCGCCGTTTCGAATCCTAGTAGGGGATGGCATTGAACGAGTGACATTCAACATCCTACGATTAATTTCGCTGTGCCGGGCAGGCATCAAAATACTTCGGGTGTCCGTGAATTTAAGGTGAACGATCGAAATGACGAGGCAGGAAGCAGGCATTTGTCATTATTTAATTGACGCGAAATAGATGTAGCGCTGAGATTATAGAAGTCTAACGTGGTTTATTATAAAATTGTTACGAAATTACTGCGTGGAATTCCGTGGTGACACGGGGGGCATTTAAAATTCACATCTTGATAGCGTTACTGTTCAGAGCTTACATTTTTAAATTTACACATTTATGTCGTTTTTAGAATATATTATACGTTTACGGTGTACCGTGAGCTAAGAGGCATCCGAGAAGGACTATGCCTTTCCTTGGCACAGTGAACTGTGGAGCGAGAGCCTGGGTGACGGTGACCAGCTGGACAGGCGCGTATAAACAGCGCAGCAGTGCCAGGGGTGTCATTTCCCTTTTATTACAAGCATCGAGCGATCAACGATCATAAGTCCTGTTTCTCTGATCGCAACTTACCTTGCAACCTTCTGTTTTCGATCAAAATGACTTTCAAAAGGATTCAGCACCGCGAGTAATTCTCCCACTTTATTTGCTGTCGCACCAACAATGTAATATTAACATATTCGAAGGACAATCGTTTATCTGCCTGGACTTGGCGATACGCGGAAGTTCGTCTACCGCGTAATTCAGCAAAAAACAGGGAACTTGAACTTTAGCCTGGACGGACAAATAAATGTTGCGTCCGCGCCAATAAAAACACCAAGCGAATTATAATCTGTTGAAGATGTAGTCGATAAATTGTGGGCTGCTGTCGATGATCGAATGGAAAGGACCAAGGAGCTCCGCGAGAATTAAATTTCGGAAATAGGAAGCCACGGTTCCGTTCTTTTTTTCCAACGAACCCGTACTCCGGCTTTCACAATGCCCTTGCGTAATTCCGACGCTACCTTCGGCGCGCATTTCCGCCCGGCAGTTCTGGAAATTAAAAACGCCTATGCGTGTCGCTGCTATATGCGGCTCGCTCGTCAACGATTCCCTCGCCGTTCGCGCGGCGCGAGTGCAAAAGTGGATCATCCGTTTTTCCTATTCGTAACTGGATTAAGCACGCTCGACTGCGCGCCCGCGATCCACAGGGGCTCTTTCTTCGGGCTTTTGAATCGAAAGGGTAAAAGGAAACTTCCCGCGAGAACTTATTTTCCTTCCGATGGAATTTAATATCCGTGGAGGTAGAATGGTCGGCGAATTTTGGCGACGCATTGCTCGGGCATTTTGCTGATTCTTCGCCTTACAGAGAAATCTTGGTTGGAAGTTTGATTGTGATACGGGCAGTGGCGGTCTAACTCTGCCTTTCTTATTGTCCACAAATGGTTGAAATTGCACTACTTTATTCGGGATGGGAGTAATGGTCCTGCTGGTGAGGTTTCATTAAAACAAACAAGTGCGTCAATCGGTAATGACAGAGGTGGCATTTGAATTTCGTATGAAAAGAATTGTTACTTTCACATTTAAGATTCTTCTCTATTTATAACTATGTAATCATCAAGAGTCTATTGGTTAGTGTAAGCAAAGGTAGAAATGTCTATGGCTCATGGAATGAAGCCTATTTATTGAACCGCTCGTCATGGTTTGTTTCTCTTACTCCAGAGGAAGTGCAGCATATTTGGAATAGCGAAGTATCTAATAAACTACTAACGCTATCTAATTTGCAACAGTGTAGATAATAGGGTAGATAATGGACATTTGTGGGTGAACCGCTAGTTTGACATTTTCGACTTAATCTGCAGAGTAAGGAAACGTCAATCTGCGAAACTTTTTCAGCAAGTATTCAATCGTTCCAATCATGGTTAAGATATGTCAAAATTTTAGAGTTAAACACTTAATCTACTCACTCGCATGTTCCTTTTATGGTTCTCTGTGAGTTTTGAGATAATTTCGGGAATATTAATTGTGACACGAAATTTTAAGTTTCAATGCCACGTTGATAATCTTAATATATAAAGCAGAAAGGGTTTGTGTGTTTGTCTGTCGCCTAAAAATTTTCGAACGGTAAACTCTGTTGTCACGAAATGTGTCCCAGCTTATTATGCCTAGCTAATCCAGATGAATGTGACTATTTTCAAAAAAAAAAAATAAATAAAAATAGGTAATGTAGATATAAACGAAATTCTTTTTTTTTTTATAAAATCATAATCGAAATTTCAAGAGAAGTCGAATAGTAAAACTAGTTGGGAATACAGAAGGTGAAGGTGGTTTGGAATATTCCAAAGTTTAGCGATGCTTTTGTTTCACACGTAACGGCTACCGCCGCGTTGATTTGGACCAGCGCTGTCCATTTATATTATTGTTCTAAGATTCTTCTTATGTTATGCTTTTTCAGTCTGATTAGATCATAAAAGAAAATAATTTTATTATTTACATGTGTTTTTTAAGTTTATAAAATGAAGGCAAATTAAAATATCGGAATTCCAACTTACCTGCACTTTAACGAAATCGATACTTCCTGTCATTATTCATTTAGACCAAAATTTCAGCTACTTTTTGTTCTTTATTATTACTGAGAATTTGAAATATTCAAGTTTATTAGTTTCCCGATGATATTATACAGTTATATTTATTCCCGTCCTCTGCCGTAATTTTTTATTCGTCTTAAACAAACTGGTATTCCAAATATACTGCACTTCCTCTATTAAAATGCGGAAGAAGCCATGTGCAATTGCAAGTTTGCGAAACGCCTAATCGGGCAGGCGAAAATAATTGCGCTCGTTGACCGCGTTAAACGTAAAATCGAGTTGCATAAGCCCACAATGAATCGGTTCGTTGTTTCTTACTTCGATGCCGCTTACTTTTCTCGCTGCTGCTCGATTCCCTTACACGCGTTTATTTTTTGCTCGTTAACCCTCTTTCCGGTGCCTCATATCGATAGCCCAATTCCCGATTGGCTGACATTTAGAAACAGATCGGCCGTAGTGCTGATCCCGTTTCAATTATTTCTTGTCGCAGTTCCTCCCACTACTTCGCATCGCTCTTTATTTTATATTTACTTATTGCATTTTCTCAACAGCCCCAACTGTGCCCCGGTTCTCCTCGTTTTAATTGTACCCTGCTGTTCCGTTTTCCACAGGTCTGCAGGTGACAAGGTTACGCAAAAGTATTACATACAGCGATGCAATGGCAAGAGCTTTAAAGGAAGCTTCCGCGAGCTTCTGTATTCGTTGTTCTCAATTTATACCCTTCATCAATAATTTATTAACGTCAGCTGCAATCATTTTCCAAATCTCCTTTTTCCCAATACACAACATTGAGAGAACACCGTACTTTCCTCAAGCTCATTAGATTCATTGAGCTATTTTGGTACACTGCGTCTACTGTCAATGAAGATAGGTACATATTTACAACCAACAAATATAGAATTAAATACAAAAATATATAAAAAGAATTTTTAGGTTAAAGGACTTTATTAAAAATGCACTAAAAAATTAAAAAAAAACGGGTAGGTTGTGTCCGGGACACAAACCGCAGTTTTTTTGGTTCGCAATTATTTACTTTAGCGATTCTTCACAGATTTGAATGAAATTTGGATATGTTGTAAAACTCCATATTTTGAACAACTGTTTCCTGTATATGTTACCGCTGCTCGGTCTTACTTTACGAGATATTTGCAAAAATATTTTTTAAATTTCTTGCTTTGGTATTATAATTTGGGTTAGTTTTGGGTTAGGACCTTGAAATATGTTGTCATGGTCATCATTCTGAACCACTTTTCCCTATACATGGTACCGCCGCTCGATCTTCGTTTCTGAGATATTTACGAAAAACTTCTGTTGACTTATTCAGACACAACGCATTCCACTTTCCAACTTGTCCCGGGTATTATTGGCTGGGGCTAGATTAGTGCGGGGGCGCGGAAGACATGGTAGGGAACCGATGTGAGTCGGGGTGTTGAGGGAGCCCCCACAGACCCAACAAGTGCTCTCGAAAATACCCTCTTAACCAGAGTCATCCTAATATCCAGCGGCGCACGCCGACGCCGCCGAACTGAGTCGGGGTGTTGACGGCTTGACGGGCATCCGCAAGTTTCTGTTTCAAATTTCCAAACTCGCGCCCCGCGCTGATTAGCTAGATTTAGCCACAACCAATACTACTATCCGCGATAAGTTGGAAAGGGGAATGCGTCGTGTCGGAATATAAACGAATTATAAAGCTAAAATATACAGCTAAAATGCTGTATTCATACATTCCATTACTCATATCGCGGACATTTTAATAATAAGAAGATAAAATGTAACATCTAAACATTTGCCTAGATGTCCGCGGCCTGGAAGTCAAATACTTGGCGCGGCCAGGGAAGGTAGGGGAGAGTCGTGCAGTACCGACCAGCGTACAGTACCGACCAAAGCTAGTTCTCGCTTCTTCGACCAGATATTACCACTTTATTTGAAATAACCAATGAAAATCACAATTCTCTATAACCTATTTCGGGGCCATATTGTTTACTCCAGTGCTCTTGATGTTCTGAGGAATTAAACGTATACGTTGACATTCAGTGGGTTAGAAGTTATTTTTTAAAGCTGATCTTTTGTTTCTCGTGTAAGTAACTGATTTTGTTCTATTATGTATACTATCTCTAGTCTATTAAGTTTAATAAAACGTCCTACTTTTGCAATATTTTTTGTGCATAATATACCACGATCTAAAATGTTTCCCCGTATTTGTCGTACAGTACCGACCACCCAAATGTCGTGCAGTACCGACCAACAGACTCTGTCAACCAGTAGAGACCAAATTTTTCTTATCTGTGAGTTCAATCTGTTAGCAACTCAGATTAATTTATAAGATGTTCATTTAACCTTCCTTCTACCTTTTCCCGCAGAAAAATAAAGTAAATAAGGATAGGTATGATAACCCAACAAACAGGAAGCTAGGATTTAATGATGAAGTCATCCAGTGTGTTATTTGCAAGCAGAGTTGGGCATTAACTAAATAAAAAATTATGTAAATAAGGATGAAAGTTACTTTAACTTTAGATTATTCGACGAATAAAGTTAATTCTTTTATTCAATCAGAATTTATTCGACAAAGATAATTTTTTTATTCCACGAATAAAGTTAATTTTTTATCCGGTATTCGAAATTTTATTTAAATAAAAAAATTTCCCATCTTTGTTTGCAAGGAATCATTTGACAAAGAATAGGTGCAGTGTACCAAATGTGACGGTTGGGCACATGTCGAAGGCACAGATCAGGAGAATATTAATTATTTTACTTGCGAGTTTGTACAAACAAAATTTGAAAAAATCTTGTATTGTACTAATTAAATGTCTTTATTAACATTTTTAATCATTTAGACCTAAAAATCTACTAATTTAATAGTTGGTCGGTACAGGACGACAATTTTTCGTTTCCTAGAAATTACAACTTTTTTACTTTTGCAAATTATCAATTCTTATTATTAAATTTCACAAAAATAATTTCCCTCCTCTTACTAAGTTCCATCTATACTACAAACACGTTTTTGAATTTCTGATTTTTATCGACTCTACCCCAAGATATAACAAAAAAACTTAGAGCGGTCGGTACTGCACGACTCTCCCCTATTCTCAGTTCATCAATACCTATACCCCATACCTTCCCTTTCCCAGGCTTTCAGATAATTTGTCAATTTAAAACTTTGATAATATGAGTACATTTTCATTATATTGCATTTTAAAATAATTCCAAGATCATACATCGACACCGATACCTTTCCTCTCACAAGTTTTCAGATAATTTGTCAATTTAAAACTCTGACAATATGTGTGCACTTTCATTATTTTGCGTTTTTAAATAATTCTTATTCAGCAACACCTTGACCTTGCCTAGGCAAATGTCTAAATGTTACATTTTATCTTCATATTATTAAAATGTCCGCGATATGAGTAATGGAATGTATGAACACAGCACTTTAGCTGTGTATATGTAATTGTGTCATCTTAAGCGCAGTTGGAAAGCACCTTTATGTACTTGCAGCTCATTTTGATTTCATATTTTTTTTTATATTCTAATTATTATTATCTTCTATTCTTTTGTGATTTATTTGATAATATTCTTTTCCATCCTCGACTTTTTCATGTAGCTACTTGGCGTAATTTTGTGGGATGTGACTGCTGTGTGCGTGTGCGTGTATGCGTGAACGGCGTGCGTCCAGGGCAACGCTTCTGGAACATCCCCTTACTAGGCGCGTGCCCCGGGGATTCGAAGCGTTCCCGAGGTTTCGCGAGTCTTCGAGACGCGTCTGGAAGCCGTGACAAATGCGAATCGCGGCCGGCGATGTCAGAGAAGCGCCCGGCGGCGACGGGCACTCTGGTAGTTGACTTGCGTGCGATGTGAACCGCGAGAACTTACTGTCCTAAGCCCTCCTATCAGATCCCACAATTTTGTCATTTTTTTTAAGCTTTTTATGGGGATCTCACTTCTTTTTACAAAGATAATTTGCATATGGAATGACTTCAGATAATTTTTAATATTATAAATTACACAGGTTCATCATCAACAGCAATGAACAGTCTTACCACGGGACAGAATTAAGGATAAATTCTACGCAAGTTTAACAACTACGAAAACAAACCATGTGCACCGCATCGCCGATCTATATGTATCACATGGTTAGTAATTTGTGTATAGTACAAGAAACACTGATTAAATTCGTGCATTATCGAAGGTGTCCATGTATGAAAATAACTGAATAAGTATGCATACGAAATCCTTCCTGTAAAATCATGCGTAGGTAGATACATAGCCTGGCGTAGGTTACAGCATCATTTTATTCGATTATCTACATATACATAAAATCCTCAATTTAGTTACAAATAAAAAACAGTTTGATGATATCCAAACATGTCGCAATTCAAATTTCGGCAACTTACCTTGGGTTTGAGACTGTATTTTGGTTGCATTTTAATGATAGAACGATATATACTAATAAAAACACGTGGCATCTCAAATTTTGACAACTTATTATATTTGACACTCGCCAGGTTATAACTTGACGGTAAGCTGTCAGGAGTAGATTGCATAGTGAAGATAGAGATTGACGAACGAAACATATGTTAGTTTCTTTTGACTGAAGGTATGCGTGTAACGCGTATGCGTATTATGTCGACAAAAATTTTGACTGGAGAAGAAGAAGAAGAATCATAAGATTAAGAAAAATCTTACCGTTTTCGAGAGATCCATGAGACGATATTACGATATCTCTGTTATGCGTCGAGCGATTTTATTGAATTTGGTCTTATTCGAAAGCTTATATGCGGTTTACACAAGAAAAATGTCTTTAAATTTGGGAAATATTGCAGGCGTGATGAGATATTAATGAAATAAATTTCAGGTAAGGTTGGATTAGCCGGATCACGAGTAAAAGATACGCGGCAGCGACAGTCGACATATACAGGGTGTCGAAACATGTGCTTGGCATCGAGACGCTACCGCGTCTCTAGATAATTACCTTCTTTTGGTGTGAATTTCTCGGCCCCGATGTTGCATTGTGGAATGAATGAAGGTAGACAGAGCAAGTTCGAACGATTATATTGAAGTTTGCTATTGATATTGAAGGATTATTTTATTTATTATTCAAACTCACTTTCGAATGACACTTTCGCAGTTCCCACTCGACGCAATTCGAAGTTATACTAGTTAGGGATTGCAAATTTACCGACTTTTTCAATTACCGGTAATTCGGTAAAATTTTCATTCAAAACCGGTTTATCGGTAGTTTACCGGTAATTTTTTAAGGTATTGAAAATATAAAAGTAAACATAACAAAAAAAAATTTTGATCTCTAAACGAGCATTATAAAAAATATATGCAAATAAAACGGTTCTAAACGTAAAATATAAAATGATATAACACAAAATAGATATATTTGTATAACTATTGACATTACTTATTAATATGGATCTTCACCGCGAAAACAATGAAAAGAATCTTAACTTATATACATAATTAAATATTTTTTATTTAACAATTCTTTATAATAAATAAGCACGCAAAAAACATAATTTGTCCAAACTTTGGTCTCCTGATAAAGCGCTCTTAGATTCTACACTTGTTCTTTGGGTAGTCATTACAAAATCATATGTCATTTGTAGATATTTTCTTTTTACTTTTTCTACTTGAAAATACGTCTATTCTTTGGTGGCTTCAGATTTTTAGTTTTCTTTTGGTTTAAAGTTGGTTCTTCCTGAGATACTTCGGTTTTCGTCTCTATTATTAATTGAAGTTTTTTCCACTGATACCACAGTAGATATCGACGGAATTAATGAATGCATATATGCGCTACATTGCTATACATAATTTATCGAATTACCGGTAAATATTTGGCGAATTACCGGTAAAAATTTGAGGGTATTTCTCGCGATTTATCGGTACACCGGTAAATCGGTTTACCGGTATTGCAATCCCTAATACTAGTCCAAAACCCGCCCGGGTCTTTTACAATTCTATAATTATTTACATATTACGGACCCCCTACCCACGCTCATTGCGGTTACGCATTGACAATGAGTCCGAAAGTCATCCCATGTAATAACATGCTTTGTCTACTCGACGATATAATTGCTTGAACGTTGCTTTTAGTTTTGAAATTATAAGACGAAACATTACCTATCATCCATTTTTGTCCCAATTTTCGTAACGCTCGACTTTTCGTGTATGCCCTCAGTATTGTTCCGATTGTTAAAGACGTATTTCCATTAAAGATTCCACAGCTCCATCTCCGAAAAGTGATCGCGGAACTTCGACATCCTCGGCGCGGTGGCCTCCAGACGGTCCACGCTCTATCGCTGTGAAAAATTAACAGAAATTAAATAATCATCCAGCTTTCTCCCTTCCCCTGTTCGCTAAATCCTCGCCGACTACCTCCCTCCTTTTTCACCATCGCGGGAGAGGGATAGCCCCGGATCTTAAGCGTCGTTTCTACCGTCTTGCACGTACTACCGTCTCTATAAATAACGCGACTTCGACTATTTTTAATGCCGTCCCGCCACGGCCGTCGATCGCGCGGCAGTTACTTGACCGAGAGCCGCGCCACGCGGGAAGAAAGGAGCCGGCGGAATGCTGGAAACTGACCTTACATCTTCGCGCCGGGATCCTCGGAGCACGCACCCAGAATCACGTAGGCCCACCCCCCGTCGACCCTCTGGGAGATCGAGACTTATTCTCATCCTCCCGATCATATCGCTGTCTCATCGTTCCGAAATGTAAATGTTTCTTTCACAAATTCCATTCAGCTTTGTGGAACGATCTCTACTTTCATGTTCCATCTATCGGGGTTCTATGGGGGTTATTTCGGTCCTTTGACTGTATTCCCGTCTTTCGATGTAAATACATTTTCTCTTCTTTCGTCGAAGGCACAAAGGGAAGAGGGTATGAATCGGTGGAGGTGTGTTTGAGTAAGGAGACGCTTTGCTGGGCACAGGTGGAAGAGTGGTGGGCGTCGTAATGGGTGCGATCGAGCATTACAGACACTCTTTTACTCCTTTCTGTCGCACAGTAACTGGGGGAACTTTAGCAGTTACTTAACATGTATTGAAGAAGGAAAAGGATAAAAATTGTATGCATTTCCACACTTTTAGTGCAATCACAAAAGATGCGATGTTGTAGGGGAGACCGGGGCTAGATGTTACAGGGGCAGGTTGTTACAAAGCAATTTTAATTTTTTTCGCTTGGACTATCACTTCGACGATGAAGTGGCTGATGTGTTTCAACCATACACGGTCGTGTATGTTGTTTGTTTCTAGTCGGTTCACGCGTTGTCTTGTTTATTACAGTTTTTTGTGTTTTCGGTACTAATAGTAAGTTTTCTCTTTCTATTTCAATCTTTTCTACCGAACAGACAGATAAATGTATGTAAATTAATATTACCACGTTTGAATCAGTGTCCTTTTAGCTACAGATTCGTACCAAGAACATAAGAATACACCAAACTGGTATGAACTTATAGTTTTTTATACATAATGGTGTCAACCGGGGCAAGTTGTTACACAAGACAAGGGGCATGTTGTTACGTACGAAAAGGGGCATGTTGTTACTCTCTCCTTTTTCGAATTCAAAGAAAGGCTCCACAAAGTGGATTCAGTGCACAGAGTGCAAAAAGTGGGCACATGTGAAGTGTGTAAAACCTAAAAATCACTTTTATGTGTGCATTAATTGCGAGTCCCCGTATGGAACGGACGACGATAATTAGTGTAACTGATTTCGGTAGTTTTTTATTTTTTTTAAAATAGATTTTTTATTGTATATTTATTGTAATAGATTCTTACCATTAATAAATTTACTTTTGTCCAAGAAAATATAATTATATTACTCGTAATATGCCTCTTTCGTAAAATTTAATCCTGTAACAACTTGCCCCGTATTGTGTAACAACTAGCCCCTACTCGGGGCACGTTGATACAACATGTCTCGACTTTCAAAATGGCTTGTTTCAAAGTCATGGTTTTCGTTTAATTACATGCGATAGCGGTCATCGGTAGAGGAAAGAACGTACTTTAAGTGAGAGTCATTGATAGTATTGAATATGGAATGCAAAACAAATACAAAATAAAAAACTGAAAAATGTAACAACTAGCCCCGGTCTCCCCTAATAGGATACCTAAAGCACATTTGAAAATGTCACTTAAAAAAATATAAGAGAGTGCATTGAACATAAAAAGAAACAAATATAAGTGTGAAGGTAAGTTCAGATAGGTAAAACTTTAGCTGTTAATGCTATTTATAGGTATAGTGTGCCAGTTTTACCCCGTAATCCACAATTGCAAAAATGTTAATTTTTATATTAAGGGAGAGTGGGGTAATTACGAACACCTAAGCAAAAAAGCAAACAAAACGAAAACTATATGAGAAATGAATTTGTTTATTATTTACAAACATACTTAAACTATTCGTCTATAAAGTACTGTGACGATTTTTTGAAAAATTATAATAAAAATCAACTTTATAGTGAAAAAGCAAAATCCTTGGTGTTCGTGATTACTCGACTGCCGTGGGGTAATCACGAACAGAGTGGTAAATATCGCAGAAGTCGCACAGAAAGCGCGGCTGCAATGGTCATCTCATAAAAAAAGTTGCTACAACCTATATGTATTTTTCAAATTCCTCTTCTTATGCGTTAGAAAAAAAATGCAATTGGTCGGAATATCGAAGAAAACTAGTAAAGGTCGTTTTTTAAACTTTTTTTTTGTCTGAGCCTGGAATGAAAATTCAAAAATCCCTTTTGTAGATTTAAGTAAATTTTATATATGCTGAAAATTTCATCAAAATCGGTTATCGTTGCTAATCTCGAAGGTTCGAGATTACCCCATCCGAGTTGTTCGTCATTGCCCCACGACATCACAAAATAAAAAAGAATTTATTTCAGAGGTTAGAATCATAATTCAAGCAACGCCTTGGTCACAAAATGTTGGCAAAAAAGTGTTTTATTCAACTTAAAAAAAAACCAATTGTATCATTATTTCAACAGTAATTACATGCAATTGAAATGGTCAAAATATTACTTGAAACATGATGAAAATAATAAATTGTGTTTATCTTGAATAACATGAGCGTTCTGTATTTATTACTTCTGCCCGGCGTATACGACTTAAACTATTAGCTAGTGGAGAGGGAACATCGTTTTTATTTATTAAAACGCCGTAACATCGCATTCGCGATTACCCCGCGTTCGTCTTTACCCCACGCTCCCTTATATAGCAAAATGTTCCCAAATCATGCTAATGGCCCACCAGTTTACAGTGCCAATTTCACTGGAACATCAGTTGTGTGGAATAGTTATTATCTAGCATAGTTGCCACAGATATGACAATGCCACTAATTGCTTTACATAGTACATACAGTGGCTCACACCCATAATTGTACACTCTTTGAAATCGCATAACATGTTTAAAATTTATCCAAACGAATTGAGTTTTTCTGAGAAGGTTGAAGGATTAGTTTGCTAAGCCACGTGCTACGTCGTTTTGAAAAAAATTGCAACTGGTTGGAATAGCAAAAAATAGTAAAGTCGTTTTTTTCAACTTTTTTTCTGAGCCTGTAATGAAAATTCAAAAAACCTGTTTGTAGATTTAATTTCGGGAATTACCGATTTTCGAGTTTATTCTGTGATCTTTAAACGTTTGTAGCTCAGAGCAACGTTAACAGATTTTAGTGAAATTTTCAGCATGTATACAACTTACTTAAATCTACAAAGGAGTTTTGTGAATTTTCATTACAGGCTCAGAAGAAAAGTTGAAAAAACAAGCTTTACTATTTTTTTTTGCTATTCCAATTAGTTGCATTTTTTTTTCAAAACGACGTAACTCGTCACTTAGCAAATTAATCCTTCTAGCTTCTCAAAAAAACTCAAGTCGTTTGGAGCAATTTTAAAAATGTTGTGAGCCACTGTACGTTTAATCGGACTTTCGATATCTCTACGTGGCATCCGAACCGTCAAGTGCAAAACTGCGAGATTACATTTACGTATCGTCACTCGTCAGTAGCACTTACTTATCATTGCCTTAGAGGCTTAGAACGATGACTTATTGCCTCCTATTCAGCTTACAATTAGATCAGTGGCATAACAATATCAGTGTAACATTAAACGTTCGTTTATCTAATTAGGTCGTGTTCTCCTGCTTACAATGATTTCCTCTTTTTCCAGAAATTCTCAATCTCCAATGCCACTTTTAATTCACGTACTTTCCGGTATCAAGGGAATAATAATGTGCAATTTAATGATCTGATTTAATAGTAGAGATATTTCTTTCGTCAGGATAAGCTTCATCACGTCCACAGTCCACAAAAATTTCGGGAAGGTCGTTGCATCACTTGTGACGTTAATGGGCTGATAATTAGTTACGCCTCCTCGAAGAATCATTTTCTGTATTTCGGCAGCTGTTCGACAAGCAGTTTCACGCTAATGTGTTATAAAAATAGACGAAATCGGCGATCTCTTAACGGGTTTCCCGATTTATATATAGGCGGTATTAAGAGTGGGCCACCCAATCCGGAAATATTGCCTTGTCACACCGCCCACGCGTCGATTTCATTGAACGCTACGGAATCCCGGATCCGATGATTCAGTGGCACTCGAGGGCGAATATTGCTTGCGAAAAGAAACATCCTTGTAAATGCTAGACACGTACACTCGTTCTAGTAACTGCGATCGATTAGATTAATTAATCTAATGCACACGGGACAACGCTGATTAACCGTAATTAACGGCACCAGTGTGAATCATAGACAGGTTTCACAGCCGTTGAATTATAAATTCTATTAGGTTAATGCAAAAGTGATCTTTATACAGAGAAGTAACAAAAGGTTACAGATACATAGCCAAGGGAAATAATTTGATTAAAGAAACATGTTATATCTTTTTACTATCAATCAAGACTTTGATTCTGTTAAGCGGACGAACTTTTGCACAGACTGAAAATTTGCAGTGATTAAAAGAAATTGGTTTATTTTTGCATTCCGATCGCTGATTCATTACTGCTTCGTGTATTTATAACAAGTTGCATAACAGATAGAAGAGTGGATAAAGGTGATACTGTAGAATTATTGTGAAATGGAATCGAGATCGGTAGTCGTGGACGATCCAAATTCCATGCGCCACGTTAGGTCAGCCACGATGATTTTAATTTTCCCGTATCACGCATAGAAGATGGAGGAACCTCTTTTTATGGAGCCGATAGGATCGTCTAGCGCAGAGTTTCTTAATGGTTCGTTGCCTCGGCTGCATCAACTATCTGCACTAATTTCAAATGGTACCTTCGTGTCGTCTGTCGACTAATACTACATACATAATACGTTTGTACATACTTCTTGATCTGGGGGCACAGATATTATTAAAACCTGAAATCCAGAGTTTATCGAGTCGATATTAATTTCGCCTGCAAGACAACTCTTCTACTAGTGACACAGCTCTGAATATATTACCGAAAAGATATTCAAGAACATACGTAACGAAGCATGCGAAACACATTCGTGTATTTTGATACGTACTCACTCGAGAAAACTAGAATTAAATCTCTCAATCAAAAAACTCTTAATCCATCAAACTTCAAGGAAAGCAGAAGGAAAACAGAAAGTGGGTCAAAGAACTAGCATATTTTACCAAATTCTTCGAGAAGAAGGGGAGAACAGAAACTCAGACCTAATCCATGATTTATTGAAATTCAAAATTGATCATGTTCCAGGGAAAAGGGAAAGCCAGGGACGGATTTGGAGATTTTACGCCTCTAGATTAACAAGTGTCTGCCGCCTTCCCTGCGAATTATCGTTAAATATTTTAATTTAACAGAGTCGGGACGATTTCAAAATTAATTCCATATGGCAACTCACATATGAGCTATTGCTAATTCGCTATATGAAAAAGAAGTGAATTGTTTTTAGAGTTGTCTCAAGCTTCTGTGTTTAATTAACCTTTCCCAACTTCTTTCGCTCAAAATTTGTCGCTACCCAAAATTCGATGCTTCCCAAAATTTATCGCTTTCCAAAATTTACCGGTCCCCAAAATTTTTCGCTCGCCAAAATTCCATATTCCCCAAAATTTGCTGCTTCCTACATTTTTTCGCTCCCCGAAATTTGATACCCCCAAAATTTGCCGCTCCTCAAAATTTGCTACTCCCCCAAATTTATCGCTCCCCAAAATTTGCCGTTCCCCAAATTTACCGTTCCCAAAATTTATTGCTCCCCAAAAATAACCGCTCCCAAACTTTGCCACTCGTCAAAATTTCATATTCCCCAAAATTTGCCGCTCCCCAAAATTAACCGAATTTCCGCTCCCCCAATTTTCCGCTCCCCAAAATTTGCCGCTCTTCAAAATTTGCTACTGCTCCGAATTTACCGCTCCCCAAAATTTGCCGTTCCTCCAAATTAAGCGCTCCCTAAAGTTTGGCGCTCCCCAAAATTTATCGCTCCCCAAAATTAATCGCCCCCCCCCCCAAATTTTCCGCTCCCCCAAATTCTCCGCTCCCCAAAATTTGCCGCTCTTCAAAATTTGCTACTGCCCCGAATTTACCGCTCCCCAAAATTTGCCGTTCCTCAAAATTAAGCGCTCCCCAAAGTTTGGCGCTCCCCAAAATTTATCGCTCCTCAAAATTTGTCGCTCCCCAAAATTTATCGCGCCTCAAAATTTGCCGCTCCCAAAAATTGATCGCTTCCCAAAATTTATTGCTCCCTAAAATTAACCGCTCCCAAAATTTGCCACTCGCCAAAATTGATCGCTTCTCAAAATTTTGCCGCCAAATTTATCGTTCCCCAACATGTATTGCTCCCCAGCATTAACCGCTCCCCAAATTTGCCGCCCTCCAAAATTTGCTACTCCCCCGAATTGACCGCTCCCCAAAATTTGCCGTTCCCCAAAATTAACCGCTCCCTAAAGTTTGTCGCTCCCCAAAATTTATCACTCCTCAAAATTTGCCGCTCCCCAAAATTTATCGCTCCTCAAAATTTGCCGCTCCCCTAAATTTATCGTTCCCCAACATGTATTGCTCCCCAGAATTAACCGCTCCCCAAATTGGCCGCCCTCCAAAATTTGCTACTCCCCCGAATTGACCGCTCTCCAAAATTTGCCGTTCCCCAAAATTAACCACTCCCCAAAGTTTGTCGCTCCTCAAAATTTATCACTCCTCAAAATTTGCCGCTCCCCAAAATTTATCGCTCCTCAAAATTTACCGCTCCCCAAAATTTATCGCTTCCCAAAATTTGCCACTCCCCAAAATTTACCTATACACAAATCCGCCCCTGGAGAAATCAGCGAAAAGATAGAACTTTTTATCAATTTCAGTGACAGAGAGGGCAGGGGGATTGTTTGGAGAGGCAGGAAGGTTAGGAGACGCTGCTGCGAGCGTTCGTCGGTGCGATCGAACCAAGCGGGAACGGTCGTACGCAAAGCGTGACGTAACGCGGAATCTCGGTAAGGGGAAGCGCGAGCAACGCGGCTAAAAAGTATCCAGTCATTGCTAAGTTCTAATCTCGGATGAAGAAACGGCGATTATCAGCCGGGAGCAAAGAATCGTGACGTAGCCCCACGTCTACGTCGATCGCGCTTTTTGCGTTACCTAATCGCTCCTTGTCCTACTTCAATGTTTGAGCGGCGCGAGCGCATCGGCCGCGGAAAAACATTTAGCAGCCGCGCTTAAAATAGAATTTCACGTGGAAAATTGGAAACGTCCACGACCAACGTTCCTTCAAACTCATCCACCTGGATGTATCTATATCTAACGCAGGTTCGACTTAAATCGAATCCTCTTTGTTGTCCCAGATAACTTCAGCTTTGGAGAGATTAGAGACCATTTTAGGTCCATTTTAAAGGTGCCCTTTTTGTTTGCTGAGGACAGCGAAGGCAAGGGCAATTCTTGCAAGGGGGCCAATTGCATTAACAGTAACTTCTGTTGCTTGTAATTATTTAATCACCAGCTTGGAGCAATTAGAGTCGGATAGCAAAGCAATAAAGTTTCGACAATAGTAATGCAACTTAGTGTTAGGTGAGAACAAGTGAAAGTAGAACTGCACTTTGATCACGTTTCGACTGCAGAATTTTAGTTTGGATCGACGCAAGAGCAGGTTTTTTTATGATTGAACCATATTTCCCCACTTCGTGGAATGGCATGCTGGGTTTGCTTTCCCGCGTGACATTGCATCAGGCAATTGAAATCGCGAGCATGACGAAGTGTATCTAATCTCTAATCTGCCAGCCAACGAGACACGTCGAATTTCATTGCATCATTTCCTTACAGGCGATTACATAAAGAAAACGTAGAGATAAAAGGGCGATCCCGAAAAAGTTACATCACCGGAATGAGTTACTTTGATCTTCGCTGACCATATCGTGCAGGAACACTTCAACTCTCGAGTTCGTTAATCAATCGGGGCGTGCAAAATTTGTGAGGCAATAAATTCGTCTCCTCACGAATCATGTATCAAGGCCTCCTACGCAAAATATGTATACAATTATACAGGGATTATAAAAGTCACTGTAACGATCCTAAACTACAAGTATCGTTAACATATTGTTCGTCGTAAAATATTTTCTCTACACGGAGTGGATCCGTCCACGATTCACCTCGTTAAAAACGGATCTACAGTTTTCCCATTTGCGTCAAAGAATAATACGTTCCGTTGCTCTGTTCCACGCTGCAGGGGAAAGACCGAGGCAACGATCACAGACGTGATCTGGAATTATGATTGCATATATTATTTATAGCGATACCAGCGTTGCAAACAGCGGACCTATTTACATTTTATCACTCGCTATCCGCTGTCTATTATAAATCTATTTAAAGAAACATGTGCTCCAGCCTCTTTGTATCTTCCAGCCACGATAATTCAGCACGATAACACCGCGGCTACAAATATCGCGTAACGCTGGGTTACAAATAAATAATGGGAAATGCACTCTCCCCTGCGGCGTCAGGCGACATGCAACGAAGCGACAATAACAGAGCTGCTCACCGGCTGCACTTTTTCTTCAATTAATTTCAGCGAACTGGCATTTAGCGTCGATGGAAGATACTTTGTAAAAGGACGTGCTGCGTGTTCTGCAACGTAACAAAAACTTATACGGGTTATCGTTTGCGCGCTGCGATTTAGCGATCTTTCCGTTGCATCTGGGGAGTACAGCTGTCTGCATTAATATTTGAGTGGGATAGTGGTGGATGGAAGAGTCTGAAGCTTTATGTTAGATTTTATGAAATTAAAATAATTAATAAATAAACTTAATTAATAAATAATTAATAAATAAAAAATAATTAATAATTAATAAATAAAAGTGATTAATAAATAAATAAAATAATTAATAAATAATTAATAAATTAATAAATAAAAGGTAATTAATAAATAAAAGTGAATTAGAAGGGCCTAACACAGAGGGAATGTATTAAGATTTTTTTCTTTACAGTATTTTTCAACATTAAACCCCTTTTAAATCTCTACACTTGGTCCATCCTTGTTTGTAATGCTACGATCCCGAGTTGAGTGAAGTTAAGGCCGCGAAGTTTTCAATCCACAGAAATTGATGAAAGTATGTATATTTGTAACTCTCCCGCCACTGCTGACACTGAATACGAGGGTCGATCGAGGAACTTCGCGACCGTAACGGAGTATTTTACAGAGAAGGCATCTAATATCGCGTTAAGTAGGGCTTCAACTAATTGCACATACAAAAAGAAGACACTCCCGCTAAGCTCCAATCGAGGAAAACAGGTTGAACAAGGCCGCGGACGAGATACGAAGCGTTGCTTGTAAACATTTCAATGGAATCTGTTACACTAACCATAGTGCCGATTATTACTAGGGATTGCAAATTTACCGACTTTTTCAATTACCGGTAATTCGGTAAAATTTTCATTCAAAACCGGTTTATCGGTAATTTACCGGTAATTATTTAAGGTATTGAAAATATAAAAGTAAACATTACAAGAAAAATTTTCTTGAACTCTAATCGAGCATTATGAAAAATATATGCAAATAAAACTGTTCTAAACATAAAATATAAAATGATATAACACAAAATAGATATATTTGTATAACTATTGACATTACTTATTAATCTGCATCTTCACTGCGAAAACAATGAAAAGAATCTTAACTTATATACATAATTAAATATTTTTTATTTAAGAATTCTTTTTAACAAATAAGCACGCAAAAACATAATTTGTCCAAACTTTGGTCTCCTGATAAACCGCTCTTGGATTCTACACTTGTTGTTCGGGTAGTCATTAAGAAATCATATGCCATTTGTAGATATTTTCTTTTTACTTTTCTACTTGAAAATACGTCTATTCTTTGGTGGCTTGATTCAGATTTTTAGTTTTCTTTTGGTTTAAAGTTGGTTCTTTCTGAGATACATGATTCAGATTTTTAGTTTTCTTTTGGTTTAAAGTTGGTTCTTTCTGAGATACTTCGGTTTTCGCCTGTATTATGAATTGAAGTTTTTTCATTAATAACGGAGTAGATATCGACGGAATTAATGAATGCTTATATGCGCTACATTGCTATACATAATTTATCGAATTACCGGTAAATATTTGGCGAATTCCCGGTAAAAATTTGAGGGTATTTCTCGCGATTTACCGGTATTGGAATCCCTAATTATTACATAGAACAGAAGAATGCGTATAACTCGAAGCACAGAAACAGGTCTGTTCATAATATCTGTTTCTACTGCCTTCCCACTCAGCTCACTTTCCACTCTTCGTTCTAACTTATCACCCTTACCCATACTTCAAAACCCTTAAAAAATCCCTGCAGAATTGAGGACCTTGCAGCAAGAAGGGTGCAGCTCCATTTTTTACAGTTTTTGAGTTATAATGTGTAATATAGTGTCAGGTGGGATCGAGTGTAACGAACAAGTGTATAATGATTGTAGACAACAGAATGTATAATAAATCAACTTTTCTTTTGGACTTAAACAATCAACAGTCTTGGTCCTTCAAATCAGAATTAGCAGATGTTAACAATTATCCTTAAATGCTAATCAATTTTACACTTTTCCAAGATCGCATAATTGTTACAGTGTGTCCCAGATCTGGGATACAGTTAACAGCCTTAGGGGTACAATGTAACAGAATAGGAAACACAATAACAATTCCACAAAACCTTCAAAATATCAATAAAATACAAAAAAAAGCATTAACTCAAATAATGTCTATTAAAAATATTATCTGGATATGAATAAGAATGTGCATGACGTTTTGTCTTATTTTTCATTTTAGAAAATGGCAATATAAGTTCTATATCATCCATTGCAACAGTTCTAGACCCAGTTCCAGCGAAAAGTAAAAGATATGATCTACCTTTCCATTTTTGCGCAAGTAACTGATGTCATATTCATGGTACACTGTACCCCTTTACACTGTGCCCCCTACCGTATAAACAACAAAATATCAACTGGAATTTTATAGGGTATAAATACCGGCAAACTTTATTGTTATATCAAGCAACAAATATATGTAGTTTGTTTATAAAATATTATTACTTATCCGGAATTACTGTATGTTAGAATAGAAACAAAAATCTTTTATTTGAATTCTTCGTGTTTGAACACGAAAAATCTATTAGTAGGTATTATCACAGGAAAGGTACGATGCCGACAAATGACAACTGCATCAAGATGACGGTGCGTTTGTCAAAAACGTAGAATGACGCAATAAAGATGTAACAAAGAAATAGAACTACTTTCATTGTTATACTGTACCCTGTGTTACAATCTACCCCACCCGGCCCTATTTAAAAAAATTCTACTGAAAATATTAATATTAATATTAAAATTATTGCTTTGACTTAAATTTAAAAAGAGAACACTAATTGAAAAATACATATTTTCACACAATAAGTAGTAGTTGTCGATTTGATAAGTTTATATTTCTATTTTTGGTGAAAAAATACTATAATAATACTATTAATATTAATATTAAATTGAAATAAACATAGAAATAAGTAAAAAAATCCAAAAAATAGAAATTAAATCTTATTAACTCAATGACTTATGCTATGAAAATATATACCTATATTTTTCAATTAGTGTCCTCTTTTTAATGTTAAGTCAAAGCAATAATTTTATATAAAGATTTTTCTAATTTACTCCAAGTTGGTAAAGATTGAGCTGCACCCCTCTCGCCGCAACGTCTTTAATTCCCCATGAAAACACGAATCTCCAATTAAAGGCAAACCCTAGATCGTTACCAAGTTCATTTCCATTTCACCATCGCCCGCTGCGTCAACGAAACAGCTTATCTCGAGCATCCATATGTCGGGGGTATTAACTCTTCTTCGGACACCGATCCAATACAGATATAATCGCTGTCGTCAGACCATTATCTAAATGCAGCGACTTAAAATTCTGCAGACTGATGCATACGCTTTTCCGAGTACGCGCATCAGGTGGATAAATCCATTGATGACTTTTCCCTAAAGTTCCATGCGTCGTGTGGCGGTGGATGAAGAGAGGACGATGGCGTATCGCGTTATTAGTAACGACGACACCAATTTCCAAGTAAAATTGTGCTATTACGTATTTCGTGACGCTGGACACGCGTAGGTACTTGTCCCAGTATACTAGGAAACAACACTTTGGCTTGTTGGTACAACGTGTTAACAACGAGCCGTGCGATGCCCCTCCTCCCCACGCTAATAGCGCAAACGCGTCGCTTTTAGCACACGCGATGTCCAATTTTAGAAAATCCACGGGACGCGTTGTCAGGAAACGAATCGAATCAGTTGGAGTTTCCCAGGCTGGCGTTGTTTAATCCATGTGCGCTTATTTGCAGATGATGACTTCGAGACATACGAGGGTTGATTATTATTGGTATCATCCTTTTGTCTATGCAATGGAATTCTAATTTCTCTTTTTACTGTTGGAGATGAAGGTATTGCTCTTAATGACCAAATGAAACTTTTTACAAATCTGTATATAGATATGAAATAGTTTGTGGTATTGATACTCGATGGAATGTCTATCTTGGACCCAAAGTTTCACCCAATTTAAAAGTATTATTACTCCCCACCAACCATATAACAAAATGATCTCGCGTGGCCTTGATTAACGCAGATCGTTATTTTTATCTTACCCGAAGCCACGACGTGACACGAAAAAGGTACATGATTCTATTCGACCTTCGAACGTTCGAATCGCCTCCACCAAGTCACGTTCACCGTGCAACGTCCTCTTCGAGACCCTTCAGCTTTTATCTCAAACACTTCTCGCTATCGTTAACAATCGATTAAAATGGAACTAGCCTAGACCAACGTAACTCCCTGCACGTAGCTTCGTCTTGTGACGTTTTCTTCTGACGTCGTTCCCATTTTATTTTATTGAAAGCTTTTCAATGAAGTAATGAGGTTTTATAAAATAAGGGAACCTGTATGTGCTTTGTAAAAACATATCCAGTTGCTCGACAGGCGACAGGTGAGTTTATTTAATTTGCCCTTAATCTGTTTTTACTGTTCATGTATAATATAATTAATTTCTCCTGAGTTCATACGTTTTATTAACTATCTTCTCGATGATAGCAGCGTACGTGCCAATAATAAGGTACCGGCGTTCTTTAATCTATTCTCTTCCACTCACAGCACGCCTACGATCCCGAGTTCCAAAACGATGTTTCACATCTTTTATTAAAGTTTTCTAGGAATTCCACCAAATAAGGGCCATGGATCTTGTTGAATACTAATATCGCTTAGCATCTAACAAACCGACCTAATTCTTATTCTTGTTTCGTGGATAGAGATATCGAAATAGGATGAATAAATAAATGATTTTGTTAAGGAATTTCTTGGGGAGAAATATTTTAACACTCCGTCCAACTGAAACAATGTCGATCGTAGTAATTACATTAGAAACGAACTAACGTCATTTAGAATATTGTTTATCTGTTTGTTAACGTTGCTATGAAAAAATCATCTCGAGTGAACATATAATGATACAAATAATTAATAAAAAATTCGACCACAAGTGAATTTTAATGCGAAATTCTATGCAATCTTTCATGAAAATCGAAGAAAATTAATTCAATCATCAAAATTTTTTGTAAATGCGTTAAGACAAGTCATTTTCTTTTCTGCAACGTGTCTCTGGGTCTCTCTAAAAAAAATTTTGCTACACATTTTCCCTTCACCGTGAGATAGGGGACAGTGCCGGGCTCCAATATTTTTGGAGCCCCAAATTAATTTTCCTTCGTTCCTTACCTTTTTTCACCCTAAGCACTATAGATGCCCCTGATTTATCTTCTACTTTGAAATGTTAATCCCACTTTCTCAGTTTAAATTAGAATATTTTAGGATACTGGTATATTCTTTCTAGTATTGTTACTGTATTTAATATTAAATGATAATAATAATACGACGATATATCTTACTCTGTATAACACTTTAAATAATAGAGCAATATTCATAGATACATAGATACTCTTCTCTCGTAGGCTTGAGGATGACGCTGCAATCTCTTTAACATTCCCATTCCTTCATCCTTCCTAATATTTGCCAACGGCTGAAGAAGTGTATACATAGCCACACGCTTCGCAACTTGACGAACACCTCTCGCTAACAATTCCCTATCTCCAGGAACATTTCCCATCTCGCGTGTTATCAATTCGTGCGAATAAATTCGTGCAAATCGACGAAAAAAAAATTACAAGCGCGACGGCCATAGGTCAAGTAACGTGAAATTATCAAAGGGGAGAAATTATCTGTCTGGAAAACAGAACACTTCGAATTCTCTTATCGAAGATGGTGGGACAAGAAGGGAGGACATTTGCTGGCAACGTTCCGCGCGGAATTTTTCTATTAATCGCAGATCGACGGATAGCAGATAATTCGATGAACCCACCGGAGATCTGATGGTAGTAGACGAGTTAAGCACAAGCATAAAGGCAACTTTTCATGTATAATCCAGAGGAGGATCGAGATTCTGCACGAACCTCTATCATTCCGCGCTGACTTGCTCTGGCGATTTATCAGTCGGAGTTCCCACGGACAGTCGGCTGACTCGCGCGATTAGAAACGATTAGAAACGTCTGAGATTCAAGTTCAAAAATGGAACTTTGATCTCTGGGGCTTGTCCACCGCGAAGGTATTTTCTATCTCTGATTATGACTATCAAATGGATCCTTGTTTACGTAAAATGAATTATCGACGTGCGCGGGTACCTAAATTCCGATGGATCGTTAACGATCGCGAATTCCAGAGAATTACCTATATTTTGCGCACGAATGTTCCACAGTTGCATAGAATTTGTTATTATAAAAGGATCCTGAAATAAGACAATCACGGATTTAACGAGGAAGCTATAGAGTAAATCCGGAAGACGCGGTCGGGCCGGAGAGTTGGTCGAGTCGCTATATTTCAGACTCTATACGTAAAAACACGTTAAAGTGCAGACCAATTACTTCTCTAGAAGCTAAACAAATTAAAAAATGGCGTCACTTCGGTTCCTTCTGTGTTTTTCTAGATTTACAGGCTATAAAAATTAAACTGAGGTTACATTTAATCTCTTTTGTCAAAAAACGGTGTACAGAATCGTATTTAAAATATACTTCTAAGTTTATTTTTGTTTAATGTTTGGGAATAATAAGATAGTAGAGATATCGAGGGACAATGCAGCCAAAGTATTTAGCCATATTAACTCTTCCTCTCAAAACTAACGAGAAGACCATCTCTCGCTGCAGAAAGGAGAGATGGTCGAGTTATGATTTTTTTTATTTTTATTTATATTTTTATTTTTTATCATTATTTTATTATTATTATTGTTTATTGATTTTATTTATTCAATTTTGTATTCATTTGCCTTGCTAATCGCCGGTAGGTAGTTCGCTTTATCTATGATGTGTTCTTTACTTGTTTAGCGCAAACAAATTAAATATCAATGAATCTGTAGTTGTATTCACTCGTAAATAATTTTGCTTTCTTCTTTGTTATTTTTCCATGAATAATTATGTGAGTGGTCTCTGCCAACGACGAAAACCATTTCTCCCGGCACCTCGGGAGAGGTGGTCAGATGTCGTGACTTCAGTTTTCAACCCGATTTACAGTAAATATTGTCTTAAAGCAAATATCGACCAGTCTTTCTGAATCAGTATAAAATTTTGAACATATTAGGTTTGCTCTGATAAAATAAGTAATATCTGTATCAGTTTTAGTAGCCATTTTATATTAGGTCAACCGCGTCTCCCGGATTTACCCTATATTTTTTCAGATTTTTTTCGAACAACTCCGATATCTACGGGGGAGGGTTGGAAAATTACGTTTTTAGCCAGGAGATCTGATAAAGTTTCTCCAAGTTCCCCTGCTCCGTAAGCGAGGACGAACGATGAAGAATATCTTGATAACGGAATCAAGCGATCGTGAAGTTTGTGAAAATAAACGCGATTCCTGCAAATGTCGAGTGCTCCGGCTCCTTACGAAGTCGATCGAAAAGTTTTAAGTGGAAGGAAATTTGCATTCCAGATGTCTGTCGATCGTCGAGCACGAGCTACGGCAACTTTCGAACGTGTCCGACGCTTGAAATTCAAAAGTCTCGTATAAGGAGCGCGGTAATAACAATATTTCTATCATCTCGCTTTTTATTACTTCAAACGTAAGGTTCGTCTCGGGGAGGACCTTCAAACTGCCGTATAACTTTGCAGGGAATTTTTATCGAGCGACCTAGAAGTCACTCCAGATCCCAGAAATTCCATTTCTCTATTGATTCCAACGAATCAATGGGTGATCAGAGCCTTGTCTTCTACAAACAATGAATTTCGCGATGAATTCAGATTGTTCCACGGATATTTAAGTCGACAGAATTCGATGTTGGTAGAACTCTTGTAAAATGTACACAGCAGGAGAGGAAGGAAGATTCTTGATGGAGAAATTGAAAAGAGACGACGTTACTATAGATCTTAGAGGACTTTCGTCGAAAACCAAGGGTCAAGTAGTCTTTCGTACTAAAACTACTTTCATGTCCTGTTCGAGGAAGGCCCATAAATTCTCGTAAGAACGAAAGGATCTGAAAAGCTGTCTTGTTGGTTTAGCTTCGTTCAGTATCGTCGATTCAACGTTAATTCCGTAAACTTCCTGATTATATGATTCTAAGTAAGTCACCTTGAATGGTTAAGAAACACCCCCGCCTTGAAACACTCCTACAACTATAGAGCGAAGGTAGGTACCTCCTAATACCGGCTATGTTAGGTTTAAACATTCTAACTTATGCTACATGAACTATTACTTTTAAACAAATTACATACAAAAATGAAGAGTCTTTGTAGAAATCACTGTTAAGTGCCAAAATTCCAATTTTGTTATCGGAAAATGTTCTAAGTGCCAATGGTAATATGTAATTATAGTGTTTTCTACAAGGATTCTTCAAATATCAATTATTATTCACTTAACAGTGGTTTAACTTTTGCTAGGCAATAGTAGGTACCAGCACTTTATACTGTCGTTCATAAGTATTATGCCACCTACTCTTTATGGAATAATTGCGCCTAGATATGCAAAAAGCTACCAACCCTCAAAATGACAACAAATTAGTTAAACGTAGTATGGAACCCATAATTTTGTGATTTTCATTTTGTAAAAAATTACCAAGCCATAGAACAACTCTTACATTATACAATTATTGAAACTACCAAGCCATAGTTGCATTTTAGGCTTAAAAAGAGAAGCTAAAGAAAATTTAAAATAATGTTAATTATACTCCTCACTATTAAATAACCCATTAGAAATTATTGTAAAACAGTAACAAGAAATCAAATATACCGAATAGAAATAAAGCTACTTTTCTTTAACAATTAAAATCTTGAAACATTTGTAAAAAATTACCAAGCCATAGAACAACTCTTACATTATACAATTATTAAAACTACCAAGCCATAGTTGCATTTTAGGCTTAAAAACAAAAGCTAAAGAAAATTGAAAATAATGTTAAAATTATACTCCTCACTATTAAATAACCCATTGGAAATTATTGTAAAACAGTAACAAGAAATAAAATATACCGAATAGAAATAAAGCTACTTTTCTTTAACAATTAAAATCTTGAAACTTTTGTAAAAAATTACCAAGCCATAGAACAACTCTTACATTATACAATTATTAAAACTACCAAACCATAGTTGCATTTTAGGCTTAAAAACAAAAGCTACAGAAAATTTAAAATAATGTTAATTATACTACTCACTATTAAATAACCCATTAGAAATTATTGTAAAACAGTAACAAGAAATCAAATATACCGAATAGAAATAAAGCTACTTTTCTTTAACAATTAAAATCTTGAAACTTTTGTAAAAAATTACCAAGCCATAGAACAACTCTTACATTATACAATTATTAAAACTACCAAACCATAGTTGCATTTTAGGCTTAAAAACAAAAGCTACAGGAAATTTAAAATAATGTTAAAATTATACTACTCACTATTAAATAACCCATTAGAAATTATTGTAACACAGTAACAAGAAATAAAATATACCGAATAGAAATAAAGCTACTTTTCTTTAACAATTAAAATCTTGAAACTTTTGTAAAAAATTACCAAGCCATAGAACAACTCGTACATTATACAATTATTAAAACTACCAAACCATAGTTGCATTTTAGGTTTAAAAACAAAAGCTACAGAAAATTTAAAATAATGTTAAAATTATACTCCTCACTATTAAATAACCCATTAGAAATTATTGTAAAACAGTAACAAGAAATAAAATATACCGAATAGAAATAAAGCTACTTTTCTTTAACAATTAAAATCTTGAAACTTTTGTAAAAAATTACCAAGCCATAGAACAACTCTTACATTATACAATTATTAAAACTACCAAACCATAGTTGCATTTTAGGCTTAAAAACAAAAGCTACAGAAAATTTAAAATAATGTTAATTATACTACTCACTATTAAATAACCCATTAGAAATTATTGTAAAACAGTAACAAGAAATCAAATATACCGAATAGAAATAAAGCTACTTTTCTTTAACAATTAAAATCTTGAAACTTTTGTAAAAAATTACCAAGCCATAGAACAACTCTTACATTATACAATTATTAAAACTACCAAACCATAGTTGCATTTTAGGCTTAAAAACAAAAGCTACAGGAAATTTAAAATAATGTTAAAATTATACTACTCACTATTAAATAACCCATTAGAAATTATTGTAACACAGTAACAAGAAATAAAATATACCGAATAGAAATAAAGCTACTTTTCTTTAACAATTAAAATCTTGAAACTTTTGTAAAAAATTACCAAGCCATAGAACAACTCTTACATTATACAATTATTAAAACTACCAAACCATAGTTGCATTTTAGGCTTAAAAACAAAAGCTACAGAAAATTTAAAATAATGTTAATTATACTACTCACTATTAAATAACCCATTAGAAATTATTGTAAAACAGTAACAAGAAATCAAATATACCGAATAGAAATAAAGCTACTTTTCTTTAACAATTAAAATCTTGAAACTTTTGTAAAAAATTACCAAGCCATAGAACAACTCTTACATTATACAATTATTAAAACTACCAAACCATAGTTGCATTTTAGGCTTAAAAACAAAAGCTACAGAAAATTTAAAATAATGTTAATTATACTCCTCATTATTAAATAACCCATTAGAAATTATTGTAAAACAGTAACAAGAAATAAAATATACCGAATAGAAATAAAGCTACTTTTCTTTAACAATTAAAATCTTCAAACTTCAAATTAGAACCATTGAAAAGTATTCAATCTCTACCAAATATCACATTTTCTGCAGCAACAGCAGGTGTCCTAACACCTATACCCAATTCCATGCCTAGCCAACATGATCGGCACGTGGACTCGATGCCCGGAAGCTTCGCCGAGAACCGTCCCCATCCAGCCAGGTTGCATGGAAAATCGTCACTCGAGAGAAATCGAGCGTTTCAGCGCAGTCACCGTCATCGATGACTAACGCGTATAATAATATCGTGGTGCAAACGGGACGATTATCGGCGCAACGGTCTAAGCGCCTGGTGTCACTAAATAGTAACTACTGGAAATCTGTGAAACGCGAGCTCGAAGACGGTGTAGAGACGAGGTGGAGGGTATCCCCTTATCGTGCACGCGTTATCCCGTGACGTCGATGCTATCTAGGGCACGGATGCAGAAACTCTAAATAGAATCGTTCTCAGATACCGTACAGATTACGCCCTCGTAATCGATTCGTCACGATTCCCGCGAAAGCGACAGGAGGCTTCCACTTCAGCTGGTCATTCGCGGCCGCGTTACGTCACGGTAGCGGGACCCCCGAGAAAAAAAGGCGCGCGAGCACATACGCGCCCGGCTCTGGCCCCCGCGCGATCGCGACCGCCGCACCGTCTTTTTCTATCGCACGTTGTGAAAGCAAATTTACGGACGTCGTTAGTCGGATGGGAATTTCACGCGACCAGACGCCGGCGGCGGGGCGAGCCTTAGGCGACATCGAAAGTGAAACAGACACTTTGGAAACTTTTCCACTAGCTGCGAACCGGGCCCCTCAAGATAACCATTTTGCAAATGGCGTGCGTACCACGATTGCGTACAGGTGCTTTAACGAGCATGATTCATTTGGCCCCGATGGGAGAGTATCCTCGGAGATTTGATTTAATTTGAAGCCTCGAGTTCGTTACGAAGACGGTCGCTTTTTAATCTTCCAGGGTCGAAGGGGATTTTCTCCAGGCAGGAAGAGAAATTTCATTACGTGGTTCACTTTTTTTATACGATATTGAAGCACATTTTTAGTGGAATTGTACACTGTTTCCGAGAGATCATTGGACTGTTCGCAATGTTTTTCGAACCCATGCGACGGGCGCGTGATGGAAACTATACGATCGAGTTAAACAGCGGCGCGTGCTCCATGATTTCTGTAGATCGAGACGGATAATCTTGTCTGGCAGAGTGAAGGATTTTAGAAAAATTCAGGCCTGGAGATGTGGGTCGATCGATTATATTGTTAATCAAATATGATGCCCTATGCAGTTTCTGATTGGATAACCTCGGGGTTGATTGACCACGTACCCTATCTATGCAGAGGGTCCAGCTACAAGAAGACGACCCACAGCTTCTCGGTTCACCTTTCTTCCAATCATTCCGAAGACAATTACTTAAAGCTTTCTTCAATCCAGTTAATTGTTACTCAAGTACAACGTGGCACTGAAGCTGTAAAGGATGTACCATGGATCGGGGTGAAACTTGAAAAGAATTTCAACTACCCCCGACATAAGATTGCGAAGGACTTTTATCCTGCTTCGAAAGGAGCTTCTGCGAACGAGATCCATGCCTCGACGAACTTTCCACTGGATATTCCAGGGAGTTTGAAGCTAAACAGGTTAAAACCTCTTTGCTCTCGAGGACCCTGGATCGAGTCCTAGCCCGTTAAGGACCTATCAGCGGAATTCCCAGTCACACCAGCTTGCCAATTCTAAGATCACACGTGTCGAAGGCTGATCGCGGATATCTATGAAAGTCGTTACACCGAGAGGTTCTCGACGTCTCATTGTTTACACAATCGCAGTGAATCACGTCTACGTAGGTAACGTCTGTGACGACTCGATCGATTCCTGTTTGATCGAGAAACCAACATGCTGTAACTTGTCACCGTGAAATCGCGGGCTCATGGGAAATCACGCTATCGGCTGAACTATTTTCGGCTGGCCTCGATAAAGAGGCAATAAAATAAAGTTTATTTTACAGACGCTGATGATCCTGTTATCAGCGAAAAACGACAACGAGAAACGGAGGAATACAACGCGTTTCCTTGTTTCGAAAATCAGAGCGCTAACTGGCAGTACATATTGCGACGTCGGAAATAATTTTTTTTAGAAAATCAACGTAGGTAAGGTGATAGGAAATTGGTAAATTCTGATGGTATGGAGTGAGAATATTTATCAGAAATTTGTTATTATTATTAAAGTCCATTTTAGTTGCATTCTTAATTGTTTCCTTCCACAGCTTTGATGCCCAAATTGTCGCGCGAGCTTTTCACTAAAAACGTGTTTTGTTCATTCAGCGATTTACATAGATACGGTTCTGATTTCGAACAACGTCTTTCTAATCCCATTGTACACAATGTTAGGAAAGTTCCTTCGCGCTACGGTCGTTAATTAAAAGTCATGGAAACCTTGAAAACTTATGCTCGAACGCTAATATTTCATTAGATTAGTAGATAAGCGCACTGTGAAGGATCTTTCCCAATACTATGTCCAATTTATTTCTCGATTGGTCTGATGGTTCCTAAAATTCTTCCTTCTTTCTCCTCTAATCCACAATTAGCACATTATCTGTGGATCACGGAATATTCCGTGTTTTCAACTGTAGCCGTTATCGAAAGGCAATAAAACCTTTCTTAATTTCCGTCACGAATGAAAAATACGAACTGTCACGTCTAATAAAGACGAAGTGTTTTAAAAAAGAATTAGTGCGAACCGTTCGTTTCACTTTGTTTTTCCCGAGAAGCTCCAAAAAGAGTAACACAATAAAGCTTCGAAAGGAATAACACAATATTAGCACTCATAAATCAATTTGGAATTCCCATTCAGCCGTTGCACAATTTTTTACGACTGTACTTGCAGGTTCAAAGAAAATGATCGCGCGACGGCGCGCTGTTTATTTTTTGTAAAATTGTTGCCTTTAGACTTCAAAATTAATCAGCAAACTCGGTGTTCGCGACAGAACGCAAAAATTTAAATTGACAAGCAGTTAATGATTATTTACGAACACCATACAACAGAAACAATGGAAAACGTTTCAAGCTACATATAGAAAAATTCAAGGAATACACTCTGGTCACTATTCTTTAAACAACAATATCCTTTAGCAACCTAACACCCATCAATTCTCACCGCACAATCAACTATCTCAATAAATAAATAAAGCCGGATCCCAGCATTCCCTCCGTGATAAACAAACCTCTAAAACAGTAGCAGCCACCTTGCACGAAATTCCCCTAATTTCCGCGCCACATTTCCTTGAATCGGCTGAACCTGTCCACGCCCACGGGGCGTCCGCCAGATATGCCCAGCCAAATTATGCAAACTTTAAGAAACGAACGCACAAGCTTCCCGAACAGCGGCGGAATGCAAGCGGGCCCATAAAAGAAAGGAATCTCTAAACTCGACTGCAACCCGCGGACTTTTCCGAAAAATCGTTCGCGCCGAGACAAAAGATGCCGCTATTTATAGGGATCCTTCGAAGAATTCCCACCCGCGGTGCATCGTGGTATTTACCGCATATTCGTCGAAGATCGGCGAGAAACACGAGGGGGATCTGAAGATTCGCGCGATCCCCGTTCCCCAGCCGCGACGCCGGGAAGGTCGCGCAGGGAAGAAAAACGATCCTCGTCACTGAAAATAGCCTACCTGAGGAATTTTTCCTGCAGCTGGTGGTCCCATGACGAGGATTCGTTCGCACCTGTGTCATGGCCGGTCATCCTCCTTGCCAGACGCCGGCCACGCTGGGATCTCGTCTCAGCAAGCAACAACCGAAAACAAGGTAAAACGCAGCCGAGGGAAACGAGGAGGCGTTCACCGATAAATAGATCGATGGCGGTACATTCGTTAGTCGCGGGTGAGCATCTCAGAGGTGCTTATTAATCGTTCCTCGTCCATCTGTTCGCTGGGAACAGTGGGACACGATCGATCGCGAGAGAGGAATGGAAGTGGAACGAGGTGGTAGCGATTTACGAGCGTCGCTGGTCCTTGCGTTGCTGGATCAGTAGAGGCGATGGAGAATGATGACGCGGAACAGGGCTGTTTCCTTTGGTCAAACACTGTTTGTAGTGTTTTTAAGGAATTCGATTCGGGGAACGCGCTGCCTCGATCTGTTATTCGCTTCTCAAGACAAAGTAAAGTGGTCCAAACGAGGAGCGCCGGGTTTGACCAATGTAGCTCGTTGGAGCGTTTTTGCTATGTACTTTGCTTTCGATTTTAAATGAGCCTTTGGGTCCAGGAGTGCCTTGTTCACAGTTGAACGAGGCTTTGGAGATGCATGCTGGCCTTCGACTAGGCGATACGGGGAGAAACTAGGGATTGCAAATTTACCGACTTTTTCAATTACCGGTAATTCGGTAAAATTTTCATTCAAAACCGGTTTATCGGTAATTTACCGGTAATTTTTTAAGGTATTGAAAATATAAAAGTAAACATTACAAAAAAATTTTCTTGAACTCTAATCGAACATTATAAAAAATATATGCAAATAAAACTGTTCTGATATAACACAAAATAGATATATTTGTATAACTATTGACATTACTTATTAATATGGATCTTCACCGCGAAAACAATGAAAAGAATCTTAACTTATATACATAATTAAATATTTTTTAATTAACAATTCTTTTTAACAAATAAGCACGCAAAAAACATAATTTGTCCAAACTTCGGTCTCCTTATAAAGCGCTCTTAGATTCTACACTTGTTGTTCGGGTAGTCACTAAGAAATCATATGCCATTTGTAGATATTTTCTTTTTACTTTTTCTACTTGAAAATACGTCTATTCTTTGGTGGCTTGATTCAGATTTTTAGTTTTCTTTTGGTTTAAAGTTGGTTCTTCCTGAGATACTTCGGTTTTCGTCTCTATTATTAATTGAAGCTTTTTTCACTGATTCCGGAGTAGATATCGACGGAATTAATGAATGCATATAGGTATGCGCTACATTGGTATACATAATTTATCGAATTACCGGTAAATATTTGGCGAATTCCCGGTAAAAATTTGAGGGTATTTCTCGCGATTTACCGAGAAACCGGCGAGGATTGTGTGATGGTGTGAAGAACGTAGGACGAAACATAATAGACGAAATATGTGTAAGGAACAGGGCCTAAAATATGTATATGCAAATCCAAGCAAATATTGTTGCGTCCTGCTGAATGATTGCGGGGTTGTAATTTCTGAAAAGATTATCGAAGTTCTTTCGAGAATCAGTCTAATTAATTTAGGCTTCTCCTTTAATTTCTATAACTTTTTCATTGTCGACGAAAATTGTTTTCAGAATTTTAGTTTCCATGCTTTTAATTCTGAAAGTTGTGTTGAGAAATGTTTGAAGCTCCAAGATGCTTATATGATCGAAGTAACTACTCAAAGGAAGAACGCACCTGCCTTGATTTTATTCCGATCTTGGCGGGAATGAATTATCGACGCTGAACGGAAAATAGATGATCATTGTATAACACGATCGCGATCACAACAAGAGGTTTCCCCGTTGGAAAAAAATCCCCGTGGAAACGAGGATGATTCTAAGTAAAATATGAAGTGGCGCGTTCATGTTTAAACAATAAACTATCAATTAATTCGCAACTCCGCATTCCATTTCCGCGTTGTATCATTGATGTCACTACTTCAAATAAACCCATCGATCATTTACGTCACTCAGCGTTCGCACAAAATGAAAAGAAGAGCCGCAGCTAGATCGCCCCCTTATATCTAACCAGATTACTATAACTCGCGAACACTAACCTTTCCAACATGTAATTAATATTTTGTTCATACCAGATTTTATCGGCAGATTAGTCCTATTTTTGGAACAAACCGCTTCAAAAGTTACCCGATCATATCCGCCACCACGTCTCGCTGGCGTATCTTTTCGCGAGATAAGTGACCGTTAAATCTTCGAGCAGAACCACCTGTTAGTAAATCGCGACTATTACAAAGTTCTTTTCCGTTGAAGGCCCACGCATCTCCCCCTTTTCCTCAATTTTCTAGGAAAATAAAAGTGAAAAGATTAAATAAGAAATTACGAAATAATCGACCCACATTCCCACCCGGAGCAGCCACCTTCCAAGTATCACCTGCCAGTCGCGATCTTCCATCAATATCGAAACGAAGAATGCCCACGAGTATCTTCTAAAAAAAATAACACCCCCTATTAAAACCCTTGCGAGATCTGAGCAAGCACCACGAAAGCAATCGTAGAGGCTAACATCTGCGAAGAAAAATCGAGCGGAGTATGTGACGTCCCGCGAGTGCGCCGTGCCCGCGGACGAAGATGTTGAGTTTTCGGGTGGACGCCGATTTCGCGACTCGGGGAAAAGCCGGAGGAGGGTCCGATCGGCGAGGCTCGTCGCCTGGTGATCGCCGCTGGCTGGCTTCCTCGAGAGAAAGGTGTATCCAGGGAAAAGGGTCGAAGTCTAGGAAAGAGATAAAGGTGAGGGAGGATCCGGTCGAGTGGGGCATGGGCCACGAGCCGAGTGGGGAGGTGGAGGCGGCACTCTCCTTCGAGTATATATGCTCGAAGCGAACGACGGTACGCTACAGTTCACCAAGAGACAAAAGCGACAAGGATAGGGCCGGCCACGAGTATCGAAAATCGCGATTACCAGGCCGATCGACACGCGACACCACGCACGAGAGTTTCATCGAACACGTCCGAGCGGTATAAGTGCGAGTCAGTGTGCCGATCCTGTTCGTTCAAGTGTCCTGTTCCGAGGATTGTTGGATCTTTGAGCGGACTTTTCGTCGTTACTTCTTTCGGTTCTAAACGTTCGCGCCAAGACACCATGGGAAACGTAACGGGAGCGAAAGTCAGCCTGCTTGCCACGCTGATGGTGTTGTGTGCCATCGTTGTGATTCTGATGCCGGGGACCACGCACGCCAGGCCATCCCCTTTGCTTAGGTAAGGGCTCCAGTCGAACGAGAATATTCGCCAGTGATTCCAGAATTTTTCGAAAAAGAGGACAGGGTCGCCTCGATCTTTGGCGCTCTGAGTGTTTGGCTCGATGAATGGATCCTTTATGGGGGCATTTTTGTACCAGTTTAAATTTTTGAACCAAGGGTCGAATGAAACTGTTAAAATTTTCAATTAATTATGAAATGACTGTAATTCTATGAATATTATTTTTTTCTGTTCCGGGAAAACCGTTATAAAATGCAGGGTATTAACTGAAACTTTTATTCCATACACTTTTCTGTAAATGAGAAACTTTAATTTTCTTGAAAGTAGGAAAAGGTTCTAGTTAAACAGAAACATTTATTCTGTTAGAAAAACGTTATAGTTGTGAAAAGCAGATTTCCTGAAAATGTGGGGTAGATTGGTCTGAAGGTTAAATCTGAAATTGTTCGGGGAAAATAATTATATAAAAATCACAATGTGCTTTCTGTTCTATGTATATTTACCCTGCTTCTTTCAACTTTTATATTTTACCTTTAAATATGTGTTCAAAAGTATATAAATCCTCCAGCACATTTACTAATCGAACCTAAAATAATTGTTAAAAATGAACTCTCACAATAAAATTAAAGTGGTAATGTACAAAGTAACTTAACACGGAAAAGAAATAATTAAAAAGTTAAAAGTTCGATATATAATTTGTATTTATAAAAATTCAGTTTCACTCGACCCCTGCTTTTAATTGTTCAGGAGGAGGAATCGGTTTTGTAATTTGCTTTTCTGTTCGAGCGAATATCGTTGTGAGCAAAAGTATCCAATTCCCGTTCAACCATCCCCAAAAGCGCGTCTTTAATCACACGGGGGTTGTCTTTGCTCGACAAACGATCCAGTTAACAGTTTACCCCGATTTCCTCCAGAATTTTCCACTATTCCCTTAGAAGCTCAAAAGGTACCCATTTATACTAAAGTAATCGAGTATCGTTTCGAATGCATTTCGCGTGGTTGTGCAATTGCGAAGTGCAAGGCGCTAGCATGATTTTCAATATCCCTTATCTGGAAGAAGCTCCGCGCTTCCTCTTTGAAATATCAACGAAAAGAAAAGCAGTCTTTATTGCCCAGCGGATGAAAAATGTCCGCCGATTCGTTCCCGCGTGAAGCAACAGTGGAAAATCGATCTGCCTGTCGTTACGATATCACTGTACCTGCGATAGTAGAAACGGCATTTTCAAAATCGAGCCAACGACCACGCGACGCGTCCACGATCCTCGCCACCGATCGAGCAACGTGCAATTCGCCGCGGGCACCGTCCCCGGTTTCGATCCAAAGGGAAAATCCCACCGTCGACACGCTCCAAGTTCCAATCGCTAGATCGCTATCTCGAACCGATACTTTATCGATTTATTTTCGACTCGGCGACGCGGCAGTTTAGTCATATCGCAGGCTGCCACCGTTCCCCTTGAGATCGCGCCAGACGTTGACGGACCTTCGATGCTAGGATCTCGATTAATGCTGCATTCTTTTCTCCATGGGAGTCCCATGGACACCGATAACGCTCTGTCCAGATAGAGATAACGCGGAGCTTACGTCCCACGTACGCTCAGGGAGATTAGTGCCCCGATCAAAATGGTGAAATTAACGGCGATCCGCAAACACGGTTTATCCTGTGCAGCCTGCCGATCGCCCAGCCAATATATCTCTCCCCCGCAACCACTTTTCACTGCCAATATGAAATTCTGACGCGCGATTCAGCCGCTTTATCGCGCCGTTTATTGCGGCTTTATCATCGGGCGATATCCTACTGGCGTTGCAAGGATCCTGCGAGGTCCTCGAAGGGGCCGAGCATAACCGTGGATCAACGAGATGTTCAGCTATTTTGGGAACCTCCCTTAAATACTTTCGGGTTTCTGCTTTCAATGAAATGTTATCAGATCTGAATAAAGTACCTGGAATATTGAAGGATCTTGAGTTTTAAAGATTTAACTTGGAATTATCTTTTAATTATTTTTTGAAGATTTTTTAGTAATATCGAAGCAGGAAGAGGGACTGATTAAGAATTGATGAATCGAGAGGTGCGATACAAGGGGAAACGAGGCATTGAGAATAAAAACGGACTAACCCACATTATAAAAAGAAATAATTCTTCCTATTTTATCTGATTAGTAGAACCTATTATACATTATTGATATTAACTCAATTTCTTCAAATGTCTTCCTTCCTCTGTTAATTTTGTTCGCCTCGTGAATGTTGAAATCGCGGCAGGTTGGAGGCTCGAAAAACGACACGTTCGTCGGACAACGGCTGGTTTCCCGTTTAGCGAGTTTTCCTTGGCGCGAGTGATCTCATGGGAATGATTTGCAACACCGATTTCTCGAGGCTCCACATACCCGATACCCCCGTGAAAGTTTACTCACTGATGTAATTACACGTGCTATTGGCGCAAGTCATCGTTACACGTTTGGAGAATGATACATTGGGAACGAGTACCGTGCCCAATGCCCCCGACGTGTTGCGATATTCGTTCGACAACCGCTGACAAAAAAGTAGCTGGAGATGGTTGGTAAAAATGCATCGAGCGTGTTGTAAAAGTTTATCGCGACACCGAAACATGGATACATTATTAATACTCTTCCCATCGCTTGGCACAGTATTCTGCTGCGCCTCGAGGACGCAGAGCGTGTTGAACTTGGGAGGATTAAGTGGAAAATCAGCGTTCGCGCGAATCAATTTTTAGTTAATAATAGATATATTAGAAAGGAGCAGAGAATATACTAAAAAGAATTCTTTATTTTTGCGTGATTCCATTCTTGTGTCAAGGAAGGTGTCTTATTAATATCTTTCAAATCCAACGTTCGCCCGACTGAATTTTCACTTCCATGGGAAATTACTCGTACCCATTTTCACCCAAGAATCCAGTTAATTTATACACCGATTCTGAAAATAGAAATGTACCAAGGAGATAAGAAGCTCCCTCGCGTTCAGATTGCCCGAGTCCAAAAAGCTATTTCTAATCGTTCCGTTTATCAGGCGACGAAAATATACATCATCCTCAGAAAATGGTAAAATAATTCATTCACTGTCTGCGATAAACTAGCTTAACTGAGCAATCGAATCTTGGAACCACGAAGCTGCTCCGAATTTTCACGACTTCCGTGAAACAACATTCTCTCTAATCGTACCAAAAATTTCTCACAGACTGATTCATGAATCCCATTTCCTGGGTAATCATTAATTCCGGAGCAACGACGCTCCAGACTTTTATTTCTTTCATTCAAATCTATAATTTAGAAGTACACAATAATTCTACCCGATAACTTAAAAAATTGACACTGTTTGTCGCCATCTAATCGTCTCCATATGTATATTGACCACATTTCTGTATAAAAAACGGTACACAATTACTCTCACATAGTTAAATACTTTACAAAAAAGAAGCAGCTTTTATTTTGCAATGCTTATACACGGTCATTGAATTTCCAGCAGACAGAGGCGAGTGTCAGACCAGAGACTGGCCGAAATCGAGACGCTGATGGGCCTGGAGAACGTGAGAGGAAAAGTGGTGAAGGTTCCCGTTGCATTCGGCGTGTTGGATCCAGATAAAATGTAAGTACATACCACCGTTTACATAATTTCAGAAACGTCGACTGACCCGTATCGCTGACTTATTGTTCACCGGTCGGTTATCAGTAATTAATAAACGCCTCCTAAGGCGAGTAAAATTCCTCTGATAAAGAAGGCGTTACGCGCTTCCCTATCACGCCTGCCCATCGAAATTGCTCTCAACACGATAAATGGCTATTATCAAGTCGCCCGACGAATTTCGATGATTCCTCACACATCCCCCATCTTCGTTCCCTTCCACTTAAAACAGTATCGGGAATCGTAAAATTCTGCGACGCTCCAAAGAATTAGGGAGGAAAACGGAATAAGAGGAAATCGTGTTTGCGTCCGTCGATTTGAAAATTTTCTCGAAATTTTTCAAAGTCGATTGGTAGTTGGCGCGAAACTGCAATCAACTGCGCGCACGTGCGGATAAAAACGATTAACGCGTATCACGCCTCGTTCGGCGCGAATTACTATCGGTGCTCGACGTTATCGCTGAACGTCGATCGCTTATCGCTCGCATGGGAATCGCTTGTTGACTGTGGGAATTCTGCTGGAGTGGTGTACATCGTAAACGAGCCTGTGCGAACGATAACCAGTGATCAAGCTACCGGGCGATTTCGCGTAACGATCGAGGGCGAAGGACAACGCGATCGCTCCGATTTCTTGAGCAACTTCGGACGGAGGGAGAGCGACGGCTGGACGAAGCATGACTAAACGATAAGATGATGAGATGATCCTTCGATTGTCCGCGAACGAAGCGCGCCAGTAACCCCTGGAGCAAATAAGAGACAGATATACCACCGTTGCATCATCGCACCGCCGAAAATACCGATCTGCTAGATGGAAGAAGAAAAGGAAAGCTATTCTGGTAGTGCAGTGACTGATTCTGGGCTCAGGAATCTCCGAAGCGTACACGGAACGCGTCGCGAAAACAAACACCGTGTATTTCTGCCCAGCCGCTCCAGAAAGAGAGCTTTCTCATTTCCTGGCGGTCTGTCGCGAATTTCACGAGTTTCCGCGCGGGGCTCGCTCGCGTAGCGCAGCGCAGGAGGAAATGGGACGAGCGGGGGCGGGGGAGAGGAATCTGCACGAAATGTGGCGCACGTTCGGCTCGAAGCGGCGTGGCTGCATTGAAATTCAACTTGTTGCTTCCGCCTTGTACGTTCTCGTGTCGCCTGCATGACAGGGGTGATCCTTCCAGCGGATGAGAATGAACGGAGGGGGTCGATGCTGGGTGGGCTAACGACGCGGAAGGGGGTGGTCACGTATCGCGGGGCGAAATGAAGAAGAACGGCCTATTACTAACCAGAAGGTACCTCGAGGGTGTCGCGAGACAGTGGCAAACGTCAGCCACGGTATTGTATTAACCTTGGACCTTTGGACGGACCTGTTGGTCCTAAAATAATTCCCGTTTACTTGTAAATACAAAGGGCAGGGATATTTCGGACAGGCATTTGCGGGCGACTAATAAAGATTCAAGGGGAAGGGATAAATATTGCCGGCGTCAAATTAAATTGGGACGAGGGGTGTAGCTTAGGGCTTAGCAAGTCTATGCGCAAGTCTATACAGAATCCTGTTTTTTGGTTCATTAAACAGAAGCTACATACCTATGTACGAAGTAAAACGGCGTTTTATTTTTCTGTTTCTGATTACCTGGAAGATAAATATTCGACAGATAAATAAAGACAAATTTCGCGCGGTACGATGGTCGATCACGCATAACTCCTATATTTATTATTAAAAATTACTAAAAAAAAACTACAACTTCTTCAGAGATGCATAAAAACACGATCCAAATTTCAGACGAATCGAATCGCTAGTTTCTTACAAAAAGAATCCCAAATTTTGCTATGTTTTTAGCCCAAAAAATAGGATTTCCCATTAAATCTGTTTGCCGCGAAATTTTGGTCGAATTTTGGAATATAATTTGACATGATTTTTGATAATTTGACTCTGATTTCTGCTCTTCGTAATTGTTAACTTCGGCTTACGACATTTTATATTTCAAGGATTGGTGCTTGTGGAAGAATTACAGCCTGAATTAAATTATTCAGAAGTTATAATAATAATAAAAAATTGTTCCGTTCGTTCCCGCGTTACATTCTCGCTGTCGTTTATTCTTATCGCCGCCAAATCGATGATATAAGATCCCTCCCAACCGAATCTCGAGAATTCCAACGTTCCCCATACTCGAGCAACCCCGGCCCAGAAACTAGTGATTCCAGAAGTTGAATTCCGAAGGCGTACGTAAGCATCATGGTCGCGACTGCATCTGGCGGGACGCGAGCGTATTCGCTTACGTACATAACGATGCACGCTGAATAATATAAATCGCGACGAGGTGGTCCCCGCAGGATAAGAGGAGACAGGAAGAGTGGTACTGGCGCAGAGAATGCTGGGTACGTAATGGAGCCTCTAACCGGGTTACCTATCCGCTTCGAATGCCATCCGAATAAATTTCTATTCAGACACGCTGCTAGCCGAGCTCGCTCACTCGCTGGTAACATCGAAAATTCGCCTTGGAGGCGAGGACGAGTTCGAAAATCCTCGCTCCGATATGCTAACGTTTGCACGCGCCTTAATCATCCCGAGGGACGACGGCTTTCACGACTGCACGCAACTCTGTGCCCTTCATTTTCCGCATTCAATTCGTAATTCACCGTCCCGGCCCTCCGGAGATCTCCAATTGACTTCCGAGGGAATATTGCGTGCGAAAAGGGGAAACGCTTCGTTGTAACGAAGGAGCCAACAGCCTCCGCGTCTGATGGACCATTGTGCGAGCACGAGGAACCATTTCGCCACTTTCTTTCCCGGAGAACACCGTCGAAGGGTGTAATAAGATGAGACGCGGGCTGAACACCTCCAGGAGACCGCTCTCTAATGTTTGGCTTCGCTGGAAAAAGTGTCACGCGCTCGAGTGGAAGATGAAGCGCAGGAAGAATTTTATTTTTAGGAGACGAACATTTATGCTCAGCAGCGCCTGCAGCTTCTCGCGCGGTAATTCGATTGGTTTGGCTGGCTAAGTGTGAGCGGATCAATTGGTGCGCGGGCTATTTTCCTTTTGGCGAGGCGGATAATTTGCAGTCGAGGCGCGCGAGGCACGACTGTGAGCGGAAACCGTAACGAGCAAGAGGGAAATGCATCGGAGGCTGCCAACTCGGCTATTATCTCATGCTCGATTACGCGCGAAACGTGCTCGAATTGGGCTTTCGATCTTGAACTGCAAGGGGGATCTTGAACCTAATGGAGTTACCGTGACACTGTAATACTGGCGAGGATTCAATTGGGCAGTGAGGTTTGTAACGGGAGCTGGAGACCGAGCGAAAATACTGGCTGCTCAACAGTTCTTGTACGATCCACTGAAAGGGCCGCTAAAGAAGTAGTAAAATCTGTTTAAATTCGAAGTGAGGAGTACGCAAAGATCACAAAGAATTTAGTAAAACAAAAGTAAAGAACATTATAACGATCGATAAAGAAAATTAATATTCCGAAGGAATTACTCGCGAGTAAAAAAGGGAATATTTATGAAAATTGAAGAATCTGTCACCGCAGCTCGTTTTTGTAATGAAAATGTTAATCTACGAAACATTGACTCAATGACAAGCGGAAATCGATGGTAGAACCGTAGTGGCGCCAGCTACTCTTACAGTGACTTACACAATTTCAACGATTCCTCAGAATTACACGTTCCCAGCGATAAGGCTCGAGTGAAATAATTCGCAGCAGGACATTCTAGACGATTAACGATTGCATGCTAGTACCCTTTCCTTACTTTCGACACGTGTGACACGCGTGATCGTGTGAAACGCCGTTCGACGCGTACATTCTCCAAAGTCCAAAGGCGAGGGAGCGGGTCGGGAAAAAATTGCTGGATTTGGTCCCCTAAAAAATTCCATTCCGTTGACCGAGCATATGGCATCGATGCTGAACGCGTGATCTCCATTTCGAATCTTCTTATTTTTTGCTACTCGACCATCTCTGACGGGAACGTGATCGTTTCATCTTTTCCTCGTCTTTCCCTTCATCTGTAACCCCTTGAATCCGTTGTACCAGAATAGCTGATTTTTCTCGTGGTGTACCACGGTTTATACGTGCAATCCCATCTTTTAAAATTTTTACTTTCACGGTAATTACGTTTATGGAGGTTTAATACCGTTTTCCATCGAATGGATAATAGAGCATTGTAGTAGAGAATAACCTCTTCTTCTTTAAAAATTAAAAGCACGATGGTGAATAAGTGTAGGAAGTCAAGATTTAATGGGTTATATTTTAGAGAATAATAGTGATCGAGACTTGAACGTTTAACGGGTTATTCTCACTCGGTCCCTTTCTTTTCTTATTCCAGAGGTCGTAGACGAAGATCCGCCACGAACAACAGACTCCAGACCCTGCAACGCATCATACGACTTGTCGCGAACAATCCTGAAGTGCTCGACGACGAGGAAACGATTCTTTCGTTGCCACTGGTAAGCATCCACTACTTTCGCCCTTTTCCTGCGACTTTCGTTTTAAACCTTCTACGTCTTTCAACGCGACTATAATTGAATTAAACTGTGGAACAATTTGTTTCGACTCTGACACTTCAAGACGTGCCAAAATGAAATTCCTATAAGCAGAAAGAAACAGTGATTGGTCCTATAACGAAGGTAGCATGTGAGGCATTCGATTAAAACTCGCTTCGAATGCTCAATAAAAGTCTCCCGAGACTCGAAGCGACAAAAGAAACAGTTAAATAAATTGCTCGAGAAACAGAAGTTTTCTCGGAGAAAGATTTCATTAAACCTCAATGAATTCTGCTAAATCCTTCTTACGCTAGCTGATGTAACATAACCGAGTCATGAAGTGCTCTGCCACTACGATCCTGAATGGTTCGCGTAACTCCGGCGTTTTATCGATAACATGCCACGCTCCTCCGTCGCCAGCTAATTGCGAATGCAATCACAGCGATAATTGGCCGGCAATGAAAAATCTAAGGAGTTCGCTGGCACGCGCCTAGCCGTGCCGTGAACTCTATGCAAAAGCGTGTGGCCTTCTCGTGATACAACGTTCCGAGACGCGCAATTTACATACAAATCACTTATCGCCTTGCATTTCCACGCGGTTTTAATTTCTCAGTATCGCCACACGATATTTCATCATGTTGCGCGAAATTCAAGTAGTTCTTTATTTTATTTTATTTTATTTTACTTTATTCTTCCAATTAACCCACAATGGTGCTAATCTTTGAGGTCTATGAATTCTTTTGGAGGTGCTTGTATGTGCGTATATTACTCTAAAAGTTCGAGGACGGGTGAGTCTTGGAATTTGTCGGCGAATCCTAGCATTTGCCATTGCGCGACGGTGGAAGTCCGAAATATCTTGAAAATATTTTAACTTCGGGCTTTTGCCAACAGGGTGATCGATAAATCCTGACATTTACCAGCATCTGTTGGTGGAACCCCGAGGTTTGAATGTTTTCTGAGATATTTCGGACTTTTGCTGCCCCGTAGCGGCGAGTGTTAGGATTTGCTGGTAAATTCCACGGTTCCCCGGTCTCCGAATTTTTTACAGTAGGTAACGTGTATATTCGACTCACTCATATGCACAGGGGTCAGTGGTTCATTTTATATGATAGGTATTCGTTTGGTGAACAGTTCTACAATACTTTGTTAATATGGAGTGGCAAATTTTGGGGAGTATGAAATTTTGGAGAGAGGCACATTTTGGGAGCGATCAATTTTGGGGAGCGGCAAATTTTGGGAGCGGTACAATTTTGGATGCGATAAATTTTGGGAAGTGGCAACTTTTGGGGAGCAGCAAATTTTGAGGTGCATCAAATTTTGGGGAGCATAAAATTTTGGGGAGCATTAATTATTGGGGAGCATTAACTTTTGGGGAGCATTAACTTTTGGGGAGCGATGAATTTTGGGGAGCATTAACTTTTGAGGAGTGATGAATTTTGGGGAGCATTAACTTTTGGGGAGCGGCAAATTTTGGGAGCGGTACAATTTTGGATGCGATAAATTTTGGGAAGTGGCAACTTTTGGGGAGCAGCAAATTTTGAGGTGCATCAAATTTTGGGGAGCATCAAATTTTGGGGAGCATTAATTATTGGGGAGCATTAACTTTTGGGGAGCATTAACTTTTGGGGAGCATTAACTTTTGGGGAGCGATGAATTTTGGGGAGCATTAACTTTTGGGAGCATCAAATTTTGAGGAGTGGCAAATTTTGGTGAGCGGAAAGTTTTGGGGCGCATCAACTTTTGGGGAGCATCAAATTTTGGGGAGCATTAACGTTTGGGGAGCATTAACTTTTGGGGAGCATTAACTTTTGGGGAGCAGCAAATTTTGAGGTGCATCAAATTTTGGGGAGCATCAAATTTTGGGGAGCATTAACTTTTGGGGAGCGATGAATTTTGGGGAGCATTAACTTTTGAGGAGTGATGAATTTTGGGGAGCATTAACTTTTGGGGAGCGGCAAATTTTGGGAGCGGTACAATTTTGGATGCGATAAATTTTGGGAAGTGGCAACTTTTGGGGAGCAGCAAATTTTGAGGTGCATCAAATTTTGGGGAGCATCAAATTTTGGGGAGCATTAATTATTGGGGAGCATTAACTTTTGGGGAGCATTAACTTTTGGGGAGCGATGAATTTTGGGGAGCATTAACTTTTGAGGAGCATTAACTTTTGGAAGCATCAGATTTTGGGGAGTGGCAAATTTTGTTGAGCGGAAAATTTTGGGGCGCATCAACTTTTGGGAAGCGGCAAATTTTGGGATGCGTCAAATTTTGGGGAACAAAAGCTTGGAAAAACTTTAAAATCAATTCACTTTTATTCATCCAGCAAATTAGTAATAACTCATATATGAGTAATACTATTGAATTAATTTTAAAATTGTCTCAATTCTTTTAAATTAAAATATTTGATAATATTTCACGTAAAGGTGGGCATACGCTTCTCAGCCTAGGGGCACGAAATCTCCAAATCCGCCCCTGCTCTAAACTCTAAATCATACTCACAAATTATTGTAGAGATCATCAAATACTCGTTTGACTATCGATTATTTATACCACCTAGTCCTAACCAAAAATACTTTATTCTGATTGCAGAAAGTGAAAGAGTACCGGCGTGGCGACGACGACTATCAATTTATTTAATTTCGAAGCAACGCGTCGCGCTGGGATCCAGGGCGAGCACGAAGACAGTTGAGAGACCAGAAAACGCTTACAGAAGGAAGGAAAAAAAATTAATGATCTCTCGACCCTAAAACGCCAGAGCAGTATTACCGGACCGTCCTCCGTCCGAGCTTAAACTCTTTAACGAACACTTACCACTAATTAGGATACTAAGTAACTAACCACGGAACGGGGAATGAACGAAGAGATGGTGGAAGAGAACGATTTGGTAAAGTCACACTGGAACGTGCTCTTCGTTCGAACGTAATCAAATAGGAACCATCGTCCGTCGTTAATCTTAGTTTTGTATTCGTTCCTACACATGTATTCTCCTATTCTAGTTATTTATTTAGGTAGCTTTATTTATTATTTATTTAGACAGCTCAGGCCAGCTTTCCTCCATCGGCGCTCGGTATAGCGTGAAAAGGAATCACTCGACTCGTGTCTACCGGTCACTTTCTTTCCTTTAAATCTCGTTCGATTTCAGTCGCTGGGAAATTGAAAAGCTATACCGCCTCGGTGGAGAATCACTGGCCCACCTCGATAATTTCTTGAATCAATCTGGCGACGTTCCGTGTCTCGATCGCGGATTTTGGTAGATCTTTCAATAAACCCCAGTGGCTTAATTATTAACAGGCGTAAATATTAATATCATCAATCGGTTCTTAATACAACTAGGGCAAGTCTAAGCCACGTTGGCTAGAATCAGGTGGGCAGTGTCAGCCAAGCCCCTGGAGAATGGGAGCGACATTTATAAGTCACTAAACTTGAGAAATCTAGTTACCCCTCTGATTACCACCGAAATCGATAATTGCAAGCTTCCAACATTAATACCTCCAGACGAGGTGAAGTCTGCTTAAACTTACTCTCCTTCTCTGGGCTCTACTCTGACATGTCGCCAAATAATGTTAAGCCACTGTGAGGAATTAATGAGAAATTAATAAAAAAGAAGTGATCGATTTCGTTTCGATCGCCATTCGTCGTTCGTCTATTTCATCTTCGTTTTCGTGGCATGACGGTTCCCAGATTGTGGCGAATAGTTTCCTTTTATGAGGCTCTAGAAGAGTGTCAAGCAGCACTGTGCAAATCTTTGGCAGTGTTGTTCTGTCCTTTAATGAGCAGTTGGAGGAAGAATCGATAGGTATCGAGATTTTCAAGGATTTACTTTTGGGAAGAATTTAGGAGCCGTCACTGCGAGATTCTTACTCCATCTCATTCGTCGAATTAATTTATTTATCCTACGCCAATGGATTTCTATGTGAAGCGCGTATATTTAGTAAGACCGCACGGTATTTTATTGAACATGTGATGTATTTTATTTATTGTCCCGTACGGAGAGTCACGATATCGGGAGACAACACGCGCGAGCTTGCGCGCGTGTAATTAGTATCGGACGATGTCGAATCGTTAATCGCGCGATTACTCGCGGACGAATCCGCGTTGTTCGACAATGTATCGATATGTGAGAAGCATGTATTACCCTTAGGACATTTTGTATTAAGTTATTTATTTATTTATTTATTTAAATGCACCGTAGTGCTAGGCGAGGCATTAAAGACACTGTCGCGCGTGCCGCGACTTCGATGTGTGTACCGAGCAACGCGTCCGAGATGGTAGTTCTCGTTCATCTTGCGATCTGTGCGTATCATTTTATTTATTTGAACGCAAAATAAAAGTAATAGTCAGCTGTAGAAATTGTACTTTTATCGCCTCCCCTTCCCTCCCACACTTCCCCTGATAAAGTTTACTTTATCTACGTTACGGTAGTTGTAGATAATAAAGAGCTCCAAGGCAGTTGAAACGTTTAAAAGAGATTGCCTTTCAAAGACTTCGGGGCTTTAAAGATCACTTTTTTACACGTTGGATATTGAACTCGTGGGAACGTGGCTTAACTGCATATTGTATTCAAATTATATTTCCTATTGCAGCTGGTGCTTTAATTAGCTTGCTTTCTTCAACATGTTTTTGAAATCAGTTTGAACTTCTCAAAGGGAAAAACTTGATCTTTGTATTGAAATTTGAAGGAAAGCGTGAACCTTAAGTAAAATCGTGTTAAGCTTCGCTTGCTACAGATCTACTAATTAATGAGTAATGAAATATGGGTGAATATCAGAGATGGGGAAAATTTTTAATTAAGTAAATTTCGAATAACGAATAATTAAAGTTAACAAAATTATTCGTCATGTGTCGAATAAAGTTAAAGTTAAAATTGACGCTCGACGAATAAAAAAATTAACTTTATTCGTCAAATAATCTAAAGTCTAAGTAACTCTTATTTGATCCATTACTTAAGTAATTTTTTATTTAGTCAATGCCCACCTCTGGTGAATATTAACAAGAGATAGCAATAGGATAATTAAATACGTGGAAGTTTGCCGATTAATTACTTGACATAGAATTCTCGATTTTCGAACGGATCCGCGGCAAATTAATTAAAAATCCGCATCAGAGCTCCCTCTGGAGAAGCCGTGAACGAAGCATTTCAATGCTGTCGGTAAATACAGTTCGTTTCAAAAAAATTTTGATGATACGACTGATAAGAACACGCACGAGCTTCCTGTCTGCCTGCATTCGGATATTCGAACACGTCCGAGGAAAAGTTTCCTCGGGAAAACCGATAGGGCATTCAACGGTCTGGCTAAAAACAGTTTATACTACTGGCAGTGAAGGAGAGGCTGAAATTAGTCCGACATATTCTAAGCAGACCCCTGACGACGAAATCTTTATTAATAATCAGCCACGATTGAAACGAATCGAAACGAAATCAACGTGAAAACAATCAATTTAGATTGTTGGACTAAAGAAACTAATTACAGGAGACAGACTAGACAAGAGGAAGAGAAATTGTCAGACCACCAACGTTTCCGATTATAAAAGGAAGGAAGGAATCCTTCCTCCAGGGTAAACATGACAAATGATCCACTCCATCACTTACTCCTTTCACAGAAATGAAACTTTTTAGCTTTTACTACAAACTCATCTTACCCAATTCGAAAGCATTATCCAAAGACTCCTCACTGGGGCAAAATTGTAATTAAAATAAAATTTCAAGTAACGAATAAAAGTTAAAAAAACTTATTCGCGATTCGTTCGTTAACCTGCGTTAACTCAATTCGACACATGACGAATAATTCTTTAACTTTTATTCGTTACTCAAAATTTTATTTAAATACAAATTTTGCCCATCTCAGCGTCCGCAATTTCCAAATGAAACAGCAAAGCTGTCTCCCATAAAACATGACCATCCGTCTTTCCAACGAACAAGAGGAAAAAGCGAAGGAAACGATCCCAGCTTGCTGACACAGCCAGCTTTCCATCGCGGTGAACCAATACTGGAATAGCTGGCCGTTTCGAGCGGGATCCCCTAGGGAGGACAGTACTTTCGGAGCCGCGGGAAATTGCAATAATCCCGCTGGCGTCCAGTTTTCTTTGGCTCGCGGCGTTCGCGCGAGCGGCTGATCCGTGGCGAGCGCGATTGGCCGGGGCAATCGGCCGACGCGCCCGCACTCCCGACAGATATCGAATTATTTCATAAATACGCACACAGAGACCGCGTGGGTGGCCGCACACCGTTTCGCAATCGTTACTGCGCAGCGAATCGTGCGTGTATCAGCAGCGAAGCGTTACGTTGTAATCGGGGAACGGGCCTCCAAAATGTTGCACAATACCCCGCGGTCGCCGATTAAACGGACACCGTTTGGCCGCGCTGCACGCGGGGAGGGAAGGTACAGCGCCTGGCTGAGATAATGCGACTTCGTAAAAGCACCGGAGGCTCAGCCTCTTTATCTGTGCAGTAAAGAAGTGTAGTAAAAGAATGTATGTACGTACATGTTTCCAAATAAGTGCAGCCCTGTAACAAGTAGCAAAGGGGAACACTCGGCGGCTTTGCTCACCGCTTGAGTGACTCTCGGTTCAACCACTTGTATGTAGGGTAAATCCGGGAGACGCGGTCGAGCCGGAGAGTTGGTCGACTCGCTATATTTCAGACTAAATAGGGTAAATCCGGGAGACGCGGTCAGGCCGGAGAGTTGGTCGAGTCGCTATATTTCATACTCTATACGTAGGAACGCGTTAAAGTGCAGACCAATTACTTCTCTATAAGCCAAACAATTGAATGAACAGCGTCACTTCGGTTCCTTCTGTGTTTTTCTAGATTTACAGGCTATAAAAGGTAAACTGAGGTTACATTTAACCTCTTTTGTCAAACAACGGTGTACAGAATCGTATTTAAAATATACTTCTAAGTTTATTTTCGTTTAATGTTTGAGAATAATAAGATAGTAGAGATATTGGGGGACAATGCAGCCAAAGTATTTAGCCATATTAACTCTTCCTCTCGAAACTAACGAGAAGACCATCTCTCGCTGCAGAAAGGAGAGATGGTCGTGTTATGATTTTTTTATTATTTTTATTTATATTTTTATTTTTTATCATTATTTTATTATTATTATTGTTTATTTATTTTATTTGTTCACTTTTGTATTCATTTGCCTTGCTAATCGCCGGTAGGTAATTCGTTTTATCTTTGATGTGTTCTGCACTTGTTTAGCGTAAACAAATTAAATATCAATGAATCTGTAGTTGTATTCACTCATAAATAATTTTGCTTTCTTTTTTGTTATTTTTCCATGAATAATTATGTGCGTGGTCTCTGCCTACGACGAAAACCATTTCTCCCGGCACCTCGGGAGAGGTGGTCAGTTGTCATGACTTCAGTTTTCGACCAGATTTATAGTAAATATTGTCTTAAAGCAAATATCGACCAGTTTTTCTGAATCAGCATAAAATTCCGAACATATTATGTTTGTTCTGATAAAATAAGTAATATCTGTATTAGTTTTAATAACCATTTTATATTAGGTCGACCGCGCCTCCCGGATTTACCCTACATGTCGGCGAGACGCTATACGCGCGCCTAAACCCCTCAGCCCGATCTCGCGAGTGTATCTTTAAAACAGTGGTGGGGTGGCTGAATTGTGAAACACCGTATCGCCGCTCCACGCCCTCCGTGTTTCGCCACAATACGCGTTGTTTTCACTCTGTCTTGTCTTCTATCTGCTGCTCGACGCTCGTCAGATCGCTCTGGGTCGATGCCGTTTGATAATGCGGTAGATCAGGGTTTGCTGGTCTCTCGGGGGTTCGTCCCTGACTTTCACGCGAGAGATGATGCATCGGTGGGTGTAGGGAGGGTGGAGTTTCGTGGGAATTATGAATGAGGAAAGTATAAGCAGAATTTTGATAATTAGAGGCAGGCTTGTAGACGTGGAAGAGTGTCCCAAAGGGAGATTGTTTATTAGGGATGCAACTGGGGCTTCGGATATAGGTTTGCACAAGCTTTCATGGTGCTCGAATTTTCTTTCGACTGGATAGAGTGGAGGTGTTACGAATTCTAGATGCCAAAGGGAAGAGGACCTCGCGTGAGAAATTTTTCAATAGATAGATAGGTAAGGGAGACTGGGAGATAGTTTGGACACGAGGATATATTAGACACTTTTAAAACAGCCTCCATAGTGTCATGACTATTGCAACTGTTTGTTTAGATTGTGCCTATTTTCTCTTTTTCACTCCAAATAGAAGGAAATGCTGGAGGCAATTTTAAAAGTGTCAAATGTATCCCCGTGTCCAAATTATCCACGTTCCCCCCACTGTTTTATTTAGAAAAAAAATTATTCAAATCATTATTTCTCAGTTGAATTCTATCCACTATTAAAACTAAATAATAATCAATAATCCTACAAGAATCGTTGGAAACTGTGGACTGTAGAGAAATGTGAAAGTTATTACTTCCCTGAGTTAGGGGTAAGTTACAGTTCTGTCGGACCACCGCAAGGAATACTGTCACATATACGATAATAATTGGCATGCCTTAAAAAGCGAATAACTCCAACTGCACATTGAAGAAGATTGAACGAATATCGAGTATAAAATAGCCTAGTAAACTTTGGCTATACGCATTCATTTGCCAAGATCGTCTCAAACAACTTTGCCTATGTAAAGGCTATCGTTTATCGTCGGACGTCCGCTTGAATTATAACCGCTATCTCTTTCATGTCCATTTCCTCAACGGGTCAAGGGTTTACCTACCGCTTCCCCCGAGATTCGCTATCTGAAATTGAGAAGCCAGCTTTCCTTGCAAGGAAAAAACGCCACGAAATCAAAAAATCGCCAGAGGTCTCGCGGAACTCGAAGATTGCTCGAGGCTGAAACGACTGCGTCACACTTGGTTTCGTAACTGTGCTTAAACTTTGATTATTGTCCAACTCGCCTGGCTGTATTATGTAGTCTCGTGTTGCAAGGACGCGTTACTGTCACTAAATTCGCGCTCCGCCAACCCCAACTTTTACCGAACGATTGCCTTCCAGGAAGTCGAAGGAAATCGATCTGTAATTACAGATTCAAAGATGTTGGAAAATCCGCGCTGAACGGATTGCAGGAATCCGTTAGGAAATGATGAAACCTGCCGGTGTAATTAAATCATGCATTATCTGGTGAATGATAAGTAAAAGACGAAGATAAAGAAAAAATTCTCCACTGGGTTCTAAAAATGGACACAGAAGTTAAAAAAGGAAAAAAATCCGGGTTTCACTGGCCCCTTAACGTGGAACGCACACGTTTTTCGAATATTCTTCGGTGAAGTACGAAACACGAAGGAACTATGGATAGGAAGCTTGTATTTCTTTGCATCCACGCGGAGGAAGATAGCACGTGAAGTTCGAATGATGAAACTAGCAACATAGTTACGTTGAAACTACTCATTCCTGTGCTCGTTAAATGGAAATGTTCGACGTGATTCCCATGTAACATTTGCAATTGCAAATGAGAAAAAAGCTTCGTGTCAATTATTGTGTAAGAACACTGGTCGATAGGCAACAGGCAATATTTGGTTTATCCTTATTCAAATTATAGCTACTCCTCTGTTGGACCAACCTGTACCTGTCCACCTTGCAACTACATAACTAATGCAAGCTTAACCCTCCGTGGTCACACCTTCTTATAATCAGAAACTGGTCACATGGGGTTCGCTGCACCGCAGTGTCATTTTTGAGTAACCTTTTTCGTATTTTTGAATCGTAAAACTTTTCAGTAATAAATAATTGCACATTCGTAATGCTCTATAGAGTCTATAATAAAGATTATAATAGTCTTTTGTAAATTTTGATGTGATGAAATTTGTATTTGAAAAAATAGTTGTAGGATAAGGCGATTCTTTTTGTTAAAAATCGCCAAATTTTTAAATTTCAATATTATGATCTAAAAATTCATAGAAATATTGGCAAAGAAGAAAAAATTGCCTGGACTGTGATACACCCTGTGTGACCAAGAAAAATCCCCCTTTATCAGTTAAAATCCTCCAATTATCGTCAACCTGCAATCTTTTTCCCTCAATTATAACAATTATGACGCAAAAAAGTAAGCTAAACCAGCAGTCGCAACGTTCCAATGGAGACAGTTCTATCACCTCTAGCTATTCAAGAGGAATATCAAATCTGAAAAGTGTCTGTGCCTTAAGCTCTCCTTTTTCCGCTTTAGAGTTCTTCAGACAAAAGCTGAATAAAGACACGCCTCTTGCAATAGCGTGGCACCGTAACGCATCGCATCAAGACTCCTTCCTCTACTTATCTCCCCAAACCGTTAAATCCCTAACGCCAAATATAGAGGCGTTTTCTGCGCGTCGCTGAATGGCAATCGCGAGGGTAACTAAAAAAAACAACCTTGGGGCCAATTTGCCATTGTTTTCCCTCGGCTCGTGCGCCGCACGCGATACCGCTCGGCGATAGTGCCGAAATAATTTCGGCCAATCAATCCGCGATTCGAGCGGGATTTATCGAGGCTGGCGAAGCACACACGTCGTGTGTCGTACGACGAGCTGAAGAAATCGCGCTCCGGCGATAACGCGAAGGGGGTGTAGAAGCGACGTCAGTGGCTCCTCGGCGGAGAGGGGGGATGCTCCACCAAGACGAATATATACGCGTACCGGACCGTCCTAACATACAGTTCCAAGTAGAATCATACCGATCAAAGCAGCTTTCGACTTCTAAGCTCAAAAAAGTCTCCAGAACCACTGCGAAAAATCAGACGATTCTAGTTTCATCTTCTACTTTCTCTCGATTCATTTCGTGCTCCTTCTTCTTAACGTGCGCGGTACCTTGAAGAGGCAAGCTCAAACATGAGATCCGAGATGACAGTGGTGTTGCTTTTCACGCTGCTCTACCTGTCGACGATCATGTCGGCGCACCCTGGTTACGAAAGGTAATCGTCACTGTTCTTCTTTGGGAAGTTGGGAATGCTCGATGGTTGGGGCAAGAAGAATTTTTTTATTCAGAGTTTAGAGAAGGGAGAGTTTTATTGTATTTTTCTCGCGGTAGATTTACGAGTGGAAAGGCGCTGGACGCGCAGGGTGGTTTGCTGAATTTCAAGGAAACTGGGCACGATGGGGAGCAGATGAAGGAAGAGCTACTAGGGGCGGTTAAAGAGTGAGTATTTGGATTAAGCTTTGATACAGCTCCGTATTCCAGGGAATGTAAGAATAATTCTGAAGTTCGGTTTGGGAAAGAGAATGAGGAAGCAATCCTTCGCACCACCACAGTCGAGTTTCTGTTTCTATTTCTATTTCTACCGAGCCTGGATCTCTACCAATCATTTTGATCAGAGGCTTCCTAGTTTCCTTTTCGATTAATCAAAATCGCGGTTCAGAGTTCGTTATCGGTCAGCGCGGGAACTATGCAAAAAATATAGTTTTTTAACCAACTTTTTCTGGATTCCTGTGCGCGCAGACGACACAAGCGATTGTCGGATCAAAGGCGAGCAGAATTAGAGACCCGGATGGCTCTCGCGCAGATGATGGAGAAATGGGCGACCGTGACGAAGGGGGGCCGACAACTGAACATGTTGAAACCGTGAGTACCTTCGCTATATTATTCACACCAATATATATCGAATCTCAACGAATAAATTGCTCTTTGTAATAATGTCTGTGGACATTTTCCTTTTTTTTTTTACCATCTTTGTGTCTTTTTTGTATCAGTGGTCGAAGGAAACGCTCCATATTCGAAATGAACATGAAGAATCTGAGGAAACTCTTCCGACTGTCCGGGAAACTAGGCTACAAGGGAAATCCGGCTTATCCTGTCGTTAGGTACGTAACTTAGATTGCTGAGTTAATTGCCATGCACTTGTCAAGCGCAGCTATCGCCCACGATATCACAGGCGAGGTGAATGTTAGATATTGCAACTGTTGGATAACGAAAATGGGTAACACGAATTTAATCAACTGAGAAGTTATGGAGAAATCATTGGATAATGATACCGACAAGTTAAGTCATTGAGAAAGTTGAAGGGGAGCACGAACTTAATTCGATATTAACGTTATGACTCATAACTTCAATCGTTACTTATAAGCTATTAAATCTCCAGCTACACTGTATTGCCAGCTTCGACCTTAAGGCGTACGCGTTAAATCTTTTTGAAATGGCCCTCTTTTATTACACGTGGACTTTCCTGCAAGATTTAGGTTAAAAAAATATATGACTGTGGGTAGATCGATAGTGCTATAGATTTATTTAGAGGCCCAAAGATTCTGATGCTCCTTTATACAGGATTTCGAGGACCCCTTATCGCTTCAACGCGATTCACGATTTCTTAGGAATTCCCGATAATTTGACTAAAAAGTATTCCTAGGAATGGTTAGATTTAAAAATTCAGAAAATGCCCCCCTCTCTCCCGATGCCTTAAGCACGTGCTTATTTTGCTTATCGGTAAATCCCGCACTGCAGAGAGGTTCAAAGTTCATTGATTGAGAAGTGATCAAACGTCACTTTGGTACATCCTTGGAGATCACTCTCGCAGAAATACCAAAGTTCCCATGGAACGTAGATCATTCTCGACTGCTTCGATCGGCCAATGGTGTAACAGGATGAAGAAGCTGATCGATGAATGAAAAACCAACACACGCGGAATTTTTTCCCTCGCCGAGGAGTCACGCGCTGCATCTGTGACGCGTTCGATATCGAACGCGCACACAATTCACGATTGAAAATCGCTGACTCGGGGAATCTGGTTCGCGTTGGGAAAAAAAAGTCTCGCGGCGCAGCTTGTTCGTCGCAAGACCGATCCGCTTCCAACTGTTTGATCTTTTTTTCTGCCGTAATCCATGGGAGATAAGATCGCATCCGCGTCGGGGGAAAAAAGCTCGAAATTCGCGTGTACGCGGGAGAAGCGTGGAGAGTGATGTAACAGGAGCGTGTAACGATAGTCTCCGAGATAAGTCCTTGTCGGGCCGCTGCTCGAGACGAACTCGGGCCACAGCTTATCTGCCCGAGCTGTGTCGCAATTATTCCGATTTGCATCAGAAATAATTCGACGATACAGCGAGCGAGCTAATTAACAGCCGCGGGCACGCGAAACGTTCGGAGGCAATTGGTCGCGCTTTTATTCGCGACGCTGCGCTCGAGCGACGACGTCCTTTTGTTTAGAAACTCGTAGTTTCTTCGATTATGTAATTACTTGCACTATAATAGTTTGTTTGCGGAGTGCGTGTAATAGTTTTATGTACGATAGCCAGTCATTTATTAATTATTCAGTTGAATGTTAAATTATGCAGATGGTGTAGAGTTAATTTAATTATTGCTCCTTTGTTCACAGTTGAAGCCTCGAAATGATACAGAAGACGTCGACGTAAATTTTACTTGCCCGAGCGGAGTGCGGTGAATCTGAAAGGATGACTCTACCACCGAAAGAGAAAAATGGAAACTCGTTTGATTCGATCACGATCGACGAATCAAGAATTACCTAGGCGTTTTTTGTTTTCTTTATGTTAAGAATCATCGTCACGACCGTCCCCTACGCATCGCCCAATGACAATTATAATTATGCAACTTATTTATTTAATGTACATGGACAATATAACATTTTGTAAGATAGTTTTTTTACTCTTTTTGTATTCAGTGAATAAATGTATTATTTATTACGCGCTGTATTCCGCTGTTATTCGACAACCTGGTGGTTAGTTACCCTGTTAAGTTGTTCTTTAAATGCAATTTTGTGAAAGATTCTGTTGAAAATAGACAAACGATATACGCACAAGTAATTGGAGATATAAATAGTTTGAATTTGAAGAATAAGCTTAACAATTCATTATTAAGTGAGGATTAATATTTAAAAAATTGTGAAATTATTAATTAAATTGGAAACAATTTAGGAAACAAATTGGAAATAATAATAATTGTTTGTTACACCTGTGGTAATATCAAGCAATAAATTATTTCACATTTCACTAAAAAATCACTCACCAAAATTCTGCCGTCCTTAGTTAAACTGTCCTATCTAGCATTTTTTCATTTTTTGAGATATGTTGAAATATTTGAAGTTCCACACGTCCTTTACCTTTTAAGTAAAGTTAGAAAACTCTGCGTGCTTCGTAAAGATTTATAAACAGTCTAATGTATTTAACCTAACTTCTTTCTAAATGGTTAAAATATCTTATCTAAAACAGTTAATTAATTGGTACGTTAATAATACATTCCCTACTGGTACACCTATTACAAGAAATTATATTAGGGTATTACAAAATAATGACAACATTTTTTTATTTGAATGAAGGAAAATAAGGATGGTACAAAGTAAATGATAAAACTTCAGTTTTCTCGGTTGTTTCAAAATGCTAGATAGGATATTTTAACTAAAGAGGGCAGAATTGAAAAGCCAGCTTCGAATACCTAGTAGTCTTCGAATTTGGACATCCATGAAATCTCGGCCGCTAAAGATTGCATTGCTGCCATCTAGTGTCCGTAATTTGAACCACGTACAGAATACATAATTACTACGACGTTATTTTACGCCCCTTTTACAGCTACCAATTAAGTAGTTACATACGCTGCATAAAGAATACGAGATAAAGAAATGCTTTTAAATAAACATTACTTAACTCGTAACTAATGATTCTTTATCTGAAATTCTTATTACCTTTCACACAAACTACACGAATAAATTATAGCTATCTTACGCAAATGGTTGGGAAATAACAATTCTCCTAGCAAGTAATTTTATAATTTAAAAAAGTATAGTATAATAAAAGTACCTTGAATTCGTCTTCCCTTCTCATCACGAAAAATGCCTGAGTCGAATTCAAGTTTCACTTTCACAAAATAATTTACGGCCCGTTAATTAACGTATTAAAACGCGCGCTAATTTATTTAAATGAAAAATCAAGTATCCCGTTAATTCTCGAGCAATTAATAAATTGGAATTCGAACGCCCTTTGTTTACACCTAACCCACACGGCATTGGAACTATCGACGTTTTCTTCGAACACGTCTCGATGTCCGAACTCGTCGCCAGGCCCATCCCAAAAACGGTCAACCCTCCCATTTATTTTCGAATGCCTCGTGAAGATTGCGAATTCTACGAAACTGTTTACGGAAAGTGCGAGAAATCGCGACGCCCAACTGCCAAACAGCACGTCCCGCCGAACAAGAACGATTTCTCCACCAACTTGCGATTCCGCGAACTTCAAAAATGTCTCGATAGGCGTGGTCGATAGTCGGGCGCGCCGCGATATATCTCGAACTCGCGAATATCTTGGTCGCAGACGGTCGCTATCGCAGTTATCGATCGATGCGAGTCGCGCAATGGTATCCTTTGATAGTAGTGGTGCTTGCGCTAGGTTCTGACAAAAATTCTCGTGCAAAAGGGCGTGTAAAATGCACAAACGGCATAACTCGGGGACTCTCGGGTTGGCCTCGGAGATGCTTCCAAGAATAACAAGTGCTCGAGGCGCGAGGATACCGATGGAATATAACCGTGTGGCTTAGCCGTCCCATTACAACACAGAGATGTCTGCGCCCTGAGAGAAAACGGACTGACGGACAGACAGACGTCTCTGTCAAGTTTTAGTGATTCCCGACGAAATGGTCATTGTAAATACAGTATTATCTCGTTGCGAGCTCGCTTCGGCCTGTGTACTAAAAGCTGGTCGACGTTCCCACCATTTCTGTTCCACTGCTGCCTTGCCGTGAGGCCAGAGCGAGAAGAAACGGGAGCGAGTCAGAGGGGCCGAAAACGACCGATGAACGGCACGGGACAGACGTAGTACGTCGCCCCGTCTCTGTCCATCTTTCGCGTGGCTGACACTCCGTCCTTCGCGTGCTCGGCCCGCGTGCGAGCGCACAGCGAGCAGACGGAGAGTCCTTTCTCGCGTAGCCTCGCACGCGGGCCGAGGCACGCGAAGGACGGAGCGTCAGCCAGGCGAGAGAACGAGCGAGACGAGGCGCCGCGCTACGTCCGTCCCGTTCCGTTCCTCGCACTCTTTCGCTCCATCTGGCTCGCTCTGGTTGCCTCTCCGTCGCCCGCTCGGCAAGGCAGAAGCGAGAAGCCAGCCACTCAGAAATGCCTCACCAGCGCGATATGAGCTCGCCGCCGCGCCGGTCCCGAGCTGCGAGCTCTCAACGGACAAATACTGTATCGGCAACTGTCCGGACTGTGTTCTCTAGCTAGTGCGCGTTATTCTATCGGCTGCGTGATACCTCGTACTAGTGGATCGAGATGTTTTCGTCGCCGGCGTCAGTGGTGGGCGAGCCGTCAGGCTACGACTTTCAGAAAGAGGAGAACGCCGCCAAGTGGAAGGGAGTGTTTGTCAACTCTCTACGCAAGGTACCCGAAGACGAGGATAATTCCATTCCGCCGAATCTCCCATTAGTCCCCCGTGTCACCCACCAACGATCCCGTCGATTCGATCCCGATCCAACGATAATCGTACATTGTCATCGTCGCGCGCGATACTCCGCGCGACGATATCGCATGCCCCCTTTTCGCGGAACAGAAAACTCGGCCCGTCCCTCGGCTCTCGCGGGAGTAAACATTCGGACGATCCCCGAATTCGTTTAATCAGTCGCGCTGAACTCGGTGATACACAATATGGTACATAACACTTTGCCAATTAAAGGCAGCATGTCTGTTGAGAACACAGTATGCTCCTGTATGACAAACTTGGCTGTTTACTTTTCATTTCGAGCGCTACACAGGGAACTTTGTTTGTTATTCTTGAGAAAGCGTCGTCGCTTGGTCCGTCGTTTATCGACGAGGTATTTTAACGGATACTACGAAGCGCTCTAAACGATTGGAACAGTCAAATTGGAACACTTTCAGAATCGGTCTGACAGATTTATAGTCCGTTGACTTTATACGTAGATCGGCCTATATTGTTTGGAACAATATGTTCGAGAAAAGTAATTGTTATTTGAGGCATTACTTTTCACTAAATACGAGGTTATTTGGTGCAGAAAAATGCTCCGAAGCTTTAATCTCCACGTAACATGGATGCTTTTGTAAAACGGGGAATAGAAGCAACGATTATTATATTTTGAATTCTTTGCTGTTATGGCTTAAGAGGTAATTGACACGATGTAGGTATTGGAGCAAGTACATCCTAGTCTTGAAGCGCGGCAAGACGCCTTGGACTATGTCGAGAGTTTGATCTTAAGGCTGTTGGGCATGCTTTGCGGTCATCCTCCTCCGCATACACCTCAAGACGTAGAGGAAAGAGTAAGGCGTACGTTTCCCACACCCATTGATAGATGGGCACTACGAGACGCGAGGGATGCCTTAGAAAAAGGAAAGAAGAAATCGCCGCTGGTTCTTCCCGTTGACAAAATTCATCAACTGTTACAGAAAGTAATTGGATTAATCTGATTCTGCTTCGCGCGTAATTCTGTACACTCGCTGGCTGATATTATGATTCTTTATTGTTCTGTCGACAGGAAGTATTACAGCAGAAAATTGATTTGCAAGTTAGTCTTTTCGTAGTAGGAGTCTTGGAATACATTTCTGCGGATATTCTGAAGGTTGGTAAGAGCTACTTATCGGCTAATTTCAGAAACGATTAATTTGGCGTCTTATTTCGTATACTATTATTCCAAGCTCTTTACGATTACTAATTCCTGAAAATGTTTAAGACTATTTTCTTTTCAGCTAGCTGGAAACTATGTCAAGAACATACGCCATGTAGAAATATCTTGCGAGGATATAAGAGTCGCGATGTGCGCAGACATGGTAAAGTATATTTACTTCTTAATTCGCAGATCAAAGTTCTTCTAGTTCCATACGACCTGCGTGCTGTTGATAAACTTTAAGGCCTGCTTTATGCAATTATCATTCTATTAACAGGTATTAATGGACCTGTTCTATCAAGACGACTACGCCGAGGGACCACAAAGTGGTCTAGGCGCGGTTGTGTCTCAAACTTATGAAGAATCTGTCCGGGATCTCATACACGATGAACGTCACTATTTGCGTGATCTCCATATGATCATTAAGGTACGGTGATACGAAAAATCGGTTGAATAACTCGTTAATATAAGAGAGGTAAAATTTAGTTTTGTCCCTGGAACAGGTATTTCGGGAAGAGATTGCGAAGTTAGCGCAAGATAGAACTGAACTTGAAACACTTTTCAGTAATATTATGGATATTTATGAAGTTACTGTAACGTTACTTGGTAGTTTAGAAGATATAATGGAAATTACAGAAGAGAAACAAACGCCCACAGTCGGCTCCTGTTTCGAAGAGCTAGCAGAAGCAGCAGAATTCGATGTTTATATAAAGTATGTATGAAACAGCTGAGTAATTTCATTCACTCGTAGTATTTTCTCCTCTAAAACAGAAATGATTACAATCGCATTATTACAATTAGGTATGCAAAAGACATTAATAGTCCAGCTAGTCGAGAAGTTTTAACAAATTTATTGTCGAGGCCTGAAGCTAATTGTGCGTTACGAGCAGCGGGGCACGGATTTAAAGAAGCCGTGAAATATTATTTGCCAAAACTTTTACTACAACCAATATGGCATTGTTTTTTGTACTTTGACTATATAAAGGTACGCTTCGAATAGGTTTCTCTGCATGTGTCGGTCGATGAGATTAAGTCTAATAGTTTCTACGGCATTTTCCTTAGGTATTACACAAACGTACACCAAATATAGAGGATGGTGAAACCTTGGAGCAAGTACAAGGTCTTCTGAGACCACTGCAGATGGAATTATTACAATCTATGGCGAGTCTTCCAAAAAAGGACACAGGCCTGCGAATGCAGAGCAGGGCAAGGAGGCAAGCAGCATTAGAGAAAACTAGCGAATTACAGAAAACTGTTGATGGCTGGGATCAGAGGGATGTCGGCCAGTGTTGCAACGAATTTATACGCGGTATGGAAACGAGGCGTCGCTTCGTAACACTTGCTTCTTCGCTCAACTTACGTAGCATTACATTTTCATGATTCTGCTCCTTTCCATGGCGCAGAGGACATGCTGGGGAAAGTGAGTAACGGAAGAAGATTGACGGAACGAAAAGCGCTTCTTTTCGATGGTTTATTAGTTCTTTGTAAACCCAGTGGCGGTAAAAGAGTTAGCGTTACTGTTGCAGCGGTTGGCGTTGTGGGCCACCCGCCTCACCAAGGTGAACTGCGTTTAAAGGAAAGGTTTTTTATTAGAAAAGTTGATATTATTGACAGGGAGGATACCGAGGGTAAGTTCGAAGGGGATTGGAAGCTTGTAACGAAGAGTAGGGATCGTAAGATTCGTTATAAGTGATTGCTCTTGCAGAATTAAAAAACGCCTTTGAAATTGGACCAAGGGACCACCCTAATGTTATTCTTGTTGCCAAATCCGTCGAAGATAAGAACAGTTGGATGGCGGATCTTGTAATGTTGAACACGAAGAGTATGTTAGAAAGAACTTTGGACAGTATCCTTTTGGACGAAGAGCGGAAACATCCGTTAAGGCTACCCCCACCACACTTGTATAAATTTGCCGAGCAGGACGGCCCTGAAAATATTGTTTTGGAAGCCAGAGAAAACGGAGGCGTTCCATTAATTAAAGGCGCGACTTTGGTTAAATTGGTAGAAAGATTAACTTATCATATATACGCTGATCCAGCTTTTGTACGAACATTCCTTACTACTTATAGGTACGTGGATTTTACACATCAGAAGTTTGGTATTGTTACGTGGAAGCGGAATTTAATTACACTTTGTCCCCGCTTGCAGGAGTTTTTGCTCACCTCAGGAACTATTGACTTTGCTAATCGACAGATTTGACATACCAGATCCTTCGTTAGTTTATGGCGAGGAGGAGAAACCTTCCGGTTGTAAGACAACCGCGAGGGAAGATTGGAAGAGATATAGAAAGGAATTCTGCCAGCCTGTGCAGTTCAGAGTTTTAAATGTTTTAAGACACTGGGTTCGTAACGTCTCGATACTTTGAATCTGAAATATTTTAACTCTGAACCCTTTTAATATTCATTTAAATCTTACTTGGATTAGGTCGATCACCATTTTTATGATTTTGAACGCGATAGAAATCTGTTGGAAAGGTTGCAATTATTTCTAGACACAGTGAGCGGAAAGTCGATGAGAAAGTGGGTGGATTCGGTGATAAAAATTGTACAGAGAAAGTGTGAACCCTCGGAACAGCGACCTATCACGTTTAGCTTCGAACGATCTCCGCCGCCGATTGAATGGCACCTAAAAGTTCCTGAAGAAGAATGGGGAATATTAACGGTACGATTTACGGATGCAAATCATCGTGGAGACCGATAAACAATCAAATAACGGATTTTCTCGAAATTCCAGTTACATCCAATTGAATTAGCAAGGCAGTTAACTCTCCTAGAATTCGAATTGTACAGAACCGTGAAGCCTTCAGAATTGGTAGGGTCAGTATGGACGAAGAAAGATAAAGAAAAGACATCTCCCAACTTACTGAAAATGATAAAGCACACGACGAACGTAAGTAGCGTTTCGAGATTCAGCTAGCCGTACTTGTATGCAATATACTTTTCGAAACAGAATAGTTATCGCTGCTTTATTGTACAGTTCACTCGGTGGCTTGAAAAGACTATAGTGGAAGCTGAAAATCTGGAGGAGCGAATAGCGATTGTGTCGCGAGCAATCGAAATTATGATGGTGCTTCAAGATCTTAATAACTTTAACGGCGTCCTAGCGATTGTTAGTGCTATGGGATCTGCATCTGTATTTAGGTTAAAATTCACTTTCCAAGTACGTTCTGTTAATATTATTTCGTAGAACGCTTTCAAGTTTAACCGACTCGATCACGAATTCTGGTTTATTCGCAGCAAATACCGGCACGATTGGAAAAGGCCCTAGAGGAGGCGCGAGATCTGAATAACGATCACTTTCGAAAGTATCAAGAAAAATTGCGATCCATAAATCCACCTTGCGTACCGTTCTTTGGTAAATAATAGAGAGAACCAGTGTTATCCGACTGTTCAAATAAATCTCCAACGATCGTTTGTTTCTCTAGGCATGTACCTGACCAACATTTTACATATTGAGGAAGGGAACCCAGATTATCTGCCGGGGAGTCCGGAGCTGATAAATTTCAGCAAACGGCGGAAAGTGGCGGAAATAACCGGTGAGATTCAGCAGTACCAAAACCAGCCGTACTGTCTTTCCGTGGAGACTAGGATAAGACATTTCATTGAGAACTTGTCGCCCTTCGATCCCAACATGAAAGATGCGGACATAAGCAATTATTTGTACAATAAAAGCTTGGAGGTAGAGCCGAGAGGATGTAGGCAACCACCTAGAGTCGTAAGTCTTCCTCGGATCACCACGAACCCCATAAACGCGACAACGTTGCTGTCCCTGTTTATCACCAATGTCACCTTTGCAGCCTCGTAAATGGCCCGACTTGAACTTAAAATCGCCGGGCATTAAAGCTAGAAGTTTAAGCGGGAAGTTACCAGCCCCGTTGCAAGCGGTCGCCTCCAGCGTGAGGCTGCACGATCCTCCGCCGGAAGCTCCGCCGCCAGAACTACCGGAGACTCCTCCGCATACGTCGCACATCACAGTTTCTCACATAGGGGACCACAGTGTCTTTGCGCCTGTTTTATTGGGAGGTTAGTGCGAATTTAGCGCGAAGTTAGTGCGCTGGGTCTAGTACATGATTGTAGGCTGCTTCTTCCATACTTATTTTCAATGGACCGGAGAAGGAGCAGGTTTGATTCCGTTGCGTAAAGTGCTTGGCATAGGTAGTAGACGTACTTTACTGTTAATACAGGTACAGGTCCACCTCCAGGTTCGCCAGGTCCTCTTAGCTTGTCGGGGCTCTCGATCAGCTCGCCCGGCAGCAGCCCGCAATTGGGATCCCCTGGTCACTTGCCTGTCCCTCATCATCAGCCGCAGAACAGTCACTTCGGCTTCAATTCCGGTACGATAGGTATAATGGGAGCTCTGACTAATCTGTCGTCGTCCGGTGGCAGCCCTGGCGCGGCGATGCCGCCCCCGCCGTCTCCCAGTCACGTACCTCTCAATCAACCTCCGCCACCTTTGCCACCCAGATCTCATAGGAAACGAGAGAGTTCCATAAGCGAGTCGCCGCAACAAGTAAGTTACCAGGGAAATTGAATTCTACGGTAGGCTCGTGGGTAGATCGTTAGATTGGGCGTAGCACGGATGTACCAATGGAATGTGGATATGTAGCTTCGATGTCGTGCTGCTTGTGAAGTATTATTTCTGTAACTGGATGCACAGGCGAGGCAAGCTCCAAACGCGCCAATACTTCCTCCAAGGGACGGCACGTCTCCTCCTCCGTTACCACCGCGAAGAGACCTGCCGCCAGTAATTTTACCGCCTCGGCTTCTTACACTGAACCCGAGTAGTTCAGCGCTGCTCGCAAGGCGGAATTCCACGCTGGAGAACACGTGCTCGACCACCGTGCACTTACGAAGGCACACGTCTCTCAACGGGCCCAGCCCTACCAAACTTCCACCTACGCAACCTAATGGTAAAACCTGTATAACGGAATTAGATGGAAATGTGCAGGGCTACGTTATATCCTCTATTCTCACTGTAGATCGAATTTCAGGATCGGTAACTCCAAGACTACCGCCAAAACCATTGCCGGGACGTCCGCCAACTACCATGTTTAATTTCAATGCTCCTCCTGGACCTAGTTAAGTGCTACATCTTCCTACCTCTTACCTAAATTAAAACGCATCTTTTTGGAAATCGAGATTTAGTCCACTCAGGAGGATTAATCGGCTGGCAATGTAAATTCACATCGCCGTGCTGCTCGTTCGCGAGGGGAGAGCGCTTCCTCTCTTTTTCGCGAATGGAATTTATCTACGGCTTCGTGTTAATGTATTTACTGCTGTACCTTAGCCGACACTCAAGGCACAGGATCAGTGAACACGTTGACGCGGACGTTTCGTTTAACGAGAAACATTTTCGACACACGGCCCGCATGTGATGAGATGCTGTCACATTCCTTTATACAATTAGTCCTTTTAATACTTGGTGACGCTATCTTTTATTGAAAGTTTATTTTTCGAGAGGATATAGAATGTTTTAACGCATATAGTATATTTTTAGAGATTTTTTTATCGATAACGAAGACGAGGCGGATGTATAATCGGTAGATGTAAGGCCTTGTATCCCACGCGATCGAGTAACTCTGTTGAAACTACGTTTATCCCGAGGGAAGGAAATATCCAAAGAGAGAGAGAAACGTGTACAGAATGTTTAAAGAAATATCTGCGAAATATTTTTATAAATCGACAGTGACGAACGAGGGGCTGTCCGACAATTTTGCATATTCGAGGTCTCCTGTGTCTGCATAATGCACAATAGCTTTAATACGTTTGCAAGTTAAATAGAACGGCGCGGTGAATGTTACGTTGGGAAGCAATTTTGCCTGGTAAATTTCACAACTAACGAAAGGTGATATTGTAATAACACTTTCTGTTACAAGATTCTATGAAATTATTAACATAACTTTAGTACCGAAGCAATAATATTACTGACAAGAGTGTGTCTTCTTTACGATAGGGCAGGCTGTTGTAAATTATTTTACTTCTAGATAAACTTGGGGGAAAGTACGGAACGCGCACAATGTTCTTTCTCGTTTTCTAAGTGGCGTACGATGGAAATTACTATTCTTATGATTTTTTTCTCCTAGTGAGAACGACAGTTCGTATTTCGAAGTGACATAGACTGCTTTTATATTAGGATAACGAACGCTTTCGCAGATTGGGAATGTAGGATACATTTCATCGCAGCTGTTCGCCGAGTTGCGTTATAAATGTTTACGGGTCCGCGGGAATCTGACTGAATGGGCTATATATCGATTCCAGTCGTCTGAACGGTCTCCTTTTTCTTTAAAATCCCTGTCTATCCCTCAACACAACTGTGATACACTTTTAGATTTTAAAAGGAAGCAGAAGATGCAAGAAAGTGCAGTATGGAATGAATCATAGGCCAATATACATATAGAATTATACATATAAATTGATCAATAGCAAAGAAGTAAATATGTACATGTATATTATTATAAATATATTCTATAGTAATTATTGTAATAATGTCGAGCGTAAGACGGAAAATGAAATATTGAAATTATGTACAATAAAGAGTATATTGTGTAGATTTCGGGAAGATTCCTTATCTTTCCCATTCATCCTACTTAACTTCGTGATTATGGAGAATATCTAGAAATCCAAACGATGACCATACTATCTTTTAACAAGATTCAGACAACTGGTAAGACAGAAAAAGATGATTCAACGCCTTTAAAGTTATACTTACATGTATATGTACACAGTTTTTATTTAAATGCAAGGCACAACCTTTTTCACATTTTGATTAACATTAACCAGCTATGAGATCCAGAAATTAGGAACGGATTCTCCCCAATCGATGCTATTCGTATTTACAGTAATATTTCTGTCTAAAGCTACTTCCATAAAATGTCAGTGTAGAAAATAAATTACAGGATTCAAGCATTATAAAAGAAGCTTACTGTAAGTTAATACTGATAACGTTTGTGTCATGAATCGCACGCACATTATTGATCTCACATGTTAACAATACTCTCCCTACTTCATCAAGCACAGATTCACTGGCGGATTTAAGGGGTCATTCCTGTAATCACGCCGTAAAATTCGGCAACACTCAGGTTTTTTTGTATTATTGGATACAATGAATAACAATGCAAAACTTTTTTTCATTTATTAAGGTACTTATGATGCATACGGAACAATTTTTTAAATACACTTTTAATTGTGTTTTTTCAATGTTATCTAGAGTTAAAAATCGAGCCTTTGAAAAGACGGTGGGAGTGATTTCACCTCACGGACTCATCTGAAACAAAAAACCAAACTGATTCTTAATCATTATGAGTGCCGTCAGTTAAAATTTAATAAAATTGCGCGCATTCAAACTTCATGTAAAAATGGAAACTTTCGAGAATTGAAGTTTGAACGCGCGCAATTTTGTTAAATTTCGAGTTACGTGGCTAATTCTGACACCTGCGATAGAGGTGCTTATAATGATTAAGAATCAGTTCGATTTTTTTGTTCCAGATGAGTCTCTGAGGTGAAATCACTCCCGCCAGGGAGGTATTTCTTTTCAAAGGCGCGATTTTTAACTCCAGACAACATTGAAAAAACACACTTAAAAGTGTATTTAAAAAATTGTTCCGTATACGTTATAAAGTAGCTTAATAAATGAAAAGAAAGTTTGACATCGTTATTCATTGTATTCAACGAGGAAAAAACCCTGAATGTTACCGAATTTTGCGGCGTGATTACAGGAATGACCCCTTAAGGAAAAAGGCTCAGGTGGTAAACGTTCCGAGGGGCCCATTTTTTAGGGAAAATGAAGAGGTAGCTTACTGAAAACGGGCTAAGTGTAGTAGTACAGAAAAAAAGTATAGTGTTTGGATAAAATCAATTTCTTTTTTAGAATGGGACCCTGGGAGGCCTTCTGGGCTTTAAATCCACCACTGCACAGATTATCAATTACTTGAATAAGTTTTGAAGTACATCTTTTGGCATTTATCACCTCATTACTAACACTATTCATTTCAATTACTTCCCTTTCCCTCGCACATTGCGTAAGTACACACGTCTCTAAAATATCACAATCGCCGTATCGTTCGTGTTTAAAATTTGTACTCGGTACTTCGATGCTTACGTTAAACTTAAGTATAGAGTGTACAGTATAAGTACTCGTAGGCCCTACGATAAGTGAAAAACGCCCCCTTTACCGCAGTACACCCTTCGAGCATCAGGCGACCGAAATTCGAACTCAATTTTCGCGAGAACGAAGCGAGCCACGAGATGAGTTTGATCTATATTTTCCTCTTATCTTTTCCCATAGAATCACCACCCTCCAGTTCTACCCTCAATTACGAGATATCCTGTACAATAAGTCATTTAAAAAGTCTTGTCGCGAGTGAGTAAAGCACTTCGAAGAGAAATGCTATTAAGCATATACACTTCACAGGGGAGGATCACATAAGGAATTATGTGACCTCCCACACAGTTGAACCATCACTGTTTCTAGTGGTCCTGGCGCCGAGGTCGACGTGGGCATCCAAGCCGTCGCTGAGTTTACTAAAACGTCTCCCCCAGCTACCTCTACCGCCGCCTCCGGTCCTACCGATGCTCCCAGCTTCCCTGAGCATCGACAGGATATCGTCTTCGTCCTCCTTCTTCTTCAAGCCCTTCTCGTATTTGGCTTCCTGAGCGAGCAGCCGCTCGCGTTGCTGTTGAGTCGCCAGAGCCAGAGGCACCGCTGGTATCACGTAACTCATTATGCCAGTCAGAGCGAAAACCTGATTCGAAATTAGGGGTGTTACTATTGCCTGCAATTTCATTAGACATCTTTCTTTTGGCAGCGTGATTATTTCTGTGCAGGCGGGGGAAAACGGTGGCGTTTGAGAGAACAGTGGAGTAAGATTGTCGTTGAGAGACGGCGCTCGTATTCAATACTTTTAATGAAGTAAAATCAAAGGAAAGGGGAACTTGCTTCGAAGCTTCAACTGCCTGAGACTCACGATGTGCTCGAAAACGACAACGAACGCTAAACGCGCCGCGAAGACGTGCCAATACTGCGGGCTGAGTCCGTACGGGTCTGTGTGCTCCGGCCCGTTTCTGTAGCCCCTGTACTGGCAGGTTTCCGGGTGCTTGTCGTCCGTGTCGCTCTTCATTTCGTCCGTGTAATCCGACGTGTTGAACTCCGACAGAGAGCTGTCGATGTAGCCGACCAGGTCGTTGGTCGGAGAGTAAACGATAGCGTAAACGCTCCGTGGTATAAAGTCCGAGGTGTAAGCGATAACGAATGCCTGTAAACAATCATTCTTTTATTCCGCGATTCTGACAGGGTAAATTTAAATTCTTGCAAGTAATATTCACAGTGGCCGATTTAACAGAGCGGCTGATGAGCAGTTGCCGTCTGGGCCCCTGCCCTGAAGGTCCACCCAGGGCCTGATCTCCAAAAAAATTATGATTAGGTATAGATATCCAAACACTACATTTTTTTTCGTACTACTATACTTGGCTCGGTTGTAGTAGACTACCTCTCCATTTTCCCGAAGAAATGGGCCCCTCAGAACGTTTGCCATCTAGCCCTTTTTTCTTAAGGGGTCAGTCCACTGTGACGGTTTGAAAAATTAAGCTATTTTTAAAGATCTTTTTCTGCGTAGATACAGCATATAATGCAATAAATCTTTTTGGTATTTATTAAGCTACTCTTATATTACACAAAAAAATTTAAAAGAATTTTTTTAATTTGTTTTAAAACTTTAAACGCGATTGTCTCAAAACAACATTTTTTCAACTGGTGCAGGTGATTGCAATAAAACTATTTGACCAAACAGTCTGAAATTTTTACACGTTATTCAGCACATCAGTGGCTATAGATGGGACCACGGAAACCTTTTTCGATTAACCACTTCATACTTTTCACAAGGCAAAATGATTGAAAAATTCAACGTAATTCGACATTTAAACGCTAAACCTTTGCCATTTTGTTAATTTTTTATCAGGAAAAATAATCATGGTTCCGGCGATAACTACACTCATAATGACTACAATACACTTTGAATTTTTTGTTTCAAATGCGTCGTTCTCCCGGAATCACCTGCATTACATCGCTTTCTCAAGGCGCTCACATCAGTGCGATATATATTTAAAAAAAACTGTTAAAAAATTAAAATAGATTTTTTTATACTGTCAATAAGTGTATTAATAAGTAGACAAAACATTATTTACATTGGACATTTCGTTTACTAAAAAATAAATCCTAAAAAATGACAATTTTTCACGACTTCACAGTGGACTGACTCCTTAAGGGGACATTCTACTCTCTCGGTCGAAAAATCGGCCAATTTCCCGTGATAGTTTTTATAATGAAATAAAAACTTAACGTTTTCGAATTTCTGGGGGTATATTCTACCACTCTTGAAATACAAGAAAAAATCTTAGTTGTTTGTTTATTTCATTTGTTTACATAAATATTTCGCAGTGAAGTTGACGTCTTCAGAATTGCTGGCGGTTGAAATTTCGGACGACTGGATTATCGGAAATAAAAAAACCAAACGTACTTTTAATTTGCAGGAGTATGGCTATCTCGCTAACCACAAATATCTTAAGATTTTTAATATTTTCCCACATTTTATATCAATTAAATATAGAAAAGAAATGCCACTTTCGGTACTTTCAACTTTGATCGACTGGCATTTTAATAATTTTGGTCGAAAATGGTTCTTTCGTGGAAAGCGAGATAACCATACTCCCGCGAATTAGAAATATGTTTGGTTTTTTTATTTACGATGATCTAGTCGTCCGAAATTTCAACCGCCAGCAATTCTGAAGCTGCCAACTTCACTGCGAAATATTTATGTAAATAAATGAAATAAACAAACAACAAAGATTTTTTCTTGTATTTCAAGAGTGGTAGAATATACCCCCAGAAATTCGAAAACGTTAAGTTTTTATTTCATTATAAAAACTATCACGGGAAAGTGGCCGATTTTTCGGCCGAGAGAGTAGAATGTCCCCTTAAATCCGCCACTGAATATTCATACTGTATTATCATCGCCACGTACGTTTGACACCACTGCAACGTAAGTCACCCCCTTAAGTATGCCGTACCAAGCCCCTATATCCTCCACCCTCTCTGCCAACGGCCTCCTCGCCTCCTTCACCATTTTATAAGCGTCCAATCGTATCTCCGCGATGTTGTTCAACAGCGCGAACAACGGCGCCAACGGGAACGCCGCTACGAACAGCGTGACGAATCCGTATTGCAATACTGCAAGCAGAGAGGCAGCGGTTGAGCAACTTGTCTTTCAAATGTCCAGAGAATTGAACGCACTTACTCATTTCTAAATACTCGTCGAACAGAGCGAGCCTGCCAGGATCTTGCAGCTGGTAATCCCTTTCCCAGCAGGTGTACGGCCTGTCGTGGTCCTTCGTGGCGGCTACGTGGTTCCTTTTCCGCCACCAGTTCCACATCTTCGGCGACAGTATCTCTACGAAATTGTTGAAGCACTGTTTGCCCACCATTATTATAGCTAGCTGTATGCACACTTCTGATAGGCATCCGGCCGGGTCGCACACGTCCGTCTTTATGCGAAAGAACGCGGAGGACCTTGCGTCCGCGTCTCCAGGATGAACGAAGAATCTCCCCTGTAAATAAACGTGGCTCTTTAGCAACATACTGCTATCTATTTCGCTTGGTAATTTCGAAGGCAGGGGAGGATTTGCGTAGAGGCATATTTTGGGGACCGATAAATTTGGAGCGAAAGAAATTGGGAAAGCTTAAACATGGAGGCTTGTGAGAACTTTAAAAACAATTCACTTCTTTTTCATATAACGAGGCAGCAAATTAGCAATAATTCATACGTGAGCTGCTACGTTGAATTAATTTTGAAATTGTCTCGGCTCTTTTAAATTAAAATATTTGATGATATTTCGCGGAAAGGGCGGCAGACGCTTGTTAGCCTACGAACCTTGAAGAAGGCAATGTAGATCAGGGACGAATAGAAATTGACGAACTCAAAGAGAAATATTTTGAAGGTGAAGCTGGACTCGTACTCGGTCTGAGTCCTCGGATTCTCCATGTTGACCATCCATCGTGCCAGGCGATGGTACACACGCGTGAGGATCATGATGATGACCAAGTTCACGAGGGCGGCGGTCATGGAGGTGAATATCTTCGCGTGATTCTTCAGGAACACACCACCGCCACGGTAAAAAACGGCTACCAGGGATATACGATAAATAATGGTTCCCAGTACAGCGCCCAAGACAACGCATATCTATGGGGATCAATTAGATGAGCATAGTTTGCTGGACTACACACACTCGAGGGCCTGGCATATGCTACTCCATTCTGCCGAGGATTGTTCAGTTACCATGAAAAATACTATAGAGCCGGTGGCGCAGTAACGCAACGCTTTCGACCACGACGGTAAATAAGGCTCCCTTTCCCTGGTCACAGGGTTCACTCGGAACGTTTTCACCGTGGTCTCGAACTCGGGCCTGGGCTCCTCGTCGCATTCGGCGTTTTGCAGGTCCCACTCCCAGATGATCACTGCCTGGCGTCGTTTCCACAGCTCGAGAAACGTCGTGGCTGCGTGGAACATTAGCAAGGAATTAGAAGAGATGATTTCGGCGCACTGGCTCGGTCTATTAAATAATTAAATGAAAGCTATTTTGCAATTTTGAGAATCTTTATCAAATTCCAACGTTTCGGTCAATGATTGTAACTTGGTTTCATTATGACAACGTTTCGGTCAATGATTTCAATTTATTTCATAATCTTTAACGGTAACCGCTCTGGCATCGGTTGGCCGCACTTTGCTTTACCATTTAGATGTTCTTGCCTTGTGTCTACTGTTTACCTCAGTCACCGGTTAACCGACTCGTGCGTCGCACGTTCCCAGCAATGAACGTGATATTTGTTAAAATATTAAAAAAAATTTAGTATAAAAGCATACGCAGTATTCTTTCTTTTTATCTAACTTTCCTCGAGAATGGTCATAATCATTGACCGAGACGTTGGAATTTGATAAAAATTCTAAAAATTGCAAAATAGCTTTCATTTAATTATTTAATAGACCGAGCCAGTGCGCCGAAATCATCTCTTCTAATTAGAACAATTTTTACGGTCGAAATTCAATTTATATTATTAGCAAGGAATATAAAACGCCTGCCTTGCTACGGACGAAGATACACGTTTGGCATACTTTACCCCAGAACGACATGAAGATGGCGAAGAACACAGTGGCAGGGTTATCGAACAAGTAAGTGAGCTTCGAGAAGATGCAGGAATCGCCAAGCTTCTGGTAGGCACACGCTTCGTCGCAGAGGGGGCACAGCGTGATATTTCCTAAAGGAATTTAGACTGTTGAATCGTATCAAGCGGAGCTGTAGAAGAGAAACGTGCTCAGAGGAAAGTTACCCGCTACGTTAGGGTCGCATATTTCTTTGCTGGGTATATTGTCGCTCCCTTCCATGCTTCCCACGCCGTACATGAAGCACAGCAGCCCGACTATCGCTGGCGCGTACAAGCACGTCGTGTAAAACCCAAGCCACGCGAAGTAAAGCGCCACTTTCTCGCCGAAGTATCGCCTGATCAACCAGAGCGGTTGCTTTTTGAACCTGAAAGCACGGCGGCTAAGTTTCCGCTTTCTAAGTAGCGTGATTATATTGTCCGCGGGATTACCATTGAGAAGGTCTGGCCCATATCAGGTACAATAGATGCCTATCGAGGATTTCATCGTTGAGCCCTGGTTTATTGTAAGGACCCTCGTGCAGGGAAAGGCAATCGAGATAAGTACCGTCCGCCAAAAGTCTACGGATGCCAGCTTTCTCGTGGGTTTCGTCGTACCTTGCTCTCAGTAATATTTGCATGACTATCAGCGATCTTTGAGCAGGCGTGTAAGCTGTGTCCCTATCTTTCACCACGAATCTGTATAGGAGAATGGTAATGATCGAAAAGGACCCTCCAAGTTGGGTACAGCATTCTTCCGAAGTTTTCAGAAGGATTCTGAATCTGGCTGTGTATAATACGCGCTGGTACCTCTCTTCGCGATCCCCAGAATCGATGCTGTCGTAGAAGCTAGGCTCCTCTGGATACTTCTTTGTGTCCCAAGTGTGCAATTTTTGTATCCACCTTATCCAAGTCTTCCACTTTTCCCAGAGCCGCGGTCTCTCCTTCCCATCTTCGTTATCCTGCTAACGAAGAAAAAAATAGTATCGACCTTCGTATAATCTGGCGTCTATCTTCCGCGTTTATTTTTTCTTTTATTAACTTCGGGACAAGCTTACCCAAGCCTTAACAGAGATGGTGATGAACCTCTTGGTGGGTAGCTTAAGGTTCATCACTTCCGCGTACTGGACTTTCACTTTCCACGGTATGTGCAACTTGAGGAAGTACGTTTTCCCGTCGAAGGAGTTCTCCTTAGGCTCCAGCTCCAGTTGCAACCCTTCCTTCAACAGGTTCTGCTGGAAAACCCGCCTCTGCTCCTTCCGTCGCGCTTCTATCTCAGTCATCACCCCGTTACTGTCCTCCTGGTACACCAGCACCATGTCGATTCGCCTGCGACCATCTCTGTAAACGGTCACGATAAACATCTGCAGACCTTTAATAACGCACGGCTGGCACAATTACAAACTGATCGATCGCGTTGCACGTACGAGGGGGCTTCGTGTGCGGTATCTGCAGAGAGACATGGGGAGGAAACAATACCGTGACCAGACCGCGGGGCTAAAATTAAAGGCAACTCGTACGGAAATAGGCCTCCAATGACGTGGGCTTATTAAAAGATAAAATTGCAATTGCCTAATTCGCCTGCGGTGCCTTTACGATACAACTCGGCCGGCCGATTAATTATGTAAACGTCCTTTTTACGCGCGTTCAGGGCTTCTCCAACATTTCCAGCAATTACCGGCCTAAAAATAAGGCTGGCCTTTGCGAACGGTAACTTCATTGCCTTTCTTTTCTTGTACAGGGCTGATCTATACGTGACCGTGAAACAAGTACAAAGTTACACAGTGCATTGGGGTCATTGGGGAGGTAGACAATTCCAATGAGCCTCGTATTAATTCTTCAATCATTCAGCAGCAATTACACGAAATTCCGAAACTCAGGAAGCTTTGCAAATGAAAGATGACGTTTGGGGTGTGCAAGGGGAGTGTAAGCCCAGTTAGGGTTGCCAATTTATTTTCGGGAAAATATAGGACTTTACGGCTGAATGTGATAGGGCGAATTCCACTTACGCCCAAATCGCCCACGCCCACGACCGACTCTGCGGAATTCTCCGTTTTTGTAGTAAAATGAATATCATAAATTATACATATGTACCTTTTTTCGAGTCGTAATTTATATTTAAAAAACCAGTATTTTCCGATAATAGTCCTTTCACATTTCTTTCATATTTCAGGAGAGTTTCATAAATTTTTAAACGAAAACCACGGGCGTTGCGGGCGATTTAGGCGCAAGTGGAATTCGCCCATAGTATGTTGTGAAAAAATATAGTACTTTTCAGAGGAAAGTAGTACAAAGTAAAAATAAAACACCTTACGTGCATTTTCCATGATTAATTAATTTACTGTCTTTAACAAATATATCGAAGGTTTGATTGCACAGAAAGTCCAAATTAACATAGGTTTATGAGGGGCTAATTTTTTATGAGAGATAGACTATAGCTCTATCTCTCTTCCCGCCACTTCATATTAATGAACATAATGACAGAAAAAATCCTCTCTGTTAAGGTTTAAATCCGCAAATTAAAGTTTCGATGGTGCCATTGAATAAAAAAATAAGTAAAAATTGTAAAATTCTATCAATGTATCGGAAACAGTGACGCATTCTGGGGGGGGGGCAAGGAGTCCTGGCAATCCCAAAGAAAAAAGAAAGAGGAGGTTAATGCAACTACGATTGAAGTAATTCAAGAGTTTTGTAAAAAAGAAAAAACTCGATATTATTCTTTAAATAAATTTTCTAAGCATCTAATGAATTTTATTGAATTTGTATTAAAAATATTTTTAGCCATTCAACTCTTCTTTCCCCAAGATTAAATCCTGAGTGCGCCACTGATTGGAAATATAGTAGTTTACGTACTATATCTTTTTCCAACAGTATATAGCACACTAGACGAAAATATAGTACAATACTATATATTATAGTAGGGGAGACCGGGGCCAGTTGACTAACGAGGTTAGTTGACTAATTCCATTTAATTGTTGTATTATGGAATAAATTATGCTGCGATTCGCGATATTGAAGCATATGAATCATATGAATCATAAAGCATATCAATCAATTTAATTGACCGAACTAATGCGCTGATATCACTTTGGTTTTTTGGATTCTCTATAAATACGGTCGAAAAATTTTAATTTCATTAATTAAAGCATATGAATGACCAGCTTGCTATTTAATGTGTCGCCGTGGCAAAAACTTACGTGTTCTATCAGCGAGAATGAAAAATCTAAAAAGGTCGGTGGGAAGTAAATATTTTTGTTTCGACTATTTATGAATTTTTGTCCACTAAGTACTGCTTGATGTTTTTTCATGAATATTTTCTGGAAACGTGATACATTGACTATAATTTACGGTATGTTATTTTATCCAGCCCTTAACATGTTAATAATGTCGGACGCGGTTACTTCACTAAGCATAGGAGTACCACTAATAATTGCATTTTTAATCCTCAAGATGCAGTCGAGGCAAAGAGTTTAGCTGCTCAAATCCACTTCCCCACCACAAATCCTTACAAACTCACCCCTACCAGTTTTACACCCTACCCTCCCTTCAAACTCTCAAGCCTTCCAAATAGATCATAACAAACAAGTACAAAATAATTACAATATCTAACACCATGATAATTAATAAAAAAAAATAACACTGTGAAGGAGTGAAAAAAATTAAAAAAATTTATTGGTCGTAATATACATATGTACGCGTTTCGTATACTATATTGATGGAACTGTGACAGCGTATATATACGCCTGTCGCAGGCAAAGGGTTAAAACTGAAAAGTAAATGTCAAGTCAACTAACACCATCATATTTGTCAACTAACCCCGCAGCCTGGGTTTGTTGACTTATTGGTCTCACTACTCTAAATAAATAAAATCTACAACCTAGACTCATTTAAAACGATTTTCAAAATTAAGCGTGTATACCTAATGAAATTTGTAAATTTTTGGTATGCAGCAAGTCAACGAAATACCAATGGTCTATTTATAAAAATTAGAAATGTACAAAATTAGTCAACTAGCCCCGGTCTCCCCTACGCTTTGGCAAGCCTATGCAACGCACATAAACGAATCTCTTTGAATTGAGAAAAAAAGCCTAGTGCTTCAACTTTCGGCAATGTTCGCGAATTATAATATGTTGTAAATAGATTCATTACGCACCGAAAGTAGAGCGTTTCAGGATCCACTTCCGCGTCCGACGACGAGTCCTTCCGCAGCAAGGCGTCCCTCGGCACATCGTCCGGGAATATTGGCGTCTCTAACAAAGGCGGCGTGTATTCTGGAGTAGTCGGTGCTGTGAGCTTAGGGCCTGCGAAACAGTCACAATCGCATTGTGTTGAAAGACCAAGCCACGTTTTAATAGCGGAGCCGTTTTTCATTCGCACGCGAATACGTAGTTGAGCACCTGTTGCGTGAAAATTTCTCGCGGCCTTAAATCTACAGAGTGGATTGATGGCACGAAAACATTACGCGGCGTATTTGGTGTTAGAAGACTTAGCGGCGAAGGTAACTTGCAGGAAGACAGATTGACAGATATACATGGGGTAGAGGTACCATTACTTGTATAAGGGCACGTTCTTTCAGCAAAAAAAAAAGAGGATAATAATACATGACACGTGTTTCTTTGCCAATGGTCCGACGAACGCGGGATCTTTATAACCACGCTGAAGCGCATTAATTATTAGAACTCACGTTTCGTGACATAGTGACATTCGTATGCATATTGATCGTAGTTTATTGACTTAGACATACTTCTACTATTATTACTAGGCTAACGTTATCAGGGATACCAGCTTCTATGTGTGCTTATTGCACGAGTGTCTATTCAAGTAATATACATGCTCTGGGTGCTCTTCGATCTATTCCCTAAGTGATTAAAACGCACAAGGCCAATTGAATTATTTAGTTCTCGAAAATGGGAGTGGAGTGTATGGGGAAAACATCATAGGTAGAGGATATATTACCTCCTCGCGTGTGTCGCCTGAAACGCAAAAGCATATTGAGTAGTGGTGTATTCGAAACTCACCGAAAGCGTCCCGAGCAGTCAAATTCGTTCCGGAGGGATAAACGCTGCTTCTAGACAGTTGTTTAATGATCTTCGGTGACCCCGGCTGAATACCGTTTCTATCCATCTCGTACACCACCTCCCTGCCGTACCCGTCTACCTGCGCGCTCCTGCTCACGCTTGACGAACTCGTCGCCGTCGAGGATTTCGTCTTTTCGGGCGTCGAGTACGCTGGAGAGAAATTCGATGACGCATTCTCTGTCTTTACATTCGACTGGGACCCACCTGGGCTGAGTTCGACGGGATGCGTATTGTTAGTGGGCACGCTCCACCGTCTGCTGTAATTATTCTAAAAAGAAAGACAGATGAACAATGGTTACGACTCGATAGCGCGCAGTCGTGAAAAAAAAAAGTTACTTGCGTTCATGATTGTTTTAACGTAATGCGAGTTCGAAATCGATAGAGCGATATTTAGCTGCGGAAATATGTTTGACGTAAAATGCCTCGTAAGCCCTGGATAATTCAGTAACGTGCGCTCCTTTTTTTTTGTACCGCGGAGTATAATTAAACGACCGATCTAGATACATCTAGATACGTTACAACCTGGGTTACTTAGATTTATTACTCGGATAATAGACTTATCGACGCGATAAATCAGTCGGATACAACTGAAACGAAGTTTTAAATATTCACCGTTTCCCCCGTCACGGTGTCTTTTTATAAACGCGATGTTTAAATCAGTTTACGAACATAATGCATGTCGCGATTAGCAGCGGTCTCATTTCTTCGCGTGGAGATCGTAGAACCTATTTATACCCCGCAATAAAGAAGTTAATGAAAATTTCTGTCAATTTTACATATATGTCGTAACTCGAGCTATTCGGTGTAAAAAAAAAATGTGAATTGGGGTGTGTGTATTTCAAATACCGTACCTGTACATCATCTTCCATCCGAAGTTCACCGCTATCCATCGTGGTCAACGGAAATTAACGGATAACGTCGGCAACAAATGTCTGTCCGCAGCGACAGCTAAAGAAAAGGCAAACTCCACGACGATCCTGATCGATCCTGTCATTCTGATAGTCGGGACGACACTAAAATACCGCGTCTGCTTCTAACAAGAACACAGTCTAGCTATTTTCGTAACAGGGCTTTACATGGAACACTATAATCATCCTTAAATTATCGACACCGACGATCGGTAATTTCTGACAATCCTCTTGATCCCAGTAACAGTTATCGCGATTAGAACTACACGCGGCTGCGACAGGGATGTTGCACTCGCGGGATCACATTGCATTTGAGGAAACTCAGCACACAGCACATTCCGCTAAGAAGATGCACGGATTGACCGGGACTTTGTCTTCGAGTTATTCATCGATCGATATCGCGTTTTGCAAGGAGAAAAATTCGATTCCGGCTCGATCGACGTACGCGGGCGTGATGCCCCTCGGTTAATCTGCTCTGATCGGTGGTCGCTGAATGAACGAGGATCGATCACTGGTTCCAGGCTGCGGCCTCGGCTCGGTTGGATTCTTTCTTAATTATGAATGGAACACTGGTCGACCGCTCTATAGTTATCGCCTTCCGCGACCCGGGCAGGCCCGCGCGCCCTTGGCCGCCGAGGAAACGTGCTGACATTCCGGTCGAATCCTCGCCGTCCGATTCAACGAAAATCTATAGATCCCCCGCACGAAACTAAAGCGTCTTCGACTGCCAAATACGACCTCTGCGGCTCGGCGTTTAGAAGCTTCGTCGCATGCATTGGTCCTAGACCGCTGCCCCTTCGTCGCCGCTTCCTCTCTTCGTTTATAATTATTCCCTTCGCTGCTATAAGCGATCCTATTATATATTCGTAGTAGCTAATTATACTTGGCCCTTATTTATGGTCGCATACTTCTTGCACTCTCGAGTGTCATCACTGCTTCATGGATCTATAGCGACATGCCAAGTTGTCTAAGAAGATGATGTGTGAGTGTGTATGTGCACTTGCATTGCGAAATATATGTACGTAGGTATACACTTGCTCGTGCGGATCTCTGAACTGACGAGACATATCTAGATCGCGCTTCAGTGTCACGCGGGAGGCAGACGACAGCGTTCGATCTCCCGAGGTGTCTTAAGATCGGTCCCACGTGTCATTTGTTTCTTAATCAACATTCTCAACAAGTGCCGTTTCTTCCACGAGAGATTCTTATGCACCTGAACAGGCTACTTTGGAGGAAGTTTACTGTGTCCAGCAGCGTTACCGGGAGACCGAAATGCCGGCAGAAGTCCTTTTGCCGTAGTGGAACGATCAATGTTTATCGCTTCCCTCGAAATTCCACGGAGTATCCGTATCTGTCAAACGATGCTCGTGCCCGTCAGGTGACGCCGGCCGCTTCCGCCGCAATACTGTGACACATACTGACCTCCTCGTGTCAGGATGAGACTTATACGTTGCACGTACGGCCATGCGTGTGTTATTTACGAATGGCGACTATATACGTACCTCGGCACGGTAGACACACATGTGCTTGCGAGTATGGCCCGTGCCTCGGTATTCTTCTATACTCGCGGCTCGACTTGCGCTCTACACGCAAACCTATACTATACACGTGATTCCGTTCGTGCATGTACGGATGGTCACGAACGTTTTTTCGCGGGTATTCGTCGTGCTGTCTCATACAAGGCTCAAATGAAATAGCTTCTCGATGTACACGATTCAGGATTTTATGTCTAGCGTGCACAGTATATACGTAGGTTCACGTGTGTCAGTAGATACGAGCAATGTTCGTAATGAAACATTCCTGTGATGGATATATACACCACGTGCGCACGTTAGTTTTTTCCGTGCGTGTAGACAACCACAGACGCACGCATTCACGCGCGCGAGAAGCTATCGTGGATTTGAGTCCTCGTGTAGGTGTAAATCGAGGGAGTACACGGAACAACGAGCCACGAGGTTTTTCGTATCGCTATGGTTACGGTATGAGCACAACACACATATGTTAGGTATCGTGTCTGTACAATGCAATTACCGATCGGCTCTCTCATGAACTTGAGACACCAGCGGAGGGATGGGCGCGTGTCGCGATGATAACAGCACAGGTGTAGTCTGCGCACACTCGAAGAAATGAATAAAAAAAAAAAAATAAAATTGCATTAAAACGTAAAAAATAATTTTTCCCCTATTTAATCTACGACTCTCATATTTTTTAAGTCGGCGCCAGATTTACACAGTACAAATGATGAGGCACCGACTTAAAAAATATGAGAGTTGTAGATTAAATAAGGGAAAAAATTATTTTTTACTTTTTAGTGAATTTTTATATTTTTGAAGTCGGTTTTATTTTTTTTTTTAAATTTTTTACTTTTGTTATTGAGGCGTACGCAAAAAACAGTAAGCCACATCGTGGTCCCTGGGAAAAGATACCAATTCAACGATCTTCACATTGACTGCTCTACCGTGTTTGAATAAAATTGTAACTGTTTTCGTCATGATTCCCCATTAGGGTGGACTTTAGTTACTCTTGTCGAAAAATAATTTTGAGATTTTTGGCGCGGACAACCCCCAGGATTGTGCCATTGGGAGATCTACCTTAGAAATTTTTTTTACACAAAAAATAACATCATTTTGTATGCTTTAGCCAATTATTAACGCCTCAATAACACAAGTAACATAGGTCCATTGCAGATATAATTTTCAGGATTGCTTAGTTACTATGAGTAGGTACTTTAAAAAAATATATTTCAAATCGGGAAACTCCATTCACTGTAAGTGAATGTTTATTCGTGAGGGCTACAATTATAATTCACGATGGCACGCAAAGTGTAATTACGGATATTAATAAAATTGACATATTGGAATTGTAAAGTCTAATTTCCCTCATCCGGAGTATGGTCATTATGTTTTGCGGTCATAGCGATCGTGAAGGGAGATAGTAGCAGGATAACAATATATTACGAAGGGTGTGCATAGTCCTATTTCAAGTGCGCTCCAGTTTCTTCATTGCCAAAATGTCATTACGCGTGTACTGATGGCAATAAGTTTGTCTTAAACTATTTACGCGGTTTAGTAAACCCCGCCGTTCCTGAAATAGTACAGAATTACTTAGATTCCTTGTACTATCCATAACTTAAATAACGCAACCTTCGTAACGAGCGCACTTGAAAGTATGGGCGTCCGCAGGGGGGGGGGGGCATAGGGGCAGTTGCCCCCTGGCTTCTAAGACAAAATCGCTTATTATTCCAAACTGATCTTTATTAAATTTATACTAAAAAAAAGGGAATATTTTTAAATTTCGGTTTTAAATTTTTAATTAAATTGGCACTATAAAATGGGTTTAAAAAAGCAAGAGAGGTATATTTTTCTTTACCATCATCCCAAAGTTGCCCCCCCCCCCCAGCGTGGAAAAAGTCTGCGGACGCCCCTGCTTGAAAGTCACGTAGAATAATAGATGTAAAAAAAATAATTGATAGAAAATTTTTATCAATTACGTAACGCACTGATTTAGTTACACTTAATTGTTAACTTGTAAGTAACGTGTTATAAATCTTATAACGTTCCGATCCATCTTCATAGCTTTGCAACGTTTATAAGTACCGCCATCTATTAATTAGGATTAATTCATAAACTCTCTTTCCACTTTACCAGGACCAAATCATCTGTTTTTAAATCATTGTCCGTTTAATTTGCACTAGTCCTAATTTATTACTACTGGACGAATGTGGCGGTACGAATGTGATGTTCGTATAGGACTTAAATGATGTCTTTCAGTGAACTACTCTAAATAGCAAAATGTCTGAAAGTGAACGCGTTATTCGTCATATCTGCTTTCGTCATATCAACAGACACCTATGAGCATTACTTCCTTCTGATCCCCGTCCACTCACGTTGTTTGACAACAACGCGACGATATATAAATTACCGATATCGTAGGTCGTTTCGGAACAACTTTGTTCCCACGAGGGAACTACGTGGGGGTAATTTTGGCGAATTCTTACCCCCTCCCTCCTCCAGTATGAGAATTCGTAAGATTTGTGATATTCCTCCCCCCCCTCTTACGTAACATTTTTTACATTTAATTTTTTTCAGTTATTCAAATTTTAAAGGTTTATATAATTCATTTAAAACTCGGTTTCGGGAAATTTAAATTAAAACTACATTTCTGGAACATTAATGATAGAATTTGTATTTATTGGAAATTAAGTTCAAAAATATTACGTAAGACCCTACCTGACTCCTCCCTCCTTGGAAAAACCGAAAGAAATTCGCGACCTCCCCCCCAAAAAAATGTCTTACGTAATTTAAGGACGACCCCTAAGTACAAGTGATACGGGAGTATATAGTTCGTGATCGGGAGTTCATGTTCGATGAACCAAGTGAATATATAATGCAACGTATACAAATCACTGTAACCTCCAGAACTGCCGCTCCTGGAAGAAAAGTTGGGACTTAAATAGTCCCAATTTCCGGCGTCCACCGAGGGTAAAAGGCCGGGGACCCACCTTTTTCAGCTACCTGGAGAGTCGAAAGGCTGCAGGAATAAAAGGAAATGAAAAGGTGAAAAGGAGGAAGGCCCGATGTTCGTCTGAGGCCTCTACAAATTCGTCAGAGGGAATGACGCGGACAGATCCTGCCTCAGATGCTCGAGATAATGAGAGGGTTGCTGGAAGAATTCCCCCTCTTCACGGCCATGTTTCTCCTCCTGGCAACCCTGGTCGTACTTAAGATCGAATCGTGAGTAGGTACTTGTGAGAAATAATAAGAGTTAGGAGACCTCTGATGGTGCTGTGGCGCACTAGCAACGAAGCGTCGCAACAGAAAAAAAGGTGAACGTTATTCGGGCGTTGTTAGACCAGTGCTGGGTGTGTCATAATGAAGATTGTTTATACAGTATTGGCGCTCGCCGTTTTACAAGCAGGTAAATAAACGAGCGATCTATTTGCACGTACTATCTGTGTACGTAGTACAATTTTCACGTTCTCTCATAAGCTCGCGTCTTTATCGAGAGGTGATCGATGGAGCGGAATACCGATAACCCTTTCGCGCACTTCAATGTTTACCGAACCGATTGTGTGCATTCTAATAAATCTGACGTGATAACGCAAGGTCACAGATTGCATTGCATTTCGTATTTACTAATTCTATGATCCGATGCTTCTAGTATTCTTATCTCCGAAGCTAAATATTTGTGTCGGAAGATCTCACTGTCTTGTCTTTGCAGTCGAGGGTCAACGTACACCAACGATATCTTACATCTCTCAGGAACAAATTAAAGACATCGGCGAAACTGTAGAGTTTCGCTGCTCCGTTCAGTATGCTCAGGAATATCCAGTCGTGTGGACAAAGATTAACAAAGATATCGCCAATGACCAATTGCCGCTTTCGCATGGTAGCTCTTTAATCATAAGGGATACTAGATTCGCTCTTAGGTACGACGAGGCTACGTCCACCTTCGTATTGCAGGTAATTTTCTATCGGATTCATATAGCCAAGCTTTGCTATTTATCTAACGCGTAACACGGGATAAGCAATATTGACGCGACCAATGCTCTAGGTAAAAGATATACAAGAAACCGACGCTGGCTTCTATCAGTGCAAAGTTCTGATATCTTTGAATAATTACGTAACCGCGAACGTCGAGTTACAAGTCCGCCGACCACCGATTATAAGCGATAACTCGACTAGATCCCTGGTCGTCAGCGAGGGGCAACCGGTGCAGCTTGATTGTTACGCAGGTGGATTCCCTACGCCGAGAATCTCGTGGCGCAGGGAAAATAACGCCATTCTACCAACTGGTGGATCGATTTATCGGTAGACAATCAATTTCGCATTCTTCGAAATACTTGTACGAACTGTTTTCTGAAATAAGAACCTTCCAGTGGGAATACATTGAAAATCCCTGCAATCCGCAAGGAAGACCGAGGAACGTACTATTGCGTCGCTGAGAATGGGGTAGGGCGCGGAGCCAGGCGTAATATTAACGTCGAAGTTGAATTTTCACCCGTGATCACGGCGCCTAGACCCAGGCTCGGCCAAGCCTTACAGTACGATATGGATTTGGAGTGTCACGTAGAGGCTTATCCTCCACCAGCCATTACGTGGTTGAAGGACGACGTTCAGTTGTCGAACAATCAGCATTACAGCATATCACATTTTGCAACAGCAGACCAATTCACCGATACAACGATTCGAGTGATTACCATCGAAAAGAGACAGTACGGAGAATATGTGTGCAGGGCTGCTAATAAATTGGGAACCGCAGAAACGAAAGTTGAATTATTTGGTACGTATCTCGAGCTTCGTGCGAACACGTAGTTGGAATGTAATTATAAATATACATGGCGCTGACTTCGTTTTCCTAATTGCGACGCTGGCTAGATAAATGTATATGCATTCATTGTTTGTGCATGAGAATATTTGATATTCCCCTTTAAATGTTATATGTCTGTTTAATTTGAAGAAGCCCCGATCCCGTTCAGCAATTTGATTTCTCGCGCGTTCGTTTATTTAGTTCGGTAGCTAGCATGTTCTAGACATTCCTTGTTTCTTTGCGCAGAAACCATTGTCCCCGTGTGTCCACCAGCTTGTGGTCAAGCCCATTACGGGGCTGCAGTAATGCCAATCTCTTCAGGACCATTGGTAGTCGTAGTTTTATTTCTTACAGTTGTTACGAGGTATGTTATCCGAAGTATATATCCGTTCGCATTGTATGTGTCTCTTCGGGCTTGCTACTTAAACCTTTCGATCAAGCCACATCGCTGTGTCTATAAAATAAAATGTGTCCGGATGATTTTCAGAAATTTCTACGCCAAATATTAATTACCCTGGACTCCGGTGGGCAGCAGCGAGCCAGTGCAGCTTGTCGAAGTGGCTGTTGATGGTACTGTGGTTCGTCGTATACAATAGATACTAGACACATCGTAACTTCTAGGGGCCTGATTTGTTTTTAACTCTTCTTAGATGATTATTTTTGTAGTTATTTACAACCGAAATTAATATTAGCAAATATATAAAACTATTAGGGGCCAGCTTTATAAGAGTTGTTGGCAAGGTACAAACTGACATTCCAGATTGAAGTACATAGTGATGCATAGTGAAAGAGAAAAAAAAAATTTAATATTATTGCGTAACAATAGTTTGATAAATATATATATATATAAATATATATATACATATATTATGTGGTCCTTTCATGTATCAGTACAACTGATGGACACGAAGGAAGTGATTGATAATAATGTTACGAATATATCAATACAGCCTTCCAGACGGAAGCTGGTAGGAGCTCAAAAATGCAGCAATACAACTTAAACACTGAAATACTTGTTGATGCTCTATTCTCTATTAGAAGTCACAGTAGTAATACTTTATAGCTGCCTTGTTATGTAAAGTTCGGCAAATGGACGAAAAAAGAAAAGGAGAAAGAAGACCGAAGAAGTTAATATACACGTTAGTACCTTGATCGTGATACGGAGCGTATAATTTGTTCGTAGGATCTTAGAGTGACGGTTGTATATTGTACACGAAATTATTTATACGATTGTGACTAGGATATTTTATGTGTTTGTTACGTAGCACATAGACTGCATACTCATAACAGGGATTATCTTCTTTCCGTCTCTTTCAGACGCAGCCGCGATATTATAAGGGTAGGAACATAGAATCTCAATATGTAAGATTTTGTATGACCTTTCTACGAGTTTGCATTTTTATATTTACTTCTACACTAATGTGAACTTTAATAAACGACAATTGCCTCGAAACCGAGTCTTGTGTTACCTCCACCTATGGCATCTGTTCGGGGCGTAGCGATTAAACGAGATGATTAGAGAGTTCTTCAGCATTTTATTGTTTCGACAATCGCGTAATAGTTTCACAATTTGAACACCGCTTTGCTGATATCTCCTTGCCTCAGTGCTACCAACGCCTCGCGATATTCACGCAGAGGATATATTTTGATACCCAGTTTATCGTAATTAAGGTATCTATCGGCCATCGCCTGTAACAAAGCCAGTCCCTTGGGGAATGTGAAAGGGTTTATATTTACACCTACGATATTCAGCTCCTTCATGTAAACCTGCCGAGAAACGGAAATTCCATTAATTGTTCTGTTAGAGGAATCGTTACCAGGAAGCTGATTCAAATGTCTGGAAAGTGACGGCACACGGTAGTGATTCAGTGACTACCTGGAATGGCTCGATGGTCAACTTCGCTTTAGGACTGGCGACACCAAAGATGCATAAGCGACCACCTCGTCTCAGCAACGGTACAGCTGCTTCTATGGCTGGTCCTGAACCGCTGCAATCGACGACCAGGTCGAATCCCTCCTTCAATTGTTCTGGGCTCTTCACCTCGTAGTCCAAATCTGATAAATGTAATTTTGATCACACGTCGACATATGGATTTGTTACAGCGAATTAAACGCTATTACTACGTCGTCCACACGCATGGCCGTGCGCTGGAACTGTAATTACCAAGTTTCGGTAACATCTTCCGCCGTTTCTCCTGGGGCTCGCTGACCGTCACGGTTTTCCTGAGCCCGTGCAAATGCAGCAAGCAAGCCCACAGAAGTCCAATTATTCCCGCGCCAATTACAAGCACGTTAAGACCTACGTTAACGGGATTAATCTTGTCCCAGCCGTGTGCCAAGCACGAGAGTGGCTCGGTGAGCGCGGCTTGGCTCATGTCGACCCCATCGGGTAACACATGCACCTTAAACCGATAAGAGTATAAAAGTATTTAAAGGAAGCTCTTTAGTTTATTCTTCTATATTCGTCCTCTTCGACAGAATTAAATGCACGTTGAAATAGGCGAGCAATCTATTTTATTAAATACACTTGGACGACGCGCGACGAAAGGGTTGCAACCCTATTAGCCCTTTCACCTAACGGGGTTGTAACGAACGCCCAGCGAAAGTTCACAGAGACGTAGTAAAACTGTATAGCTATAGCTTCTCCAAACGTGCTTTTAAACCTCGACGAGGCTCGATAGAAAAATGAACGCCGTTGGAACCGGCGCGAACCTGCGTTTCCGGTATGAGAGCGTGGGTGGCCCAACCGCCATCCCTGTAGATTCCAATCGTGTTGTTTATACCACCGGCGCTACAAAAGTGGTAATTCCCGCTGTGGCAGTAATCGCACGTGTTGCAGCCGCTGTTCGGGTCGACCACGACTTTTTGGCCGACTTTCAAGCTTTTGATTGCCGATCCAACGGCGTCGATCGTGCCCGAAAATTCATGGCCAAGCGTCAGAGAACCTTCCGGCTTGCATGGGAACGATCCCTAAACAATAGAGTCCTTTGCAATTAATACGAGGTGTGGATTTTCCTGTTTAACCATTCGAAGGACCACCCGGTCCTGTGACTAATTTAGAGGGGTACCTGATGCTCTAAAATCTAAAAGCTAACATGCTGTGTAACTTAGGTATGAAAGTGTAGCTACCTATGTGAAATGTTAAATAAGATGCAGGGTGCTCCTATTATTTATTTACTTATTTTTTTAATTATCTCTGTTAATTGGTTCCTCATCCTAAATTGTAAAATAACTCAAATGTAATTCAAGAAAAATTTAGAACACGTTACTTACTTACTCTTTCAACAGATATTAGATATTCAATTTCGCAAGAATTTAAGCCGACGGAAGATATGAAAATTCTTACTTATCGTGGGAATATTCCAATCACCAGTGCAACAAAATTGCGAACAACCGACACCGTGTTCGGTGAATATTTATCATCAGGCACGTTGTACATATTGCGAGGCCGTAATCTCTGTTTCTTTTAAATGCTTGTACTTACCATACGTGTTAAAAAATTACGCGAACCTTCCAACGGCTCGGGCGCGCGACGTTAATCGGTGTACAAGCGCTTTAAGTCACGTAACGTTAGATAAAAGCAGGGAACTCTGTCCGCGGGGCACGCGAAACACGACGAAGGGGATTATTCCTGCCGCGTACAGATACGCGTCGGGTTTGCATTTCATTTTGAACGGGTATTCGAAATATGTAAATCGAGCGATAAAACCGAGGCGCTGGTCGTGGCCGAATGGAAATTGGGGCATTAAATCTGCCGCGACAGCTCGGAAATCGGATGGACGGAAAGAAACCGCGGCGGGGATGCGAAATGCACAGTGAAACGCGGCGTGAATTTTACGCGGACTTCGAATTATGCGAAAATAACACTCCTTGATATCTAAATAAAATGGAACGAAAATTGGTGGCCAAAAATGCTACACAAAGTTTAGAAATATTATTCGACTCATACCTAAAACAATCTGGTGGACACCTCTGATATCCAATCGTTTATGTGTATCCACGAAAAAGGGCTGTTATTTTGTAATTGTAAATAAAGGCACATGCAATTCATGCAAGACTCGTGTCATAGGTGATAATGAAGAAATATTTAAACCGTTATAGTAGCGACGCACGTCTAGTATGTGAAGATCGGTCCCGCAGATGCCAGCGTACGCTACTCTAACTCGTACTTCGTCCTGTTTAGGTACAGGCAGGTCCTTACTCTTTTTCAGATCGAGCGTCTTGCTCGCCGGGTCGAAGCTCAAGAATTCCATCGTGCTTGTCGCAGACACACGACCGTACTAAACCGCGTTGGCTTGTTATCCAACATTTATATCCCCATTGCGACATTAATGTTTATATATTGGTGCCGTGCGCCGACATTAATCGCCGAATGCTCGCGAGCGCGTACTCACGAGCCAAGAGCTCGGAGGAGATACGCAGCGAGTCGAAATCTGAGTGTCTATTTAACTTGCCATCGAGGATTGTAAATTTTGATAAAACGTTAGGCTGGTGGGAACAATTCAAAAATGGCATCTTTTTTAGTTTGGGGAAATAACGGGAGTACTACTTATCGTTAGTCGATTTTATATAGATAATGTAGAGAATTCTTAATTGTTTCTAAGCAGAGTTGGGCAAAATGTAATCTAATTACAAATTACGATTAAAATGTAATTGTGTAATTGATTACACATTTTCTGTAATCGTTTATTTGGGTAGTTAATCGCAATTTTGTCAGCTACCTAAATTAACGATTACAGAGAATAATTTGTAATCAATTACACAATTACATATTTATCGTAATTTGTAATTTGTAATTAGATTACATTTCGCCCAACTCTGTGTCCAAAGGTTTGCCTGAAAATACATTTCTTTACGAAGATGGACGATGGCAAACGAGACCTTCGGATCTTGTAGAAATTTGCGAGGCAGGTAAGATCACAGCTGGTGCAGTTGAAAAGCTGGAAAAGGTATTTTCGTCACGCGTATCGGTTGCACCTCGAGCCCCGTGAAAATCGTACGGTTCATCCGGTGCCGAAAATGTTCGGGGGGATGCTTCTTTTCGGGCGATTCTTCTTCCCAGAAGCAACAATACCGAGCCGGGCGGACCTGCCCCTGGTAGAGAAAGCTTTTGGCTCGATTTGGCATGCTCGTGATTTGTGGACTTGGTACCTGAAGCGACACCTGTACCACCCTGCGATGAAAAGGTGGCTCCAGCAGGTATACACGCGATTCATGGTGTAAATTTCACTTAAGAATCGACTTCGTTAACAAGCGAAGCCTCAAAAGCCTGGCTGACACCAACACCTTCAATGGACTTGGAAGATCAGCGCTGTGCTAGTGGTGTTTTCACCCTGCACCCTCGCGAAGTAAATAAATTGAATTTTCTCGGAATAGCCATTTGAATTTGATTCTTTTGTTACTATTCTTGCTGGTTTATCTGCGTTTAAGTATGAAATATTTGTTGTTGAGAATTCTTACGAATCAATTTGTTGCTTCGTTTTGCATTTGACGAGGAGTTAGGCAATGTACCGCGGAGTGTGCGAATATAGGATTATTTTTGTATTTTTCCCAGGTGAAAAATCAAAACCGTATGACTATGGATATTTCCGCGAATTTCAGTTCGCAGCAGTTGCTACGAGTCTGAGAGAGGTTTCGTTCAATTTCAGCGCCGCGGTTGTAAATCTTGTAGTGGAAAGTGATCCCCGAGGACAAAGGGCATCGCGTTACAATGTAAACCTTCTGTCGAGAGGCAACGCTATGAAAGTGAGACCCGTCAAAAATGATGAGTCCCGACAGCGTCGAGCTTTTCCTCCGTATCACCATTTTTCACTTGTGCATTTCCTTGAGAAGCGGACAGAATCGCGGGCAGCAACGTGGATAGGTGATATATTAGTGTGTCCCTTGTCTTTTCATCCAGAGCTCAGTCGTGAATAATAGTATTTTGGTTAATAAAGAGTGAGAAACAATTGAGAGAAGAGTATTAACAATTTCTTTTCATATAAGCCTCAACATAAAAACTATCAAGTCGTGTATAAATTTAGTGATACATTTCATTATTACGTAACTGAATACAAGTGGATTCCAGTCGATGAGAACCTTATGTGAAACTGTACGACCCCTTTTAGTGCCTGGTTGGATGCATGGCGATAAATAAGTTTTCATCGCAGTGTAGTAAAATTTTTACAACGGACCATGAATTTTTAGAAGGTCGGTCCACGTAATAACGCCAATACAGCGAAATTTACTGGTGATGAAAATTTGAAACAGGTTCTCCATCCCCTGTTACCTCTGTTAAACGAAAGTAACTCTAAAATTCACACATGTGATCAATGATGTACGTTCATTCTCCCAGTCAAAATGATTATTCTTATCCTCTAAACTAACGCACCAACTGCATACACGCATTGCAACGAAATTGGTATTGCCACCTGCTTTTCAAGTAACTTCCCCCCAAAGTTCAGAGTCCACTATCAACCTCCACCCCGACAACGTAGAAGAAAAATCCACCCCTTTTCACGCGAGGTTTCGCACTGCCAAAAACTCACCCTAAAATTCCACGAAGAGATCTCTGCCCTACCCCATCGCACGCTCGACCCACGAGCTCGCGCATTTAAACAAAGCAACTGAAAATACACAGTAGAGCACGAATTGTTTATACGCGCCCACCGTCCCACCCGTACGGAGCCGCGCGTAATGTCCGATTCCCCGAGGCTCGCAGCATTTTTTTCCCGGGCAGCGTGCAACGTGCACGCGGAAAATTCATTCATGGCCGGCTAGAATGGCTCGGGATGAACGAGCGTCCTTCGATTCACGAGAAATTTCGGGTCAACGGGACAGAGCTGGGATAGCTGGCTGTACCGGGGAACCGGAAATGAGGTCGGGAATGACGTCACTCGCGTTCAGTGCCGTTCATTCAACCCCCGGGAATAAACTGGGTCACCGGGCCAGCTCACCCCTTCTCCCACGATCGGATCGTGGAAACGATATGTATCCCGTTCGAGGAAACGCAGCCCACGAGCCGCATCTCGAGCATCCCCCACCCTCCGGCTCGTGCAACCCCTGATACGCCGCCCTGTTACACGCCGGATGCCCCGAGGGGCCACTATCCTAGCCCTTGAAAACGGCACACTTGCCCTTCGTTTTATCGAATCGTCGCGATAACGCGGGCTTTGACGACTCCATCCTCGACCGATTGGATAGAATGCTTGTTCCTTTACGTAACTGGCGGAGGGAAATATTTGTTTAGTTATGTAACCGGCAGGGAAATGGTTATCCAGCCGTGTAAGTTGCAAGTGGAACGCTTATTCAGTCATGCAACAGATAAGGCGAATTACTTGATTAGCAAAGGGATATTTTCGTCCACCTACATAACTCGTGGGTGGAGTGTATACCTATATACTTGGCCATTCAGTTGATTCGTATAACCAGTACGGTGAAATGTTTATCCACCTACAGAAATTGTAGCGCGCGATTGTTCGTTTATTTTCGCATTCGGGATTGTAGAAGGATTCTTCAAGGAATCAGCTGTAAATAGATAGGATTTAGTTTTCTATATGGAATGGACGAAAGGTGCATCGTTTTTATTCGAATATCCCTGATAAGAGAATTTTTATAGAATCCAAGAAAGCGAGGGATAGAGTTGTCTATTTTATTTACGACTGCGGAAAGCTACCAGTCTGATCAAGTACGTTGCAAGTTGGTGTTATAAAAAAGCTTACGCAACTACTTTTCGCCGGACTCATTGTCAGTCTACGGCAGGCCGGAGTCAGAAGTTTATAGGGGTTAATGCAACGCGGCAAGAATAGATACCGCGACGTCCTCCGCGATCTGAAATACGACGCCCGCGTCGCCTGTTCAACGGTGGGGAGAGAAATCGCGGGGACAGATGTTGGACAGACGGAAGTGGAAAAAGGAAAAGGGGCAGGAAGGCGTGGGCTTTAGCTACGAATTAATCACAGAGAAGGAGGCAGGTGTCGGTTGCATATCCTGTGACGCGGACACGTTCGACTCTTCTTCTGATTCATTCAAAGCCAGCTTCCTTTGTTCACCCACATTCGCGTCGAATCGACAATCCCTTCCAGGGCCTTCACAAACGCGACGATGAATTATAATTAGATTCGGCTCCATTTCCGAGTACACGTGACGCTCGATTACGGGGAAGCCTGGGAAGGTGTGAATTACCGCGGGGAAATGGAAAAGAAAGAAGGGAAAATTCTAATTCTATCAAGCGGATTAAAAAGCTGTTGGGAGATACACTTGTCGAATATTTGTATCTATTCATACTTACAGATAACTAACTGGCAATAATTTCCTTGCGCTCTGATATACTGCCCTCATTAGTTAAAACGTCCTATCTGACATTTCGTAACATCTGAGAAAACTGAAGTTTAATAATTTCCTTTGTGCCGTCCTTGTTTTTCGTCATTTAATTTTAAAAATGTAGTCATTATTTCGTAGCAGCCTAATATAATTTTTTGTCATAGGTGTACCGGCATATAATGTATTATTAACGTGGCAATTAATTAAATGTTTCAGATAGGATATTTTAACTTAGTAAAGAAAGTAAGACAGGATACTTTAATATAGCAAACAATTGAAATCGTATTTAATTCATACTTTGAAATGTACAACTTAAACAAAGGTAACATTGACATAAACTAGGTAGTTAAAAATAAACAAACCAACATAAACATATACATATAACTTAAACATACGAACAAATTAAACATAGAGATGAACATAACGGCTTAAAGTTAATAATCATCATCGTCATTATTATTCGACACTTTTAATGATTCCCAAAAGGCAAGCCGATTGGCTGGCACGATTGGCTTCAATTTTGTAATTAAATTTTCTTTTCTCTCTGCTGAAATTCCTTTACATTGAACTCTGGCTTTTGGTTTTGATAATTTAGTTTTCATTGCTTTTGCATTAAGAAAATTTAACGCCTGAAATTCAGCAGAAAAATCATTTTTATATTTTATGATTCTTTCCCCTCTTGTGAATCGAACATGTACAAAATCATGAAGATATGGTCTAGGAGAAATTTTTTTTAATTTGAACTAAGAAGTGAAGTAGATAATACATAGGACATTATAAACTAGTAAAACGATCTGAAAAGCAGTTAGGGTGAATAAATTAGACCGTTTCTAGATCTCTACGAAGCACGTACGGTTTTCTAACTTTACCTAAAAGGTAAAAGACATGTGGAACTTCAAATATTTCAACATATCTTGAAAAATGAAAAAATGTTAGATAGGAAATTTTAACTAAGGAGGGCAGTATAATTCTCGAATCATATATTATAAACAAATAGAAACGGGATGCAAATTAGATTTTTTGCGATCCACAATTTTTCAAACCAACGATTCTACGACACGCTTCTTTATATTTTTTTTCTACTAAGATTTTGCATTCGATCAAAATTACGATTTTGAAAATTGCACGTGTTCCCGTCACTGTTATTTAGATGACGGTACGTTATCTTCTGTACCGTAGGGAATGATGATTCTCAACGTTTTTAACGAGTTGGGAAGCGTGCGTGCAGTGTCAGCAGGTCGAGACACAGTGCCGCGAAGAATTTAAGCGGCTCGTATATCCGCGAGTTTTATTCATGGCCGCGTGTATGTACGCCGTTGTAAAAGGGGGCGAGACACCGGTTCGTCCTTTGAGAATCGTCTCAAGCCACCGTAAGCCGGAAATGCACGACCTCTTTCCTTTCCTGTGGAAAAGGGGTCCGAAGGACGAGGGTTACGAGAATAGAAGCCAAACGTTCGTCCGTGCCCGTCCATCCAAGTCTCGAAGATTCGTTTCGAGGCATATCGCCAGGAAATTCATCCCCAATTTCAAACTTATCGCACTTCGTGCAAACGGCTTGAAGTGCAGGAAAGTTCTCCCCGAAAATGGGGTTCTCGGGTTCTGAGACCCTTTGAAACTTTGTCTTTTAAAAGTCTGGAAATTGTTAGAGCCTTTTTGAAGGAGATGATTCTACACGTTGCAACTGCGGAGATGATTCTTAGAGGGATGAGATCAGGTGGAGAATTTTAATTGGGCTTGATTGGAAGCCACCTTCTTTTCTTTCTCCTATTTTTAGTCTATGGATTGATGGTTCCCTTCGAACGTAGGGACTCCCATTCTTCTTCCAAGATCATTACACTTTGTGTTTGAAGCTTTAAGTCACATGTTTTCGTGAGGCTGTTATCGTGCAGAGTGAAAGACACGACTTTTTAATAACTGTACTTCTAGCTGATTATTTTTCAGTGCGATAAAATTATCAGAAACAGTAATGACGAAACTATCTGTCGACGAAACGACTTTCGTAACAATCGTAGCGCGTGTACATTATTCACCCAATAAGGCCTTACAAACACATCGTGTGTTTGTGATGAAACTAAACTAAGTGATAAAACTTTCGACACACCTACAGATTTCTACTTTGCGCTCGAGCTGAAAACGAAACCGTGAAAACTTGCCACGTTTCTCAAATGAATCTAGGAACAACAATCCTCGACAGAACAGATTACTCGTTACCATAAATTAATATAGATTTCGAAATTATCCACCGACAGTAATTAAACCCTCTGAAATGCAAATGCATGTAAGCTAAATGAATCACACGCATACATGAAGTATCTAACACTCGGCAACATTCAATATCGAAGCTTGCACGCTCGCACAAACATCACGTTGATCGAGAAGTCTGTGATTCTGAATTACGAAAAGGATCTTCACCGATAAGTGGCCCAGATTATCAGCACCGTTAATTGTTTGACCCCGATGGTCTCCCAAGAACCTTTTGATCTCTCCGATAAGGTCTTGGCGCACCGAGTCCGATCACAAACGCGTCTTGTAAGTCTCAGCAGCGAACGGTACTCCTCTCAGCCGTACAAATACCCCACGCTTGTTGTTTTCTCTCTCTTTTTACCAAGGTGATCGCGTTCAGCGAGCTCAGACTATTTTTACGACATCCAAGGATGCTGAAAGGGATGCATTATACGAGGATGACCCAGTTTCGCGGCGGCGAGGGCGGCACGGTGTTCCTGGGTGAACTGCTGGTTGAATGGTCTCATCGACGTCACTATTCGCGAACTAGGTCGCCATAGAATTTCCGTATAGCCTGCGTTGCGGTGGCCCTTTCGATCGAGCCCGGCCACCCCGTTACATCCACCGCCATTCTGACGAAGCGTCCCCACAAAATCGAATTAACGAAAATGCCCATGATGTTCGACAACTGCGAAGGGCCGTGTAGTTCGCCACGGCTAATCGATACTGGCCAAGGAAGAGATATTAGTTCAGATAGTACCTAAAGAAGAAACAAGAATCCCACGCAGATTATCGCAGCAAACTGAAATTTGAAAGTGTTCTGGGGATGGTAAAAAGTCGAAATAGACCAGGCGAAAATTGAGGCGCCCGAAACCTTTGACTTTTACGATCGTCGCGTTCAGAATTGCACACGAAGTCCTTCCATCGGCCGGTCCACTGCGCGGAATCGTTTGAAAGCACGGCGCTCACAAAAGGATCCCGGCATGAATGAATCCGTCGACATTGCTGGCCTGGAAATAGGCCACCGTAGTAGCCGCGCTCCCGTCTATTGTACCGTGCCCTGTTTTTATAAACAAAGGCGGCTGTTGATAAATAAAAACCGCGGGCCGGTTGTGCGAGTGTGCGAAACTCCGGTATGGCTGGTAAATAATTTCTTTGGATGAGTGATCGATTTGGGGAGGATTTATAGGACGCTGGTATTTATTGTATAGTATTGTTTATTGCACCATTCGTACATTATTCGATGTTTTTCGGATATGAAGGGTAAGGGGAAAAACGGGAATGTCCATTTTTGCAATTTTGCGATTTATAGCATATTTTGTTGGCGGTAACTGGGACTGCAGAACTGTCGAATCACAAATGGTTTTAAAGTTCAAGTACCCCAGTAGGATAACGTTAAATTAAATTATCTAATAGGTTATTAAAATCTCCACTCTGGTATTAAAACTTAATTTTCTTGATAAAACCGTTTTGTGACATTCCCTGTTTTTCACTTCACCCTTCATATGTAGTATACATGATATTTATTTTATTTTATATTTAGAGGGATATGTTTCGGACTCTATAGTTTAATGGGATAAAGGCGAAATTTGTTGTTCGTTGTTCTCTCTTTATCCAGAGCAGGTAATTAAATGGGGCGATTGCATGATACAGGTTAAATTGCATTATCGAATTTTCGCTGGAAACAAGCGCTGGCGCGTCTTTGCTGAAAGAAATGCAAGGTGAATGGACCAGTCGACGTCACCACTCCCCGAAGTAGGTCAGCCCAGAGATTTCAGTTCATATTTCCCCTCGCGCCACCCCCTTGCGCCGGGGTCGTTCATTGAAAGCTCGACAAACGCTAATTCGAGAGAGAGATTGATTGCCATCTGACGTAGGTCAAGATCTCCCACTGCAGGTCGTGTCTTTCCATGTCGTCTCTTTCAAACTCCTGGCCGAATGTAGAATTTTAAATACGAAGGCAGCTGGGCCTTTTCGACAGGGATAGATTGAATGTACCCTTGAATTTATCTCCATGGGACGACGCAGGTTTTATATTTAACTAATTGGAAAACGAATCTAAATGAAAACGAAAAGTATTTAGTTTGTTAATAATATAACAGCACTACGTGGCATCGTGCTCGTGAAGGTAATTAAATTCCTACGTAATTAATATCCGTATCGATGAACCGCTCGATAACAAGCAGAATTGCCAATTCCCCGATACGTCCAGCAGAAATGCTCTCGTCTTTCACCACTTATTCGCTATTCATTTATTCGTGTTTATACTGCAAACGCTTCGAATCGCTGGATAAAATTAGTCACCCCTATCGTTTTAAATTACTACCAAAGCCGCGAAAAGTTGAACAGCTCTAAGGGGATCTGTCAGTAATTCAGCTATTTAAAAATAATTCACACTAGGGGGACCAGAAGTTTATGGTCGAATCATATTTCGATACAAAAGGTGGATACAAAGAAATGGGGACATTCCACGCGAAATCGGACACTTTTCGGAGTAACATTTCGGATGTTGCTGAAATTTGAATATGTAGTAGTCTTTAGTGATATTTAAACGTACCTCAAAGGATTTTTCATAATGTTGAAAAATGTCGTTTCTACAGATGTTTGAAGTTAAGTGCTAACTTTTTTTCAATACATTATAGCTATGGAAGTAGCAAACGGATGGAGATGAGGTTTACAGTGCTTATAGAGAAGACATTGAAGTTTTATGAACAAATTATTTTAGTTTAAAAAATAAAAAATTTGAACCATTTTTGTGCAATTATTTTAAACAAATGCAGGTTTTTAACATCGGGGGCGATTTTAAAAATCTGGAAAAAGTAGAATATAGTTCTATCCTTCCCCTTGATGGACAAATTTTCAAAAATATGGACATTTTAAAATTGGCCCTGTAAAAATTTCCGGAAGTTGACGCTGCGTTAAATCACACCGGCTCGACTGGCTGAGCCGTGCGGTACTCGCAGCGGCCAAGCGGCTATATCTGCTATTCTTATTAAGTATTCTCGAATGTAGTAAATATTTGTAAAAAACTGAAGAAGGAAAACTTTTACTGTTTTTTATACACAATATAATAGGGTAACTAAATTTTTGGTGTTCGCAATATTTTCCTTGAATCGAAGGTGACTCTCAGGTTTTTAAATGCAATGCTATATATTTGATTATCCAATATGAAAGCGACTGTTAAGACAGATTCAACCATATGGTATACTATGGCCTTCAAGGCTACACATGGTTAGGAATTAAATAAATATATCAAACTATCTATCTAGTAGATTGAATTTCATCTTTCATTCCTAAGCATGTGTAGCCTTAAAGGTCATAGTATACCATATGGTTGAATTTATCTCGACAGTCGCTTTCATATTGGATAATCAAATATATAGCATTCCATTTAAAAAACTGAGAGTCACCTTCGTTTCAAGAAAAATATTGCGAACACCAAAAATTGAGTTACCGTATTATGTTGTGTATAAAAAACAGTAAAAGTTTTCCTTCTTCAGTTTTTTACAAATACTTACCATATTCGAGAACTCTGTACAAGAATATCAGATATAGCCGCTTGGCCGCTGCGAGTACCGCACGGCTCAGCCAGTCGAGCCGGTGTAATTTGACGCAGCGTCAACTTCCGGCAATTTTTACAGGGCCAATTTTAAAATGTCCATATCTTTGAAAATTTGTCCATCAAGGGGAATGATAGAACTATATTCTTCTTTTTTTTCAGATATTTAAAATCGCGCCCGATGTTAAAAACCTGCATTTGTTTAAAATAATTGCACAAAAATGGTTCAAATTTTTTATTTATTAACCTGAAATAATTTTTTCTTAAAACTTCAATCTCTTCTCTATAAGCACCGTAAACCTCATCTCCATCCGTTTACTATTTCCATAGCTATAATGTATTGAAAAAATGTTAGCACTTAACTTCAAACATCTGTAAAAACAACATTTTTAAAAATTATGAAAAATCCTTTGAGGTACGTTTAAATATCAATAAAGACTACAGCATATTCAAATTTCAGCAACATCCGAAATGTTACTCCGAAAAGTGTCCGATTTCGCGTGGAATGTCCCAATGACGGTTAGAACTGATGAGACCAACATCCGCGGAATCTGCAGTTACGAAGTCGATATCGACGTTGCCACGAGGACCTGCAGGACTCGTGCCGCGAGGGTGAAAGGGGGTGGGTCGAGGGGGATGGAAAGCGCGGTCTCCCTCTCTGTGAATCGTTCCTCGCCGTTCCTCCTCGAGCTTGTAATTACTAAGCAGGGGTTGTTGCTAGGGGCAAGAGCGGCGTCGCGGAGGCAGAGAGAAATAAAACGGCGACGATAAATTCCCCAGCGGTGAGAAATAAACGTCGAGGTCGCGAGTTGCCTCTCTACTCCATTCCCCTCCCTCCTCCCCGTTCCACCCCGCTTCGTCGATAAATTTCCTTTCCCGTCGCGCGCAGATTACTCTGCACGCTGCTACCCCTTTGTCCCGCGCTTTTCCAATTCCTACCGTTTCACAGAGAAGGAATGAAAGGCAGCGGACGGATGTCGCGTGTACACGAAACGGAGTCAACGAATCCGCTTGGGTGAGCCGGAGCCATCCTTATGGCGCTGGCGAATGGGGATGAGCGGTCTATGGAACGGTTCGGCGGGTAGTTGTGCGCACTAGGGCGGGAATATTGCGGGAAGGCTGGGGTAGATGTCTGTAATTAATTGTGTTATCTGTTTTCGATGTCGAAAAAGTGCTTTATAGGTTCTCCACCCTTTAGACGCTGTGGGCGTCGATGGACTCGTAGTAAATTAGGACAACCCTTAAGTATCTGATAAGAAATCTTAGTATCGAGAGGATCATCACTTAAGAGAGGACAGGTAGGTGAGTGTTTGAAGAAGTAGAGTGAGGATACTTCTTCCATGAGCTTCAGTGAAGAAATTATGCTTCCAATGATGCACGCTGACGGTGCAGGTCTGCCCTCCTTAGTTAAACTGTCGTATCTAGCATTTTTTCATTTTTTGAGATATGTTGAAATATCTGAAGTTCGACACGTTTTTTACCTTTTAAGTAAAGTTAGAAAACTCTACGTGCTTCGTAAAGACTTATAAACAGTCTAATGTATTTAACCTAACTTCTTTCCAAATGGTTAAAATATCCTATCTAAAACAATTAATTAATTGGCACGTTAATAATACATTACCTACCGGTATACCTATTACAAAAAAAATATATTAGGCTGTTACAAAATAATGACAACATGTTTTAATTTGAATGAAGAGAAATAAGGACGGTACAAAGTAAACGATAAAACTTCAGTTTTCTCGGTTGTTTCAAAATGCTAGATAGGACGTTTTAACTAAAGACGGCAGAGGTGTTATCCAATGGTATCCGTTTTAATGAAATATTAATTACGGCGGGTTATTACACCGAGTTGACTCACACGCCGGACATTGTTGCGCGTGAGAACGAACGGTGATGTAGAAACTCTTCTTGCTTTCCGTGTATCTCTCTGCTCATCAAGCTCTAATTAAAGATCGTTCCTGTTGCCTCAAGCTATTAAAGAATCTGTACAATCATCGTCCAAGGAATTCTTACACTTCACTTTTTCTTCTTACTTCAAAAGAAGGAATATTTCTATCTCGCCTGTCTCGCCTCTCCTTTAGGATTGTGCTCGTATCCTGTCCATCTGCCAACGTGAATATGTCACCCCTATTATCAACTGGAATTAGCGAAGTGAAGGAGAGGCAGCACGCTAGGCGGCTGTCGTTGAAAGGAGGATAGAAAAGTTGCAGCGAAGGAGGGAGGATCGAAGGGGAAGATGGAGGAGAGGGTGACGCATGAACGGAAAGCGGAAGTAACGGAGCCGCTCAATGAAAGAGCTCTACCCCTGCAGCGGATGCGAATGGGCAACCAGCCCATTGAAGATACCTACCTCGGATATTCGCAATGCGTATGCGCAGGGTTGACGTTTCTCTTTATCGAGCAACCGACACACTCTCTCTCCCTCCCTCGCTTTTTCTCCCGCAACCCTCCTTCTCTCTCTCCTCCGCTCTCGCTCCCTCTCACTCCCTCTCTGTACCCATCACCCTCTTCGCCCTGTTCCCCGCCGTTTCCCCTTTATCGGCCGACCCCTCTCCATCCCTCCCCAACGGAGGGACCAACGACTGTTTATTTTCATCCACGTTTCTGTCCCCCTCTTCCCATCGCGAATTTTCTCGCTCCAAATTGTCCATTGTTCGCGACCGCGGACGCCGCACGTCCGCCGCAAATATCGGGGCGAAATGCCGCGCACTACAGGGATTGCTTTTAGACCCTCGCGAGGCGCGGACGATCTTGCGCGTTCCGTGGCGCTTCGACTTCGTTTCAGCTCCTTTGGTCGGCCGTCCATAGACGTTTTAATCACGAAAGGAGAGTAAACGGAGATGAGTTAGCTTCGGTATCTACTTGGTTCATATTTTAACGACTCTTCCTGGGAGGAAACGTAGTCACCCATACAACCGATGCTACTTGTCCTTTAAAGCCTAAGTATTTCCATACCCACCCTCTTTTCTTAACGCAAAGAGGTAAACTAAGTGACCTGACACTTTAATGTACCCTCGCGCGTAATCCCCCTTTAACATTTCAGATTCATCGGAAGGAATTTGTACCGTGGCACTGCGAGGCTGAGAATTATTAGTCGAATCGATGCATACATCTGGCATCGGCTGGGCAATCGGCACGCACGGCTCGTTTACAGCGCACGTAATCGTAACACCCGCGTCGCTAATTAGTCACTAATTGCGTGTATTCACCCTCCGCGGGCAGTTCGGCGCGTATGGCGTTGCAGCGGAGGAGGAGAGCGGCCTAACGAACGAAGCCTTTTCTACCTAGACGCGTGGGCGTGCTTCCGTTTCGCTCGGAGAATATAGCCCCGGTGTACGGCGCTCGTACCCGGGGGTAAAACGAATAATTGCTCGGAATAAAATTACGAACGATCACTCCGATGACTCACTCACTGACGAGTGAGTACTCGTCCTGGCTCGAGTGGCGCACAGTGAATAGACCGTTACCGTTACCACTATTTACGATAGCACGCAACTCCCACCGGCTCATCATGCCTCGCAGAAATTGCGTCTCGAATTACAACCACTTTGGCTGCCTTCCACTTTCCCTTCGATATTTTCTTTACGTTTATGAGGAATAAGTAACGGTCGCGTCCTCCATCTCAGATTGAGTAGGTATATTTTTACGCGATATCTTGCGTGGCGAGTGACGCATGGCGAGCTCTTATGACTGTGCACGAACAAACAGCATTCTTCTTGCTCTATTCACTGGACTGATAAAAATCGCATCTCTGTTGAAATTGGTCAAAGTCAGGCTCATACCGAACCTGAAGCGAAGCGACTTCTCGGAGCCATTTCGAAACGTCGAACAGTTCGATACAGAAATGATCCGAAATGCCCGAGGCTCGCGTCTCATTGAGAGAGCGACACAAACGAGGCGGTGTAGCGTGCACAGGATCAGAGTAGAGTGAGGTAAGAGTGCGCATTTAAAGTTTAGACTTCTCTAAAATCCTTGGTATTATACTGATAGGGTAAACCAACCAGTAATTGACCGCATACCAGTGAATGATTATTAGGCAAGGAAATGTCAATTATTAATTTAAAAATATTATATGTTTATAAATGGAGTGTAGTTGCACTTTTAATATCCCATATTTTTAGTTACGCGAATTCTGCAAACATTAATAAGTACAATTCTTATTAAAAGTATGCGGTCATTTACTGGGCTTCTACACGTTTTGCATTTTATAATCTTTTTTTTTAAATTACGATAAGAATAAGTAATTATTTTTATAGAAATTTCAAGAAAAATAAATTTAAATGCAATTTCAACAGTTGTTTCGTTGTTATACATAAATATATTCAAGTATTAATCTCAAAGGTCCATAATTTCAACAATTCGGTCATTCACTGGTTGGTTTACATTGTCGTATCATTGTGTAAGAAATAACTAATATCCATATTATTCGATAGGCAGTGACTTCGTGTAAATTTACCTGTCACAACTTGTATAAAATAAATATTTCCAAAAAGTGTGAAATGCGAACTTTTACCCGATATGTGGGGCAAAAGTTGGCATGTTATGGGGTAAAAGAACGCAACGAGAAATTTCCACAAAGTGTTTGATTTTCCTACATGCAATAGTTGTGGTAATATAGCAAAACGACTAATAGTTTATAATTAATTTTTTTTTATCAAGGCAACAGTAATAGCACATAACATTATCCCCACCTTCGTAGTTTACGCAGGCATCAGTCTTCTGAAGAATCAGTGTATTCGTTTTCACACGGAGGACAAATTATTTTGTACATAGCCGTTGATGGTTGAGCTATTCTCCTTTTGGAACTGATTTGTTTTGTTCATTTTAAAATTTTTCGGAAGTAGATGTTATTTTTGGGGATTTCTTTTGCTTTTTTAATTATTTCTTTGCACGCTCGCATTCAGATTTTCTTTTCATTGCTGCATTTACTTCAAGCTGATTTTTAAATAGGGAGTTTGCATTCGTACTTTTGCTCCACTGCATTGTGCGAACTCTTGCCCCCGCAGCTACTTTTCCATTGTTTAATCGATCCTGTTATCTGCGAGGAGAACTTAAAACTTCTATTAATACTTTTTAATAGAAGAATTTGAGGTCCTTCAGACGACGTATTAATTAAAATATTTACTGCGAGGAGAACTTAAAACTTCTATTAGTACTTTTGAATAGAAGAATTTGAGGTCCTTCAGACGAAGTATTAATTAAAATATTTACTGATAAATTTAGAGGACTAATATAATTTCCTAACAATGAGAATATTATATCAGAGCTAAAGAATTCAGTACTTACCGCATTGTACGATAACAAAGCGAAGCACAGATACACAATTCGACACTGGTGGCTCTACCTTCATTGACAATTGACTGTCAATCACCATTGGCAACTGCCACAATTCAAACAATGAAATTCGCATGGTGCGAACTTTCACCCGCTGCGAACTGTTACCTCACTCTAAGGTAAATGTCCCAGTACTTAAACATGGCCCAATAATTAAAAATCGAGAAGAATTTTTTTTAATAATAACAGTTTTACTAATTTGCAACGTTTAAACTATTCGAAATATAATTGCAAAGTGTATTAGCTTTATATAGGTACAATTATAAACTTACATAACTGAATAGTTATATCATGCAAAAATATTATTGTACAGTAAAGCTTCAACAGTTTCAATCTCGCTTTTCACCTAATGGACTCAAGGAAGCGAGAGAATATTTTTGTTAAGGTTGTAATTAATTATTATTTTATCATTTTTGGAATAGTACAGTTGTTGTGGATTTATTATATATTGAAGAATTGAAAATTAATTGGATCTCTTAATAATTTTTTCTTTTTAATATTGAAATTGTTGCGTTTATCCAATAGTATACGATAACATGTCACGGACCAGTTATTAAACGCGTATTTAATGGTTATATAAACACTGGTACAGACGCCAGTATTCAGTGAAGTTTTAAAATTATTAACATTTATTGTACCGAAGTATTGTTTTGTATTCTATGAATTTACGTTAATAATAACTAGACAAAAATATAATACTGTTTAAAAATTATTAGGATAATTAATCTTAAACTCGTCATAATATTAGCATAAACCTAAAATTGTATAATATACTTTTAATCATTTTCAGACATAAAGTCATGCCGAAGATTTAACACAAATGTATTATAAATAAAATGTTTTTATTACCCCAAAATATTACCGTATTAATTTCTTTTCATTAACTGATAGAAATAGTTGAATTAAATATATATTCAATAATTGTGACACTGATAATTAATGACTGGGACACGCTATGAATTTCATTTAATTACTGGGCCATGTGAACAGTTTCCTGTTCAAATTAATTTAAAACTTTTCCTTTAACAAATGTAGATTCTTGTTACGTTATCTGAAACTAGAAATTTTACGCTTTCGAATAGTTATATTTAGTTATAATTTTATACTATTTAAATATAAAAGAAATTGCAATTATCTCAACTGCTTCCTTAATTGTTTACCACTGGGTCATTTACCTTACTCCATAGGAGGACGTGTTAAATGCACCAGCCGAGGATTTCGAGTGGCCCATGAATTATGCGCGGATAGAGGAAACGGAGGGTCGTTAGGGCGGAATTCCAACAGGGATAGGAACGTTCCTTCCAGAAACACGTGTCCCGTCTTTCTTTCGAACGAGGCTCGCCGATCCGTGATTCCCGTCTCTCACGTTCCTTTCTGGCATGAAAAAATGGAGAATATAAAAGAAGAGGAGTTGCGTAGGTAATTTCGGAGCGCGTTTACGGTTCCCACGAGGGTGGATCCGTCTCACGAGCGTTGATCCGCTCGATCGTCGCGCTCGAGCATCCTTCTCACAGCGCTTAATTATATTTTCTCTCGGTGATTCCATCGCCAACAATGAGCGTTACGCTTACTCCTGACTCATACCCCAATGCCGTAGTCTCGGCCTGCTTGGGAAATAAATGACGCAAAGTCCTTGGGCGCGAAAGGGACGCCCGGCAGACGCACAATGCCCGCGCTCCTGTTTCTTTATCTTCGGGCAGAAGATAGAGCGGTCGATCGCGGGGAGTCGACGGGTTATAATTAGCTTACTTATCTGAAGCTTCGTTTCTTGCCTGTCGATAAAACTTACCCCGATCCCTCGCCGAGGCACTGGCGGAGGTGCAAGGATGCAGAATTTAGAAAACTCTACTCGATCGTGGAGAATACGGGCGTCGTAACTTCGCGCTGAGCTTCGTACGAGGGAATTTAAAGCGCAAGAAATTGATAGCTGAGGGATATGTGATTGAGAATATACGTGAGGAGACAGGAGTGATTGGCTGATAAGGGATGTTTATGGAAGAATAGCACGAGAGAGTGAGAACTAGGGTTGCATATATCGTACCACTTAAGACATTTTACCTTATATTTCATATTTAGTACTAATTTAAACGCAAATGACTATTGGATATCGTAGCTTGATCTTTTAGGCACCTACTATTATATGCTTAGCCTTTTGTTCAGAACAAATTAATTTGTTATTAATCTTTTTGTCACATACTGTAAAAGGTACGATTTAGGCAACCAGTCTCCTAAATCGTACCCCTCGGTTTCCAAAATCGTACCTCCACGAAAAAATAGTATCAATAACAAATAAAGAAAAAAATATTCAACACAGGCCGCAATAATCTATGTATATGATATATGTACATAAACTATATAACATACGAGTTGTCAAATCCTACTGGTACGATCGTAGTGGCACGATTTAGGAAACACGATCAATTTATTTATAAATATCAATTTAAACTTTATAATGAATGTAATATGTACTTAAAATGAATGTAAAATATTCTACATTAAACCCGTTTTTAGAAAAATACAAAAATACAGGACAAAAATGCATTGTTTGATTATTATCAGCTCAAATAAACTGGTAAAAAGTTACATCCATCAGACCTGATTTTTTTAAAATGTTTAAGCGCGCACAAAATAGGGTGTAAGCTCAAAAGGTTTTGTTTCTACTTCTTATTTCGCATTTACTTGATATTTTTATTATCAGATGTCGTTTACATTCATTAATTACGGAGAAATTGATGAGGTACGATTTAGGTGACCAGTACGATATTGGCAACTCTCCCCTACTTAGTGTAAAAAAGAAATAAAATATTGCGAATAACCACACGATAAAATTCTATTTGATCGTTGAACGACTCGAATAGTGAATGAGTATCGGTAGATCACCGATAAGGTTAAATTCAGTAAAGGAAGACAGTCGCTAACGAATCTGCTTTCCCTTGTGGATTGGCAGTTACGTTAGCTGGACACCTCTAGGTAGAAGTAAATGTAAATTTAGCTTCCGGCCGTGGACGGGAAGTGCCAAAAATGTTTCCTTCCTTCGGGCTAACTGTCCCCCGAAACTGGTATGAGGAAACAGTGCGGAGTAGGCATCGTCGTAGCGGAAGTAACGACCCAGGGGTCCTAAGAGGGAAGCCGAACGAACGTTTAAATGCCGATTCGGAGAAGTGGGTCCCTGGACCCCGCGTTTCTTCCACGGAGCCCCTTCCTATCCTACAGACGTTTCGCAGAAACCGTACACTTCTGCTTGCCCCAGGCCTATGCCTCGTCTTCCTTCCAATAGAACAATAGAAGATCGATGCCTGCCCGTTACAACCTTTGCGCCCCGTGTCCGTTTAAAACACTGTTGGAAGAGTGAACGAATCGTTTCTTCACCTTCGCGAAGATGCCCCGGGATCTCTCTTTGTTATTTCAGGTGGGTGGCAGTGTCCAAAAGTATCGCAAGTTTTAAGCTGGGATTTGTTTAACGAACGGTACGAGGAATACCGTGGTTCTGGGTATTTATAGAATACGAATGAAGATTCCTTGAACGCGGACTCCTAATAACGTCCAAACTCGATTCAATACGTTGATCCAAGTCAATTATACCCATCTGTTGTCAGTGATGAAGGAACGAGTTGATTGGTAATTTCGCGATGCCGATGAGATAGAGGGAAGCTCGCTAATACCGCGGAATAATCAGAAATCCTATACGATTTCCGGCAACGAAGTTATCGGTGCTTTTCATTCGGAATAACGTCACGGCCTCTAACAGGGAATCGATGAACAAATGTAATTGTTAACTTACGTTTCAAATGAATGGCGAAATTGAGCGAGAAATGCACTGACGTTCATAATTAATTAAAGGATAATATTCCACGTGGATGTTGACGGAGAAAATTTTAAAATAATTTGAACAAACGTGGCTCTTTTATTTCCAAAAAGCCTAAAGATTGCCCGAAAGCTATAGAAGTACATTACGCCACTCGCGGAAGTTATAAATCAATACAGCAGCGCGAGTGGAAACGGTACACCGAGAAGGCGCGCGTTAATGATTGCTCGGTATCGCAAGAATAAGAAATTCTGAGCGACTGTACTCCTCTTAATTAACAGGAAGGAAAGGTAGCCGCTCGTACGGCGAAGATTTATACTTTCGGAGCAACGTACGGTATCGCACTCTCGTTCTCAAAGTGAAACGGCCAGGCGATCTCCTTTCAGCCGGGTTTCGCAATTGTGCATTCCGAGGTGCTCGCGATCCGATTAATCATCGATTGTCCCTCGCTTACGCGTGGATTTGTAACAGAGCGACGGAGGCGCGGGGCAGCGGGGCCATTTTCTGCCTTGAACGCGACCGGAAACCGGACGTGACGTTCAATCATTCAACGATGCTCGAGAAAGTGCCTTTATTATTTCCAAACGAGGATCAGCCTCGTTATAGAAATCCGATAAGTTCCATTCTTAACTATCCCATTCATCCTCGGCGATTTAAATAACAGCGGCAAATAAAAACTAAAAAAAAGGAGAGAAAAAGAAGAATCAAAGTTCAAGTGTGGCGTACATACTCGCCTGGAATTCTCGCGTGGGTATTAATTTTATTATAAAAGTTTCGGTATCGTAAATACCGCGAACTGTTTTCGAAACTCTACTCGGATATTGTACAGACTCTGGATCTAATTTTAGTGTTATTTGTAGAGCATCAGGTGCAATAATTTGAAAGGTGAAACCGCGACGGTGGCTTTACGCTGTTGGCTCCGTGCTCGCGAAAGTAACGCTGTTAAAGCAAACGAATGAACGAGTGCCAGTCTTCATTCATACGGTCTTTCATCCTCTGCGATTCAAGCCTCTTTGCTTTCGATCGTTATCATCGATGGATCGGTTCGTTGAACCGAGGAGCAAGGAGAAATGAGAGTGCATCGATGCAGCACCGTGCACCATCGATAATTAATATTTCCACGGGATTCGTTCAGTATCGCGAAAGGCTGCTGTTCGAAACAGAAGTAATACAGTTCGTAATATGGAATCTCGAGCGAACAGTTTTGCTTTTAATAATTTCGTACGTTACCCGTTGTAGATCTTCGCCGTTCAATTTTTATTATAAAAAGTTTGCTGCCCCGAGCGTTTGTGGAGCAGAAAGCAACGCGTTGATTTCGCCCGTGCAACTTTCGACGCCGATCGGAGCGTGTCTACAAAAAGTTTCGTGAAAATCCAACTGAATTCGCGGCTCGTTCGAGGCGCGTTACATAACGGTGTTCTCTTTAAATAAAAACGCTCGAGCAGCGAGCTCGAAAATCTCGAAATTCCTCGCCGAGGATATCGCCGAATAATTATCTGTTACGCAAACGGATCGTCGCGTAACTGGACCTGAAATTCAACCTACGGATCATCCCCAAGCGAAGATTACTTATTAATCAGCTGATTGATTGCCGCTCATTAATTATTCGGCTCGTATTTCGTGTCTCATTACATGACTTTACGGATGAATTCAGCGAGAGAAGAGTAAGGTAAATGTACCAGTGCCCAGTGCCTGAACAGTAACGCGAATTTGATTTATTTTCAAACTAAATTATTAATGTCATTAAAAAGCAAAAGGAAAGAAACAATCATTATTATAGAAAATTGAAAATCGTTAGGTAGAAATAATTATTTTGTAACACACTTCGCACGCGTAGTAGATTTCGAGAAATTTCTTAGGCTTCTGCGTTTCTTATTTATATATTATAATAATACATTAGTATAATAGTAAATAAATTTAAATTTAGTTTAAGATGCACTGGTTTACCCTTGCAAAGGTTAAACTTGCAGGAAAATTCATTTTTTTTTTAAAGAAGTATTAATATTGTGATATCTTCCACAACATTTTCTTATTTCATGATGATTTTACAAAGTAAATTAGGCGAAAACTTTGCCGCTATTCCTTAAGCCCCTTAAGATCCCGGGTATTGGTACATTTACCTTAATTAAAAAAGTTCACGTAAACATAGACTACAAACATTGCTCTCGGCAGACTAAAGCGTATCAGCCCGTTAATAATTTAACGATTACTACATTCAATTAAATTTCTCTGCTCTTAAACTAATGAAATCCTAATCCATATTGTAGATCTCTATATATACTTCCCAATATCGCATACTCATTTTGTATTCTCGTACTCCTTACTCCTAGTTTAAATACAACCTGCAATTCCAAACTTACTACTGTAATCATCCTCGAATACACATCCCGGAGTTGATATTCACAATTCTGCCCGTCACTAACGAAACATCTCGTGTAGCAAACGTGAACGAAATTCGTCGGAGAAATCGCGTTAACCTTGACCTTCGCGAATAGATCTTTCGTGGAACCGTGAAGACCGTGCTGGTGTAGCTAGTTGACCGGAAGCGGATGTGACGCGATCACGGGGCCGTTTGAAGCTACGGCAGAAGAGAAAACATCGGGATTCCGCCGATGATCCGGCGATAATGGACGTTCATCAACACCCACGGGCGAGGGGTTAGCCGCGAAAATAGAACGGGCCAAGCGTGTATTTCGAATTTCAAATTTCGAATGTAACCACGCGCTGGGCGATCTCGCCGCGGGAGGCTTCCCTTCTTCTTCTTTTTTCTCTTCATTTTTTTGCCCGTTTTGTTATCGGAATCAACGCTTCATCCGGCGAACGAACGTCCCCGAGGAACGTTCGATCGAACGTTCTCCGTGCGCGCGTAAACTCTTGGCCGGAAGCGGAAATGACGCGCGGTCAGATCGGTTAACAGCCGAATAAAAATCGCGAGATAACGCAGAACGCTGCCGGAAGTGCCCCGGTGCCGGATGTTTTTTTTTTCACCTATCGAATTGCAAACTAACTGGCTCGGTGAATGGCAGCCTCCAGATGTATTCAGCCAGACGTGAATGGCCCTCTTCCGCGTGGCACGTGATGCTTGCCCATTCGTGAATTCGTTATATTTCAGTTTTGGCAAATTTGATGGAAGTAAAGTAGTAGAAATTTAATTATAATCGCGCTTAATGTTTCTGTAGGTTCTATTATTTTTATTTAAACCTTTAGGCTTCAGAATTGCAGCTTCCTTGGATCTCTTTCCTCCGCCGTGTTTCTGGCCACGCGTATGTCAAAGCACTCCGTCAATCACCTGCCTCTGGCAGGCACGAGTGGGCTGCGCGAGCCGAGCTCCAATTCATGAATGAAGGTCTTATTAATTTACGGCTTCAGCTAACTCGAGGAAGCTTGCTTGTCGGAAATCGGGATTCGAATTTGCAGGCGGTAGTCAGGGAAACCAGGATCAGACCGAATCGAGTTAATCCTCCTTAACACGGCTGGATCTTGAGGCAGCCACCTTAATGCTTTATTTTACTCTAGTTTTCCAGTTATTTAATTACATACCTCGTGTTTTGCTTCCATAGTTGATACTGCACGCTTTCCCTTTAATGCCATTCTTGCGCGTAGTCACGTGTATTGCTGGTTCCACGATAAGTTGATACGATTAGAATTAGTTTCGTCGGTCATGGAAGTAATTCTAATAATTGAGGGAATGTTTCTTGGAGAAGTATTTGGTGTGACGGAAAGTTGGAACAGCAGAGTGAGAGTGTTCGATTTATCTCTCGTCGGTGGAGGGAACAATTACCCGCGGTAATTTCATTTCTACGAGATACCAATTTCGCTGTGACGCGGAGGAAAAGGAGCTGTGCTCAGCGACAACAGAAACTCTTGCGTTAAATTGATTTCGAGGGGCCTTGTCGAGACGTCGCTTAGTACAAGCTGTCGTACCGCGAGGAAATAACATTAACTTGCTTCCTTACGTGTTCTGCGTAGGTGTTTCCCGTGTATCTCACACCTGAAAGAGATTATGTGTGCCATATGTACGCGAGCGAGAGTGCCCAGGAAATTGAGTGTTAACAGACGTGCTTCATTTATAAAAACCAAGCTACCAGTGCAATGCCACGGCAGCGTAAATTAAGTAGCGATCGATTAACTCGTTTGAATCTCTGATAAATAATCCAGGCGAAATCGAGTGTGCACCTGAATTAAATCTGATTTAAATCTTTTACACGAGTCAACGAGTAGATTCTCAATGCTCAGTGACGCGCCCAGAGGGTGTGCCAAGGGGCCCTGGCACCCCCAAAGAGGGAGCTTTGTGAAAAGAAACGAAAACTGGATCTTATTCTTCAAATAAATTTTTACAACCCCCTAATGAATTTCATTGAACTTGCATTAAAAATATTTGTATACTTTGATCTGATGAATGTCTCGAGCTCTACACGAATATAGACTTTGACACGGAAAATAATATACTGCGTATGTACAAGAAACTTGTCAGTCAGACTCTTCAGTGATCTCTACCACTGAATCCAACAATCTCGCGATAGAATTCGAAAAGCAAGAGAACCGGAATGAATTCCAAGGTGAAGAAGGTCCACCAAAGTGAGCACTCGCCGAATGATCGGATCGATTATCCAGCGCGATGAAATTATTACGCGCGAGTGCATTGTACTTTCAGCGGGCTTCGTTTAATCGCCCCAATCGCCGGGGAGAGATTCTAGTCCAGCCTCTACTGGCCAGCACGGGGATTAGAAATTTTACGGGCGACCGAGTTAGCGGCGGGAGGGGAGATCGATAAAATCCTGGGCCAATTCAATTCGAGATCGTAACGAAATCAAAGGCTGGCAGGGGGTGTAGAAGTGGTTTGCTGCGTGTGTATCGATTGGGGACGCGGTCCGCCCACGAGACTAGCCTACATTCTAGCCCCTTGCTTCACCCTTCTCGGGCCAGCTTGTTTTCCCTCCCCGCCTGACCCCACCCTCCTGCAGCCCCCGCCGCGCCGCGGTCTCAGCCACCCCCGACCCCAGGCCTAGAGTCCTCATTCAACATTCCCTCCTCTCGGCATTCCGCTTCCCCCAGCGTCCCCCCTTTTCTTCCTGCCTTTCAATTTCTACTAGGACGTGGATGAACGGAACGAGGGAAGAGAGAGCGACGCCGAACAAGGAGATGGGTCCACGGGGAAGGCGAAACCGAGGAGCCGGATCAGCCCCGAGATATAGAATAGAATATCCAAAGGAAGACGCGAAGGTTCTTTCAATGGCTGGCTCGATGGACTCGGCGAAATCGATGGAGGAGCGGGAATCTAGGTCGATACGCGTCGATCGATCCCGCTCGTTGCGAGAACGCACGCGACTCGGCTGACCGGGCTAGCCCTCGTCCACTTTCGTTGCACCGCACAGGAGGTTCCCCGCTTCCCTTTGCATTAGTATAATGACTTGTTTTCAGAGGAGCGAGTGGAGGAAAAACACGGCAAGTGGAGGGTAGCTCTGATGCCGGAGAGCTACGCGCGATGCAGAGGTGGTGTACCTTGCAGTCGTGTATTAAGACGTGCAGCTTTCAGGTAGAAATTAAAGTGCAGGGACGTCGCATGGGGTCGTAGCTGTGCTGCAGAATGATTCGTCAAGTCGGAGGAAGGTGTCTTATCTGAATAGGGAATAGTGTCTCTGAGGAGAATATTTAGAACGGGGCAGAGTGCATGGCACTGAAACACCCTCTTGAGAACCATCAAAGTATTCTTGATACCAAGAAATTGGTTATGGATTGAAGAATTATAAAAGGGTACCCTAGGCGGAGATCCCAACTGACATGTCTATATTTTTTTGTGACGTTTTTATATGGTTTCGCATTAAAATAATGATTTATCCTTAAAATAAAACATCTTGAGTATTTATTAAGTGTTTTATTTTAAAAATATTCAAAGAAAAACACAAATATGCATAAAAGTACAATTATTGGCACACTAAAATTGGAGGATATACAGAAAGAAATAGTTAAAAACGAAGTTTAAATAGATTATTTCATTCACTATTAAATACCTATAACACTTAGTAAATCTGTATTTCAATTCCTTACTTACAACGCAAAATCCCGAACCTGAAAATTCAAAAAATTCTGAAACTTCGTGAATATGTATAGGATTTCCTCCTGATTACAACGCAATTTTTGTTTGCTGCCCAAATTCGCTCGAAGGGGGTGAAATAAACCCCTGAAAATTCGGCTATTTTCCGATTTTGTGTTATAACTCGCGAACTGTAAGAGATAGAAAAAAAGTTTCAAGACAAAAGTTACTTTACAAAATCGGAAAATAACCGGATTTTCAGGGGTCAACTACACCCCCATAGAGTGAATTTGGGCAGCAAACGAAAATTGCGTTATAATCACGAGGAAATTCCCTACTTATTCACAAAGTTTCACAAAATTTATTGAATTTCCAGGTTCATAGTGTTCCCTCGTTAGTTATAAAGCGACGAAATATACTTACCCTTTATCAAAATTTTAAGAAAACGCTTGAAACTCATCCCTTTATCCCATCGCTCCCTTAAATACATTCTTTGTGCTGTTGCCAGATGTAAAATGTAGTTCAACTACTGTAATGTCCAGTGTTCTAGTGAATGAAAAATAAGAAATTGTAAAAGGGTACTTTCTAAGCTCCCGCTTCTCAATATTTTGCTTTTTAATCAGAAGTGCCACTGATTATCGCAATGCCAGTACTACCCATACAGCACACTTCGTTGCAGCTGTATTGCAGGAACGTTGCTGCAATATTGCGTTGTTGCAGGTTGCATTGCAAAATTGTAGGAACGTTCCTGCAATATTGCCGTGCATTATTGGAGTGGCAATGATCCTACAATATTGCAACAATATTGCAAGAACGTTGCCGTGCAATGTTCCATTGGCAACGATCCTACAATATTGCAGCAATATTACAAGAACGTTGTCGTGCAATATTCCATTGGCAACGATTCTACAATATTTCTGCAATATTGCGCGCTCATCGACGCGCAATGTTCCAATGGCAACGATCCTACAATATTTCGGCAATATTGCGCGCACATCGACCTGCAATGTTCCACTGACAACGATCCTACAATATTTCGGCAATATTGCGCGCACATCGATGTGCAATGTTTCAGTGGCAACGACCCAGCAAAATTGCCTACATATTGCCGTGCAATACTGTAGTGGACATATTGTAGAAACAGTACAGCAATATTCTGAAGCAACTATGACTTTGACGAAATTTGAAATATGACGTCGAGTAGATTCTACAGCATGTTTCATTTAACTGGATATGCTAGAATTTCTCGTTGGCCGTTGAAGATATGAAAAAAGTGTTATTGTGAGAGTTGTTTGTACATGAATTTAAATTATAGAAGAGATTTGAAAATGAATTTAATTTGTTTAGATAGAGTAGATACTATATACTTTAATGTGTAAAATTATTATTATTATTATTAAACGTCTTTATTGCACAAACACGTATATACAATCAAGCAAGAGAAAAGAGAGATGAAAAGACAAATGCAAAGGTTTAGTCTAAAGACTACTTTCCAACCTAACCTAAAATGACACCGGGTTATAGTTAGAGTCCGCACCTACAGTGTTAAAAATCCCTAATAGGTTTGTCAAATGAGCCTTCGTTTTTGAATAATTTGAGTTTAAAGTTTTGCACGGTAGGAATATAAGTTCGAATACGTAAGCAATCTTATCAATCAGCGGTTGTAGCTGCGGCGGTAAAGTGTTCGTCTACGATGCTACAGGTCCTGGGTTCGAATCCTCCTGGGGTAAAAATATTTTCTATGAGAAAAAGACACACGGGCGTTGTTATACTACTACGATTCTGCACACATTCATGTCGTCGCGTCCCTCACTGCCCGAAACGTTGCGGTGGGACCATTGCTGTAAAATTTCCGAAACGTTGCGGGAATATACTCCTGCAATATTGCTAAGGCGGGCATAGGAGAGTGAACCTGCAACTTCCCTGCAATGATACGGTGCGACATTGCGATCTCGCACCGCAATATTTCCGAAGAGTTGCAGGATCATTGCCACAATTTTGCCGTTTCGTTGCAGAATCATTGCCGGAACGTTGCAGGACTACATGTTTGCAATGCTGCCGCAACATTGCAAAAATACACACCTGCGATATTGCGAAGGCGGACATAGGACTGAACCTGCAACGTCTCTGCAATGTTATGGTGCAACATTGCAATCTTGCATCGCAATATTGCAGTGACGTTGCTGCAATGTGTGGGTGCTGTGTGGGTAGTGGCCCGTAGAAACATCTCGCCCCTAAATCCCTACGATCGATAAACACCACCCTGCCGCGTTATCACCGTCTCCCCGGCGGTGGCCGCCTCCGTTCGAAACTTATTTTAAAAGGATCGCCGGCGTTTATCGATCCGCCGTAACCTTTCCACCCGTTGATTCTACGAACGCCTCGAAAACCGAATTACCCTAACGACGGCGAAATAGGTCAATAAGCGCGGCCCGAGGCTCATCAGCGCGAGCCGAACGGCCAGATTAAAACTGCCCTTGAACTATCTCTCCCTGCGCCTCTCTTTCTCTCCGTTAAAATAACGTGGGTATAGCTCTAAGAGCACCTGGTTGCCCGATGGCGGGCCGACGTGCACACGAAGGGGGCCATTTCTGACCGTGTCGGTCGGTGCGTGGTGAACCAGGGTCGAAGGGGGTGGTGGATGGCGGCGGAGTATGGTATGCAGGTACTCTGTCGAAACGGGGGTGAGGGAGGGAGGGAGGGTGTGCTCTTGGAAGGGAAGAAACAGCGACATCATCAGCGGCCGCAGCACCCCTGTCGGGCGGCGTACAGGGGATGAAGCGAGGCCGCCGACTGTGAAAGAGGGGAAGGTGGGTCGCCTAGTATCCGTGTCACGAATGCGCGCGTCTGCACTCCACCTCGCCACCCTCCACGGCCACCGAAAGAGGTGAATGCAGTTGGCCGTCATTTTGCAACCCGTTCAGACGCCATTCAGATGCGCCCGATGCAAGTGGCCGGCGTCCCGTGGATCGTTCGGCCCATTCTCGCTGACTTCGATTCACTCGGGGCTCTCGTTCAGGCATCCGACTTAGATCGGGCGAAGGATATCCGCGTTGCGTAGGTGCACGGGGATCAGACGCGGCAGGCTTCGCGACGTTCAGGATAGATACGCAGGCGAGAGAGGGTGAAGGGATTTGTAGTTAAATGGTACCGGAGGACACGCGCGACTGATGGTCACCGTCTGGTTGCTCGTGATCGCGAGGGGGTGAATCGAGGCGAGATCCGCGTGCGACGCTTTCTGAATGGACCGTCGCGGCAGTGATCGCTGTTTGAACGACTTGACACGCGACGGGCTGGGAGCGATGAATTTTTCCTCGAATAGAGGGTGCTGTGAGGAAGGACGAATAGGTACGACGTTGGGCGAAGGACAAACCGAAGAGTGCTTCGCGTGTATTTAAAGTTGAACCGGCCGTCAACTTTGGCTCGGCTCGAAGGGGTGAGTATGTTTAATTAAAATCGCGGAGCTCGGGAATGCCTGAGGTGCTCTTTGATTTGGAAAAGATAATATTAGTGCTTTTTTTTCTCTTCGATTCGAAGGTTCAAGTTCAATGTATTCAGATAAAATTGCGAGTCCCGATAGGCGGAGTCCATTGCACGCTCGCGTAGATTCCCTATGAGTCATTTCACGGCGAGACGGCTTAGCGAAATCGATTCGGCGTAGGCTAATCTACATTAGCGGAGAGACAACTCGTATCGTCCCCTGTTGAAGTGCAACCACGCGATGGTCGTGAAATATGAAGCATTCCAAGCTAATACAATTATGTATTCGCTTCATTTGCCGTAATGGGATATCTGACTCGTGCCTCTCAGCTTCTGAATAAATTATCTCCTATTCCAGTCGCACAATAACCTTCGCCATTCGCGGCGTGCTTTCTAATCAATCTTTATGCCATACAAACGCATTAATAAAAACGTTACAAGCATAAATTCGTTGCATTCGATCAATCTCTTTTCTCGGTGTATTAATTTTGGGAAAATTCCAGGCAGCAGGGGCAGAGGAAGAAGAGTCAGGAGTGATAGAGGAGAGAGAGAAGTAGTCGGAGAAAGCGCACGTCGCACGTGCTCGACGAAATAAGCATCGAGAAAATCGCCCTAGGATTATCCACTTTCCTTTTACTTTTCAACGCGTCGGGACAGCCGCTTCTCGAGACGACGGAGCCGTCTCGATTGTCTGGCAGCGCACCCTAAAAGGAGATATCAAGGTACCGCTTATGGCAGTTACGTTTATTGCCCTTAGAAACCGTTCTCGCGTAGCGCAATTTTCTTTCCCACCCACGCGAGCAGCCACGGTAACTTTAGCGATCTTCCACGCCTCATTTGAATCGTTAACTCTGCCACCTTCCGTTCACCCCCCCCCCCCCCCCGAATTTCGAGCACCCGAAGGGCAGCCAATGTCGATCGTATTTTTAAACGAGGAAAAATGCGAAGCTCCCGCGACGTGCGTAGGCACGAAAATCGGCTAAGCTTGTCGACCATGTCCCGAACGAATTCAATGTTTCCCGAAGGAAACAATGGGACCTTCGACGGTCGATTTTCAAAAGCGCTGCATCACCGTTCAGCGCAAGTGCCGTTCGCGGCCAATGACTCGCGATGAATAACGAAGGCTTTATAGTAAACGTTAAACGAGCTTTCATTGAGCACTCACTGAACTTTGTAGATGCGCCTACCCAGTCATCCGAACGGCGAAATCCTTTGACTGGCAATCTACCTCGTTACACGACGATAATTTATAGGGTGATTCGAGATAAATGCACGTAGCGGCGACGTACGAAAAAGGGTTTTAATTAATGTAAAACGGATTCTGGGTAATCACAGAATTCGTGATATTTATAATAGCGAGTAATGAGGTGCTCAATCAATACAGAGTGTTTCGAAATTTTTAAGGTTTATACTACTCATTTATAAGTTAAGAAGAGTATTAATAGACGTAGTGCTGAAATTAATTCTTATTCAAATATGAACCATTGAAGCTAAAAATTTAGAAATCCACACGTATCTATTTCACAACGAAGAAGTGAAATTTATTTTTGAATGAGAGAAAATTACAAAAATTCCGGCTTCAGAGATACGTACCTTGTTATTCGTTAAAACAAGCATTATACGGTTTGAAACCTTACAACTGTTGCAAAAGAATCTGGAAAAAGAAATAAATAGAATATATTCTGCTTAAAAATACACCCGCAGACATTTTGAATTCTGCAAACTGATCGAACTCTACGATCGATTTCTATTTACAAAGGGTCGTGAGGGAGCAAAAACTTTTTCTGACCGGAGTTCTCTCCCTTGGGTAAAGTTTAGGCAAAAAGCTCTTGCAAAGGAGCCAGGCAACGCCCACGCGATCCAAGTTCGAATGCCAATCGACGGGAGCGTAATTTTACGCGAGTGCGTGTCTGGCTGCGTGCGCCCTACGAAAGCTCACAAGCTCCCTCAGAAGGGTGAATGGAGCCTCTAATTTAGTCAGTGCCACGGCCGTCCTACGATTCGTGCAGATCCACGCTCGCGTACACCGTCGTACAATTTCGTCCCGTGCGAGAGGCTAAAACAGTTGTGCTTCGTCACTGATTTCCCTTTACAACTAATGTCGATTTAAATAAACAGTGTCGTGATTTAGATACTTATACCATAGAGACGTAGAAATCCATTGAGAAACATTTCGCGAGAATTTAAGAGACTGTAATAAAACAACTGAAGTGATCCGTTTCTAATAATCGTCGATGAACGATTCTAAAATTTGGAATATTTTATATCGTTCATCGGAGCGTTTATTTCTATTCTTACGCGACGCTAAAAATATACCAACGTAGCCAGCTATCGTCGATTCGTGTATTATTGATTACTTTGGCTAATGCAAGTGGTATAATCGACTCATCGAGTGTTGAGTGCTGTTAAACTGTGCGTCGCGTGGCTTTTCAAATAAAACTCCCAGCGATACCCGCTCGGAATACATTTATACGGTCGATTGCGCAACGAGCGAGCCAATATTTGTGCGTGCCGGGAGAATCGCGTCGGCCACGTTCGAACAAACGAATTCACGAATTTATAGATGGCGGGGACACATGGGAGATTCAGAGATTCGGCTCTGCTACGGTGGCTATTGATTTTTCAGCCGCTGCCACAACAATGATAGCCGGTTAGCATTGTCGAGTGACAGGCATCGGTAGGCAACGAGCAGCTTACTAGCTTCAGAGAAACGAGAGTTCATTGAACGTCAGCTGCGAGAAGCACAGTCCAAGTATTGTATAACGTGGCCGATCGCTACGCCGTGCGACCGATGAAGAACATTACCGCGAAAAAATTATGTAACACCATGGCCATCCGAGGCACCGAACTGTGAAAGCGTGGCACTATCCATTCACTAACGTTTCCCATTCCCCGCGCCGGTGTCGTATCAAGAATATTCACGGAAGAACACGCTTCGCGCCGCAACCACCTCAACTGGCCATCGATTAAATATTAAAGTCGAGGCGATATTCAAGAAGGCCCGACGAACTATCGAGCGAAAGAAACAGCGGGAGCTCGATGGGGAAATAAAGCGCATTACAATTTCAACGATGTCTGGCCGTGGAGATTTAAAATTCGATGGATGTTATTCGCGAGGCGAGCAGATAGGCGGAATATAAACAGAACAAGAGTATATTCGACGGAGCGAATATTGGATGTCGGGCATATGGCAGGGATGAATGGCCAGCATCCGGCTTTCTGAATCACCGAGATATTCTTGAGAAATGCGTAAGCCACGTGGCTAGACTTTCGTCCAGTCGAACATTGTTTTTCGAGACTCCAGTCGGCGGAACAAGGGAAACGAGAGGAGAACTAGAGCGAGCGGCATGGGATCGCTAAACATGAGCGGGATCATGTAAATACGGTGCTTCGCATCATGAATCAGTCGAGAGATAAGCGAAGAGGGTTTCGTCATTGGCTGTATATTAATCGGACGGCGTCGGGCGTTTGAAAAAGACGGCGAGGAGCTGCGGTCGTTTTACAATTTCTGGATGGAAAAGTACACGGGCCTGTGTACTTGCGCAAACATGAGGCAGTGCTTCGACGATATTTTAGTACATGGTAATTCGAGCTCGCCCGAAGGACAATGCTAACGATTTTCAAGCCTTCCTTTTCTTCTTTTCGCCAGTAACTTTTAATTTCATTGCGCGCGGCTACGGAGTGATTCACCTCCCCCCCGGGATGCGTCAGCGCAACGTTCAAATGTTTCTTTTAACGTTAACCACCGTGACGGCTATCCGTGACCCACAAACGTCCCTACAATTGGACGATGATAAAACGCGCACGTGCATAGTCAGTTGCAAGTTTAATCCTCCGAATAGATCTTCTTACTCGAATAATTTACGATCACCCAGAATATTCTAAAGTATTTAAAAAGTGACAAATTCCTTTCAACCAATCTTTCGTTAAGATCTCTACGTTTGTCAACAACTTTGCGACTCACTGTGTCCGTTCCTCTATTTGCCCAATACCAAACAAGTACCCAATTCGCCTATCTGACGAACGAGGATACGCAAAGATTGCCCCGTGCAACGCGACGCCGAGAAATGTTTCGATACAGGCGCGGCGAAGATACGTTGCTTCCGGTGGCTCCGGTGGCATTGGCGGTGCGCGCGAGACGAGCAGCTCCGTCGAAATAAATGAATCGCAACGCGACGCGCATTCGTTGCCCGAAACGGAATAACCTTCTGCGCTCGGGCTCAATGGGCAAACGTAAAACTTGATTCCGAATGCGCTTTACTATCATTAGTTGCACGTGCTTCCCTTTCATTCACCTTGAGTCCCTCCCGCCGAATTGCCGGCGGAACGGCTAAACCGCAGCCCCGATTGGCCGCCGTTGTCGTGCCGATGGGCGCCGATTGGCCGGTTATTTCCTCCCCGTGCGCGTAACCGAGCGCAAGGCCGAGCCGCTCCGAAGCCCAGGTCAGGGTACACGAACGGGCCGTTCGGAACGGCGTCTTCGGCAGTTCGAACCAGAGGCTTGCGCAGTCGAGACCGCCTGGCCACTGCTGACAGTGCTAGCGACACATATACAAACCAGAAACATGGCTGTTTACACGTCCACGCAGCCGCTACATTCAAATCGCAAGCGAGACTCCACGCTGGACAGCTCGATCGTCCTCGTGCTCCTCGTGTACGTGCTTCTAGCGAAAGGTATCGATCGAACCCGTCAATGGTGCTGGTACTTTCCTCCGTCGATCTTCCCATTCGTGATACGTGCACGCTGGCGGCCGTCACGCATACACTTACACACGCTCCCGCAAACAGGATGTAGTTTGTTCGTGTGTTCCTCGTTTTCGTGTTGTGCGACGTGAACGGCGGACGCGTGTGCACACGCCCCCGTGGCACGGCCGTGTCCGTGTGACTGGAACGACGACTATTCATCCCACTTGTCACATGCACTCCTCTCATTGGCGTACACGCGCTCTCCATCTGCCCGTCCACTCTGTCCACCGTTCCCCGCTTCTGAATCTCCTCGGTGCCCGCCGTTCATAAAGCTAACGCGCGATGTTTACTTCCTGTGCAAACGCACGGCACCCGTTTCCTCTGGTCTCCGTGGATTCCGTTCCGACGGTTAGAATTCTGATCGGTACCGGCGTCAAGTGGAACGCGTTGCCCGACGGTGGACGTGTAATCTCACGGGGGCTCGTACGAGACGTGCAATTCTCTATCTGTTCGGTAGATTTCGGTTTAATTATATCCTCTTCGTTACACGTGCCGCGTGTGCTTGCGTGTTGCGACATCTTCGCGAATTCTTGCCGTAAAATTCGGACCCGCGTTACGCTACTTTTCCAACGAATATTCCGTTTTATTGTATTTAATTAGCTCCATTGTGTAAGCTGCTAAAGATCTCCTGCGCGAATCGGGTAGTTCTTGGTATTTAACGCGTACTCGAATTATCGATACAAACGTAAATGACGAATAGATTTTATGAAAAGAAAAGTTTGATTATACGTAAGTCCGAAATATAATGGTTTTAGGGATATTCAGTTTTTATAGAATTGCTTATGACTAATGTAGAATAACGTATGTATATTTTGAAAGTTCTGTGTGTCAACAACTGTAGCAGGCGACCTTGGATCGATGTCTTGTTATGGATCAGTTTAATTTACGTTCTCGGTAAAAGCAAGCAGTGTTAAAGACCGAGTATATTAAAAACAATTTATGGACTTATATTTAGTAGATTTCCTTTCGTAAATTTATATTTCAAGTCTACCAGCATGCACAGTCATCTGTAACGTTCGTCCGACTTTTGTTGCAGGCGGTACGAGTACTCCCTTGACTAATCACTATGTAAATGACGCAAACTATTATGACATTTCGAGCAATGATGACAATTCAGATTCATTGGAGAAGTTTTACTTAATTACCGAACAGAGGTGGCATACGGACACAGTGCTGCCCATCCCCTTATTGCCATCTACCGAGGGAATGTCTGCTCGATCTCATCATAGGTATATCATTAAAGCTTTCCGTTCGACACGTGGTCGCCACTCGTGGGAAGTTATATTAAATGCGAATTCGTCGTGGACAGGATCCCGCAGTCCATAACGGGACTGGATGATGCTGGAATGGATTTGCAAGCAGCTCAACTTAGTACCCGTGGAGGACAGGAGGTGCACACCGCCGCGACTTTATCATGGCTAGACTGGCAATTACCCCTCTTCGTAGCCCTCTGCGCCATCGCTGGCGCTATTCTCTTTACATTCTTGGTTAGCTTTCGTTCTTAAAGACTTCTGTGTCTCTTGTAAAAGACAGTAATATTAAGACATGTATTTGCCCGCAGGTTTTGTTATGGCTACGGAAACAAATGTCGCGTGAAAAGGATACAGAGGATGGCGATAGGAGAGGTCTGGTAGAGGAAGGTACTGTGTGCCACGCAGAAAAGCCTAGCAAAGCTACAAAATCATCGTTCGAAGGTCAATGGATTCATCAGCCAACGGTAAAGTCATCTGTGTCTGTACAGTCTGTCCGACCGGTTATTCAAGCTACTGGCTTGCCAGAGGTACTTCCCTCAAACTTTAATACGATTCAGAACATCGCGGAAAAGGGGCAGCAAAGTCATTGAGCTTTTTCGCGTTCGCAGGTAATGTCAGTGGCGACGCCAGAACGCAGACCCGAGCCTATACGTATAAAAGCTAAAGGGTTACTAGAACGGCGTGGTTCAAGTGCAAGTTTGACTATAGAATTGGCACCACCTCCAGAGAGCCCGCCGCATATAGTTACGCCCACTCGTGAATGCACCGCGGAAGAATTTCTGCTGAGTGCGGGAAACGTTCTGTCGAAATCTCAACTTAAGAAGGCTATCAGCGACCCGGCATCGTTGCACAAAGAGTTCTGGGAAGTTCCACTTAACTTGCCCGAGAAACTGGACATTTGCGGGTCCGGGGTGAAGAATAGATACTGCTCCGTGCTGCCGAACCCACAATCGAGAGTGATTCTACCGTGTTCCTCCGATGATCCTCTTTCTAGCTACATAAACGCTAACTATATTCGGGTATATACGCGACGAAGTGAAATTTCCGACGAACAGGCGTCTTAATTACTACGTATCTAACGAAGCAATCGTTCCGTCTAATAGGGCTACGATGGAGAAGACGCTCGCTATATCGCAACGCAGGGACCATTAGCTCATACAGTGGCAGACTTCTGGGAAATGGTCTGGGCAGAGAAAGTTCCCGCAGTTGTTATGATGACAAAACTACACGAAGCCGCCAAGACAAAATGCGAACCATATTTCCCACTGGATATGAACAGCCGCGTGCAAGCTGGACCTTTTACTGTCGTCGTTACGTCTATCGATACCAGAGACGGCTACACTGTCCGAGATTTAGAACTCAGGCACGAAACAGACAGAAGACAGGTGCAGCACTATTGGTAATTAGCATTAGATTCGTCATCTCACTCAAGATCTTTCCCATCATACTCGATATTGTTAAATTAATTAATGACTACAGGTACGATTCATGGCCGGACCATGCTGTGCCTCAAGCTGCGGACACTCTCGTTAGCCTGGCCGCAGAAATAAATTCCCTGCCAGGTCCGGTCGTTGTCCATTGTAGCGCGGGAATTGGGCGGACTGGATGTTTCATAGCTTTAGCGACGGGGATGATACAGTTGTTAAGAGACGGAAATGTGGACGTTTTGGGGATTTTATGTCAAATGAGGTACGAAACATTTGCGGAATATAGATTATTAATGAGCGAGATGTACTTAAACACCATCTGTTTCAGGTATGACAGAGGAGGTATGGTTCAAACATCGGAACAGTACGAGTTCGTTCATCGAGCACTGTGCCTGTACGAACAAACGCTCGACTGTGGCAAATCGACGAGCTCAGGGGACTGACGTGGCTGAGCCGTCTGTGGGAATTGATACAGAGTTCACTGAGAAGAAACTTCACCTGTGAAAGTTACTACAGGAAGGCTTGCGAAACGATTGCGAGGTATTGTCTGCAACATATTACTTCGTCCAGGCACGAATATCTCTGCCGCGGAAGGAACACTATGAAGAGAATCTCAATTACAATTCGAACGGACGTCTCATCTGTTTTCACCTGTTCGAAGATGAGTTATGTCTCACTTAACAAGCTGCCATTTCTATACTGCCATGACGAACCGTTGACAATTAATATCAGTCACAAAGCTCAAGAGAGAGAGAGAGAGAGAGAACATACGTCTCTGATGAAAGAGTTATTCTTAAACGGAATTAAATTGCTCGACGAGGCGGAAGGATTACTTCGCGATGGCTTGCGAAGTGGAAGATCAGGGTTTGACTAAACGTCGATCGGGATTTTTATGCATTCTCTGTGTGTCAGAAACTTAGATTTGTCAGTTATAAACAGTTTGCGATTATAGTACTGTCGGAACCTTGTACTTTCTACGATGTGAGCAATTTCTCCTTAGCTTCTTGATGCAGCAAAGTACATATTGCAAAACTGCCCAATATATACATATATATATACATACATACATATACAAACACATATATATGTATACAGTTACAGAAATTAATACTAAACGGGATTAAATGTTTGATTAAAAGTGATATCTAATGCTGAATACAGAAAGGCAGATTAAATTGTTATGAAATCGGGACCCAGATCAATTGAATATTTTTATCCTATTTGTAGTTCCTAGTTAATTTCGCAGTCTAACGTACACAATGATTTCCATGACTTTTAATTACTTTATCGACAAAGACTGAACGCAGGTAGTACAATACGTTTATCATATAAGTTATAACTCTAACTAGAAAATAATGTGCTTCTGTAACGCAAAGCAAAATTCATGACTAATATGACTGTTGTAAGACGAGTAGTTTCACTTAAATGAAAATTATTGGGAGTAGCGAATCGTAGGGTGGATTCATTTATCTAAAGCTTATCGATACCGATCGATTCCCGATGTAGCAAATGAAGATTAAACTCGCCGAATAGCATTTCCTCCAAGTATTACGTACAAAACAGTAATTATTTATTCTGTTTGCTACGAATCTCATTAATTAGCAGGGAAAGGAAAAGCGAAGGAACCGCTGCTTCTGTATGTGACCAGTGATTGGTTCGCTTGTTGAAAGATTAGTCTGTAGCTGACAATAAGTGCGCTTTAAGTCTCTAAGGAAATTAAGATGGAAATGAAATTCGATACGCGCGAATGGCAAAAGTTGAGCAGCTACATTTTTCGACTAGGACTTTATCGACTGAGGAAATGCGTTTTATTCGACTATGGATTCTAACATTGTAACAATACCAAAGTCACCAGTATTTACTCAGCACTGCGCACCATAAAACGGTATAGCGCAGGCTCTTTAAAACTTGCGACGATTAACAACTATTGTTTCAACGTTGATTCAGGGTTTTTTTTGTACTAGTTCCCATCGAATTCCGATGTAATGTATTCCATTAGGCTATGCGTTTCGATTTCGAGCTATCTTAAACTATTTTGGCAATATCTTAGAATGGATGTGCCGTAGCGAAGTCAGATGTTATTTCAGACAAGATCAGTCTGTTCACCTCATTAACTGTGTTGTAAGCATGTTTCATTCGAGTTTATCGATACGACGCCTCAAAGTTCTTCTATCTTGCGGGCTGTATGAGCGTGAATTTTGTGCGAAAGATTGTGATATGTATACATATATAATATCATATATACTTGTACATACATTGTACAGAGAGCAAAATATATTTAAGAGAGTATGTATTTGTGTAAGCATACTGAGAGTAAATTATTTATGAATATGTAAAGCCTTAAGCAACGTTTAATGTAAACGTATTAATAATATAACAATAATAATAATTTAGAAGCCCTTTGGTGTTCAATTGTACTTATGTGACGTAATAAATGTTTATAGTACCCATGTAATATTTATGTGTACTTTCTGTATCTTGCATACTATCTTGTACTCGGTTTTATAAATGAGCAGGTACCTTGATACTGATATTATTTCGGAAGTGTTATAACATATATCTCGTATCTCCCAATAAACTTTCCTTCTTTATGCGAATTAATTTCAACATACTGTAGTTGCTTCCCGTTAATCATTGGACCAACGGTAATTACGAAAAGTACACCATACATATGTCATACGTACAATAAACATTGCAACAATAAAGAGATCAATAAATCAGTTACCTATCCCATTAGAGATGAGAGAAAACACGGTGGTACGAGTGAGCGAAGAATCCTTTTCGTTCGGAATAGTAGATCCCCTGGTTTCGATTTACCGCGTAAATTGCAGCTCGAGGCAGCCATCTTGTGAAGCAAAAGGTCCTCCTCGGCAGCAGGCAAAGTTTTTTCCAGATTGCAATGCTGCACCGCACTGACCACCGCGACTTCATAGCTGAAACGCTACGCGGGGACATCTATTTTAATATTTACGCAACGAACGACGGATTGGTCGAGTTTTTACCGCGTAACGCGAGATGTTATCGCGAGCCGAGTATAGGCGCGCGTCTTTCAAATTCCCCTCGGCGGCGACAGAAGCAGCGTGCGTCACGTGACCCCCTCGTTCTCGCCGCGACATGCACGGGGCGCGTTTGCATGTATTACATTCCGCGCGCGTGTGGTGTCGGCACGGAACTGAAGTTTAGTCCGCGCCTCGGGATTCTACACGGCTACACTGGTGTGGCGAGCCAGCCGCGGATAGTTAGACGGAGAAATCGTGTTTCTGCGGAGGGAATAAAAAAGAAAAAAAGGCCGCGAGAGAAAAGTCGACGAGCCCGTCGATTGTGTTGCGCGTTTCCGTCGATACGGGGACGGATCCTTAATCCTAGCGATGGTCTCGTTCACCGTGCCGATCCCCGTCGTCGATCGCTGGTAGATCGGGTGTCGCTGCACTCGAAGGTACGGGGAAACGTACAAGTGGCCGCGCGGAAGTAGCGTACGACCGTGGACGCGTATCGTTCGTGGATTTTCGGCGGAAAGAAAGGGACAGGTTAAACGAGGGAAACGTACAGTGCCCCGGAGGAAGAGGGAAGGAGGCAGGCAGAGCTGCAGGACAGAGAGAAAAACGGAAGAGAGTTACATTAAACGTTGCGTACTATGTGGGACGTCGCGTCGAGTGACATCGTAGCCTGGAGACAAAATGGGGCCCGTTGATCGGGCCCGGAACATCTCAGGGGTCCGATTATCGACGGAGGTATGGATGTCATCGGGGACGGGGACGAGCAAACCCTCCAGGCGATTCTCGGTGAGTAAAGACGCTGTTATATGCGTAGCGTTTGGTCCAGGAGGACGTAAGCCGTGGTTACGTTCACCCGCAAAGCGGTTCGCGACCACGATTGACAAGCGTGACAGCTACCGAGTGTCGCGAATCGGTCGTGGCTCGCCATACCTTCGCAACGTTTGCTTCGGTTACTCCGCGTTCCCCGTCCATTGACCTTTAAACGCACCGGACACGGCTGATCGTGCGTTTTCGCGTTTCGGCCTCTTTGCCACGAGCGTACGACGGGATAAACGGCGTTATCCTGCTCCACTTCGAACTTGTTCCTGTTGCGCGCGTCCTCTCCTTTTCCGGTGGGACGTTCTGGCCAGGATTTAGCCAGCGAGCCGAATCGGGAGTAGAAAACCATCCAGTATAAACACACTCTTATAAAACGAAGAGAATCACGTCCCCGATGCTCGCTTCTTGACATTCGTAGTGGTGCATCTCGTCACGTGTAGCGGTTTCACCAATCGAGTAGTAACGTCCTCGAAGCGACACTTGTGTGAGATGAGATCCAGTGTCCCCTAGATTCGAGAAATTCTAATGCCTTGAGTTATCTTTTAGTAGAAAGTAATGGACCAGTAGAATCTGATATTCTAGAATCAGAAAACCAGTACCTAGCTCAATTTTTAGTGCGTTCTCCTTGCGAACCATAATGTTGGCTGAGTAAACGGGTAATTGTATTTATATTAGAATTTAAGGAGCAGTAGATCTGTCAAAGTGGCGACGCAGTAAGGTCGACCCAAGTTTGGTTGCACGATATAGTTCTGCTTTCGCAATGCCCACGATCGGAGGCTCGGGGATCGTAGCCACTTTGCTAGGATCATTCATTAATTTCTCTTGAATCGACGTGAATGTTGGCAAAATCCTTAGCTCGCTCTGATTGATCTCCGATGGAGAGCCGAGCGCGCCTACGTGGATACATTTACCCTACTTTTGCCTTGACTGTGCGCCTCCCCTCCACGCTCGCGGAAAAACCGCCTTCGCATACCTGTTACACGTTCGGCTCAGTGCATCGCGCTGCATCATTTCTTGCCATTATTCGGCCGCTGGTATGCAGATTGCGGTAGCACCTTCCATTTGCAGCGAGAACGCGGGGGAAAAAAGGCTAAATCGACTCGTTTCCCCGACGTTACATGCCTCCTTTACCAGACGCTCGATTCGCTGACACTGGAAGTTACTCAAGACGGAAGACCTATTAAAATTGTATGTAGCGATCATTCCAGGCCGGCGGGAACGTGGATCGAGGACTAATAGATTTTAAATACGTGCAAGCTATTCGGACCGATATGCTGGAACACAGAACCGGGACCGTTTCGTATGTAAATTAGGATTGTTCGTATATAATTATTGCAGTAGGAATTCCCGCGTGCATCGAGATCCAGCAGATCTCGCGCTTACCGTGAATCAGATTCGCTATTTCCATTTTTAGAGGCAGCGCCGATAAGAGGACACGGGTATTAAATTAAGATACGCGTAGCTTGACGCGCGCGACGGGTGTTTAATATACGGTGGTCATGTTTGGGGGGGAAGATTTTCGGTAAACGTTGATTCGTCGCTGGCGAACGCGCGTAACAGCACGTCGGAGTATTTTTCATTCGTCGAAACGTATCCGTGGTTCCCCACCGCGGCTGTAGCTACCTTTTTCTGAATACCCACGGCTGAAGCTGGTCTTCCGCGTCGGGTGCATTCACCTGCAACGAGTGCACTGTAGCATTCTTTATCTGGGTCGGAGGTTGCGATGTAATGCCAGATTCTCTCCGTTTAACTTGATCTTTCCGTGCACGTTTACTGGGAAAGTTATACACACGTACGCGCGGCTTGTTTATTCGATTACTTTGAATTATTCGCTGGCGGATCGACGCGATTAAACGCGCCGGACAAGCTCAAGAAACTCGCCCGCCTATGTTTAACTCCTTTCGTCGAGGTAACGATTAAAATCATTGGAAGACCTCGCGTTGCGAGGCTGTTGCCAAATGAACATTGAAAATATTAGCCTTCTTGCTTGAGCGGGTAATCTTTCCGAGCAGTGGGATTGCTTAAGTTGTTTGTTTCCTCGCCGACTGCTCGAGATTGTGAAATTCATCGTTGAAAGGAATCGAAGGATCGCCTATTACGTTCCACTGTATCGTTCAATAGAATATTCAATTTCCTTCGTCTCTGGGAGTCGGCTAGTTCTCCTTCAACCGTCTAGAGGCGTGATCCAAGTCTCCAGTGGGTTGTTTTGGAAGATACTCGCTTCGCTGCGCGAACATTTTTCAATAACTCATCACCTAAGTCGCCTGTGTGATCGTCTAACAACTCCAAGCACTGTAGCTTTCCAGTTGATTATTCCGCTAACCATCCGCGGCTGAAAGATGAAGAAACTGAGCGGAATCAAAGAAACGTTCGCTAATTGCAACCAACCGAAACACTAATCTTGATTTCTTAAGATCACCATGTATCGCATCAATTTCGCATTCGGTGGGTTCCCTCGATAAAATCCGAGCAATTAGCCAAAGTTTTGAAACGTAATTACGATCATCGTCGTCCTCCAGATGCGGGCTAGAATGCTCTCGAGGCACTGCCGCGTTTCTTTGCACTCTGCCAACAATTCCAGTACAATTCTCTCTCTTCTAGCCGGCAGGCCGACAGTGAAAGTCGCGTTGGTGAACGTGCTTTTCCGTTTATACGAAATTAACGGCTCGGATACGATACTACGGCGTAACCCGTGCCGCGTGTACCGCTGCGAGCGTTACACACTTACGTTCACTTTTGCTCGTCATCCTCGTCGCCATCATCGCCTGTCCGTTAACATTTCTTTCCAATCACTGCACTTCAACTTCCCCTCGAATTTCTAGCAGCACCTATGGCCCGTTCCCTAGCCAGTGCCCTGTTTTCGGCGCGCTCCGCGCGCGGGTCTCGTCCGCCGAGCACGTCCGCGATCCAGCGATCATTCTGCATCGGCGTGAAAGCTAGAGGAAGCGGAGAATTGCTTCGGAACGTCGCTTAATAAAATTAGTGCGCCGGCGTTAAATATAGAGGCGAACTTTCCTCCTCGTCACTAATTAATTCGCCGCGCTAAATTATGCAAGCTCGCTCGAGTCTTGCGTGATCTAGAGTTCCAGCGAGTGGCATGGTATAACGGTTGAGCCGTCGAGTCTGGACCACGGTCTTCGTTCAGATTCAATATTTATCTAGCATCGGGAATCTTGATATTGTAGGGGTTGAAGGAAACATATCAGGTATGGGGCGCAATGAGTGTCGTTTCTAGACTCTAACATTGTGTTGTAGACCATACAACGGGGGTGGGTACCAAAAGAGTCCATTGTTCTCAGTTGCCAGCGTTGTCAGCCACCTAACAGTAACGCCTCGATACTAGATCACCAAGCAAACCTCGAGGCTACTCGCTTCTATTATCCCAAAGTGAAAAGTCTACTTTATGCTGTACCTACAAGTAGGGGAAACCGGGGCAAAGTGACACGAAAAAAATTTGAAGTCGAATAAAATTTTTCCTTTTCAATAAAAATGTTTGGAAATAGATTTATAATATAATTAAAACATTACTATTGATAAATGACGAATAGCAATATTTAAAATAAACTTAGGGTATATAAAAATTCAACTTGAAAGAAATGATGCAAGAGATATTACTTTACCCCATGTATGGGGTAAAGTGAACTCCTATCCGGGGTAAAGTGAGGTGCAACAAAATAAGAACTTTAATTAAGGATATAGGTAAATATCAACCCATTGCGCTGGAATGACCTGTGTAGCACGGCAGTTCTGGCTTGTTTGCACCGTTCTTGCCAAAAACTGTGGCAGATTTTTCATTTTTGTTGAGGTTAGTTTCTGTTCCACCACGCCGCGTGGTTTTCTAGTCAGCTGACAGGTTAATTGGTTCTTAGCAGCCATTTGCAGCTCGGTTTACCCCGGCCACTTTACCCCGAATATGTACCCAGTGGAAAATTAATTATTTAACAATGTTAGGATTAATGTTTTCTCAAACGCGTGTACATGTATGTTTATAAGCTTGTTGTAAACACGCAGAAAAAATTTGGAGTTAAATAATACATTTAAGACTCATTTATCCAAAATGCTAAATTAGAAAAGAAAACCAATTGGAAGTTTCTACAACTTCATTTATAATTTTTTAAATGAATTTCCATTTTTCGATATCTGAATGTGCATAATTATCATTGCGGTATTACACACATTTATTACATCACCAAAATTTGTAAATATATTCTATTGTTAAAGAATAAATTAAGAAAGCTCATTTTACACCAATGTTCACTTTGCCTCGGTCTCCCCTATCCGGAGACAGATACCAAGGAGTTCTGAGGCCGTAGGCTGTCGACATTAAACTTACAACCATTTTATACCTCCAGTTGCTCGCACGACGTCCCTACATCTGTTCCGCCAGCGGCATAATCTTTTCTCCAGGAAAATTACGATAGATCATGAAGCTCTCGCCGTGTGTACAATGTCGAAAGCGGCTTTCCTGATTTGGACGCCGCTTATCAGCAGTCCGCGCAGAACCGCGTAACGACGCAAAATGAGCGTTAATGACAACGTGCCTGTACACGTGCACACGTACACGGTGGGATGCAGCGCCTGTGCAGCACCGCGCGCGGTCGCGTGCACCAGCGTCATCGGCTCCGCGCGCAGAAAGACAGGGGCGATCGGCGCGTTTCAAAACGCTTCGATTTTTCGAGTTCCATGCGAACGCGCGTTATGAAACGTCCTCTCTGCGCTGAATAAATAATGGGCCTCTACGCGGAAACCCAGCGAGCGAGAGCAGCCTGGACGGCCGTAGGCACATATTAATTGGGAGAAAACCAAGTTCGATGCTCCGTTTCGGTGTTTAGAAGTCAGCCTAGCTGACGTCTTGTGGGCTTCATGGAATCGGGCCTCGTTCATCTTTTTAAGCGTGTATGCCTCTGCGCAGATGCTGCGCGGATGGAGAGAAACGAATTCTGTGTGGGAATGTTAGTAATAATTGATATTTTTCCAACTCCTCGGTTGGCATGGGTGTGGAGTACACTACTTAGCAGAGTGAGCATAAATTTATAACGATCGGCGCAGCATAAAGTGCGACTGGGTTCAAGTTGTGTGTACAAGACTCGCGCCGGTCCCTTTATCGTGGAAAAGAAAAGGAGCAGCCAAGGCTAGCTCGAGACTTCTCGTACACGATGTATGGAAAACGTTTTACACCAGAAGCCATAACTGTAAACCGGTTGCTAAACGGGAGAATAAACATCAGTACCTCGTACGATTTTGTGTTACGCTCCTCGGCTTGAGCTAAGTCATCGGGGCTGTTTGTTTGACTTAAGAACGAAGATCCTTGGCGTTATTGAACGAGAGGGGATTTCGATAATATTACAGCGAATTTGCAGGTACCTATATACATACTAGTGTTGTAGCAAAAAATATGGAAAATTTCGATCTTTTACAGGTTACTGAATACTCCGAATGAATAATTCCATTCTGCGCGTCAATGCTTTGAGAACTCCAGCGTTGTATCGCAGTCTTATTCGTTACTTTAAAGAAAAGTAGAGAACGGAGCTTTTGTAACTAGTAAGAGAGGTCTCTTAGTTCCAAAGTAGGTACTTTGGTCGTGTTAAAATCCTCGAATATAAGGAAAGGGTATTGACAAACTGGAGGTGATTAAGAATTTATAGGCATCTCGATCTTCTTTACATATCAGGTTCCTCCTTTTTTGAGTACTAAAGACGATTAATAATAATAATAATAATAATAATAATAATAATCATAATAATAATAATAATAATAATAATAATAATAATAATAATAATAATAATAATAATAATAATAATAATAATAATTCGCTCAGGTATCTATTCGTCTTCAAGTTTTTAACATTGTTGCACTCCAAATTTGAGTAACTACTCCAATCGAGCGCAGTTGCTTTTATTTTGTCCCGAGTAGAATCGTTCGCTTTCATAGATTGCTTTAGACTTGCTCGACGCTTAAGTGTTTATAGCGAATGAAAAGCTATGTACGCGCGAAACGCACGATGAACGATAATCAGGGCCATTTATCGATCAGACGAATATCCTCCTACATTTCCGTTCTTCCGCGGATGAGAGCATCTGTCGCTCTAGATTCACCTTCGTCGAATTTGTCTATAAATAGGAACGAATGGTAGGTAAGCCGTACCGGTAGCACTAGTTTATTATACTCCATATAGTAATGGCGGCCATAAATTGCAACAAACGGTGTCGTCACGAGAGCCAATTTACTACTTGCTACTTGCGCCCTTGCGTCTCTGCGAGCGCGTCACCTTTCGTTCCCGATGTTGTTCCTAAAATTAACGCCGATCGACGAAAAACAATCAGAATGCTTTCCAGACTTTATTGGCAATCGACGATGCGAAGTATTTGCTGAAACATTTCAAGGACACACGAACGAAAGTAAACTGCAGTTTCACGCTCGTTTCTCGAAAGAGGAATATAGCTATTTTGGATGTCAGACTAACAAGGGAAGATCCTTAACCCGGAAATTCGAAAAATTCTGAAACTTTGTGAATATGTAGGGAATCTCCTCCTGATTACAACGCAATTTTTGTTTGCTGCCCAAATTCACTCTGAGGGGGTGTAATTGACCGCTGAAAATCCGGTTATTTTCTGAGTTTGTGTTATAATTCGTGAACTGTAAAATAATTTTTTCACCAAATGAGAGATCTAATTAAAAGAAGTAACTTTTGTCTTGAAACTTTTTCCTATCTCTTACAGTTCGCGAGTTATAACACAAAATCTGAAAATAACCGAATTTTCAGGGGTTAATTTCACCCCCTTCGAGTGAATTTGGGCAGCAAACAAAAATTGCGTTGTAAGCAGGAAGAAATCCTCTACATATTCACAAAGTTTCAGAATTTTTTGGATTTTCGGGATCTTCTCTTGTGAGCAGCCTATACCCCTTCGCATTCTTCATACCTCTTTTCATACATTGCATGTGTCAATGTACAAATACACATAAACTACTCCAATACTGTTGCTGGGAACTTTGCAAGTTGCTTTAGCACTGTTTGCTTTTTAAGGGGATGTCCTGGTCTAGAGCCTATAAGAATAAGTGATCTTTAAGAATTAATTAAAGGGAAAATGCTACGTATAATTCAATGGGACTTTTTGCAGTGTATTAAGGATGTCTTATGCTATAGAAATATATATAAATTGTTGTAATTAAATCATTGCAGACATAATTGGGCAGCCGTTAAAGTCGAAGCGTCAAAAAATTCATCCAAAACGATGGAACTTGTAGCACCTAAATCATTGGTCTGAAATAAAAAACAATGCCAGATTATTAAAGGGAATGAATCTTCCTACTGGACATACCATTAAAAATGACAAAAAATGACAGTTTTTGTGAAAATAACGACACTTGAATTTTGAAATCACTTTCTCCCTACATTTCTCGTCCTTTCAACGCCTTTAAAAATTACAAATCTTCAAAAATTCTAAATTGTTAGTGGTTTCCCCTCTACACAGAAGCATATTCTTCAAAATAAAAAAAGTTTCAGTCGAATCGGATAATATCTATTTAAAATATTGCTTCCAGCAATTTCAAGACCACTGTTTCGAGAAAAACACGTGTAAAGTTCTACGCGAGCGTCGAGTGGCCGCCTTTTACCCACGCGTTCGCCACTACTCAAATGCTTACAACTTCATGAATTTTGCTAATTTCACACGATCCTTTTAAACACGTATTCTTGAAAGGTTGAAATTCGAGAAATGAAATAAGAAAAAAATCGATTTCTGGATCCTGAACCTCCCCTTAAATAATAATATACGCACTTCAACCCCGTTAACCCCACATTCCTCCCCTCGTCTCGTCCCACTTATTAGATCCCCAGCGAGGTCCACGTTTTCCGATGCGTTTGTAACGAGGGTCAGAGAAACTGGGAAACAATCCCGCGGAGCGGAGCACGTTCACCGTAAGTTCACCGCGAGGCCTCGAGGGATTTCGTGCCCGTCCGCCATTACTCTCGTCATTTCGTTCCCATCCCTGGGATCGCATCGATCGCCGTGCAAAAGTTTATTTTCGACAACGCACGCCAGCGACAATAAAACCGTTCGATCGCGCGGGTGCTTATCGTCGATCGTCGGACTTGAAGGATGAGTTATGGGACACGGCCGCACGACATGGCCGTCGAGGAAAGCACGGCGCAAGCTGGATACACTCCTCGCCTCGTACCACCCACAAAAGCACATTGGTCGATGAAAAGCACCGGCGGGTCCCGCCTTTCGGTGAAAAGCTCGGGCATGCGCGTCTCTCAGCCACCCCGTCGCCCAGGGACAACCATTGGCTACCGTGTTATTGTCTTCCCTTTTTTATCTTTTCCCCCGTTTCCAGCTATGCTTTCCTGGCGTGCCGTCGGCGAGCAACAACCACGGCAGATATAAATAACGATGAGACACGAACGAATATTTTGTCAGTCGAGGAGCATTCTGGGGGATTATAAATATACGCTCTGACGACTCTGATACCAGGTCCGCGCGTATGGACTCAAGATGGACAATTTGGACGTTTACCTCGGAGGCAGAGAAATATAGGGAGTACTCTGTAAACGGATGGAAAGTTTGGAGCTTGGAAGTATGTAAATAGTTGGGTGGTTGTGGCTGTTCTTTGAAGACCTTACAAGGGATGCTCGGTTACCCGAATATTCTGATATTTTTTAAACTGTCCAGGTTTGTAGGGGACCTCGATAGAAGTATCAGGCAATTTTTCATTCGTAGGTACCTGTTTTCGGTTCTTGAGGATGAAAACACCTCTTAATGCGTGATTTTCTACATTGCTGTATATCTTGAAAACTGTAGTAGATATAGAAAAATTATTATAATGAAAATTCAACGCCTTTTTGTGTTCTATAAAAGTGTGTAATCGAATTGATTAAAATTTGTAATTTAAACAAGAAAATGTTCCCCACCACAAATTTTAAACAATTCGATTACATAGTTTTATTCAGCATAAAAAATCATTAAAGTTTCTTTGAAACAACGCTTTTATATCTACTATAGTTTTCAAGATATACTACAAACTCTATTCTGATGTTCTTTGGATAGATAGAAGTTTATAAGTATCTTGAAAGCCATAGGTACCTACTTATCGAGGTACTGTAAACTGGGGTGACTTTGCCCGCCGGGGTGAGATTGCCCACTTTTTTACTGTGACTGAAAAATTACCATATGATTGAATTCGCTATTTTTTTCCCGTTTGACCTTGGAGAAATTATTGCTATCGATTACAAAACACCATATGTTCTAATTACTTCACAATAAAATAAAATAAAGTCTTTCCGAAAAGTGGGCATTGTCACCCCGGGCGGGCAAAGTCACCCCAGTTTACGGCACGTAAACCTTTCAGCGCTATTTGGATCTACGTATTACGCACTCCACATAATTTTCTCTAAAATCGGAGGCCTTTGGCAAGGCATTACACAATGATCTTCTGTATGGAATCGAGGCGATTCGAAGCGGAATGATGCAAAGGACAGACCCCACTCCAAGAAACGATCACTTCTGGGGTACGCGTGTCCGTTGGTGAAACTGAATTCCAGGTCCCCGACCCGAATCGCCGCGGAAACTTTGTTTGCCTGGCGGAAGTGGATGTGGAACGCTCGCCGTTGATGACATCCCTGTTTTTGCAATAATCGTGCGGCACGCGTGCTTTATTCGCGCACGCATGCAGATAGAGAGTGCACAGGCGCTCGACATAACGTCCGACGCGGGTGACAACCATCTAATTACAGAGATTTCGACGGACGAGCTTTGTTTACGTATGCAGGGCCGTCGAACATAGGCGATTGGAGCAGACCAATTTTTTATTTGCTCCGCTCCTGCTCTGCTTCGATATCAAAATACATGCTTCAGCTCCGCTCCAGCTGCTTTTTTTTTAAATAAAAATTCTTTTAATACTTTCAAACAGTGATCTTTCATTTGCAACAGGCTCCATCTTTCTAGCTTTCCATTTTCATATAGAAAACAAATTATAAAGAATCCTTCATTTTCGGGCGAAGAAAGTACTATGCCTCCTTAACACCGGGCTGCGTGGTCCTACGATATAATATTTTTTCAATGATAAAAAATTGAGGATTGGTATTTATTAAAAATATTTCATTCATCTGCTGTTATAAAATGGAAGAAAATATTCAAATAATAAAAAAAAAAGATTGAAGCAGTGGAGCAGTAAAAATTTTCCGTGCTCCGGCTCCGCTCCTGCTTCGGGCAAAACCCCATTGCTCCACTGCTCCGCGTTCCAGCTCCGAGCTCCGCTCCAACGCTCCGGTTGAACACGCACGCGAGCAGAAGCTAAGCGCGCGTGGATGTGCCTGAAAGGGCACGTTGGTGGAATTATCCTCGAATTACAAAAAAATAGTAACTTCGCGGAGAAGCCTTTCGGCGATCGTTGCACTTAACGAAGGTCCATTTTTCAAACTTGTGCAGCTGTCCTCGAGAACGGCCCCCACTTTTATATAAATAGAAAATCGTTCGTATATCAGGCAATCACCTACTTTCGTCGACTTTTCACGAAGAATTCTATAGACACGTTGCTGCGTGCACACCTGTAGGTGAACCTGTTCGACGCAGGTTGCGAAGCCTGTTTACAGCCATAAAGTACCCCCAAGTTGCCCCCTTCGGCGTTTGTGTGTAAAATCGGGCGCGGGTCGCCCAGGTGTATAAATACATAGCCGCCAAGGAGGAACGTTCGTGCGAGTCCTTTTCTCGGACGGAAGAAAGGGGACGAAACGATGGGGTGGTTTGTTTAATCGATGCCACGACTCTTTGATCCCGTTGTGTCCACAATGCCTCTGTTCCCTTTCACAATCGCGGATCGCCCACAACGTGGCCTTTGTTTCCTTTGCGCGCCACCGATCCGCGAAGGTAAACAACAGCCTATTCTTGCGCCGCAATCTTTCGAGAATTTAGCTACACGCTATCACACCGCGCGCGAGTGTAACGAAATCCGCGGGGGGACATTTCGCGCCGCAATAAAACCGAACTCTGCTCTCCTCCCAAGTTACGGTTAATCTTTCCTTCCCAGCCACTTTTACCCGCTCGCCCGCACAGTAGGCGCGCGAAATGGCACCTTGCGTCTCGGTACGAGCTCGTAAAAGTCTCGTGGTGATTTTCTTATCCCGTCCACACGTTACTCGGATTTACTGGGAACCTTGTTCCATTTGTTGAAGAAGTTAAGGCTCGGATGTAGGTAATCGGTTATACTAACTTCGGCTATGAAACGAATTGCTGGTACACAAAGCTTGTTGTAACTCCGGGAGCAACTGTCACTGGGCGTATATTTATACGAACTTAAGTATCTTTTTTAGTGTTTACTCCGCGTCTGAAGTGTGTACTATCGTGCGTACTATCTTACACTCCGCGTATGCTGGTCGAGCGTTAAATTCTTATCTTTATCAAACTTATTAAATTTTAGTGTCTCGCACGCGACGACCTTCGACTAATGCTCTGACGTCTTCAGCTTCTTTTTACCTCTTGAAAAACGGGTTTCCCATTTCACCAGCTTTTTCCTCGATAGATACACCTTCGTGCGTAGAATTCCACCGATGAACATATTTGACGTCATGTTGCTCAGCAAAAAGAATACCTTCCTCCCTCCTTTTCCCTTTCTCCGTGGCGCGAATCTGAACTTAAGGCTCGTAATCGCGAGATTTCCAGCTGCTTGGCGTGTGTCGCTACGATGAACGAGTTAGAGAGATCGTTGTGGTCGTGGATCGACGAAGATCCTGAAACGGAGAACCGGGAGATTTCAAGGATACGCTCTCGCTGCCAGAGCAAGGATCTATCGCCGCGAAAATCACTTCGATCCTTCTCGTTGATTCTTCGATGCGATTACATTCTTGTGCGGTATCTCGAGAATGAATCGATTGAACGATCAACAGGGACTCCTTCGACGGCTCTGACGTAATTTAGTGTCTTTCGAGATCCCTGACGTTGCTGATTTTCGCTTTCATTTCCCAGCGAAGAGTTATAGTTTTATTATGGTAAGAGCATAATTCGCCCATTACCGTCATTCATTTTAATACTCCGATTTTTTGATCGAAAACAAACTTTTTGATATACCCTCGAAAGACTGTTCATCTTATTTTCGGATTTTCGAAACTGTTTCTTCTAAAGCGCACCACTTTTACAAGAGTATTTTGTTTTAAAAAATCGATACGTGTAAGGGAAACTACACTCATATAGTTTATAAAAAAAGAGTTAAATTTGATTTCGGAGCTGCCGTTCCAAAGTTACATATCCGTCCAGACACCTATGTTTTTTTACGAGAGGTCTAGAAGATTAATTAATATATTCAAATTTATGCATGTTTTTCTACTCATTTTTTTATGATCTCTTAAGACATTGTACATTAAACTGTAAATTATTCCTCAAAAAAAAATTCCTAGAAATGCTTAGTTTCCCGGCTGTCAGCGTGGTGTTCCTTCTTAATTTTATCTTAATTAAAATCTCTGATTAAGAGGGCCACTGTCATCCAACTGTTTCATCGTCGATGCTAAGAATTCATTGTTTGGCTCGAATATCGCGTGTTTCCGTGTTCCCCATCTTGTGTCGTTTGCTTCTTCGACTATTCATTATCTTTGGATGCTTGTAAAGATAATCGCGTGCCTCAGCATCGTGGCCTGCATTGTTGTCCGCGAGATGTTCCGCGGAAAGATAGCGTTGCTCAGCTCGTATCAAACAAATTGTGGTTGCACAACTCTCGAGGCGGTGAGGGCGGGCAACACGAAAATTATCATTACCGATTATGACGGATAACGTTCCTGTTGCTTCATACGTCAATTGGGCATAATAGCGGCGGAGTGTCAGTCGACAAATCGATCTACGAAAGATTCCCTCGTTTTTCCCTTTGATTGTTATTCTCTTATTCAAATTCTCTAGCTTAATTTATGAATTCTTATTTATTCCCTCGTCAATCGATCGCAGCTTTTGCTCGATGCTGCACTTGCATTAAAAACAGAACCTCGGAATAGGTAAGGAGACAGTACAACGATTTAAAAATCAATAATTGAGGAGTTTAAATGGAGTTTAAACGATGTAAGTGCTAGAAAATAGAAGATATTTTCTTTATTGGAAAGGACGTGAATTCCGTGCGGAATACAGTGGCAAAAGTTATAGGTGCTAGAATAATTTATTTCAACTGTTAGGGCTGTCGCAAGACAGAGATAAAATGCTAAGTGTCAACTTCGCTGTGGTGAAAAATGATGAAAGTGCCAGCAATCTTTTCCTTTCCCTCTAACTCTGTAAATGTGGTATTCGCTGAAGTTCATAGCGATAAACGATCAAGTTGAGATAAACGAGTCATAAAATTTTAGCTACTGACACGTACAGTCGCATCGGAAAGTAAGTTGACAATCTTTAAAATCGCATAACTATTTTAAAATTTGGTCCAAACGGCTTGAGCTTTTTTAGAAGCTAGCGGAATTAGTATTCTAGGTGACGTGTTTCGTCGTTTTGAAAAAACTTGGTCGGAATAGCAAAAAAAAAAAAATGGTAAAGGTTGTTTTTTAAACTTTTCTTGTGAGCCTGTAATGGAAATTCAAGAAACTCGTTTGTAGATTGAAGTAAGTTGCATATATGCTGAAAATTTCATCTAAATCGGTTAACGTTGCTCTGACTTATAAACGCTTAAAGATCGCAGAATAAGGGCGAAAATAGCGAAATTCCCGAAATCAGCGATTTTCTATTAACCGATTTAGATGGAATTTCCAGCATATATACAACTTAGTTCAATCTACAAACGGGGTTTTTGAATTTTTATTTAAAAAAAAAGTTTAAAGAACGACCTTTACTTTTTTTTTTGCTATTCCGACCAAGTGTATTTTTTTTCAAAACGACGAAACACGTCACCTAGAAAACTGATTCCGTTAGCTTCTAAAAAAAACCTCAAGTCCTTTGGACCAATTTAAAAAAAGTTATGCGATTTTAAAGAGTGTCAACTTACTTTCCGATGCGACTGTAAGTACTTACATCGTTTACCATTTCAACTCCTCAATTCCTTTATTTTTACAAATCACGAAGTCCGCCACGTTAACGCTCTTGGATATCCGTCTTCACGAATGCTTCCTAATTATCGCGCAGAAAAACGGCACGAATTTATCGGTAAATGTTTCCTTCAACACGGAAGCAGTTTCGATGTACCCCGACAATTATCGCTTCGGCAGTTTATTGTGATAACGCGAAAGCAGGAGGCGAGGAGTGCTCGACACTCGTCCCCGGCGAAAGTCGAACCAAATCGCCGAAAGTTTTAACGGACCGTTAAATTGTTACCAGGATGAGATAAAAACAAAAGGGGGGGTAATAAATTGTGCGAGCGTAGCGTCGGCGATTCGACCCCGCTCCATCGATGAGCCCTTAAATTAATCGGATATTCGCGGAGAAAGTTCTCATCGCGGCCATGTTCCGACGGATACCATTAGCCTCGTAATGGCACCTTTATTCTAATAAAACGGTCGGTTCGAACGATCGACCACGAAACTTCTCGTTCGTAATTTTTCTGCCTGCTACCATCGCGTTTTCGCCTCGTTCCACGGAGGACGAAACGCTCTGTCTCCTTAGGACACTATTACGCCCACGCACGAACCTCTAATTTGGGATTACGTCAGGCAGGGTGGTGCAAACAGACTTCCGGGTTGAAAGTCAAAGTCATTCGCTGCGATGTTGGCGCTCGAGCGGGCGAATAAATCTTCATAACGAATGTCTAAAAGTACTGTAGGCAATTTGTAACTGTGTATCAAAATGTGGTCGCTAATGATCTTAATTAATTTAACAAAAAGAATCTCAATATTAACTGTTCTTACAATTCGAGAAAATTGAAGGACGTTATCCTTCAAATCTTTTATTTCTAAAAGAAATATACTTAAACGTTGGCAAAACTGATTTCCCAATTTTCGAAGTTGCTAGAAATTCGAAAGTTTGAAAAATTCAGGGAGAATTCTTTGTCGACATGATTCACTTCGATGCTTCATGGCTGACATGACAATTGGACTATGGAAGCAAGCGTTCGGGCGATAATTTGAATAAAAAGAAAAGTCGAGGCACGTGTGAAACTTTCGCCCCGCGCAATTCCCCATGCTGGAAGATCGCGCAAGCGAACGAGGCATGGTTTTCGAGGAAACCGCGGAAGATTTCACAAGTGTCGCGGCCTGTTGTTGGTTTAATAACGATTCGCATCACTCGCGATAATCGTTTGCGTTCCTGGTTCGCAGTCCTTCCGTCACGTATTCGTGTCACGATGCATATTCATCGGCGGTATTTTCAATTTTCCCATTCTTTTATAGCGCGTGCAAGAAAAAAATCTTGGAGATGTTTAATAATTTATATGAAAAAAAAAATGGACTCAAGCTATCCTCCACAGGTTTAAATGTCCACACAAAAATCGGTTTAACCGTAAGCCCTTTTCAAATTCGAAAACGTAGGTACAATTATATTAGAGACTCCACGAAAGACGTAGCTTTGCATATCAGTTCTGTGAACTGTTCCCTTCGAAAACAGGCGTGCGCAGACCTTTAAACTTGGCACAGTACTTGTCATCCGATTGGAATCGGTTAAGCGCGGCACTGTTCCGCGTGGGTGGGAGCGCGACTTAAGGTTTCCCGCGGCGGCGGTGGCGCGGCGCGCAAACGTGCCACGGCGAGTCTACTGCGCGCGGTCGTTCTAGATTTTCATGGGAGATTGTTTATAATGCAAGAGAGAGGATGTGTGGACTACTTTGCGAGCGGCGAGCCGCGTCGCCTGATCGCAGAACGCTCGGACGTTCCACATGTAGAACGCCCGTAAAATCAAGGAAACGATCATCCTCTCGAAAAGACCTCTTCCTCTTCGCTCGCGCGCCCCCGCCCTCCGTGTAAACACCGTGCGCGCGGGGAACGACTGTAGTTGGACAAATTGTTTGAATCTCGTTACGCACGAAATAAGTAGGTTAAGACACTGCCATAAAAGGTCCGATGCTGGCGCAACAACCGACTCTCAACTATCAACATTTATCTTGGTGTGTGATACGAAGGTTCACGTGCAATTTGGCCCTTGGTGTTGGTTAATTAACGGCTCCGGGGGATGGCCATTCTTTGTCTTCTTTTCGTAGAGTTTGTCTGTGAAGGAAATTTGAGGCGAGCCTTCTTCTCTCGTGTTGGAGGACTCTATGTAAATAGGGCACCTTATGGATGTGGAATGGTAGTAGAATTGGGATTAAGGGTAACCAGGTTTCTACTTTGAATGGCTTTTAAAGCTCTAAATTGCATTCATTCTTGGCTACACCCTTATTACCTGCTACGCTATTAGGTAGAGAAGTTTTGGAGCTATTGGTCCCTGTTCCCTTGAGCAGCCTGTACAGTCCCAATTGCTACTATTTTGCAGCATTTTAGTTGAGTTTCGCAACCCGCGGCCCCAGCAGAGGAATAAATATTAATAGGATAATTACATCGATATCTCGGTTAGAATCGGAAATATGGTGGCTTGGGAACCCGAGTTTCCGTCGGTTCTCGTAGAGTTCACGTAGGTACGTATGGATGTATACGTGCGTGGATACCGGCGGCCGGAGTTGAATAGGAGAATTTTACAGCTTCTCTCATTTTTATTGTCAATTTCTTTCCCTACCGTCCTCCATTCTTCGCCACGTTCCCAATGGGATACTTGGATCTATCGGAGCGATCGTCAGCGCCGGACAATGCGCAGGAGAGAATGGCTTGAAACGCGGAGACAGGAAAAGTACTCAATAACGGCAGAGCCGCGGCGCTGTTGTTCCTTTATCATCTTCCTGGAAGTGTGCGACTCGCGTTAATCATCCTCTCCGTCGGCGTTCTCAAGCAACACCTTCCATCGATTGCTATCGCTTTCGACGTGGATGCACCAACACCTCCGCGGCTCGCTTTATCTTGACAACGATTAAATCCTTTTACGTTACGCGCGTGGCTGGCTACCTGCTCGCGGACCGTACTTCACCGTTTCGATCGCGAATTACGTGACGCCCGGGATTGTACGGCAAACGGAAGTCCAGTTCGGTCGCAACAAAAGCCGCGAACGAACATCGTTTCGTTTGTACCGCGTCACGTAAGTACAATGGTTAATCGAGTATAGGATCGTTGCGCGATTATATCGTTCCGTTTGGAAGTAACGTTTCCTGTAACGTTACGAAAGGACGATCTTGGCTGCTGCACTTAGAGTTGATTAGCTCTGGCTTGGAAAGGGAAGCTGCGTGGAGTTTAAGGTAGATGAGTCGAGGGATTTCATTAACACTGTATCAAAGTTCAGGATATGTGAAACAGGAGACTGTTCGGTTAACATGGAAGTGTTGTACTCTTTTGAGAGTAATGCTTGGGGATTAACTCCTTAGTAAGCTGGACTTACTTTCGTGTCAGCGGTATTAGGGAATCCAATGCTGGATTTGTAGAGACTGTTTCGATATTCCAGTTCTTTAAGGATGTATCGGACCTGTCTTTAAAATGGTACCTAGTTGATGACAATATTTGAGATTGTTATTTTTGGTCTTCTTGATGTGCTCCAAAAATTTTAAACGAATTCACTAAACGGTTGCTGAGTTAAAACGATTTTAATTTTCACTGATTTTTACACGTAGGTATTATTAAAGAGACGATCTTGACAGATAAAACAGCTGAAAATATGTTGGAAAAATGGTACCACTGTTTTCAATTTTTTTGTACATGTAGTATATGAATAGATGAAAATATCTGCCGAGTTTCAATTGTTTTCACTACACCGTTTTAAAGAAATAAATTATAACTCGAGAAAATGATGAATTCAGGGCATTTTCACTGCCACAAGTTTAGCAAATAATGCTTGAAAATGCATTTGTAAAGTAAAAAATACCTTTCTGGGAGTAAAAATAAGACTCCAACTGTCGTTCGAGTTCCTTACATCTAGATATTCGAAGAAGACCCGGTACCTCCTCGCTTCTGTAAGCAGACTTTGCATGAATTTTCCTCGATAAAAAATTGACAAGTTCTCAAATAAAAAGCCAACGCACCGATATCAAGCTCCTCCACTTTGCAAGCTGAGAAACGCGGAACGGTACATTCCGCGTGGCAGAACCGCCGCGCCGCAATTATGATCTTATTTTCCGTCGCGAGCGGATCGAACGGTATCTCGTGCTCGATGATCAGTTCCATCCCGGTTCTATAGAAGCCGATCGTTCTGGCTCGTACTGGCACACGTTGCTCACGTGTCGCGCTGGTATTTCACGTGGGTGCTACGTTCTCCGCGACGGAGACACGCTCCGGGATCGTTCCACCGATCTTCGAGCATTGCATCTAGTTCTCTGTGTCTGTACGCGCGTAACGAGCAGCCTTGAGCTCGAGACGCGGGAGGAAGGAACGGATTTGCATCCCGTGCAGGCGTGGGTTTATCGAACAGCGGCTCTAAACCATCTATTCGATCTGCAGTGTCCTTAAGCGAGTTATTTTATCCTTGGCGAGGTACTTAACCTGTCCCGAGCCACGGGGCCCTTTGATAGTCTAATGAATCATACGGCTCCCTTCTCAAACAAATCACATAGCGAGATAGTTATTTGTTGGTTACATTCATGGTTGATAAAAATGCGATATTTCAATCACAGGTGAAGGTACACTCTTTTTTATAAGTATTATGACAACTACTCTGTGTGGAATAATTATGAAAAATCTTACAAAATTATTGAGGAACTCTAACAAATTTTAAATAATGAAATTGAATGTTTAAATTTTTAATTAAAAATTGACCGAACTAATGCGCCGATATCACTTGGTTTTTTTGGATTTTCTATAAATACGGTCGAAAAATTTTAATTTCATTATTTAAAAATTTTTAAAATTTTTAATTAAAATTTTTAATTAAAAATTGACCGAACTAATGCGCCGATATCACTTGATTTTTTTGGATTTTCTATAAATACGGTCGAAAAATTTTAATTTCATTATTTAAAAATTTTTAATTAAAAATTGACCGAACTAATGCGCCGATATCACTTGGTTTTTTTGGATTTTCTATAAATACGGTCGAAAAATGTTAATTTCATTATTTAAAATTTTTAATTAAAAATTGACCGAACTAATGCGCCGATATCACTTGGTTTTTTTTGGATTTTCTATAAATACGGTCGAAAAATTTTAATTTCATTATTTAAAAATTTTTAAAATTTTTAATTAAAATTTTTAATTAAAAATTGACCGAACTAATGCGCCGATATCACTTGGTTTTTTTGGATTTTCTATAAATACGGTAGAAAAATTTTAATTTCATTATTTAAAAATTTTTAATTAAAAATTGACCGAACTATTGCGCCGATATCACTTGGTTTTTTTGGATTTTCTATAAATAGGGTCGAAAAATTTTAATTTCATTATTTAAAAATTTTTAAAATTTTTAATTAAAATTTTTAATTAAAAATTGACCGAACTAATGCGCCGATATCACTTGGTTTTTTTGGATTTTCTATAAATACGGTCGAAAAATTTTAATTTCATTATTTAAAAATTTTTAATTAAAAATTGACCGAACTAATGCGCCGATGTCACTTGGTTTTTTTGGATTTTCTATAAATATGGTCGAAAAATTTTAATTTCATTATTTAAAAATTTTTAATTAAAAATTGACCGAACTAATGCGCCGATATCACTTGGTTTTTTTGGATTTTCTAACAAATTTTACTTTACTGGGTATTTCGAATTAAAAGCAGTGAAGAGTATTCAATCTATACCAAATACCACATTTTCTGCGAATACAGCAGGTGTCCTAATACAGTTAGGTACATGTAGTTACCGAGGTCTGTCCTCGAACCCTTTCGGGCTACGTGCACAGCAGGTTTAGACCCCCCAGCATCGTTGGTATTAGCTACGTCGCTCGCCAGCCCGCCCGAGCTCTATTCGTATCATCGTCGAAGTGACGCAACCGGTGAAAGCCGACAGATTCCACGAGGTAAAGTTCAGCGAGCGTATCAGTGTGGGAATCAGGCGACTTTTCTACGCTGGAGCTATGAGAGGAACGCATCGATCACTCATTGCCACGACTGTTGCAAGGTGATTCGCGGGTATCCGTGTTCACGTGGGGATGGCTGAGCGCTCTTCGTAGCGTATGTACCTCGAACATCACGATGTACCTTGATCCAACAGACGAGAAACTGTAGATTCATTATTGCAATTGGACACTGAAAACCAGGGATTGAACACGGTTATGATATCGGTTTCGGTTTTTGCAACAGTTATAAGAATCGAAGTAGGGGAGACCGGGGCAAAGTGAACCCCGGGTTAAAATGAGCTTCCTTAATTTATTCTTTAACGATAGAATATATTTACAAATTTTGGTGATGTAATAAATGTGTGTAATACCACGATGATAATTATGCACATTCAGATATCGAAAAATGGAAATTCATTTAAAAAATTATAAATGAAGTTGTAGAGACTTCCAGTTGGTTTTCTTTTCTAATTTAGCTTTTTGGATAAATGAGTCTTAAATGTATTATTTAACTCCAAATTTTTTCTGCGTGTTTATAACAAGCTTATAAACATACATATACACGCGTTTGAGAAAACATTAATCCTAACATTATTAAATAATTAATTTTCCACTGAGTACATATTCGGGGTAAAGTGGCCGGGGTAAACCGAGCTGCAAATGGCTGCTAAGAACTAATGCGCAAGTGATGTGCGCAATATCTTAACATGTTAGCTAGCTAGAAAACCACGCGGCGTGGTGGAACAGAAACTAACATAAAAAAAAATGAAAACTCTGCCACAGTTTTTGACAACAACGGTGCAAAGAAGCCAGAAGTTGCCGTGCTACTCACGTCATTCCAGCGTAAGGGGTTAATATTTACCTATATCCTTAATTAAAGTTCTTATTTTGTTGCACCTCACTTTACCTCGGATAGGAGTTCACTTTATCCCATACATGGGGTAAAGCGATATCTCTTGCATCATTTCTTTCAAGTTGAATTTTAATATACTCTATGTTTATTTTAAGTACTGCTATTCGTCATTTATCAATAGTAATGTTTTAATTATATTATAAATCTATTTCCAAACATTTTTATTGAAAGGGAAAAATTGTATTCGACTTGAAACTTTCTTCGTGTCACTTTGCCCCGGTCTCCCCTAATCTTGAAACAGTTACGAGTGAAAAAGGCATTGGACTATAGGTACCTATCGGTTTCGGTTCCGGTTCTACAGTAAAATCCGATATAGGAAACGATACATACATTAGTGTTATAAAACCGACATACATATTACTGTTATAGAACCGATATAATTTTAATATATAAGGCAGAAACTGTTTGCGTGTTTGTCTGTCGCCTAAAAACTTTCAAACGGTAAACTCTGGGGTCCAGCTCATTGTGCCTAACTAATCCAGATGAATGTAATTATTTTCACGAAAAAATAAATAATTTTTTTTTATAAAATCAAAACCTAAATTTAGGGCGAAGCCGAGTAGTATAGCTAGTATCGTATAATCTTAATATATAAAGCAGAAAGTGTTTGTGTTTTTCTGTCGCTGAACAACTTTCGAACGGTAAATTCTGGGGTCACAAAATGTGTCTCAGCTCATTATGCTTAGCTAATCCAGATGAATGTGACTGTTTTCACAAAAAATAAATAAATAAAAATTTGTGTTTTATAACATCAAAATTTACATTTCGAGCGAAGCCGTGTGGTAAAGCTAGTATTATATAGTCAGAAACTTCGCTTCCTTATTACGCAAATGCAAGAAATCGATCTCCCGAACATTGTACGCACCGATTAATTCTAATAATCGGGCTTCTACTGTGATACTTATTCTATCGGATTTGCGTGCGCTGTGAAGGATCAGTGGATATGTGATACGAAGGCTTCAGGCATTAAAGAGTACGTAGTTACGGTACAAAATGAGAGGTACAGCTGCGCGCTGGCGTAAGCCTAGTCCAGTATATTTATGAAATGTGTATTTAATGGTTTCAAGACTCGCGAGTGTGTATCGAACGTACGGCTGAGAGGTCGGGGGAGAACGATCAACGCCAGGTGAAAAGGGGAAGGGAAAGAGGATTTCAGCGTGACCTAAGCAGAAGACACGGCATCGAAACATCAAGATGAACAATCGAGGTCGTGTCTCTTCCGTAATGGATCACGTTCCACGGTTTTCTGCCTCGGGATTCAATGCGCGTTAAATCGTGGCCGCGTGCATACAACTGTTTAAGACGTCCTGTCTTGCAATTCATGGACGTCGAAGACAGTAATCGTCCTCCAGATGTGGTAGAAATTTAAAGCCTGCATCTACGCACCGTCAGCAATTCTTCATTTCTATCCAGTTACGTCCGCTGCTTTCCCCATTAAATCCGTTTTTGGCAACTACCTCCTTCTGAATGCAGTTCCAAACGATCATCGTCGCAGCAATAAAGTGACACTAAAGAATTCCAACAGCGTTTACGCATAATTTAATCGCGGATAGGGCAGAGCGACGTATTCCAGTGTTCTACGAATAGAGATTTATTTAGACACCGAAGATAAAGCGAGTCTCGAAATTATTTGCACAGATTGCCTGGGTTGAATCTTTTATGCGGTGTTCCTCCATATTTGAAGGGTAGGGGGGAATACGAGGAATGAACATTTTTCGTGAATTTGCGATTTATAGCATTTTTTGTTGATGGCAATTGAGATCACAGAACTGTCGAATTACAAAGGGTTATAAAGCTCAAATGACCTCGTAAGATAACTGGTATATTGGTAAGATTTACCTGGTTAAAAACAGGTAATTTTATTTTTAACCGACGGAGGAGGTTATAGATTTGACCCATTTGTGTTTTCTTTCTATTTTTTTTTATGTTTGTCCCCTCATAACTCTTCAGCATATGGACCGATTTTGATGATCTTTTTTTTATTCGAAAGAGGGCGATGCCCCGGTGGTCCCATCCTACACTGCATTAACATTGGCCCAATATTTTGCCAGTTCTGGTTAATTATAAAGTCTATTGTCACCTAATTATTATTATTTTATGTACGTACGCGCGTATCTCCTCAGCATGTTGTATCAATATATATAAAACTAAAAAGTTAACAATAAAATAATTTAAAAAAAATTAAAACCGACTTCAAAAAAAAAAATAAAATTACACTAAAAAGTAAAAAATAATTTTTTCCCTTACTTAATCTACGACTCTCATATTTTTTAAGTCGATGCCTCATCATTTGCACTGTATAAATCTGGCGCCGACTTAAAAAATATGAGGATCGTAGATTAAATAAGGGAAAAAATTATTTTTTACTTTTTAGTGCAATTTAATTTATTTTAGAAGTCGGTTTTAATTTTTTTTCAAATTTTTTAACAAAATAAAACTGTTTTGTGACATTCCCTGTTTATTCGTGTAACATTTCCTTCAAACTTTACTTTCAGGCATTCCGAAATACAGTTGGATTATGGCAGAAGTAGGAAATACTTGCTTACCACTCGTTCCCTTTATGACATCGTTAAACTCTCGTTTTCATCTATGAAGAACGCTAATGTTTAACTTGAATCGCGAGGTGCTAATTGGACGCTGCCGCGAAATAATGGCCAAACACAGACGATAGTTAGTGACGATGTAGACGCTGAAAAATCTGCCGTCGTGACGATACAAATTTTTCGCAATCAATATTTTATATAACACTGGATTCGTTAATGGCCTAACACGACTGTGTCACAATAAAAGCGGGATTGTACGTTACGTGTACGTTCGCGAAATCGGTGTGCACGCGGGTGCATTCGTGCGCGGTTACGTATGCACGCCTACGTTGTAAGCGCGTTACCATATTTATTGCCGGGATGGCAATATTTATGTTCGTAGACAGGCACGTCGTGGAAGAATGATGCGCGGATGAGGTCAGGAGTTTAGGCTAAGCGCTCGACCACACGCGCTCCGGGGGTCGAAGCGATTTATAGAAAAAATTCCATTCGTTTATTGGGCATTCCGTGGGCGTAGGACACGATTTATTTCGAGCTCGTAATATTATGCGCGTCGGATAAAAAGATCACGTTCGATGCTAAAAATGGTACCGACTAAGATAAATTTATATTCTGGAGAGGTAAATATTCTACATATAATTCCAGAATGTCATGAACCTATTGGAAATAAAGAATCAGAAAAGTATCAGTTTTCCAAGTGAAAATATGTTACGCCTGCGGTACCAATCAAGTTACTGTAAACTGGGTAGACTTTGGCATATTTTTAAAACATATTTTAAAATAGGGTGACTGTACTTAATATCGCCAGGCAAAAGTTAAATCGCTGTCAATTGAAGAATAATTTATATTTTTGCATACAGTTCGTTTCAAAGTAAAGAGAAATTATTCATCTTTCATGTAGCATAAGTTAGAATCGCTGAAACCTACAAATTTTTAATTAGCACTCAAAAAACGTAAGACATGCAAAAATCGGGTCCTGAAAAAAGCGTACCTAATATCGCCAACTCAAGAAACATTGATTAATTCATGTATATATGAGTTTTTAAAGTCATTTTCACATGTGCTTTTATTATTTTTTGCTCTTTAAATGCTTTTTATCCATCTTTGATTTTATTTTTATTAGAAAAATATTGATTTTTAAAATATTTTATTTTTTACGTTCCGATATACATATTGGATAAATAAAGTTTATTTCGGTTGCTCGGCACATTTCGTAACCCCACGTGTAACAAATATTACATCGAAACCATTGTTCTCCGGCGGTATTAAGAACACCCATTTTGCTAAAAGAAAAACACTATTTTCATCACAGAAAATATTTGAATCGATTTCATTCCTTAAGTACATCATTAATTAGGTATTTCTAGTAGATATTCTTGCATTCACGGAATTATTAGACTTGCCTTGTACGCATGGGATATAAAATTGTGGCAGTTTAATAAATTTTTACACTATTAAGATTCTTTAAAATCCTTCCCTTTCTATAATTGTTGATCATATGACGCTGCAATTACTGTATGTCTTCCTACATATGTTTAGGTACTAATTCAGTGCATAACCGATCAATTTTACTGTTTACTTTGCGAGGTATAGCGGGTGGCGATATTAGGTACAGTCACCCTAATATAAATATTAACATTTTTACATTTGCTCTAAGTATTTATCCTATCATAACATTGCATCTTTTGTGGTTCTACTACAAGTGTCAACATGCATAAAATTGTTGTCCTTTTTCTTCTTCAATACATATTAAGTAACTGCCCTTGTTTCCCAGTTTATGGTAGGGGAAAGGTGGGATAGTTGATCACAGTTTTGCTTTTTTATTAAAATGATTATAATGGTTTACTTTGTTTGTATTTAATTACTTAAGTCGTGATTCTTAGAGTATTCTCAATATACTTGTACAAATTTGAGAGTTGAAAACTAATTTTAATGTCTGAATTTAGACATTTTCCGGCAGTGACGTTAGGCACAAGTATCCCCCACTAAAGGAGAGACTTGATCAAAAGGTTAGGGAGACTTGATCAGTGAACTTTAAGAGTAAATAACACATTAATTTTCTAAAAAGTATTTATTATCTTAGTCAATAACATGTAATAAAAGGAATATCATAAAAGGAAAGTAAACTCTAACTAACTTGAAAGAGTTACTGAAAAAAATAAACCCGAAGAATTAAACTCTATGACATAAAGCAATACAAATGCATTCTTAAAAGACATTTCACTTAGATATCTGCTGCAGATGATGATGAAGAAAAGATTTTCCTTCTCACTTTCTTCCCATATTTTTTTTGTTTCATTAGCCGTTCTGTTTTTTCTGGGGCTTTTTCACCTGTTCAAGTATCCCACCTCACACACTGATCAAGTATCCCTCACTGCACTCGATTTGAAAAAGGTGAATAATTGAACTTACCTTAAATATTTAGATCAATCAATAAATAGCATTAATAGACCAGAAATTGCTGTTCTTACTTAATATATTTTAAATCGTTGAAAATGCAACATTTATTCGAAAAGGAGGACGAACAAGGTGACCAAAATATTTACTTTTTAGCTGCAAATAAGATCGAAGCTTCAAACTACATTATTCTATACTCCCGCAAGAAAACTGCAACGTCAAGCGTTGCGATAATGCAAACATTACCATGATAACGTGACAGCAGGCACAAATTGCCAGTATATTAATTAAAAAACTGATGTGATCATGTATCCCCAAAGATCAACTAGCCCACCTTTCCCCTACCCTAATTCAACCGTTCTTCTCTCACACCAACGAAACTGTTACCGTAAAGAGTCCACCTAATTTGTCAATTGTTACACTTCGGTTTCACTTGAAACATACCTACTTACCTCAAGGAATCACTGCCGTTCCACCGTCTACCTTCGTTATTTTGTCAAAAGCTGATAAAGGTGAGCGAGAATTACGCGCGTTTTGTCAGCAATTTCCGCGTTCCAGTATGTAAATAACATAGGCCAGGGAGCATTCTGTTTAAAATGCCCGCGCGTACCCCGCTTTTCTCGCGCGCGCGTTTCTATCCCCGTGGGGAAAATGCCGTTATTAACTAAAAATCCATGGATCTGTAATTGTATGGCCGATGGTGCGTGTGTAGATAGGCTTCATTCAATCATATACGTGCCGGCGTGCCAGGTGAAAGGTGTGCAGGTGTGGTTAACGTAACCGCGGCGCGATGCAGAGCCGCGAGACGTTGAACAATTCGCGTAGAGCCCAATTACGGGCTGTTAATTCCAGACAGTGCGTCAAAAAGTTAACCATCCAGTGCGACGAATACGGAGATAAGAATGAATTACGAGCCACGCGGTATTCGTAGTAACACAAGCCTTGGAGACTCTTCTTTGTGTTGGCAGTTCTTCGCTGTTTGTTGGAACGGTTTCAAGCACAATCAAGAATCTTACTGAAAATCCTCAAATTGAGTTGGGTACTCGAGTATTTTCGATGACACTTTACCAAGTTACATAAAGATTCGAGGTACTAGAATTCATTTTGTAACTGGTTGGACAGTGTTGCAATTAAGTTACTTGCATCTTTTTATATATGCGAGTGATTAAGGTGCTCGATTTTTTTCAGGCTACTCGAGTAGTCGAGCTACTGCAATTTCTATAGTATGACTCATATATGACACGAATCTATTTAACTATGCTTCGTGTCTGATTCAAATATGATTGCGGTGAAAGTGGCAGCCGGTTCGTTTCAGAGATCCAGTTTGTGCTTTGAGCCTAATTTCGTAGATGTAGATATCCATTGTTTCTTTCACTTTATTGCGATGTTTAAGTAATATATGGTCCACTGTTCCAAGAATGAAAAGATTCTGTTTGAAGATGCAATGAGTTTTAATGACATATTTTGTCAAAGGGAAAGAGGGACACGGACACTGTATTTGTGAGTAGGCGTGCTCCAGTTTGATGCTAGGGTCTCGGTAAAGAAATAGGTTTTGTTTAGCAGATATTCCCACGTTGATCGTAAAGTTGCAATAAATTCGCAGCAATTAACAACGCTCGCGCATTACATTATGCCAGGCGTACGTACCGCGTTAGGAGCAATTTCCGTTTGTATTCTTAACGCGTGTGTAATTATTGGTACATTCACGATACCGTTATGTCATTTAGAATGCGGGACTCTATGACGAAATTCACCTGTTTCTTTACACGGTCCCGATGTTCCGTTGAATAGAGCGAGATGAAGGGATAGGTTGGAAAATCTGAACGATATATCGCTATCTATTCGTTTAAAGAAATTTTTAAAATGAAAGTTTAATGCAGATTTAAAGATTTTAAAGATCTTACCTTTCAATTGAGGACCTTCCAGCAACAGGGTTGAAGCTTCATTTTTACTTATTTCGAGTTAATTAGGAAGAACTGTTTATAAAATTATTGTTTTGACTTGACATTAGAAAGAGAACATTAATTGAAAAATATATATTTTCACAGAATACTAGGTAGTAGTTATTGAGTGGATAAGTTTTTCTATAATAAAAATATTAATATAAAAATGTTATATAAATATTAATATTTCTTAATATCTCTTAATATTAATATTTCTTAATATAAATATCTCTTAATATTAATATTTCTTAATATAAATATCTCTTAATATTAATATTTCTTAATATAAATATCTCTTAATATTAATATTTCTTAATATAAATATCTCTTAATATTAATATTTCTTAATATAAATGTCTCTTAATATTAATATTTCTTAATATAAATATCTCTTAATACTAATATTTCTTAATATAAATATCTCTTAATATTAATATTTCTTAATATAAATATCTCTTAATATTAATATTTCTTAATATAAATATCTCTTAATATTAATATTTCTTAATATAAATATCTCTTAATATTAATATTTCTTAATATAAATATCTCTTAATATTAATATTTCTTAATATAAATATCTCTTAATATTAATATTTCTATTTTTATTTATTTGTAATAAATCGCTTATTTGTTATCGGATTCGCATCAACCGTGCACCAAACCATGCAGAATAATTGTTTACACGTCATAATTCAAAACAGTAAAAAATGGGGTTGCATCCCTCTCGCTACAAGGCCCTGAATAATTAAAACATGCCATAAAGTCTAAAGATTGAAAAGGTATTTGTTTCAACAGAAAAAGTATCTTTCCCGCTCGCGTCACTAATTCTTCCATGCCCAACTGTTCAAACCCGATTTACACTCATGATTCGTTCACGTTTTTGCTTCGAGAAACTGGTTGACAAAGTTACGAGAGGTTTTCTCGCACGAAGAAACAGCCAGATTTTCTAGGCAGCAGGTATGCAAAGTCCGCGTGCCTTTTACGGCTTCTCAAAGTTTTCCACGAATCGATACCAAGCGAGGAGGAATGCGAATGGAGCAGTTCTTCGAGAATTATTGCCCGTAGATGCGCACGATGCAGATACGTTCGATAATCGGAATAACGTTAGGGACAATGATAATGGCACCAATAACTCATCCAGGCCCGAGGCAGTCCGCGTCTACGTATCCACCGCTATTTTGGGAGCTGACAGCCATAAAAACCTGTTTCCTTCTGTACATTTTCCTCTTCCTTTTAGAACACACATCTTAATTCCTTCCATTTGTGTGCTATCGATAATATCGCACGAAACGATAAAAGTTGCTACTTCAAAACGCAAGATTCGGTTGAAGTTTAGAATCCGAAAATTCGAAGAATTCTAATGTTGTTCAAGTCTTCACACAGGTTTCACACATCTTATTTTCCTTTAATGGACCAAGGGGTGAAATTAAATCTTTTCCTCGTTCGATTCATTCCAGTTTTATCGGATTAGGAGGAAAACCAGTCGAATTTCGTTGGAGCTCGAAGCGTCGGTCGCGGAGAACTTGTTTCAGACACGAAACGATGATAGACACGTGCACGTGGACGTCAAACGCTCGGGCAGGATAATATGGTTATTGTTACACCTCGGGGAATTCAGTCTCGTAACAAAAAGGAAGGAGAAATCTCTGATCGCATGTTCCACGTGGCCATACTCCACACGCCACTGTCGCTTGACACTGAAAATAATGCATTTTAAAAGCGCTCCCCCTAAGGAGCACCGTTCACGAAAGAAGAATAAGAAAAGGGCGACGAATGGGAAAGAAAATTCATTGGAAAAACGAAAGGGCAAAGAGCAGCGATGAAGTCACGGCGGCACATTACGAGAGATAACTGCATTTCATTTGAGAACTTAATTTTCGCGTACGCGGCTTTCGCATTAGCTCCAACGGCCGCGTAGGATGATTACTTAATGACCCTAATAATTTTCTCATCGTCACACCAATTCCAGTTAGTTAAGGTCACGGCTTGGAAGCTTTGAGATCATCGCGAAGCCGAGCACAGGGGAATTTTTCATCGCCGATGCAAATAATCTGAAATCCTAAAATCGCGGTATAAACCAGACAACTAATGTTCTTCGATGCATCAATCGTTTCAACGCAAGCTATAACGACGAATTTATTACGCAAGCTGCCCCAAAAATCTGGAATAACCTGAAGCAGGCAAATTCCTCGCGCCAAATGGAACCGAAAAGTCCTTTGCCATTTCGTGATCCGAAGCTTCGTTTTCAAGATATAAGCGATCGAAGGTGCATCCCCGCGACTTTCGGCGCGCGCCGTTCGAACGCCAGACAACTCAGCGCGCACGGGAAGTCGAGGAACCAAACTTTGACTGCTTATATCTCGGAAACTGAGCTTCGAATTCCAAAATGGTAAAGGACTTTTCGATTCCTTTTGCTGCAAGGAACAAGCATGCCTCGTCTTGCCTACTAAAGCTAGAAAAATTCTATCGTAGCGTAAAAACGTTCGCAGTAAAGTTTCACGGGCATCCCTTGGACTTCGATCGTTTACCTCTTGCCACCGCTCGAAAACAGACGTTCGACGGTCAGTTCGCGAGCGATAGCGCGGGTCGCGTTACAATCGACTGCTAGCATACGCGTGCCCCTGAACGTCAGCGACGGAGCGATTCGCTTCTGGCGATTTCAACGGACCGCGGGGCGCAACAATCCGCGAAGCGAACGCCGAGACCGCTCCTAATCCCGATAAGGCGACGATAAAGGCTCAAACAATGAGATCATCGTGACGCGGAAAGCACGGGAAAATCGAAAACAGTAGCGCGCGAATCACGCTGATAAATCGCCGAGTGGCGGTCGTAATCATGCTTTCACGACTGCCCGCTAGACTGCTTCGAAACGCAAAACTTCGCGCGAACTATGTACACAATTATTCAAACGCCAATGTAAACGGTAACGAAATGAAACGAGTCTCTAACGACTTGAATATTCTGCTACTCTACGTATTAAATTTAAATTGATGGATAAACTGCACATCCATACACGTTACTCATCTCTGTCTGCTTTCAATATCCTATCCCAAGAGACCCGATATAATTAAAACTTCGAAGACCGTCGATGCACTCTCAGTGGACGAGAAAAAAACGGCACTATGCCGCGTGCGAAATGTGTTCGAAAGACGCGAACCTTCTATTCCTTCGCCTCTGTCTATCCGATGTTAATGGATCGCGCGTATCGCATCTGCTTGGAAATGAATTCAGTGGGATACTTTTTTAACCCCCTCTCCCAGCAGTCGGTGTATGGCTGCGCTCTTCAGAATGAACCTAACGAGCGTGGATTAAGTCAGCAACCTGCCACTTACGCCGGTTATTAGTAAACAGTTACTGGGTGGTTTTTTTTACACATTCGAGCACGTCGATATCGTCGCTGATAAACGAGCGCCTTGTGCTGGTAGCCTTGCGTAAGATTTTCTTCTGCTTTTCTCTTCGTCGCTCTTGAATCTGTCGTATAATGCAGAGGCGTAAGGGAACGGGGAGAATCTGGTACGACTGACCGTCGTGAAAACGGCGGTTCGCGTAATTGGGGGCGAATAGGTGGCCGTTTAACCAGAGGGGCAAACATTTGCATATTATCGGGCTGTCTGCGCCCAGGTCGACGAAAGAATTTCGATTGGGGGACTGGCAGTGATCGCTGGCTGGTCGGGTCGGTCGTGTGTAACGATAATGAAACCAAAGGGGTTGATAGAAGCACACGGGGCCGCTTAATGCGTGCGATTACACGCACCCGTGGCTTCACGCACGCGACCGCTCGCGGGTTCACGCGGGCTGGAAGAACAAGCAGGTGGTTGCCGAAAGAAGTTCGCGGGAACAGTTCTGCCCTCCTTAGTTAAACTGTCGTATCTAGCAGTTTTTTATTTTTTGAGATACGTTGAAATATTTGAAGTTGCACGCATCTTTTACCTTTTAAGTAAAGTCAGAAAACTCTACGTGCTTTGTGAAGATTTATAAACAGTCTAATGTATTTAACCTAACTTCTTTCCAAATGGTTAAAATGTCCTAGCTGAAACAATTAATTAATTGGTGCGTTAATAATACATTACCTACCGGTATAACTATTACAAAAAATATATTAGGCTGTTACAAAATAATGACATGTTTTAATTTGAATGAAGGAAAATAAGGACGGTACAAAGTAAATGATAAAACTTCAGTTTTCTCGGTTGTTTCAAAATGCTAGATAGGACATTTTAACTAAAGAGGACAGAGTTGGATGGAGAACGACACGTCACTGGTTCTGTGCTTCTGTTTCTGCTTTTACAAATGAGCGCTGGATTCTGTTCTCGTCAAATTAAGTTATCCTGGATCCATGATTTTCTTCTGATAATAAGTATATTAATGTTGAGTGGACCTTCCGGAGTTCCTCGTTCCTCTTTCTTGTCCCTCAAGTTGCAGCAACAGGAAACCGTAGATTGGCGAAATTGCTGAAGAAATGTCGAACATCTGGAGTTTTAACGATCACTGAGAAAAAGTTCGTTCTACTTCTCTTTCTAAGACAATTATCACTGTTGACACTTTTTGTCCCTTCTGTTGCTATCGTTGGACAGACTAAAATTATTTGTAGATTGCTAAACACATTTCTTCTGTTTTTATTTGTTTCTTTTGCTTCGATGGAACAATTGAGAGTACTGAGACGCCAACGAGTATCAAACGTTGGACAGTTTTTAAATTAATAAACAAATCAAGGTGCTTGGAATTTATTCGCCGATTTCGTGTCGTCGAGTTATTCCCGTTCGTGCTCCTCGAATAGCTCTAAATGCTGGCCATTAGCGGACGTAATTGGTAATCGATGTCGTTCGTCCCCTTTTGAAATTCATTCCTATCAAGGAAGCTTGTTTCTTGATAGCGAACCGCGAGTAAAATGCCAGTAATGGCAGAGAATACAACGTCGATACATCAGAACTAGGCTATCATTATTGCTGGCAATTGGTCAGGCTACAGAGATTCGCGTTCGCCGATGAGTCTATTCAATTTTAATCTATGCTCCATAGTTTGATAACATTACTACTATTAATCAACTCCGGTAGATCGTATCGCGAAGGCAATACTTCGCCTCGTGGTAATTGTTTCCTTTTCAAAGAAGTATATACTTTATACACGTTGTTTTCGCCTGCGAAGAATCTTATTTTACAATCACTTGGGCGACCAACTCGTGAAGCTCGGTGGAACTTTGTTGCAGACACGATTTCAAGTCAGTGCAATGGTTTTGGAGTACTTTTGGCGTGCTATATTATTAATACCATCGTTACGAAGTTGTAAATTACAATTCAGAGTTCATATTCCACGAATTTCAACGTGTAAATACTTTTCCACTTGGGAAGAATCTCTACACTGACGAGGATAGGGTAAATCCGGGAGACGCGGTCCACCTAATATAAAATGGCTATTAAAACTAACACAGATATTACTTATTTTATCAGAACAAACCTAATATTTTCAGAATTTTATGCTGATTCAGAAAAACTGGTCGATATTTGCTTTAAGACAATATTTACTGTAAATCGGGTTGAATTACTGAAGTCTTTACATCTGACCACCTCTCCCGAGGTGCTGGGAGAAATGGTTTTCGTCGTTGGCAGAGACCACTCACATAATTATTCATGGAAAATTAACAAAGAAGAAAGCAAAATTTTTTATGAGTATAATACGACTCTAAATTCATTGATATTTAATTTGTTTACGCTGAACAAGTAAAGAACACATCAAAGATAAAGCGAACTACCTACCGGCGATTAGCAAGGCAAATGAATACAAAAGTGAATAAATAAAATAAATAAACAATAATAATAATAAAATAATGATAAAAAATAAAAATATAAAAAAAATCATAACTCGACCATCTCTCCTTTCTGCAGCGAGAGGTCTTCTCCTTAGTTTTGAGAGGAAGAGTTAATATGGCTAAATACTTTGGCTGCATTGTCCCTCAATATCTCTAATATCTTATTATTCCCAAACATTAAACGAAAATAAACTTAGAAGTATATTTTAAATACGATTCTGTGCACCGTTGTTTTGACAAAAGAGGTTAAATGTAACCTCAGTTTACTTTTTATAGCCTGTAAACCTAGAAAAACACAGAAGGAAGCGAAGTGACGCTATTCATTCAATTGTTTGGCTTCTAGAGAAGTAATTGGGCTGCACTTTAACGCGTTTTTACGTATGAAGTCTGAAATATAGCGACTCGACCAACTCTCCGGCCCGACCGCGTCTCCCGGATTTACCCTATACAGAAGAAAACTGTTGAGGGGGTGGTTCCGCGAAAACTTAGGGAATTTAGAAGTGTTTCGTGGGAAAATTAATTTGGCAAACACTGCCTTAGTTCAATGGCGCACCGAAAGGGGTCCAACCGCCCCTACCCCAAAGCGAGGGCTTCCTAAAAAGAAAAGAAATCCGGATTTTCTTTAAATAAATTTTTATAATCCCCTAATGAATTTTATGAATTCGTATTCAAAATATTTTTATCCCTACAACTCGATAAAGTGATTGCATAAAGTTAGTCAATAAAACTAGAAATAAGTGTTTAACCCCTTGCCCAAGGATCCACACAAACACCGCCCTTAGATTCAGGGGGTGAAGCCCTATGAAGCTTCAAGCATGCTGAGCAGAAAACAACCCTCGTAAATAATGCGGCTAATTTATTCATAGAACTCCTCGCTCATCGATTTCTAAAGCGTAATATCCCAGCGACGTAATATCCTGTTTAATATCCTACGGAAAGCATTAAAAAAGAAGGAATTTCAAGATCCTCTAGAAATTCGAATACTTCCATCGTCATCTACCATTCATCAATTCCAGAATCAATTTCACCGGTTTAGGTATAACACCATAACTATATAAGTAAGAAGATTCTGGGCCATTTCGTTGCGACGCGTGGAACGAAGGGGTTGCACACGACTACCCCCGGTCGTCTCAGATCCTCAGGGTAAGCGCCGCCCTCGAGCCACCAATGGCAACCCCCACTACACCCAAGACATGGTGGTGGCACGAGCGACCCTCGTCGATACCAGGAGGGCCACGATAATGTCGCTCCGTTTCCCCGCGCGAAAACAAGGTCCGCGAGCCAGCCAACCCATTCGACTCGTTCTTGTCTCATCGCTCGATCGTTATTGAAAATGTCATCGATCTCAGTGTTCCATCACCGTCGCCCTTGATCTGTCCGCGTGTGCTCGTGAAGCTGACCGTCTCAGCCGACGGCCCCTAGCCGCCGAAGCTTTTGGAGCGACTACTTAGAAGCTAGCATTATATTCGGCGACAGAAGCATCCTAGGCAAAAATAATTCAGAAGAACGTAGATAATTCAGAAGAAATAATTCGACTGCTGGCACGCGATGAATCGGAGCGCACCGCAGTTTTGGACCACGAAGATCGCCGTCGTTCTTTAAGAATCGAACTCGACAATCGCGTACCTCGGTCGAAATGGCACCGCCAGGGCTGGCGTGAAGAGCCAACAAAGGGAACTCGTTTCCAGAGACACAATTATGTAGTGATCCAGTGCTTTCGCGATCCGCTGCGGGACATTCCTCCGAGAGTGATATCGAGTTTGAGAATCCACTCGCCATGGAGTTTCCATGGACCATTCAGCACCAGCCGGCCGATTCTGTGCCAACTGGACGCCACCCGAGCGATCACCAGGAGGACTCGGGGATTAGCCAAGTGGCCACTCGGCGATTATTGACCGTCACAGGTAACTTTGTCGTCAGGCGAGTGTAGTTGAAGTTGCTCAGCGTGCCGATCGGCGAAGTGAATCGGGGTCGACGCGTGGAAACCGGTATCTGAAATTTTCGAAAAACTCCCCGGTTAATTTGGACTGAAAAATCGGTACGTGTTACGAGACCGGTTATTAAATATCAGCGGCAGCCGCGTGGGAATATTTTGCATCCCCCGTGCTGGACGTTCGATCGTTATTCTCCTTTTCCTCTTTTTAATAAACGAACAATGCTAGGAAGCTCGAACGTTTATTACGACTTCCCGTGGAATTATTGTTTCGCGATGTCTATAGTCTTGTGCCGCACGTGTAACGTTACGCAATTGCAGCAGCGTCGAAATTTGCGCTCGAGCGACGTGTCGAATCACTCTGCTTCGATAAAATCTTACAATTAGTGTCTGGAACAGGATATATTAGAGATATTCTCTTGACGAATTCTTATCAGAGATGGGCGAAATTTTTATTTAAATAAATGTTTCGTGTAACAAAGTTAAAATATTATTCGTCATGTGTGGAATGAAGTGAACTTTATTCAATTTTATTCTAATTTTTTTTAACTTTTTTACTAACTTTTCTAAATTTTTTTTTAACTTTTTAACTTTTTAATTTTTTTTATTCGTTATTCGAAATTTTTATTTAAATAAAAATTTTGCACATCACTGATTGTTATAGTGGGTTGCTTGAAATTTCGAGTGCCAATGGGATAGTAAACTTCGAGAGATTAACGCGTAGGGTCTAATAATAATTGTAGAATAATCAAGGAACTGTGTTTTATAACGGCAGATGCGGTACGAATTTCATATTTAATGCTACGCAAATTGCTGTGTCGTTAAAGTGGATATTGTACTCGCGTTTACCACGGTTCAGAGGTGCTTCTGGTAAATTAGATTATTACGTTCTAGCGAAACAATGGAGAAATGAGCCTCCGCCACTCTCTCCGATTATTAATGAAACTCGTTTTATTGTTACTGTAATAGCCGTCCACAGGGATCCATAGATCCGTGCACCGTGGCAAACTTTTTGCGAAACTTCCGGGAAGTAATTCTATTCCACGCTGCTGGAAGTAAATTGTACCGAATTTCGTAAACCTTCTCGATGTATCACGAATGAAAACACATTATCATGCATTGATCGTATAATTTGCTTCGAAGTCTTGTTACCATATCGAAGCATTACGTTTCATTATACCTAAATATAAATTGGGGACCGATTTATTGCAAATAAATATAAATATTAGTATTAAAATAAAAATTAATATTAAAATAATATTAATATTAAAATTAATTCTAAAGCTATTGCTTTGACTTATATTAAAAAGAGAATACTAATTGAAAAATATAGGTATATTTTCACACAATATGTAGTAGGTACCTAGTGATTGAGTTGATAAGTTTTTGTTTCTATTTCTGGCGAAAAAATATTCTATAATAAAAATATTAATATTCATATTAAATAGAAGTGAAAATAGAAATAAAAACTTATCAACTCAGTAACTACTACTGTGAAACAACGAGTGTGAAAAAATATATATATATCTTTTTCAACTACTGGTTTATTTTTAATGTCAAGTCAAAGCAATAATTTTATAAACAGTTTTTCTAATTTACTCGAAGTTGGTAAATATGGAAATGCACCCCTCTTGCTGCAAGGTCCTCAATTGCTACTAAATCACCTTTCCCCTTTTCATCACAAAAACAATCAAACCCCATATTTATAGTAATTATTCCCCAGCTAAAAAAGCATTTAAACCCTAATTGGTTGCACAAAGAAAACAATGCAGTCCCACGGTAAATAGAAATCGACTCTAATAACGACGATTAAATGATTATACCTACGATAAAAGTCGTTTAAGTGGATGGCAGAGAATTGCGCACGTGCAAATTTGCCGCCCGCGCTAGGCCCGAGATTCATTGACTTTATCGTGGACACTTCACCGTAAACACAGTCGTAACAGTCAGGTGACACTGCTTCCACAAACGGTGCTCGAGTTTACTCGCGTTTATCGCGTTTATCCCTGAAAATCATTGGGATTGCGTGTCAGCGAGGGGTTCAACACCTGTCTGCGGCCGGTTCATCCCCCCGTGACCGTCTAATTACCGTGAAAAAAGGTTGCGTCGAAGCTTGCGTTCCCTAATCGTTCGGGCGGTAACGGCGAATTCGGCAGCTGCACTCACCCCCAGGACGATTAAGGGGGGTGAAATCGTCGATTCGGCTCGATTAACTTCCTCCGTTTAAACGGCCTTCCGGTGTTGCGCGGGTATCATACGCGATCGTCAAGTCTCACGGGTCAGATGGTGGAGAAGCGATTTCATAGGGAATTACCAGCGTTTTGTTCGCGCGTGTGCATTCCAGCGACAGGTGATCGTTCCCTGGTGCCTTCCTTCGTCTCGATATCGACAACCAAAACTCCACGAGGACGTTTGGGAAATTTTGGGCTTCCCGTTCAATCTACAGTCCAAAAAAAGATTGAGCCATTTAGTTTACCGGCCATTTTAAAATTTGCATTCTTTAGGATCCTGCGTTTAATATCTGAACGAGTAATCGAGCCACACAGTTTGTTGTGTAACCACTTTCGAAAATAAAATTGAAGTTAATCTCGAGAATCCGTTGTAGTAAAAGTACTCCTTCCTGTCCACCGTTTCTATCCTCCTTATTATTCACTTTTGTCGGCAACGATTAGTGCAATTACCATTTGGCATCGATCGTCGCAAATGGGGCACTTTACGACGGCGAACGAAAGTGAGCTAATTTTCATAGACGCGACATAGTTCGCTACCGTTGTTCACGACGCATTTCTATTTACTTTGCCGGAGAAAGTCACCGGCGAGCCTATACGCGCTAGCCTTTTTGCATCGTTTCGGACTCGATCAACCGAGGCGAGCAAAGTACGGTCATTTTTACACCCAGCGGGCTGCAATTAAAGCCATGTCTTTCTTAATGCATTCAGAGCATTATCAGCATCCGTTCACACCGCCAGGAGAACTGTTACAAGCTGATACTTGTCGGCGCACGAAACTATCTCCTTTGTAGGACAAAAACTGTAGGAGGAACTACCAAACTGTCGACCTTTTACGCTTATCGAAGCAAAGAGTAAGGGATGAAGCAAACTCGTAGGAAGAAAAGCTTCGTGCACTTAGAAAGTTGTCCATGAAATTTTCTGTAGGAAGTTTCAACCCTTGACCTACGAGGGGACCTACGCAGGATCGATACAGTGGAACCAAAAGGATCCACGATCCGAAGTCGCGAAGTCAAGGTTACGCGCGTTTGGTCCACCGAACGCTACCTATTCAAACTGTTCGCGCACGAACTTACGTAAACACGTAACAACGTTCCACCATCACTGTAATTATAACGTGTGCACGCGGAGGCAGTCCCGGCAAGGTCTAATTTCAACGATTCAAGCAGAGCTTTGATGGTCGAAGACGATACCATCGCGATGCAACTTTCGTTTTATCTCGTTCGATTTAACTCGACCGCTTTTATCGCTGTGGTGGAAAGGAGGATGCTGGTCGATACGAGAGAACGATGCGATCTTCGCTGCTGGCTCTTCGTTTCGGGAAAAGTGTACTTATTAATGCGATTAATCTGCAGATGCGGGTGGAAATGGCGGAACGATTGGAGATTGTGGAGTTCGTTTGAAATGGAATGTTGGCATTTAAACTGTGCAGGGTTTAATGGAAAAGTTGGAGAATTGGCGGGTATATAGTATTCAAGAAATGTTATTTCGATTGTTTAGTTTTTATTTGTTATATGAATTTGAAAATTTTGTAATATAGAATTGTGTGTAGGGTAAATCCGAGAGACGTGGTCGCGCCGGAGAGTTGGTCGAGTCGCTATATTTCAGACTCTATGCGTAAAGACGCGTTAAAGTGCAGACCAATTATTTCTCTAGAAGCCAAACAATTGAATGAGTAGCGTCACTTCGGTTCCTTCTGTGTTTTTCTAGATTTACAGGCTATAAAAGGTAAACTGAGGTTACATTTAACCTCTTTTGTCAAACAACGGTGTACAGAATCGTATTTAAAATATACTTCTAAGTTTATTTTCGTTTAATGTTTGGGAATAATAAGATAGTAGAGATATTGAGGGACAATGTAGCTAAAGTATTTAGCCATATTAACTCTTCCTCTCAAAATTAACGAGAAGACCATCTCTCGCTGCAGAAAGGAGAGATGGTCGAGTTATGATTTTTTATTATTTTTATTTATATTTTTACTTTTTATGATTATTTTATTATTATTATTGTTTATTTAGTTTATTTATTCACTTTTGTATTCATTTGCTTTGCTAATCGCCTGTAGGTAGTTCGATTTATCTTTGATGTGTTCTTTACTTGTTTAGCGTAAACAAATTAAATATCAATGAATCTGTAGTTGTATTCACTCCTAAATAATTTTGCTTTCTTCTTTGTTATTTTTTCATGAATAATTATGTGAGTGGTCTCTGCCAACGACGAAAACCATTTCTCCCGGCACCTCGGGAGAGGTGGTCAGATGTCATGACTTCAGTTTTTAACCCGATTTACAGTAATTATTGTCTTAAAGCAAATATCGACCAGTTTTTCTGAATCGGCATAAAATTCTTAACATATTAGGTTTGTTCTGATAAAATAAGTAATATCTGTATTAGTTTTAATAGTCATTTTATATTAGGTCGACCGCGTCTCCCGGATTTACCCTAAGTTTTATCAGTAACATGAATGTGCTATGATATTCTTCGACTCTTGTTTAGATAGCCCGTTACTGTAGTCCGCTAAGATTGAATATCCTCTTTGTCCCGTTAGCCACTTTTGTGAGCAGCTCCTACAATGAGGATGTGTGAGAAAATTCGGTGCTAATGTCACAACGAGTGGAATAATTATTTATAAATTCGCGATGCACCGTTTAACCGACCGATTTAAGGTACGATCACGACCACCTCGCCGACTCGTTAACGACTTCCTTTTCGCTTTGTTCCGAATAACAATGTAATTATTACGCAAAACGCAGAAACTCGGTGAAACTCTTTGCTGATGCTACGCGGCTCACCGTGGTAAAAAGACAATCTTTTTATCTTAGAAAGTTCCCCTACGCTTCATTCCGCCACGACCATTTTGCCAGACAATAAAATTGTTACAGTCAGACGTGCACGTTTGTCTCCGTTTCTCACTTTCGCGTCCCATCCGTGCTGTTTTTCTCTTTCGGAGTAAAAATGCTGTTCCCAAGCGGTTTTACACGTTCCCTATTCTTTTCTACGTTTAAACTACGTTTACCAAACTCTGTCATCCCCATATTTGAGAAATAAACCATTTTTACACAAATCCTACTTTCGAGTCGGACGATGAACGAAGTAAAGAAAGGAAACGCAACACCGTGCAATTATTTATTTTAGGACGTATGTGTGGCTAGCTGAACTCTGTTTCCAACTCTGTTAAGATTAATTTTATGATCTATAAGTATTTTCTTCAACACCTTGATGGTAATATTTTAAAGCTTAAGTGTGGAGAAATTCTTTGAATTTCGATAAGCGTGGGGTGGTCAGTATCCCTTGATTTTGATGTTCTGATTATGCAATTAAAATTACTATGGAATACATAATTTCACTTATAGTTAGCTAGTATATTTCGTCGCGATAATATTCAGATTTAAGTCCATCTTACTGCACCAAGGGGCGGTGTTTGGTCGATACTTCGAAGAGGGATTGGTTGGCAACGGCCCAACCACCGCTGTAATTCACCCCTTAGGTTTCTGTCTCTTGCATTATACTGGCCTTTCTGTGTGCGCGCTTACCCCTATAATTGCTTCACTGACCATTTCAAAATGGCTGATACTTCCAGGGAGGAACTTTTCTGAAAGCATTTAACATTTGCAAGAAATCAACCTTCAGGGATCAGAGGATCTTGTGGGTAAAGAACAGGCCAAGTGCCAGATTGTGTTTAAAACTCGCTCCATCGAAATTTGTAGCTATCAACCATTCTTGTAAATGGAGATCCATAGACAGATGATCTTCCTTTACAGCACCATTAGACTTTCATTAGAAGCTAAGGAACTGTAAAATCTTCTCTCTGTAATATGAAATCCAACAAGAAGGAAACGCAAACGCTCAGTGATCGTCCCTAACTTCTGTTAATATATTTATCAAAGTACCAGAAAAACTAAATATTACAGCACTCCCTAAAGCTTCTCACTATTTTTATTTTACATACATTATATGAATTTTTTATTTTTTGCTGAAATACTTATCTGTTTATTTGTAAATTTACAATAAACTAATTGATTATAATCTGGAAATATTAATTTTTATCGAGAACACCTGTATTTCTATTCACACAGAAAAACAAGAAAAAAGTAGTCGTAAATAAATAGAAAAATCATTAAAAATAATAAAAAAAGGAAAACTAATGACAAAAATAATTTTGCTTAGCTAGAATCGCATTTTAAACCACTATGAGACGTATGAAATCGACCCTGAAATCAGCGTTCCCTGGTGCAATCCCAGCCACCCAGGTGTCCCAGTCGAAGAAGAAGAGCTTTCTCGGGGCGATTCACGTTGCCCTGAGCGACTCGTCGAGAGCACGCCCACGGTGCAATAAAATTACAAACCCTTTTCGATACATTCAATTTCCTTCCCGTCATCTCATTTCAATTCCACATTTGCCCGTCAACTACCCATCACTTTCAAGGCAAACCACACAGGATAAAGCATTACTTCCCCTCGCAATAAAAAATCAATATAGATGTTAAGTAATCGTTTATATAAATTCAAGTTTGACAGTAAATATGTCAGGTAGCTGCATTGTTCCACGATCGATTGCTAGACGGTTCCCCGTTGCAGCGTTTGCGAGGTACATAGTTTGAGGAAGAGGATCCCAGAAACTGTTACGCCGCTGCTTGGAAACAGGTTCCGTTTTAAACTTGTTCCATTGCGTGTCCTTGTTTTGTCTTTATTTATAGACGTTGCAGGCGACACTCGCGTTTCTGACAATCCCACGTCTTTATGTGCTAACACTATCGTATATTTAATCAGCGAGCTCGCCCCTGTGCATTTAAAGCCGAGATCTGTCCCACCTTCCAAACACAGCATCGGCTTTTCTATCTCGATGCAACCGCGGGGCTTGTGATTCTTCTAAATGCGCAAGCGCGAACCCAAGGAAGTGCGCAGCGAGGCTCTGTAGGAGCAGCAATGAACTAGATTCGGGGTCTATCATTTTATCCTAGCGTTAAACTATCACTATTGCATAAATGACAGTTAAAGTCACTCGAATTCTCTTCTTGGCACCCCCCGAAAGACATTAATATTCTTAGATCGACTTGTGCACGTGTTTCGTCAGCAACATTATCTCCCAAAGCACAGGTATTCAACGTCGATGCACATACGAGCTTGATGTTCCTCGAAAAGCGCTTAGAAACTGTAAGCCAGTGTTTGCTCGGCAAATTGCACGGCGCATCGTTGAATGTAGCATTCATTGGTAAGACGAGCGAGGCTCGTACGATATTTTCCGCCCGAAGTCTTAAAGGCGCCCTTACACTTGGTCGCCGGCGTGAATGGTCGGCCGGAAGCAACGAGTTATGACACTTGACGTGCTCTCTTAAACGCTTAAGTGTATCCAACCGGATTGTATTGTGTTCCACGGCACGCACACGCGAATGTTTACGCGCGAGCTTTGAAAAACAGCTGGCCTGATTCTCGGACGAGCCTGCCCTCGATGAGTCCCTTTGCCTGCTTCCGAGACGATCCACCGAGTCGAGCTTTGGCAATGTTAAGCGATCGGACACTTTCTCGCGAAGATTTCTCTTGGTTAGCCCTCGGACGGCGGTCCTGGGTCTTTTCGGTCCCTAGCACGACGTTAGCGAGTGTAATGATAGTGGGGGAAATTTTAGAAATCGAAAGATGACTTTTCTGAGGCTCTGAGAAATTATCGAAATTGTCCAGCATTGTATATTAGATGAGAAAATCGCGAAGATCGCGAGGAATGTGAGGATTTACTGACCCCCAGAGAAATTCCAGCAACATGGTGAGCGTTCCTGTGCACGTTGTCGCTTTGTTCATTGAGCTGTATCGTCGTCGAGCTCCAATCGCCCATGAAATTCGCTCTTGTACATTGAATGAATCCGTACTTTCTCTTACGCTCGAATCGTTTACGGTGCACCATCGCGGTTATTATTAGGATAGGGTGGGGCTAAAAGTCCCGTTTTTGGTATAAATCTATGTAAAATTTAGTACTAACAATCTAGAGATATCTGGTGTTATTTTGTATAAACTATAACTATTATGCTTTACGTTCACGAAGTTCGTCTGTTGATACTGTTATTTTCTGCTGAGTTATACCACAAAATGTTTGTCAATGCAAAATGGACTTCTTGTCCCACGCACGGGGTAAAAAGTTCATTGCATATGGTAGAAAGTCCCTAATGTCTTTTCGGTGTAATATTAAACTAAATAAATAAAAACCTCTTTTCAAATCAACAAATATTTATTAAACCAATTCTTTTTGGTATACAATATTGAAAAGAAAGCATGACTTCTTTAACAAAAAATAAAAATATAAGTCAGAGACACACTTTGAAATGAAAACTAAAAAGATCGCTCAACTAAAACAAAAACAATATTTAAAGACTTTGGCATCGTTTCATTATACTTTGGCCATCTCATTATGAGAACAATTAATAAAATATATATTTTCAGTCTGAGGGACTTTTTGCCCCAATGGTACCTCTATAGTTTCTGCGATATATAAGTTAGAAAACATTATCATTCAGCAATAAACAATATCGTGCACACATTACTAATGGAACATGCAATCTTAACGTACTTGGCTGATACGCTTTTAAACTGTGGTTTACTTCGTGTAAAACAATAAAGACGACATATTTCTTTTAGTTTTGGATACATAAAATAACGAAGGCGTCGTGTAATTCGTACGAACGTCTAGGAGCGACTGGCGACTCTGTGATCACCTCCGTTTCTTCTCACCTTTTACATGGTATACTGCGAAACTCAATACATTCTTTAGGAATAGAGATGTTGAATTCGGAACTTTTTAACCCCACCCTACCCTACTAAGGTCTCGATGAAATGCGCTTGCAAAGTGGATTGTTCTGTGACTTGTGATAGAAGTGGGAAGGGGGTGGAAACAGGGTAGGATTATGGTTTTTAGAGTCCCTGGAGGGTTTGACTACTAATTGAGGCATTGACAGCAAAAATGGATTAACCCACATTTTTTGTGAAATTTAATTAGTAGCAATAATGTATTCCAATAGGCTCTACTAATCATATAAAATAGGAAAAATTAATTTTTTTTTAGCGTGGTTTAGTCCGTTTTTGCTCTCAAGGTCCCCATTGTGTAAAAAGGAGGCAGGGGACGATTGAATCATTTCAATTGTAATAATGCCTCGTTATTTTGAGAGCTAGTGGAATACTTTCCAACGAGTATATACGTTCCTCGAATAGAGCCTGCCTTTTTATCTATACCGAAGGACATCCTTTCGAGCATCAAGGTTAAGAGCATTCTATTCAACTCGAATTATATGCGTTCATTGACAATGAATGTTGTAGGAGCTTGACCAATACAGATCACTGTTTTTGCTTTTCGCGAAGTTATAATGCTATGTAAAAGAAGCACACGATTCCATTTGAGAAAGTAAGAGCAACCTTCGTGTGTCTGTATTGCCTCGTGGTTGAAGGCAGAGGTTGTTCACGAGGAAGTCGCCTTTATAATCGTCTATCTTCTATTTTTAAATATAAAATAGAATGTCGGTGTGTATGCTCCCTATTAACTCTTAAACCCTTTGACCGATCTGGACCAAATTTTGTACAGTTAAGTTACTCTCTAGCATAGTTGGGCATTAACTAAATAAACAATTATTTAAATATGGGATTAAATAAAAGTTACTTTAACTTTAGATTATTTGACGACTAAAGTTAATTTTTTTATTCGCCGAGTTAAAGTGAAAGTTACAATTTGAGTTAAAGTTGCCAAATTTAAACGACGCTCAAGTTGAAACGCTGGGCGAATAAAAACATTATCTTTATTCGACACATGGCGAATAATTTTTTTTAACTTGTATTCGTTATTCAAAATTTTATTTAAATAAAAATGTTGCCCATCTCTGCTCTCTAGAACCCTGTGGAAAATATAGGCCACCATAAAACACAGACATCCCACCCCTCTTCCTAACTTCATCCCCTTGACACTTCGTGACATAACAAGCCCAGGCAACGCTGGGTACTTTAAGTTATCAATATTATGAAAATAGAATCCTGTGTAAGAATCACCCAAAGAATCAACTACCATGATCAAGTAGATTTTAATGGTTAACATATGCAAGATATCAACAAGGAAACCTGGTCTCTTCCAAGTACCCATATACATATTCTTTGAACGTTCCATTCGATAAACGAGCACGGGAAATGGACGGCGACTTGCGTCTTTGTCTACGCGTGTCAAAGTTGTTTCTTGCGCCGAGTCGTTGCAGGAATGAGGATGCAGATAATTCAGGTATTCCGTGAGAGAGACATCCGCGTGGGAGTAACAAGGCGTTTTGCAGGTGAGAACAGCCGATGCAGAAGCGCGAAGATACTCGGACTCGAGGTCTTCTTTAAAGGTCTTTCGACGGGCTCACGTAAAGGGAATCATTTCGAAATCGTTTGACTATGCACGGTAGCCAGCCGCCGTTGCCTTGGAACTTTGCGTGCTTTTACTTTTAACATTAGAACAGTTAATCGAGCACTTCTCATCCACGCCGTCCAGTCTGTAATAATATTTTCACTGAATGGTGGAGATTTCATTCGACACTGAGACGACTCGTGAGCTCGATGAAAATGAGATTTAACTTTTCTACTATTACAGTTCCAATGTGTCACAATGCAAATTCAACGATAAGAAGGTTTAGCAAACTTCTGTTCACGAATAGAGATTGGTGTAACGCGAGATATGGTGATACCTTATTCGATAATAAGTAAAAACTCCAAACTAAAATCGTTTTACACCTGAATTTATGATTGCTATTGTTCTTTAGAAACTTCTACGTCAACGCAGAAGGCGTACCACGATACATGACGTAAGGATTGCATAATCCTGCTTCGACAAAAAAATTGCATGCATAACATGAAAGAAGGGAATTTTTTTGCACAAAGAAACGGGGTTTGGCTAATGATCGCCCTTTAGTGTTCTATTATAGTGCAAGGTGTTGCAAAGTGATGTATACTTGAACGACCTTTACGTTATCGTTACCAGCCAATATTATTTAATATCAAAATAGGAACGATTCACAGAACATTGCATTTCTCTTTGGTTTCAGGTCGGGGCGATTTCGTCGGAGGCATAGACAACGAGGCCCTGGACTTCTCGCAATTGGAAGATTTTATTAACAGCGACAGTGAACAACCCGCCACGTGAGTCTTCTCAAAACATTTTCCAGTATTCTACAGTAGCATGACTGCGTGCTCCGTGGATTTTATCAGAAACGCCGTAAATGGGGCTTTCATATCATGTTTGAGGAAGCTTTCAGGCGAAACACTGTCTCAATATTACTTCTATTATTACACTTTGTTTATTTCACATTCTTTTCCTCTCGAAGGATTTATATTGAACTTTGCCGTGGTGTGAAGCTCGATATCAAACGTTTCTCTGGCCGATGATGGAACTGAAGTTCGATCGGAAGCCATCGTTGACGCCTACATCGAGAACATACAGGCACATGTGTACCGTGCAATCAGAATCTCGACTTTAGCTCGATCGATCATCAACGCGTAATTCTTTTCGATATATCACTTTGCCTGTTAAATATCGGGTTTTAAAAGGATCTCTTCAAAAGTATCGATTCCTTTTAGTGTCATTTATATTTTACAATACTTTTTTATCGCAAATCTAATTACGTATAAATGGTATGCATTTTCATGTTGCACCGAGTAGATTATACAAAATTTCGTGGAGATCATAGTCCTCAAAGCTGCTTCCATTTTTACTTAAGCACTACTTTATTCACGCCCACTCGCTCAGTTCTGCTGAGAATTACAAGATATAATTTCCTGCTCGATTGGCAGTCATGAATTCGGAGTAGCGACAAAATGTTCTCGCCTCGAGCACCCCGATTCAAATCACGCCAATTAAAGAATTCAGATATAACGCGGTTACCAGCGTGATGCAATGGCACGCGTTTCCTGCCAACTATAGAACGCATCCCGTTGAATCTCTAAATTGAACGATCTAACCACAAAGTGCCCCGATCGTTCTGCCGTACTCTCGTTGAAAAGTTCTACATAAACGTTTCCACAAATCTATGTATATTATTCCAGACAGCATTTCTTCCCACTTAACTTGCAATTCCTTTCGTCCCTCTAGTAGCAAGCACGAATGCAATCTGTTCCTTCCCTTTGCGTTCCTCTTTTCGAAAAAAAAAAAAAAATGTACGTGCGAGCGTTACGGTACGGATTGCATAACAATGTACGTGGAAACGTTAATTTCAACGATTTCGAAACACGGTGAACACGGAGACTCGAATTATATTCCGAGTCTTGCTATTATTTAGCGTGAGTGGTACTCGTGGTCGGTGCAGTCGATGCAGTGCACCGCGATGCAGCGCAGCGGTTCTATGCACGCACACGCGGAGGAACGAAAGTGCATATACACTATCGATCAGAAGTTAGGGCTACCCCTCGATGAATCGAATGGAATCTCCTTAGTTTCTCAAAATTCCTGGAATTTTAATTCACCAAAAGTTAAATCTCTGATCCTAGGCTTTAGAATGTAAATCCTTTGTAAAATTGGATTTTAATTTCTGAAGAATTCGATCGCGATACCAGGAAGTAATTATTCTACCCACGGATATAGGGTGATTTGTTTTGGTAGTAGGTACAGGTGGGCCGTAATTGCAATTATTTCCTCGTTATATCGCGAAATGTGGGAGTGAAGGATTTGGTCTGAAACTTATGGCCGGTAGTGTACGCGCCTGCACGAAACGCATACAGAAGAAAGAGGATGAACGTTCATGTGCCAGGTCGAACACACGGCCGTCCATGCAAATGCACTCGGATATGTACGAGTGTAGAAACAGCAGACAGATATCATGTGGTAGCGACCGCAGAGGTGTAATGATATAATGACAGAGACAGCCTGGACGGAATTGATGGAATCAGTGCTTGCCGCGTTAGGCCTGGTAATCCAGCCTAACGCACTCGTTCCATTAAAGGCCCCGCTCTGATCTCAGAAACAGATTTCATTCACGGATCAACCGAATGGTAGCATCACCCTTGATCTTTCTTGCGCCATAGGGTCATCGAGACCGTCGGATCAACTGCAGAAAATCGTATTATGTCGTAATATCTTCTGGTATTTCTGCAGGGTCTTGCGCAGAATTCAATTGTCACACTTTGTCGACTACCTTGAGCAGTTGTGTTCGAGACTAATAGTTATGGAGTTATGATTGAACGTAACGAAGAGCTCCTGGCTTTCTTGGATTCGATATTGATAGTCGTAGATCTGTAAGGTTAGATATTAATTGTTTAGAAATTGAGGACTTTGGGAGATTTGTTACTTTTGAGAATTTCTTAGGTTTGAGAAGCTTTACTTGAAATTTCTGATGATCGTGGGATTCTCGACTTCTAAAAGTATTGAGGATTAAGTACATACACGGGTGTTGGGAGAAACTTTGAGAATTCTGGAATTCTCTACTTTCAAAAATATTGGGGATTTCATGGATTTTAGGAAACTTAGAAACTCATGGAACTCTTGACTTTTAAAAAATGTCGAGGATCTCATGCGTCCTAGAAAACTTTGAGATTTCTGGAACTCTCGATTTCTAAAAATATTGAGGATTTCATGGGTCCGAGGCAACTTAGAAACTCCTGGAACTTGACTTTCAAAAATTTCGAAGATTTCATGGGTCCTAGGCAACTTAGAAACTCCTGGAACTCGAATCTCAAAAATTTCGAAGGTTTCATGGGTCCTAGGAAACTTCGAGAGTTCTGGAACTCTCAACTTCAGAAATTTCGAAAATCTTGTGGTCCCAGGAAACACTTAGGTCCCCAGAAATACTTGAGGCACCTGACCCTCTTGACCTCCAGAAATTTCGAAAGTTTCACGGATCCTGGAGTCCAAAGACGTACATATATATAATTTTATTCCTATCCAGGGCTATCCTTATTGGGCTCCACTTCGTAAGGCCCCAGCATCTTCTAATCCAATCCTAAATGTACATACATACATAGTTGTATCCACTAAGTGTTAAGTCAGTTTGTGGGACTAAACTTCACAAGTTACAATTGCTATAAAAACAATACGGTATCGGTTAAACGTTTCTAAAAGGATAGTGGGCGAATCGCAAGTGAATATTCTAACGGAGGCATGAAAGACGCAATTGTCCAGAGTTAACAAGCAAATATTCAATGTTGATCGGCGCAAGTTTCAAGGATCCTGGGCTTGAAATCGTGACAAGATAATTACATAATTACAACAGGCACTGTAATAGTATCTATTATTCAACGTAAATTGTTGTTCCAACCGCGTTACGAACGGAATTCGTGGAAGCTCGAAGCGGGAAAGCCAAAAAAAAGGTTCGTCCGTTGATTATGATTACCATAGGTTAATTTATCAAATTGTTACTGATCAGTGATTACTGCAAATTGATAATCATTTGATTTCATAATTGGCGGCATCGATTGATTCGTCAATCTTCTTTTCTTGCTCGAACGGCCGCGATTGGCACGAAAGGAAAAAAGCGCCTCTATCATACATGTAGGATACCAGTGATATCCCCGCAAAAATACGGTATTCCGCGAGTGTACGATCGTGGAAATAATGATGTATGAGTGGGTCAGTGTCAGAGAAACTACCACGGTAACGGTATATTGCGCCTTGTGTTTCGCTTAAAATGCAGGGACGTTATAAACCATCAGCAGGTTCGCAAAAAGATCGGCGCGCAACAGTAATAAATACGGTAACAGTACAATTTACTTCTTCGTCCTATTTACATGCCTGGCGCGCGACTTATGGAGAACTCTTCGAAGCAATTCCCTAGAGCACGATAATATTGAAACTCGCAAGCTTATAGTAATAATTAAGTCTCGGCCGAAGGTTTCTCAGAGAATCATTCAAGGAAAATTGAACTAATTTAAGTGTCTCAGCATGAATGGCCGTTCTTGCACTGTAGTCGAGTAACGAGGTATAATCAAGTAGCCGACTGTGTTACCGCAGATATTTCGCGGACACCCTTGCTCACAATGAGAATGGGGGTGGGACGACGACCCACGGTGGCCGCGTCGAGGCGACGGTTAACCAGCAACCACCGTCTCGACTACCATCGCCGATCACCCAAAGTCATCCGGTCTCGAGTACGTGCCCATCCGGTACCACAACTGTACCAAATGGCACTGCTTACAAGGATCCACAGTCGTACGTTCACCCGTAAGTTCATTGAACATAAGAAGCTAAAGAAAAGCATAAACGATGCAAGTAACATGCGAGTTCACAACACAGACACCGTAAGATTTGTAGCATCTTTCACGGCATTCCCTATGCCGGAAATATTTCTGCATAGGTACGTGTCGAGCGGTCAAGAATCCTACGACGAATTAAATTAAGATTAACAGAAGGATTTATTTAAAAATTCAGACACTCTCGTGGAAATTCGAAGAGCCGAAATGTTTGAAAGAGGTGACGAAACGATCTTTGGTTTTCAGACACGCGTTACCAGAAAGTCCCCCAGATAGTGGTAGCGAGCCACCATACTCGCCCCCTGGTCACAACGACACTCAGCACGTCCACTCCCCACGTGAGTTTCCCAAACTATTGTAAAATCCAATTGAATCTCCAATTTCGATCGCTTTATTTGTGGCAATGTAGGGGTTCAGTGTTATCAGAAGATCGCGTGGCACAGCTGTCTTTCCCTGCTTTCAGATCAAAAGGTAGCTCTCCAAGATATGCTTCTCCATCACCAAGGGAATCAAGCGAACTACGCTGCAAATTTGTTACCATCCTCGCCAAGGACTTTGGCTTCCTCGACGGACCCGATGTTACTGACCCATTCAGTGCTGACGTCCCACCTCGCGCCAGCAACACCGAATATCCAATCGCAGCAGCAGATTGGCCAAAGCCTCGTGCCTCTGCCACACGAGCATAGCCCTGGTAACATCAATACCCTGTACTCGTCCCTGCAATCCGCCCCCAAGAAGAGAAAGCTCAGCCAGGACGGTCTTGTTCACGTGAAGCAGGTGCAACGAGTAAAATATATTCGCTACTAACATCGACTATACCGATTGAAACGTTCAGTTGCGATCCTGCGATTGAACGTGTACACACCCCCTCAGCCGTCCTCTTTCCCCTTCATCATTGGCCTTGCCTCGTAGGAACCGGAGCTGGGCACGGTGGAGCACAGCTGCAGCAGCAGCAGCGCCGTTCTCGACGGCGACGAGGTGGCAGACAACAGCTACATCGACGCCAGCTACCAGTGCATCCGATTCCACCCCTTCCAGCAGACGTCCTGGCACGTGCTGTGCGACCACAATCTCAAGGAGCTGCCGGTGCCGCATTACAGGGTGGACGCGGACAAGGGGTTCAACTTCAGCAACTCGGACGACGCGTTCGTCTGCCAGAAGAAGAATCATTTTCAGGTGGATAGAGAAGCGAGCGGCGTCGCTCGACGTTCCCGGTTACTTTCTACGTTTCGCCGAGGTCGTGGAAGCGCGCCTGGACGTAATTAAAAGGCGACGTTGGCTTTTTAGATCACCTGCCACGCTCAGCTCCAAGGCGAGGCTATATTCGTCCGGACCGGCGAGGGTTTGAAAAAGATAAGTAGCTTCCAGTTGCACTTTTACGGCGTCAAAGTCGAGTCCCCGACGCAGACCATCAGAGTGGAGCAGAGCCAGAGCGACAGGAGCAAGAAACCGTTCCATCCTGTAACGTAAGTATACACAGAGAGAGGGAGGGAGAGAGAGAGAGAGAGCTGGGAGTTACACGATTCTTCCTTGGTTTTGCATTTTCACATTGGAATACTGTACGAACGTTTCGGATCCCTTGGTGCGAAATTCTTTTCATTATCGCGGGAGGTGCAAAGCCGTTGCGTTACGCTAAAATAGGGCCGCTTTCAGGGTGGAGTTGGGCGGTGAACGGGTTACGAAGGTAACCGTTGGCCGTCTGCACTTCAGCGAAACCACCAGCAATAATATGCGGAAGAAAGGGAAGCCGAACCCGGATCAGAGATACTTCCATCTGGTCGTCGGGTTGCACGCGCACACCGCGGACCAAGCTAGTTATCAGGTGGTAGCGCACGCATCGGAGAGAATAATCGTGAGGGTGACTATCATTGGATGCAAGGTCATCCAGAACCTTCTTCTTCTAAATTAACGTAACACAGACCTCCGCGATCCATGGGAATATGCAGTATCAGTGGTTGTGTTTCACGCAGGCGAGTAATCCAGGACAATTTGAATCGGAGGGCAGCGGTGTAGGCGCTGAGGGTGGTTGGCAGAGGGGGGCTGCACCGGACAGCGTTTACCATGCCGGTCGGGTTGGCATCAACACGGACAGGCCAGACGAAGCTCTGGTGGTTCATGGTAACATGAAGGTGAATCCTACATTCCATTTCCCTGCTTCGCGGAGAGAATGTTCGTACGAGATTCGTGTAACACTGGCACTTGCTGGCAGGTGACAGGACACATCGTCCAACCCAGTGATGCGCGAGCGAAGCAGAACGTGCAGGAGGTGGACACACGCGAACAACTGCGGAACGTGCAGCAGCTGAGAGTAGTTCGCTACAGATACGCCCCGGAATTCGCGCAGCACTCTGGCCTGGGCATCAAGCACCAGGAAGACACGGGTGTCATAGCGCAGGAAGTCCAGCAAATACTGCCGGAAGCTGTGCTACCGGCGGGCGACATAGTTCTTCCAAATGGCCAGAGGATCGAGAACTTCCTGGTGGTGAATAAGGAAAGGATATTCATGGAAAATGTCGGTGCTGTGAAGGAGCTGTGTAAGGTGAGATATCTATCTGTTCGTTCTTCTATTTATTAATCGCCGAACTTCATCGTGTGCTCATCGTACCCCGTGCCATAGGTAACGGATAGCTTGGAGACTCGCATAGACCAGCTGGAAAGAATAAACAAACGGCTGGCGAAGCTGAAGAGAGGCGACAGTCTCAAGAGTTCCATTAGTACAATATCTAGCATATCAAGTAACAAATACTCATCCTCTATCAATAATAAGGCCACTGTACAGGGAAAAGCGAAAAAGAACGATCGGGAGGACGAGCTGCTTTGCAGCAACAAGTTCATTCAAATCATCATCGTTATACTTATCCTTATCATGGCGTTTTGGTGAGTGATGTGCTTCGAACTCCCAGAGGCTGTACTGTAGAGGAACTTTATATAACTCAGACGAACCATTTGAATTTCAGCTTAGTCGCGATGGCAACTTTATATTTCCTAGAGTATCAAAAACGTAGTAGCCTCGAATGGTCGTCGGTGGCCAGTAATGGGATGCTGGCTATTAGAACTGCTCATCCAGCGACAGTGTCCAGTACTCCCAATTACGATCCTCGGTACAATTCGCTGCTAGGCAGTACACTGTCTTCGTATACCAAACATGGATCGCACAGCAGAGCTTCGGATGGTAGTTTGCCAGTTAAAAGCAGCGTACTTTCCACGCAAGCTCCCCACACGAAGCAGCAACTTTATTCTCGCGAGATAACTTGGTACCCGATCAGTCACTCGGGGCCTCAACCGAAAATCGAAAAGAACAGGTCTGCGATTGCGATAAATTACCGGCTCGTCGCTTGCATTCAGATTATTTTAATATTATCGAACGTTTCAGTGAATTTCCAGGAAACTGGTTGAGCAGAAGTGGCGCGGGTGCTATCCCCAGCAACGTGGACGAAAATGATCAGGGATCAGACGTAGACTCCTCGTCGCTGAACAAAGGTCCGGCTCCCTTGGGTAGACCGATGAATTGTCCTAGGCATTTCACTGAATTCGAGAATCAGTGTCAGGTAGAATATTGAAAATCTGTTTGCTCCGTTTCATTCGTCTGCTACTTCGTTAACTGAGAAATGTTTCCTCAGGTATACTGTTGCACGACTAAAATTCATCCGTTCGAGGATCCACAGCCTGACCATCCTCCGGAAAAGAAATCGATTTGTAAGTTTCGTACACTGTTCGTTCGGAACTATAACGCAACTCTGTGTATTGCTATTCGCGCGAGTATAAATTGCGGTTGGCTTTTTCAGCAGATCACATAGAGCAGCCGTTGAATATGCACGAGGAGAAACGTAAAGTAAGCAAAGGCTTTCAGAATGGTATCAGTCCATCGGACCCGAGCACGCAGACGCTCGTGAAGGAGGTGAGATAGCGGCGGATAGATTTTGTAGGAATGGCGATTTCAGGCAGAGTGTATTAAGTGACTGTGCATTTATTTGTTGCAGGCTAATTACAAGTATCTGCATAAGAGAACAAGAAGAGAAACCAGCGGTGGTGATTGGGGAGAAGTCGCCAGTAACGCTGCAGGATCATTACCAGCAGAGCCCAAGCCGCAACTGTGGATAGTCGCTGAAAGTTTCAATACTTCGCTTGACCAAAAGTATTGCTCTGCATCCTCGCACGACGCGCCGAATAACATTACTTGCACTATACCTTTGTCCAAATACATGCCGGACATGCATCTCACGTTACACTTTGTGTGAGTTTATAAATCTTGCGCGCTGCTAGTATCCGAGTCGGATAAACGGGAGGGACGTTTGAAATATCTTGTCCTTTCAGCGAGACTTGGTACTGGCAAGTAGTGAAACAATGCTCTTCGCCGACGAATCCTAGCGTGGACGAGTCCATGATTTGCAGTCGGAAATACGCGACGCAGCAGCAAGCTCAAAATAACAATCAACCAGGAGATCAATCGTTTTCTCTCGACGTTGCTCACTATCTCAGGAAAACATTGAGGTTTCGTGTACCCACTGTGCAACCGCAGGAGGTACGTAATCTGTTCCATCTCGTGCCAAAGTCGCGCAAACTTTAAATATCCTGTATTCACATTTACATCCTGATCTCTTTTCTTTTTGCAGAATATTTGTATGAATAAGCATGGTATCGATTTTTCGGAGTATACGTTGCACTTCTATCGAGATTGCGACGAATGATTTATGTTTCCACGACACATCTCATGGACAGTTGAACGTCAAGACTGTACGTTCTTATCTGACAGATTGTTGAATCTATATAGCAGGACCTCCTTGTGCCTTCGTAACGTATTCCGTCTCTATTTTTCCCAACTATAAAATCATATATAATATGTTCCGTAATATACGTCAAGTAAATATGTAACTGTATTTTATATGTCACTACAGTATAGCGTGTAGCGTGACGATTATAGCGATTACAAGAAGTAGCTGGGTCTTACAGATTCAAGTGGTAGAGTGTAACAGAAGCTGAAATTGGCTTCTAATTATTTAAGAAAGTACGCGCACTACTTTGCCTCGTCCCGTTGGAGACCAATTACCGTGGAAGAGTTTGATCGTTGATGGGTGGCGATTTACATTTCTTGTGATTTTCACTTCTTCACCGAAAGCATGAGAGCAATGCTTATGCCTTACGCATCTATTGAATGAGAAATATGATAGGTGCTATTCACACCACTAAATGTAAAATATTGTACAAAGTAAACGTGTAAGAGTTACGCCCATCAACTACAGCGTAGCATTAGCATATCGTTTCAATGGTTTTTACATTATTTATACTTGTGTACAGAATATAAGGGCATACGTGCCAGCGAAGGAAGATCGAGTATGTTGCAGGCAAAGATTTCATAGGGTCAATAGTTCAATCAAACCTGTATTTCGTATCTTAACACTAATTTATTAATGCATTCTATGTACAGTTTATATATATCGATATCGATTGATACACATATATGTATTTTATCAGATGACAAGGTGCATCACATAGAAACGTGATCGGTGGTTTATTCTCTAGAAAAGGAATTAAATTTCGTGATTAGCAATCAGGCGATTAAAGACTTTAAAGTGCATTGGATGTTTATTTTTTGAAGATGAAGTGATGTATATACGAAGCTATAACACTCTAACAAGACTCTGCCATTATGGCTCGCTGCTTTCAATTATATCGATTCGCTTTCGCGATTTCGCGTCGTTTTAAATTTATATTGTTTCTGGGAAAAGAACCGAAGCGTTTCGGCGCTTAATTATTTTAATTTGAATATCGATAGATTTAGGTGTTTATAAAACGCGATATTATAGAATTTCAAGTTCCTAAAAGGTATTGTATAATAATTATCTGTTTCGTATGTTAGAATTAGGCGGATACATTTTATTTGCACTTGTCGTATAAATAGTTATTAGTTGCATGTAAGTAGATGACCAGTATCGTCATTATTATCATTGTTGATGCAACATGTAATAAGATTACCGCTGCTGTTATTAGCTGATGCCGCTGTATAATCTATATGCACAGTAAATTCAAATCCCATCAAAAACATTTCATGTAAAAAATGTAGCCGAGTCTCGTGACTCCTTTACCCATAAAAAGTTGTGAGATGTCATGGAGAACCGAGTCTAGCGCTCTCATTAACTCTGACACTTTCATTTACAAATCACTCCAACTCTACATCTTTAGTTAAAGAACATTTTGTGACTTGGCAATTACGCAGCACAGGGAAGTTATTACACCTTACAATGTTGTGTAAAATTAAGTCCACGCTATAAATACATATACGTTCAGTTCCTGTATAAATATTATTTTATGCAATACTTTATTAATAAACGTGAATATTAAAATGTAAGCAACTTCCGTTACATTCTCGTACTGCGTAATTGCCAAGTCACAAATTGTTCTTTAACTAAAGATGTAGACTTGGAGTGATTTGTGAATGAAAGTGTCAGAGTTAATGAGAGCGCTAGACTCGGTTCTACATGACATCTCACAACTTTTTATGGGTAAAGGAGTCACGAGACTCGGCTCCATTTTTTACATGAAATGCTTTTGATGGGATTTCACGAGCACCTGGATTTAGCGAGCACCTGGGGGCTAAGAGGAACGTGCCTATCAAATTTCATAATTATGGGTTCAATGGTTCCAGAGATATCGAATTTCTTTTACAAATTGTTAGTTCAGAGGATTTTTCCATATTTTTTAATTTTTCCTTTCATTGTATCCCAAACACTACCTTTCTGCCAAAGTTCAAGTTTCTAGGGCTGCGAGAAGTACGACTGAATTTTGATGATCGGTCAGTGTCGAAATTATGAAACTTTGAGTTCAAATATTTTATTAACTAGAAAAGATAGAAACGTGAAATTTCGGAGGTTTAATTCCGTTTGCAAAGTACTAGGTTTCAGTGAAGTTTCAGGTTTCTGGGTAACTTCATCACAAAGATATGGGGGGTCAAAAGTACGCCGAGTTGTCTTCAGAAAAGAGTGCTTACGGCAAGCGCCCGACTCGACGGGGGCACGGTCGTGCCCCCAGATTATAGTATCCATTTCCAAGTCTTGATAAAGTAGTGTTTTACACATTTTTCTTGTAATTGAATAGTAGATCAGTGTCTTATGGAAACGACACAATCAAATTGTTTCGCGTGATTTTTAGAGTTTATATGAGAACGTATAGACAAAATTTCTATCATTCATCGTTCGCATATTTTATTTATGCGCGAGTATATATGGTGAGCATAAGAATTCTGCCGTCCATATGTTTCCCCTTACATGAAAATATTTACAATAACTTATAAACGAATATTAATCTGTTCACCGATATATTTTTGCATAAAGCTTACAACCAGCGCGTACATAGCATTTTCGTGTACGTGAATCGTGTAAAAAGAAAGCAAAACTATTGTACAATAACATGCAGCTGAAGTGCAAGTATAACGCAATATATTATAATTTTCAATTATCATACAAAAGAATTACATGAGCGCTATAAATTTTCATTGAAATTTCCGTAGAGTTCTTTGATGTATTTTCTTGTTTAATCGTGTGTAGTCGGAGGCATGAAAACAGATTTTTTTTTAAGAATGAAAAAATGTAATGCTCATAATCCTTTGTGGTTTCTAAATATTAATATTATTGTAATACAGTATAATTGATGCGATTAATATATATTTCAGATAAAGTATACATATGTATATGATATTACAGTAATATTAATCTGGTACTCATCATTATTCTTTTATACAGAATTTGTCGAGGGAAAGGAGATTCTGTATAAAATACTGTGAAATGTTTCTTCATGTAATATATCTAATTTACATATAGTAGTATCCGTTTCTTAGGGAATTCTACGCATTACCAACATTTGTATATTTGCCATTATCATTTATATTAGCAGATATAAGTATTATGTCATTATTTAATCTATTATTAGAATTTGTTATTGTTTTATATTTTAATGTATTATAATTTTGACTCACATTGAGATGAAAATACCCATTTCCCATGCTACATCATATCACTTATGTCTCGTGACGAATTCGCTGGAGGATTTTGATTCTTAATTAGAAGAGAAGGGAAAGTATTGACATGGCACTTTAAAAGGCTAAAGAATGTCATAATGATGAATGGTGAATGTTTTATGTTTGAATAAGTGGAAGCATTCACGTTTAATCTTAAAGCCACTTCTTTAGAGGTGAACAATTTTACGTATTCGATAGGAAGACATTTGTGTGCATACGTAAATGGCATAATTTACAAGTTTTAAGTAACATTAATAGGATTTGTACATATGACTTAGCATAATAATGGTATGTGTACTACTTGCATTAAAAAAATTTAGATCTAAGAAGAACAGACATCATATATCTATCATATCATTGTAACGAACAAGAGGAATTAATTATTATTAAAGACACAATCTCCCAATGTTCGGATATGTATTGTATATTCTGATCATCAGCATTCGTAAAACAGGCAAATTAACTGGAAATCACTTATCTTAGTTAATTTAAGTACGGCATACTTGTTACTCAAAGCGATACTATAAATTCTCCTGTGTCTATGAGAAGATTTCAATTCTGACCTCAGTAAAACTAGGGGTACCTAGTTTCGAAGCTAATTTTTAAATTCTCGAAACTCGAATCCGAAAGTTTATAAGGCTTCGAAACTCGAAACTCTCGAAACTTGAAGTGCTGATTCTGTTTTGTAAATGGATTACAGTCTTCCCTGAATTATTGAAATGCTTTTTTCCCCGGATCATCGGGAAAGACCTACCTACACCACAGATTTGCTACCTCGGTGCGAGCGAGGGTCTTCGGTCCCGGGTAGACCGCTCGTTGACTGCCGAGAGAAATAAAACCGTTGGGCCAGGGAAAATACCCAGTAGAGAAAAATAAAATGTTCATGTTTTCAATAAATGTTCATGAAAGGATTACCAATGGATTTTTTAGGATTTTCCAATGAAAATGAGTTCACATATGGAGAAACTCGGTCCATTTTTAGTGAACGTTCGCTTTGGTCGCCGCGCTTCGCTTCGGTGAAGTGGGCGGCGGCCTTAATCCGGGGAACACTGGACTTCTAATCGTGTTTTCGTAATAAAAAATAGACCGAATTGCTTCGTGTTTGGACTTATTGTCGTCGACATGAACTCACCAATCCATCGGTAATATGTACTCTCTTCCAGATGTAATCAGTAATATGAAAATTTTCATATTCAGTACTGAATCTCAGAGGGTCTCCCGCTGGTGCTCTATTTCACTCACTCTCGGTTTATTAGGAGCTAACTACTTCCCCTGCCTCGGTTTATGGAGAAGTCCCCGGTCCCGCAACTTTCTCGATAATCCGGGGAAGATTATGGCTTTAAGAACTGAAGTCAACAAAATTTTTACATAAATCTTTATTGATTATAGTTAAATAGAATAGAAAAGAAAACCAATATACAAATTCTCGAGGCACGCTGCGAACGATTCTTTATTCGTTGATTTTATGCTTTTTCTTACCTGGCTTTCGAGAATTTCAAATCGCAAAGAATGTGCAAAGTTTCGAACTTTCGAAGATCGAAACTTTCTTAGGTTTCGAGGTTCCGACGCTTGGAGAAAGCGATCCTCAAATAAAACAACGGAAATTTGACAATTACGAAAACTATTAGATAAATACACGATGAATCTGCTAGTCTCATTATACTTTCTTCTAACAACATCATTCTACTCTTTTCTACTAACATTAAACACGTTTACGTTTTATTGATGTAGAGATTCATTACTGCTCACCTTTCGAGCTGCAAATAGTACTATATTATGTATATTTGAACAAACGCGCATGTAAATGTTATATTCACATATTTATGAACGTACTCTTAAGACGAATACATACGCATAACAAACTTGTATTTGTAGGAAAATAAAGATATTGCTGCGAGATGACAACTGCCCCATAAATACCGTGAAGTATGGAACTCTAAATTAACTAATACGTAAACAGGGTAGGAACTAGGAAAGGCACAGTACACCATGTTCAAGATAATCGCATAACTTATATTTGTACATATATACAGTCACTTCACAACGCTTACCTTTTGTTATACAGTGTGTAGCTCACGAATACATTAGACAGTGAGAAATTGGAGTCGCAACGCATTCCTGGCGTTTTCCCGATTAAAATCATAGGGGAGAGCGGGGACAAACGTAACACTTTTTACATTTGGCCTAGCTGTCAATTACCTTTTACAGAAATAAAAACGAAAATTATGCCTTAAGATAGTGTGTTTCTTGTTCTATCATTTGACCACAAATGCAGCCTTCCATCATAATTAGTCAAAGAGTTATGGGAATTTTCCGCAGTGACTGTCAGTGTTACTTTTGTCCTGCAGGGGTAGGACGAAAGTAACATACCATGGGGACGAAAGTAACGCTAATTATTTTCAGGATAATTAAGTAAAAACACTTCTTCCAAAGCAATTATCAATTATCAATTTATTATCAGAAACAATATAAACAAACATTTAAATAAACATATTTTAAGTAGCTAACGATAAAAAAGCAGATTCAAACATTTCTTTGATATTGTGTATTTGATTTAATATGGAATCTCGTGTAACTGCCCCAAAAGTAACTAATATTTATGATTTTTTTTAAAAACTATTGCTAATATTGGATTCAACTCTTTTGGGACATAGGGAGGCATCTTTAAACTTATAGAAACTTTCGTCCCCGTAGTGACGTGTTACTTTTGTCCCCAGCCGTGTTTTTCAGCATAGAACTGTTATAACGTACAAATTATACAAGACTTATCGAAATCAAGTACACGAACTTATAAAGACATTATGTAAGAACGCTCTAACAAATAATTGGATCAATGTCTATAGTTTAACTATGAATATTAACAAGAAAAACCAACACAGGAGACACATACCTGAATGATCGAAATAACGAAATCAGCTTGCCCACGGTATAGAAAATCGTCGTATTGCTCAGCGTCACTCCGTGAAAGAAAAGGAACACTAAACACGCGTAACTATGTAAAGCAAACGTTCTGGACACTTTTGTGGAAGACGGTAGAACGCTTGTTACTTTCATGGCGCCGTTACGTTTGTCCCCGCTCTCCCCTACCAAACTTTTACACAAGCAATTTGTATTCTTTATGTAAAAGTAGTCCGATTTACATGACATTTGGTATGATTGCCATCGAGAGAACGCCAGGAATCCATTGGTGCAACTTTCATAGCGATACGATAAAGAATAAAGAATTTCTTACTACGCTGAAATGAATACTTCACATTTTCACCCCCGACTGCGGGGGGTCGATCTGAATTCGCTACGGTCGGCCGAGGATTCATACCTGCTTCAGAAAAAAACAATTCTTTATTCTTTATCCTATCGATATAGAAGTGATGCCGATGGATTTCTTATGTTTTTCCGATGAAAATCACACATAATTTCATGTAAATCGGACTATTATTAACGAAATTAACTTGAGGTTATGGAAATGTAAGAAAATCCGATGGACGCCCATTCAAATGGCGCCCCGGAACCGCGGCCTGCCACCCGGACGCCTAAATACAGGGTCATCCGTTAAAACTGCAACCTACGCGCGCGCGAACAGACGAAAATGGCAACACCGCCTCACGGATGCATTCCACTACAACCATGCATCGGCCCGGCGTTCGGAGGGTTGCCAGCGACCGCTGGGCAGCGGTGATGCCCGAGCTTTGAAAATTTTAGGATGGTCTCTTTCAAATTAACGTCACAAGGAGCTATTTGAAATTTCCCGACCGGGGTTGAAGAATTTGGGGCCTTTTTCGTATAACTTTTGAATTATAAAAGATATCAGAATGCAATTTGCGCCGCAAAATGAGGAAAAATTATTCCCTCTTAATGATGGATAATTCAAAATATTTTACGTTTACTTAATTTTTCTTTTATCAATTTTTTAACCACAATTGTTGTGAAAAGCTTTTGTAAACTGTTTATTTAATACCGTATTTAATGCTCTTTTTAAAAATCATGATGTTGATAAACAATACGCTAGTTGTTTCTGTGTCATTACTTTCATAAATTGAGAAATTAAATTTTTATTCAATTATGTGTTAGTTTTACAGACCTCAGAATCTATTGTTCTGGTTTTCTTTTTTATAATTTTATCCTTATATGCAGTGCATGCATAGATCGGACGTAAGGAGTAACTAATGAGACGTGTCTTTGATTGTAGCGGTGTTTGAATCTTTTTTCTAGAATTTTTGTGTTTGAATGTTTAACCTTTTAGCTACTCAACGCCACGCAATTACCGGCTTCCGTTAATGTCATTTTTTGGAACGATGCGTCATTATTGTGGCTTTTACACGCAGGTGGCGAAAAATCTCTACGTACAAAGGTATAGCGCCGCGGTCAATACTGTCGTAGCTAAAATTTTTGAAATTAAGACGGGTACGAGATCAGTTGACATTGTTTTCAAACCTCATTACAGTAATCCGGGGTGCGAGTGGTAAACCGATCATAAAAGCGGAGCGTGCGGCTCGCTTACCTGGGTCGGGAAATTCTGCACAGCTCTTTGCGGCGTTAATTTGAAAGAGACCATCCTAAAATTTTTGAAGCTCGGGCATCACTGCTACCCAGCGGTCGCTGTTAACCCTCCGAACGCTGGGCCGGTGCATGGTTGTAGTGGAATGTGTCCGTGAAGCGGTGTTGCCATTTTCGTCTGTTGGCGCGCGCGTAGGTTGCAGTTTTAACGGATGACCCTGTACACTGGCTAGGACCGTTCGCGCGAGAGAACTTGGGGAAAACCCAGGCCCAAAGGAAGCGTCACGGGAGAGACGCTATGCCCGGGCCGCCAGGACGCAGCCACTCTTGTACGGTCATCGGGACACACTGGTCGCTACCGCAGAAGCCCTCCGCGTTCTTTTGTACGATTCGCCTGACTTTTGTGAATCAGAATATAGTGAGATATCGATAGTATACACTGCGCGTATTTGTTTCCTATCGTAAGAAAAGCATTTCTTACAGAAATGAATTTTTCATGGAATTTCCTTCATTATTTTCCGAATTACGTCGTGCTTGTTGTCATTTTTATCGGCGAAACGTAAGGAATCAATTGGCGTTGTTTTCGCAAAGATGTGATGAGAAATGCGGAAGTCGAAGATTTCTCACTTCTTAATAGGCACTCCAACTCCTTCGAGGGTCGAAGGCCACACAATTCGGTGAGGCACTGCGGGGGGTTGTCCTTGCCACGGTGTACCAGGCCGCTTCTCTTTGACGAGCGCAGCTCTAGAATCACCCGTAGGATCGTAGCTTTCTTTCTTTCTTTCGTAGTTTTCTTCTATACATTGTCTTCCCATAATGGGACTCGGTCCTTCCATATTTTCGTACATCCATGTACGCTTCCATTTACAGCTTGTTTCCTGTAATATTCTTCAGCATTCAAATACTTTAGTCATCTGGTCGACAGTCGGTCTTGTCCGCGCGATCCCGAAACATCGAACAAAGGGGTCGTAAACCCGCACCGTCGGTAGGCAGTCAGAAACTCGGCCCGACTAAGGTGATCCTCCACCTTGCACTTTTACAACGTGTAAGTGCACGCATCACCTTGCCGAGGAACTTTCCACTTCCATAACTCCACGGAAACTGTAAGGGCGGTTCCCTATCTTCGAAACTCAACCAATCACAAGTGACAATTCGCAACCCCCTACTCAGTTGTTCGAGCTTTCCTCACTAGTGCAAGACTTCCGGAAAGTCAGTTAGCATCTCCCGTCAACGCAGAACGATCAGCGTCAATCCGTCAACGCATTACGGTTAGCGCAAAACAGTTGAAATCGCAATTCTGACCAACGGGTCATCCGCAAAACATTCTTCAGTGTTCACTTGTCCATTCCGTTTATTTGTTGTACTTATTGTTTTCCTGTTATCATCTCTTTCAGTTTAATCAGCCCTATCACAGTAACGCGTATAGGGTATCCGTGTAATTCCGGGGTCGATAAAAATGATAACGGAGATTTACGACCTCCGTTGATGCGACGCTCAGAGGTCGAGTCTCTCCGAAGTTACGGGCGAACAATCAGTTTAGTCTGTTCCTCATCGCATAGCCAATCATTATCCCCCGAGATGTGTAACATTCGTCTGTTAATATTAGTAATAATAATCATCTCCTGCAACTTAATCGGTTGCATGTGGGGCATGATCATGATAGACGACCAACTCGGCGGTAAGTACATATAGTATATCGGAGAAGTATATAAATTATCTTACTTTTTTTCTACGCACTGTGCGTTATTTTCGGTAATTATTTAGAAAAGGGTCGTCCTCACCGATTTCAATGACCGCGCAATATGTTGTCGGCGGTATGATTCTGAACAATTTTTTTCTATACATGTTACCGTCGCTCGGCTTTAGTTTCCGAGATATTCGCAAAAAACTGTGCTCGGTAGTTGATTGGGGTTACATTATTTAGCGGCCCTCAACTTTTGGGGAATTTATTATTATTTGGGGAATTAAAAGTTGGGAGAGTTTGTTATTCACACAAGACATATTATACATATTCACAAAGTTTCATAGTTTTTTTTTAATTTTTGGGTGCGCGATCTTCTCTTCTAAGTGTACATAAGACCTCCGGCTTTCTTTTGGGTTACGTAGAAGGAGATCAATGCACTCTGGAGAATGACGATCTAGGTGTTTGCAAAAAGCTTCCAGAGTGCCCGCCTAGGTTGAAGGATGTACAGGATGGGAAAACCTGGGACCCCACGGGAAGATGCGGATTCGATAATTTCACAGAGATCGTCTGTTGTCCTGTGAACGTCGAGCCGAGGATCGCCCCTCGGCCAGCCGAAGTCGGTATGTACGTTACTGTATTCTAAAACGCTCTACATATTTACGGTACAGTACGTAACTTAAGTGGGTGGTCATCGAATGGAGCGAAAATCTTAAAGGTGGAATCAGACGGCGCGTGGATCGGCGATTCACGCGCAACGTTCGCCAAGCTGGCTCTCCAAGCCACGCGCCGTCTGATCGGTCATGGCTCGCCGAGTCGGGCTCGCCAAGCCGACTTGCCGAGCTAGACAAGCCGAGCCAGCTCGCCAAGTCACGTGCCGTCTGATCGGTCATGGATCGCCGAGTCGGGCTCGCCAAGCCGTCTTGCCGAGCTAGACGAGCTGACAAGAGAACCTTCGGGACTGTCCAACTCAGAAATTTTTTATACTTAGTATACGTGAAGGTCTTCACTCGGACTTTAATATCCCAAAGCAGTAAGACGCGCTTTTCAGCCAAATTCGAGAAAATCGACTTTGAAAAATGTGGAGTGCACGTATGTACATTTGATAGAAAACAATGACCAACGAACAGCGTGGGCCAGTGCCTAGCGCTCCCGACTAGTAGTAACCATGAGCTGTGATGCCAGATCGGGGACGGGTTCCCTCGAGAATTTCCCCCACCTCGCGCACACTACGCCGGAGCAGCGTGTCCGTGAGTTGGACTCCGAAGCGCCGAGCTTCATCTCGCATAAATCATTCGAGATGTAGGGCCCTTCTGTATGTTCCATTTGAACTTTAAATAGTCGACCTTCCGTTCGTAGTAGATTTGTTAGCGTCACAACGATACGTCATAGCGATACAACAGTAGATAAATATAAGAAGTCTGGGTAACGCCTGGTATTTTAAGCTAGTAGATTTATACGTAAAATGAGAAGTATGCGCGTTTAATAAAAGGTACGTATTCGAGCTTTTCTCTCCCTCTCTCTCAAACGCTTAACAGCGCATCAATATTGCTCAATTGAAATTATACCAACGGTTCTTTCTCTCTTTTTGTCGCTTAGCTTGCCAGCAAATAAGAGAAAGACGCAGTTATTATGAGCCAACAATAAAATCGATCAATTTTTATAAAACATTTGGACGACTCAACTTAGCGTACGCGCCCAGTGATCTGATCAGCAACGTTTCAAATACGGATAATGCCATCCCGCCATACTTCACACAAACATACAAACAACCGAAGTCTTCATATATGGTGGCTTTAGGGTATAAGAACGAGAAAATCGACGAAAATCCAAGACCTATTATATACAAATGTGGAGGTACCTTAATATCCTCTCAACACGTGTTAACTGCTGCACACTGCGTGAATAACATAGACGAAAGGGTCCCTGTCGAGGTAAGCGCTGCTCAGCAAAGGTACTAGTTCCTTCCCATCGTGAAGCTGAGTTTACACCTGACGAGTGACTCGGCCGAGTGACTCGGTCTGCTACTCGGCCGACTGAAAATCTTGGCCGATTTGCCCGTCGGATTACTCGGCCGTGTACTAAAATATGCGCTCAGACTGGGCGAGTGCTCGGCCCAGTGCGCTCACTCGGCAGAACACTCGTCCAGTCTGAACGCATATTCTAATACTCACAAGGGAAGATCCCGAACCCGAAAATTCAAAAAATTCTGATACTTTGTGAGTATGCAAGGGATTTCTTCCTGATTGCAACGCAATTTTGGTTTGCTGCCCAAATCCACTCGAAGGAGGTGAAATTAACCCCTGAAAATTCGGCTATTTTCAGATTTCGGGTTATAACTAGCAAACTGTAAGAGATAGAAAAAAAGTTTCAAGACAAAAGTTACTTCTTTTAATTAGATCTATCATTTAGTTAAAAAATTATTTTACAGTTTACGAGTTATAACACAAAATCGGAAAATAACCGGATTTTCGGGGGTCAATTACACCCCCTTAGAGTGATTTTGGGCAGCAAACAAAAATTGCGTTGCAATCGGGAGGAAATTCCCTACATATTCACAAAGTTTCAGAATTTTTTGAATTTCCGGGTTCGGGATGTTCCCTTGTCAGTCGAGTAATCCGATGTGCAAATCGGCCAAGATTTTTACTCGGCCGAGTCACCCGTCAGATGTAAAACCAGCTTAACGATCAGCATAGACCGTCTAACCAAGTTTCAGTTCAAATTCTTCGGAGAAATATGTAAATTGTACGCCCTGTTGCAGGTATGGTTTGGAAGCGTAAACCTATTCGACTTGGAGGGAATCCGAATACCGATAGGCAAAATAATTTCCCACCCGCAATACAGGCGCAGCCAGTACTACAACGATGTGGCCATTCTGAAACTGATAACCGACGATGTACCTAACTTGTATACACCTATGCCTATCTGCCTGGAAACCAAATCGGTAGCTACCGTCAATATAACACCGAGCACACGTTTTCTAGTGCTCGGATGGGGAGTTATTGCGTTCGGTGATGACAAGTCATCTCACCGGTTGATGCAGACGCCAAGTCTCAGGTACTGTATATGTATGTACAATTTAAAATTAATAAACATGAAAGGTAAGGCAACATCGATTTTGAAGTCTCGTAGGCCGAGTGCTGCTTTGGCTAATGTAGCTGTGGAAACACTTAAGTCTTAAGGGTACATTCTATTGAAACCTCTTCAGAAAATCGTGTTCTTTTCAAGATGTTTTGGAAAGTAACTGTAACACATAGGGTACGAAGTCTTTTTGGTATTTATTTATACATATTGTAAGATGGTAAAAATTTTGATGATAAAGACAGAGGTCTTCACGGCGTAGGTACATGATACTTTAAAGTAGGCTCACCTGAACTAAAAAATTGAAAGTTTGTCTTAAAATAAGTATATGAGAATGGTTATCGTATGAACTAACGTTACTGCATAATAATTAAAGTGCTCCGAAAACTGGCAAATGAGCAACTTGTAGTTAAGTAGAAACTGCTAGAGCAAAGATACAGGGTGATCCTGGAGCCACTGGACTCAAAGAGATGCCGCCTGGCACCACGTGGCCGAGGTCAGCTCCCCGTGGCCGAGGTCAACCCCCCGTGGCGAGGACAACCCCCCGCAATGCCTAACCGAATTTTAGGGCTTTCGACCCTCGAAGTGGTTGGAAAGAACTTGAGAAATGTCCAGGATTTCCGCAATTTCTCATCAGATCTTTGCGAAAACGACGCCAATCGATTCCTTATGTTTCGCCGATGAAACTAACACCAAGAACGACGTAATTCGTATCATAATAAAGGAAATTCCATGAAAAATCGAATTATATCATTTGAAGCTGACTTCGTTAAAAATAGTCCGATTTACATGAAATTTGGTATGATTTTCATCAGAAAAACATAAGGAATCCATTGGTGTCACTTCCATATCGATACGCTAAAGAATAAAGAATTTCTTACTACGCTGAAATGAATATTTCACATTTTCACCTTCGACTGCGGGAGGTCGACCTGATACCGCTACGGTCGGCCGAGGATTCATACCTGTTTCAGAAAAAAATAATTCTTCATTCTTTATCGTATCGATATGGAAGTGGTGCTGATGAATTCCTTAAGTTTTTCCGATGAAAATCATACCAAATTTCATATAAATCGGGCTATTATTAACGAAGTCAACTTGAAATGATATAAATCGATTTTTCATGGAATTTCCCTCATTATGGTCCGGATTACGTCGTTCTTGGTGTCAGTTACATCGGCGAAGCATAAGGAATCATTTGGTGTCGTTTTCGCAAAGATCTGATGAGAAATGCGAAAATCGAAGATTTCTCACTTTTGAGGGTCGAAAGCCATAAAATTCGGTGAGGCACTGCGGGGAGTTGTCCTCGCCACGGGGTACCAGGCCGCATCCATTTTCGGGTGTAGCTCCAGAATCACCCTGTACACAAGGAGCCGTTTTCACCTCCTAGCTGCTAGCAACCAGGCGAGCGGTCAAGCTGTCCAGTTGCCAAGGGTAGAATCGGTGAGGAGAACTGTACGGCGTGTACGGCACCTACGGGCCGTAAGTGTTTTCCCCCTCCACTACGAATAGTTTGCAGGAACCCACTTCCCGGCAACGGTGCTCGTAATGTAAGTATATGTGTATGGCTGGGATAGCTTGACGCTCGGCTGGTTGCCCGCAGCCAGGAGGTGAAAACGGCGCAGCGCCTTGTGCGCCATAACCCCAGAAAGTGGCAGGCGCGTCAGCCAAGTCGCACACGATCGCGACCCGACCAATCTCCGTAGCCAGTTTTTTGCTGCGTACAGAATCTTCCCCTCTTCGTTTCACGAATTACAACCCATCTTGTTTATAGCTCCAAATTCTTCAAGTTAAGAAACTTAAGAGTTGTTTTCATGGTGTTCTTTCACCGTATCCTTTCTGAATACGTGAGATTAATACTAACATGAATTATTAATGTTCGAAAAATTATAGTCTCGTGAACAATGAAGAATGCAACAAATCGTACCGCGAGTTCACCCGCAAGTTACCCCATGGTATCGACGACAGTATAATCTGCATGGTAGATGCTAACACCACCAGAATGGCGGATGCATGCCAAGGTGACAGTGGAGGGCCATTATTGATGTCAACCGAATCTGAGGACAGGTTGATCGGTATCACGTCTTTTGGACACGGTTGCGGTAGCGTCGACCCAGGCGGTTACACTGCGGTGTACCCTTTCTTGGAATGGATCGAGGAGCATGTGTGGCCAACTACAGACAGGAATGAAGTGGTCACGCTCTGATAGAAAATCGTTACGACGCTGATGTACCTATAAATGTCAGGTGAAATATCTGCAGAATATATTCACAAAAGAAAAATGAAGCTTCTCTCACGAGCAGTGGATACCATCAACCTCTTATCAGCTTTTAACAATCCTTCGCGAGCTACAGAAACAAAAGTCCCCGATACCATTTAACTTATAATCACGTACAGTAACAGAAAGAATGTACGATGGAACGACTACCAAATATAATGAACTGTCAATGATCACAGGACATTTCAACATCGTCACCCCCTGTCCCCAGAGTTCCACGAACCATTAACGTTGTGCAATGATTACGCGTGATATCAATTGTCATAATCAAACGGCTGGCCGTTGTAACGCGGTTTCGGTGGTTCGGCGACATTCAATCGAACACCACCGCAGAAGGCCCCGTTTGATGAAAGAGCAAATAGCTACTACGCATTGTAACGAGGCATGATGCAACTGGCGAAGACGGTGAGGAATCCTTTCCGGCGAATAAATCCATTAACCCGTTCGTTTCGACGTACATTTTCGCGAAAGTGCCGTTTTCTAAAAAAAAATTTTTTCTTTAACCCTTTTGCGACTAGCGCCGGTTATATCCGGCTTCCACTAAATGCTTCACACTAGCTAGCGCCGGTTATATCCGGCATCCACTAAATGCGTCACACGGGCTAGCGCCGGTTATATCTGGCATTCACTAAATGCTTCACACTGGCTAATGCTGGCAGCGTTGCCGGGAAATATGTTACCGTGTGACGGTATAGTTAGAAGTAAGGTAATTAATCAGCGATACCAACGAAATCTTCTAAGATTTTACACGGACACATTGGGAGCTCCAAAAACGCGAGACACTCTTAATGTATACGGTGTGCACTAATCGCACGACGACCCCGCGCCCAGCCCCGCCGTCGCGAAAGGGTTAAAATACAGAATAAGGCCTCAATATTCCCATTCACGAGTTGTGCCGGTTATATCCGGCATTCACTAATCGCGTCACGTTTCTAGAACGAGTAAAGTTTTTTGTTTTTTATCGTTTTGTGAATTATCATAGTTAAAAGTAAGGCAATTAATCAGCAATACCAACGAAATCCTATAAGATTTTACATGGTCACGTTGGAAGCTCCAAAAACGCGAGACACTCTTAATATTGTACGGTGTGCACTAATGGCAGGAGGACTTGCTCCCTGCGGCGCATCGCCCCCAGTCTCGCCGTCGCGAAAGGGTTAAACTGCCGGAGATGCTGACAAAAGTTGACGCTAGGATCGGCAGCTCGTTTCGTGACGCCGACTAAAGTCGGCGCTCGTGCACACGGGTCGTCGCGTGGGTGTCGATTATAGTTGACGCTCGTAACGAAAGGGTTAATAGGATTTATGCATATGACTTAGCATAATAATGGTATGTGTACTACTTGTATTTAAACAAAATTAGATTTAAGAACACAGACATCATATATCTATCATTTATCATTGTAACGAACATGATGAAATATTATTAAAGACACAATCTCCCAATGTTCGATATGTATTGTATATTCTGATTATCAGCATTCGTAAAACAGGCAAATTAACTGGGAACCACTTACCCTAGTTAATTTAAGTATGGCATACTTGTTATTCAAAGCGATATTATAAATTCTCCTGTGTCAATGAGAAGATTTCAATTCTGCCCTCAGTAAAACTAGGGATGCCTAGTTTCGGAGCTAATTTTTAAATTTTCGAAACTCGAATTCGAAAGTTTGTAAGGCTTCGAAACATTTGAAACTCAAAACTCGAACTTATCAAAACTAAGTAAGCAAATGAATTATGTATCTAACTAAATTAGCTGTCTGTGACGTCCCAGCCCCGCCACGGGGTCCGCGCCTGGTTAGTCTTCGCCACCGCCGCTAGATGTCTAATCCTGTCACAAGTCCTAAACTCTAATCTCGTTCATATATATACAAATTCCAAGTTTACCCTCTCTTAGTCCCCGTGTGTTTAGGGCAGGGGCCGCCAGCTATAGCCCTATTCTTATTCCCCCCAAACGTTTCCCTACCTAGATTCGATAGGGTTAGTGCAAAATAAAAGAAATCTTCCACTATATTATATATACCATGTATTCAGGAAAGCCGACGACAGAAGAAGAAGACTCCTGTGTACGACCAACAATATAGAAATCTGTAAAGAAAACTTAAGATTCGATTTTAATCTATTATCAAAATGGGACAAAAAAGACAACCACAGAGCCCCCAACGTGGATAAAGTATTGGTGGCTAAAAGAATGAACGGGAGCAGAAGGAGAGCTCTCTTCTACTACACCAAATTAACATAACAAGTTCATTTGAGTATATTAAAGGCACAGGCATATAGTAAGATGCCCCCCTCCCCCCCCCCCCCCATCTTGTATATATTGTATATAATTTTAATTTTTTAATTTAAATCATAGTAGTTAGATTTACATTAAAGCATTATAGCGAGACAGAGACTGTTATCCAACAATTGTGAAGGAGTTGCTTAGGTCAAGGGACCAAAATTAGAGCGAATATCGTGCTCCGATATCACTGTTACTGTGATCTTCGCGAGCAACTAAATCACGAGTGGAGATACAGACGGACCACTCATTTGTGAAACATCCGCCGTAGCCATAGTTCCTACTAAGAGTACCTGATTTTACTCTCCTGGGCGGTATTACCGCACCTTATCATTATAGTATAATTTTTAAATACCTTTTCTATACTGGTAAATACGTTCACCAAGGCGTTCCTTATCGTTCATAGAACGATAGAAAAAAAGAAAAAAATAATATATAAGACATATGTATCATTTATCCTCGTCAGCACATATAGTGCCAATTAAAACAATATTAAGAGACCGCGTACCCGTTTATGGGTCTTTAGTCTTTAAGAAACTAGAAGACTGTTCAGTCCAATATACGTGAGGACGATTTCTTATTGTTTTTGTTATCTTTTGTATTTTTGGTATATTAAACGTATGTTTTAAAAAAAAAAAAACTATAGCCGTACTGATGAGTCTGGCTGGACGGTTCCTAGGCGGAACGTACATCTTCTTTTCCTCCTCGATCTTTAAATAGTCAATCTACCTGCCCCGCACAGTACTCCAAAAAGCGTTGACCGGCCTTAGGGATTACAGTTTTACGCCGGAGGCAACGGGGCAAGATCATCCCCTCTTTTTACGTTGCGAAGTAAATCATCAATCACATTCTCGATTTCGGACGTAACACTGACACATAAACAGGGTAGAAAAGGCACAGTACACGACGTTCAAGATAATCGCATAATTTATATTTGTATATACAGTCACTTTACAACGCTTACCTTGTGTTATACAGTGTGTAGCTCACGAATACTTTAGGTCAGTGAACGGCGTGTGGTCGCAGTTAAAGACGGTATCAAAGTAAAAAAACTAATTAAGATGATCGCTCTGTCGCATGGGGTTGTCCTTCGCGCGAATCAAACGGCGCCCTAGCGGTGTCGCTGTGAACCGCAACTATCCGCTCAGTTCGTCTCCTGCCCGCCAGGCGAGGCTGTCGTCTCGCGCGTCGCGAAATTTCGGGAACGTAGTGTTCGAGACAGTGAGAAATTGGAGTCGCAGTGCTTAAGAGAGATAGCGAAACATCAAGGCGTGCCACGCTTGCATGGACTGGCAGTAATTCTTTGGCGTGGGGTTTTGAATGTCCCCTCCGATCCCCTACCTCTTTCTCGACGCGCGCGCTTCAATTTCAAACGGCCAGCTGCTTTTGGGTCACGTGACCGCTTTGTGATTCTCGACGGGGCAGAGCAGCTACGTATCCTTCCGCGATTTCGATCTAGTAAGGTAACGCCTCTGTTGGTTCATTTTGTATCTTTCCATCGAGTACACGTGGTGTAACACAATTAGGTATCGGCGCGGGCACGCTCGCGCTGGCGTCCACGGTCTCTCGCGCAACGAACATGGTGGTTCGAACATCGACACTTCGCGATCGACAGTGAGAACAGGCGCACGGTGACGCACAGTCGATAACGAAGGTCTCGGAACACTTCCCGTCTCTTCTTCCTGGCAAGTTATTCTGCATTCTATTTTACCAGACACTAGCTAGAACTTCCCTCCGTGTTCCGAAACGCGATGTCGCCAACGAAATAATCCGCCTCGAGACTGTGTCGCCCGCGGACGTAACTGAAACCTAGGGCGGTATTCTCAGTCGTTGCTTATTCTTAAGATCATCTTAAGCATGCAGGATCCTCTACTAGTCTACGAGGTTAGTAGAGGATGCCGCATGCTTAAGACGATCTTAAGAATAAGCAACGACTGAGAATACCGCCCCTACAATTGCTGTTACGTATAAATTTATATAGTTTCCGTGGAAGTATAACGGGTAATATCGTTCAAACGATAACGGGCAATATGTTTCGTAAGCGTAACGTCGATCAGTCGAAGCAAACGTACAGATCGTGCTTTTTGAACGCGATCAGGAGTTGTACGATACAAGCCTGTGTTCCAATGGAATTGCTCTTTATCTCCTCACGGGGGAGACGCGTTACTGGCCGTAAATATACTCCGATATGTTTAAACGGCGATATCAATTTAGCGAATACAAAAAAATCGCACTTCAAAAGGGAGGATATGTGACGATATTGCGAGCGATCGTTCGATTTCTCGCGTGTTACCGACGAGGAACAATTTATAGTATATTAGTCGAGACCTGACTGTCCGAGGTGAGATGATTCTTTGAACTTCCTCGAGGTTATAATAGAAATCGACAGACACGGCGAAGATATGATTATTTCGAAACGTTGAGGTTAGGATACAAAACGATTGGCTTTATCAAAAATCCGTGTAAGCGTGTCTCGGAAGTAAACGAACGGAATAAAAATATTCAACGGGTTCACCGTAGCAGCGGAGTCAATGCTGAAGTAGTTTAGACGTTCAGACGGTTTCGGTGTTCAACAACAATGACGCGACAGTTTGGTCGATCGATGGTCGCTTCTCCAACGAATACTTCGAACTACTTGAATGACGTCGAACATTTCCAGACAGAAATGGTCGTATTCACGCGCCAATTAATGACAAATCGCGTCGACTTTTGGTATAAAAAATTATGCCTGTTAAAGATATGTATCATATTCGCGCTTAGACCCTATAGTTAGAACAAAATCAATGCTTAAAGCCGTGCTGCCAAGTTGTGAGTTACATTGGACAGGGATTCTAAATACTTTTGCTCCATGTAAAGCTTGCTTCTCTGTTTGAAAAGTACAGTGGTGAGAGTAGCTAGACACTACACTTCTACCAGACTCCATCAGCCATTGATTTTGTTCTTGACTATAATCACGCACGTAACGGCGTGCTCGAAACAAACTTACAATTATAAACTCGCCGACTCTCCTCTTCGCCGACACTTATCCCTACCAAGTATCCCTTTCAATTACCTCCCTATTTTTACAAACCAAAGATTCGTTTAGTCATTGAGCGACGCTGGAAAGGTTCGACGAAATAAATCGAGATTCTCGGGGCTGCTCTCGCGGCAGATAATTAACGGAACATGGTTAACTTAGGCTCCTGGTTAGACGTTTCGTTCGAAAGGATCACTGACAGAGCTGCTCGAGTAGTTCGAAATTCGGGTCGAATCTATCGCCATTCGAGTGATACTTTGAGTAGGTCGAAAAAAGTTCGAGCTCCTAAAACGGGAAGCCAAGTAGGCCGAGTCTCGCAGCGATTTATTTTAGCTACTCGATGTTTCCTAATATCCGAGTTGGTTGTTTGACTCGAGTGAAACTCCGGCCGCTTTTCCCGAGTTCTCGAACAGCTCTGATCGATGAGCAGGGGAAGAACACGTTCCCGCAGACATTTCCGTTTCCCTCGTGCGACAGAGAAACTGAAATCGCAATGGTTGACGCGAACCGTCGAAAGGCTGTTTCGATGAACATTAACGATTAATTAGGTCGTCCTGGCGATTCATTAGGTCCAACGTACGCGCGTCTCGCGCGTGCGGTACACACACACTAAACGACAATTAATTCGTAGATCAGCATGTTGTAGTTATTTACAAGTATATAGCGAAACGGCTGTCGATCCTCACGCACACACCTCAGACTTCATTCAGACACTCCTCTGTGATCATTCGGTTACACACAAGCGGGTACATTATCGTATAGTTAATTATTATTTCCTGTCGTTCCGAGAGACTCGAATCGTCTCCCACATCAGAGGCCAGTCAGAGCGCTCTTGGCTACAGAGCTCCTTCCTCCCTCTTCATAAACTAACGACGTCTTAAAAGTTACAATTACGGTGTCGGGGAAACGACTCGGCGCAATTCGCTCGCGTCAATTCCAGTCCATTTACATTTGAATCGATCGCGGCATTCCCGTGAACCCTGTATCAAGAAGAAGTTTCCCGCTGACTGACGGTCCATCCTGCTTTTTTTCGCTTTTAGAATCTGAATACACTCGTGTATAAGTGCGCGCGGATTGTCGAACGGAACCGGGCGTGCCCTCGCGGTGAGGCTCGCTCGATGCTTTGCTTCTTGATTGAAATGTAAGAGGACATCGTTGACCGATACGCTCACAGTATACCCTATCGCGTGGAATTTAACCGCGGCGTGTGTCCATTACATGGAATGTAATCTGCATCATATCAATATATATATATATTATATATATATATATATATCCCTTTGCGCATTTGTAAAAAGCCTTGCCTTCCTAGAAACAACGTTGTACGGCGTGTCTGTTCCATATACTTTTATACTTTTGCTTAGTATAATATCTGTCACTGTGTGTGTCTGTGTGTAGGTGTACGCGTGTGTATATGTAGGTGTATCTTATTCTTCTGTGTATCTTCTCTACTGGCATAAATCAACAAGTCCTTTAAAATACATTCCTCTATTTCTGATAATCCACGATCGTTAAATCTCTCTACCGAAACACTCAAACATAACACCGATTTATCGCCCCCCTCCCCCTCTCAAATCTACTTTCCACCCATCGCCCAAGCCACGCTTCCGTCCTGCATTTTTTCCCTCTTTAGTCAGTCTTGGCATCGTAAAACATTTATAGGTGCTTCGATATATTATTAACTTACAGAGTAACGACTAACGATTATCGATAAGTCCCCCCCCCCCCCCTTCCTTCTATGCCTCGCACTGTTTTTGCCACACTCCGCGCCAACATCGACACCCCCCCTCGTCGCACGTATACGCGTAAGATTCATACGTACATATTGTATAACCGTATGTATATTAATCTCGTCAGCTTAAAAATATATTATTGTCCTTCGATGAGAACGTGTGGCGTCTAACGCGCGTGCACGTACATCTTCTTACCCGACACTTCCCCCTGTCTAGGCGTTTGCCAGTCGACGAACGACCCTGACGGAACATAGCTCTGTCTCTATGCTATCCGAACGAAAATAAATATACGAGTTAGCCTGCTATATTATTGGATCCGCGTTTCATCCTTCCCCCATGGCACGATCATCGTTTTCTCCGACAGTCCCACCTCCCCCCCCCCCCCCCTCCTCTCACACACCCTCTCCCCTCGTACGGCTTTGGCAGGAATCACGTGTCTCTGTATAAGCTTCCACTTCTATCCTCCATTTCGTTGCCCCGTTCTTCCAAGTCCGTTCGAGACTCGCGCCCCGTTTGGTTCCCTCCGTTCAGGAACCAGCCAACCCCAAGGATTCCGTTCGCGTCTGTGTTCAGGCTGGTGCTAACTCGTCGAGGACAAGGGTCCCGTCCAGTCGACGATGGTGGCCAGAGGCGACGTCACGTTGACGGTCGTCGTACCCGGGGCTCGTTATCATACGTCGTTGTCGTGGCAGTGCTCTATCTTCCGCCTGGCTAGCTGAAGCCTCCGTTTGTCCACGACGAAGTCCGTCATGCAGCCCTTGATGCCGCGATGGCCCGGCTTGCCACCGATGAACAGCTTGCCATTGGTGGTCAGCAGGGTGACCTCCGTGGACACTTTCACTGGGGCATAGTCGTCGATCTGTATCATCGAGGCCTTTCGTCTCCTCGAAGCCCTCACGTGATGGAATACCCCATCGTCCACTCGTTCCTGGAATAAACGTGGCTTTTACACGGTGTACCCTTCAGGTTGGCGGGTTTATTTAATTGTTCGGAAGCTTTGGAAGAGCTTGGTGGCTTTATTTAGACGTTCCATGTTAGGAAAGGCGTGATACGAACCCTGCTCCTCAAGGATATCTGGTCATTTTTGTTCTTGTACGTGAGAACCACTTGGCCACCGTGTAGCGATAATATAAGGTGCTCGACTTTTCCTCTTCCAATCCAAGCGATGAGACCTTCCGCGTGCGTCGTTCTAAGCCTCAACTCGAACTTGTTCGACTGCTGACCTCTGCGCCTAAAACATCGTTCTTTGTAGCCTGCGCTTTTGATTGGAAGCGCTCAACACTGATCTACGGTGCCGTAGGACGAGGACATTACACATTCAGGCAAGCATTACTCCAAAACATAAGCAACATTTACTCGTTCTTGTCAACCCCTCAAATCTGATCCAGCGATACTTCTTTGGAAGCCCTTTTCGGAACGCTATCGTGTCTGCGGATGCTCGAGATCAGGCTTGAAGGGTTTGCTACTGGCAGCCGCTACACCAACGAGAATCGTGACGGCACACGGGCACAGGGTACACGATAAATCTCCCTCAAACGAGTACGCCACAGCTATGTTTCCTAGAAACTTACTCCGTGTAATCGTAACTCTCGTAATCGTAGTCGACGTCCTCCTCCAAGTCGTAGTCGGAGTAGGACTCCTCAAAGTACTCGCCGAGGGTAGTGTTAGTCGAGTTAGTACTAGTTGGTGTTACACAATCAGAAGGTTAGTGATACTTTGTCAACGAGGATCTAGTTAGTCTACCGTTACTAATCGTTATCGGACAGCCTAAGAACAATGGTGCCCCTAAATTCGGGATACCTCGAGAGGTGTGCTGTAGTGATACTAAGAATAAATGGTAGAGCATGTCGCACTGTCCCATCGGTTTTACCTTCTTCCGCCGCGGTGCCTGAATTGCAAGAAGTTGTCGCCCTTGAAGCGAACTGGCTTCTCTGTTAGCTCAGTGGAAACGTCGTAGCCCATGACTGGATCAATTAGAACGATGCGTCATCAATTTTATGACACTTGATTCTTCCTGCTCAGCCGACGAGCAATGATCGAATCAAATGGAACGAGAATACAGAATGGAACTCACAAAATTCGCAATGGAGGCCATTGTAGCCACTGGCACACTTGCATAGGTAGCTATTCAGAAGAGGCAGGCACACTCCACCGTTGCGGCAAGGGTTCTCGTTGCTGGGGCACGGCAGACCATCGTAGATCTCCGTGTTGTGCTGTGTGACGTTTACTGCTAGGTTCTGATACGTCTTTCCATTCACCATCAGCCTTTGCACCGCGCCGACTAACCCAGTCCAGGCTCCAGCTAGACGGTGAACCTCTCGCCAATGCCTGCGATCGTCAAAAGGTTGATTGCATATTCTTCATCGTACCTGATTTCGTCTCTACGAGGGACGCTGAGTCCTTCGTTAATTTTCAAACGTACTTGACGCCACCGACGTAAAGCGGCATCTCTAGGTTCAGCTCCGTCAAAGGACTCCCAGACAACCCTCTGGCGACCGTCCCGTCGTCCAACTGGAGGACACCTTCCCTGCCGAGTCTGCTGATTCTGACGCAGTGCCAGGTGTCGAGGGTGACAGGATCCGGCGACGTGATGTTGGCGATGCCGCTGCCGAGATTGAATCTGAACTCCAGTTTGCCGTGGATCAGGTTCAGGCTAATGAAATCCCCTCGACCGTTGTTCAATTGGCCGTTGTAGAGGAGCAGGCCGTCGCTGGCGTGCGTGAGGAACCACAGTTCGATGGAGAACGCTTTCGCGACACCTTCCAGGCAGGGGAGCTCGAGGAAACCGTCCCCAGACATTTCTGGTATCAACAGCTCCGTCAATTCGGCGTCCACTGTAATCGAGCGAAGTTTGGAAACTTTAGGGGTGGATAGATTCATTAGAGCACAGCAAGAGTTAATTCTGTTTTACTTCAGTCTGGGTTATACTTGTTTGCCTGCCCAGTAGTAATACATATGTAACAGCACATTTTACTCACGGATCTCGCAGTGTTCTCCAGTTCTACCAGGCGGGCACTTGCAGACGTAACCTCCTTGCGGAAGGATGTCGCAAGTGGCGCCATGTTGGCAAGGTTCGCCTATGCAAGGATCCAAGGATTCTTCGCAGTTCCTTCCAGTGAACTGTGGGGGGCAGATGCACCTGTAATCGGGTGGGTCGTACTTCTCGACAGCGTAATTCCCGTGTTCGTAATTGTTCTCGTAGTCGATGTCGTAGTCGTAATCGCACTTGGGCGTCGTGCAACGCTTCCTCGGGGTCTTCTTCGGCCTTCGTTGATCGATCGAGGTGCAATGGGATCCCTTGCACCGAACGATGTTCACGCCGCTCTTGTTCCTATTCTTCCCGCGTTTCTGGATCCGCCTGCACTCGCGGCCGTTGCAGAGGTCCTCCTCGAAGATCGGCTGGCACGTGGCGCCGTTTTGGCAGGGCAAATTGGCGCACGCATTCTCCCCGCACTCTTTCACGCGGTAGCTCTCCAGGATGTCCTTGTCGTGGCCCACGTGAAGGTCCACGAAATTCCGGTTGATCTTCAGCTTCCGTATGCAGCCGAGGAAGCCGTGGTTGGTGCCGATGTTGTCGTAAACTCTGGGAAGTAAAAATGCCAGTCAATGAATTTCTGCTAAAATTCATGATACAGTTCAGAAGTCTGCATAGAGTTATCCATCGTAAATCAGTAAAAAGATTAAAGTAGATGATCTCTAGAATGACTTTAGACAATGCAAGTCGTCTTCGTCACGCTACAATCACTATAAAATGTACTCACTTGGAGTAGTTCGTGGGCATGTTCCCGATGAACGCGTCCTGGTTCAAGTCCAGCGACTTGAGCATCCCCTGGCTCTGGCCAGCCACGTCCTCGCCATCGTTGAAAATCAGAACACCATCCTTATGGTACCTCTTCGCTGCCACGCGATGGAACGTCTTCATGGTGACTCTCTCGGAGGAGCTCAGGATCACTGGACCGTTTCCCAAATTGTATCGAAACTGCACGTGTCTGCAAGAGGAATCGTGTATGTCTAAAAATCTCTCTACTAAAACAATACACTCAGTTCTCGTTATATGCTCGGGGCTGGCGGTGAGCCTACAACGAATAGCGGCGACTATTCCGAGCCGCCAATGAGAGTGTTGCGCGAGTGAGAAAACCTTTCACTCTCGACCGTCGGATTCCAAGAAATGGTGGGGATAGCCACCGAGCATACAACGAATAGTCGAAATGAGCTTATAACGAAAGTATACTATAAACATCACTACTGTCACCAGCCGACAAATAGAAAATTCGTAATCATTTTGCAATGCACATTGACTATTTTTCCAGTGATCGAACTCGGATCCAACAACCCCTGTATTTTTCTCAGTTAATCTTTCAATTTGTTGTGATATTTCATTGTTCACTCGTAAAGTCCTGGTGGATATCCCACTTTGGTGTCCCCAGGGTTATTCGCCGAGATAACAAGCAGTTACATACCCGTCTACGATGGCTAACGAGACGAAATCCCCAGTTCCGTCGCTCTTCTGTTGGTTGTAAAGTATAATCCCGTTGTCGGCGTACGTCTTGAACTCGACCTCGACGCTGAACTTGTGATAAGCCTTCAGCCTGTTCATCCTTACGTAGCTCTTGCCGTCGAACGACGGCACCTCGTAATCCCTTTTGTTGATCTCCTCGTCGCATAATAGCCCGGTGTAATTCGGCCGGCAGATGCAGACGAACGTGGCGCTGGGCAGATCGATGCACGTCGATGTCGCGTGACAGGGGTACGACAGGCAGGCACGGAACTCCTCGGTCGGCGTGACCGGCACGTAATTCGCTGCAAACAGGTTAATTAGATTCTTCTCCCGGCCCTTCCAAGGACGTAAGAAGCATTAAACGCTGGAGCAATGAAAAAGGCTACTTTCTAAACTGCCTTCTTACTCCTTCGTTTTGCTTCCATTTGCAGCGGGACGTAGTTCTTAAGTCGATAGCATGGGCACCGTGAAAAAGCTTCCCTTGGAAACTTGCGTAAACTTTGCGGGATTTAGTTCGACGAATTCTAAATAGTGGAGAAATTTCTGCCACAGTCGGTGGTAATTTAAGGAGGTATTCTACTGTGACGTACGATTTTTTCAACTTTTTTCAGACATTTTTTTATGCACTTAATGAAAGATTAATATCAATGAAAAGGAGTACCTATGTGGTCACTTTTTTAACTGTACCGTATTGTTTAATTAAACATTGGAAGGGTTAAGACCACCGCTAATTGTAAATAGATATACCTCGATAATTCAACACTCTGTTTATTACCGAAACATTCCTGTCTGTCGCTGGTTTCCGCGTATCCATCCGAACAAATACATCCCCCATTCGAGCACTCGCTGTTAGGGATGGTGCAGTCTTTGTCGTCGGTGCACAGATCGCCGAGCAGCGCAGTCACCACGCGGATAGTCGCCGGAGTCGGCCTATAAGCTGCCGCCACTCCTGCAAAATAGAGAACGCCACTATAAATCCATTTCGCACGCGGGCGTAGCGTTCCTCGGGGCGCGGGTCGCTCGGCGCTCATTGGAACGCTGCTCGGAACAGTTATCGATCCAATCACCGACCTGGAGCCGATCCAGAATTAACTGTAAAGCGGATTTAGAGCGCGCGGTTCAAAGCAGCAAATACACACAGTTCGTTATCACGGCCCAACGCTGTTCCGAACTATTAATTACGTCGCGCTGAGTATGTTATCGCGAGCGAATTACGAAGCGTGGGGCTCCAGAAGCTGACGCTTTTCCGCGGTACGTGTTTCGAGTAGATCCCGGGGGCTCCGCTCGCCCGCGCGTGTACACATAAGGCCCGAGCGAATCCGCGGGGAGCGGTGCGAGATTGAATAGCGGGGGCTTGGCTTTTACCGTGCTTCAAATTGTCTCTGTCGATCGTGATGGTTTCTTGATGCGCCCGGTGGGTGTAATAATAGCGTGGATCCGGTTCCGGCACCAACAGATGCCTGGTGGATTTCGATAGCGGCGAAATGGCGGCCGCTGGCTGGGTGTACTGCACCGCGGTGTACCGTTTCACGGGGAAGTCCGTGTTCACCATGGGGTCGTCTGAAAATGTCACGCAATTCCCATATTCTGTAGACGTGCGCCCGGCGGATTCGTATCTCTCTTGTCACTTTCGGTCTAGTCTCGGTGGGTTTAAAATTGTCTGCACGGCGATTGGACGAGCAACGAATTGAAGCACTCAGATCGCAGGGTGCCTTTTTTTACTTTCCGCGGGACGATTAAAATAGAGAGATCGCAGGAAAAAGGATGCAAAGCGCGGCGCTGCCGCAGCTTTGTCGTACCGTCTGACTTTTCGCCGCCGATGCATCCCCATTCGATCGATTACGGGGGGACATGTAAACCTCGGCGACATCCCTCAACGTTTTAATCATCGAAGTAATTCCATTCTACCCTCCCTTCTCCCCCACCCTTGGCTAATACACCGCCGACAGAGAAAATCGGGCGGCTTTGAACAGAGGGGGTGGCTCTCTCGACGCTAGAGCAGCGGGGGTGTGTCGCAATTTCTCTAAATAATGAGAATCGAGAAGCTAATTCTATCGGAGGGGGGAAGCGGAGGGCGGAAAGCGAGGCCCCGGTCGGCAGAAGTTAGAGACGGCTTGATGGGATTTTAATTACTTTCCAATTGCACCGTTGCTTCCTATTATTTCACATCGACGACTTCCGGCTGCGCGCTGCTCTCTCCTTTGTCCATTTTTCCACCCTCCGCGCGCCCTTCCCGCCCCTCTAGCCCTCGCCTGGCTGTCGCATTCGTGTGTTCCCCTCGATATATAATCGAACTCCCGTTTATTGACTACGGGACAATCCGACAACGAAACTTTTCTCTCTCACCCTTCCGTCTCTCTTCCCCCCTCCCTCCCTATTGAAACTATTTTCCGCCCTGAAAATCGGCGAAGAACGGAGTGAACCTGGTACGGCGAGGGAGGCGGAGGACGGGAGGGGATGGATTTAGTCAATTGAAGAGTTCGCCGAGTGGCGGAGAAGAGTGCCCGACGGGAAATGCGAGTTGACATTTACGAATCTAGAGAATTTCTTTCACGGCGCCGTCTCTCCTTGTCGATTGGCCTTTTCATCGGCGAGGTTTTATCGACGTTGCCGTTAACCGTTCCGCTGTTCCATTATTTCATCCCCCTTGCTGTTTATTTTATAAAAAGCCCCCGAAGTAAGGGGAGATTAGCCCTGCGTTTGCCCGTTGAAAAGCAGTGGAATGTCGACGTAGTCGAGAGCTCAAACGCGAGTAGAACGTCGTTGCACTTACACTTCCCGCTTTTACGTCTACTTTCCTCGATTTTTGCTCGTTTTAATCGTCGCCGTTCACTGCCGCGAATCTTTCAGTGGCTCAAGAAAAAGGGAGTCGCGATTTTTGTGAAAATTTCGAAGCAGTAATCAATTGTTGTCTGTTTTGTGATTTGTCCATGAGTGAAAATAATTTTGGGGAATGTACAGCCTATTCAATTATATTCTAATTCCTAGTTCTTCCATTGCAGGGAACTTTGAAGAAATAACGCCGTGCATTTATTGCGGATTTCAAAGTGGCGTCCATACGGTTTCGCGTCCTTTCATCCGTAGAATCTTGGCTTTCTTGCGGTACGCGATCGTCGGGAAAGAACGGCGAAGAAACGGCCACTGAGACCGCTGCGTGGATCCTCCGTAGAGTGTATTCCATGGAAGGGGCGGTAAAGAGGGCGGAAGGGGGGTAAGTCCTGGAGCCAGGAGTAATCTGATTTATGTTTGACTCCGCGGAACGAGTCCCAGAGAAGAACTTCTTAAGAGATTGACTTCCACCGATCGAGAGGACCGGGCGACGCAGTTAGAAGGGAGTTGGGGGTTGTCGCAGGGGCTGAGCAATCGAAAGTAAGGGGTGAAGGGTCGCGGGAAGCCAGCAGGGGACTTTAATAGATTCCAACGTTTCGTTTCGCGAAGTTTGTCGGTGAGCGTGGAATACTTTGCAAGGATAGGAGACGTCGGTGCAGTCTGGAGTGTCTTTTTCCTCGAGTTCCCCCCATCTCTTATACGCGTCGAGGAATAACCCGACACGACGAGTCAATCGATCACACGCGAATCCCGAATCTGCCGGAGTTATGCCCCCGGTGGTATAAAGGAATAAAAAATTTCGATGCAAATGCGTGGACGACTCGTCAGCGTAAAAAATTAAACGAATTGAGTGGTTCGAACTTTCCAAACAGGACTATGATAATCGTAAGTATGAATGGAGAATAAAAACTCAGACCCGCAGCAGTTGGAACCGAAGAAATTTTCAGGCAAATGTTCGTTTCGGGCACCGTAGGAATTGATTGGGGAACTATGCAAAGGGAATTCTTCGTCGCGCCGCTCGACAGATTTATCGCGGCTCTCGAATCGTCGAAGCTCGACGCCAATCCACCCCCTCCCTTCCCGGGGACGGGGTGGATTTATGGTGGACAACGGTATCAAAAAGCAGTCGGCGCAACGTTCGTCGGAAGTTGGGGGTGGGCTTTGGCTGCCGTGGACTAATTTATTTCGAGGCCGTGCTTAACGACCGAGGCAAGTGGTTCGGTAACCGTTTCTTAAAGGTGTTCCAATGTTAAGTTTCGGGGCGTATCTCACGGGGACCACTTAAGACGAGACCTCGGTTCTCGGAAGTCGACGGTGATTTAGTTAAATCCACCCTTTGCCGCTTAGTTTCGCGAGTTAACGTCACCAAACTTCCCCCAGGAATTTACCTACGGGGAGTGAGACAGCGCGCATTCAGGGACGAAGGGAATTCCACGAATCCGCCTTCGGACAGCCGAAATGTGGATCTTTTAGCGTTGCTCGATTCTCTGACCCCCTCGGCGGAAGAAACTATCCAGCATTGAGCGGACGCGATGCACAGCCGCCTCCCTGTTTCAATAATTCAGTAGTCGAGGTCGGGCATATCGCCGGCGACACTGAACTCTCCGAGTAGCTTCACTCACTTTGCTTTCTTTCTCGTTGCGCCCCGTTCGCCGGGCACTTTGGAAACGGACTCTTTTGGTCAGACGTTACAAACAGGGCCGATCACGACGTCGTTAGCGAAGAAAGCAAGCAAAGTAGCCGGGTTAGTAGTTCGGGTGTAAGGGGGTTATAAACATATTATGTATACATGTTAGTAGAAAGTTGATGAGTTTATTATCACGTTATGGATACAAAGGAACAGGTTTGTTAATCGTTAGTCCTAGTTACGAGCTCTGCGAGATCGGTTCGATGTCTCCCAGGCCAACAGTGATAACATCGTTAGTAATTTATTCATCGTGTTCTTAGTGCATTGTCTACGTCGAACCTAGAAGTAACGCGATCAAGCGCTCCTCGAGTTTTTAGATAACGCTTGGTCCTAGACATTCAATCCTACATGTTATCTAACGTTCACCTATTCTAAACTCTACATCATATATCAACCCTCGAAATCGTTAAGACCGTAGCTCCACGTTTAGGCAAACCGCCGTATTCTTTTAATAACCTACAGGTTCTTCGTCGATTACCTAGAAATTCGCTGCTCGTCACTAGTAGCTAAATTCAACTCGAACGACACCCACGACTGGCGTCATCAAACTTATCGATCTTATTTCAAATCAAGCGTCGAGAAGTACAAATAGAATTAACGTAGACTCGAAGATAGGTGACAGACTCTGACAAAAATGAGCTTGAAGTGAATTTCAAGACGCTACTGTACTCGTCCCCTATCGTTGAGAACCCATTGGTAAGACAAAGCAAGTCGAGCTTCGAAATTCTATAGGATCCAGTTCTGTCTAATAGTCGTTCGTTCCAGCTGTATTGTCAGTTTAATAACGCAGTATATAAAGCGGCCTGTACGGCGTGCGCTCAGTGAACCCACCTCTGCAGTGGCCGAACGCCTGCGTGACCACGTCTGCCTGATGGCGACAAGCGTAGAGCCTTAGCTCGCATTCGTTGTCGTATGTCTGACCGTCGCTACCGCAAACAGGCACCGACGGTATGTCCGATGGACAGGCAGATGGACAGACGCAGTGTGGGCCACCGTTCTCCGAGCACTGGCCGCCAGAGTAGCATTCCAGCTCGTTGCAGGACGTTGGTATCGGCGGTATCGTGTCCGCTGCAAGCAGACAGAACAACCACGTTAAGACCATCGTCGATCGATCGATATAATCCGTCGATGGATACTCGAATACTCCGAGTGTACAAGTGAAGTTTGTTGGTTTGATAAGGAACACCTCGATTTCTATCCATTTTGGGGGACTCCCTAAGGGTGTCAGCGGCGATTGGTAATCGTTAGAGTATTCCAGTGTGTTTCCTTAGGTTCTAGGTTTCGTAAAGAGTCTCATAAGGCTTAGCTGCCACGTGATACCTGAATAGCAACCGGTAGTCGTTAAAATCTTGTTGTAATCGGTGCAGATCGTGCACTTGTGGCCCTGGATGTCCGGTTTGCAGACGCAGCGACCTGTCATTTGCTCGCAGTCTTCTCTGGCGGCGCCGAACAGCGAGCAGCCGCATGCTGAAGCATTATATCAAAACGACCTCAAATTTCCCATGTACCTATCGATTAAACCTCACTATCTACCAAAGTCAAACGCTACCATTGGAATCTAACTTCTCTAAAATCGTCGATAAAAGTGCATTCAGTAGCTTCGATAAGATGGGAACAGGTTTGCTAACATCAATAAGTAAGTTCGAAGTGAATTTCAAGATCAACTTCAATTCTTACGTATGCATCCCTGATGGCCCTCGCTGATCTTGGACAGTCCCCAGTAGCCTGGCATGCACCTGTCGCATTTTAGACCACCAACGCCAGGTCTGCACTCGCACTGGCCGGTTTTCGGGTTGCAGGTGTCGGAAGCACTGCCCAACCTGTTGCAGTGGCATAAGCTAGGGCAACCAGCGCTGTTGGGTCCGCGAGCGGCTGTCTTGCCGTCTGGGCAGCAACCGTGCCAGGAGTCCCAGCACTTCTGGATCTGGGTTTCTGGAGCTGGACGATGGACAGTTTGCATTTACTACTTTCATTCCCTGGCACTGACTTCAACGCTAGCTTTCATTTATTGTACATTGATTATTTCCTTCCAAACTGTCATATGATTATATACACAGGAAGCGATGGAACAGTGAAAAGATAGTGTAGCTTTGAAGCAAGATATTCAGGGGAATCCACTCTTCTGACCTTTTCTGCAGCACCGAGCGAGTCGCGTGGTTTGATGGCAGTAACTGTTGCTCGGGCAGTCTCTCCGTTCTGGTCCATTGCCACAGTCGTACTCCTGTCCATTTTCGTCCACCAACGGAGGATCGCCGTTGCAGGGCTTCACGTCCATGCCTGCGTTACAGAAAATCTCGGGTGAAGTACGCTATAGCCACGAGGATCCTTATCATCGTCAAGCAACTGCTACGATCAAGCACAACACTTTAAAGGAACCTTACGGATCGTCTTAACCGTTGATCCTATCATTAGGCTACCCAAACCATCTCAAAGCTAAAGTCATAAGAAACATTGGATCGAAAAGAAAAGACGACGTCTCGGAAAGACCAGGTTGGTAAACAATTACGGGAACAAAGCGGGGGAGCGCGCTATGAGAGCAATGTAACTAGTTGAAAGCAAGTTTGCCGCGGGTCGGGGCGATTAGCCAGCGAATGGACAGCAAGCTTGCCATTCTGGCGCGAACCTTGGCAAAGGTCAATGGGTCTGGGCCTCAGGTCCTGCTGCCTTTGGCAGGCCTCCATCTTCATGGCGCACAGGGACGAGTAGGTCCTGAAATCGCTGCCGCAAACCAGGCGCATGTTCTCTACCGAGATCGAGGCGCAGTCGAACTTGCAACTGCACCTGGGGTAGCTGTCAGGCCCGACCTCGCAGGTGGCCTGGAAGTCGCACTTGATGTTCTTGCAGTCCTCGCGACCCAGGGTGCTGGTCACGTCTACTGCTGTGGTGGCCAATCGAACCACCGCGGGTGTCGACATCGTGGCTATTGGAGGGTGGTTAAAAAGCGGTGGTTAAAGTATCAGTGGCTGTTAGGACGCTGTACGGTTAGTTCGCTAAAATGGCGCTATCAAAGGGGTGAGGTTAATAGGGACGATTAGGCAAAAAGTCAAAGTGTTTCCAGTTCCAGAAGCTATTTTATCTTAGCAAAGAGTCTTTATGGAGTTAATAGCTGATTTGTTTCCAATCGTCTTGGTACTTTTATTGGCACTTAGCGAGATCTCAGGAGGCTAGGATCTAGAATGGTTCCATTGCTTTCGCGGATGGCTTTGAAACGTACTTAACGCTGCCACAGCGAATCGCTCGCCGCAGTCGCCGTAAAATGTGACGTGCAGGACGGGTAGCTTGGGGTCCCTGCCACAGGCTGCCTTTTGCAGCTCGCATTCGGATGGATACGTTTTCGTGTCGCTGCCACACACGGGCTCCTGGCTGCTCTCGGGGCATTCTTCGGGGCACACGCATACACCAGCCATGCAGTGGGCCCCGTGGTCGCATTCTACTCGCGCGCAAAGTTCTGCAAAAGTATGGTTCTCGTTCCTTTAAAGGTTCCTGACTTCTTTTTGACACTTTCACAGTCAAATGAATGATGGGATTAAGGAATGTCCACCTTCTTATTTGTAACGATATGTAACGGGAACGACGAGTGTCACAAGCGATGCTTACCACAGTCACCAATGTAGCTGATAGTGATGTCAGTCTGAGAAGTGCAGGAGGCTACCTTCATTAAGCATTCGTTGCCATAGGTTTTCCCATCGGAGCCGCATATCTTCTCTGCGTCTGCTAGTTCTTTCTCCTGAAATCATAAATACGAATGCGTCAACTAAAAGCTTTTCAACCAACTTGTCACCCCTCCTCTGCTTAGCGAAACGGCAAAGTCCAAAGTAGGTTCGCCCAATCTCCCCATAATCCAGATCACCGTCCTTCATTTCGAAAGCTTCAATAATTATAATATTTGGAGAACAAGAAACTTCAGCGAAGGTAGTGATAATACTTCCGTATCACCGTAAATTTTGCCGCACGGAGATTCTAAAACATCCTCCACGCGTGCCGCGACAGAGCACCCCAGATTCCGCTGCAACAGGGTTGTTTTACCCCCGGGACCCATGTTAACCGTCAGTTTTTGCCAGCTTCCACGAGCACAACGTTCCCCTGATCTCTTCGACCGTTTTTCTTTCAAACCAAACCTGTATATTTATGCCGCGAGGGGGATCGCGAAAGGGGAGCGGCAGAAAAACGCCGGGCAGCACGCGTTTCGCACTTGTTGCGCGTAGCAAGGCGCAGCGTGGGAGATGGGGGGAGGGCGTCGTTCTGACGTACGCCAGCGTCGCGACGCCAGGAGAACGAGCCGTGCACAGCGGCGAGAAAATAATGCGCAAAAGAGCAAAACTTAATTAGCCCGTCGCAGTATCCGAGCTTCGCCGTTGTCCGCTTGTTACACGCGTTGGCCGGCTTTCAGCTCGCAGCGTTATCCCTCTGTTTCGAGCAGCGTGCCCGTTTCGGTGTGTAACAGGAGGCGTGCAGGGACACGTGCACGTCGGTGTGAGGGGATGGCGGAGCGACGGACAGAGAGGAGAGGCTCGTCGGTTGTAATTGAAATTCGAGGCTGAGGTATTTGCGGCCTTGCTGTCTTTGAAATGGACGATAATGGGTAGGAAGCCCGGAACACGGTCGCACTCGATGTGTCGTCCTGTGCAGCGGGGCATTTCGCGATGGATAGCTCGACGAGCAAAAATTATTGACCGAATCGGGGTGACTTTTTGCTAGGTAGCTCGTCCTGGGGTCAATTCCTTCTGGGACGCTCTGTGAGCTCTCATTTTTTTTAGAAATTCAAACGTTTTTAGAGACTTCAGTTTAGTTTCTTCATATGGGCTATATTTTTTTTATATTCTGGTTATATTTTGGAGGTAGGGGAAAGGTGGGATAGTCGATCATCGGGGATACATGATCACATCAGTTTTTTAATTAATATACTGGCAATTTGTGCCTGCTGTCACGTTACCGTGGTCATGTTTGTATTATCGCAACAATACATGTTACAGTTTTCTTTCGGGAGCATAGAATAATGTAGTTAGAAGCTTCGATCTTATTTGCAGCCAAAAAGTAAATATTTCGGACACCTTGTTCTTCCTCCTTTTCGACTGAATGTTACATTTTCAACGATTTAAAATATGTTAAGTAAAAACAGCAATTTCTGGTCTATTAATGCTATTTATTGATTGTTCCAAATATTTAAGGTAAGTTCAGTTTTTTACCTTTTTCAAATCGAGTGCATTGAGGGATACTTGATCAGTACGTGAGGTGGGATACTTGAACAGGTGAAAAACCCCCAGAAAAAAACATAGAACGGCTAATAAATCAGAAAAATACGGCAAAGAAAGTGAGAAGGAATATCTTTCCATCATCATCTGAATCAGATGATATCTAAGTGAAATGTCTTTTAAGAATGCATTTATGCTGTTTTATGCCATAGAGTTTAATTTTCCGGTTTTATTTTTTCAGTAATTCTTCAAGTTAGTTATAGTTTACTTTCCATTTATGATATTCGCTTTATTTCATGTTATTGACTAAGATAATAAATATTTTTTAGAAAATTAATGTGTTATTTACTCTTAAAGTTCACTGATCAAGTCTCTCTAACCTTTTGACCAAGTCTCCCCTTTAGTGGGGGATACTTGTGCATAACGTCACTGCCGGAAAATGTTTAAATTCAGTCATTAAAATTAGTTTTCAACAGTCAAATTTGTACAAGTATATTGAGAATACTCTGAGAATCACAACTTAAGTAATTAAATACAAACAAAGCAAACCATTATTATTATTTTAATAAAAAAGGAAAACTGTGATCAACTATCCCACCTTTCCCCTACTGATCTCAATTTCCATTTATGCAGTTTCGACGTTTTTTCTTTATTTTACTTCTGTTTTACTGAATCGATCGGCTTTGTTTTTACGACGGAGAATGAAGGACTAGCGAGAAGCCATTGGGTGGCATTCACAGTCCCTTGATGTGTTTTAATTACTCCCCACGATTCGATACGCATTTCCCCTCACCTTATTGTAATTTACGAGACAATTACGAGGGGGGGGGGGGGGGGCGACGGGGCTATAAGGGTGGCTGGGGCGTGCCGATATTCCTCGTTTGCAGTTCAAACAATGCCTCCGACCCTCATCTCTTTCCCCACGCTCCGATTCAGTCCTTTTCTCGAAAGTCCTTTCGTCCCGCCTTCCGCGTTCCCTGCTCACGGAATGCTGACGCCTCGGATTCGCTGAGACACTGTGCGTCCATGCGAGAAAGATGTAATTTCGCGTTTAAGACGACGAGCCGTGGAACGTTCGACGATCTTATTCTAAAAATTCTACCGATACGTCGCAATCAGCTCGAACGAAGCGAAATGTCATTTTCGAGGTCCATGAGAATTGAACTTACTTCCTATCCACAAAATAGAGATCTTCATCAATACTATTACCTGTTAATCTTTACTCGTCATCCTGACAATAAACCCTACGAGAATCAAATTGTTCCTACTCCATTCCTTGAGAGTGGTTCTTCCAGGAATTCAGATAATTTTTAGGGGGGTTGTAAATAGGTTAGATTCTAGTTGAGTTTAACCATTTTTGTACTTAAAGGGATTATCCCGTAAATAAATAAATAAATAAATAAATAATACTCAACCCTGCAATATCTAATGCAGTGTTACTACATAGATACATTTATTTTCCTCTATTGAAACAATCTATCTACTTTTCCCAGCTCTATCTCATTGCACACTGAAACAAAAAGACCATTGACACTGACAGCATTGATCTGTCACGGAAGTGTTTAGTGTGTTTAGCTCATAATGCCCACATAACGTAGCAGATATATACTTCGTGTAACCATGGAATTCGTCTCACAAGGAAAGATCCCGAACCCGGAAATTCAAAAACTTCTGAAACTTTGTGAATATGTAGGGGATTTCCTCTTGATTACAACGCAATTTTTGTTTGTTGCCCAAAGTTACTCGAAGGGGGTAAAATTAACCCCTGAAAATTCGACTATTTTCCGATTTTGTGTTATAACTCGCGAACTGTAAGAGATAGAAAAAAGTTACTTCTATTAATTAGATCTATCATTTGGTAAAAAAATTGTTTTACAGTTCACGAGTTATAACACAAAATCGGAAAATAATCGGATTTTCAGAGGTCAATTACACCCCTCTAGAGTGAATTTGGGCAGCAAACAAAAATTGCGTTGTAATCGGGAGGAAATCCGCTACATATTCACAAAGTTTCAGAATTTTTTGAATTTCCGGGTTCGGGATGTTCCCTTGTCAGTTACGCAGTTCGATCTAACTTAGGTCCCCTCACAGACCCAGTAGATATTCTTCTTTCCGTATTCTTCTCCCGACTACATCACTAAACAGCTCCGTAGATTCTGACCGGCGACAGGGTGGAAGTCGATACCACCCGCGGCAGTTGCAGCCAGAGCTGGCTGAGCGACCAAGTAGATCTCTCGCTAAATGTCTATCTCTCCAGGGTTTCGCCAGACGATAGCACGTGCTGCCGCTGAAGAAGGTCGTTCTGGTTGATGGCTCCGCGTCGGGCCTGCCCCCCATAACCGTCCCCTAACGTCGTCGTCGTTGAATTTCGGATAGCCCCGTAGGAGGGGGCGAGAGGGTGCACGGCCGCTGCCACGTCCAGCCACTTTTCCTTCAGCGATCTCCGTTTCGCAGAAAAGAAGCATGCGCCAGCGGGTAGTTACTCCAACGACCACAAACTCGACGCCGCGATCGTAGAGAACCCGGCAGGATTGTTCGTGGTTTTGTCAGCAGGACGCTCCGCGAATCCGTGAATTCCTGAATCGCGAGTCTTCGGCTGCTTCGACGAGAGCCTCTCCTCCGATAACGATATCTCTTCGGAGGACCATGACGTGCTCTCCATTCGCAATGAATATTCCACCTCCGAGGGGTGAAGTTTTATGTTACCAGCTCCGAGGGGAAACTCCCCGATTACTCGCGATAAAGCTGACAAGATCTACTCTTCTGTTCGAGGGGTTAGTTTCTGGATGCACTTGTTCCCGTTTGGTTGTGCATAATGGTTTGCGGGAATATCGACGTGCTTATCGGAGCGAACGTATTTTCGGATAATGGGGGGTAGATTGAGGACTTATAGTGTCGTGCCAAAGGTTAATGTCAGTGATGATGGTTGTTACATGGAATCGCGTGCCTGTTAGTTTGCCAAGTCCAATGCTCCAAGACCCTACCCCTTCTCGAGGAAACTCTCCTCTATCGACGTATAACTTTCGCGAGCTAATCAAATTAGAGACGGAACAACGGGAAACGCTTCGGACGGAAGCTTCCACTTATTCGGTGGCACTTCTAATTGATAGAAAGGAGGATTGGCGCATATCAGGGTAATTGATGAATTCCCAAATTGTCGATGCAACCTGTCGTAAGAATCGTTCTGCCAAAATGAACGGGTCGATAAAGGTAAATAGAGGAGAGGGATCGACATAGTTAGACACGCGATGAGAGCTATAAAGGTACACGGACCGAGCAGAGGAAAAAGTAAAAATGGATAGAAAGCCATTAATGAAAACGGATGGCAGATTGGTCGAATTCGACGACACCGAACTGTGGCTCATTGCATGATCGCGTAACACCGCGCAATGCCAGCGGAAACGCGAAATATCGTGCACGGAAGCGTACTCCAGCATCGACAAGTACATATACGCGACAGCACATCCATCACTGTATGAATATTTAACTTTGCTCGCGCTAACGAGTCAAGGCTTAACGCAACGACTCGCTCCGAGTACGTAAAGGCCGAGAGATCGTTCATTATGTTCAACGACCATAGTTTTACATTGCAGATCGTTTAATAGGGGTCTTCTTTGGCGAATAAATAGACCTCGCGAGAATACCGTTGGGTCGAGTCGCAGTCACACCTTCGACGAACTTACTGTTTTAGGGAATCTGAGGATGTTATGTCTTCTTGTAGACTTCTGGTTATATTATTTTGTTTTAGTAGGTAGGATAGAGAAGTCAATTACTGTGGAGTACCCATTTACTGTGTCTCTAGATTATTTTATTAAAAAATTTTAAGCAGTATTAATTTTATATTTATCGAATGAGAGATATTAAATTCTTTTATTTAAATCCAATTATCTATTTATTTGTTAAAATTAAACACGTAACACAAAGGAGTTCTTAAAATATTAAAAAATTATTTAATTTTTTTGAAAATGAATTCGCGAAAGCTTCTATAAAACGTATGAAAAAACTTAGGAATATACTGAACGAATGAAGGTCAATAGTCGGTCAAATAAATCGATCCAGGTAAGATCCGACGTCAATTATATTAGTAAAATGTATTTAGATTACGGAAAAACGAAACAAAATATATTTGTATTTATTTTCAATAAATTTAGTAGATATAGGGAAGCATTTTATAGCAAGTCATTTAAGTAACAGATCTAGTAGGTTTTTTTTTAGAAGTTTCAGGAGAAATATCAAATAAGAATAAAGTTTTATTTTCATTATTGAAGTGGGGCATGCTAGCCAGCAAGCGAGTGGATAATGATCAGTTCGTAAGCGGATTCGCTCATCGGAAAATTGGAATTGGTTAACCACGCATCTGGCGGTTTCCATTCACTTTGATAAGGATTAACTCGATTACCTGATTGCGATTCGGGGATTAATCTTGCAAATATAATCGCGTTGCGGCGCGAAGGTTAAGTATAATAGATTTAACGCGTGAACGGCTTTCTCTTCAAGCAATGCACATTCTAAACGAAACTAACCGCGCTGGCCGTAACTCCCAAATAACATAACGGAAGAAAGCCCTTCTACTTACCGAACTCTTGCACTTGCTGGGACAAATGCACTTGGCCTCTCCCGTGCTGTCGCTCTCGCATTCGGCGTAATAGTCGCACTTCTTATTCTCGCAGCCGTCTGCAAGCAAACAAGCAAACGATCACCAATTAACGAGCGTTCCGTTATCGCCGTTGCTGTTCCCGGGCAACGCGATCCCCGGGACAATCTATCTCCCCCCGTAATTGCCCTCGGAGGCAAAAAGACTGGCACGGCCTGGCCATTCGTCATCGAGTCCGAGGCGGCGGGCCGGCTCTCGAACTCGCAGATCCCCGCGATATCTCGCACGCCTCGAGCCACCCCGTTCGACCGCCAGCTAAATTCACCCGTAGCCTCCGAGGGTGGCGGTGAATTGTTTCGGTTGGCGCGCGCCACTTCCTGCGCCCCGCGAGGGCATCGAAGCGTTCGCCAAGCCACCGCCTGGCCCCCTGTTGCAGCCCCGGCTCGCCTCCTGGCCGACGTACCAGCCCCGACATTAATAAAGATTCTCGGCCTAGCCGGTATTTGCATAACTGCATCCGTTTCGCGGGGAATTATCTCGGCCGTTTTGGCGCGCGGTGGATGCCGGTGTCGACTGGATCCCCGGGATCCAGACCGAGAACAAAGTGAAACGGAGAGGCCAGGGGAGGCGAAAACCAGACGAGCACGGTAACGGGAGATGGGGGGGAGGGGGGAAGGATGAAGCAGAGAAAGGGAGAAAACTCGGATCGCGGGGGTGGGTGGTCGCCATTGAAGTAGGATTTGCAGTCGAGAAGTTATCTTTAGAATTCATTGAAACCGGAGAGGAAAGGGGCGTCGGCTTACCCTCCCCCTCCTTCAGCGACGTGTCGATGATGCTACTACAGTCGAGGGTAACAAGCCTTCGAGGGGGTGAGGAGGCCTTGGAACGCGGCGGGGGCCGGGGGAGGTAGCTTCTGGCTTTCTGTGCCTGCGACGCCAGGATCCCGCTGCCTGCGATCGGCACACACGAAGTAGGATCCTGCGGGGTCGCGGGGGCTGGTGGTGGAGGGACGGAGCCGCATGCATATGCAACGTGCATGCCGCGGGGTAACAACTCATACAATTTCAGTGAGGGTCGAAGTCGCCCGTGCCGTGATATGCATGGAACCGAATCCCGCCGGTACGTTTCAGAAGTTTCACGCGATTTTAAACCATGCAAATTATCGTACGTCCAGATGGGAGGGGGGGGGGGGAAGGATGTGTCGGGCTCCTCGCGCCGATTCGCGGTGGACCAAGGTGCGCGAGTTGTAAGAAATCGGACAGATTTCTTAAAATTGATCCTCTGCCATTTCCTTGGAAAAAGTTCCCTTCGCATTCCTTTATACCTACACCCTTATACCCCTAAAAACCTGCACGAGCGATAGTTGGCATTGGATGTTTGATGACAATAATGGGTTCGATGATGTTCAGTTTATTTTTTTGCTATTATAACTCGAAGGGGTAGCAACCCCAGTGATCGATGATGGACCGTTGAAATGAGGCTTTTTCCGGAAGGCATAGAATAACTCAATTCCCCCCCCCCCCCCTCTTTATTCTCTTTACCTTCCAACAGCACTCGGTTAAAGGGTTTTTCAATAAAAATGCAAATGCTCTTAATGAAGAATTCTTAAAGTACAAAGGTTCATCGTCGATCAACATGCAAATACGATTACGATATGAAGGGAGGTAGGAGGGGTTGGAGGTCAAAGGATTCCTGGCTATTGTATGCAAATTACGGGGTATGTATCGAATGCTCATCGAATAATCAGACGTTTCCTTGGTTTTCGTGAAATTCCGCCGCCAAAGGTGAGCCAGACGCAACAACTGGAACTTCATCTCGATATAATGAGCTTAGCCAGCCGGAATTGATCATCCTCCGATTTCTTCCTCCCCGTCTGCTCTCGTTAATAAAGTTTCCTTAATTATTTACTCGAGGGCCTCGCTCCAACTGCTCCACTTCGGCTCGATCAATACCCGATCAACGAATTTCCCGCTGTAACATCTTACTCGGCTGAATTTCCGCGGAAAATCAGCATAACGAGGCTGCAAACGAACTAATATTATCCCGGAAAAACGAGGACAGATGGTAAATCGATGCTTTTCTTCGATCCATACTACCCCGCTTCTTCTTCGTGGCTCCACTACTTATATATTCATTAGAATTATTATTGAATATTCTATTTCGCCCGTGGATCCCGAGCTGTATCTTTCTCGCCTATCATTCATCGGCATTAATTTATTCAATTCCTCTGAATAATTTAAAATCCAATTTCCGTGATTGCTTAGCGGAAAGCCGCGCTTCGAATTTAACCGGGGCCCATTTCTCATCAGGAAATCAATTTGACCTGCTCGCTTTCTCATCAGAGGATCGACACTCTGTCCAGAATTTTATTAAGGAGATTCTACGTTCGAATGGATTTCCAGTGGACCGAATTATTTTGGGAGCAGCCGTGTACCTGATGAACCGACGTCGGCGACTTAACGAGTGTTGTCCTGACCTGGTTCCCCAAAATTTTCATATACAGTTCTCCTGTTCTCCATAAAGTTCATTTTTGACCGGCGATCAAAGGCGAGTGTGTAATAGAGCCTTTACATGTGTGAGTGACCCGAATCGAAGGGAGATCCGTAGGTGCACGTGTGGAAATAATTTGCGTTGGAAATGAACAATGTCGCGTGTCACGTGGCAGCCACCAGTCGCGAACCACCCCCGTCGAGTTGTGCGTTTGTTTCGTGCCAGAGCGCGTTCGTGACCGATTTCCATGAAGTCCAAAGTTCCGGATAAAAAAGTTTGAGAGTGCAGGGGGCTGCATAGCCTTGGGTGTCTTAAAGGATATTCTTCGGGCACGTAAGAATCCTCTGAATTGTATCATTATCGCATAAAAAGGAACGGCATGGATCTAGATATATTTCATCCCCGCCAACTCGATGAGATCTGTAATTGCATTCGATCGAAGTTTGTCAGAAAGGGGTGCCTGCTTTGGGAATTTAACCGAGCCATCTTGAAAGGCCAATTAGGCGACTAAAGTCGAAGGTAAATTGAATGGAGGAAGTTGTGTACTGTGGATGATTCAGTTATTCCTGTATAATACACTAGCAGCATCAGAGAACACAAGTTTCTTGAAGAGACAACCCGGAAAAAAGTAGAAGAAAGTCAATGATCCAGGCACAGCCTTCCCCCTGACTTCTCTGGATTGAACTCTCGTAGCAATTTCATTTTCCTGTTTTATCTCCGGCATTGTATAACTGAATTGTCTATAACCTTATCAATTGACTGCTGCAAAACTACCGACAGTAAGAGAATCGCAGTCGTATACTCCGTGGAGGAACTTCTTCGCAATAACGATTACAGGTTCACACGAGTACCTATAGTTAAAAAATATGCTTGTTATCTATGCTCCTAATCATTAGAATATATAATAATAACCGACGATACACTCGAACAGCAGATTTTTAAATGCATTGTTCATCGAAGTTTTCCCATCAGCCGTCACAAAATGCAGAGGCGCCTCTCAAAGAGCAGTTATCCTCAGCCGGTCCAGCCAGACAGACAGGGTTGGGAATAGAAATCCGCGTGAAATAAAGGCCTCCGTTTCCAGAGGGATCGGTACTCACTGCAGAGCCCCTCGTAAAGCACGCGGATCTCTCGCCGATGTTGACAGGCCTCGAGGCGCAGCTTACACTCGTTCCCATAGCTGATGCCATCGTTCCCGCAAACCGGTTGAAATTCCGCTGGACAGGTTGGACATTCGCAAATCGCTGTGCCGCCGGTCTCCGCGCAGATCGCGCCCCACTGGCAAGTCTGCAAAGGAAATCCCTCTGAATTCGACTCTCCTCGATCCACCCCACACCGGCGCTCTCCTCATTTTGGCCCCTCTTTCCCCGCCGAGAGAAAAAGAAGAAAAGGAGAGAAGGAAAAGCAAGAGAAAAAAAAGCGAGATTAATCGCGATGGATCGCCGCCCGGCTCCCTGAGAATCTCGCCCTTTCGGCGACGCCAGCCTCTTTGTCGCCCGGTTCCACCGGATATCCGCCCAGCCTTCCCGCGCAAAGCTGATAATCTATCGTTCGCGATGCTTTACCGCGGCCGTGGCAATTTTCCTTGCGCCACTTTAATGACCGGAACTTACACCCGCGCTGCGGCCCGTAACGACGCCTTCTCCAAGTGTTTCGCTAGCTTCGAACGGGTCGCGACGGCATTTTTCACGGCGAGCCGCTGCCCATTTGCGATTAAGCCGGGCAACGCTATCGCGTAGAAAGAGACGGGGCTTTATTGTAAAATGGAACTGGGATGGGGATCCGCGGCGGACCGCGAATGCACACGGCCGTCATAATTTTCGTTTTAATCAGTCGCGTCCATTATTACGTGTGTACGGTGGGAAATGAAAAGCAAACTGTACCTAGATGGGGAAAAGAAGAATTTATCGCGGTGAAATTCCGTTTGTAATTCTACCTTTGATTAAACGATCGTTTAGTTAACAGCAATGGTTTTTACCCGTCCGTTTCTCGTGTATTTATACAATATTTAACGCTGTTGTTTATTTTCGTGGTGGGTTTCTATAAATTTGAGGTTTAATCGCTTCCACGGCTACGTGTATGATTTTATTACGACGGAAGCTGGCGGGGTAAAGGGTCCATGGTCTCAGGCTTAATTATGAACGACAACGCATCCACTCGAGAAATGCGAGTTTTAGTAAATTGAACGTATCCCGTGGCGTCGTCGTGGCGAGCGGAGAAAACCAGCGTGTCAAACCGATCCAATTTAAGCGGACACGAACGACAGGGCTCGCGAATAATGAAGCTAGGCGAAGCACGCCGCGCGCCGGTTCGCGCCTGGAAAAGCGTCGTCGACGGCTCGTGTCGCTGGGAATCGGGCCAAAGACCACGAATACCAGCTATGATTGCGAATACCCCTGGCTTCTGTGGCCAAATTCCTTGCGCAGTATCGTGAAACTCTTTATTGGGGATGAGGCTGAGCAGCAGAATTTTCCGTCTGCCGTTAGGTACGTGAGAATTACTCTGCTTCGGAATATTCTGTCATCTAAATCTAAAGATCTCATTTTTCTGAATTCTCTCTAAACAAGCAAGACATCTTATAGGGTTTCCTTGATTCAACTTTTACCTGCGGGGTGGAAATCACGACTGACCTTCTCAGAGCAGGGTCCTTTAGATCCGCAGGTTCCCGTATAGGCGACCTCGATGTTGACTTTCGTGAGGCAGGCCTGCCTCTTCAGCTCGCAGAGCGAGGTGTAGGTCTTCCCACCTCGCGCACAAACTGGTCTCATCACTGGCTCGCACTCTGGACCACATTCGCAGCTCGCGATCCCCTGTCGATTGATGGCGCATTGCTCGTACGGGCGACACTTTGCTTCGTCGCAGGGATTGATTCCTGCACAAGGGTGGAGATTAAAAGCAACTTTCGTTGTGTGTCACCCCCTGTACCGTGAACTGGGGGCAAGGTGGGGGTGATGATCAATACCAATCTATTTACAATTAGTGGTATTGATATTGTTTCGATCGACATTATTTTTTACTGAATATATATGTATGCATATATCAATTGAAAAATAAATTCCCAAGAGAAAGCATATACAATTTTCTTAAAAATTATGTAAGGAGTAAATAAAACAGAGAAAATAATTTGAATACACAAAATTAACATAGAACTGTAGAAAACTTATAACGAGGACTAGGTAATTTATTGCGACACATTTTTTTGACGATAAAGTATTTCGCTTTGAATAGTCACTTGTTTACTAATTCTTAAATTTCATTTTGTGAATGCGTATTCCCTTGAGTTTAAAAAGTAAAACTGTTCTAAATACAGAGAAAGGTGCCTTAATACATTTTATCTATGAGAAATTTCGCCGATTTCGTGGGCAGGTTCGTAATTACCAGAACTGCAGGCGCCGTCGTAGACTTTCCTGAGCGATAATCTCGATCTGCAAGCTTCCTGCCTGAGGCTGCATTCGTTCGAGTATGTTTTGCCATCGCTGCCGCAAACTGGCGAGAACTCGAGGCCGCACTGCTCGCCGCAACGACAGCCTGGTTGCCTCGACTCGTCCAGCTGACAGATTTCCGGCTTTACGCACTCCACGTTACCGCAAGGATCTGGAAAATTAAATTGCGGTACGTGCAGCTTGAGATCACGTTCAACCCCCGCGCTCGAGCCACGTTGTTCGTTAGTCAAACGTTTTCGGACGGCTATAAATTCCTACAGTACCGGGATTAACGCCAACCCCGTCACTTTCCCCTGCCCTCGTTTTACAGCCCATTGCAATCTATTCCACCAAGTGTGTATTGCACCACGTAGACAGAAACTAACGAGCAAACTTCCTACATTTTCTATTCTGCCCGTACAGAAAGCATCGGAAAGACTACAGCTCCTCAACAAGCTTCCCTTTCAAACCCTACAATCTCCTTAATATATCCAGTAAGCCTAGCTGGATTAGACTATCCACTGACCTAAGCTTTTAATCACTTGCTCCGCTGTGCCCCAATTAATCAGATAATAGTTCCCCAGTGTACACTAAAAGTGATTAAACCATTGTCTTCGGGACAAAATAGGAAGTTGCACGAGCGAGTTCAGGTTCGCGAAGAAAACGCATCAAGGTGATTCCCGCGGCCTCAGAGGCAGGTTAGAGGGAGTCGGATTGATAAAGGCAGATAGAACGAGCACGGCGAGAAGTGTACGCGGTCTCGCGATGAGGGAACGTCGGTGGGAGGATGTCGAGGCTGGGTTACCCGTGGCACAGGTAGAGAGGCATGACCAGGCCGAGATTAATCTTCGCCCCTCGACCAAGGAAGGAAGTTGGATTCCGTTTCCTGTCCGTAGGCGGTAGGTTTCGACCTTATAGCGGGGGCTGACGCGGCAAGTTCCCGAGGTGGTGGTGGTGTTTCTCGGGGTTAGTTCGAGTTACAGACCAGTGGAGCGGCTAAACTCGACCCTTCCGCAACCACCCCCGTTTCTTCCTCACCAGCCGCCCGTTTAGTGGCTCGTCCAGAGTTGTAATCGAAGCGCCACCTCCCCCTGCTCAACCTCCCTATCGAGACACAAATATTCCCGGTGCTGTTGGTACCAATTTTAATTCCACCACGATGGTCCCTCCTGGAGGGTAATTTATGGGCCGACGATAGCCAGGCATGATTTCTCCTTCCGCGTAGCTCGAGCCGACGCAAGCGGGTCGCTGGAAAGTTTCTGCAGTTGCTCTCTGTGGGATTCTTGTTAAAAGTTAGAGGTTTGCGAGGTCCTTTCCTTCTTGATCAATTTCATTCAGTTACAGAGCCTGTAGCTCAGTGTCGCACTCAGGATTTACTCTTGAGGGGAGCCGAGTTGAAGGGATAAAAATATTTTTAATGCAAATTCAATAAAATTCATTGGGTGATTAGCAAAATTTATTTAAAGAACGAAATCCAGTTTTATTTTCTTTTTACAAAGCCCCTTCTTTGGGGATGTTAGGGCCAAGGTGCCCTCCCTCTGGGTTCGCCACTGCTGTAGCTTGTGTATCTTTCGACATATCGAGGAACAACTTCGATATTTTTAAATACGTAATCTGTCGCTTACTTCCAATACTCGTTTCAATCACCCTGAAATGTACGCACTTGCAACTTTTCTAAGTGAGCCTGTGCGTTCCCCCCGTTTGCGATTCTCAGCTTATTTGATTAGTTTTTCTTTTGGTAACTCGACTGTCAAAACTTCTTAGAAAGAAGTTACTGGCTTCCGTCGAAGGAATCCGTAGCGAGTATATAGATTTATGATGGAGGACAAGCCGGTCGAGCTCAATCGTATCTGAAAGTATTTCCCTGAAACCTACAATAATGTACCTACATCATTCTGTTCTTCAGAAAGCAATACTTGAGACTTGTTTCAGTACAGCAGTTTCCTGCTACGTGTCCCATCCCTTCACGCCGAATTTACTCGATTATTACACTCTCGGAGGAGCTGTCTTCGGGAACATTTCCAACGTAGCCACCCTTCCTGGAGACGTTCAGCCCTCTGCCGATATACTGGTCACGGTCTGCCCTCGAGAATTGCTCGCCACGGGTCTCTAAGCCCGAGGGCTAACTTCACGCGACATTACCCTGATGCGGATTTCTTTGTACCGTCGTCAGACTGAGCCGGAGGATCCTCTATCGGCGTCTGTTCGTCGTTACCCGGGAATTGCGGCGCGAGTGCGCGTAACGACGTCGTACGCGACCAGCAAACAACGACGAGAGACAAACGTGCACGGGAAAAAAACGACAAAGGGAAGAAAAGGAATCCACCCTGCAACAGAGTTTAACCGTTTAAGCGAACACGATTGTTAAAAGTTTAGCGAGCGTCCAATGAAAGGCAATTGGACGGTGGCGGTGATTCGCCGTATTCAAATTCCCTCGGCCATGGGTATTTTTCCTCCCTCTTATAACTCAACTCAGAGACAAAGACAAGGAGAGAGAGAAAGAGAGAGGAAGGCGCGCAGGTGGAGGTACGGTAGGAGGTATTAAAATAACATCGAATGTAAAGCGAGCAAGGGTGGGAGGCGAAGGGACAAAAGAGCGCGGATAAGGGAAATGGGAAAAAAGATCAGGACAGGCTGGCGTCACTTGAAACCGTAAAACCCTGCCTCCTCCCCGCCTCCTCCTCGTAAATTGCCTTAAAGCCCTTCGATCCGTGGACAGGTCGCGTCGAGTTCTCGATTCTCGCCCCGTTTCCAGGCCCGCTCGGCGATTTTCTCGAACAAAAGCCATCCGGGCCGGCGATAAAAGTGTGTTTAAAATTCCCGCGTCGCCGCGGGGCAATTGTTTTTAAGTCCGTCGCTAAGACCCGCCTCGCCCGTCCGCACCCCCGTCCGCAGCTTCTTTTCACGCCCCTCGCGTCCCCTTTCAACGCCTGCCCCGTCTAATCTCTCGAGTTACGCGAAACTTTCTACGTGGCCCCTGCTACGTTTCCTCTTTTTTTCCCTCCTCTTTTCTCTTCGTTTTTTTTTCTGCTTTATCCATCTCTCTTCGCGCCCCCCAGCAACCCTCTTGCCGTTGTCCCTGTGGTACCCTCCCTGCCCCCTGGCTCGCTTCTTCCGGCACGCCGCGCGTATTTTGCATTCCCGCGGAATAACTTTCAGAAAGGAATAATAAGCAAGGAGGGCGAGGGGCGGAATACCAAAGAAGCTGTCCGCGAGGGTAAGTGGCGGATAAAGGGAATTGAATTGAGTTTGGTCAACGAATTGAAAGATCGCACCAACTCTCTCGCCTCTTCGCGGATTCTTATTTCCCGTCGTCTCGCGGGACAGCGCGTCCGCTCGCGGTTTCGTCCGTCGGTTTTAAAGCGACTTTGAAACGTTTCCCCCCTGTTCTCCCCTGCGCAAGCTGCACAACACGTTCGTGTCGTAATGAGGGGCCGTTTTTTTCGTGGGAAATGTTATTCGACGAGCAGGCGGGATCGTGATGTCGTTCAGATTTGAAGTGCACGTGCCTTGAAATTTAGCGTTTCATGGAAACTCGCTCCCCTAGGGGCGCCTGGATCCTGTATTAAGAATCCCCGTTTTAAGAGGCATCGAACGTTCATTACAAGCCGGGGAAGAGGACCCTTTTCTGAAGCCGGTATAAAGTAGCTTGCACCGACACTTGGAGGGATAGCAGGGAAAATTCCTCGAGCTTGGTGGAGGCGGGGAAGCGTTACGAGCATCGTATATGGGAATTATGCCCCCGGAGCAATGACTGGAGTTTATGTTAACAGCGGCATCGTTGCGCTTCCTGCTCGCGTGCACCCGGCAGCGAGCCACTTCCGTTCGATCTGCGGCGGCCCTGAAGTGTACGGAAACCCTGCAGACCCTCCCCCGACAGAGCGCCAGTCACTTAGGCTCGGGGCGCGTAAACATAAGCGCGCAACAGCATCCGCCCAGGAATATGATGGTAATTTACAGCGGTCCGGGGGATACGAACATAGGTAGGCGCTGGCTCCAACGGATCCCACGTTGTGTCTGCCACGTCGTAAGCAGGCTACTTTGTGGGGACCTAGTCGACCCTGCTGCGGAGACCCGCCGCGGCGCAGTGTCTTTGCTGAATAATGACTGATCTCGCGGATCAACGCGGATGGAATTGAATATTCCATTGCAACTTGCCTGGAGAGATTTGTGGTGCGTTTGGGATAGGAGTGAGTCATCCTTCTGGGGGTAGTTTGAAGATAGTTTCCGCGAGGACTGAATGTGCTATGCATGAGGATGCTGGGGGGAGTATGTTGGATAATCGGGAAATATAGAGTGGGAAAAGTAATAGTGCTCAGAGCGTTCAAGTCACCTGAGTTCACACATTTCTTCTTAATTTCATTTTTCAGCTCCGCACTTGCCATTTACTGACACCAGTGACATTCCCGCGCATCCTCGTCGCACACCCTTGCCTCGAAGGCAAATCTGTTTGCCCAGATCCCCCGCGTTCCAGCGTCTAGGGACTTTTATTTACCGTTTCGCGCGATCAATCGAGCGGCTCGCCTGTCGCGAGACGAACACCTGCAGGGTATAATCGGCCCGTTGTACTCGTCACGCTAAAGGTGCTCGGGCGAGTGCATTCGCGCCGCGCGATCGCATCCTCTACTCTCTCCTTGGACGTCTCAAGCAGCTCCAAGGTGCCCGTAGGAGGAGTACCTTAGCCCGGCTAGTGTGAGAATTTAGTTGAGCCCATTTCTGGGAGCCCAGACTTCGGGGCTAACGTTCTTCGCTGCGGATCTTCTCCCCCTTCGCCCCTCGACGACCCTTATTTCGGCACAGTGGAGCGTAAAGAAAACGGTACGTTCACCTCCATTTCGGATCTAGATATTCACGGGGACCGAGCTAAAAGGAATTTCTCGGGGAAATGGAAGGAAGCACGGCGGGGAGAAGGGTCTGGCAAGTAACCGCTTTCGCGCGCTTATCTCCCGATGACTCGTCCAGGAAAGGGATACTTAGATATCACACTCGAGACAGTAGCGTGGACACGGGTTCACAGTGAACTGGACAATCGTGAAATCAAGTGGGAAAACTTGTGAAGATTCAGTTGGACGCAATCTTATAAGTAATTAGCGGGGCATTAATTATAACAGCCAGGGATCGAGGGCTAGGGATCGACTACAAGTCTCCGCGACAGATAATTGGAATTATGTTAATGCGGCTCCATAACTTTGGCGTCCTTCGCGCAACCTGGCGTTATTAATCCTCCACCGTGGTCACCACTTTCCCAACAAATTAATCGGTCCCGTTACGCGTCCAGCTGCTAATTAGAAAATTATTCGTCCTCGTTAGAGCAACGCGGGCCTCCGTCATTTCCTACAATCGCGATCGACTGTGTATTATCACTTGCTACCTGGAAGAAACTCGAACTTCGCTTCGAGTTTTCATATCCACCCCTTTCGACTGTTCCGCGAGTTGTTTCCTTGGACCCTCCTGCACTCGACGTTCAACGTGATTCGTTCTACCCTTACGAACATCCCTTCTCCTCCCCGCCATGGATGATTGTAAATAACATGAACGCTACAGACCTCGCCGCGCCTTTAATCGCGAGCTACAGCCACGCTTTATCGCGTTCGCGACCCTACGCGTCCCCACCCCTCTCGCCCCCGCCGTCTCCGATGCTACTTTCAATCATTGAAAAAGTTCGTCTGCCTCGAAAAACTCATTTCCCTCCCCTTTCTCCGCCTCCTCCCACCCTCCTTTTTTTTTCAATTTACCCCCGAGCCAATCGTCGCTGACAGTGGAGTACCAGTGGCAAGGGTGGCAGAGGGCGGAGGGCCGGGGGCTTGGTTGACGATCGAAAAGTCTCGAAAGTTTCGAGCTAATTTGATTTATCGTCGCAAGCCACTTGAGATTCGCGACCCGACTCGTTCCACCCCTGACTCGGCGTCCTCGTTGCCGAAGAAATTAGGAGGGGTCAGGGATTTGCACGGGAGGGGGTGGGTCGAAGGAGGAACGATGCCTCGGTCCCCTCGCCGCCGGGAATTTATTATTGATTCCGTCTTTTCGCTGACTAGCGGTGGGGGTGGCTGGATACGATTGATAAAGGACACCCCCCGCAGCCCCCGCGACTTTCGCTTCGACGAGTATCAGCGGCAAGAATGGCAGCCCCGTCCGGTTATTATGTCTCATTGTTCTCCGTGCAGTTTGAGAAACAGAGGAGCGAACGGGACGAATAACCCCCTTCTTGGAAACTTTGATAGCATCGTCATCCTAATTCTCCCACTTCTGCTTCTATCTCTCCCATCCTGGTCGTTCTTCTTCCACGGACGTCACTGTCAAGTCGCGCTATCGGGTACCCAGGATCTTCGTAAACTCACGTAGAAGCCGTTTTTCTTTATCGTTCAAGGCCAATTGGAATATTCTTCCACGGTCGATCACTTGATCAACCCTGTCCCTTGATGTCCTCCAATATCCCGCGTGTTTTTCGAAATCCGCGCTGCGAGGGAGCCACGTAATTCAATTACGCCTCTCACATTTGCTTAGCCACTTTCCAGCAGTCAGACTGAAGATCAACAGCAATTACATCGTGCCGAAACCGTCCTTCCGTTGGGTGGAGGCGTCGGTTTCCCCCGGGGCGTTTCGGCAACCGCCATCCACGATTACCGTAACCGTGCCGCCCGTGGTGGCTGCTCGAAGAATAAGAAGACGCGAGCGAGCTAGCTGGCGAGTAGGGCGGGTGGACTTGCCTAATCCTAAGTAAACGCCACCACCTTCTCTCGCAGCTACCTGTCTGATCAAACATTTGTCTTTACTACTCGGTTGATTAAACGCCCGGCGAGTTTGAACTACGTTCGAGCCCGCGGTGCCATCCTCCGCGCTCGCTCCGCTCCGTGTGGCGCGGAGGACATCCCGGGAGCTGGTTCTTCGATTGGGGAGGAAGGAAAAGCGGAATGTGCACGCGCCACCGGCCGGGGGCGAAGACTGAAGGTCGAAGTTGTTGGGTTGAAAAGCAGGGAGAAGAAGAATGGAGAAGGATGTTGGGGGTGGCTGCCAAAGGAAACATGGGAGTCGAATGTAGAGGATAAAGAAGTTGAAATATATTTTGCAGAAGATGCAGCGAGAAGCGAGAGGTTTTTGACCAACAGAAAGCTCCTCGGTCAAAGGGGGCTAGCTACTATTTCCGCGACGGTAAAAATTGTGAAAGGACAAGGTGGAAAGCGAGAGAGGAAACGCACAGGGCATCCAGAGAGAAAATTAGAAGCAGGAAAAATGCGTTAGACTCCGACGGCCAGAGAGGAAAGAGGTTCTTAAAGGCGGTATCAAAGATAGAGACGGGGCCAGCGAAGGAGGCGCGGACAAAGGGTAAATTAGATAAAGAAGAAAACCGATGAGCATAAAGAGATGAACGCTGACAACTGGAAATGAGCTAGGCGGAGAGAAAGAAAGAAACGCGAGCTCACAAAGAGGATCATGCTTTTTCTCCCGCGGCTGTCGCTTTTGATTCCAGGGTGAGGAACGCGAAAGACGCGGCAGGGGGTTGGATCCGTTTCGTTAGTAGTGGAAAGATCGATTTAGTCAGACGTTAAATCCCAAATCTCGCGCGTTCCGCTCGACTGCTCTTGCTTTGCGCCCACGTACACGATCGTGTGTTTTCGCCTCGTTTATGGCCACGTGCGCGAGCGATTTAGCTTGCACCCGGGCAAGTAGGTGCGAGCTAAACGGATGGAGAACGGCTGCCTACGCCGCTCGCATACCGCTAATTTATCATTGTCTTTCCGTCGGCTACGGCCTTCCGCCGATTTCACGCTGGCCCCCTTCCATCCAGTTTCTTTTGTTGCCTTTATGTCTTCCCGCCTTTTGTCGGGCCTTCGTTTAATTCTCTGGCATTTTTCGATGCGCCATTGTCGTGCCGCTGTATAAACCGTGGCTGATTAATTCTGGCGACGCGATGCATGCGCGCACCCCGCGGGGGGGCCGCTAAAGACGCATTGTTTCCAAATTTAAGGCTTTCATTTGCCGGGGAGATTCGCCCTGCCGGTTTTTTGTCTCCTCTCTTTTTTAATCGCTGATTAGGGGCCCGCTGTTAACGGAATGCGAAAGTGTACGTGGTTAAAATGCAGGAGCAGGGTGGCTGCTGGTCACGACAAAGGGGAGAGTAGAATGAAAAGAGAATCGAGGATCCTCCGGCGGGAGTGGCTTAAAATGGTGTGCCATTGATATTTCTCGAAGATGTTCCGGACTGATCAAAGGAGAATCCACTGCAATGCAGTGCCGTTTAATCGATCAGTCTCGTGGAGAACATCGTGGTAATCGAGGGGTAGTAACATTTCTAGTCATAGTAGCTCCCGCGAGCGGTATTCGTCCTCTTTCCACGGATCTTCTCGGGCGTGTCATATTCAGAACGCAATTCGAGCCGAGGGGAATCGATCCCGAGCGGAATCATTCCGCGCTTTATGGTTACCAGGCACTGGGAAATAAGGATCCGGGCGATATCGTTGGGACGCGTACGCGGGCCGTCGCGAATGTAAACGAGCGAATCTGCCCGGAAGTAATTTCGATCGGGCGCGTAAAGAAGGTGCGAGTAAATACGCGCTGACAAACCCTGGCGCTCTACCCCCATCGATTCTGTAAATATTTCCTACCCCCTGGGAAACTGAAACCATGGCGCAGTCCAAGCATCTTTCCATTCTGTATAAATAATCTTGCTGCAGCCAAGTGCGTTCCGGAGAACAGCCTTGGCGTGTTTACGGCGTGTATGATACCCGCAATGCCTTCCACCCTCGCAACCCCTTGCTCCTCCGCTTCTACCTATATCTTTCCTTTACGCTTCCAATATTTTAACCTTACTGCTATTGGGAGCCTGCCAACTTTTCTCTGAGTGAAGAACAAACAGGGGACTACAATTTAGGAATATCAACGCGTTCCTGTGCTGTCTGTATCGTAAGACTCTCCCGGATGAGTTCGTTAAACAGATACTTAATTGTAACACGTGGCATAAAGGGAAAGTGACAGAGTCAAGTCGCCAGACTTCAGTTCAATAACCCCGAAGGGCGATTCCCGCGTTCATTTTACGCTCTGTGTTTCTGTTCACTCCTGCCCGCGTCGAGAGGGCGGTAGTTAGCGTGTCGTTTCTAAGCCGAGGTCACAAGAAAAATACTCACCGCATTTCCCTTGGAACGCTACAGTGATATTAGCGCTCTTCGCGCAGGCCGCCCTGTTCAGCTCGCAGAGAGACGGATAGTCGATCCAATCTGTGCCGCAGACAGGGCTCGATCCCTCGTGATCCCCTAAATTCGGGCAGGATTCCAGGCATTCGCAGGAGGCCTCGGTGCCGTCTCTACTTCGTACGCATTGCGAGCCCAGGGTGCAGTTCAGCTTCGAGCAGGGGTCCTGGATCTCTGCAACAAAAAGAACGGTCGTATCGGGGCTGATTAATGATTGCCTACTATCATTTGCATTTTTCAACATTAAATACATTAGAATTAGCTCCACCGAAATTCTACGCTCGAAGATCGTGGTTCTTTGGTTTGAATCGCCGTCGGCGCGTTGGTGCTCATAAACGCGCACTCCGAAGCACCGATCCTCAGGCGGTGATCCTTGGCTGCTCACTGATCCCGGCTAACGCAATTTTGCACAGGAGAATGGGGTGGAAATCGCTCCCCTCGGGCGACCGAGAGCGATTCCCATGGTTTAAGATCGAGCTACTCGCTGACTCGCTTTTAATCGATAAGTTTTTTTTTCCCCCGATCCGCGTCACGACCGCCCCGGCGTCAAACGTAATTACAAACCGTAAACACGGGGCGCGGGGTAAAACGGCGTGAAATTAAATCCGCGCGATTCACGGTGAATAAAGTATCGCCTGGCGGGAGGATTCAGCCCCGGCAGCGATAAAATACAGTTTTCCGCGGCGCGCGACCGCGCCCGCGGTCTTCGTCCCTTTTCTTCCCCGGGATTTAAACAGATAAAAACCGCCGGCGAATATTCAGCGGCGGGCTAAGCCGTTGAAAATTTTTAATGGAAGCGCCGCGAAGGAGTATAGAACGGTAAACCCAATTATAAACGCTCCCTTTCCTTCTCCCCGTCCGTGCTGGATACGATATCGCGTTCCCCTCTCATTAGATCAACCGCCCGGGATGTGCACGTAAAATCAACGGGGGAATCAACTTCCTTTCACCTCTCTCGTATCGATCGCGGATTTACCCCCGCGGGCCTCTGTATTCCCTCGTTCTCTCGCCTCTGTTTTCCTTACCGCAGAATTCTGCCGACAAACTAATCTCGGATAGGTACGTCTCACTCCGCGAGCAAGGCTGCCGAGGTTTTTCGTCTTTCGTCGCGCGGCCCTCGTTACGCGCTCCCGCGGCTACAAATCGAGTCTCGTTGACCGAGAATAGAATATGGAGAGGCCGGGGACGGTCGTCGTCACGCTCGTTATCCGCGCTCAAGTACCTTTTGGGAAAACGTAGCAGCACTGGGATATCGTGAAGCCGGCGCACAGTATCAGAACAGCTTTCCCTATCATTGTTCCCGCGTCCCCGTCCGGCCCTCGCTGGCTTCTGCAAATCAAACCGACCACACCATTCATCGCGTCGTAGAGTAACGCCGTTCCAATTACTCGCTGCATTTCATCGGCGGGCGCCGTCTTCTTCTCGCCTTTCAGCCGTGGGACAATGGCGAGCGTGCACGCGCGTACTCGCGATCGCTTTGAGCGCTCTCTCGAGGCCTCGCGAGCCACCGGAAGCGACGTGAATTTTTTAACGACACCTCCGTCGAGGGCCGCAAGATTCTTTGCAATTAAGCGCCTGCGTCGTTAAGCGAAGAATACATTTGTGAATTATGTCGAGGTAAGAGGAGCGAGTAGTCGTAATTGGTCATTTCATGGGGGGATGTTTCTTGGGGTTGACGAGGGATTTCGATGGTAGGTGAGAAAATTAGCGAGGGAACTTGTGTTTCTATCGAAGTCGTGGATTTGTGATTATTTATTAATTGTATTGGAAGCGCAAGCTGTCTCTCGTACAACTCGCGATTTAAATCCACTTGTCCCTCTTCTCGGGCAACGAAGTCGTAGACTAGGGGCCGAAAAAGGAAGGAAGAAGCGTGTGCGATGAAACAAGTAAGAAGCTTATCCGAGAAATTGGTGGAGGAAGCTACATCTTTAACTGGGGTTGCAAGAAGCAAGATTGCTTTCCTACTTAAGGCGATAAAACTCAGCTCCCACGTGAACGATCTAGATAGAACGTAAAACTCGATGATCTCTAATACACGCGTACACTTCGGATGGCCATTAACTCTCCGTCAGATACGTTAGGCCAGTCACTAGTGTTTGCACTCCTACGGTCGCCATATTAAGTATCTTCGGCGTTCGTATTCCGAACGAAACGTCGATCTTAAAAGCGCACACTCTCCAAGAACCGTATCTCCGCCGTAGTCGCGGGGATCTGAACTTTTAACAGCTGCCCCTCTTACCAGTAGCCAGCAAGAGTAATTGTTTTAGCCCGCCTTTGAAAAACGATCGACAGTTGCGCAGATAAACGTTTCTGCCAGCGTGGAAAGCCAGCCAGCTCAGCTGGATGATGGATCGCGGCCTCGTTTGCATTCAATAACTCCCGCCCCGGTGTATTTTCGATTTGGCATTCACCGCAACCCGATTATCGTCGTTAACGCATTTAATTCGCCGCCCGCTACTCGTCGTCACGCCCATCCCGACCGATGCATTATTAATTATCGGTATGACAAACGCAATTAGCGGTCGGTTATCTCTGCCCGTCGCTGGACGACGCCAGTCGATTTCTCCCCCATCCCTACCCCGCAATCTTCCTAATGGAACGAATATTCCTGATGTAACGCGGGCCGATCTAACGAGTCGAGGGGTAACAGAGGCTCGGTCGTGGTTTGCCCAGCAATTCTTCGAACTGCCTTCCTTGGCAGAACGTGGCTCCATAGGGGCCTCTGTTTCTGGCGGATCTTATACAAGTTCTGGGACAATATTGACACTGTTCTCAAATCGTAATTAAGGAAGGGAGTCTGTTACTTCGTTGAGGAATCAAAAATAGAGATCTTGGAGGGACTTAGTATTTGCAACTTTATTTTTTAGTTCTTCAGAAACACTTTTCACTTGCTAATGCCAGTGTATCGTAGGGGATTCGCGAGGTAAACAAATTTTATTACTGTAGGCGTGGAACATTTACACGGGAAATATTTTTAAATGCAAATGGGAGAAGTTGCCGCGATCACTTTTAAAAAGAAATTTCGCTAGGGTCGATTTGAAAGTTAAATTAATCTAGAATTAAAAATTCCCGTGGCGTCGGTTGCTTTCGCGGCGATATTACGAAAGGGGATCCTTTTCATCGTGAAATTCAGTTATTCGGTTTGTGGAGTGAATTGCAAAGAATGTTGCAGAATAATTTGCCGTTAATGGAAAGTATATAGGTCGAGCTGAGAGGAGGGAGCTTTTAAAAGTATCGCCATTATCTCCAACAAAGTTTTTTGGTGCGCTTAACATTTCAGAGAATTTAAAAGCGAATTTACTCCACCGTAGCAAGCGATCAAATCCTAACAAACATTACGAAACCCTGATATCAACACTTGATCGTCTTTCCAAATTTCCATCTGTCTCTCTTGACTCCACGAATGCGCGTTCAGTACATTTAATTCATTCCATTCGTTCATTCACACAGTGGGAGATTAATCTTGTCTATAGAACTATCGCGTCTCTATTCAGCGAACGAAATAGCGTCGGATATCAGTTAGTCGCATGCGGTTTCGATTCGGAAAGCCAGTTTAAACGAGCTCGCGAGCCAATCTTCTGCTAGCATTGCTTGTTTCGCGCTCGTGAAAAATTGAATGGCTGATCCAACAGTAGAGTAGTATAATTAAGAAAAATTTCTGCCAAGTTCTATTCAGGGATATTTATACCTATATTTTCTCCCATCTCTATGTTGTAATATCAGTATACCTTCAGAGTGGACTCATTCAAGTTACCTATATACCAAAATTCCATACAATTTACAAAAAAATCGAAGGGTAGAACACGATCGAAAAGATCTCCACTGTTTCCCTCGCGTTTCTCAACCTCGAAATTGTTATGGAAAGCTTTACAAGAAGAGAATCGGTGTTAAGGGTATCCCCCATCAAATCACTCCGGAAATAGGTAATATTTAACATTTTATTTAAAAAAAAAAATAGACTTCGCAGGGTCAATACACTTTAGAGGCTGTATTTGTACATCTTTAAAAACAATAAAAAAAAATTTGGGGGAATTTTATCTAATACTGCTGACTGCCCGGGTGGTACAAAAAAAGTTCGTGCTCTGCGAAATTTTTAACGCCTCGTAGAATTATGTGACATCAACAAACCACGAAAATTCTTAAAGTTTACAAGATTATTCGTGGAATAATCTACGGCCACAGCAAAATATTGTAATCTCATGTGTTGGCAGATGTTTGAATCACAACATCGAAGGAACGAGTAATTTTACACACGGAAATGTTTATAAAAGGAAACGATTGGTCGCACGGTTACCATTATAGATGATTCCAGGGAGAATTTAGTAATTAATTTTTTAAATGGGTTGATTATTTCTTTCGTAAGGACTTCCGCAGTGTTAAGAAAATGTGTTTTGAGAAAAACGCGTTTAGAGTTTAACTGCTGTAGACTCTACATCGCTACGAATTTTGACTCCAAATTTTAACTGTGCATTCTTCAGACGATGCACTACTAAAATATATATGTATAAAAAAACTCGATTTTTTGTAAAACTTTAATGGGAGGGTACCCTTAATCTGCACTTTGTAACCTAATCTTGGACTACAGAAGGTTAATTTCACCACCAACGTCCATCCTAAAACGTACACGTCGCCATCCACCTGGGTTGTGTGAGACGAGAAAAAGCTCACGAAGGTTCCTCCCACTCAAAGGCCACCCTTCTCGTTCCACCCCTCCACCCATGGCAACGTCGACGTGATATCGTAATTAATAATCCATTTTGCTGGTTTTTGCCGGTGCGCCTGACCGTCGCAGTCGGCCGCTAACCGCTCACGGATAATTTATTATCGGCGAGCACCGCATTACTCCTATACCGATGCTCGGTTCTTCGTTAATGCTCGTCGAAACGTCTGTCGACTGTCGATGGCATCGCTGTGCCATGGTCGTTTTGGTGCTGTGCTTTAACGATGGCCACGTCTATAGCGCGACGAGCGTGTAATGCATTCTATTATCTCGCAGATTTCGATGATACACAGTGGCTGGTGAAAAACTGGGCTGTGTAATGGGTGGAAAATGCGGAGAAAATGGGATAAAATGGAGGTGTAACATATCAAACGTGAGTATGAAATACTGAATAAATGATGTTACTTGTTAGCTACCATAAATATCGCAGAATTATTTCAACATTAACTACCCCGACTGTATCGATATCAGTCTGGCTCATTTTTTACTCAAAAAGAAATATTCAGTACAAAGTGAATTTAGCTCAAACAGAACTAAGATCGAAAGAGACATTCTTAATCCAACTTTCTACATTTTTCATACAAAGTCTGCATTTGTCTACATCCACCGCAATATCCCGCAAACATTTTAAAAGACGTTTAAGGCGATGACGAACCAATGGATGATTGGATTCCCAGCTTATCTAGCGATGATTGCCAATTAGTAGGCCATTATCGAGACGCAGGTTGGTCAGTATAGTGGCGTGGGAAGGCTCATCGGCAGATAACGGCCGGGAAGATGAAGGGGGTGGATCGAGAGTAGGGAATAATGGGATCGAAGGATCGGTCGTATGGTTGGTACTGTCTGGCCGTGTCAAATGAGCTTCATTAGGCAAACTTTGGGAGCAGGGTCGAGCGTTGTCGGATCAGGAAACGACGAGGTGGACTTCGACAGTGAATGACGACGAGGGATCACTCGAGATAAGAATTCCACCCTTCTTCGGGCCACTTTGTCGAATAATCGGACCACCCCTAACCGGAGGAACCCATTAATCTACATTTCCGCGTGCAACTGATGCGTGCAGGCTGAGGCTTTTTGTTATTTAACTGGGACTAATGGACCGTTGGTGGTAATTAATACGAAAAGTTGACGAGCTGTAGCGAGGGGTTATTACTCGGTATGGACTCGCAAGCTTAACACTGCTAGAGACACTCCGCGTGGAAGTGAATATGCTTGCTGTTTAACGGCTTCCAGTTCGAAAAAGGGTACTTCTAAAAGTGGGGATGTTTAATTAAACTAGTAGGTACATAACGCGTGAATTTCCTTCAGTTTCACCAGAATTCTACCGCCACCGCGAGCCGCGCTTTCCCCCGTCAAATCGAAGTGATTAACGTCCGTAGCAGGAAAATAAATCTCAAACTTCTCATATCACTGGTGCTCGAAAACCTGCCAGCGTCTCGACGCGGGGGCCAACGAGCTGGCTACTCGGGAACTGGGTCGCAGCTTATAATTCCTACTACCCTATCCCCCAACTTCCGCGGGAACTTTGACACCAGCGATATTACGAATTCTCCCCTCAGCATCGGGGGGAATATTTTTCAACGCCGCCCCGTTCGCCGAGCCTTAACAGACCCATCGATACGGAATTACTTCCTCCCACGTGTGGCGCTGTAAACTCTCTCGACGAGCGATTTCCGCGAGCCTTAAACCCTCAGGAAGCCAGAAAAGAAATTATTCCCACGGACCATAGCCCGGCGCGAGGATGGGCTGATAAACGGAGGGACGGCGTACAGATCGGCATAAACGAGATCGAAGGAGGGAACATCGACTGACGTGATTAACGAGCGAGTTTCGCTTGTCAGCTGGACGTTTCTATGGCCGTAAGCGGATATGGGGCTGTTCGGCCGGAGCCTGGCGGTAGTAAAGGCATCAGATTGAATTCGGGATTGAGCGCGGCGTGTGTAAGGATCGAAAGGATGACGTGCTACGTCCTCCTCGATAAGGCTCGCCCGTGGAATTATGTGAACGCGCTCCCGGTCTGTTCACGTGTACAGCGCGAGGCTCGACAACGGGGGCGTAACTGCGGGGATTCGACGGGCGGGAAACGGGGACGAAGGTTCGAGGAAACGTTTGTTACGTCTGGCATTTCTTGGTCGGGGCCATTTATCAGCGTTAGGGTGTTTCGTTGCGAACTGGGCCAGCGGAGACGACTTTGCTTAATTAAACGTAGAAATTAGAGTTTCAGCTTCGAAGGGGTCGAAAGGCAAGATATGGTTCGGCGGGCTGCACTCGAGTTGGTCACTTTGATGGCTTCAACTGAAGGGGCACCGGCTACTTCTGCGAGCACTTTCTATTTATGCGAGCTTGAAGTGGTTATAACTTGGAAACGAGATCGAGTGGAATGTGTATTTACGCGTAGCTCTCTCTGCTGGTATTTTAGCAGAGTCATACCCGACAGTGCGCTGACTAACGCAGGCAGCGCGAAATTGGAGAGATTAAGGCTGAAATAAGAATGCAAAGGATGCCCGGTAAATCCGTTCGAATCGCGTGATTTTTCTTGTTTGCTGGGGATTGCTGGAGATCCCATCGAGCACTCTCGACTGGCTGGAGAGGATTAGGGGTGTGGATGTAATCGGATTTTAGCAGATCCGACGCGTGCAATTTTAAAAGTATGTTTTCGATCACCGACAAATACAGACGTGTACGTGTGGCGGAATTCGGGCCTACGGGATGAATGGATTCGAGAAAGGAGTTCGTAAAACTCCAGTGTATCAGGCCTTTAAAATTCGTGTCGATTGAATTACGTCTCGCTTTAATTCTATATCCGTTCCGACTCATCCATATATGTCTGTGACACTCCTTGCTTTCCCAACGAACCATCAGATCCGATTTCCTTTCACCAGGAACAAATAGAGCGCGCGTGTCCGACATCTGAACGGTCCGATGGAAAAACTCCTCCTACGTCGCGGAGTCATTAACGGATCAAATCACTAATCAATTCTCACTTCACTCGATGGGAACAATGGACTTTGTTCCCGCTGTGGCCCGTGCCGAGTCTATCCGCCTGATCCTAACACTGTTACAGAAAAGGAGGGCGTGGTCGGCGGGGCGGAGGAAGAGGCATTAAAAGCGCAATTATCGCGAGGCTTAATTACGAGGCTCTTGTAACATCAGCGGCTTTTCTTCGTTCCCCTTGTTACTCTTTCTTTGACGGAAACTCCTTTATCTACGGCGCGACATCGTTTGGGCTTCCAAACACGATAATCGCGCCATGCCGTGCTCGTTTCAGTGTAAAGGATGAGGGGAGATCGATTTTAATAAGTTCTCGCCAGATTTGTTATTAAAGAGGCTTAGTACTTAGGAACAGGAAGGCGTTCGTTATTCCACTGCTAAAATATGCACGTTGGATCCTACTTAAATGGGTGTCAGGAGACTATGGAAGCGGAAGTGGGGTGAAAGTATGCTACCTTTTAGGCACTGAAATTGTTGACACCTTTATATATTAGAAACCTCGAGCTAATGGAATCTCTCCTGCGGCTATCCCTGCTTAAGATCTTTACCATATTTACTGCGCACAGAATTCTGTACCTCCGAAGTTTCTATTTACCGAAGCATCAAGCTTCGTGAAAAGCTAATCAACTGTTGCTCTGCCCGCCAGTCTGACGCAACTTCGTACAGTTTAATCTAGAAATCAATAAATATTCATTAACATCTCTAACTTTGCCAATCCCTATTCAAATTCGAAGGTACAAGTAGAGCAACGTTAAAAGAGTGTCTCTGTCTCACTAATTTAGCAAACGATATTAACCGATTATCATTGAGACACTTTGTTCTTCGGTTTTTGATAAAGTAACTGAGCCGCAGCTTCAGCTGCAAGTCGATATCGAATTCATCCGTTTTCGGTTTTAGCGGACGAGCGAAATTATTCTCCCGCGTGTGTGCGCTCGCTAATTGAAGGGCGCCCAGGGAAAAGCGGGCCGTAACGTTTCCGCTGGATTTTTAGCCAGCCATGTGGCCCAGGGAAATTTGTTTGCCTCGACTAATGAAAAAACTGGATTGCTTTCGAACATGTACGTTACTGTAACTATAAATTCGCCCCGTCCTCGTAACGTCTCCTTCCGATAAACGTTAATTGCGCCGCACAGTGACATCTCAATTTCGTCGTTTGCATTTGTGTTTTTATTTTGGTAATCATTAGACGGATCATGGACGGATCATGGACGGATAAAAAGAACAGGAAGAAGTAGCCGCGAAAGCAAAGAATACATCCCTGTTGCGTTGCAAGGTAGAAGGTGGCTGAGACCCACTGGCCAGAGGGTTTATACAGGGTCATCCGTTAAAACTGCAACCTACGCGCGCACCAACAGACGAAAATGGCAACACCGCCTCACGGACGCATTCCACTACAACCATGCACCGGCCCAGCGTTCGGAGAGTTAACAGCGACCGCTGGGTAGCAGTGATGCCCGAGCTTCGAAAATTTTAGAATGGTCTCTTTCAAATTAACGCCGCAAAGAGCTGTGCAGAATTTCCCGGCCCAGGTAAGCGAGCCGCACGCTTCGCTTTTATGATCGGTTTACCACTCGCACCCCGGATTACTGTAATGAGGTTTGAAAACAATGTCAACTGATCTCGTACCCGTCTTAATTTCAAAAAATTTAGCTACGACAGGGTTGACCGCGGCGCTATACACTTGTACGGAGAGATTTTTCGCCACCTGCGTGTAAAAAAATGACATTAACGGAAGCCGGTATATGCGTGGCGTTGAGTAGCTAAAAGGTTAAACATTTAAACACAAAAATTCTAGAAAAAAGATTCAAACACCGCTACAATCAAAGACACGTCCCATTAATTACTCCTTACGTCCGATCTATGCATGCACTGCATATAAGGATAAACTTATAAAAAAGAAAACCAGAACAATAGATTCTGAGGTCTGCAGAACTAACACATAATTGAATAAAAATTTAATTTCTCAATTTATGAAAGTAATGACACGGAAACAACTAGTGTATTGTTTATCAACAGCGTGATTTTTAAAAATAGCATTAAATACGGTATTAAATAAACAGTTTACAAAAGCTTTTCACAACAATTGTGGTTAAAAAATTGATAAAAGAAAAATTATGTAAACGTAAAATATTTTGAATTATCCATCATTAAGAGAGAATAATTTTTCCTCATTTTTCGGCGCAAATTGCATTCCGATATATTTTATAATTCAAAAGTTATACAAAAAAGGCCCCAAATTCTTCAACCCCGGTCGGAAAATTCCAAATAGCTCCTTGTGACGTTAATTTAAAAGAGACCATCCCAAAATTTTCAAAGCTCGGACATCACCGCTGCCCAGCGGTCGCTGGCAACCCTCCGAACGCGGGGCCGATGCATGGTTGTAGTGGAATGCGTTCGTGAGGCGGTGTTGCCATTTTCGTCTGTTCGCGCGCGCGTAGGTTGCAGTTTTAACGGATGACCCTGTACCTCCCCATCGGACGCGCTGGAAAGCGCAGGCAATTTTTTGTAGCCCATGCTGGGCGAGCCAGCCTGCGACGTCACGAGCGGTTCCGGCCTTCTTGGGAAAAACCCACGGTTTGGCGAAAACGCTTTCCCGCGTTTTCTACGAAACGCGCGGGAAGCTCCGAACGTCGTGACCAATCGCGAGCGTTAAAAGGTCACACCCCCATACTCCTTACTTCCGTTTCCTAACCGACCAGCGCATCCATTTTTTAATTCCGAGTCACTTACTCAGAGACCACCGAACGGTCAACACCACCGATCACCGAACCGTCAACACCATAGTTTATTTTCCTCTTACACCAATACAGTTTTATTTCAATAAATTAGATCAAATATTAAAGTGCAGTTTTTACTTAAAGTAAGTCAGCAAAATGTGGCCTTATTTCATTAATTTGAAATAAGGAAAAGCAAGCGCCAGGCGGCCTTACAACCCGCCGTCTTAACGGCACTTCAACAATCCCTATTAGTTCAGTCTCCCTCGTTTTCACTATTTCGCACAGTTCTATCCTGATCGCAGAGAACCCCAGCCTACCCTAAACCCTCGAAGATACCCTCCCCTAAAGACGACTGTCATACGCGCGACATCGGAGCATCGTAGCACCACAGGTCGGGTCCCAGAAGCATTAAAATTTCGCAATGTCGTCGTAATAACAAGAACAGGGTAGAAACAACCCCCGGAATCCCTCTCGGCGACACAATTTACCGCTGAGCCTCCGCTGTCGCTAGTATTCTATTCCACTCCATTCGTTTCCCACGCGCTGGTCCGAGGCTTGCTCTCGCGAGGCTGACCGTGCCTCGGAGCAGCCAAGTAGGGCTGTTCTGGGTCGCGCCATCCCTTTGGAAGCATAATGACCTGAGAACGCATCCCGATCGAGCGGGATGGCCCGCGAGGGATACGCCGGAGGCTGTGGGTCGCTCGTTTTCCCGCCTTTCACCCCGGCAAATTATACGCGGCTCGCCTCGTCGTCAAATATTTCGACGGGCCCCGCGCTCGGGGGTAAATGAAGACGCGCGCGGAATAAATCGATAGCTTTCAAGTTTACGCCGGCGAGGCGGAACCTCTGGGCGGATGGCTGTTTGTTTCACGGCGGATGAGAGAGATCGCGCCGTAAATATGGGGACAGGCGTGCAGAAGCGGAGGCAGACTTTTGCATCCGCTTGGGGGATCAAAACGTTGCATTTTATCCGGGTTTCCAAGTGGCGGGGACGAACGGGGTTGGAGTCGATGGAGGGAGATCTTCGGGCGAGGAGGAAGAAACGGAGAATGTGCGGTGAGTGCTTAATCGCGATTGCGATTCAATCGCGACGTTGATAAATGAAATTCGTGTTCTGTTTGATCGTTGGCGATTCGCTTTTGGCGGTTGGAAAGACTTCGCGAGCGTGTAGTTTTGTCGATCGAATGTTAGATTAAATTCATTGCTATCACCAAAAAGGAATCACTTTCTGTACGAGCAAAATATGAGATAGAGTTAAAAGGAATGCGAAAAGAGAACAGACTTGTCATCGTAGGATAACAAATCGAATCTCTCGAATTAGTTTACATCGTGCCCTGCAAAATTAACGAAATCATTATCCCCGGTGTCAGTACATTAATGACCCGTTATCGGTTCTATCGACAACATAAAAGGGCAAATTATTGCATAGGAAGTAATTACTCGCGAATCGCGTGTCCGCTACCATTTATTTGTGCCCGTTAGCCGGGGTGTCACTTTGCAAACCGTATTCAAGCTATTTGCGTATCATCCGCGCGGTCAGCTTCGCTCTTTTGAAAAAGCCCATTCGATTTCCATTTAACATCCCGCGTAATGATATTCCGCGGTGCCGCGCTTCCCGTTTTATTGATATTAAACGCGCACGGGCGCGTGTAAACCGCTTTGAGTAACGCATGCACGCTCGCGTCCCCTTATTATTAACAATAAATTAATTCCATGACACGAACCACCTCTGCCCTGCCGATCGACACGGCGCCGAATTAATCGTCTTCGAAAGCTCGTTTTTCTTTCCCGTCGTACCATTCCTGTCGCGATTCGATCGGCACGTTTATCGTTCAGGAATTCGCTTGCCATATCGCGAAAGGAGAAGCGACGACGCGTCGTGACTCTCGCGAACGTAATTACAGACCTTTCACGAGTTCCCCTTTGCCACCGTTGAAACGACAAAAGAGCCACCGTCCCGCTTCAGTTTAGATATGCAATCGATTCCACTCTGTCCCGCGTCGCTTATCTACTTGGCTGACCAGCGGTGCCCTCGTTTCACTTATCTGCGCGCGGGCCAAAAACAGGTCAAACTCGACCCCAACTGCGACAAAATCTGCCGCGCAACATTGCTCGCGAAAAAGTCTTGGAAACAGAGGACCCCCGCGAGCTTATCAATACGCAGAATAACGAATATCGCTCGGACACAGCCGCCGGGATTAATATGAATTTACGAGACGAGAAAGTGCTTTAAAGCCGCCTGAGAATTAATTACCGCCCCGGTATTCTATAACGCGCAATATTTGTAATTGTGTTCCAGCTAATGCAACGAATATAATTGAACCTAACCATGCGAAACCAGTAATGGCTTTAATGCCAGTAATAGCATTACCCAGTCCGCGTTTCACCATATTATAATGAATTTAACACGACACGCATGTATCTGGCATGCTGTATGAGAATTCTTTAAAACATCGATTGTCAGCAACAATGGCAAATTTACGGGAATTTCTGCTATCAAAGTGAAATTTCATACGTTTCAGCGGACTTCAATGGATCTCTGTGAAAATACGTGGCAGGGATCATTTGTATTATCCCTTTGGAATAATATTTCATACGTAACAACTTATTAATTAAACCTGACATTCGTGTAACAGCCAATCACACCTTCCCAATGAAACGTATTAACAATCTCACATCTCTGCGTGCATCTCCACACATTTCCACTAATTCAACCCTCTTCGACCCACATCCTCGCTCATTATTTCCTCAACGCTTTCTCCATCAATGCTCGATCTTTGCCCGAGAATTCCGCCAGGCCCATCAAACAGAAAACAGAGCACGGACTTTGCTGAACGATCACCCGGTAGCATCCGACCGTCTCCATCTACTTATCCGCTTGGCTGACCGCGCACAGACCCACTCTACTTATCTCGCCCCCCCCCCCCCCCCGGTCGCTTTTGTTCCCCAGGCGAAAGCGTACCGCGTTGCACGCGTGCACAGTAGCCCGCTCCATTATCTATGCTAATTAACGTAACACCGACCCTTCGGAGGAGGGCGGAAAGGGCGGCCGGGACACGGTCCGCGCCACAAACGGCTTGTTGCGTAAGAGGGCGAAAGGGTTAAACGGGGTAAACTTGAATGCTGACCCGAGAACACGGCGAGACGTACTAGCCTGCGTTCCAGCCCCGATAACGGCCAATTACATCGTTATCTGATTCAGACACGACACAGGCCGCAACGTCCCATCCGCGCGATTTTTCGGCTGGAAAACAGGTCCGCGATTCCGATCAGGCACAGCCCCGCAGCCTCTTATCTCTTTCAGGATCTCGCCCCAGTGGATTTTACGGGACGATTAATATTTCCAGTGGCGCCAGGGATCGACCTGATCGCGAGATACGCCTCGCCGAGACTAACGGCTCGGTTCTAAATCAGACACTAATTTTTTATTAGTTTATGAAAGAAATCCTTTTTTTAAGTGTTCAACAAATCATTGATTAAAATAATTTCTAAAATCAAAATTGACCATTCAAAAATATGTGTGTTATATGTGAAAGCAATTAGTGTTGTGAGTTTTCGTGAAAATATATGTGTAAAGACTTGTTGCACGTCATCTCATTGATCGAAGTAAGATACAGCCGATTTCGTTGATGTTTTTGCAACTGTTAAAGGTTATTTTCATATATTTTGTTTATTAAATAGTTTACTTGCGATGTAAGGCAAGAATTTTTGTATTATATATATCATCTTGATTTAAAAGTCAGCGATCATTATTTAGTTTCAATTTTTTTCTTGTGTGACTAATATTTTCATCACCTGAATAACACATGGGGTTGTTCGGATAAGTATTGGACTTAACCCAAAATGGCAAGTACAAAGGAGAAGAGGTCTTAGAAAAAATATGGCGAAGAAGATTTAAAACCAACTCCAGAGGATATCAATCATAATAAATTGTCTGTGGGTGTTGTTGTCATGTTCTTTACGTGATGAGAAATTAGTTCATATGTATTTCAGTTGATCAAAAACTAGTTCCCAGTTACCTTATTATTCCATATCTTATAAATAATTAAGTTATACTTATTTGCAATTTTTTAAAATTTTTCCTTAAAGTTTAAACATAAATTTATCTTTAGATAGCAAAAATGTCTAAGATTTAGGGTTTTGTTACGTTAAAAATCAATATTAAAGCGGGAAGTCCTCTAAAATGAAGAATAACTAGCCCCCACGTTAGCTGGATTAAGGGGAATCGATTTCTATGCTAGTAGATGCTTTTCGTTTTTACGCTTGAACGAAAATGTAAAGCAGAGGAAGGCGATGCCCTTGGATAACTGAATTGAAATTGTAAGGCTTCTCTTCCGTCGGAGCTTTGAGAATGTAGATTTCTGTAGCGTTTTTGTGTTACTCTTCTGCGACGAGACAATTGAATACTGGGAAGGGAGAGCGGTTTCATATACATAATCAGATATTTCGGTACACGTAATTTCGTCACGTCAACAATTTCCGTACACGGATTTCGAAAAATTGCCGGAACTGCGTGCCAGGATACTTTTCCAATAGTCAGTATCGATTTTTGGGCCAAAGTTTTCCGCGGGATGACGAAAGTTTTAATTCGGGACATTATCCAGGAAACGCGGGGAAAATTCTGAAACTCGCAGGATTCCGCGCTACACACACCGCTATCATGTTCCCTAACTCGAATTTTGATGAAAGTTTTCCTTGGAATCGGGAAGGTTTCGCGTAGTTCCCTGTAAGCGCCGACGGATCCGAGGAATTCGTAAAATGACAGAATCCAACGTCACCTCGGCCGTTGTCGCGTTACTTTCGCGAAATATCTCAATTTCCCTGAAAATTCTCGCCAGCTTGCTGGAAAATTCTGGTCGTCGAGCTTTCCGACGAGTTACACAGGGAGGCCTGATTTTTTTCAAGAGAATTACTGAGCACCTCCTTAGCACTTAATGAAATTCATTTGTAATTCAAATAAATAAGATCCGGCGCCACGAATTCATGTATGCCAATTACTGGAGTTTCATCGAGCCTCTACTTAATCTATTAAACCGATGCGTATCTGATCTATGATCACCTTGCTATCCTAACCCGTCAATCGAATAGGTTGCACCGCATTAATTTGACGCACGGCATCCGATGGAATATCGCCGCGACATTGGCGCTAACCAGATTTACAACTTCCTGCAATTCCACGGAATTACGGTATAACATGTCTGGATACATACGTTAAACAGGATTTAGTATAATTGATGCAACAATAGTGGGGCGCGTGGGAGCGTGCATGATAAGTGTTCTGAATAGAGATCGGCTCGCTTATCGAGATGCAAGGATCGATTTCAAACGTGCATACCTACACGTTCGAGCAGCTTCGAAGAACACACGTGGAATTTGAATAGAGTATGAAGTCACCAGGCGTTAATCCTAGTTGTTAAAACTCGAAATCGTAGTGGCATACGTTAGCATCAGCGTGCTGCATTATCTGCGGTAATAGTTTGAAACACGCCCATTATTTAATTAAGAATCTTCACCGCGCCACAAACCACCCGTTTACGCTCTTCCCTCCACAATAGTTTAGAACGTCTTACCCCCCTGGAAGTTGGCTGTTCGTTACTCAGCGAAACACGTAGCGATGCACACGCGTGGCGTCGCGTGCAAATTCGCGTAATTGCTAGACAAACGTACGCGTATTGCCGGGGAGCCGTCGTTGTTACTCTCATTATGCCGGTTTACGTTTCACAGGAGCCCGGCCCGAACGAGTACCGCGGCCCCTGGAAATCTATATCGGGGTCGTTAACTCCGCGCGTTCTCCTGCAGGATCGAGACCGCAACGCGAGGACGTTCGGGAGAGAGAAATCGTCCGTCCCATTACCCCCGACGCGAGCGCTTTAAATCCTCTCGTTTAAGACGGCCAGCGAACTTTCCCCCGCTCTCCGCTGACTTTTATCGCCACTCGGATCGATTTATCGCGCGTCCCGCCCGCAAAACACCATCGACGAACGTGCAAGTAATTGATCGATTCACGGATTGTTTATCCACTTTGCGAGGGTCGCCGGGTTCTTCGCTGGGGAGAGTGTGAGAGGGCAATTGCGAGATTTTAAGGAAACTCCGTTAGTGGTAACGACCCCCAGGGCTTGGGGCTCGTTTCATGAGTGATTTTCCAGGAAACATGTCCTCGAGACGTTACACTTATGTCGAGGTTGGAATAAAGGTATCTTCTGTTTGCAACGTAGAGGTTTGTTAGGGTATGGACTCCTCTTCGCTTTCCAAACATATATAGTCGAAGTTGAGGGAACGTGGATTGAGCCAGCTGCGACTAGATCTTCCCAATAATTGAGTTTAGACTATCGCGGGTTTCCTAGCCTATTAGGCTGGTGACAGGGGCTTGCACTCCTGTCAAACTTCGCAAGGATTGGCCGTACAGGTTTATCGGCTGGGTTAACACTAGATATTACTGAATGAAACACTCGAATAGTCAGATGTGGGGTGAAAAAGGCAGCCTCAGTACCATTTGCAATAATTAATTACAGGAAATTTTTTTTTATAGTTTAAGACATTCTTAATACAATGCAAAAAGTTACATTAAATTCTCTGTGGTAGTTTTCCTTTAATTAATTCCTAAGTATCGTCTATTTTTATGGGCTGCCGATTGGAACATCCCCTTAAGGGGAGGTTCTGGTTTAGAGCCCAAAAAAATAGGTGATATTTAGGAATTAATTAAAGGAAAACTACTATATATAATTTAATGGGACTTTTTGCATTGTATTAAGGATGTCTTAGATTATAGAAATATATTTTTTGTTTTATAATTAATCATTGCAGACAGCCCTGGGGAGTCGTTAAAGTCAAGGCGTCAAAAAATTGATCCAAATCGGTGGGACCTGTATCTCCAAAAGTTATTATCCGATTCGACTGAAACCTTTTTTATTTTGAAGATTATTCTTTTGGCTAGGGGAGGGGGCTAAAAAAATTACAAAAATTACTTTTTTTTTAGAAAATAACGACACTTCCAGTTTGAAATCAGTTCCCTGTATTTTTCGTCCGTTCATCGCCTTTGAAAATTATAAATTTTCAACTTTTTGTATTTTTTTAGCCCCCCCCCCCCTAGCCAGAAGTATATTTTTCAAAATAAAAAAAGGTTCAGTCGAATCGGATAATAACTTTTGAAGATACAGGTCCCACCGTTTTGAGAACACTGTTTCGAGAAAAATGCATTTAAAGTTTTACGTGAGCGCCGGAGTGGACGGTTGTTACCCATGCATTTGCCGCTACTCAAATGCCTATAACTTGGGGAATTTTACTAATTTCAACAAATCCTTTTAAACACGTATTCCTAAAAGATTGAACATTCGAAAAATGAAATAAAAAAAAAATCGACATTTAGACCAGAACCTCCCCTTAAGAACGCCAGGTAACACTTATTTCCAATTGAGTCCTTTTAAAATCCAGTGTTGAGATTGAACAACGGTAAAAACGTTGTGCACAAGGTTCAAAATAGAGATTTTAACCTCTGCAATTAGCCGAATTCGCGTTTCGAAGCACACGCTGGGAGGAAGGTACCCGCAACAAATCCAAAGTGAATGGAACCGCAGGAATGCCGGGCGTATAAAACGTCGGAATGTGGCAGAAGCTCGCAGACGGTCGGGAGACCCGCCGGCGGAGGAAAAAATGGCAAGGATAACGGTCCTCAGACATCTCGGGGGAAATACGCGAGCGTCCCGTAAAAATAATGTGGGGCTCGTTTGTTGCGTCAGACAGTGATTCGTCTGGTTCAGGTCCGAGACGTGAGAAAATGGCGAAGACCAGTGGAAAAGTGGTGTATTTTTCATCTGCATACTTAGTGTCTGTTACTGGCAGTCCGGGGGAGAGGTTTTTCCCTCGCCCGAGAGTTTGCAAAAAATGGTGACAGAAAGAGAACGAAGAGAAAGGGGATAAAGATAGGTTCCAAGGGTACGATGGTGGTAGAAAGCTTTACCCGCTCACCAAATTCTCTCGAGGTCGTTCAAATTTCTGCAGACAAATAAAGAGCCTTCTCCCTTTCGAGTTCAACAGTTTCGGAAGCCTTCCTTCGTTTCGCGTAACCCTTTCGGAATTGAAGAGTTCTTGTAGAATACACAGTAAGTGCCAAAAATTAAATTCTATACTATAGTATTATGTACCATTCCCTTTTTAATATTGGCACTTACAGTGTTTTCTACAAGGACTCTTCAATTAGCTTCACGTGGGTCAGTAGAGAGCATAGAATCGTAAAAAGACTAGATTTCAAAAGGAATTTTACAATCCTTTTTATTTTTACCCGACTGCGGCATGCAAAGGAGGGTGTTGTGTTTATCAGGCTACGTTTGTATGGCCCATGTTACGCTCTATAGCCTGTACGGATAGACCGATTTGGAGAAATGAGGTGTCTTTCGAATTGTCTTGACGTTTCCAATATTATAGGATATATAATTTTCCAAAATGTAAAAAATAAAAAAGAATTAAAAAAATTCAAAAAACCCGACTGCTTAAAAAGCGAACTAAAATGACAAAAATAATAATAAGATGACAATTTAAATTAACTCAATTGCCTGCAGTCGGAGGCCTTATATCTTTTGATGCTCTCCTATCTCAAGCATGTACCGTAATGACTAAAGAAAGTGCTTCAAGCTGGTAACAAAACGAGGTGGACAACATCAATGCAAATATAAGCTTATATAATGACATTTTAACTTCAGCGTATTTTGTAACTTACATGTTTCTCTCTATGCCCGTGTAGGAAATACTGTTAGTGTTGTTAATAGCCTATCAAATCTAATTAGGGCGAACAGCGATACACAATATTTATTAAGACAATATGTAATTTTCTATTTCGAACTAAATATTCGAATGTAAGTACATCAAATCATTTGCATCAAAAGATTTAAGGCCTCCGACTGCAGGCAATTGAGTTAATTTAAGTTGTCAGCTTATTATTATTTTCGTCATTTTAGTTCGCTTTTTAAGCAGTCGGGTTTTTTGAATTTTTTAAATTCTTTTTTTATCCTCCACGCTTTGATTATTCTTAAAGCCCCGTAGCTTTTTATTCCAAAAATGTGATGAGATTCGGACAAACGTGTTGGAATGACTCGACAAACGACGCTGATGCATTCTACGGTAGAAGGAAAAAGAGCAACGATGAAACAGAAGTCCCCAAAGAAGCAGCAAGACGCGGTTGTTTCGAGGAAGAATACGGTCTGACTGTGCACAGTCACAGACTACTTGCTCTTAATTCCATGCAACTTGGCGAGCAGCAAGGTTAAAAGGCTACGCGCAAAACGCGAATGGAGAGCAAGAGGAATGTCTGATCTTTTCATTGAACGTGCTTCTGCGATCATAACGGGGGAACAGGCAAAAACGTTTGCAGCGGCGAGGGGCAGGGCACCGTGCTGTTACGCGGATGCTTAGCAATCCTCAAAGGTTGTTTCTCCCCGCTGAAGAATGAGACGCAACCGGATTACAATTTCCAATGCAGCGTGTAATTACGATCGCTCGTTTCAGCCGTAGTTTCTCCCGCACAATTTTGTAATAACCGTTCCCTCCCTCTTCCTGCCTGTCCCTTCTGTCGGCGCAACAATGGAAACGTCTGTTAGATAAACAAACACAGTTCGGCGTGGTTTTCGCCGTAACGAAAGGCAGTAAAACGTCTGGCCGCAGAAGGAGCGCGCACGCGGTTCAAAAGCGATAAAGTTTATGCGCGCGAGCATTTAATGACGGAGAATTATACGAACCGGTAAGGTAAACCGAATGTATAATTCATGAAAGCACGCTCGTGCCTGGCGTGTCGTTAAAAGGTGCTCAATGTGTCCACGCGCTACCAGAAGGAAAAAAGAAAGAGACGGTAAGGGTACGGAGCTCGGAGGGAAGAGGCTTGGTTGGTTAGGGTGGACGTGGGTACAGTAGTTTTAAAAATAACACGCGTCCGCGGGTAGGGCGAGTATGGGGATTCAGTGGAAACCAGCCACCGCCACTTTCCCACCCTCGTCGCCGGTTCTGAAAACATTTATCGAGCGAAGTAATTACAACGTAGCCCGCCGCCGAGGACTGGCCTGGCGTTTTAAAACTCCCATTGTTACTGGTCGATATCCGAGGCGCTTTGAGGAGGAATCCGTTCGCTCCGCGATAATGAATGGAATCCGATAGTCGCGGGGGACGAGTAATTATCGCGTCCCCTTCGATGGGACACGCCGGGACGATTCGTGTGATCGTTGCGCTTAATAAATCCGGTGATCCGTGCTTCTGCAGCTTCAGAAAGCTGACCGAGTCTCTCTAGTCGTGTAATTAAAGAGTTATCACTGTTACTTCGAGGGTTAAATTCGTTTACTTTTCACGAGAGATTAGAAGGGAGGTGTCCAAGAAATCTCTGTAAAAATTCGCGGGGGAGACGGATGGCCCGTTGAAAAGCACGAGGACCCGCGGTATTCCGGGTCCCCGGCAGAGGCAGAAGAAGAAGAAACATTACAATTACTTTGTCGTCGTTCAAGCGTGTTGCGGGTAGCTTAAAAGCGTGTTTCACCCGCGTCGCCCAACTCGACTCCCCTCCCCTTAATGCAACGGCCCGCGGTGGAAATAAATTAACGAAACGCGGGCACGTATTTTCAGCCGGGTTATCGTCACGGGCGAACCTGCATATACACGCGTGCACACGTCCCGATTGCATCGAAATTTATCTCTGGCGGGCGTGATTAATACCGCGCCACCCCCGGCCGCTATATATCACGCGTAATGATGTAATAACCGGTCTCCACTTTCCGAGTACCACTCTCCTCTTATCCCGCCACCGCATCTTTGTTCTTAATAACAGCGAAAGAAACGGTTGATGGATGAAAAGCGCGCGCGCCCCCCGCCGGCTATCGCCCGGCCAATCGTATTAAATAAACATCGGCATTACGTCGGGGCGATTTCGAAACTTAACGATCCCGTGGATTTGCATACCCACCGCGAATCATCGATCCCACCCCTTCCACGCGCGGCTGTCAGTGGTCACGAGGGTGCGTTAACGATCCCATTGAAATACAATGCTGCGAGGCCTCGGCAGCAAGATAACGGACTTTATAGACCGATCTATGATTCTTAATCGCAGCTGATCGTTTCAGACTCGAACAGGTCGCGTCTCCTTGAAGATGTTTCTTGGTAGTTTGGTTAGAGAGGAAGGTTCAAGTTTTGGAACTTGGAAGCGTAGAATTGTTTGTGTTAGGTACTAGAACTTTGGAAATAGAATTTGTCGGTGGTAGGGGAGAGTTGCCTATATTGGACAAGCTTTTAGATTGGACCATTTGTATATCTCGATAAACAAATATATTTGCAGCGGTTTTTTTGGCTACATTGATTTAGGAAGTGGAGATGGAACTTGCGAGAACAGCGATACGGTTATTCGTTAGTTTGTCGTTCACCGTCGTTGAAATATAGAAACACGTGGTGCGCGATCATTATTTTTCGTGCTATTTCAAGTGAATTTCTTTCTACAACTTGTAAGTAGTATAACTTTAATTGATACTAGTGTAAAGTGTACTGTCTTAGCTACAACTTCATGTCCTTACTTTCCCATATTCGTATAAGTATAACAATGAAAACATATCTTTTTGATGTAACCAACAAGTTGCCTAATATTGGACCATCGCTAGTTGCTTGAATTGGACCGGTTTATTTTAGGATACAATCTATGTTATGGTAGCGAATAGTTAAAATCATACTAAAAAAATTTAAAAAACAATTGAAACCGACTTCAAAAAATAAAATTGCACTAAAAAGTAAAAAAATTTTATAATTAATAATTAATAATTAATAATTTTAAATAAGGGAAAAAATTATTTTTTACTTTTTAGTGCAATTTTATTTTTTCGAAGTTGGTTATAATTTTTTTATTTTTAACTTTTTCGTTTTATATATATATATATTGACACAACATGCTGAGGAGATATGTGCGTACGTACATGAAATAACAATAATTAGGTGACAATATTCTTTATTATTAACCAGAACTGGCAAAATATTGCGCCAATGTTGATGCAGTGTAGGGTGGGACCACCGGGGCATCGCCCTCTTTCGAATAAAAAAAGGATCATCAAAATCGGCCCATATTCTCGGGAGTTATGCGGGGACAAATATAAAAAAACCATCAAAACAACGTACTATTGCACTACGTGCACCGTAAGACGCTTGTTGCTTCCTGTTTCTATTTTTTTCAATGCCCTGATCAGTGTTTTTTAGATTGTATATTTAAATTCATTGATTTTTAGGAGCGGTCCAAAGTAGGAAACCGGTGGTCCAAATTACGAAACTTGTTGCCTGAAATGGACCGAAGTCATTAGTTTACTTTTTTTGAGATATTATTTTAATCACGTATTTTATCAACACACTAAATACATGATAAAATCTACATGAAATGTAGATCTTTTTCCCGTTTCTCTTTGCTTTCTGCAATGTAGTATGCCCGTGTAGGAGAGAAAAATAAAAAAGTGGTCCAACATAGGCAACCTTCCCCTATAGAATTTATCGGTGTGAGAGTTTGAGAGTTACGGTACCTGTTCTCACTGTTTCTTCAACCGGATAATAATTATGCGTGACTAGTTTTAGGGGAAAAGGTAGGAACAGGCACCAATAAATTACTTCCACCCGTTCTATTCGTGTCAACCCCCTTTTTCCTCATTCATTCGCGCGTTGTCAGCTAGATTGCCAATTAAAGTCCGGGAAAAATGTCGTAACCGATTGTTTCCCTCTATCCAGTCCGGTCCAAGCTGTATCACGGATCAACGGGCTGTCCCTTTGTGCGCAATTGCCGCGGCTGTTTTCTCGCGTTGCATTTAATAACGCTTTCGTCGTTGATGAATGACGATCGCGCGTACAACTCCCTAATTGAGGCAGCGGTTTAACAGTTTCACGGTCTTTACCACTGCGCTCGTGACAATCGAATTTCCATTCGCGTTAGTTAACGATGTACGATCCAAGTGTTGCTTTGGCGTCGTGATTCGCGCACCGCGTGAGCGTTTAATTAATTTTCATCCGTACGTTTTTAATGGCCACTTTGTATCAACACGTAATGGGATTAAAACAATTACAAACATGTGGGAGTTTATCGAAGTCTTTTGGGTCCTGAAAATCCAAAAAATCTCAGAAGTCCCAGACCTTCGTGAACCCTCGATGTCTTAAGACTTTTAAAACTTCCTCAGACTCCCGCAACCCCTACTGAAATCTACCGGGACCCATGAAAGACCTGCATACATCATCCGCCCCAAGAATCTGCCATTGTTCATCGAATCACATTGATGCCATTCCACGTACACGGTTACCAAGCTCCAAAAGCGCCCCCTTTATATTTCACCTACCCCCAGCGTCCTCGACGTCGTTTGCTGCGCACAGGTCCACCTCTCGCAGCGACAGTTACCAGTCCAATCTCCCGCTCAGCCGAATGCTCGTGTCCGAAATTAATTCGTCGGGGTAGATGTAACGAGTGCAGAGGAGAACACGTAACGTGCTCGAAACGGAAACGAATTGCCATTTCCACGTCGATCGTTTCCGCCTGGCAAGCCTGCTTCCACTCGTCATTTCGTTAATCCCTTCGTCGATATTGTGAACACACACACACACACACACCGCGCGCAGACACAGAAGTGCGCCACGCCGTTCTAACTAGTCAATAATGGCTGCTGAATTTCTTACCACGCACGAGTGGGGCGCCAGGTACGACTGCAAAGACAAGCGCCGATCGATACGCGCCCCGTACGTAGAGGGATAGAACACCGACCAGTCACGTAACGTCCGATTAATATCTCATTAATCGCTGGCCATTATACCGTCGCCGCACGATGGACACGATAGGACGCCGCGCTTTACACCGCCACGTGATTTTGTACCTCGCGATCCACCCTTCCCCATCGCTTTCCTACCGATTCTGATTACGATTTGTCCCACGATCCTCCGTGTTTACACGCGACTACCTCTTCCCCCTCTGCGAGAAAACCTCGCGACGGGCGCAGCTTTAATTCAATAACACGTACCCCGCCTGTGACCCCGTTGCGAGCTCGCTTTCGAATTCCCGTGTCTACGGTCGCGTGAGCTGCACTTGGATTCCAGTTTCGTGTGCGCCACGCGATTCCGTGGATAGGTCGTTGATCGATTCCTTCCTTTTCCTCGGCCGCGCGGCGTACGTGTGTGTACTTTGCACTCGCCGCGATGAAGAATCTGTCAATGGCCTTCGACTATCTTCTTTCCGGCACGGTGATCGATTCGCCGATAAGTAATTCAATATCGTGTCTCGCCGCTCCAACGATTTATTACCGCGCATCTGATTTGATATCCTTCGACATGGTCGATTCGTTTGTGCGCGCGAAACGGCGCAGCTGCTCGTTACTTCACCGTCCAACGGGATTGTGAAATTTTTGGAGCAACCTTCTTGCGCGAAATTGCATGTCCCTTTTATCAACGGCGGACCGTTGTCCATAAATCAAACGAAATCGCTGAAGGAAGAAACGTCAGTAGACCCGAGACGCGACTCGTGTTACAATTAACACCGATTCCCAGCACGCGATACCCCGCGGGCTTTCCTTGTCCAACGGCTGCGGATTTGACTCGGTTCCCAGTTTAATTCGATAATGGGGGCCCTGTAGGCGCGTAATATCGCGGCGAGGCGGCGGTCGCGTGAGACCCCTTAGTTTTAACTTCTCGGCGCGACGGTCGATCGCGACTCGAACGGAGAAACGAAAGGGTGATGATTATTTTTGCATTTCCCCTTAACCGCTGGGACACGGTCGTTCACACTCTGGCGTCTCGTTATTCTCGCTGGTTCCTTCCAAGCTCCCTTTCCTTCTCCTTTCTTCCTTTTCTCAGGGATCGATGAATTCGTGCTTAGCCAGGAATCGTTGTTGGTCGCTGGATTGTGCGTGCACATGCTAGAGCCGATATAATATTTGTGCATTGTATTTTTACATCGGGTCGCAATGGAAAGTCATCGTTCTGCTCGTTCGTCGTTGCTGAGAATAATTAAAATCGATCGTCCCGAGGATGTTGGGGAGAGTTTCTAACATTTTGTAGGCGAAAAAGGAACCTCGGGCGATGGGACTCGAACCCACGATCTTCGGATCCACAGTGTGTTGGTCAGCCGCCTTAGCCGACTCCCCCAACGCCGACTCGCCGAGGTCTCTATGTTCGGAGTTCTACTTAAGGGGACATTCTACTCTCTCGGCCGAAAAATCGGGCACTTTTCGGCGATAGTTTTTATAATGAAATAAACACTTAAGGTTTTTGAATTTCTGGTGGTATATTCTACCACTCTTGAGATACAAGAAAAAATCTGTATTGTTTGTTTATTTCATTTGTTTACATAAATATTTCGCAGCGAAGTTGGCGGCTTCAGAATTGCTGGCGGTTGAAATTTCGGACGACTTGATCATTGGAAATAAAAAAACCAAAGATATTTTTAGTTTGCAGGAGTATGGCTCTCTCGCTAATCACAAATATCTTAAGATTTTTAATATTTTCTCACATTTTATATCAATTAAATATAGAAAAGGAGTGCCACTTTCGGTATTTTCAAATTTGATCGACTGGTATTTTAATATTTTTGGTAAAAAATTGTTCTTTCGTGGAAAGCAAGATAACCATACTCCTGCGAATTAGAAATATGTTTGGTTCTTTTATTTCCGATGATCCAGTCGTCCGAAATTTCAACCGCCAGTAATTCTGAAGCCGCCAACTTCACTGCGAAATATTTATGTAAACAAATGAAATAAACAAACAACAAAGATTTTTTTCTTGTATTTCAAAAGTGGTAGAATATACCTCCAAAAATTCGAAAACGTAAAGTGTTTGTTTCATTATAAAAATTATCACCGAGAAGTGGCCGATTTTTCGGCCGAGAGAGTAGAATGTCCCCTTAACGTGTGCGCCACCTATGTTCCAATCGCACCACAGGCCGTTTGAAACGCCGAATGCCTACAATTTCCAGTGATCCTGCGCGAGATTAACTTCTTATTTCCACTTGATGCACGGCGAGGGAGCTTCGGGCCTGTTTCGTAGGATAAGGATAGTGTGAGATTTGAAGATCAGCGTTTGAAATGTTGCCAATGTTCGGCTGCACGATCGACCCGTATTGCTGATAAAGAATTCTGTAGAAAGTTAAAACTCCTCCACAAAGTAAATCGTTCCAATCTCTCAGTACCGCTTGTAGCAGCACTGATTCACCAACAACCATTACAAAAGGTGATCGTCAACGAATCGTCCACTACTTCACTCGATTTTCGCTACTTCCCAAATATACTCGTCCATCGACCTCGCACTGGCGTGACACAGCGTCAGAAAAAAGTGAAAACCCCCGCCTAAGGCGTGACCGACGCATTCTCAAGCGTTTCGCGGCTCGTCACGCGACTTTCCTTCCCCTGCAAATCGAATAAGAAAAGTTCTGAGATGCTTTTCCCACCTCCTTGTTTCTGTCTACTTTCCCTTTGTTTCCCGTTTAATTCACCGTCGACGGCGATGGTAAACGAGGTAAAGAGGCAGAACGGTCGTTGTTCTTTCGCGACGAGAAACAGGCAAAGGGGAAGTTTCATTGGGGACCGTACGATTACGAGAAATTATACGGTGACTTTTACCGTCGCTCCCACCCCCGCCTCCGTCCTCTTCCCTAGAGCGAAAAAAGGGCGGAGAGGAGGAGACCGCTAAAAGGTTGGGGCGGAACAGAAATCGTATAAATGGAGCGAAAATTCATAAAGGCTTTGCGAGCCGTGTCGGCGGATATCCACGGATTTCCGCGATAAAAGTCGAGAGTGAATGTAAACGACGAAAGTTTTCATTTCATCCGGCATTCAGACGCATCCCTCCCCTGGTGCCTGGCAATTATTTTCCGCGCCCCGTGTCGTCTCCTTCACCCCCCTTGCCACTGCTAGCCGTACCCCTGTTCCCTGGTCCGACCGCGCTGCTCTAATAGCGTAATAATAGTAATAATAAAAATAATAACGGAAACAAGGGCCGAATGGAGCGTATCAACGCGATGAGCTTTAAAAATGGAACTCCCCGCGGCGGTGTTTTTTTTTAAATTCAATTACAACCGCACCGTAAGAGATTGTTATTATCGAGTATGAATGGAAACGTTGGCCAGTCGAGTGGCGCGGGATAAAAGCAGGCTCCGTGGAAAGGGCCGTTCGTTTCCTAGAAATTTTATTCGAGCTTTATCCCTCGCGTTCAATAATAACAGGGACGATATTGCTGCGGCGAGTCTCGAATCGTCCCTGCGAAACATAGAACGTGGCACATTATTGGAGGGAAATGAAAAATTAGCTCGCACCGCGACGCTCTAGCATCGACTGTCGAGGGTGTTTCATAAGCGGTAAAGAATTTATGGGGAGGAGATTCTTGTTCGTGGAATATGGACGCTTTCAACTACGACGTTCGTCATCCGACTCGTAGCAAGCGTCCAAACAGATTTCCAGAGTCGCGAGCATAAGATCCTTCGATTCCATATGCAAATTTAATATTTCTCGGAGAGGATCGGACATGGGCCCGCCCTTCTAAGAAGAGACGTTTCCGGGGATTTAAATTTGCTCCGGGTATCGAACTTTACGACGCCACTCGAGATTCTACGGCTCTCGCTAGGCGCTTCGCGCCACAAATCACTCCACCAACTTGACATTATCATAACGCTTCTTTGGGAACCTCCGATAGGCTCAACTGCTTAACCAGCGCGCGTCAATAATCCAAAGCAAACGTCCTCATTCGGTTCGTCATCCCAGGCGAGCCACCCCCGCGCCTCGTCTCTCGTTGGCGTATCGCGGTGCTGGGGTGGTTTCCAGATTGCCGCGCGACCACCCCGGCTCGCCGTTGCATTTCAACGAAAACGTATCTCCGCGATTACAAGGGTAACGCGCGGAATAATTTCGCCGGCGCGGCATTCGCGGCTGGAGGGAGCTGGTGGATTTTTAATTTCCTGAAAATTTACTCCCACCCCGCGGCGACGGCGATATTCCCAGCCGCGCTCGCGGCATAATAAAAGCGTAAAAAGGGGCGAAGTAGGTGTGCCCGCGCTCTCTTAGATCTCGGCCTCGTGCAACTTTAAAGTAGTTTGTGTCTAGGCAGCCTGCACGAGGGCTCTATACGCCGTGTATGCGGCGGCCATAAACGTTCCCGCTTATACCGGGTGTGCTCGTTTATTTATGGCTTATCCGAGCCACCAGCGTGGCAGCCACTCGGCTGCTTTCTTGCTTCAACCGTCTCTCTCCTCCCAGGTGCCCCGAGGAAACTATCCCCGAGCTCGCATCCCCGCTCGATTTATTGTATTGGGCATTGCGCAATCTTGCCGTCACTTTTGCCGTCGCCCACTGTCTCAATCACCCCGCAACCCCTTCCTCCTTTATACCCCTAGCGCGCTGCACAGCGTCTCCACTCACCGTGATTCTTTCACCCCTCTTCTGAACGAAATTACCGTTTCACCGAGAATCTTCCGACCGAATTCTTTCACCGCGTACCGCAACAGAATATGCGTCGCTGCGTTGTCCTGTCGGGCGCTGATATACTTCCGCAGCTTTGAACTTGTCGCTCCTTCAAATTAAATGTGCAGAGGAGCATTGTTATAGTCCCGAGCGCACGCTAGAGGCGTTCTTCTTCTAGAGCCTCTTTGAAGTCAACAAAGCTCGACTTCGTTGGTCCGCGACCAACCACCGCCGACAGATATTCCAAGGAGAGCGAGGAAAGTGTCGCGCAGGGGTGAAATAAACGAATATCCCGGGACGTCGCGGCTGGAGGGCAAGGGGGCGCGGAAGACGGCGACACGGGGCGGGAATTTAACCCTGTAAAACGTGTTTTAGAAACGATCTTCCGGGGACTCGTCCCGAGCAGACAGCCCTCGTCCCTCCTGAACACGTACGAACGGTCAAAGCTTTGAGACCGGCGTCTCGCGGGAAGGGGAGAAGCTCTTACCCAAATACGTGAGATTTCTAATGAGTCGGCCGAACGTGAGCTTTCAGCGGAGCGCTCGCGGAACGTTTGCCCGGAGGGCCACCTTCCGAGCCGGTTGCAAAATAATTCGCGCGTTTTCTTGCATAACCGAGGGTCGCGCGACCGCCGTCGAGGTGCGCGCCTTCAACCGCGGCGATCTTAACCGCGGGGACACGCCGGAAGCTCCTCCGGACGCGGGCGACGGGGAATCGAGCGGCGAAGCCACGCCGCGGAACTCGGAACGAAGGGAAATTACCTTTGACACGGTGTTTTCTTTGCTGGTATTCAAAAGGAAGTTTAACGTGACGCTTTAGAGCGGAACACTTTGTCCGCATACTTTGGATCGCATTCCAAATTGTCGTATCTCCGCGCAGGGTGCAAAAGACGGTCTACTCGAGAATTTGCATGTCTCGCGTCGTCTGATAATTTTGGGAGGCTATGCAAGCTCGTTTCTCTCTCGAGGATCCACCGCCAGTTGTGCTTGTCTTCGCGGTAGTGTACGAAGTGTCACATCGCGTGCATTTAGGTTCAAGAAATCACGGGTGCTTGCCTTGGCAAGAAGCTCGTTCTTCAAGCACCTGCGCCCAACGTAAATATTTGCCCCCGCACCCTGTCGTTATTTCTTTCGAACTGACGGTTCCAGCAGATCCATCTTGTCCCCTCCGCCCCTCTCCATTACTCCGCGCGGAGGCCGCGGGAGCACGAGCCGAAAACCGATTACGCTGCAGCCCAAACACTCGAACGCTTAATTATTAACATTTGAACGAGCGTTTGAACGTTTACCCGCCGTTCGGGCGCATCTCATTTATAATTCTCGCTCATTTCAAGCTCATTTATTCAGGGGATCGGCCCCGGATCCCACCCTCGGCCCGTGCCTAATTGGATTTCGCTTCGGCGCCCGCTGGAAAATGACAATGTCGTCGTCATAAAACAATGTCGAATGATTTCCATCGGGGATCCATTAATGAGATTTGTACGAATTCCGTTATTTGTATAAATCGTTCCCTACGACGAGCGAACGTTTAGCAGCGGGCGCGCGCAACAAAATGTACCCGGTGGCCGGCTGTCGTTGAATTATAACTCGATCGCCGATTGGCCGGGACGAGCCCGGCCGTGGCGAAAAATCGGCCCCCTCCTCTCCTGGAAAAGCCACCGCCGCGGGGGTGGCGGTCGAGGCAGCCCCCACGGACCAGGGAGTGGACAAACAGATTTATGAAGGAATAAATTAGAGATATCGGGCACCGAATTAAAATCCCACCGTGCACGTCCGATTAAACCGCCGTCCCGTTGCGCGCGAGCCCAATTATCCCGCGGCGCGGAATGAAGTCTCCGCGGCATTTTATCCGACCCTCATCTGAGGCGCCGCGGTGGCCACTTGATTCGCGGTCCACGCTTTGCTGCCGAAAGCATCGCCCGCGGCACGCATTACCTCGAATTAGCGTGGAAAATTAAGTTGTCCCCTCACCTCCATTGTTAGCGGGACGATATTACGTTTGTTATTTCTTGTCGCCAGTAGTAATAATTAAATTCTGCTTTTGCCAAAGAGCGCGAGTCGCTTGTTAGGTTGCACGTGGAACAAAGGGACGAAAGTTATGTACGCGTCGCCCTGCTTGGCGGGGGCTGAAGATTTTAGTTTAATTAGAAAAGGGTACTTTTCGTGGAAGATACTAATTGAATTGTATTTCAGTGGAGGGTGCTCGATGAGATGAAACCTGCCTCGAACCAGTCATTTTGTAAGTTAGACTTATAATGGCCGTGCGATTTTGTATATATTTCATAGTTCCTCGAAACCACCGAGTCCCGGGCGGAACTGTAATTTCGTTATCCTCCTCGGAAACGCTAAACTTCCATCCTTTCCCCAGCCTACGAAAGCGCTGGTTCAACGAATCCAGCGAACCTTTGCTCCGAAGCCGTACGATTCCAGAGAGGATTAAGTTTCGATTTTAGCGCGCGTTTCGGCGGTGCAGAGGATTTTCAAAGCCGGTTTGGAAAAAGGGAACGAGCGTCGGCTTCCTTTCGCCCCGAAAAGCGCGAGCGCAAAGGAGAGAGAGCCTCGTCAGAGGCTGCCCCGCTGCGTGGCTTTCTGTACACGTAATCTAAATACAGATACAAAGATGGGGGTAGGGCAAAGAAGGCGGCAGAAAAGCCTGGGCAACTTCAAAGCGGGCCGCGGTTGCATCAAGAGGAAACGCGGCGAGCTCTCGGGGAAGACGGCTCCTCGCTGACCACCGTTCGCTGCCGCGCGATTTATCGCCGATATTCCGATATTCCATGGCCAATTAACGAAGTCAACATCCACCTGGCTGCTTTGTGCCGTAATTAAAGCCCGGATGATCGATTAATTAAACACGCCGCACGCGCAAAGGAGGGAATTAGCGAGCGTTCTGCGACGAGTGACGGCCAATTGCAAATGGTACATGGCCGCTCCAACGAAAAAAAAAAGAAAAAAGAAGAAATTTGTCGCGCAGTTTTGACTCCTTTTTGCACGAACAGAGTCAGCCCTTCCACGGTCCTACAGCAAACTTCCATCCCCCACCCCGTACCTATATCGTTCGCCCAAATGCGCGTGTTGAACGCTTAAAGCGAGCCGTCCCAGGCTCGTACGTTACCGTGTCGCGCGTGTATTGCGGTTCGGTTCGCGGATTACAGAAAACAGACACGTGTCTCGCGCACACGGCGTAACCGTTGCTGGTATTTGCAGCCGGTTGGATATTATATCCTGCACCCCCGAGCGCCCCCCGCCCTCCCTAAAGTAATTTCTAGCTAAAACAATGAAACGACCGTGTAATCCGCGGCGAACGTTTCAAGAAGAAAAAACCCAGGAGAACAACGGTAACGGGAAGTCGGATATAATCCTGCATCACAAGCAGTTAAGCCGCCACCGCGAGCAGGGTTAACGCGATTAGCCGCGTTCCTGCCGCATAAATTCCGCTGTGGTTTCGCTACTGTCGGGAACTTTCATATGCTGGCCTATTCCCCTCCCTCAACTTTCACCCACTCTCCACCCTGTCAGTTGTAATCTCTTCCCGTATTGTCGTCAATTACAGCCCTCCCACTCGCCTCGCCCCGCCGACCAGTTAACTTAAGACTCGAGAGGAATTAGCCGCGAAAGTTCGAAAAAAGAAGGAGAAACTTCGCTCGACAATTAAAAAAGGCGCGACGAGTAGCGTGGCGGCGCTCGCGTCGCTCAATATGGCGACCAGATACAGCCACTCTCGCGGAACAGACCCAGGCACGCAGGCACACTGCACCCCTCGCACGAGGTTACCACGAGAGGTTAGGTCCTTCCCTCGCAGATGGGAGGCCCGAGCCTCGGCTGCGGGCTCGACTTTCGTCGCCGACCTACCGTGCACTCCCGTCCTCCGGTCTTACGATACCTGACGGACCTGTCGCGAGATCCGTTCCCCTCCGCGAAACAGCCGCACGATTCTTGGTAAACGGTCGCGTGGCCCACTTTTATCGATGGAATCTCGCGGGGCTGGCAGCAGCCACGGATTTTCCGGACACTGAGATTTGTCTCCGGCGAGTGCCACCCCCGAGAGGCGCTGCCGACCTCCGATATTGATTTTCCGGGGGAAAACAGAATAGAGGTGTGCCTATGATATGCTACCGACCGGGTGACTCGCCATCGGAGACGCGGGGTGGAGGCTGCGACGGGGCGAGGGGGTTGGACCGTGGGTCGGGGACGACACTGCCACGCGAAAACACGTTCGAGGGAAAACGGGTAAGCGTAAGATGGGAAAAGAGATCCTCCTGTATATACGACTGTATGGAAATTCGCCTGCAAGTAGAATAGACCGAACGTGGCCAGACACCTTCCAGGGCTGTGGGCTTTTGATTCCGTTTACAAGTGGAATAGACTGATAATGGTCCGGCAGGCAGTAGCTCCACTCCGAGGGTTTGTATGTTCTAAAAGAAGCAAAGGTCGTGGGTTCAGGTATTTCTACTGGAAGTAGAATACAGTATCAATCGTCAGGCACTTGGCCTGTTCCTATTATGTAGATACATACCGCGTTATCGCTTTCTCGTTTCACTTGCAAGTAGAATGGACGCGCCATGGCCAGACACGCGAGTCATACATTAATTCTGATGTTTAAGGTGAATTCTGATATTCATGCTGCGATTCGGTGCAATCTCCGTGGATCGTTTGCTCAAGCTCGTATCTAGCCCGCTTTCTTACGTCCCCTGCGTCTTGTAATTTTTGCGGCTCGATTCCCCCCGGCCCCTCTCGTCCAGGAAATTCTCAAAACTGCAAGGTGAAGCTCCGCGAAACCGCGCAAAGACCCTCGCATGCTTTCTCCGTGTTTCTTTTCGCCTCTCTCGCCCGTTTCTTTTTTAGTTTTCTTCGCGAGCACCGCGAGAGCCAACTTCTTGCTCGATGCACCAGGAAGGCGTTCGCACGGCCTGACCTGGATCTTTTCATACGTTCAGACCGGGAACGAGATTCCGCGTGTACATATTCACAGACCCGGCGGATAAAACGGCGGGGATCAACGACACGCGAAAAGTCAACGGCATCGTTCCTTTGCTGGGATGACACTTGCCCATTCAGCTTTGATTGCTGAGGCATTGCACGCTCTGCACCTTCTTTCGCCCCCTGACATTGGTATGATTTCCATCTGCAGATAAATCTTTTCTCCGCGCGATTATTTGGCAAGCTTCTCGACAAATGCTTTATACGATAACAAATGAGCGGCGAATAAAGTGAATCGTGAATTTTTTACGCACCTAGATATGTTATAATGTGAAATTTAGATGGACATTAAACTCACTTGATTCGCTAATCGATATCCGAAAGATATCGCTGCCTTATAAGTGGAGAAAGCCTTTTATCCAATCTCACGAAGAACGCTTTAAATTACGTAGTCGAGATGGACGTTACATCGCAATTTGTTCTTTCAATTAAATTAATTGCCCGAGATATAAGTTCAGTCTATTGATATCCCGTTTTGAGTTCCACCGTTTTATTTATCTGCGGCTTAGCGAGTGCTCTGTCGACGATCGACCTTTATCAACTTCTATTATCGAGCACCCGGATAAATGTGTAAAACGTTTTTCTTCCTTCGTCGGCGGAGAGATCCCCATCATCGTGAAAAGACCTGGCCTCTCGACCTTTCGCCGCTTCCAGCAAACAGACTGGTTTATTTGTTCTCGCTGTAACGAGCGGCACGCTATTTCCAGTCGCAAATGGACTGTCGAACTTGTCCATGACCCGATAAAATATGGACCGGTGCAGGTTCGCATTCAGCTTTGTCCTTTTCAAATTGCTCATGTAAATTGCTCGAGGTAATTCGAATTGTATATCGAGCACCCTTTCGAGGGTTACCAAACGGGAGTAATGTCTCTCTTCCACGAGGCATCGCAGGATAGACCCTCTCGTAAAGAGACAATTTTGATGCTCACTCCAGGCTCGCATGTATTCAATTACCAACCAACTAGCTAGGTACTTGACTAAATGAATTTTAGAGCGTCGCAAATTGAAGCAGCTTAAAATGCACAATTGCCATACTTAATAATACTACTTCTCGCCGCACGCAAAGTTCTCCCTCGCGAGCCAAAAGCACGCGAACTCTGGGCGAAGCTGCCAGAGCATTTAACTTTTCGGAGACCTCGGCTACTTTTTCTCTCGTTAGAAGCAGTTCTCGAGTGTCTTATGTACAATTCAGGGTTCATACAGGCAAGCCGTTTGCTTCAGCCATTCCCGGCGATCTCCTTTAATCTTTTATATCCCCTCGATCCACATCCGCCTCTTATTATTAATCGAAGCCGACGGTATTGCCAATTCCCTTTGTCGGGCCAATAGGAAGCGCGGCAGCCGGGGCGCGTAGTCAAGGTCGGCGATATTCCAACTTAAGCCAACCGAAGATGGAAAACCCTTCGTATTCCCTCGTTCCCTGCGGTATATACTCGTCCTGGAATCAGTTTCTACTCTCTGATTTTATTTCTCCGTCTCGCGGGCATCTCCGCGAACGCACCCCCCTCGCTTCTGTCGCGGGGGACGAAAAGGAATCGCCGATAGATACAGGTGGGATTTAGTTAAATATTCAGGGTGCAGCCGAAGTCGTGGGCGCATTCGAAACCCGGCCCCGGGGCCAGGGGGGGGGGGCGAGAAGAAACGTCGAGCGGACATGGAAGATTGATGCAGCCAGAAACATATACGGAAAAGTTTATACGGGGACGGCTCTGCGTAAAACTCTTTCTGATGACACTGGAACGCTTTTATTTTCCCCTGGCAATCCTCGGCAACCCCCTGCCACTGCGGGTCCAAACGAATCCTCGGGTATAAAGAATACCACGCCGAACCATTGGAATTTTCGATTTGCGAATCTCCTGCGTCGCGCGCCGTAATAATTTTTTGCCGTGATTTTCAGAATGCTCGCGGGACGCTTTCGGGAAATATTATTGAAAGCGTATGGACCTGGGCACCGTGACGTTGTGAAATAAAAGAATTCCCCTCTTCTATTTTGTCTCTCTCTCTATCGTTCCGCAATCTCTACCCGCGTTTAAGAACGTTTTCTTGGGAGATATTGCGTTATAAATACCGTGAATCATTTTATGGCATATGTCGCGTAATATTCTTTGACTAGGCATTATTCACAAAATTCGGTTCCAAGTATTCACTGAATACGAAAGCTACTGAATTCTGCAGGTGGTATGGGATGTCAGGATCGGTAACCATCTGTTGTACCTATCTCTTAAAAATTCTTCTTCGGACGAAAGGACAACGAAGGGTGTAAGAAAGTGCCAAGCAGTGCGGAGACCCATGCATCATAGCCAACGTTCCTCGAGGGAACAAGAGAGGCACTTTCGCTTCGCACCCTCGCAAATTTTTCAACTTGCCCGTTATCTTCGCCCACGTGACACGATCCTCTTGAACGATCGTCTGTCGTTTTGACGTGAGTCCAGGATTGGTTCTCGGGTTTCCGATGTATAAAAAAGGAGCCACTACGTTCTTGTGTCCGAATCAGCTAGAAGCGGAGGTGCGGAATGGCAGAAAGAGAGACAAATGCACTCTGTAGGCGATTTAAACTTCCGCCCGTCTGGGTTCGAGGAGGTCATGGGCTCGGACGTTCGACGGGAAAGTTTTCGGCTCGTCTTGTTTAAATCACACAGCCATGACGGAATGGCATGTCCGCCCGAATCGTTGCTGGCCGGCAACGAATTCGACGGCTGACAAATTGGAACGGGGACGCTATTCGTACCTCTGGAACGTCGACTGGGAAAGAATTTGAACGCTAATCCGTGATAAGAGTACGCCGTTCACGAGTTGACGCCGTTGGCTTTCGACGAAATTTATTCTCCCGATCTTCTGTTTAGTTTCAAGCGGATCACTGTGTCGTATTCGTTCGTGTCCTTTGTGTACCTGAAGTGTTCTGGTCCTTTCGAACGACATCTCTTGGATCTGTCGTTGTAACGATTGGTAGTATATGTATGGCGCAGATAGTACTGCGCCATACATAGCTCTAAACTATGTGGTTATCGAGTTGAATCCGCAATAGTTCTATTTCTAATTTTCACTCTAAAATTGAATCCCTTCTAAAATCCACTAAAAACCTTAAAATCCTAAAATCCTTCCTCTCAGATAACCGTAGAAGGTCCCAGAACTTTCTTACACCAGTCTAAAGAGTAGATACAGAGACAGAGTACAGGGAAATTATTTTTTTGCCTCAGTTTCTTAAACTATTTCCTTAATCTTAGCAATTTAACAGAAGGGATAACGGTTTTCTGGGAAACCAGTATTTTTCGCGAACTAAACTCGCGGGGGAAGTTCCAATTATTGCGGTGGCAGTAAAACGATAATGGTAGCAAACAGCTGGTTGCGTTCGCCGAAAAGCGTGGAATCGCGTTACGCTCGCTATCGGTCGACCACTTAATTACCGAATGCACGAATCATCGAGCCGAGGTATCGTGACGTGCGCGATACGACGCGATAAATGCGTGCGAAACAAATTTAACTGGTATCCCGAAAGTTGGATCTTTGTAACTCGATACTAGCCTGACTGCTTCTAATTCTCAACCCCCATCGGTTTCATTGCGCTTTCAACACGCAATTTTTCTCCCGCAGCAACTTGTTCGACACGAACTCGAGCCTCCCGTAATTTTCAATTTCTACTTAATTCAATATTTCACGATTCTGTTACGTATTTAGGTAAAATTCTATTGCTTAGCAATCCTACTTTTTATGCGACAAAGTAGTCTTCTTTCTCATTGGCGATACATACGCGTTTCGCATCAGAAGTTCGATGTCCCTTCTTCTATTTCAGTTTCTAACTCCGACAACTCTGTATCTCCACGAGCTCCGACAAAGTGCCATACGCGTATTCCAGTGAATTCGATCGGTTGGAAATTAATTGAAGGAATCGCGCTGGCTCCTGCAACGAGCTCTCGGAAACTAATTACGCGGCGCGATATACCGGCCATTATTGTTAATTACATTTCGCGCACGGCGGTTGCCCCGTGAATTAAGAGCCGTGGCCGAACGCGATCGGTATTAACGACGGATTTAACCGGTAATGTCGATATAGCGTGTCAATCTGCATTAGCCTAGCCGCATGCTCGCCCTCGCATGCCCATCGAAGAAGTTAATATCGCTGCCCCGGCTCGATTTCTAATTACCCGCGCCGCAGCGCCGCGATTCGTTGCGCAATCGCTTCTGGGATCGTGCGATCCTCCTCGAGTTTCTCCAAAGTGCTCCAAGTGATTTCTTCATCCTTCCATCGCGACCGCTGCGCCCACTCGAACGTTTCAATTAAAAGTTCCTCTCCAACCGTACAGGATTATTTATTACCGTCGGTGTTACTGTTTCAGTGATTTAAGGAGATTATTGGTGTCTTCGGATGAACGAGTGTAGCGAATTTTTAGCAGTTTTTCAAAGAATAATTGGACAGTGTCGCGTTTAAGAAGAGATTGTCGAAATTGATCCAGGGAAACGGGGTCTTCTATTGCTGCCCGTATTAAATTTCCGCGCTCGGTGTGTTGTTAAATTCTCATCCTCTCATCATCTCATATTTTCGTTAAAATATTAAAACATGGTCTAGTAAATCTATCTCAGAAATGGTTATTCGTACATATTGTATGTAGGTATATTTTACTCTTCGAGCTTGATATTCCGTTGTGTCACACGAGAAGTATAATAAATTGATTGTCATTGGTTTCTCGAAAATATTTAATTTCAAGGCATCCGACTTTTATTCGCGTATTTAGTTCAACTTGACAAATCACACGTACTTGTAAGTATTTCAAAAATGCCATTTACAATAGTATTTAATATTAGGTTATCCATGACAAGGCAGCTTTGAGCAATATTATTTTTATCAATAGAAAAGTGAAGAAAAGGTGGCTCAGGAAAATATGTTACTTCATAAAGGAACAATGAAATGAATTCATATATGTTTATTTAACGAAGCACGATTCATGGGAATGGGAAGCAACAATGGACCTGTAGCCTCTTCCTCCTGCCTTTGTCTCGCGGTTGCCTCTCGGTTATTACCGGAGCGTACGCGTAGCCCCTCTCCCTTAGTCACGACTCGTTCATACATACAATTAGCGTGGGATTGCCGGTGAATTAGCCACGGTACGGTTTACGACCCGAAAACACGACGGTCGCCTTTCGAATGGCCGCCTGGAAGACGTTTATGCCTCGTGGTTCTGAGTCACTTGCGAGCTACGCCCGCGAGGAGCAGCGTGCGAAGGTGGTTTCAATTTGCAGAGACGCTTCTTCCGTGTGAGTCACAGAAAGGGAGGAACTTTCGCGTGATCCACGAACACCGTTCGTGCGCCTGACGAGAGTGTCGTTGAAAGTTTACCCATTGTAACGGGTAGGTATTTCTTTGTTCGCCTTCAGAACGCTTCCTGAATCGTTAAGTAATACCGTGTTTTCAAATATTTAACGAATCCCTGGAGGCTACGACAGGAGATGAAATAGAAATTACTTTCTAACTTTTTTATAAGAGTAGATTAATAAAAATCCATATGCGGAATAACTTATGTATTTTGTAATAGCTTATAATTATTACCGGATTTATTGTAATAGATTGGATTTTAAATTTAAAATTATGAAAATTAAGAAGCATGGACTTGGAGAGTTTACCAACAAAATCGACTATGTCTTCTGTTGAAGATTATTGCATATTTGAAGCATAATTGAACCCTGAAATACTTTTCAGTTTGATGGCCCGTAGTGTTATAATATTTCACCAAGGGTATGGTTGCTCGGATGAAAGCAGGAATTATCTAATTATCCAGAGGATCTTGCAATCTTGAGATTTAAAATGGTCGCTCGTTGTCACCGTGTACCGTTAGCAGTGTGCTAAAGGAACGGTGAAATTGCGAGTATTTCCAGCAGGGCGTCCCCTTGTATCGCACGTTATCGCGACGACGCGACGTCGGGGAACACGTCGTCGTGTAAATTACGCGGGCCGCGAATCTAATAGAGATTACGGGTGGGTTTCAAACCCGAAAGATCCAGGGGTACTTGCAATTTCGCCTGAATTACCTTTTCCACTGCTTGCCGCGGCGCGATTGCTCGCGTTAACGCCGCGCGTGTTTGTGGCATTCGGCCGAGCAATGAATTAGCATTATTAGACACTCGCTGATATACATACCTAATGCTTTGTCATCCGCAACAGGTGGCTACGTCGAACTACGCGCGGGGCTCATCTCGCGTAAAAGAAAACGACACCCCCGTCCCCTGTGGCGTTTTTCAATGTGCCGAACTCGCGGCCCCGTTTCGATTTTATTAACGATCCAGGGATTGCTTCACGGACAGGGGAATTACTCTGCTCCTCTGCAATCTTCAATTCTTTGGTAGAACAAAGACTCACCACAGAAATATCGATATTTGCGCGTTGCCACTTGGAGGAATCATAAAACGTGAAAATACCCTTTCTGATTATTAACTATTGAGTAATTAGATGTACGATGATCTTAGCTGCAGAGGTGTTGCTTTTCATCCCGCTGCTTTTTCTCAATTAGTGTACACATGAGTCAATTAATGACAGTCGAGTCAAATCGCAAGAGTAACGATGCAGTCTCGCTCCGATTTAGCGGGCCGTTAAATGATCGACCTTTAATAAACCGCTGGAAATAAACGTACCTATACGAGTGTAATGGGATTTAGTATGGGCAGCAGCAGGACTAATAGCCAGTCAGGAGGCCAGATCACTCGCATATTTGCCGCAGCTCCGGTGGCTTTAGGTAGCTTTGAGACCAGACCATCCGGCTTCCATAGTCGTATCAGTGCCGTATCAAGGGGACCGCGTTTGTGGTTTCGTCCGTTCGTTCGGTCAGCTAACAGCCACGATCGATTTGGTACAGGAAGATCCGCTATTGGCCATCTCTCGCGCTACCTTTGCGAGATTAATCGCTGAGAACGTCGGCAATCCGATAAAATCGACACGTCTTTTTGGCAAATGAACACAGATGGCTTGCATAGTAATGAGTGCCATTTATGCAGCTTTGAAAGCGTGGTTGCAGAGGTTTCCACTTCTTTCACTTCTTGAAATGTTAACGGTACCTTAACCGGTATTTTGCACTAATAAGTTCAGATTAGACAAAATTTAAAGCGAAGCAAGATTAAATCTAGAATATGAGCAGTGTGTTGACAGTTTATACAGCTCACACGGAGCTTAAATCTATTCATATGGATTACTTTTTCAAGCTTCCACTGTTCAAACTTCTGTTACGAAGAAGAGATTTTCCAAGTACCATAAGTGTTCCCCAATTATCTTCATAAAACTTTTATTATTTTTCCATCGAAATAGTCTTCACCTCCTGTTCCATCTCTAAACACTATTTACTTCTAAACGCATCATCGCGTGGCGTAAAAACTTTGCCAGCAGCCGGCGCGCGAATCGAATGCGGCCTCGAAATAGAAGCGATGCGGTCGGATGCGGTGCAGGGCCTGAGTCCAGATTAAAGGCAGAATGGACTCGGGTTGCGGATGTGTTGGACGTTGATTAAGTTGACTATGATATAAAGTTACATGTGGTTAGCCCGTCGGTCCCAGGCCAGATTCGACGTGGCTTGATTGTGGATCGGTATCGTAGGTGCAGATTGCGGCTGTTGCTGGCTCCCAACTTCGGTCTATTGATTTCTTCCTGCGAGTGGGATTCCGTATTCAAAGCCTCGTGCTTTGAAATTGTACCGGGGAGGTCATACAGCGCGTCGTTCGCGAAAGAAATAGAAATGCAATTGGGAATGGACGGACGAAGCTCGCGGGGGACATGTCTCGAAGGCTGATAACACCGTTGCAGCAAAAATTAACCCTCGAAGCTTTAACGCAAAACACCTTCGCCAACATATTTCTGTTATCTTCGAGAAAATCGAAGAACAGTATTATACACTTATTGTAGGGGAGAGTTACCTATATTGGACCGGCTCCTAGATTGGACCATTTGAGTATCTCGATAAACAAATATATTTGCAGTGGTTTTTTTAGTTACTCTGATTTAGGAAGTGGAGATGGACCGTGCGAGAACTGCGATACGGTTATTCATTAGTTTGTCGTTCACCGTCGTCGAAATATAGAAACACGTGGTGCGCGATCATTATTTTTCGTGCTATTTCAAGTGAATTTCTTTCTACAACTTGCAAGTACCATAATTTTAAACGTAAAGTGTAATACTAGTGTAAAGTGTGCTGTCTTAGCTACAACTTCATGTCCTTACTTTCCCATATACATATAACAATGAAAATTTGATGTAACCAACAAGTTGCCTAATATTGGACCATCACTAGTTCTTCGAATTGGACCGGTCCATTCTAGGATACAATCTATGTTATGGTAGCGAATAGTTAAAAGCATATTAAAAAAAATTTAAAAACAATTAAAACCGATTTCGTAAAAATAAAATGGCACTAAAAAGTAAAAAATAATTTTTTCCCCTATTTAATCTACGACTCTCATATTTTTTAAGTCGGCGCCAGATTTACACAGTGCAAATGATGAGGCACCGACTTAAAAAGTATAAGAGTACCTTAGATTAAATAAGGGAAAAAATTATTTTTTACTTTTTAGTGCAATTTTATTTTTTTTAAATCGGCTCAAATTTTTTTAAAATTTTTTTTATTTGCAACTTTTTAGTTTTATATGTATTGACACAACATGCTGAGGAGATATGCGCGTACGTACATAAAATAATAATAATTAGGTGACAATAGTCTTCATTATTAACCAGAATTGGCAAAATATTGCGCCAATGTTGATGCAGTGTAGGATGGAACCACCGGGGCATCACCCCCTTTCGAATAAAAAAAAGATCATCAAAATGCGGGGACAAATATAAAAAAAAAACATCAAAACAACGTACTATTACACTACGTGCACCGTAAGATACTTGTTGCTTCCTGTTTTTATTTTCTTCTTCAATGCCCTGATCAGTATTTTTTAGATTTTATATTTAAATTCATTGATTTTTAGGAGCGGTCCAACGTAGGAAACCGGTGGTCCAAATTACGAAACCGGTTGCCTGGAATGGACCTAAGTCATTACTTCAGTTTTTTTGAGATATTATTTTAATCACATATTTTATCAACACACTAAATATATGATAAAATCTACATGAAATGTAGGAGAGAAAAATAAAAAAGTGGTCCAAAATAGGCAACCCTCCCCTACTTAATAGAACACAACTGTGAAGCAACTGTATCCCTTATGAATTTGTATCTGGAACCCAGTTTCTTAGCGGCATTAGAATCCGCTGGAACTCTCTCAATATAGTATTGGCCAGGGTGTATCATCGGGAGGAGGTGCGCGATCAGATATTCATTGGTGTCCGAATCGATCTGCAAATACAAGCCACCCCCGACGTGTTTACATAGCGCTGCCTGTTCCATAATACGCGTTTATGTTCCAAACTGTATATACACGCCCCTAAAGGAATCGGATATGCGAGTTTACGGTGTTGCACGCATCCGTCCATAACAACTGTATCGAGTGTCCGATAACTCCCACGGGATTGATCGACTTCGATTCAATTCCCTGGCGAATTAACGTGCGCTATTTAAGGAGAAGCTAACAACTTCGAACAATTTATATTTCACGTCATTGATAATATAATTGAGAGTCATAATGTACTTCTACGTACCTATCTAGGCCAAGTTATCGAATGTGGAGCTTCAAGAAGGAAACGGTACGAAACATGTCTCTGTGAAACTCTGATAGTCGTATCGAGTATCTGTCACGTGAAATCATTCGGTCTTAGTACGAACAGTCGATTTGTCGATTAAATTTTACCCGGTTAATCCATCTGCCTATTCCATGCGTACTATTTCAGTCTGTTAGTCGATCGATTTTAACGGAAATGCTTGGCGAATCCCTGATACCAAGTTTCTTTTTTAACTGACACGGAGCTTAGGTGTACGCTATACACGCTCACTTTGCGACAGTGCCAATCAGTCTCGTTGCTCCTTCTAGCCTCCGAGTATCACAAATATAGTTGACATACAGGCATTAGCGCGAGAGGAAATTAGAATACGAAACCGTCTACTTTTAGATAACTTTTGAACTCCATAGTCCTTAAACCATCTGTTTCTTAAACTTACAACTGAGTAGTATACCATACAGAGCCTTCCTCCCTCGGGTTGAAATCGCCCAACGATCGTTCCTCGTTAGTTCGCGAAATCGTAATACAGAAACGTTGGATGGATTTGCGGGCAGAGCTTATGCCAGGGGATCGTATCGCCGCACACGCACGTTTACGCAGCGTAAGAACCCGGTTATGCGGGTTAACGGAACGACAACAGGGGGCTCGATCGTCCGTATACACCGAGCTGATCCATGCTCGGTGTAAAGCGTTGTACGCGGGGGCGGACGGCGGCTCGCCCGGGGGGTAGGGCGCAGCACAACAGCGCTCGAATCGTGTACACCCAAATTGGACGGGAAATTTAGTGGCCTGTCCCACGAATCTCGGGTACCCCGAGCGCCCCCTTGCCCCGTCGGACCCCACCCCCTCTCCGCCCCTTTCCGGTCGCCAAAACCAAACCATCGGTCTCGTGCATTACCCTCCCAGACTCGACTACACTTTCGGCAGTCGCGAAAACGCGCAACGGGAGCCAATCTATTGGCTTTCAGCCTCCCGTCTCCGCTCCCGTCGCCGCGCGGCTGATTCCAGGAAATAGAAAAATCGCGGGGCGTATCGCCGGTGATCGGCCAGCGACGTTCACCCTCGGCTTTCGCCAGGAATTCGTTGATAAAACGCTGCCACGGCCGCGGTCCCTCCCCTCTGCCGAGACCCGTCCAATTTGCCGATTCTGTTCTTTCCACGGTGCATCGATCGATTCCAGCTTGTGTAAATCGCAGCGGCGGAGGGGATAAGTCTAGTACACGAGACCCGTCTAGCAGGGAAGTGGTGGTCCATAGAAAATCTGGCTTTTGCAACTGTTATTCGATGTGTAGGGTACTGGGATTTACTCGAAATTTCCAATATGGGTGCTGCGTATTGTACCGACGTATAAATACGTAAATACCGATCCCGAAGTAACTCCGCAGCACGAACGCCTTGGCCACACTCGTAAATCGTCCCCAAGGCGCCCGGCTTTCTTCTCCTCCCTTTCGAAAGGCAAATTAGTCGAAGCAGTAGCTGAGACTCTCGTCGCGGCGTATCGCTAAATCGACGGCGTGTATCGCGGAGTAACGAAGTTTCCACGGTAACGTCGTTCCGTTTGCCGATCGGATGTCAACGGGCCCCCGTGTCCGCCTCCCCGTTTCCGATCCTCAACGAGGTTATCGAGTGCAGCCACAGTGGCTCGAAGAAGGGTGAAAACGAGGCGACAGGGGAGGACGGCTCACGGGGAGGCGTGACGGGCAATGGCAGCCAGGAACCGTTTCCGCGGTTTGTCGGCTCCTCTTCACGCTTGACCTTTACATCGATGGTGAACCCTTGAAGCCCCGGTGGCGGCGTTTACAACGATGATTAAACCGTGACGCTTCGAAACCGCGGGCTCGTGTGATTTTACCGCCGCGGCAGCGCGGTCTTCGCTGGCCGAACTTGCGAATGACCGAAACGAATTTTCGGGCATCAACTCCGCACGCTTTCGAATGGGCAGATTGAAGGCCGCGGTGCTGTGGGTTCTGAAATTATTACCTATAAGAATTTTAACTAAGTAGATAGTTTAATAGATGCTTTAGGATTTTATCACTTTTATCGCAGAGTCGGTTCTTTTAGCTGATACCGATTAACCCCTTCCCGTGCCATTTAGTTCGACGAAACTTGGAACCAAGTGTTAGGCGTCAACGCGTGGTAAACAAGCCAGACTGATGCTCGAGAGAAGTCACGATACGAGCCGAAATGTAAATGCCTGTGATATAGTCAGTTTTGCGCGATACTGCTGTTGTGGAAGTAAACTCTAATCCTTTTTCCTTTTGTAGATATTATAAATATATTATATTTCGTAATAGATGACAGTTTCAAAATTATATTTCATGAATAAACAACACTTCGATAGAAATCCAAGCATCTTCAAATGTGGTTTTGTCCCAAGGAATGTAATAATACCACGCCTAAAAGTAAATAGCATATTGTAAACAAAAAATTTAATTCTCTCATCTATAATCATACGCTTTAGACGTTTTCTGGTTGGCGCAAGCACGTCACTATCACTGGATTCGTTATCACTGCTTTCATTTAAAACTTTTGTATTTTACATTTTATAAGGGTTTATTAAATTTCAATAACTAAACTGCTTTGTAACAGCAATTATGAGAATCATGACTAACTCTCGTGGCGTACGGATAGGAACTAACATTCAATTACGACCGCTATATTACGATGTGTATGTTCACGAGCCTGGCTCGTGATGTTTACGTTTGGCCCGACTATCTGTTCACGAGCCTGGCTCGTCATATTCATGTTTGGGCCAAAATCTTCATCACGAGTCAGACTCGTTAAAGCACGGGAAGGGGTTAAGGCAATGATTCCAAACCGGTGGATTGCGTTTTTTCTTTAATATTATTAAGCTAGAATTATATTCTGAGATACCTATTTTTAATTTGTTTTCTTTACCTTATTAAATTTACGTTGGGGTTATATGGGGGAGGGGGGTCGCAGGTTATTTGAATATTATAAAAGGGGATCGCGACTCAAAAAGATTGGGAAACACTGGATTAAGGCTTCCAGGTGTAAGTCCCGTCCACTAGGAATTTTATCCCGACATTTTTCCAGCATTCTTGATTAGTTGATAGTGTTTTTGGTGGATATTCTTCGTTGGAGAAAGAGTCACCGATTTTGTATGGTGAAAAGGTACATACATATGTAATTATTACGAATATCAGAGAACCTGCTTTGGTTTCTGCAGCGGCTTTTCAGAGCGTATGCGAAGGGAATAGTACATAAGCGTGTTCGTGGTCGATTAAAATTCCCCTCCGTTGTCCGCGCATATCCGCATCAGCCTGGGAAACCCTTTAATCTGTATTGTGACCATTCACAGCGACTATTAAACCCAGCCTTAATATCCCCGGAGGGTCGTGCTGGAAAGAAAGGGTTGAATTTGAGGTGCTGCATATACATGACCTTTGTTCAGCGTACATTTTATTTGCATAAATTCACAGTCCTCCCTCGGAAAATTCCTGTCAGTCCCCATTCATTTCCTTACAGAGGGTCCGCGTTGTTCTTTTGAAAACCTACCTCGCAATTATTGCAATTTTTGCCGCACACCTTTGTCGTCAGAAATGTAGTTACGTACAAATTCCCGGGTTCGATTGTGCGCTCCCTATTTAATCGCGTTCGATGGAAACGGCCTTAATCGCTCTCCAGTGATTCATCACGCTACTATTCGCCACGGGAGTTCTCCACCGCCGCCGACAGCGAATCTGCGAAAACAAAAAATGCAAACGAGCGCACGCGAAAATCGATGAAAGCAATGCGTCGAGCAATTAAAAACTCGAGGAAAACTTCCATCGCGTTTCCCTGCCGTCACTAGAACCCGCTCTTTGCCGCAGAAATCAACCCTTTAAAGAAATTCGCGAGTGTACACTGCGTTTACAGTCGAATGCGCAAAGGAATACTTCTTGCCCTTTGTCACGGCCCTTTGGCGTTCCTTCAGAGAATTGTTTGAAAAGAACCCAGTATCGCTTTGTCCTATAGAATTCTACGGTTACAGGCTCCTTCGTGAACCGAACTCGTTGCACGCGTTACATCTGCCAGTAATTATACGGATTCGCCGACATTTTGGATCCGTCGACGTGTTTCGTAATACCTGCAAATCTCTCCGCGTGACGCAATGCATATTTTGTCACGTCTGCTCGCTGTGATCTTTCATTCGCGCCACAAATTACATATCCAGGTTGAGTTTCAGACAAAATCCATCTACAAAACTGGGTGAAAATAATTCTTAAATTGATAATTGGTGGGGATAACTTGAATAATATGAATTTTTCGATAATTATTTTTACGCAGATTTGTAGATGTAAAAAAGGTGCAAGTTCTGTTGAAACTGTTTTTCGATATCTCTCACCGTTCAAGAGATATTCCACGGTAAAGAAAATTTTACATTTCTTCAAGGGGTGATTTCACTTCCTAAAACCTCATTATGGCATCAACAAAAAATAGGATTGTGTTGCGGATCAACTACTCTACATGCACAAAAAGTTCCTTAATTTTCTGAATTTTCAGAGTGCCTAACTTCCCTTGTCAGAGACCACCATCGTAAGTGTTTACGGTTTCACGCTTTAATCACTCACGAGTACCAAATCCCTTGTAACTGATTCGCCACCAGTCACCAACAGTCTTCCCCACCGATGCTATCCCATCTAATAACGATCTCTGTTTCGCTATGATCGTTGAATCGGTTCGATTACGACAGGAACACACGTGTCCGCGCGTAATCGCGGGGCAGAGGAGCGCGTCGGTAACGAGCCACGAAGTTTCGCGGAACTATTTCCGTCCGCGGAGTTTCGTCCCCGAAAACCGGTGCCGTTGCCTTCGTTTCGGGTCTAATTAACCAATCAGCAGAACCGTACGGGAGATCCGGTGTGCCCACCGGAAACGAACGCCCCCAGCATGGATTTCCGCCGCCGTAAATTTCCCTCGGCTGCGCTTTGCTGACTTCTCCGCTCGATTTGAGGATTCGTCTCGATTATACTGGAACTGAACAAGCCTGCGCGAGTTTCGGTATCGGGGATGCGGCTTGCGTGCTCGAGTGAACGCCGGACTAAGCTCGATCGAAGTGGAATCGTCCCCGTCGCGGCATTTATAGCATCATCAATAATCATTCAATATTCACTCGCCACGAAACAACGTAGATTATTGCGACCAGGGAAACAAGCAAATTGGACCCTTCTCAAACAGATCCGATCGAAATTGATCGAGTGTAACAATCGTCGCGCCACGTTATAAGAATTTTCCGATCAGTTGAAAAGTGATTATCAGAATGATAGAGAACAGCTGCCAGACGGCGAAACGCGATTGCAGGCTCTTCAAAAATTCTAATTGTCTAGCCAATTTCGACTCGAATCGCCGCTCGGAACGTTCTAGACCGTTCAATATCCGGGGGACCGTGCGTGGATGTACACGCTTGCCTCATATTCTCCTCTCGTGGAGTCGATAGTAGGGCGTTGGGGGGGAATGGGAAGATGAGCACGGAACAGGGGTTGGACGGAAGATCTGACTCTGATATTTGGTCGTGGGTTCCGTTTCTGCGCGGTGTCGGAAGGTGGAAGGGGGCGGATAGGCGGCGATCGAGCGCGGGGTTGGTCGGCTGGCGGAATCAGCGTCGCCGGAAGTGCATCCTGGATCACATCCTGCCGCGCTGCGTTCGCTTTTCCGCGAGCGTTACGAGGTATCCTGGTTTAGGTCCTTGCTCAGCAAGGAGCACGGGGGGTGGTCGGCCGCTGGGATCGTGATGTGAAATCGTTTCGTCGAATGTGCTCGGACAAGAACGAACGATAATGAAGGCAGTTCCATCGGATTTTCCACTCTTTTCACTCTTTACAGTGTCGAAGGGAAGATCCTCGAATTAAAGGGGCTGATTATCACGGCTCGTTTCTGGGTAACGTATCTCCTTGCGCTCTATCTCAAATTGGGATGCAAATTGGTAATATGTAGGGTAAACTTGCCTAATTCGTACCTGCGCCTCAATCGTACCCCCGCTGTTTCTTTTAACCTAAGACTGTCACAATCGTCCCTAGCGATAGAAAGTGTAAACAAGAATTAGCCATACGCCATTAACAAGTGGAGCCAACATGCCGTTACTCCATAAAAAAATATATGAAGCAGATAAGTTTTCGGATAGGTACTTTTCACTAAAATTTTTCCATGATTCTTAAGGATTTTATATAATTACTATTTGTGAGAATCAGTGAAACAAATTTCTGTGTGACACTACGTCTATTTTCAAGTTTATGTCTTGTTTTGACAGTGTCCTAGGTATATTTTAACAGCCATAGATTTGAATTCAAATTGATCTACGTGCCTCTTTCGTACCACGTACGAATTAGGATAAATATAGTACGATTTAGGAACATTAATCCTAAATCGTACTTTTTCCATATTAAAAATAAATCGTTTTTATGAATAACAAGTGATTATTTTTTGTTGTTTGCGTTTATAAAACAGTTTGTTCTATTAATAAAGAGTTGATTACCACTAATTTTGTTTCATTTTCCCTATTATTTTTCATGTAATAAGCATTTGTTCTTAAGAGGTGCGATTTAGGAAAGTTTACCCTATTTTAGATGGTTCTTTGACATCAATTATTAGAAAAATTAGGGATGGGAGTATCAGCACGTACTTCGAATTGTCTCAGAAATCGAAACAATATCGATTTATCTCACCCTCCAAAAATCGCACCACACAACCCCCAAGCATCATACCTACCTAGAAAACGTCCACCAATCGGAGAACAAGTCCCTCGGTAACAGGAAAAATGCAGATGGAAGTAGCTCTCGGTTTCACGATATTCGTCGAGTGATCAACTGGCCCCCGGGCGAGATAGCAACGACATCGGTTATCGTGTACTCGGATGGCGCCATTACCGGTTTCATATGGCCTCTCATTGTCACCGCATTACGAACGCCGTGCCTCGCTCGCAGATACGTTCTCCCCATGCCTTCTGTACGTCCCAGCACGCCTCTCTCTCTCCTCCTCTGTATGCCTACACGTGTGTGCACGCGTGGAAACGGACGGTATATCGGGGCAGATAGCCTTTCGGGACATTGAGCGCGTCCTGTCCGATTGAACATCCTGCAGCGGCCGCGTCCTCGTCGCCCACGAAATTCTATTTGCCGACCCGCTAGCTAGCACATAGCCACGTATGGGGCCCTGTATCTGTTTGTGGCCTGTCCCGTCGCCTGCCACGTAAGGCTCGACCGGATTTAATTAGCCGGTGAACGCGCGTCGATTTTGACGGTGCCGCACGGTGAACGTGGTCGCCCCGGCTACCGAAAGCCTGCCACCAGCCGAACGAACCCGTAATTCCACGTGAAATCCACGCTATCAAACGCGCTACCTCGCCTCTATCTTGATCACCGATTTTTCGCTCTCGCAAATGAAAATCCCCACGGCTACGTTCCCTGGCTGGCTAAATTCCTAATTAGTATTCGTCTGTTAATAGAATATTATTTATCCAGAATACTCTCGGCACCTAAACTTTCGCGCGGCTTTGAATACATCGTCTACCGATTTGCAGTGACCATTTTTTATTTTGTTTCTTGGGATCGACTGAAGTGTATGATCACGAAATGAGGAGTTACTGTAGGCTACCTTGTTGCGGGCGGAGCTTGTTAGGTCTCAGTGTGTTTCGAAACGAACCACGAAGGAATAACGTTGGATTTACAAGAACCAACAGATACCTGCATCCGTTGGCTTCATGAATGCAGTGTTCCCGACGAAACAGGGCTCCTTGGTGGCACTCGTCGGCGCGTATATTAATTTACGATCGCGCCGCGGGTAAACGCGACCCGGCGGCGTAATCAGGAAACGCGTTTGATGCATGCCTACGTTCCTCGTTGACAATACGCCGTAACGGGGCGTGCGGGAATCGATGGCAACGCTAATGGCCCGTGTCTGGCCTGGCTGTCGGCTATTTTTCTTGCCTCTTCCTGATTCGAGGGTGACCACGCTGCACGACCGGTTACACGGCGTCGACAACGCCGCTCCGCGGCTTTAATATCGTATTTATTCAAATTGCCCATTAGACCAGGATCCGTGTACGTGCGCGTACACGAGCGTCTGCATGACCGGGCGGCTGCACGCGCACCAACACGGGGATAAATGGACTCCTCATGTAAATCGAATTCGATGCTTCCCTCTTCCTTGCCCTTTTTTGCCTCCCTCCTGCGCCGACGTGGTGTATCAATATTTATAACGTCGTCGAATTACACCGGGCATAATGGGTTCCCCGGTAGTCGGTCATCGTCACTGGAGATTAATCTATCCCCACATTGGCATTCACGTGCTCCAAGTCGTCGATCAGAGATTTCGGTAACGTGCCGTGAGGGGTGCTCCTCGCGGTTGAACCGGGGAGAGGTTTTGCGACGAGGAAACGCGAGACTACGCTAACCATCCCCAATTCTTCGGAAACTAAAAGATAAGTATATTAGTTCCGAACGTTCTCCGCTGTATTATCTCCATATTACTGTTTCTCAGTCGCAGAAGTCTCTCCCGCGAACTGGTTCGTCGAGGAAATGGTAATTGGATGTTGCAGACGTAGTCTGAAATTACTTTTGAAAGAACACTCTCGCGACTGAAGTTACAGATTTTCAGCCAGTGAAACAATGCGCAGAGCTGTGGAAGCAGGAGGAGCAAGGTTTCTACTTCGATTTAATTGCATGACAAATGTTTGTTATATGATGGAAGGAATTGACGAATAGCTTTGGGAGAACCTTGTATACGATAGGAACGCGGCTCTTTTGTCTGGTTAGTGTTATATTAAACAGCACTGTGTGATTTTTATACCCGCGTTTCATTCGTTTAAGAAAGGTCCGCTTCGAGAGTGATATTTTTCCTGCGATGCAATTTATTGCTTTTTAAGTGGGAGTTGGACGGGGTTCCAACGAAACCGCGTCGAGATTGATCTTTTAGCGTTGGCTCGCTCCCTCGAACGTTGATTAAAAACGACAAATGCTGCGCGTAATACTTGTCGACGTACAAGTCAAAATTCATATGCCATGACTCGATTGTTACTGTGCCCCTAAAAACGCAGCGAATGTCATTGTATACGCAACGCGCGGCTCGCAAACTACGCTCGACGTTCTCATATCTGTCGCTTTTCATCGCCGAAGATGAAGTATTAAAGGAATTTGACCGGTAACGATTTAATTTAATTTAATTTTGACAAGTACCTTGACAAGTACAAAAAAGCTACGTCTTCAAAGAAACATTCGATTCGTAGGAAAGTAGCGTTAGAAATGACCATGCCTTCATAAAAAAGTAAATGCCTTCGAACAGGTAAATGCTCCAAAAGTTTCACTACACTATTCTAAATAAATAATCCAATGAAGAAATCGACGAATTCAGGAGCGGATAGAATTCAATCACTTGAAAGCGGCAGTATCCTGCAGAGATCATATTAGAGGTCGTCGATTTTCCACCACGAGTACGCATAGAATTGCAGGTTCGGTTGATTTCGAAAATAACGATTTCCATTTCCTTTAATTCCAGTCCCCTATACGAGGCGGCATTTTTACTTTCCAGGAGCTGCGCATCCGTGGCCAGCGATCTCCATAATCGGTCGAGCCGAGGAAATAATTTTTGCAATTCGAACCTGCGGAAAAATATCACGGGAATATCGATGGGGAGGCGGACACGGCGGGGAAATTTAATAATACGCCGAAAGGAAAAATGGAAATGGCTGGTAATTAAACAGTTAAATATGTCGAGACTGCGATAACAGGTCGCGCTATAGTTTACGTGGAAGTCGCGTTAATGCGCACTATTAAGTTGTATATGTATAGGAAATAGTAGATATTTCTACGATCATTTGTCGCGTTATGGTTATAAAATTAACTGGAATATGGAAATCGGGTTAACGATCCTCCAATGGCTGTACCGCGCGCGGTGATTTTATTGAAATATTAACCGATTTGCATCCGTGCATGACTTCCACCTACCCCCACCCCTCCCCATTTTCCGCTATAATGGAGTAGAATATAAAATGACGCATACGGAGATTATTTGCATTTCGTTTATGAAAAATTATGTTACGTTGCCATTTAGCGACGGAATATTCGGCCGAAATATTAGAGTAATACGAAATTATTGCCTACCGTGTATTTAAAATTATCAAATCGTTAAGCCCGCTCGTACAGTAAGGAAATTGTGGTTCGAAGTGACTTCAACGATAAACATTTTGATCTTGCTTAGATCTTCATTTAAATGCAAAGTTACGAGTCATTTTTAATCCACTCTCCACAAGTAATCAGTTTCATAAATTGATTATTTATTTTCTAGTACACGATCTTTGATCGCTTTAGAGTCTATCGCTAGTTGCTATAACAGGATGCTAGCTTTTCAATGCTCATAAATAAGTGCTTCGATATTAACAGTATCAATTTTTCATCCTGGACTTCTTCTTCTGTTTCACCACTCACGGGAGGAATATCTCCGGCCCCATTGTCTCAAGAATTGGGAACAGATCACTAAATAATAGCTCTTCGACTAACCCGCCTATCACATATCGGGCTTTGCAATTAGATTAAAGTTTCAACGCCGGAAGTTCCGTTTCCTCTTCACCGAATAAGAAGTTTCTTCGATATTCTTCCATCTGTTAACTGTAAATCGTGCATTTCCCTCACGCCTCTAATCCCACAGAAGCTTGAAAGTTACTACTTTTGCCAGGAACAAATCGACGAGAGATAGTTCACAAATTGATACATCTGCAACCACTCGGGCTCCATTCATCTGTTACATAGACTGCTTCGTGCACCTTAGGTACAGAACTCAGGACTTACGAGATGTTTTAAACGTAGGTATGTACTTGCCAGACCATACGAGCATTTCAACGAACCTCTAAAATTCCTTACAATCCTGACAGCATTGAGTTTTGTCTTGCGTCTATCGCGTGGAAAGATTCTTACACGTGCCGGCCACTTCCCCTGCCGGGTCCAGTTAATCATAATCCCAACGCTTCCGTACGCGGTGTCCCTTAAAATTCCTTACAAACGCGGCGGTGCACGTCGTCCCAGCAGGACGAGCAATCGACACGGGGCCCCGACAAGCCGCTGTTCCGCGGTTATAAATTCGTGAATACGTAAACCACGCGGCAAGAACGGCCGGTTACACACGCCCGTTTCGTCATCCATATTCATCGCGGCGCGCGGTCCATCTACGGTACACAGGGTGTTAATAAAAATATGGGACATTCTTGGTGAATCGATTTTACAGGTGAAAGTGAAATGTGAATTGTAAACGATGAAGTAACCGTTCTTTTATTACTTGGTCGTGTGAAATTCATCCTGGACGTAGAAGCCGCATTTTTATTAACACCCTGTATAATGCCCGAGCACATTTTAGTTTCGGTGGCAGCAGCCTGATCCAACTTCCGACGCGCATAACCGGGACCGACTGTCCGATCGGCATCGTAAATCGAGGCTCGCGTGACCGTAATTACAGAGAGAACGTTGCTGACGGTTAATGACGATAATGACGATAATGACGACGATGACGATAACGACACCTTATTGCACCCCAGTGTGCTGCTACAGGCCGCAGTTCGCCGACACGGGACGCACGAGCGAAACGGTGTCAAATTTTTACGCTATTCAGTTACCTCGGGAAATGGCACTCGTTGCTTGCAAACACTTGCATCGCACTTGCAAGTTCCCAAGCCCATTAAATCGCACAAAATTGCATCGAAGTCTTACGATATATGTAGATGTCAATATGTTTCTCTGTGCGTAGGGTAAATGACCCAATTACTGACACATTAAGCGTTGACGCTGACATTATCTTATAGTTTTGTACTTATAGACTAAAAGTATATGTTGTTCTTGTTATTTATTATTGTTTAATATGTTTACTTGATGAAAAAAATTTGGTGGATCTTAAAACTTCGATTTTCATGTATAAATTCATCGACTTCAAAAATATGTTACGGGATCTATTACTGACACTCTTCAAATGTATTTGACTGAATTACTGACACCCCAATTACTGCCAGCTTGTACCAATCACTGTCACCCAATTAATAAGTAAAAAGACTATGATACTTATATTATTTAAAATATTATATTTTGTTATGTTAATAGCTTAAATTATACAATTACAGCATTTTCATTAACGCCTTGTTTTCTCTTCCGCTAGTAAGAAAGTCATCGTTTCCATTCTCCTAATATCCGCTCAAAAGTTTTTATCGTTTTATTCAAATTAACGAAGAAAAAATTAAGTACTGTTTTTTGTATCGTATAAATAACGGTTTGAATTGTATGCTAAATTTTTTTTATGCATCATTTTATAAGATTTATTCGTTATTTTACGTAAAATAGCTTAGGGTGACAGTAATTGGGTAGGTGGCAGTAATTGGGTCCTTTACCCTATAGCTAGTAGGTGCAGTAGATAACGCTATTAGTCGCTAGGTTCCTTTGTTTATAATACGAAAATCACGAGGGGGCCATAATACAACCTTTTTCTCTGTCGAGGGAAAAAATCGACTGATCGAGTTGTACCGGAGGGACTTCAGAATTTCTAATTGTACTTGAATTACGATTTTAAAAGTGCACGTTGCAATTAGGGATTGCAAACCGGTAAATCGGTAAATCGGTTTGAAGTTTTTTTTCACTGATCAGGTAGTAGATATCGACGGAATTATGCGCTACATTGCTATACATATAATTTTTACCGCTAATTCGCCAAAATTTTACCCGTAATTCGATAAATTATGTATTTCTCGATATTTACCAGTAAATCGATTTACCGAAAAATCGCGAAAAATACATAATTTATCGAAATACCGGTAAAAATGTGGCGAATTACCGGTAAAAATTTTATGTATAGCAATGTAGCGCATATATGTAGCGCATATTTCCGTGGATATTTACTACGTTATCAGTGAAAAAGAACTTCAAACCGATTTACCGATTTACCGGTTTGCAATCCCTAGTTGCAATTATATTATTTTCCCTCTTTCTCCCCTAGTGTCAGTCTTACCGCGAAAAGCCTCCTCCCCTTCATCTGTGAGCAATTGTATCAACCCCCGAATTGGGACACGACGAAATCGGGGGTAGCAGTTCCTGACATCGAAGATATTTCACGGACGTAAAAACGAATCCTTGTTTATGCAGGGGCAATTACACGCGGGGCCAGAGGGCGACACGGACGGGAAAGGGTGTAACAATAATGCCCGCATTCTCGAGAGATAATTTATCGCTTGTTGCGACTTACCTCGCCGAGGGAACGTACGCGTAGGCGGTGAAGATAACATTGAACGCGAAAAGCGCGGTTGTAAAAGGATTCTGCCGGGCCTGAAGAAGACAGAAACATTGCAGGAGCGGGAAGAGAAAGCTACGCAGAGAAGAGGGGACGATACAGAAGCGCAGAGAGAGAGAGAGAGAGAGAGAGAGAGAGAGAGTCGGGGGATGAAAGAGAGTTAACAAGAAAAGTACGTCGCTCGTTTTCGAGCTTGCCGCACGAAAATTAATTCTCCGTCGCTCGTAAAACTGCCGTTAAACGGAAATCACGCGTGTGATAGGCAAAAATGGCGGTGGTACAGGGACGGACGATCTCGTAACGACTGAATTATATCGATAGCTCGAAAATCGACGACGACAGGGAATCCATTTTAATATCTGGCACGTCAGCTGCAGTTGGCCTCCAACTTCCGTTGTTTCTCTTTTCTCCTATTTTTTTTCTGTCTCTTTCTAATAACCCATCCCTCGCCCTGTCCTCTCGTTCACATTCTTCCCTCCTCTCTTTCCCTCTCTATCGAGAGAGAGGAATTCTAAATTTCCCCCGCGGGAGTTGGTTCTTCCGATCTTCCCCAGTCTGGACTTTTTTCTGCTTCCTACCCGTCCTCCTGCCACTATCTCTCCCTTTGCTTCTCCAGCCGGCAGATGAAGAAGTCTGAAACGGAAACGACTCTCTCTCCGCGCCCCCTTCCTCCCGGTATTAAATTCCTGCGTGGCGAGAAGCAACACGGGAATGACTTAATAACATGCCACCCCCCCAGCCTTCCGCGATCTTGCGGAATTCGTCGAACGTGGATAATTAACGCGTCTGTAATCTCGCGTTTCGACGGGGCGCCGCTGGTACGCGGGCGAATCAGTGTCAGTGAAATTGAGTTCCGCCGCCGCTATAACGTTATTAAAGCAGTATTTTTTCTGCTCCGTTGCATACTCGCGCTGTATATTAGTGGAGGTATAGCGGTTAATTTCAGGGTAATCGAGGGGAGCGTGTTACGTGCGACTGCATAGAAAGCCCGCGCGAAACAGCCAGGCCGCGAGCTCCGCTAATTCCATGATTATTTCATGAAGAAGGGCGCGAGCTTGTTACACGTATTACGAATTCAAAGATTACAACTTGTTTATGTTGTAACGCGAACGCGTGCCTGTGCCGCGTTTGCAGCGGTCGCGGATCGATAGGAGTAGCCTCGCAATTTTGTTGATTATTCCGGGAAAGGCGAAGAAACGTGTGCTTATCACGCTTAGGTACCAACGCCGGCGCGCACCCGGCGCCACTACCGTAATCATGCCAGCAACATTCTTTGTTAATCACAATACTTCGCGAGATTAAGCTCCGCTGCTACTGTCCAACGCCCTCGGAGATCTCCACAGATGCAACCTTTTATATAAAAAAAAAAAGAAACCCGTTTCTGTGTTACGAAGGACTCTTCAAAGACGCTTATCCAACAGCAACGGGATCCGACATTCTCGTTTCAGAGCGTTAACACACCATCGTTTTTCCTTCTTCTGCTCCGCTTTTCCTTTTTCGAACGACGAGCGAACGCGTTACACCGCGCACGCCGAAACGCTTGCCGGCGAATTGTAAACACACGTTTACTCCGTAAATCGTAAAGGTAGACCGTAACGGGGAGGGCCGCGGATGGGCCTGGCGCTGGCGTATTTCAGCGGCGCGGGTTTACAGCGCGCCGTGAAACGAACTAACGGCGCGATTTTCCGTCGGAACGAGAACAAGTGCCCCCCGGGCCGGGCGCGTCTCGTAAAAGCGGAAGTAAAGAGCGCGCCAGCCTGAAATGTCACGCGGGGAGGGGACTCATTGTTCGGCCAGCGGGCCGCAATCGGACCGGAAACGCCGCTGCCCCGCACGAACTTCGACCTCGCGGAACTTTCCAATTGGCGCCGACGCGACCGCCGCGGAGCGCCGAATATTCCAGCCTCGGAACTGGCTGACGTAAGGCCGGGGCGGTTTATATCCTGGCCGCGAGTTAATTCTGTTGTCGAACTTTTGTCTTTTTACAGCGCTGTAACGCCACCGCGCGGCGTAACCATCGCGCCAACTTCCGCTGCGTGCCATGAATAGCTGAGACGACCGAATAGCCGAGACGTTTCGTCTGTTGAGAACTTGCCGCAACGACGCCGGGTTTACTGTTGCTGGCTCTTTTGCTGGAGAGTCCAGGCTTCTCGAGGATGTACAGGGTGGGTCGAAATTGTTGTTGGTATCGGGGGAGGGGGAGGCTGGAGTGTGGGAGATTTTGGAGATGACTGAGAGGCTTCTGGGTGTTGTTTGCGATATCTGAGAATGCTGATGGTTCAGGGTCTAAAGAGGCTTCTAGTTTCTATGGTTTCTTGTAGAGTGGTTGTTTCATACAATTTTCGAACAAATTTATGCCCCCTGTCGATACAAATTTCTCAACTGCTCATTGGTTCTTGAGAAGCATCAAAATGGAATATTGTAAATAGAATATAGGTGTTTGAATGGAAAGGTTTTATCGGTGCTAAATATGGAATCAATGGCCATCACAGTGATCAGTAAGAAGGCAGTTTTAATTCCGCTGTTCCATGTGAAGTTGGATTTAAAATGATTGATGAAAGCGTGATCTAGAACTAAAATTATGTACTGCTCTGTGGAGACTCGCTTGTTTCATCGTGATTCTCAGGCCACCCTGTACAGAGCAGTACGTGCACTTTATTATCTTGGAACTGAAACTCTTACGTCGGCTAGAACTGGAATCCTTCGGAATTCCGTGCCGTGGAGACCCAGATATATGGTATTTTATCATAGTAAATTTTACGTTCAGTTAGATATGAGCGCGGGTTTTATGATTTCTTTTACGTGCGACGAAAAGGGATGTCGTAACAGGGAATATCCACGCAGAATTTCCAATACTAGCGCAGTAACAAGTACATGTATCTAGCCTCTTTAAAGTAGCGTCGAAGCACTTTACTCTCTCCGAATTAATCCAGCCCAAAAACCGAAGACATCAACCAAAACCACCTTAACGCAATAAATATCGCCCCTCGAAATGCACTTCCTTCGGTTCACCATTAACCGTTCCAAAGTATTCATCCTCCCCTCGGAGCCGAACACAGCTCCAGTAATCGCATTAATTCGATATTCCGGCCGCGTCGGGCATTATTTTTCCGTGGCGCGAAGCTTCGCCCGCAGAACTCGCCCACCGGCCCCCGTAAATTACCCCCGGCGACTAATCACGTCGTCGAACGTTCGTGGGCCACCGTGACGAAACTTTCCTGGGAATTCCGCGAGGGGCGCCCGGATTGTAAACGACGAGCGGATTGCCTTCGCGGGGTGGCAACTTTTCCGCGGAACGGCCACGCGGCCGTTTCGACGTCCGTAAATAATTTCCTCTGGACGCTGGGACGGGTGTACAGGGGTTGTCACCCCCTCGTTCGAGGGTGGGCGAGCTGCTGGTCCACCGCGAAACTTTGCCCCATCCCCCCCGAGGGGGCGGGCAGTGGAACGGATTTGCGGGTGGAAAAGTGTGAGCCGAGCGCAACTTTGCTTGAAACTTTTCTCGGGGTGAACGCGTAAGGCGCAAACGAAACAGAGGGGTTGAACAGCGTGCCGTGCCGTTGTTGCCGGAAGTTACACGGACTCTATTGTTCTGAGCTGTTATTGGCTGCGAGCTGGCGCGAACACGGGTGAAATGTGTTGCTCCTTTCGGTGCTGGGTGATATCAGGCTATCTGCAACATCGATTTTAGAAGCTGGCTTCTCGCGTAAGAAAATAATCGAAACGAATCGTTTGCCACCTGCTGTGCAGCTTTCTTGAAATTCTATTTCGAGAAATTCGTGGTTCTTTGAATTAAAACTCTGTTCCACTGTCCACTTGGGAAAGTAGTGCGGCAAACAAATTACGTAAATGAACTAAGTAAACTGAAAACTTAATTAAAAGATTCACTGTGTTATCAGGAATCATACGAATGAAGATTTCGAAATTCAACAACTATATCATCCCCTATTTTACGTTCGAAACCTCTGTTTGTTACACTTTTGCGCCACGCCAGCGGCGTGAATGTGATTAAAGATGCTAAACGCAAATAAACACATCACTGATTGTTTGGAACAGATACATCCGCGGCAAGGGAAAGAGAGAGCGTCGATGAAATTCATTTCAAATTTCGTTTGCCCTTAACCAGGTTGACGGCACGGCACGGAACGAATTTTGAGTGGAATGTAATTTCAGGGGCCAATGCAGTTAACTGGAATCTGCCACGAGTTATAATAAATTACCGAAACTCCCTGCTAAATGTGTGGCGGAACAAATACCGAAAAACACGCTTGGAACTTCGGGCGTGCTAGCTGGACGGCATGGATGTAATTATAACGCGTGGGTTTACGCGATAATCGAAAAATTTACGTTCGATCAAACTTGCAAATCGACTCTGGTAAATTAAAACCCAGCTAAGGATAAAATTTAATTCGTCGAATGCTTAATGCACGATCGTTTATTCGTTTTCAGTCTTTAAATTCAACAGCTTCTACATAGAAAACGAATGCTTTGCCGATTTTAAGCTCGGGCATCTACATTCGAAATTTATTCCCCATCAGAATTCATTCGGATTCTACTGCTGGTTGATTCAGATTCATCAGTTTACAATGTAAATTCATCCCACAATTGCTGTGTCCTAGTACCGCAGTCTCAACTCACGCAACCACAAATTCTTCTCCAACAATCTTCCATCGCTTGCAATTATTTGACCCTCACCATTTTCCCTGCGCTAACATTTTCCTCGTTCCCTGTTCGGCTTCCAAATCGCGCGACTTCGGGAACGCATTCCAATAACCGGCGGAAGAGACGGCAACCTTGAAAACGTCCCTTACTCGCAAAACGTTCAACCTGCCCGCCAGACAGATCGATAAGTCGTAATTTAATTACGAACGACGATACGTCGGTGGCGATATTTATTACCTGGGCGCTGCTACCAAAATAATTTGCAGCGGGTACGCGCTTATGGGCCGGTAAATTATCAATTAAGCTCATAACAAATCGTTCGACCACGGTCGCCAGGACGATCAGTCGATATTTCCCGCGCTCGATCTGCGAACCACTGCCCGCACGGAGGACGAAAACGCGGATATCAAGTGTGACCGTAATTAATGATCCAATAAAACCTCTGGCCGCTTATCAGAAATCATTTTAATCCTCAATTACGCCGGGAATCTTTCTGCGCTCGCTTGGATATCATGGAAACTGGCAACACCAAATCGGATCAACTTCGTGTTCATTCGCTTGTGACTACAGCGGAGCTTCCGTTATCCAAACAACCGTTAATCCAACACTTTGGTGACCCAAGGACACGTTTGTCACATTCGCAACTGCATTTATAGATAAAGATACACATGTTCTGCTTGAAGCAACATTGCGCGGTTCATTTATTATTTTCTGTCGGTTCGAGCACGGTCTATCGACGATAGGGATCTTAATTAAGTTGCGGCAGTATCGCGACAGAGTCTTGGTAGTGTCTTACGGTCCTCTCGTCAGAAAGGACTCTCGCAGGAAGCGAGAAGTTAATAGAAGTATCTCGGCGGTATGTCTCCTCTTAGCGTTCCGTCATTATACTCCAGTGGCTTAAAACTTTGCTTTCGGGAAAAGTTCCTGGTCATCGCCGTGAAAGATGAAGTTCACGGTCCAGGAGCGGGGGAATGAATTTCCGGGACGAGTGCAGGATGGTTTTGAATGAGTTCGGGATAAGTTTCCGTGGGGGAAACCTTGTTAGGTCTTCCCCCGTTCGTCCAAATTTTACGAGCTACAAAGTGACTTGCTTTGGCGAGAAAGTTACGCTCCTTTTTTGGAAGCGGGTGTGGGTTACACTTGTTCCAGAGGTGCATTGCAAACGGCTGTAATCATAAATGAATCTATCGAAGAATCTGTTAATTTTCAAATGGAATTAAAACGCTGAGACGTTCAACAACAAATGGTTTCATTGCGCATAAATTCGCCATTAACTTTCATGACAGTTTTTCATCCCTGAACGGTTTTTAATACCCACGCTCATAATACCGTGACCATTTCACATTAAAAGGTATTACTACGTCGCGTTTTATTTCCCCTGACGTGTTTAATGTTCACGGCAACTGCAATCGCGCAGCGCCTAGTGGAATTTTAAATAAAGACTCTACGGTGCGACAATCTGCAATAGGCACCGATAAAAATCCACCATCGACCCAGAAATTAAGTCGCTTAGTACAGTTTGTCGCACTGGCGCGCACCGCGACTGGGTGATTCATAGTTGTCAATAGAGTCCTCTGGTTTTAGTCAGCCAGTTCTAAACTCTGTCGCGCTGAAACGCAGGCGTACTCCCTGCGTCACTGTAATCCAGACAAATTTTCGATGCACGCCGTGGAACGAATCCTGATTGATAGAAAATAGGTTCGCGCGCGCCTCCGAGCACGCGGAATCAAATAAAGTAAATTACAGGAAAATTGAAACGTACACGGGAATCACGTACTAATCGCGTCGCTATAAAAGCTGCGAATGAAGATAGACGAATATAAATGGAGAAAGAGGATCAGCTTTATTTCTATTTTCACCGTGGGGAGACTATGAAGGGAGACTCGCGTCTTTATGGCGAATAAACGGCTCGTAACTTCCATCGCGTAATGATCGGCTGGAACGTTGTTTCGGGTCGAGTAATCGAGGGAACGAGCGACAAAAACGAGGGGAGCGAACTGTCGTACAGCCTGAAATTATACGGTCGTTTTATTGCGAATAAAACGGGATTCCAGATTTCAGTATGTTCGCGTAAATGTTTCTTAGTTTTTAAGGAACAGTAGGCTGCGCGCCACTTCGCACTTGACTTGCAAGAGAACGCGTGGGAAGCGGAGGCGAGAGCTCGAGAAATTATGAAACTTCGGCAATGTACAGGTCGGTGATTTCGCTGGAATGGCGACGGCGAGCGTGAAAAGGCGGCTGGCCGAGCTAACCGACGAATATGGTCCCTTTCACGGCGAGTCAGACTGGTGGCTCGAGATCAGAAAGCAAGGGTGGTCGCCCGCCATTCAGAGATCGTTGTGACCACCGTGGTAAGCCGCCACGGTCGACCACCAGTTTATTTCAATTATTTAAATCCTTTCGGCTAGCTGGGCGCGACGAGGTCGCTCGAATTCGACTGGATTTGTGGAACTGCGGAATCCCGTTCGCCCTATCAGCATTTCACTGAACAGTACAGAAGAGGACCGTAGACGAGGGTGGGAGATAAAGGAATCTATACCCTCGCATTTCACCCGCTAGCGCGTTCGGATATTAACAAATTCGAGATGCACCACGTTTACTATGTCGAACTGAAAGCTACCGCAAGGTACGCGCGTAAAGCAAGTAAATGTAAAATTTTCGTGCGGAAACGGAGGCCAGCGGATTCTTAAATCGCGGAGGAATCTGTTCGAGCCGAGACCGCAGCTATTGCGGGCTGATTACGCGAGGCGCAAAAGAGCGTTCACGGTTTTACTACATAATTACACAACGATATTAGCGGGGGTACGCGTAACGCGGTGTAATTTAATTATTCCGCAGGCGAATGGGAAAGTAGACGACGACGTTATTCTAAGTAGGGCCATTAACAAGGGAACAGGCTGGCCGACTCTGGCCGCACGAGATTGCATTCATAATGCATCCTGCGTAGTCCTGGCCCGTGAATCGCATGCAAGTGGACGCAAAAGGCATGAAACACACGCATGTTGCGACAATGCGTCCTGGCAGCAACCGGTACGGTCACGCGACGCATCGCCGAGCCTCTGAGTTGCGACGTCAGTGGAAACGCTCGGCGTGCAGTCAGACGCGCGGCGATTGATTCAGATATGACGAGCAGCAGCTTCTAATGAGAATAATCTGATGGCTCATGAAGTAAGTAATGTTGGCTTCAGAGAAAATAACAAATGGCAATCAATCAATCAATCAGAAGATCCATCGATTAGGCGCCAATTTGTATTCCACGTTCTTTAATACAAATTCTTGTGAGCACTGTTTATAACTTCACCGCTGGTCTTCATCGACCGACTAATCGCTGTCTTGTGCGTATAAAGTTACAGGTTAAGAAATAGTGTTGCTATTATTGTAAATAATAATATTTAACGAGAAGGAACCAGAACGCAGTAATATGAGTGCACGAGGAAAAATCTTAATTGGCCCAGGATCGAACGTTAGTACGGTGGAATTTAAATTAGCCAGCGTTTGGAAATTCTGGGAGGTGTGCCAATAATTGTCCAAGCTGGTTCCTACCAGTCGCGCAGACCGTTCCCGATAGGAGACCAGTATCCTACATTTGGGGCGCACGTGAGTCACATACCCATTATCCAGGATCCAAGGAATCGTTGGTTCGTAACAGTTGCACAATTTACGGAGAAGAATGGTGTGGAATTGCACCGAGACTCCGCCGCCATCGTCGGGTTCGATGGTGTCGATGAAAATGCCCAGGGCCCGCGGAAATGGGAAGCTCGCGTTGCTTGCCGGTTGCGCGCATACAAACTTCATCAATTACATACATTTACCAGCTTCTGCGTTACTCTAGCGACCTGTTTGCGCAAAGTCCCTCCCTCACCCCGGCGGTGAAATATTGGCGCTCCCCTGCGCGCTCTGTCGATGCATTCGGCGATATAATACTCCATGAGCGTGTTATTTTGCGAAACTGCCATTTTGCGGAACAGGGAAAAGTTAGCCGTGGCTCAGCTAAATATGATATCGTTTGTGTTACCAGTGTCTTACAGAGACGGTTCTAACGAGTTCGATAACGATCCTGAACGTTGCCTCGGTGTGCAACGGCGTGCAGAAAATACATAGAAAATTGAGCTTCCTAAATTTCATCGTTCCACCTTTAGGATTGAAAATTTAACTCCGTCCATGAGATATTTGAGAATATTATACTGTGAAAGCATGATGTTGCTTTAAGCACGAATGTAGCATTTTTTAACCCTCGGTTGTCATACTGGGTCAAATTGACTCTGCGTTTTTTTTTAAGCAAAAAACCTTTTTGTCGAAACTCTTATTGCCTCAAACTTTTTTTTAAGCATGATGACACTTTAAATGTCAACTTTCAACGATGGGCATATATTCTACAATGTTCAAACATTATCTCAGAATTTTTTAGACTTAATTTAACAAATAGTTTTTAACTAACAACTGATTGAAAATTGACAGGGTCAAATTGACCCAGTGTGACAACGACGTTCGAAAATGGAGGTGTGACAACCGAGGGTTAAAGCCCAGTCAGTCTTTAGATATTCTAAATATTTACATCGAATCTGTTACTTCGACAAGTCACCTTCCACATAAGAGACTAATTAGGAAACTTTTAAAAAAGTAGAAGCTTATATCTTTGTCACATCACGAACGTGGACATCCACGCTTTACGTCACTTCGAAAGCATCAACCTTTTCACTATAAACTAAACGTCTCCTCTTAACGGCGCGCGGATCACGTGCACCTTCCTACGACTCAAAGATCCCAGCAACTCGAGAAATCGTCTTAACAGCAGAACTTTCGTAACCTCGGGACGTAAAGGGCGTTCGCGAGCTTGAAAAGTTTCGTTTGCATTTCTAACTCCGTCTCCAGGCAGGCTGCTTCGGACTTGAAACGCATAATCCTTTTTAATGGCCGGCACGACGAAATTCATGCAACGAACGTGGAGCGCTTCCCCGAGGAGGATCTACCTTATTGCGCGAGGAGCGGTTAAACTAGCAAGGAAGTTGCCATTATACCTTGGAAGCACGGTCATCCGTCATCATTTACAAAAAGAAGGAACGATAAGATCGTTAAATTTCCCCGGGCACGGCTGACGAAGGATTTGGAATCTCGCAGGGAAGCTCGCAGCGGGGACAATGTCTACGTTCCGGAAAAGTCTCATCGATTTCCTTTCTTTTATACACGTCCGTCCATCCTCCATTCCATTTTTCGCTTTTCCCTTTCACCATGGGGCAGACGCGAGTAATTCGACTTAACGAGCGTGCACGCGCGCTGTCCAGCCGTGCCATCCAAATAAATAATCCGGTGTCGACTGATGTTCCGGCCGTGGAATTGATAAATAATCAATCGTCGAGCATCGCGTCGGCGGATCGAGGCAAATCGCCGTGTCAAAAACACGGGGCGCCAGAGACGCCTGCACGATGACTCGGGCAACGGCGACAGCTGCCAGCAACACCGTCGATTTTACGCTTCGAACGGACACCGTCCAACGGGTCGGCCGGTTCTGTGTGCGTGCGCTTTTCCACTGCGCCGGAAAGAGGTGCCGGCGAAACGCTCCCTTTTGAAATGGCACTGTGAAAAATCTGTAACAGTCTCAATCCACTCCGCGCCAACTGCGCTCAGCTCCGCCGAAACTGAGCGAACATCCGATACAAAGGATCTCGTAACGGAACACAAACACGCGAGACACTTGCGCGGAACTGTATGCAAAGCAGCGTCTATTAAACACAATGAAGCCGGCATGGAAAGGTGTAGGGTACAAAAATAGCTGCTCCTTCGACTGGAGTGGCTCGTTCCGACCCCAAAACTGTCCCTTTTCGGAGCACACGCGGCGGCCGTTCCATCTCCGCCCGTAAAATTTAAATTCTAAAGACCATTCGGGGCGAAACGACGTCGGGGGTGGGAGGCGGTTGTCTGGCCTCGGCTTGACCCAGCTTCCAGTTACTGTGGGAGCGCAGGGCCACTTGCAAGACGCGCACATCTGACTGCAGGGGAGGTTCTACGCTACTTACCAGCTTGTTCCCGGAATGTGCGTCGATTTCTTTCCCGCTCTAATTTTAGCCGGCGCCCGCTCGACCAAAGGGTCGTCCAAAGGGGTAACTACCCCCTGGCCATGCCACCGTTTCACGGCGAGCAGGTAACGTGGCCGCGGGTGGGCAGTTCTGGTGGTAAATACATGAATGCGGGATGAGTCCGACCGTTCCGCGTTCTCTGCGAACGTCGTTGAATCTTTATGAAAATGGCCTGCACCGTGTTTGCCGATACCGTTGGACGCGAGTTCGGCGGGAAGTGGGTTGAACTCGCTCGATAAAAGTCAATGGTCTCGCTCGCGAAACGGTCGATTCCGAAATTGATATTTTGCGTGTACGTTCGTTGCTCTCTTTCCCCCCTTTTCGTTTCGGACGGGATCTAGAAAAAGGACGAAATTGCGCAGCGGACGGTACCCCTGCGCGGATTAAAAATTTCATTTCGCGTATGGATAATAGAAGGGACGACGAAAGTTACACGCGCATTAACGGAGAGGGCTGTAGGATATAGGACAATGAAATATCCCGTGTGTCTGTTCTTTTTTAACGGGCCAGGGAACAAAGGGTGTCGGTGTATTTTACTGAGATATTGATTCTTTCTGGACGGGCGGAAATAAAGGGCGAAAATGGCAGGGTTTAAAGTCGTTACCCGTTTGGTAGATATAAGAGGGTTAGTTAACGCGGCACGGTCGATGTAATTGTTCAAGACTTGCTGCTATTTTAATCCACGGGCATTTTTCTTTGGTTACGGAAGAGGATCGTGACGAGACTCAGATTCTGTGAATTTTTCTCGGACGTCAAAAGAAAAGATTCGAGGTACTGGCGCAGGATAAGGGAGAAGGTTCATCTTGGCATCATCTTCCGAGGAGAATATTATTTGATTCTTTAAATAGAGAGTAAAGTGGATTTCTCAAAATCTAATGAAACTTCTGAAGACAGCAGGGCTGAGTTTGCTGCGCGAAAGGATGCGGGCACAAAAGGAAAGTACGACTTGAAAAAAGATGAAGCCGCTCTTAGTTTCTTCATTACAGAAGCAAAAACTTTTCCTTCCTGCGCGCCCTTCTTGGAATTCCTGTTGTAATTAGCTCTCCCTTCGATTAAAAGTGATAACATCGTGTCGAGTGCCCAGCCGCCCCCCGGGGTTGGTAGGACCGAAATGGGAAGAAATTCGGGTCAGTAAAGGCAAAACTGCTTTCGTATTTCCACCCTGCTATCTCCATTCTCTCTGCTTCGTGGCTGAGCCAAAGTTCTTCCTGAGGGGATCTCGCGAAACCTTTACGTGAGCCCTGCCGCGATCCCATTGGTAGTTATGTCAAGACGGCCGGAAGTTTCGCGAGAATTTCGATATAGTAGCAACGGGGAAGTGAAGAGAAAAGATATCGAAATTCTACTCTACCAACGATACAGATAGCATCGGTGTGTCGGGGAATTGAATATGTTTGTTACGTTCCTATCTTCGGAACGTAGCCCCATTACTTAGCAGTCTATATTCGACTTTTTAAACTAGAATATGACAGGATACTGTCAGTCAAGAGGGATCCAGAATATACAGCTGTGTCTGGCTTCTCCCCCGTTAGACATGATTATTTATAGCGACAGTAACACAATTTAATTACATGATTTATTAAACTTTATACAGCAATGATTTAAATACATCCTTGGTAATCCGTTTCCGGTCTGTCCAAAAAAGACGGTAAATCAATAAGAATTTCACACAGTTAAAATTACACACAGTTTATAAGTGTCTTACAGTCCTCGCAGTAATACTTATGATTAGAATTATATAATGAATTAAGATTTCTCTAGAATAATACGACGGATGCTGTATGTTTAAATGTAGGTCCGTAGACCAAGTGATTAGGTTATAAATGCTCTCGGTTAGTCACAAATAAAATACGTCAGCAGAGCCGCCAGTGCCATAGAATTATTATAAATCAGGGTGTCATCGTCCGGTTAGAACAGCATTGTACTATCTGTGATCGTGTAAACATACTAGATAGAGGATCAAGTAGAGCAGCTCGGCGTATTGTCAGACAAGTGGATTAGAACTGCATGCAACCCAACGCAGTAGAATAGGTCATTGTGTGATCAGCCCAGTGGAGCAGCACTCGATGCTCTCAGCCGAGTAGAACAAAGTTGTTTACATTAATGTAAGTAGTACACAGTAATGGTACTTCCGCTACAGCCACGGAATATTGCGATCCAGTAAGTAGCGTAGCAATACCTACGCCAGCCATGCAGTCCCGTTTAACAGAGAATTTAGTACGAATGAGACAGTACATCGTGATACCATCAGGCATCAGCTATTCACGATGTTCATTAATCTAAACGTCCCCGTCTTTTCATGCACCCAGCCAAGATGCCATTTTCAAATGAGAATTGAACAAGCGTCGAAAGCAGGAATTCGTTTTTTCTGAGCCGCCCGCGTGTGCTGCAACGTTACGTTTCCATCGTTCTTGTTCTGCTCGCCCTATATTCCCGCGGCAACGGAATTTTCATTTCCGTCCTTCGCGTGCCCTTCCGTGCACGGACGTGCACACGACGGCCCACGCGCTTTCGCGCAATTTTTCACGGCCTCAGGACTTCCCGTGGAAACAACCAAAGTGTCCACCCCCGCGGACGCGATCGATAGGTTCAATCGGCGCGCTCTTTTTTCGGCCCCCCGAAAAAGGCCGTGGCACGCGAGAAATTTCAATAAAACAGTCCAGGATGCGGAGTTCGCGCGCGGACAAAGGAAATTTACGCGATCCCGGCATCGGGCCCGTGTAAACGTAGGAAAAACGCGACAGCTTTACAGAGTCGCGATGGGGCGCGCAAAAGGGAGCCAACTTCGATATATACACCGGGCGCAATTTCGCGCGCCCCGAAATGGCGTGGCCGCTTATACGAGTTTGTTTAGGATGCACGGAATCCTCACTGCGTCGCGAATGGACTGTTGCAGGTCCGTCGCGACTCGTCAGCCGCGCCGATTTTTTTTCGCGGTGCCTGGTGTCAACCTTAGGATCCGTCGTAACGAGAGAGTCAGGCAAAGATAAACTAGATTTAATGTAGCCATTGCGTCAAGTTTAATGGAGAATCGAATAAAGAGTGTAAAGTATATTTAAAGGAGATCGACTGTCGTAGGTTGTACAATTTATTTCTAGAATATGTTAAGACTACGCAGGGAGAGTTCAAGAATTACAATCGCTTCATTATCTCGAGGCACAAAAATATCGATCGACGAGTGAGATTTTGCCAATTCCCATATCGTTCTCGCTTGCCACGTTCGTGGTACAATACCTCGAGGTACGTGTGCGCAAGATAAAATGACGGGGCTCGGTTGGAATCGATATCTTCATTGTCGCTGACGGGTCATCGGTTCGGTGACCCTTTCTTTTTCCGTTTTATCCCATTCGACCAGTTCTCCCTGCACCGGTATCCGCTTTTCGTTCTCTTCTGCCCTCCCATTCACCCCCTTTCCCTGGTCGGGTTTCCCGTATTCCCGTGCCTTCTCTGTTCCCATGCCACTGTCTCTGTCCCCCTCGGCGCTACGGCGACGGATGCGAGCAGGACACTAAGTATGCATAGCCCGGTTTCTGGGCTCGAGTACGCGCTCGGACTTCACCTTCCGGTTCGTAACTAGTTGGCGCGGAGCCATGCATAGAGGCGCACGCTAATAAGTGTACCACCGTTCGCCCGGGCGCTAATATTCAGCGCGGCTGACAAATGCTTTAATACCTGCCATCGGCAATACTTGCAAACCTTCACCTCGTTACACCGACCCCTCGGCATGTTCGACTTCTTTCACCCCCTGTTAGTTCCGGCCGCGCGGCTCCCCCGTCGCCGACCCCTCGCTGCACACCACTCGGAAGCTTATCGACAGGCCAGCCCGACGGAACTCGCTTTTCCGACCGGTCGAACGCAAAGGCAACGATAAGTTCCGCGGAGGACGAAACTTTCTAATTGGGACTTTGCTCGGGGATGCTGGGATGCTGGCTACTCTTACGCAGTGGGTATACTTGGTGGGCGGTGGCGCAGGCGAGGTACAGGGTAGACCAAACATCCAATGTACATTTCTTTTTGTCGCACGGCTCCGGGGGCTTTGGAGCTCTATCGTGCCACTTTCGTGTCGCATGCAACGTATTCCATTCGGGAGGGAATAGGATGGTCGAGTCGCGCGTGATGTTAAATGTAATTTATAATCTATGAACCGTGAATTATGAAGTATCAGGTATGCCGTAGGAAGCGGGAAGTATGAAGTATGAAGTATGGAGGAAGCCGTATGATGTGGGAAGTAGGACGTAGGAAATATATACTGTGAAATGCGAAACGTGAATTATAAGTTATGAATGATTAACAGTGGGTTATGAGGCGTGTAAAGTGATGGATGAAATGTGAGCTGTGACATATTCACTGCGAAGTGTCACGTGTAAATTGCGAACTGTCTGAAAACTGATATCTGAGTGCAAGGATATGTAGAAGAGGCTTGTGTATAGCCAGGCAAGTAAAAGAAGACTGAAAATGTTGCACTTACTGAGAATCCGTTATATCAGCAAATATTTCTCGAAGGAGAAATGATATTTATTTATTTCCTTTATCACGTGACTCGAAATAACGTCTGCTCCCTTTTACGTACGTACCGTGTCGTGAAATATTCGGAATGGATCGAATTCCCGTCCGTTACTGGTAGACCTCTCAGGCATCAATGTTATACATCCGACACGACGATGAGACCCATATCCACGGATTCCCCGTTACAAATTGCTACTTCGAATCCTGTGAAAAATGTTGCACGCTATTCTTCAGGATTAGCCTGCCCGCCAGCGGACGGAAGGAGCAGGTAAAGCATAGAAGGTCGGACAGAGATTTTAGGGAACGTCCGCCGAACAGATGGCGAAAAACGGCATAGATAAATATCGGGACAGATACGGTGTGGTTTTGCAAGAGAAGCTTACTCCAATATTCCTTGCATTATCGTATTTGGACGGTTGAAGTAAAGATTGCTCCGATTACTGATTCAATAAAAATGAAATTGTAAAAACGTAAATAATCTTTTAAATGATTACTACCCAGAATTCGCCCAACTCCTTAAGGAACTATTTTTAATTGACATTTATACACTTGTGTTTGCTGAAATAAATATTGTGTAACTCTATTTATAACTATCTCCTTAGACACAAAATACGTTCGACGGGTATGCTTTAAAATAGCAACGTCCGACGGAAATCGATACGTGAATATAGCGTGAAAATTTCGGTGCAAATAAATAAAGTAATAGAAATAACGAAATACTAAGCGAGGAGGAATATGGAAACGCGTGGAAAAGTCAGCGTAGAGGAGGAAAGAGGATGGAAGATTTACAGAAAGGTACGTTCGGAAGGAAATAGAGAAGTCTTTATGGCGACGCATAACTCATGCCCCTTATTGAAACTTCCGCTCGAGAATGGATTAAGACGGCTCGTACGAAATTTGTCGAAATTTCCGGGCCGCGTAATTTATTCTCAACCTGGCTCCAGCCACCTCTGGAGGACCTGCGTCTCTCTTATCACTACCTCCTACTAACTATCCCAGAATTATTGGCGCAGTTTTATCGAGCCTTTTACCTATTATAAATCGTTACATATACAAACTTCCTCCTACTGGGCATCACTAAAACATATTTCTTCGTTTCAATGCCTTCCTTCATTTCGCAAACCGAGCAATTGAAGCAGCTACTTTTAGAAGTCATAATATATTTGCGAAGGCTAGTCTAATTTTATAGTTTGAGCTGTAATCTCCCCAAAATTTGATCAAGATGATTAGAATTCCGTTCTCTTCAGTGAACCCCGAATTGGTACTTCCCTTGCTTTCCCCCGTAACTTGGCAACCCACTTTTTCGCCGAACTTCAGCTTTGAAACTTAACCCCTGTTTTGCAAGTGCTTCGCGAAGCTCGTTAATGCCGAGGGAAACTTGAAATAAAGCGGGACCCGTTCGAAGGTTAAATTAACTAATGCTCGCCATCTTCACGAGAACCCATCTTGTAACTATCACCGCATTACACCTCGCTGTCGATGTCCTCTAAATCTTACTAAAATCACTAACGAAATATCTGAAATAGAACAATGTAGACCCCGGCAAGTAGTATAAACCAATGTATACTCAGCCAAGTGGAGTAAGCCCGGTTATATCCAGACGACAAGAGTGAATTACACCGCATAGAAGGCTGAGGCACGTTATGAGGCTGGTACACACACGGTGGAATGTTATGAAACACTGTGCAAAGTGATCAAAGATCAGGGCCGCTATCTTGCCAGAAACGAATACGTTTAATGAGATTTAAAGCGTGCCTGGAGCGACGAACTAAATGAAATCGCGATGAAAAGGTCCCGGGCTCAGCAGCGTTGCCCTAATATCCTCCGGTGCTACGTTCACCCTCTTATCTGCCCTTCTAATTACGAGCAGACGCGGGAACGGCGTCGGTTTCGCGAAATATCCTCCTGCCCGAGATTATAAAGCCCGCCTAGGCTGCTGCGTAATCCATACGCGACAATGAAACTCGCAGTCTATAGCCCCGCGGCGGTATCACCAACATGCAATCATAGCGGATGTTGTTATTTACTTTACATCCAGTTTGTGCGCAATCTCTATCGCGGAAACACGCGCGGATTTACAGGAAGGTGTGCATATTCCGCGACTAGCGGTGGGCGGACGTAGTTGGCAAATGGAATCTGCGAAGCAGTAGGCGACGCTATCAAACGGATATCGGCGACTCATTGATTCGAAGGCGCGTGTACATTCGCGCTGGATCGACTGTGCTACTCCTGCGCTCGATGGGAAAGTACGAAGCTCGCAGGATTTAAAAGCTTTGGCTCGGAGATTTTTCCCTGGCCAAGGGAAAAGCGATATTCCGAACGAAACTCGAAACTGTTTCGACAGTAACGATTAGCAGCGATACGCGGGCAAAGGTTGAGGGATGTTTGAATAAGTTCCTGGGTACACCGAAGTGTTTGAAGAACGTGCAGTGCGTTTGCGAAATGATCGTTTGTACCGATGATCGCTCGGGACGGGATTCGTGCAATAAGTATTTCAATATATTTCAATAGGAAATTCTTTTGAAGATATTCGTCCATATTCTCCCGTGTGTGCATGTCCCACGCGTAGTGCTATCCGTCTACATACTATCTAATATCGTGCAGGATTTGCAATCGTATCGTGTCACGTTTTTCGAGCCTGCATATCTGCCCTCTCACCCCGTTACACGCGCGATATTATGATATTCGAATTGGACGTACACGCTTATAATGGCATCCGAGATTCTTTCACTTTGATGCTTTCTGAGTACCTTGAATATCCCTGCATCGTTTATCGATTTCATTTACATACGCGTCTAGCTCCGTTTAAGAGCCAGGAGAATTAGGAAAATGAGAAGACCGCGAGATAATTCCACTGGCTACCTTCACAGAATGTCGAAAGTCGTGTGAAGGACGTTTTAGTATAAAAGTGTTCGTTATCCGTTTTTCATATACGCCAGTCAGAAGTATCAGCTGCGCGTTGGCCACTCGGTATTGAATCTCTGTTTTAAATTTCAAATACCTCGGGATCGATATGACGCTTTAGAAAAGTTGCTCGATTTACATTCGGCTTTACAATAAACAACGCTATTTCTTTGTAATGAAACTTGAGCCAAACTGTATAACAACGTTATTTCCTTTACATTGGTATAATGGGCTTCGAATATACAATGAAATAATAAAAGTATTCACTGAATTATTCGTCTGAATATAGAATCTTACCGTTTACATGCAATAACAATGAAATTAAATTGGTACAATGACTTGTACATTCTCAGACTACTGTATGCATTCAAGATAGACGAGCTTAGAAAGACAATTTACTATCAAACAACTACAGCTGCGTCGCATTCAAATCGTACAAATTGATTAGGATTTCACGTAATCGTTTAACTACTGCAGCTAATCGCGTACAACTTCAAGTGGAGTAAGGTCGCGCATAGTCAGCCGAGTACTCCGTAACCATCTATGCCCAGACCATTCAACTGAATCATATAATACGATGTAGCGGACCGTCGATCCGAAGGAGAAAGATTTACTTCCTCAGGGTTAGGCGGTTCCTCACTCAAGTGCGTACCGAGGGTGACCAGGCCGAGGCGTAGGCAATAAATGTGACGATTGCCAGACTCTCGGTTCGGTCGCGACAGCCTTGAGAACCTTCTAGAAGGTATCGTGGGAAAAGGACTTTCCCTTAAAACGGTTTGGGTATTTTTCACCCACTCTCTGCTTTCCGGACGACCGTTGGGCGTTCATGGAAATCGGCAGAAGGCAACTAGCCGTCGAGCGAGACGCTTAGCTCATACGGTCTACAGCACAAATTGTGTAACTTTGTTGTTCCGTCATCTCATTGTAAATAAACATAATCATCATTATTGTTAATTGTGAGCAGTAGTATTCACCGTCACGGTCCACTCCTACAACGACATTTAAGCGAAGACTAAAACAATCTAACTGAATCCACCTCACCTATAAAGCACTTAATCAAACTCACTAAAAGAAGAAACAGGGCTGTAGAAAGTCCTAGTCCTATTCCACAGAGGTTTCCCCGTCCCTGGTTACTTTCGTCGTCCTCTGTACCCTTGCCGGCGCTTGCCAGCCTCACGTGCACTCAGAATAAAGGCAGCGGAGCAAGGGAAACGAGTGATAAAGGGTGGAGAAATGCGGCGCCTTTCGGGCGGATATGAAATTGCGTGACGCTGCCGCGTGAACGACGCGTTCGCCGTGTCTCCGCCACGTGACACTCATAATACACCCCCCAGCGGGCGGAAGAGCCTCGAGAACCAAGAACCGAGGGCCATCGAATTCCCCCGCGCACGTTTCAGCTCGGTTACATTTTTCTACGTCTTCTGGTGCGCCGGTAAGAGCACGCGTTTCCGCGTCCCGCCGCGGCGTACGCCTCTGTTTATGCCGCCTCCACATTTCCCCGCACCCCAGCCCCCCCGCCTCCTATCTGTTCCGCGTGTAAACTCGTGTAACAGCGAGCAGCCGCGAGACACTCGGTATTCCGAGCACGAACGGCAACCCCGATCGTGGAGCAACGGAATTTTATCCGAGCGTTTTGGAACTTTCGCGGCGCGCACGAACGTCAAGGCGCGTCCCCAGGCACGGAACTAAGTGAATCGAGTCTGAGCTCGGGGACACGCTCGGCTACGTATTTTTACAGCGGCGCTGGCAACACCGGTGGTTACAAGCAGGAAGCACGCCGGCGGGTAATGGATAGAACTCTGCGGTTTACGTTACTAACGCGCATTGTGTGGGCAACAATACCGAAGTGCATCTAGTGATTACGCGAATCCATTGAATGGCGAAGCAATCAGTATGCAACCAGATCCGGAGAATGAAATCTCGCATCTGGCGAGATACCGAAGAACATGTTACGCGGGCGACGTGTTATACAATCGACCATCTTGCGTATCTCCCGGCGCTATCGCAGCTAAGCGACGAATGCAAGGGAGGAAGCCCGAGGCTGCTTCGGGTAGAAAGTGTGCGCTAGAACGAGCGAGGACGATATTTCACCGTGATGCGGGAGCAACTTATAACACGCGTAACCGTGCGTCCTATACGTTGTTGCGCCAGTTCAATGTCATTATAAATCATGCTGCGGCCTGGCTGGGTAAGAATGCCGCCCGTTGGAATTAAATTTCGTAGGCAGCAACGCGTTACCATTGTGTCGGGGCGACTGGCTGGGACGTGGCTGGAAAGCTACGAGTGAGAAAGCGCCACTCCCTCTCCAACGCGGGAAACAATGTTCCCTTGGCGTGTACGCGCGCGTCGCGCCCCTTCTAAGCGTCTCTGCGACGCACGGCGCGCCTCGAAGCTGCGGCCCCATCAGTTATCGTCAAAACACCTTGAAAATACCACTGGGTTTACGGCTGGTAATAATTGAGGAGCTCCGCGCGACTCGCTGGCTGGCTGGCGCGCGGAAGACGCCTCGAAATTGAGAGGGGTGAACGGCGAGCCGGCCTTAAATTAGGGGCACAGCGATATTAGTTTCCGCGTGTGAGAGGCCCTCTGACATCGAGCTCGTTAAATTCACCCCAGACAGAGCCGCGATGGCATTCGGCACGATACCGCTGCACCAATTCCACACACCTCCGCGGAAAATGGCTTTAATTAATAATTAAGGCATTGACGAGTAGTCGAGGTGCGAAATAAAACGGGCGTCTGGTCGAACCACTTTGTCAGAGGAACGTGAAGTATGTGGAAACTTGGGGTACAATTATATGTAAGTAGAATATGCCTATTCATGGTTTGGCGTCAACTAGAGCATGCACAGTGGAACGACGTAAGGACAATAACTGGACATGGCAATTACTTCCGAACGGTTTGGACTTTCGTTGTAAAAATTTGCACACCTTCAATTCATGTTAAGGGCGTGTAATTCACCCCTGAAATTCCGGTTATTTTTCGATTTTGTGTTATAACTCGTGAACTGTAAAATATTTGTTTTACGTAACTTTTGCCTTGAAACTTTTTTTATCTCTTACAGTTCGCGAGGTATAACACAAAATCGGAAGATAGCTGAATTTTCGGTGGTTAATTTCACCCCCTTCGAGTGAATTTGGGCAGCAAACAAAAATTGCGTTGCAATCAGGAGGACATCCCCTATATATTTACAAAGTTTTAGAATTTTTTGAATTTTCGGGTTTGGGATCTTACCTTGTACCAAAATTATTAGGTATAAACTGAAATGTTTACATTATATTTATTTTATTAATCGCAGCTAGTAGCAGGTAATTTTTCCAATTTTTAAAACCTTACCATTAAAGGATTAAATTCAGGTATTTTAGACCTTGGGTGACTTTGAGCAAAACTTTAAATCGCTAGTTGAATTATTATAGTATTGAGTGCAACGCGTTTTTATTTTAAACAGTTGTATAGTAATGAAATCCAAGTTAATTCAGAATGTTTTTTGTACAGAATCATTAATAATAAGATACTCAGTAATATGTAAAATATTGACAACTTATGAAGTAATAGGATTTAGGCAATAATTGTTTAAAGTGGTACAACTGAAGGACAAAAGGACTGAAATTTTCATACAGGTCAAATTCATATACATTTGGACCAAACCTAATGTGAATATAAAGTTTATTTCTTTGTGTTTTCTAATGCTACGAACACTTAATAATGATTTAATGAAGCTATAGAACAGAATTTCAAATTTTTCGACACTTCAAATTTTGGCCAATGTCCAAATAAATAAGGCATTCTCGTCCCACTGTGCGACGCGGTGGTATAGCTAACCCGTAAAACCCCGAAGGAGTCAAAGTATACATGTTCTAGGTGTCGGAACGAGCCACTTGATGGATATATCCGGGAGATAAAAACTTGGGGCTCTTTCAATATGTTGAATTCATTCGGTTACTATTAAGGAGTTACATATCCTGAACAGGTCCGAAAATAGAGTCACCTTTATGATTTTTTTTTCATATAAAGAAACGCACATATTTAAAAATCAAGATATACACCTTGTTGTGTATAAATTCAGCTGTATTCTCTTTAAAAAGAAATTTCAAATCTTAAGAAATCTTGCCACAACAGCTCCTTCTCCCAAGGCCTCTTCATAGTTACAGCATTTGTGGTACCAAAAATATCTCAGAGACCACTGTACCGATTTGAATAAAATTTTGCACGAATATTCTTAAGATTATCATCTAACACTCGTCGGCGACGATTTTGAAAAAGTTATTTACTCATTACATAACATTACACCATAAACGCATTATATATCTGTATAAAATTTCATTCCACCAATCGTTATTCAAACGCAGAAACGATCTCCAATTAATACAGAACGTGATTAAAATTTGTAATCTTCCCGATGCTAAGTACGATATCATTGATCAGAAATTGTTAAACGTACACCACGCGGAACCCTACACTGCACTGTCATATACGGCTCTTGATGCCTACGCCTCAATCGGTACCGCCGCTTGAGAAGAGAATTTACGAGTCCGCTATACCGCTGTGTCCTGCTATACACGATGGAACGGGTGGATACGTGTCTTCTATGATCAGGCAGGTCGTGTAACGTTCTACGTGATCGTCATACGAGTAGTGCGGCGCTGTACACGGTCAGACAAATGGAACGAAGGTCGCGCGCGGCGAGGCAAGTGGAGTAGCTCCGCGTATGCGGCGACACGGCTGGAAACGCGACAGCGGCGGCGGTGTTGGTTTATCGCGAGCCGGCAGACAAGTAATAAAGACACATTTACGGGGCAGGCTGCTTGGAAAACGATAAATACTAATGCAGCTACGCTAGACGGCTGATCATACGTGGGTTCAGTCTACTCGCAGCGCGGGCCACCGCGTTCTTCGCCGCCTGACCAGGGATGGTACATTGGTTACTGTCATTCATCCGCCGCGGGTAGAAGCTGAGTCTGAGGGGCAGAATTTGCACTCGCCGTGGAAACAAATGGCACCCGGGAGGGTTCAGCCTGCCAGCCCGCGCTCGTTACGCTGCTTTCCAATTTCTGCGAGGGCTGCCGGAAAATGTGTAGCTTAATTTCGCGAGACAAGCTGACAGCGGATGGTGGATCTTGTCGATGAACGCAGGGCACCAAAATTGATTGCCAGAAACTGTGATCGAGGGTAGTGTCTGCACACGAAGGGCAGCGAAAGCGGACGGTATTTCGAAAAATAGAAATCGCCTCGATAAAATGGCCCACTACGTAATTGCCGTTGTTCGAGTCGGTAGCGATCGCCGGTTAAACGCACGTACACACCTCCCGACAATTAGTATTGATTATTATTTAATGACACCCGCGTCGACGCATCAATTTCTCACGAATGATATACGAGGCGGCTCGTTAATCGCGCGACCATCCAAGTATAATACTGTCGAATTGCGCGTGAATAGCATGGTTCGCTAGTGACACTATCAATGCGGAAATAGGCAGCGGCGCGGACCCCACGGTCGTTTTCTCTTTAAACTAACGGGCTATAGGTCACGTTCGCGTCGTAACTGTATTTAGAACGTGTTTCCAAGTTATCTTATTCAGGCGCCCTTACTGCGACGTTCTCTCGGTGTTATACTACAGAATGAATCGTAAAAGAGGGTATTAACCCTACACTGCACATTTTCTTTTTGTGAAAAAGAAAAATTCTAATGTAGATTTTACCTGCGAATTCGGGAAAAATTATGAAAAAATTCTGAGTTAGTGTGTATGTTTTTATTTAATTAAATGTACATGTATCGTATCTGCTACATCGTGCAGTGGGAGTACATTTATTGTAAGTGCTTAATTGATTATGAAATTTTACAAAACAAAAAAACAATTAATACAGAAGAACTGTCCCTGGTTCTCTTTTATTTTGAACGTAAAGGCGTTGTAGGGTAAATCCGGGAGACGCGGTCGACCTAATACAAAATGGCTATTAAAACTGATACAGATATTACTTATTTTATTAGAATAAACCTAACATGTTTAGAATTTTATGCTGATTCAGAAAAACTGGTCGATATTTGCTTTAAGACAATATTTACTGTAAATCGGGTTGAAAACTGAAGTCATGACATCTGACCACCTCTCCCGAGGTGCCGGGAGAAATGGTTTTCGTCGTTGGCAGAGACCACTTGCATAATTATTCATGGAAAATTAACAAAGAAGAAAGAAAAATTATTTATGAGTGAAAACAACTATAGTTTCATTGATATTTAATTTGTTTACGCTGAACAAGTAAAGAACACATCAAAGATAAAGCGAACTACCTACCGGCGATTAGCAAGGCAAATGAATTCAAAAGTGAATAAATAAAATAAATAAACAATAATAATAAAATAATGATAAACAATAAAAATATAAATAAAAATAATAAAAAAATCATAACTCGACCATCTCTCCTTTCTGCAGCGAGAGATGGTCTTCTCGTTAGTTTTGAGAGGAGGAGTTAATATCGCTAAATACTTTGGCTGCATTGTCCCTCAATATCTCTACTATCTTATTATTCCCAAACATTAAATAAAAATAAACTTAGATGTATATTTTAAATAGGATTCTGTACACCGTTGTTTGACACAAGAGGTTAAATCATCGGTGATAGTGCAAAACCGCGTATGAGCAGTTTGTAAATACCGCGGATCTGCAAAAGTATTAAAATTGAGATTTCACGCCCATGATTGCCAAGCGCTGTTTCGCTTTTTTTTTAAAAGTCACACCATTGATGTCAGTATTTATTACAAGGAGTGCTAAAATTGTCCCAAAAAAGTGCAGTCAAAAAACTCCCTTAAAGTGTCTAATATATTAAGTTTTTTCTTCCTCCTGTAAAATTGGTGAAATGCAGATCCGCGGTATTTGTAAACTGCTCATACGCGGTTTTGCACTATCACCGACGAAATGTAACCACAGTTTACCTTTTATAGCCTGTGAATCTAGAAAAACACAAAAGGAACCGAAGTGACGCTATTCATTCAATTGTTTGGCTTCTAGAGAAGTAATTGGTCTGCAATTTAACGCGTTTCTACGTAGGGTAGACCAGGGCGAATCGGATCACAGGGCGAATCGGATCAAAATAAGAATTTAGTCCGTATTTCTTACATCGCAATAGAAATGATCATTCCGATCGTTCGTAGTACTTCGTCCCTCTCCCCCGAACCTACTGCAATAGCTCGTCAATTGTTTTAAGTCATTATTTAGAGCTGGCATACGTTTTCAGTGAGATGGTTGCGTGCGGACGTTACAATTTTGGTCCGAATCTAACCTACGTAATCTGCAATTTCGTATTTAAAATAAAAAGTAAGCTTGAAAATTCAAATGTGCTTATTGTTATTAGTTTGCACGGTGTCTAAATTTAGTATTTGATGTATTTTAGACTATTATATCATAATATGTGTATGTAATCTACAAACTTTGAAATACCTATATATGGGGCTAATCGGATCACGTTATTTGGGGCGAACCGGATCACTCTTTTTTTCATTTGAATATTTTTATGATTTAAAATATGATAATTGTTTATATACAGATGGTTCGTAGGTATATAAAAAAGAGCAATCAGGGATCATGATGTCCAAAAAAAAAAATAAAGGAAGCTGTGATAAAAATTAAATCTAAAAAAATGACGAAAAAAATAAATAAATTAATGGTTTTAAGAAGATGGTATTGTATTTACTCCGGTGAAAAATTAATTCACCCATTTTCAGAAGATTGTCTGAGAAGAGTGGTGCCACGAGAATTGTGTTGATAGAGACGGCAAAAACGACAATATCCTTCCGATCTGTGTGCTCAGTAGTGTCACTTGACTTCGCTGTCATTAAATTAGATTTGTTTAAGTTGTTTTTAAAGATTTTGTTATGAAAATTTCAGTTTTTTCAGAAATTCCTGGGTGGTCCGATTCGCCCCAAGTTTCGGGGCGAATCGGATATTTCTCACTTTTTCGTTCTTTGTTTATAAATGAAAGATTTTTATATATAGTTTTAATTTTTATATATTCATGTTAAAGCCAAAGGTGTACTGGGCGCAACTATATAATAAAAAATTAGTTTTTTAATGTTTAACTATTATTTTTTTACCGTCAAACTCAAAGTGATCCGATTCGCCCTGGTCTACCCTATAGAGTCTGAAATATAGCGACTCGACCAACTCTCCGGCCCGACCACGTCTCCCGGATTTACCCTATATCAGATCGTCTGCAATGCGCAATGTAGTGACAAATTCTCAATCTACGATGATCCGACTAGCGCACAGAATATGTGTATCCCGTTATTTACATGTCGTTAAACCACTTCCCTCCAATATCCTCGAGCATCTATCTCTCGGCTGCCACGCGCATCGGCGTGTCTCCAATTCCCTCTGCGAGAGATATCTTTGCAGGAAGCGTGTCCTCCAGTGCGTCAACTACTCGTGCCCTTAAAGATGTTCACGTTGGAACGTCAGCGACCCGATATCCCAGAGAAATACGCGAGGCGCGCGTCAGGTATCATAACGACGTCCCCGGAACGCATTATTCGTTCACCCATCATCGAATCCGCCTAAATCACGGCCAGGAATCCCCGACGGGACTCGGATCGAATTTATGTCCTCCAATGGATATATTCGCGCGCCTTTCTCGAGAGACAAGAGCACGACAACGCGACCAGTCACCTCTCTCGACGTGCCTCGCAGAGAAAGAAGGCAAACAGGGACGCCATTTCGCGGAATGAAGATGTATGCGAGAGATCGAGCCATCTAGCATCCTTTCCGAAGGACGTATGGAATATTGTTACCTCGGTGACATCGGTTTAGACGTCGGAGTGGCTCGACATGCATGGAGCAAGATGGACTTTGATTCTGTGGGGAGCACCACGGCGAAATTCATCCATTTCGAAGGAGATTCTGGCTCGAAGGTGCACTGTTGCAAAGACACCTCGTAATGACCAATCGAATTACCAGCGAGCGTGGAATCACAAACACGTGTTGCGTGACTGGGAGTCGTTTCTCTGTTTCGCAACTCTCCACTAAATAATTTAATTACCCGGGACTCGCGACAAGGAATATCCAATCAGTGTTTTAATTGAAATCCTAAATTGTTGAATCGAGTCGGGGAACGTGGTTAATGGGAACGGTGAATGTTGTATCTGTTGGAGACTTTTCTGGTGGTCAGGTATTCTATGACGGTATAATTATGAGGACTGCATCGGCATTTGGCTGTAGAGGTATTTTCAAGCTATCTGCTAGGAAAACTCTTTCATTATGCAGGGCGATTATTAGTGAAAGAGAAAGGGGAGAGTATGGCGTAGGATGGACGAAGTTATAGTGTGTGGGATTCAATGGTCATTGTTTAGGGAGGAGATCGAGCGACTGTTTAAAGCACAGATTGCTCGCGACTGGAGCTTAATGAGGACTCAGGATGCGCGTGGAGACTTCGGGGATTAAGACATTAATCGATGTTCTCCGAAGTAGGACGTGTAGCTGAACACGGAGGTAATTGTTACCTTCTTCGCGGCGTCCATGAAGTTTCTAATCAACAGAGTTCGTCGAAGTGGTTGTTTCATATCATTTTCGATCTGTACTTCGTTGTAGTTGCTGAGAGCACAAACCTTTCATCGTCATCGTCGCGTCATAAAGTCTTTCCTACCGCAAAGCGATACAGAGTTGAAATCTGTGTTGTATTATCGTCAACGTTACTCTCAAACGTATTCAGAGTTCAGCTATGAGCTTCCATTCGCGAAAGACCTGTCTGTTCCACCACAATTTCCACAGCTCTGCTCCCTCGGGTGGCACGGAAGGACGGGAGCAGTTTCTTTGTTCCATTTTGACAAGGTGGCGCTCGAAATGGCTGGATAAGGAGCGCCGTGAGATATCGAGGATTTATCGGCGCAGAAAGTTAGATAAAACTTGCCCCAGCGGCGATCGAGACCCCCGCTTGAGGATGTAATGAAGTGTACCGAGGAGATAGCCCACGATTAACTTAATTACACCCCATTGGCAATGGCGTGGTCCTCGAGCGCCCGGCGACGTCTGACGTCGTGAAAATTCCTGATCGCCGGCCAACTTATTAATATCGTTCGAGCTGCCTTCGGCTAACGATACCGCCAGCAATCCACGGCTCGATCTCCTCGCGAGCTCCATTGAAATCCAATTTTCAACCGACGATTAACTTAACGTCCAATTCGATTTGCTTCGTCTGCCCCGTGCGTCTGCATTACCCCTAATGCAAATCGGCCCGAAGTCAATTAGATCACGCCACGAAATCAGCGTTTCATCCAAGTATTCAGTTGTAAAGAGAGTTCCTGCAAGTCGAGGCGAACCATTATCTTCTTTACAGCATCCGAGTTCCTGATAGTATTCAGTTTATAATCGATGGAACTTGTAGAGTGTGACGTTTTCGAGAGAGAAGAAAATGGGGAATTCTACTAGGGTGATGAGTATTACATAGCGAAGGGTGAGTGTTGCGGTGAACTCTAAGAAATTTCAAGCTAGAGAGTGGGGAGAATTTTTTGAAATGCGTTTATGAGCATAGTACGACTTTATTTTTAAACTTGTTCTTCTGCTTGCCGTTGCTGGCGAAAGATAAGAAGATCCATCCATTACAAGCCCCCTCGATGTAACGAAATGGCGAAAAATATGGAGAGGATGTTGCTATACATGGGCCGTGCGTGGCAAGCAACCCTTCAAGGAAGAAACAAGAACGGTAGCCGGGCATTTCCGGTGGTCTGACGTGAGCCGGAAACGAAGGGATCGGGGTTGGTATCCGGGTCGGAACGGGCCTCCCTTAAGCCGATAAAATTAATTTAATTTCTCGCTGCTTTCGTTCGAGCACACACCCGCGCGCTCAAGAGAATATAGTGGAGAATAATCTTTGCTAATCGAAAGAACCTGGAGGAATTCCTCGGCGTAACGAACTTCGCCAACTTCCCACTGGATTTTCCATTCCCCCCAATTCGAGAACTCAAATTTCCACCGCGAAATAATGGATCCCTTGATACGATATTTATCCGCGCTACTTCTCGGATGATACTCCAGTACGAGAGAACGAGCCATTATCGGGCAGCGAAGAGGAAATATTTTCGAAGCGCGTCGCGCACGAAAATGTCATGTCCCCGGGAATTCGGAGACGTCAACGAAATCAATGGATGGAGAGAATTACAGCCGACAGCTTCCCGATCCTCCCTTTCTTTCCTCTTTGTCCCGTGTATGCGCGCGTTTCGAAAGCTCTCCATCATTCCGCGCTATTGTTCCTCCTCGGAATTACAGAGGAAAAACAGTAGCAGAAAGTAAAACAGCGCAGGCGATCGCAATGCACGGCTGACGATCCGAATAACGTTTCGACGTGAATCGAAGCCAGCTATTCGTCAGGAGGCCGTGGAAATCCATGGAACGCAGTTTCGAGGAGAGAGATAAAGCTCTCCGTTGCTCCGGAGTCGCTGGAACAACGGGGACAGGCTTAAGCCTCCGCCTTATCATTCATTTACCTTCCCCGCGTTCTTATCTGTCCCAGTGCTCAGCCTCTTGGTTCCGCGGAAGGACTCGAACGCCACCGATGATTGCGGAACACGGGGTTGCGAAAGGAGCGTGCACAGGCATCGAGTGTGCGTTACGGTTGGGCGAAGAGAGTGGTGAAGTGGCGCGTGTGGAATATAAAATTTCCGGGGAGGAATAGCAACGAGGAATAAGAGTGTTCACAGCGAAGTAGCTGCGACGTACACGGAAGAGATACTTTGACCAAGGAGGACAGGAGTCTGCGGGAAAAGAAAGAAAGGGGAACGTCAGAAGTATAACTCGAATGGGAAACCCCCCAGGGACAACGGAGCTATTTTACACGATACCTACCTAGACGCCTGTCTCGCATTGTTTGCTGATATAATAATTTACGTGCGCACGGGAAAGCTGTTAGAGAGATAGCAGCCAGGCAAATAAGGATTCTACGCGCATCGAGAATGTACGCTCGCAATTAAATGACAGAGTACCCGTCTATGATAGCTCCTGCTCCGTTTTTTACATGTTGAGGTAAGGAAGGAGGAAATTTGAGTGATCAAAAATTTTATGGGCGTTTCGAGAACATGTAGGTACACTTTTATGAGAAATGTTGAACTGCAGTAATAGAAGCTTAGTGCGAAAATGGCTTCAATTTGAATAATAATAATAAATTTTAATAATAATAATAGAGTTTCAATTTTGTGGATTTCGTGTGATCTCCTTAACGGGCTTTAAAGGGCCACTTGATTTTGCTGCGACTCTAGTAGAATACGCTTCAAATAACATTCTTCGCCGTAAGAATAATGTTCCTCGACAACTTGCAGTAGTTACGTGGAATCACTTCGTAACGACGAAGTGAAAACGTAAAAACTCGCGCCCCGACTTCAACAATGCCGGCAGACCTGCTAAATCTGTTCCAGCGTTCCTCCCGCCCGAGCAGTTTCGTTTAATAACACGGAAGTTCGCCGGCGTCTTGCCAGTTGCTCGCAGCGTGGGGCAAGCAATGAAGTAGAACTGCGTCTGATAAGATAAGAGCGGAAAGGCACGAAAGTAGCAGCGAAAAGGGTAGAGAGCAAGGGAAACGGCGAGCGTGATAATACGCGCGTGCTCGAGCTCGTTCGACTTCCGAATGAGAATTACGAGGGCGCGACTTTCTTTCCCTCTGCTCCGACCTTTTTCTAGTTATGTTCTTCGATCCTTCGTCGCGGGGCAAGGGAAGAATCCAACGAATGCTAATCAGCACCGAGAAGACGAAAGTTGCGTCGTGAACGCTCGCTGCAACGGGTATTTCAATGGAGGAATGCATTCCGAGGGAAACGATCGAGCATTCCTCCAAATATAACTCGAAACTTTTATTGTGGAGATCTGTTTATAAAGCAAATTAACGTAAGGAAGTTGATAAAGATTCAGTGAAATTAGATGGATGTTATTATAAGGGAGCGTGGGGTAAAGACGAACGCGGGGTAATCGCGAATGCGATGTTACGGCGTTTTAATAAATAAAAACGATGTTCCCTCTCCACTAGCTAATAGTTTAGGTCGTATCCAACGCCGGGCAGAAAGTAATAAATACAGAACGCTTATGCTATTCAAGATAAACACAATTTATTATTTTCATCATGTTTCAAGTAATATTTTGTCCATTTCAATTGCATGTAATTACTGTTGAATTAATGATACAATTGTTTTTTAATAAGTTTAAATAAAGCACTTTTTTTACCAACATTTTGTGACCAAGGCATTGCTCGAATTATGATTCTAACCTCTGAAATGAATTCTTTTTTATTTTGTGATGTCGTGGGGCAATGACGAACAACTCGGATGGGGTAATCTCGAACCTTCGAGATTAGCAACGATAACCGATTTTGATGAAATTTTCAGCATGTATAAAACTTACTTAAATCTACAAAAGGGATTTTTGAATTTTCATTACAGGCTCAGACAAAAAAGTTTAAAAAACAACTTTTACTATTTTTTTTCGATATTCCGACCAATCGCATTTTTTTTCTATCGCACAAGAAGAGGGATTTGAAAAATACATTAGGTATAGGTTGTAGCAACATTTTTTATGAGTTGACCATTGCGCGTTCTGTGCGACTTCTGCGATATTTAGCACTCTGTTAGTGATTACCCCACGGCAGTCGAGTAATCACGAACACCAAGGGTTTTGCTTTTTCACTATAAAGTTGATTTTTATTATAATTTTTCAAAAAATCGTCACAGTACTTTATAGACGAATAGTTTAAGTATGTTTGTAAATAATAAACAAATTCATTTCTCATATAGTTTTCGTTTTGTTTGCTTTTTTGCTTAGGTGTTCGTAATTACCCCACTCTCCCTTATATCGATCACCTATGCGATAAGTTGACGAAAGTTCCGAGATACTGAAGCACCAGAGAAATCCAAAAACTACGAACTAACGAAATAGAAATTTCTGCAGAGAAATGTGAGAGCTAATCTAAAATTCAGTCCAATCTTCTCATTTCCCATCTGCGCTCCATATCCCAGAGTTCTTCGCACAGTGTCCCCTCAAAGTCTAAAAAATCTTCGTGTCCCAGAACGCCCGAGCTTCCCGACGCCGATTCTGTTCCAGCTCGTTCCAGCAATTGCGAGAAGTTGAAAGAATTCCAAGTAATTTCCATGAACACGTACGTTACCCACCTCGCCGCCCAATCCAGGCAATACATTCAGTTCGCGGGGAGGCCATAAGATTTTCACGGCGCCTCTGCTTCCGATACTCGAGGGGACCGTGTCGATACAAGCGCGTGTGGGCTCGTTTGAATAAAAGATCGTTTTAAGAATCAGCGCGCTGGGCGAGCCACGGCCGAGCTTTCTAACGGAGCAAAAATCGGGTATCGGCCGATGGTTAATTCATGGCGGTGGGATCCCACTGGACCCGCCCCGGGGCAAAAAGAGATCCAACAGGGATAAAATACAGTTCCAACCGTGTATTCCGTTTTTCACCGCTCCTCCCGTATGTGCATCCCTTATGTCTTCAAATTTCCTCGATCTATTCATCCAATACGCCTTCCATTTCCCGACGTTTCACATAAAATAAATAACTATGGGAAAACGCTTGACAGAGCACTTGTCGAACCTCTAAAACGATTCAATCAGACAATAGTAATACAATCATGTGTTGCATAGCGTCCAATAGATTATAATGAATCCACGATGAAAAAAGAAAGAAACCAAGCAAACCACCCTTTCTGAAAAGTGTGACACCCCTTCAAGAATAACTCCGTGTGTAGTTTTCAAGCAAAAAGTTTACAAAGTAAAATAATCATCTTTTTATGTTCAGATATGCAATTGAGTTACGATTGCTTACAGTATTCAGTACAGTAACATGCTGCACATGTTCACAAGCTAGGAGCAATAGGCTGTGCTAAGTCGCCTAAGATGTGTGGGTTATAGGATCTAGGTTTGTGTAAGTACATACACTTTATGACGTTTGCACAACGATGAAATCGCCTAACGACGCATTTCTCAGAACGTATCCCCGCCGTTAAGCGACGCACGACTGTATAACACGAAACTTTAACAAAACATTACCCGCAGACGAAAAAGGAAGAAGTGGATACTCAGCGAGCATTTACGATCGCGGTGGAAAGTTCTGGAAGCGCGTGACTGCGCCCATTGGTCGGTGAAATGCCGCGAAGTGTCCAATCGCCGGCGAAAAACGACGTTCTGAGTCGTAAACGAGGAAACAATAACTCGAACGGAATGAAACACGAGGCGAGGATGGCCCATGGTTGGAGAACGTGAAACGAACCCGTCCAGCATCCCGGGACGGAAGCAACGGATAGCGGGGCCGCGTGTTTCCTTGAAATTACAAGCACGACAAATGGGGGCACGTCAATCCTGATTCCAGTCGCGGGCATAACTCCTCGTTTATATCCTTCCGACCTTTTTCCCCCGCCGTCACGCGGCCATCGAAGCATCCGGGACGGGGGCGTATCGGGGCCGTTGCGTCTCCATTTCCGTGTCTCGCGATATCCAGGGCGAATAATATGACGTGACGTCGGAGCGCGCACCGATACCGGGACATTATCGTTATTGCAGGATATCGCGCAATAAGTTTCCGCTTTGCATCGACAGATGCTCGCAGGCCGGCTGGAAATTCTCGCGGAAGTTCCTAGCCAGCGCCATTAGGGGGATCGAAACGCTCGAGCGGCGCTGGCGTTATCGCGGGGATATTCGCGAGATCGCGAGTCTCGCGTACTTCGTTTTGCTGGCGGGGGAGAAAGAAATAAGCGAAACAGAAAGAGGAAAACTTAGTTTGAGCCTGTCGCCTGTGGAGCAGATTCAGTTTCCTCGCGGCGCTCTCGGTGCTTCTTTTGGCAACGGGGCGACTTATTGATTTAGTTTGTCTGCTGTGGTTGGCGTACTTCGATAAACGTGGTTCTTTGAATATTTACTGTTTCCTTCTGCGAATACTCCTCAGGTGTGGGGAACAGTTTTTGCAATGCTGGGTTAAGGGGAGGTTCTGGTCTAGAGCCCAAAAAAATAGGTGATATTTAGGAATTAATTAAAGGAAAACTACTATATATAATTTAATGGGACTTGTTGCATTGTATTAAGGATGTCTTAAGTTATAGAAATATATTTTTTGTTTTATAATTAATCATTGCAGACAGCCCTGGGGAATCGTTAAAGTCAAGGCGTCAAAACATTGATCCAAATCGGTGGGACCTGTATCTCCAAAAGTTATTATCCGATTCGACTGAAACCTTTTTTATTTTGAAGATTATTCTTTTGGCTAGGGGGGGGGGCTAAAAAAATTACAAAAATGACATTTTTTTTAGAAAATAACGACACTTCCAGTTTGAAATCACTTCCCTGTATTTTTCGTCCTTTCATCGCCTTTGAAAATTATAAATTTTCAACTTTTTGTATTTTTTTAGTCCCCCCCCCTAGCCAGAAGTATATTCTTCAAAATAAAAAATGTTTCAGTCGAATCGGATAATAAATTTTGAAGATACAGGTCCCACCGTTTTGAGAACACTGTTTCGAGAAAAACGCATTTAAAGTTTTACGTGAGCGCCGGAGTGGACGGCTGTTGCCCATGCATTTGCCGCTACTCAAATGCCTATAACTTGGGGAATTTTACGAATTTCAACAAATCCTTTTAAACACGTATTCCTAAAAGATTGAACATTCGAAAAATGAAATAAAAAAAAATCGACATTTAGACCAGAACCTCCCCTTAATGCAGTTTTAAATAGCACGCGATACTTAATACTTGATTGATCGATGAATCGTGGAGCTTTTGAAAGCACCATCGTCGGGAAAATAAATTCTCCTCTTGAAAGAGGCCTATAAACACACTCACCATCCAAAATCAACATCCACGAGAATAATGTCTCGATACGAATCATATAATACAATCGTGACAGAATCTATTTTATTTATCACCCTTTTCGAATGATCATTGAAACTGTTTGTACATACAGTACCTACTCTTTCATTTACCAGAAGCAGAAATTGGTCGTATGATGTCGGTGTATACTACCCTACTGTAGGTGAATGTTTTTCAGCTACCTATGTACTGGCGCGGAGAATAGGGCATCGAAAGCGGCGAAAGTATAATAGAACTGTACTCACCACAGGCACCCTGGTGCTTGACACGCGTACTTTTCCTCTTGAGGCAGCTGGTCTGCCGTAGGTGGCAATAGTTGGTGTAGGTCACGTTGTCCGAGCCGCAGACAGGTTCAGAAGTCGATGGACAATCGGCGGGACACTGGCACAAAGGTTTCCCGCTCTCCGACACGACGCACGTCGCCCCCCACGAACAATACGTCTTCTCGCACGGCTCTGAAACCAGAATGTGACCAATTTGTAGGGGAGGAATGTTCATAGACCCATAAACGGTACGACACGAGGGGTCCGCGAGAATATACCGTCGAATCATTTAAAGTAGCGTTCGTGTAACGCACACTCGATACAGAGAAGCCTATGGGAAACCTAAATTGATTCATATTACAGTGAAACGAAAAGGCAGCTGGGCGAATATCGAATTCCACTCGATTTAATTTCGATGCACATGGCCACTTGGAAAATATATATTGTTAACAACTATGTATCTTGATACAGCGATATTTGAGTAAATGAACACTACGGTGTGGTTTTCAATCATGCTGTGATAAAAACATAAAAATATAGAAGGGAATAACCGGAAAAAAATTCACCCGTGGTTTGACGTGATGGTTACAGTTCCTCGTACCAAAGCGAGTTGAATAGCCCTACGGAATTGAAATCCAAGGCTCAAAGTACGAGATGTGATAATAAAGTGACAAGAATAATTAGTTTGAAAATTTCATTCTGAAAATTAAACAGATGTCAGGCTATAGTCTTTAATCTGTGCACACAAATTCGTACACAAATTTTCATTTCAAATAATTTTTTGCTCATCTCTGCTTTCTGTGTATCGAAAGAATAGATACCTTTCTGGTAGAGAGATCATGCAAATCTCTTCCATTTTTACGTAACACGGAACTCAAAGATTATTTTACGCGAACCAACTTGCAAACAATTGGCAATGTTTGCCTTATCGCAAGCAGGTAGGATCAGGCTACAAATAAAATAGAAAAGCACAATTATTCTCGAAACTTTATCGTCACACCTCGTATTACGTGTAGTATCCAATCGTGCATCGCAACGATAAATAATTACGACGGTTCATCGAATCGTTGATACAGCCAGCGAGAAAGAAAGTCTGCGAGAGACACGTACCTGCCAACCCTTGGCTCCGCGCTCGCTTCAAACACAAACAGCCTGCCCCCCTAACCGTTGTTCCAATCAGCCACCAAAGCAGTGCAGCAATCCCCCGTCCGTTTCCTCCCCGACATCGTCGATCCCCCACGGCGACCGCGGAGATTTCGAGTTCGCGATTATGTAGGGAACTCGGCCGCGACGTTAACGATCCCCCTTTAACGAAGTCCGCGAAACATCCTTAAACGAAGGAGATAGAAGGCCGAAGGGACGTCGGAGCAAGTTCCGTCGGGGGCGGAGGGGGCGCGAAAGAAACTTCTCAGAACTGAATTACTGCAGCGTCGGGAGCGGAAATTCGTGTTTCGAAGGCTTTGTAGTTCTTACGCCGCCGGGGACAGTCGATAAGAAAACACCAATTAAAGGGAGTCGCTCGACGAAAATAATTAGCCTCCCTCCCCCGCGTCTTCGACCGATGACACCCTCCCCCGTTGGACGTGCGCGGAGGAGATTCCCTCAGGTCGTGCACGACCCCCGACAAAGCCCTTTTTCCAAGCGTCGCCTCCCCTTCTTTTTTCCCTCCGCCCTCGGCCGTCGAGGAGAGATTCAAGGAAGCGCAATCAATTTTCCGGGAAAGTTGGCTTCAGCCACGAAGGAGGGCCGAGCTGGCTAACCTCGACGGATAATCCGAGCACCGTGGTCATTAATATGGCGGACAAGTTGATCCCCCGTGAAAAAATCGCCCGACCACCGGCGAACCTCTCCGCCGCGGGTCGATCGTTCCCTTCTCTTTGGTTGCCGGCCTCTCCACTGCCCCGAATATCTCGTCGTGCCTGCAGGGTGTGGTCACCGTCACCGGCACTAGTCGAAGAAAGGGGGATGATAAAGGGGCGAGGGGGGGGGGGGGGTGTTTTTACCGCTGGACCATTCCCTTTCTTTCCGCGAATTGACGGACGCCGAGGACACAGAGATCTGCCGGCGGGTTTGCGGTTTTGCCGTCATCCAGACGGGAAACGCCTCTGGGGGGCGAGTCGGCTCAAAGCATTCCCGTGTAACGTTTCAATGGCTGTCCTTTTTTTCCCCCTTTGAGGCGGAGCAGATTTTTGTAATACTTCACGGCTGGCTTGACGGATGCTGAGTGACTTTTGGCGAGCGCTCCCTGCGCAGCTGGATTGCCACGGGATAGGGGCGGGGGTTGCAATGGTCAAGAGTGGATTTTAATCTTGGATTCTGTCGTTTGTGGAGCCTCGTCCGTATAGTTTCATCGGGGATCACTGGGACGCGTGCAACCCGTTCCCTTTTAATTTTAGGATTCATCGATGACGATCAAAGGCAGATTTAAAAGCGCTGTTTCATCAAGAGGAAATTATTTTCGCGTCCGCGCCGGGCAGGGGTGGTTTTTTTAATAGCGTCTTGTGTTTCCGAATGTCTATGGAAGTTTTACAGCTTCCTTCATCCGCTCGCAGCTTGTCCGCTTCGCTTTATATGCTCGACGTAGAACATGCAACCGAGAGGCACACCTTCTCCGTTATTCTAATTCCCCGCCGCGATGTAGAACAGCTTTGGCTCGCGAGAAATTGGGGGAAAAAAATGATAGAGACGTTTGCTCTTCCGAACAGAGGAACGTTACCGTTTCCGACCGCACGGAGAACACCGTGTCTCATTTCCATTCTCCCCTTGTCCGCGCAATTGAGTGGCTCGTAATGTTACACGGGATTTGCATACGCTCAATGGCCGCGCGCGTTCCTCCGCAATTTTTCCTGCAAAAAATCATCAACTGCAGGCAACGAAACCGCTGGCCTATTCGTCACGATTGCACGCGAACGTTTGTCTTGGCGGAATCGCGGTAATTATGCTTTTTAGAGGGTACCATGAACTCTCGCGACCTCAACACGCACGCAGCAACCATTCGCCTTTTAAATCTCTACAGCTCAACACTATACTTTGCCGAATATATGATTATGTATATATTAATTGCAAATAAATGCCCAAGAAAATGCATATAAAGTCTTCTTAAAAATCATGTAAGAGGTAAATAAGACAGGGAAAGCGATTTGAATACACGAAATTTACATAGGACTTTAGAAAACTTATAACGAGGGCTGATTTAATTTTTTTGCCATAAAGTTTGTCGCTTTGAATAGTCACTTGTTTACTAATTCTTAGATTTGAAACAATAAGCCATCTTCTTCTAACTAATAATTGATAATTTAAAACAATGCCGTCTATGTATCCGAAGATACATTATTTACTTCGCATGAATTTCGTTTAACTATTCAGGTGACCGATCGGCAGAAAATAGTGTCCAGCAGTATATCAACCCTTTTGGCAATTTTTTATTACACGGGAATACCAATGGATATAGAGCGTTTCAAATTCGGAGTTGGAAAATATTCGCAAATTTGGCGGAAACACTTTTCACCAAACTAGGAAAATCCCAATTCAAAAAACGACGAAACACGCGACCGTTGAATACGACTTCAATCGGATGCCCGCCGTTTTGTCGCGCCCGATAGAAATGGCCCAGTGTGACGCAATTACGCGCATCTCTATTCGATCGCAGTGGCAGCGAAACATTCGCTGTAACGAATACATTTCACTTTCGCCGTTTTTTACTGTTAAAAGGATTCGCCCGGGCACGCGGAATGGGGGCCGTGTTTCATTGGCAATCGACTTCCTACAGGCTATCAATTCTCATTAGATCCTCCCCTTTCGCTATTCGACGCTCGTTAAGAGGAGAATCTTCCTCGGACGGTTAATCCGACAGTTAAAGCCACAACTCCCGGGCCTCGATTTTTCATCGTGCCTCCGCGAAGAGTGTCGTTCTAATCCATTCGAGATTCTCGCGACGTTCAGGGAACGCGGATGCTTTGAATCCCCAAAATTCTGGCACGATTAATCGTCGACGAGCTTTCTATTATATCCGAGAACTGCCGCTACTTATCGTTCCCCCTCGGCAACAAGCGTCTGCTCGGAGCGCGGCTTCTTGTAATACGACGGCGCTTCTTGATAGGGTCTCGCAGCTTCGAAACCGTCGGCTCCGTAATTAATTTCCATTCCGAATGCGAGAAATTAATCGGCTGCGGATCGTGACGGGCCCGCGCTGGAATTCGTTTACGCTTAACGGCCGCGGTTGTGTACGAAATACGCTCCGCCGGAAAGGGGATGCTCGTCCGCCTTCTTCGGCCCGTAGATATTCCGGGAATGGGGGTTGGCTCCTTTCTTGCCACAGGGGCTGATGCAATCGCTGCGCTACGATCCATATTTCACGCGGTTTATAACGAAGGAGAAGGGGCACTTTGCTGCGTTACGGTAAACAGCTCCGCGTTAAGTAGTAACGTGCCGCCTATAGTCAGCCAGTGGTAAGGGTCAACGCTCCTCGCCATTCGATCCCGCCCTAGGGTTTGTTCGCGTTAACGCCCGTCGTTCTCCCTGGCCCTCTCCTCAAACACGCGTATTTCATCAAGATTCTATTATTCAAAGTGAAAATTTACGATAATGATCGCGAGAGGCTCGAAAAATAGCACTTGCACGCCTGTGTGCAGCTTGTTACGTCTACTCGTCCGTTTGTAGCAATTTGGAATAATAATATTCCTTCTAACGACTCGATTTAATAACCGAAGAGGATGTCGTTACGCCAGGCAGATCGAAGGGAATCTGCTTTCAAGTTCGTTGGATGCCAGATGGAATTAATGACGTTCGCGAACTGCCGTTCCGCGCGCTGAATTTCAATACACGTCGGCGATCAGCGGCCGCGCTGGACGTTCGACGGAGTTAATCAATAACAAATACCAGCGAACAGACCTCATAAATTTTTCGGCCCCGGCCGCTTTGATGCCATCCAAGCGACATTTCGTATCGCTGCGCTCGAGGGTCGATTCACGGAGGCCGCTCGACCGTGCCGTTTACGAGGGAAGTGTGTCGGCCGATTCGAAGGCAGTTTTCCGTGAAACGCGTCGAAAATTCAACGCGCTCGATAACTTTCTACTCGAAATGTCGATCACCCCTATTAAAATGATGAATTAATGCATGAACCGGCCGGAATGGGGCGCGCACATTATCACGGGCAAATGTACCAAAGCGCGGCAATCGAAGATTCAGCGTACTCGCCTGGAAGAGCGCGTAATAATTTAGCTCCTGGCCAATGATTCTGTATGCAACGGCGCGGCCATCATTATAGCGCCTGTATTAATGAAGTCAACTTCAGTTAAGCAGTTCACACTTCTCGCAGTATATTAAAAAAATTTGGAATGGCTTGGAGCTTCGAAAATAGAAGCGGTCGAAGTACAGGCGCGTCAAAATCTTCTTCACTCTGTGAACTTGTTAACTAGGGTGGAACGAAATGTGGGGGCACAACTTTTTTTTATTATTCGTGACTTCTAATAGTTGGCAAACGTTGCCTTTGATAATGATACTTAAACTGTCAAAATCTGAGCTTCAGCAATTAATGTTTTACGGTGCCGTAAGTCACTTAAAAATAATTATTTTTATTTATCTCATGAATTTTTTTTTTTATTCGTGACTTCTAACAGTTGGCAAACGTTGCCTTTGATAATGATACTTAAACTGTCAAAATCTGAGCTTCAGCAATTAATGTTTTACGGTGCCGTAAGTCACTTAAAAATTATTATTTCTATTTATCTCATGAATTTTATTTTATCATACGATAGCACTTCTTTTTAAAAGAATCTTACGCGTTAGATTTCCTATCCGTGTATCGAACAACTATCCAACAACTCAAGAATGCTGCTACGATGAAGGAGTCACAATACATTATATACAAATGAAAACGCAAATGTTTAAACTAAGCGGTCTGTTGCTAGAGGTCTGGACAATGAGCGTGTTAAGACTATACAAAAATAACCACATACAAAATTTTAAGAACATGTTTAAAAAACAAAAAGTTACTTAATACTTCAAGGTTCTTGCGGCACCTGAATTTTTTGTTGGAGCAGAATATAGCTTTTGTTGCGGGCTTAATCTGTATCGCTAAAGATACCTAAGTTCTTTTTCAGTACTAGGAAACAATCACACAATTTTGATTTCTTCGTTCCACCCTACTGTTAAAGCCCTCTCCCATTATTTCCCCCATCTTGGAATAAACAACCTAGCCCCTCTCACATTTATACCACGCTATTGCGCTTAACGATAATTGCCAGCGGTCGAATTCCTCCGCAAGTTTCGCGCTATCATAATTTGCCCAAGTTCTCCCGGCAGAATGCGACCATGGGAACGAAGACAGTGTCGCGAACGAGCTCGTTGGACGATCGACGGTCTTTAACGGCGGCCATTTACCCATACGACACGGACGTCTTGTGTATCGTCTTTTACGATCGTTTTAAAGTACCGCTACGCGTTCCGTGTTACGTCGACAGTGCATAACTGGCCACTCGTATCGCGATAAGGGCGCAGCAGATAACGGTGTGTAAAGGGTGGTTCCGAGGCACCCCTTACGGCCGAGATTTTACTGCCTGATAACAGGCTAATTCCCCCTCTCGAGCCAGGATATATTTCGCGTACACGCCATTAGCGGCGCGGCGTTTAATTAAATAACATTTTCCGAGAGAAATTAATAAGTCTGTGCGTCAGGCTGCGCTAATGGCGTGAGTAAACATTTGTCGTTGAAACGTTCGTTGCTATCCTGATGACAATTGGAAAGGAATAATTTAGCGAAGATGAATCTCCAACGAGAATTCTCTGTGAAATTTTTTATGACAATTAGCTATTGGTTTTTAGATGAGAGATCAGAGAAAACATTTAGAAAGTCGAAAACAAGGTGTCGAGGAAGAGAAGGCAGAGAGTCGGAGACAGAAAAAGGTCCCGCTTTCTATTTGAAACTAAAGGACATCAAATTGCTGGTTCTCAACAAATTACATTTCGGTTGCCGAAAAGGGTAAGTTTGTCGCGCCACCCGTGCGGCAACAGCGGAATTTTGAAATACAGGAGGGTGAATAGAATTCCCCGAATCGTCGTTGCGTTAAAAGCTTCGCGGGGCTTCGATTACTCGTGGCACGGACGTGAATCGAGCCCCGGGCAGAACGCAACGTTATTTGTATTGATAACACATTTGAATGTTGATTAAACGCACGCAGCGTATCTTGCCGAAATCATGGGGAGCGATGCGAACGATCAAGCTGGAATATAACACGCAAGTTTCAATTTCTATCGAAATTAAATAAAGTTTATTACACCGTGAGCTCCAATGGAGCGTTAAAATTTTAACTATCAACCTTTCTTTGTAGCGCTGTGAAGACTTATCTTTGACGTCTGAGTTCTGATGTAACATTCGACAGAATAGTACCAGCGAACATACGATGTTCGACGTGACAAAGTGCGATTCCGATTCCCGCGCAATTATTGTCAGTTCCCCTGTCGCGTAAGGCGGAAAGCAGTGCTCGGGTGGGAAGAAGAAGCGACAAGAAGCTGGTCGCCGCGAAAGGCAGCATACTTCTGATGGTTCGATTGGAGGCCGTGTCGGTTTCTTGCGACTGACTAACACTTCCTCCCCGACTCGATCATCCGTCATGGTCCGTCTTGCTGGACTATCGAACGGAGCAGCCACGTTTCTTCCAGGGAAGTCGAGGGATCACGTATATGGACGTGTTGGCGAAGAGTAATGGCCATCGAGTTAGGGGCGTCCGAGTGGGGCATTAATAATCACTATTTCATGCCACTAATTACGGTATATTAATATGGTATTGTCAATGCGAGCAATACACTACTCGAATATCAATTCACACACACGTACAGGGCAGCCATATTCGCTTTGATTTAAATTAGGTACCGCATACAATGATCTGCCATTCAGATTTCTTTTACTCGATAAACCAAACGAGCCGACGTTAGCAAGTAGTCAAGCGTTAATTCACAGTCGGGTTAGAAGTCTTCCTAAGGCACTTGGAATCTCCAACCAGCGGCCGGGTGAATTTTTATTGCGCCCCGTAACGACTAATGGAACCCTTTCAGAAGCCAAGTGCGCAACAATCTCGACAGCACGGTTTATTTTAATCCGTGTACTGCAGCCGCTTTCGCGCGTTTCGCGATCGAGCTTTAATCGAGAAACAGACGTAAGCCGGCGTAATCTTAATGCAGCAACTTTCTTCGAGATCCTCGGCTCGATAATCTTCGAACGTCCCCCCCGGGGGCACACTCGACGTCGGGGCTCTAATTGGCAAGTACAAGAAGCGTCGGAGGAGAGGCGGGACAGGGAAATCCAATAACAGTAGAAAGCGACATTCCTCCACGGTTCATTAACCGGGACAATTATTATCCGATTGTTGAAAGGGCAAACTCGATCCGAGAGCGCGGATTTCCTAGTTGCCGGCGAGTGTAATTATTCCGCATGCCACTTGATTAGTCTCCGACGAGCTTACCTAGCCCGTCCCTGCACTTAGCCGCCCTTAGCTGCGCGTGTAACACTCCCCCTCTCCACCCCCGTGTCCGCGATACACCACAATTTCAACCTTCAACTTGGGGCCCTGACTCTCCACGCGAATACAAATTATTCGAATAAACTCCGCTAATTACCCGCGTTACGTTCTCGCCAGCGGAGCGTCGCGTTTTTCCCCGATCCCTGTGCACGTCGCTCCGCGAAATTGCAGTTGTTCTGGCGAGTTGACGTTGATCGGATAACAGGGCAAGGAAAAACATACACGTGCACCGTGCGTGCCCACTTTGGAAGGTAAACGGGCTTGTTAGAATCGACGAAATTAATAAAAAGCTGTTGCTTATAGATGTTGCTCAACAAATAGGCAAGAATAGATGAATAGTCAAGTATCTAAGGTAGTTTTTCTTAACCTTTCTTGAGTCGCGATCCTCTTTTATAATATTCAAATAACCCGCAACCCTCCTCCCCCCGTGTAAGGTAAGGTAAATTTAAGAAGGTAAAGAAAACACATTCAAGATTGGTATCTTAGAATATAATTCTAACTTAATAATATTTAATTATCTTAATACATATATGAAATATACTTAATGATATTTAATACATTTAATTATCTTATTTAGTATGATGATTACGCTTGCTTCGGGGTAACCGGCTTCTTCTCTTTTTCATAAATGAAAAATCAATGTTACATCATTAATAGAATATGTATTTAAATAAATAACTAGGAATCGTCTATTAAAAATAACCACGGCGACCCATTCAGAAAACATTTCGTCCCACTTTTTGGAGAACCAATGACCTAAAAGACGAATAGAATCTTAATATCGATAATATCTCACGTTTATCGAGTAATACCATTCTCTTGCTTCCAATTCAAAACTCGATAACACATCGTCGGGAATATAACCAATGTCATAAATGTGATCGCGTGGAATATTAGTCGCTGCCGTGAATAAATTCGCTCGGCGATTTATTTGCGTCGTTCGTCGATGAATTCCAGTTGCCTGACCAAGCACGGCTCCTTACTACTACGACATGCTTGAAGCTCTGCAAATAGTAATTGAGCGGAGGGAGTATCGAGCGGACGGATCCGGCCTGGTAATCGTTGTTATAAATGGGGCGCGATTTTCGCTGGGTGGGGTTGGGGGTCGTGAAACGGACGAGCAAGAAATATTCAATTAACGTCGATTTCGTTATACGAGCCGCGTTTAATTCGGCGCTTAAAAGAATCGAATGATAGAATTTTCATGACGGCGACGTCTCATTTCTGACCGAGGAACAATTAAGTATACTTTTATCGACACGAATCGGCGGAATCACGTGATCCAAGGGAACCGTAATGGCGCGGTGATTATACATTTCTTCTGTCCCTAATATTACGAGGCGTTCCTGTCGCGATCTCCGCGACAAATTGCACGTTTCTGCGCGCTCAACGCATTATTAAAAACGCAGGCCACCCTGTCACTCGAACTTCTGCAGCGAGAGACTGTGCTGTAATAGTACACCGATACGTAATCTGGCTATCAAGGTGCAAATTAAAGCGGCGCTGCGAAAATCTCCACGCCTTCAGTAATTACTATTAGACATTTCACAGCACACCTGCGTTTTTAACTCTTTGGCTACTGTGACCGAACCCACACGGTTGCGGACGTATGCGCGTGTGTTGAAAGTCAGTACCCAGAGGGTTAATGACGGGTTCCAATCGTCAGTTGAACTCGTAAATAATATAATTCCTGGTTGAATGAAATTCTGTGCAAGGTATAGGAAATTCTTACGCATACGTCGAGTCTTGTTTTTCACTTCCTTTTACCCCATCGTGAGGAGAGGGTGACCAAGCAATTATCCCTTCGATCTTATTCCTCATCCCTCGATTTTCTCTTCGTCTTGTTCTTCTTCATCCCTTCCACCGACCCTCTACCACGCTTCAGTTTCTTTCGGAGGTTCGCCTAGACCTACTTCTTCCTACCCTAAGGGAGTTCGATTCCTTTGATCAAGGAACTAGGGCTGACGAGGCGGTTCGAGCGGCTAGAACTACTCGACGACTCCTCGACGAGTGTGCAGAAGCGCCTCTCCTTCCGTCGATAAAACGGGCCGAGGATCATTTATTAACTTTAAACTCTCCCGCTGGCTCCCGTGCCGCGGGCAATTATCCAGGCTCGAGTGGGTCATTTACAAGCTGTTGTACCGTTAACGATTCGATTTAAATACGAGACCAGAGGCAGAAGCCTTTTCGAGGCTCGCCTAATTGTTGCTGAGAGGCAGAAATTGGGCCGCGGGATACGGAGCGATGTTCCGTGAATCGCTCGTTAAATCGCCTCGAAAGGGATCCTCCAACCCCTTTGTCCCTGTGCTTCATGAAATATTTTTTTACGCCCGTCCGCGGCGGCAGTCGGAACCTTCGATCGCGGTCGCCGTTGGTTTCGTTTAACGGACCTCGAACTGGAACGAGCAGACGTGACGTCAAACCGTAGCCCCGAGGCTGGCAGGATCCCGTCGAGAAGTGGGTCTTTTTCGATTATTTAAATTGCACCTCACTTTTGCGTTTATCGAGCGTTCTTCTAAAATCAGACTTATGTGTGGCTCGCCACAGCTTCCACCGTAGCAAACTGTTGTGAGCTATTGCGACGCCTGCTTTTGGAGGGCGTAAATCTCCGACGGCGCAAACGTCACTCTCTCTGCGGTGTCTTACGACCGCAAGAGATCACTGAAGAGGATGTAATTGAAGGTTATATTTGAATAACTGAGGCACCGCACATTAACATTAACGATGAAACTGTATTTGAAAACTAAACATGAACAAAGGTAACTATGGCAATTAATAATGTGTTGTATGAGTCCCTCCAAGTTACTCGTGCGAGGTATAGGGTAAATCCGGGAGACGCAGTCGACCTAATATAAAATGGCTATTAAAATTAATACAGATGTTACTTATTTTATCAGAACAAACCTAATATGTTCAGAATTTTATGCTGATTCAGAAAACCTGGTCGATATTTGCTTTAAGACGATATTTACTGTAAATCGGGTTGAAAACTGAAGTCATGACATCTGACCACCTCTCCCGAGGTGCCGGGAGAAATGGTTTTCGTCGTTGGCAGAGACCACTCACATAATTATTCATGGAAAAATAACAAAGAAGAAAGCAAAATTATTTATGAGTGAATACAACTACAGATTCATTGATATTTAATTTGTTTACGCTAAACAAGTAAAGAACACATCAAAGATAAAGCGAACTACCTAGCGGCGATTAGCAAGGCAAATGAATACAGAAGTGGATAAATAAAATAAAGAAACAATAATAATAATAATATAATGATAAAAAATAAAAATATAAATAAAAATAATAAAAAAATCATGACTCGATCATCTCTCCTTTCTGCAGCGAGAGATGGTCTTCTCGTTAGTTTTGAGAGGAAGAGTTAATATGGCTAAATACTTTGGCTGCATTGTCCCTCGATATCTCTACTATCTTATTATTCCCAAACATTAAACGAAAGATAAATTTAGAAGTATATTTTAAATAGGATTCTGTACATCGTTGTTTGACAAAAGAGGTTAAATGTAACCTCAGTTTACCTTTTATAGCCTGTACATCTAGAAAAACACAGAAGGAACCGAAGTGACGCTATTCATTCAATTGTTTGGCTTCTAGAGAAGTAATTGGTCTGCACTTTAACCCGTTTTTACGTATAGAGTCTGAAATATAGCGACTCGACCAACTCTCCGACCCGACCGCGTCTCCCGGATTTACCCTACATTTGGACTACCTTGGGGCTCTCTCGCTGGCTATAAGGCAAATTCGAAGATGCCCTTTAGGGGTGAAGTTTTAATAACGCAGTGGTAGGAAACGTTGTCTATTGGCGGAAATGATTTGGTTGTAGGTGGTAACGAACTAAAGGAAAGGGAAATTCTGGTGAAAGTGTTGGTGAAGCCGTGTGATGGTTGTCGCGAGGCCGTCTGTTTACTGTCACGGCGATCCTGGGACCCTTGGCCCTGACTTGGGCTGATCGCCTGCGTTTCCAATAGTAAATTTATGAGTATACAACGGTCCCAGGTCTACGAGGCGCGGACTGACAGACCAAGTGTCCGCCAGATGAGGTTTGGAAAAATACAAGGCGCTCTTGTCCGTCCTTGGTGGCCCGGCAACGAGCTAACGTTCAACACAAACAATGCTCGCAACTCTCCACGTAAGATCGACGGTGAGTCGTAATAAAAAAATCAAGGAACTAACACCAGCAGGCAAGGCAAAGCTCCACTGACGCTTTAAAGCTCGAACGTTAAAACTTAGGCGCGAGGACGCATGGAACAACGGGGTGGACAGACGGTCGCCCGTGTATCGTAAAAACCGTCGTGGCCCGTGGCAACTTCCTTCTTCACGTTCTAGCTAGCATTAATCCTTCATGGTCGTATGAAAAAAAGTGTCTCCCCTGAGCCGGGCTAAGAGGGGGATGAAGTGCGACGGGGATGAAAAAGCTTGAGCCAGGGCTGGCGATGCCGTTCCAAGTTTAATCGTTTTTAAAAACTCCTCGAGAGGAGCGCGCTGCACGGAATTATCCTTGGAGGAAAGGCTGCGAGATATCCCTTGTCTACGAGCCGCCATTCTTTTCCCCCGTGATAATTGGTCCGTGCTTCGACTGCCAGGCAGGGTTAATTACTCGCGAGCGACGGTCATATTCCTTTCACGAACACCGCCGAGAATCGATACCTTAATGGACCGTCGCGAAGGGCCACGAACGACACAAGTTGTTTCGGTTCGCGAGCCCTTGGCCGAATCAATGCTCGAAGTTTTCGAAGTTGACGGTTGATGTCTTATGTATATAGGATTTACAGAAGTACAGGTCAATACGATTGCTAGGATGTTTTATGGAATTGCAATTTATCGCGGGGAATAATTGTAGGGTTCTGAAGTCAGGCTTGCAAGGATCGGGAAATACTGTTTGCGCGAATAATGAAACTTCCGCGACGCTTGGTAATAGAATTCCCACGTTTCGGAATCTTTAGAAACGCAATTGGGGAAGTTAAGTGTTGCGCGGAAAGATAAATCCACCGAGCACAGACGAAACACGGCTGTATCGCGGAGCAGTGTTGTACGGTTAATTATCACAGACGGTTCTATTTACGCTAATTACTTCGGGGGAGCAGAGGTGCAACAGTGATCGATGCACACCGACTCGTAATTAGTGTGTATGTACACGCGTGTATCCACGGAGGAACCAGCGCAGCTTCGCGGCAACAACGAAACAGAACTAACACGTAGATACAAATAGTATCAGAACTGGCTCGGTAACGATGCGAGCCCGCGAACCGAATTCAATAGGGCCACAGTACATTCTGCAATGGAGCCTGTATAGGCATTTATATTTTTTTTTTCCCAACAGAGAACCACCACGCAGAGTGTCGTGTACTGGCGACGCGTTTGTAGAAATACACGGGTTGATTCACTTAGCTTGACGACTCCAAACAGCTTCCAAATTGTCTCTCCCGTGAAAAGATACTTCGAACAAAGTTCCCATGGCGATTCAGCGACGGGGATTACTTTCTATTTAGCTACAAAGGCCGTCCCTTTGTACCTTAACAGTGAGACTTTGCCAGTTTGGAATTACTCGGCAAGTTCTAGGAATTTACAAACCCGACGAACGCGGCGTCCCAGCGTGTCACGGTATCGTTCGCAGGCCAAGCAGAGCACTCTTCCAACTCGGTGGATACAGACCGAAATTTCCGCGTATTGGGAGGAGATATCCGAGCGAGAGGATGCGACCTATATATTTGCGGAGGGAAGAAAGCCAGCCGTGGTGCGGCGCGATGCTCGCGAGGCATCTTCCACTTTATGCAACCGCGCTGGAAAGGGCACAGACGAGAGGAAGAATTCTAATACCTTGGAGCGGTGCTTTCAAAGCGGTTTATAAAGGTGTACAAACACGGGCGAACGGGGAAGTGGTGCTGCCGGAGTCGATACTTTTGGAGTCCCCTGTACCATTCGAGGAACCGTGAGACACAGTAGTCTCCCATTTATGTGTCTCGTTGGTTTCAGAGAAGTGGCAATAGCGAAACGTTGATCTACGTGTGCTTGGTGTCACGTATGAATCGAGTTTGTAAGAGCAGCAGAAGGCGAAGGTGAAAGCTTAGAAACGTATTATATTTAGAGTAGCTTTTGGACATCAGTAGGATCATCGGGGCGTTTTGGAGGTGCAAGGGCTTGTGAGTGGTGGAAGAAGCATTTGGTAGCTCGTGCCCTCAAGTTTCAACCGGTACTGCTTCAGACACTACTTCAGAGTGCCGCAGATACTTTGTTATATCAGTTGCAGCAAGCGCAGCGAGGAAGGAGACGCGGTTTCTCGGCTCGTTCCAGGCAACTGGCAGTGGCGTAACGTTAATCTACGCGCACACACGGGTCTCGTCTCGATTCGCCCGGATGCTGCAGGATTGTCCCGCATGACATGTCGCTGCTACGGCGCCAGCATGTCCGCCATAGATGGATCGTTATAGGAACCTGGCGACCTGGGTCTAATTACCAATTCGATCGGATGTTCCCGTTACTGAGACAGACGTTGTTCTTGCAGATTGCCGACAGCTGAGCTTGACGTCCTTCTAAAAAGTCACTGTACTTCCACCTCGACCCTGTCACTGGGATGATTCCTATCGCATCTTAGGAAGTAGGAATCAAACAGATTTAGAGTGTAAAATGCAAACGAGAAGATATCTTCTGCTTTCTAACTTCTTCCCTGTGCCGTTTCTTTGTATCATTCATGAAAAGAGTACCCCTTTATCGTCAATACCTATCCCTTTCTCTTTTCCGATCATTCGATTAGGCTTAATCGCGAGTCTGGATAAAAGAGCTTTCCACAGGAACTGGGTTCATTACGAACACTGCGGTAATGGGATGAAATTAAACCGACCAAATGGAATGCAATTATCGCATAGCTTCAGAGGATTACGTAACTACCGCGCGAGCAAGAAGAATCAAATAGCATCAGCCTTCAACATATTTTTATCATTGCAACATACCACTCGCATTCACCGTTCCCTCACCATTCCTTCATTATTAATGCCCAGTCTCCTAAAGTGTCCCCTTGCGCTAAGATCCCCTCACCTCACTGTTCCCTCGTCACCCTTCCATCGCATCCAAAGAGCTCTGAAACGAACGCGAACCATTCGATCGCTCGAAAAAGGAAAGCCTGTCAACCGTCCGTGCGAGCGAGGTTAGACGCGAAATTTACGCTCGTTAGAGGCATTCATCGCGGAGCGTTAAGGGATCCCGCGTTGCGTGCACGCGTGCGACGAGAGCGCGATAATCGCGCGGGAGGGACGGCGGGACTGGCGGCTTAAGGGTAAAGAAAATCGCGCGACGATTAACCGTAGAGGCCCGTGTACGCGGAATTAGCATTGTAATTGCGGAGGGTGAGGTTGCGGTTCGACCAGCCCCTGAACCACCCCTCCGTTCCCAAGCTGCCACCACCCCTCCCCGTGCCGCCCTTCGGCCAGCAACCACTGTCGCGCCGCCATCGTAAAACGCAGACTGCCGTACGCGGCCGATCGACCTCAGTTGACCTATCCTAACCTACTGTGGCTTGACCTAACCTCCCACCCCCGTCACCCGCCCCCGAAGAGGAAAGCTCGATGACCGAGCGATCCACGGATGCCCGAGCCTTGGGTCTCGTTCCTATCACGGCGTATCACGATTTTCATCGCCGGTGTCGGCGATCGATAACTTCGGACATTTAGAGTGGGCCCCGGCGACGTTTAGTGGCCAACGCTATCGATCGTTCTCGCCGATACCGCGACGTCGTTGGCATCTTACGGCCACCTCGAGTGTACACTCCGCCGTTCGAAAGGCTGAGATCGACGCCAGCGATCTTCTTTTTCATATTCCGCGGAGGGACGCCACATAAAACTTGAGCCGTCTGGACTGTTTATTTTTTACTTGCCTTCTGCTGTAGCGCATGGCCCACTGTTCGGGAGGCGCCAGCGAAGAAGGCTTGATTGCGTGTCTCGGGCCTGTAACTTGGGTTTTCGTTCATTTTTTGTCACTCCACTGAGACTACTTTCGGGGATTCTTTTCGGAGAGTTTCGAAATCAACGTGCACGCGCCACTCTCGCAGCTCTTTACTTTTCCATTCGAATAGGCGTGGCCTAAAAATTCGATTCGCCTATTCCAATAGCAGATCCTTCTCTATTCTTTTTCGTAGTGAAAAGAGTTCCACGTGTGTGTCACATAGTGAAGGCTTGGGTGGGAGCACATGGAAGCTAAAAAGTGAGGGGATCGATTCATTGGTTTACTGGCTGTCCCAAATTCCCGGACCTATTTATATCGTCCTATGCACCGCGGTTTTAATCCGGCGTTTCAGGCTGACTCTTCGAGTGACAAGTGCAGTTATCCGAGGGGTTAGCGAGACGCTATTGCTGCCTCGTTATATCGAAGCAGTGTAACGTGGTTGCGTTATGCAATATCGTGTTAAAGGCTTCGCGCCGCTGCGCCCAGCCTTTGTGTACAGTGCTCCTTCTTATCCGGGGACAATAGGTCTCGTTGCGTAACGAAACAATACGCAGATTACGTGGACACAGACACCGGGTCGATGTACACTACCGCTCAAAAGTAACTGATCAGGTGCACGTAATTGATTATTGTTTGCCTGAGAGGAAGGCTACAGGTGTCGATAATAATAATCGAATTGCAGCTCGGAAATCACGTTTCAGATAAGAAAACGCAACGAAACAATTGCTACGTGCTAAAGAATGTCCAGGCTGGACCACAGGCACGAAGAAAAGCGATCCATTTTCTTTTCGAATACTTTTGAGCGGCGGTGTAACTACCTGGAGCGGACAGAGCGCGAAATGTATGAGAGCTTGGATGCACGAGTGGAACAGAGGCAACCGTCGCGTAGCACAGACGCGAAACGCCTAATTAATTAGTCCGGCTAGGCGTAACCCATCCAGCGATTATGTAACTGGCTGACAGCCGACGGGATACTGTAATTACACCGACTACGGAATATTCAATTGGATATCTAACTCGCTAATAATCGACACGACGGCATTAACGGGCCGTAGAATATTGATGGCGCACTAATTTCGCGCGACGACGACGATCGCGGGGGATCTTCGAGACGCTCCCGTGGAAAATTAATGCCCGACCTGTTCTCACTTATTCAGCGGCTTTCGCTCGATGTTTAACTGGATTTCGTGCTATCCAAGAGCGCCATTCAAGACGAACCAATCCGTGGCCTTTTTCTCGGCCTCAGCAGTCTATTTAAAAAGTTTCCTCCTGCATCTATATCGACGACCAATTATTGGATCTCTGGGTCAGGGCGGTGTATAAGGAGCACTGCTATCTGGGATATTTATGTGGAATGCGAATGAAGTTCGTATAGGCGAGCGTGATCGAGTAACTGCAAGTAAAATGTGGAAACTGCTTCGACGAGGCACACGTTGATAAGTAGTTAATGGGTGTATCAGGTGAATTGAAATCAATTTCTTCTTGTTGTATTTATGATACTTGGTACGAAGCGTTGTCACCATAAGCTCCTTTGTATCGAGTAGCGCAACTATAGCGTACCAGTTTGTCACTGGGACTGCGAGGTGCTCGCTACCGGTTAGGATGACTCTAGAGCCGCCAACGCTTCGCTATCGATTGCAACGACTCTAGGCTGGCCGCCAGTCGCGTCTATCGATTCATAGGTGCACTCTACCGTTTAACGTACTTCAGATACCGTCGACATGGAATCCCACCGATTTGCACGAGCTTCGAGCCACTATTATTTCTTTTATGAATACTAAATTGATGGTGTCGGTGGCCTAGTGCCTCAGCTCCGCTGGCGCCACCCCTCCAGCACTAGGATTGATAGTATCGTCCCTCAAGACCGCGAGATTGCCGATACAAGGTGTTATGATCGCGTTATTGTATGTATCGTGTTTCGTGACACCTGGCTTGATAATATCGGCTTTCACGACCTCAGGGTCGCCGGTATCAGCTTGCATGACCCCCTGGTCATCGTTACAGTCTTCTGGGAGTCAGCAGGTGGTCTTTATCAGACCTCATCTCCCGATATTTACCAACAGTCGCCGTCGCGATGTCGTTATTGATCGTTGAAAAACATTCGGCCACCGCGTTCCAAACTTTCTCTCGCAAGCGTCCCGCGTCATTCATCTGGGAGATCGCTGCTTGGGCAACTAATTATGAATTCGCGCTTCCAGCCGAGGTCCCGACAAACTTCCCCTGAAATATCGACACGGAATGCGTACTTCGATTTGCACGTGGGGCGGCGCATCAGCCACGAAATTGAGCTTCTGGGGTTTCAACCTCTCGACCATCCCTCTCTCCGCGCCCGGCGCTCCCTCGCGCGCCTATAAAGGGTTGTTCGTACAAGGGAGGGGGGCAGCAGGGTAGGGGGCACGGTGCTCGGCCACTTGCGGAATACCGTCAGGAGGCAGACAGCTACCACTAATCAGACTGTTTCCACTTAATTTGCCGGGGTAATTAACCGTCTCATTCGCTTCCGCGGGCTCCAAAGCCATTCCAGAACCGAGACCTAGGTACTCTATTATGCGCGGAACCTATTGTGTCCGAGGATGCCTCTGAGGAAGCCCAGTTACGGAAACGCACGGTTTCCCTTGCAGCCGCGGCCCTTGTTTCGAGGCGCTCAAAAGTCACCGTCGATTCAGCCTAGGTGGCAACTTCGCACCTGGCTCGTGGATATTCGATGAGAGTCACGTGAACGAGCCCTGTGTCCGCGGTACTGCGGCCACTGGCCTGTAATCGAGGTGGTAGAGGGAGTGAGACTTACTCGTAAATGTAAACGCAACGAGGCGATGTAAAAAATGGAAACTTTGATGTTGTAAGTTAAAGGAAAAATTTTGGAAGTGGAGGATGATTTGGAAAGGGAGTCTAGAAAGTAGAAAATGGAAGAGAGTTGCGACACGCGAGATGGTACATAGTTGGAAGCTCAAAGTTGAGTATCTAGGCTACCAAAGAAATAATCCGTTAAATAGAGAAGGCAAGGCGATGCATCGCGGTAAAATGCCCTGCGCTTCCTTTGTGATCGATAAGTGACCCAGATAAGAGGCTAAACACTCACAGATCAAAGGGAACGGGAGCATGAATATTAAACCCACGAAGCAGACATTTACGTACGACTAGTTTACTTTTAAAATTACATGTGAGGAGTTAGTCGTAGCTCTTTACTTCCTCTTGCGTTATCTGTGCAGCAGGCGAAGTAGGTACGTTTTAAGATCTTCAGCTAAAAATAACGTCAAAGTAACCGAAGAGAGGCTGGGCCAAGAGGGAATACTCGATCACTTTGATTTCCGTTTCTAAAAACGAGGCTGGAGCAGGACATACGATAAAACCTCCGAGGAGGACGTTCGACAAAGAGAGTTCGACGTGCTTCATCGTCTGAACGCCACCGTCACGGGCTCGTGGTTTCAAGAGGAACGCTTCGTGCATCGCGGATTCCTAACCTTTTTTTCGGGTGCATCTATTTTTCACGAGTGCCTTATAGGTATAGTCGGTCGACCTCATACCACTACGTGCATCTGCGGCAGACAATCGTGAAATTTTAAGGAAGGGTAACTTGTGATTCGTGTATTTTGCAGGCAGACGCTCCATCTGTAGCCATTTCTGGCCTGCGATTGCTTCTTCGTCAGTGACGCGACATTGGCGATTTAATAATCAATGCCGAGAGTAGCGTTATAGTAAAGAGAGTCTATCTCCGGATGCACGGACGAAAAGAGGTCTCTCCAACACGGTTATACCTGAAAATATCCGTGGTATTCAATTATATATTCGATGGAATCGATTTTCTGTCGATTCGTCGGAGTACAAAATTCGTAATAGCTTGCTTCTCGTCGCTTAATTTCGGACCATACCTACTTCATCGATGAGACGATACTTTTCGCGCGGGGATATTTTTATCCCGCTTTCGAAAGCGGCCGAAAGAGGAGAAATACGGCTGTCAGCCGTCTGACGGAAGAATTTAAAACGTGACAGTGGAAACTGCCAGAAAATAAAAGTTAATTAGCTGTCCGTCTCTCTTTGCGTTTCGTATAGACGCGTGTCCAGAGATCACACTGGCCCGGAGCAGGGGGAAAAATCTAAATGAGATTTCTTACGTCCATTATTAAAACGCGCCGTTGCAAATGAATCTCCGAAACGAGGCAGAAGTTATTGGCCCTTTTGAGATTGTATCTCGCGAGACTGGGGCGTTGTTAATGTTCAAACCGGCTCCGGGTGCTTATACTAAAGCCGCGTCCATTATACGATTACGAACTTCCGCTCTAAATTGCGCGCACCGACAGGCTAAAAGCGTTCCGAGGGAACTCGAAAGTGACGAGTCCGTCGCGAAACAGTGTCACGAGGTTTAACGTCTCCTTCATAAAAAATATTCCCCTGCTGCTTTTACTTTGTCACATCAAGTGTCATTTGAGACTGTAGCACAAATTTATATTTAAAATCGTTCTGTCCAAGTCTATAGTCTCAGAAATTCTAGAACATAGTACTTCTTAAAGTTCTAAAGTATGGAACTTATAATACATGCGAAAGACGAGGAGTAACCTAGCGAAGTCTTGTTCAAACTATTAAAGGCGATTCCATTTTCTGAAGACACCTATGTTACCAGAAATCTGAGTGGAGCCTTGACAGCCTTTCCCTTCACATTTTCATAGCTATATAGACCAAAGATTTCTGAGGTTACTCGAAATAGACTCGTCAAGCAGAACAGGACGAAGAGAATCGACCAAAGATCTATCCTAGATTTCTCGAAACGAATACACGAGGCTGAAAGCAGGCGCTGTTGAAGCAGACGACTGGCTCGCGCAATTATACCGCGCAAAACAGATTCGTTTGTCGAGACTCGGCAGCTATTGCTTCTGGGGATACGCTGGGGCGAACAGGACTGACAGCGGGGCTCCGTAAGCCTCGTCCTTCCGCCATGCAAAAGTGGCATATGCTTCTGTTGCAGTCTCACGAATATCACGGGGATCGCCAGACAAGGGCCGGCCTGGTGCGTAACAAGGCGGTTAAGTATCCATTATCCGTTCTGTCGGGCCGCGACCGCGGACAAAAAGCTCGCATCTCCACTAATGGTTGGTTTGGCCCACGTTGTTCTGCGGTCGAACAAAAGCCCCTCGAATGCAACGGCCGTGTTTCTGTCGCCCTCGCCTCTTCCCCCGTTCGGGTGTCTTTACATTTCCCTAAGCGCAGATATCCCCTGAGAATTTTACGGGCGCAGTATTCGAGTCGCTTAATTACGACGGAACTTTCTCGGACTCTGGATGTGTAAGTCGATTCAGGAATTGAGAATGAGAAGGAGTCGTTCCAGGGCTCGTGGAGCGATAGCATGGGCAATAGTAGATTCGTGGATCGTGATATCACTCTCCATAGAATCGTGAAATCAAGAACCAACACGTTCGGCTACCGCTGTTCCCAAGTGTCCGACAGGTCTGGGGGAAAGATACCAGAAGACTGAGAGGTTTAAGGTGTCTCTGGGGTGCAGATTCTGAAGATCTCTGTGGTCCTGAAGGTTGGAAGTTTCTTGGGACCTTTGGGGGACCCACCCCCAAGAATCTCCCTCCACTGTGAAGCTTGGGGTCTCTGAAACCCTTTGAGATTACGTGAATCCTCGATTGCTTCTATTCTGGATTAGACGTCTACCATCCTGCACCTCGCTTTCTACGTCCCTCGTCTATATCACTTGTCTTTAATTCGTGTAATCTGTCGCTTTCTGTTAATCCTCCACTCATATCCAGGTTTTCAATAAAAGGCTCGAAGCAGCCACTCGAGGTACGTCGACGCTCGAGTTCACAGCGATAGTTCCAGCAGCAATTCCCCGTATAATCCTCGACCATCTGCGATTGGAATGCAACGCAGCCAGGATGGACCCCCGGGAATACGAAGACGGTGGGAAACAATGATTCAAGCCTTTAGGGGTGGTGGGGTGAACAAAGGATTCGAGGATACGAGCACGCATCGGTGGAGGGAAGTCACGTACTTTATAAAGCGTACCAGCTACCCCCTCGGCCGAAAGACGCTGGTGGTAGTGAGCAACGACGGGGACGAAGGAAGCGACGAAGAATGGGGGCGACAAAAACGATCGTATTTGCTAGAGCAAAGAGGAGGGTGGCAGCTCCGCCGGGACATATGGTTTCCGTTGCAATATGGCGGGGAAGAGGTGCTTTTACTCGATAAATGCCACGAAAATGAGCTTTTTTCAGACACACCCGCCCACATTCGTCCCAGTCTTCAATCTATCCTCGGCCTTTTGTCTCAGCCCGCGCAAACCACGTGATTTTTCGGGTTCCGCCTACCGGTAACAAACGACCTCCTCAACGGGGTCTCACATTTTTTGGCTTTCGCTACCTGCGGGGTACTTTTTGCCCCTTCGCCTCCCTCCCCGATTCCAACTGCAGGGGAATGATTTACCTCTATTTACCGTTTAGATCGATTCTCTTTTTCGAGAGCGAAGATCATACGCGCGATGCTTATTCGAAGCTACCATTCGAGAAAGGGTAAGTCCCCGAGACCTTTCGCGTACCTACTTCAAACAGAAAGAATCATGCAAGGGGTTTCCACCCCCGTTGTTGCCTTTTATTCCTTTCTCCGCCGCGTTTTTCTTCACCATTATTACATCCGCGATGCTTTCTTCTCACCAGAGCACAGTTCGCCAGTAGGTATCCCCGCTTTTACTTCCGTTTCGCGAGCGGACCACCGCGATTAACCACGCCTCTCGCCTTTTACCCTCTGAAACGCGAGCCCGGGGAGGGTACGTAACCGCGGTGTAAATTCACAAAGGAAATATTAACCGTCGCTGGAAGACACCACACTCGCTCCTCGTGATCTCTCGAATTTCGCAGCTATTTCCTCCGTTCCGTGTCTCCCTACCCTTCTATTTTTTCATCCCTTCCACGCGGAAATACTCCCCGGGCACCGCGGCGATGGGCGCGCGTGAATGTATTCCGCGCACGTCTCCACATAAATTCCCCGGCCGCGGCCGTACGTAAAACCTTCCGCCTTTATATACGACGTTATTTTTCTGTTATACCGGTGTATACGCCGGCTGACACGTTGCCCCGCGTTTACGAGCATCGAGTCTCGAAACACAACGTAAATACGCCTCTCTATAGAATTCGGAGCGGAGTCGCGCGCGTCCTTCCGTACGCCAGGATCCTAAATTATGCAGCTCCTTGCCGTGTTCATTCTTCCCATGCAGCGTAAACAGAGCTCCTCGTACGTCCCGGCTCGTATTGGCGGAGGCCGGACTCCGCTGGCGAACGTTTTATTAGCCATCGTCGTTAAATATTTGCCGGTAAATTTAGGGGGGCGTGGGGTACCCCGCGGCTTCCGCGGTATCTTGTGTATTCACCTTGCGAGCGGCCGATACCTTCTTCCACGTTGCCCCGGAGAACGCTCCCCGAACGCTGGTCAGAGGAATCTCCACGTTAATTTAATATTTGCGCGTGGACGGTTTTATTTGCGAGCTCTGCAACTGGCTTCGTCGAGGGACTTGGACTAGACTAGGGGAACCACGAGAAACGGTTGCTGGTGATAATTTACTTTCACTCTTACCGAATACTGTACGGAATCAAGTCTGCGCCTCTGCAAACAAACCCAAAGGCTTAAACGATGATCTTGAATGTTTGATTGAGTGACCTTGTCTTTCGATAGATAAAAATGGGGTTTAGTAGATTTAGACTCTCGAATATAAGCGTTAGATATTATTAACCCTTCGTGGCCACAACTTCTTATAATCACAAATTGGTCACATGGGGCCTCTGCACGCCAGCATCATTTTTAAGTTAACATTTTCGTATTTTTGAATCTTTTAACTTTCGACTGATAATTCTATATTCGTAGTTTTTTTCCAGAAATGTAAAGTTTGATATAATGAAATTTGTAGTTGCAAAAATAATTGTGGGAAAAAGCGATGGTTTTTTGTTAAAATTCGCCAAATTTTTAAATCTGAATATTAAGGTCTAAAAATTTACAGAAAAATTGATAAATAAGTACATCACAAATTGGTCACATGGGGCCTCTGCACCCCAGCATCATTTTTAAGTTACCATTTTTGTATTTTTGAATCTTTTAACTTTCGACTGATAATTCTATATTCGTAGTCTTTTTGCCAGAAATATAAAGTTTGATATAATGAAATTTGTAGTTGCAAAAATAATTGTGGGAAAAAGCGATGTTTTTTTGTTAAAATTCGCCAAATTTTTAAATCTGAATATTAAGGTCTAAAAATTTACAGAAAAATGGATAAATAAGTACATCACAAATTGGTCACATGGGGCCTCTGCACCCCAGCATCATTTTTAAGTTACCATTTTCGTATTTTTTAATCTTTTAACTTTTGGCTGATAATTCTATATTCGTAGTCTTTTTCCAGAAATGTAAAGTTTGATATAATTAAATTTGTAGTTGCAAAAATAATTGTGGGAAAAAGCGATAGTTTTTTGTTAAAATTCGCCAAATTTTTAAATTCGAATATTAAGGTTTAAAAATTTACAGAAAAATTTATAAATAAGTACATATACTTCTGGAAGAAAATTGCCTGCGGTGCGATACACCCCGTGTGGAGGACGCCTTTTGAGAAACAGATGCCTTGGTCGTTCGAGTTTGTAATTCAGATGAAGGTGTCACTGTCGGTATTCATGAAATGAAATCATTTTCTATTGATTCCGAATCAATTCTCGGGTATTCTCCGCGAGTACACGCGTTAAGGAACACCGGTTCTATCTTCCTTCCCTTCTGTATACAGCACTCCCTCGGGCGTGTTACGTAAACCGCGGCAGATGTATCAGTAGACGGGGAATTGTCTTCCCGTTGTGTTTGCCCACAGCAGCTCCATCGTTCTTCCGACCTTCCCGTGGCAGGATTGACGAAAGGAACAGGAAAATAGGGAATGCGTTCTCTGTCCCCCGCAATCTACGAGCTGGCACGTCGGCTGCGAACGAGGCGGCGGCAACAATCGAGTTTTCCAAAGCGACCGATGACTTTTGTATTTTTATACAAACTACTTTACTTCACGAACTGTATAACCGATCCGTATAACTCCCACACTGCTAATCACATCAGAAATTGTTGCTCGAAAAGTAACCGAAACTTGAGTTTCTCAAAGGAAAGTTTGAATTTCTCAAACAAAGACTGTTCCTTCATGCAACCGATTCAGGAGAGAGTCCTAACGCGTCCCTTTTAATATCACATCGTAATAGTAAATTCTAAAATGAAAAATTACAACAACCATCGTGTCAAACTCTTCGAGAATTACAGAGAAAGAATGTACAACGTTACGTAAATAGCTACTTTATCACGCTCGCGACGCGCCCAACCGGCAGATTTATCAGATGCCAATAATTGCGCGACGGCGATAGGTTTTGAGACAGTTACACGGGTCTGAAATGAAATCTGTTCACCGCTCCCGTAAATCGGGTCACTTCGATTTCAGGCGTTCCGTTCCAGCTAGTTCCTGCCGCAACGAATCCACCATTTCCCACAAAAATAAATCACGAGGAAAATTGCAGTAAACAATACACAGCCTGCTCCAATACACATCCTCCCGTAGTTACCTATTTCTACGATCGAGAACCCGTCACAAATATTATATTCCATTTACGCAAACAGGCCCCATCAGCTAACCTTACCAACGAATCCACCGGCGACAGCGATAAAACAACGATTGGAAAGTATTTGGACCGGTGCTCCGACCCGGATAAACAATAGTCTTTAATTACGAGGAAGATCGGCGAATTCATTAAGCCTCTTAGCTTCGAGCCACTCAATCGTTTCCGCGCTGAAAGTACAGGACAATTGCCCCGTTACACGTGAATGGGACGAAAAGGGGTATTAATTACGACGACCTAAAAACGGCCATTACGTCGCGTCAGGCATTGTCCCGCGGAGGATCGCTCGACGGAAGAAATACGTTCGCCCAGGTTTCTTTAAATCGTCTCCTCGCAGGGAACGGTCCCCGACCGTCCTCGGGTCTCCGCTCGCCCCTTTTTACGACCCCCATCCTTTCGGGGGTGGCAGGGCGTGAAGATGTAGTGGCACGAGAGGGGGTTGAGAGATCGATCGTTGCCTTTCGAGGTTCGTCGCCGCACGGCGTCCTTGTAAGTCTATTTTTCGCATTGTTTGCTCGCGGCGCGTCTCTTCCATCGCATCGGTCGGGCGGTTGGAAGGAGGAAATGCTCGATGATCGGAGTGAGAAAGAAGGGCGAACGGGGTGGAAACGTGGTCCCATGCCATTCAGCCCTGTATAGCGTGGGTAAGAGGGGGAAAAGCTACTCGTGCCGCATCTCGATCGAGAGACCAATTATTTTCGAGTGGAAAAACGCGTGGCGGAAACCGCTGAAGAGATTCGACGCGGTGGGCGAGGGGTGGTTCGGGATGGCGGTGGGGGGAGCAAGTGCGTCTTTTATTGGTCGATTATTTCTGTGTGACTGAACGAACGATATTCGAAGGAGAATCGAGGGCTGCCGCGTGTCTGTTGCACGGGCCGCGATAAAACTGCCGGAACGGCGCGCAACTCTTCGGGGCGGGATGAATATCGAAAACAGAGCACAAAAGAGATCGGCCCCGGATCCAAAGCGTGGCGCGGAGCATCAATTATCAGAGTATCTTTGACGGGGACGTTATTCGCTGGGTCCCGCGCAGTTCTGGTTAAAGCGGGGGGACTGTTGTGTCACTTCCGTCGATCGTTAAACGAAAATTCAACGGCCAAAGGATGCTAATTTTGTCTTTGTTCCCCCCGATTCTGTGCCTGGAAGAGACATATCCGCGTGTCAGCAAGTGTTTTCGAAGGGAGGATTGAACAGCGAAGTTTCAATATCGAGCTGACAGGGCGCGGAGCAGGAGAAATCTCTCAGAGAAGAACGATATAATACGCAGGTAATATTTATAGAGACCGATTGTTCGGGCACCGAATGGACCGGAGCTCGCCAGCACGTGTTCCACAATGAGACTGGACTGCAGAGAGTCAAGTCAACGGAGGGCGTAAATCTCCGTCTTGATTTTTATCAACACTGTGTTGCAACATGCACCCTTACGACGATTTACCGTGGTAAAGGAAAATAAATTTGTTGAAGCAGACGTTGAAGAAACAATAACAATGAAAGTGTATTAATAAAGGAACATGTATGACTGTTGTACAAGTGGATAAGTATTATGCGAAAAGGTAACCGCGTAAAAGGTAAAGGTAACTTCACACCGCGTTATTACAAGTTCAGATCCCTGATATTCGATCTGTTGGGTTTGACGCTTTTTCGTGAACTGTCTGTTCGGAAGTCTTGCATCGTTAACCCTTAGGCTGCCGCTATAGCCACTATATTGGCATTGCGTATACCCGTAATTTGATGACATGTAATCAATCCCTATGCATTAATTCACACATATGTATGACAGCGCGTATCGTCTTATTCGATCCGACTTCGAGTATATCATACCCAAAGTAGATTTTTGAAATAGAAACTCAATTATAGGTAGAAAATATTTTCAATTGCAATCCGAGCACAAAAACTGTTATTCTTGATTTTATGCACGAATTGAATAAATATATATACAGGAGTATAATTAGAGATACCATAAAGGTTATCCGTAAGTTTTAGAAACAAAAAAAATTTTTTGATTTTTCGTCCTCCCGTCTCCTGCCGCTATAGCCACTATATTGGCACGGTTCTACCCCCTCGACTCTATGGGACCTATTGACTACTCATACATAAAAATTTTTGGAAAAAAAGGACCCCTATTTTTACGAAAAAATAGCGGCAGCCTAAGGGTTAAAGTAAGCTCGGATTTTCGTTGATTGGGTAGACGACATAGTGGGCGGTTGCAAGTTATTATTTCCTATTGGTTGTAGTTTTCAAATCAAGGAACCGCCCTTACATTTTCGAGGGAGTCGTGGTGGAGGAAAAGGTTTCTTAGCAGGGTGGTACGTACACGTGAAATTCATAAACGTGCCAGTTCGAGGATTAGTTTGGCCGCGTTGACCTTGTGAATATCTACCGACGGTACGGGTTTTATGACCCGGTAATTTGGTACACCGTATTACCGCGCGGACGAAACCGGTGGCCGACCAGATGTCGGGACCCTTCGCCCTTTTTTTTCTAAAATATTAAAAGCTAAAGAATATTGCTGAAGTTGTAAAACGAAAGTGGACATGGTTGTGCGGAAACGCGGAGGACCGAGTCCCGTTATGAGAAGACAATGAAATGAGAAAAATTTATTCCTAAAGGGACTCGAGAATTACATTGTCGGATATAAAGGACTTAAAGCTACGATCCTAATCCTAGCTACGCCATTAGCGCGACGCCCGCATGTCATTGCAACATTATTTATTAGTTTATGTGAGTGCGGAACACCGATGGTAAAATGGAGGTGTGTCGACTAGATAAAGATTCCGAGTGGACAGAGTTAAAGGGAAGCGTAGGCGTACAGAGTGGATATCATCGCTGCCGACCTTTTTTTCTCGTTATTTACGAAAAGATGGCCAATCTCGAGGAGAGATGTCGCGATAGAGCGTAAATGGAGTGGCGAGGATATTCAAAGTGGATGAATTTCGTTAACGCTCGGGGACACGCTTAATGCGGGACAGCCCCCGTCGCGGTAACCAGCGTCTGGATGGTCTAACTCAGCACTTTGATATTTCTTTGAATAGAGATCTGTGTCGCGCGATAGCCACCCCGTATAAAAGCTGCGAGCCAGGAAGAGAGGAAATCCTATCTTTCCGCCTTGCGCGCTGTTCGACACGATCGCTGACGCTACTTACCCCTGAGCCCACCGTTCTTCCTCCTTCCTCTGTTTCGTCCTTGTGTATCGAGGAAACCGTGTTCAGCATAATAAAACGCACTTTCGGCGCCGAACTTCCTTTAATACTTTCATTTCACAAAATTAGACTTTCCAAACAGTACTGCACTTTCGTGCTCGCTTCTTAATCCCACCCACTTTTTAATCACCCTTGAAATTCGCTAGTCTGCACCTCATCCCCCACGGTTAAGCATTAGATGTTAGAGGCGCAACAATTTACTGGCGGATTGTTAGTTTATCTCGACACAGCGAGTGCGCGGTGTAAACTGATCGTAACTGCAAGCGGTAATTCTCACTTATACGAGTCAGCCGGTGGGGGTTCGGGTTTTAGGAATCTGATACGCCGAAGGTAGACGACCGAGGTGTGGCGAAGGTGTACACGAAGGACAAACAACGCGCACAAAGCCGCCTCGCGAGAGAAGGTGTCGATTAGCAAGCGTGGTGGAGAATTCTCCTGGCAAGGCGCATCGGTTTCCAATTTTCCGTCGGGGGCGAGGGTGGCGTCTTCGCCCCCACGATCTCGCTAAATTTCAATCCAGCCAATCTGGTTAACGATAATTAGCCTGTAATCTCGTCGCGTGATCGGCGCGTTGTGCTCCAGGAACACCTTGTTTTCGAGCGATTACTCGCAGCAGACATCGATGGCCTTGTAATCCCGACTTTCCCGCACAACGACTCTGTTGCGCGGAACCCTGCATCGGAATGAAGTAATGTGCAACGTTCTGCAAGAGTTCGAATGTGAATTTTAGGGACTTCGCTAACGAAATTAGTTTTAGTTTCATTTTAGGTTCTCTGAATATGAAGAGCAAACGAAAGGGGACTGGATTTGAGTCGTTAGTAACGAACTCCGTATACACCGGCGTTTTCTCTAAAATTGTTTCCCTCTTCCCTCTCTACTTTCGCGATGTTACTTTAGCCGACGCCAAGATCAACTTCCACGGGAGCACATTGGATCGAACGATTTTTATTCAGAAGCTTCATTCGATTGCCAGCGACGACGGGAAGAGAAACAGTCGGGAGGAGGGAAAAAGTGCGAGGACGAGGCGGGAAGAGAGTTGCGCAACAATAGCCGTGCAATACGGGAGAGATGAGAATCAGGGGTGAACTCAATTTCCCGCGTTAACTCGACCGACAAGCTGGTCGTAACAGGACTCCCAAGCCCGATCGCTTAATATTCATGCAGGACGCGACGGAGGAGCCAGCGTTACTCTCCAGCGAGCACGCAACTTTATGGGTGTTTTTGCTTCGAAACGGCCAGCCGTGGATCGCATGGAAAGTCCAGCATGACACTCCACAACTGGGAGAGCTCCCAGCGGAATGTGAATCGGCGACCTCAGTTTCCCAAAGAATTTCGTCGACCGAACTACGAAGTGTCCATTTTAAAAGAATTTAAAGCATACTTTCCTCGAGAGCTCCACGCTACACAAGTTTACAATAATTGTATCCCTCGTAGACGCTTAATAGGCGAAGTTACCGAAAGATCAGCCACGCGATTAAAAATCGCCTAGCAGCAATAATTATTATACGTTTCCTGAGTAGCTGAAGGACTGGACGTTGAAACTTGAACAAGCACGTGACGCAATGGCGTCTAGCAACGCAAGGAAAGCGCACCTTAGCTTGATTCCGTTTTATTCCAAGCCGCCTTTGCGCCAGCTCCACTTCCCCAGCTTCTCCATCGGTTGTAAAACGATTACGTCACTCGAGTTCCGTGCTTGCACCTGCTCTCGACTTCGATCGTCCTCTGGGAATTCCTCGGAGCCAGTAACGACCGAAGAGTCTAAGTGGCTGGCCCCTGCCGTGGATCGTCCCGCTGCGAAGGGAGCGGAAATCCGTCGATATTCATGCTCCACGGGAGAATGGTGTGTCCGCCACTTTTGTCCGCGGGTTAAATAATCGAGAACGGGGAATGCCCGATGCTTTAACGTATTACGGGACAGGGGATGCTTGAGTTGCTTCGTAACGGTGTGCAGGGTACGCTAACCATTTCTGGCAGACTCATTATCTAACCTCAATGAAATCTACGCGGTGTAACTAATGCTTTATGTAACTGATAACTGAATTAAGCTACCAAGCCTTCAGTTCACTTTTGATATCGACACAGTGGTGATAAAGAAAGATTGAATAATTAAGTAATTAACTTGATTTATCACGGAACAAGAGATACAGCTTCCCTTATCGGATTATGGCGCTTTTATTATCGTTCAGTCTTTAAACTCCAAGGGGTTCAATGAAAATTGAATTATTCTAGCATACAGATTCGATTCTGAATGGTATCCGACTGATCCCTATTAAGATCCCGTCTACTGAATCGTGTACACGCTTTAATCTCGATGAGCCATCCCCCGACCCTCTATCAGTCTCCATTCCATGGACATTTCTTTCTGCTGCGATTTCCTTTATAGCGACTCAGTCGTCCATGAACGCGTCACCTCCTCTGCTGGGGAGCGACCTGGGAATCCATCGATATGAATGGAAGACGAAGGCATAAACGAGCTCGGATACCAGTTCCAGCGACTGCCAAGGTAGCTGAGCAGTCTGGGCCGCTTAACTTCGCGATCCTGCTCTGGTTATTGCGCGCAAGAAAAAACGACGGAAGGCAGACTTCGTTAGACGAGCAGACACGCGGCGGGACTTCTCGACAAAGTGAAAGATATTGCTGAAGATGAACTGGGATGCAAGGAAGGGCCGGTGAGATGGGAAAAATGTCGTTTCCGTCGAGACCCTTTGTTCGTCTGGTTTCCTCGACTTGGGCGATATTAAACACTTTCGTTACGGTGAAGTTTCGGTAGGTTAGAAGTGGTCGTGTAAACGCGAGCGATGTTTGAAAGGGGATAGTTTGTGAAAGTAGCTTGACTATATGGATTGCCAAGGCTTGGAATTCTCTAACTTGTTAATAACGTGTAAATAGTTACAACTATATCGATTACAGTATAGAGATATCTGTATGCAGTGGCGTGCGGAGTCTGAAAATATTGGTTGACAGGATATAAAGGCGGCACACCCACAACTATAAGGGTATCACTTAATTTTTATAAGAAATAAACAAAATTTTCAAATAATACATAAGTGGCAAAAAAGTGCAATTATAATTCTTGTGAAATAAATGTATATTTTTTAGTAGTATTTAGTAATATTATCTGATGTTTATGGGGGCCATCAAAGCCCGACAGTGTAAAAGTTGAAACGAAGATGCAGAGAGCCATTTTCTTCCGATCCTCGCGTAGAAAAGGAACGTCCTCCAGCCCCGACGTTTTAGAATCGCTTAATCAAGGTTTACCGGTCCGTGGTCGGTAATGAGCTCCCGCCACGATAGCGCCATTAAAATCTGGCATTCATTGTGGATTGTGTGGGTCTGTTTGAAGATGTTGATGCGAGACGAGGAATCGGGCTGCCCGTACGACGCGGGCTGAATGAGGATTTTATGCGGGAAAGTTTAAACAGAATGGATTTAATGGCACGTCTCCTTTTCCTCCGTGCAACCCTGCAACCGGAAGAACATTCGGGCGGGCATTATGATCGTCTACGGGACGGGAATTGCCGACGAATCGTTTCCCAACGACGGGGAGAAAATTGTCGAGCTCCTTTCTGCCGGAAGAAGATTCGAGGCACCATTACACGATCGTGGATTATTAGTTTAATTATTCAATTTGAACGTTCTGTCGAGTAACAGATTAATATAGAGGAGGGTAGTTTCATATAGCATAAAATAGAGTTCCTCCATATTTGAGAGATATAAGTGTGCGTTAGAATAGTCAAGTGACGGCTACGAGTGTGTGTATATACACGGGGATCAATGATCCTGGGAATGGTATATAGTAAGAGCCAATGTTCTTCAGTATATTTAGAAATATCCTCCTGCTACTAGATTCCCATCGAAAATCTTGAAATTCGAATTTAAAAGGCATTCGTAGCTGCCAAGAACGAAGCAAAATTGTCGAACGAAATGTATAGGTATACAGCGGTCGAACGACAACCGCGGGATTGAAACTTTATCACGTCAACATCCACGTTACGTCGGCCACAGTGCTCGACTTGGATGGTGTAAGCAGCTGGCAGCTGGATCCCGAACGAATCGCGCAGCGGCAAATAATTAAGTTGGTCTGTTCATTTTACGACTCATACAAATCGCGTAAATTCCAGATCCAATCAAAACTTGCCCTGCCATAAAGGCAATTCCGAACGGGGACACCTAACGCGATCAATAACGTTCCTAGCGCGGAAGGGAATGATGTTTCGCATAAATTTACCGTGCTCGTTCGATTCGGGACGGACGTCAAGTTGTCGAAATACGAACGGACAAGGGTATCGCTTTTGAGCACGGATTGCTCAACGACTCCATCAATATGCGAAACACGGAATAGTAACTTAACATACGTTTCGGCTGACTAGTTACTTTATACATTTATAGTTAAAATAGTGAAGGAAAATAGGATCAAGTTCATCATTGTAAGATCAAGGTAAACTTGGGAATTTGAAAGGGGATGGCCCTCTACGTGCAGAAGATATTCTAGTGACGATGAAGGGATTAAATCGAATTAAGGGGAGCAGGTAAATACATAGCCGGACGCCATAAGGTACAGGGACATTTATGAAGGTGCACCTGCGCCCGCAGATCGCTGGTCGAAGCGACGCGGTGGCACAGTTTCCAGCGATTCGTTGTCCCTTGTTCCAGCGGGTCGGACCGAGGGCCCCATAAATCAAGAAACGAACAATAGGTATAGAGGCGTCCAATCAATTAGATGCGTCCGCGAGAAAAATGGCTCCGGCAATTCGAAACGCTCGTTACTTGCTGCCGTAACGAGCGAACTGACGTTCAACGGGGTCCCGCGGCGGGGGGAATATGTGTGCACGCGCGGAACGACGCGCGCGGACGGGGGTTTGTCAAAAACGAATCGCCCGTAAAATCCTTCGCGCCCCCATAAATTTCCAATTAAGTCCCGACGATGAGCCGCCACCCTCCTCGTTGCACGCCAACGCGAACGCATTAGCCTGTTATTTAATGAGGGAATTGCGATATAGGTGCACACGTGTGCAGATGTGTCAATGGTCTTGGTGTCCGTCGAGTTCGGATTCGTATCGCGATTAATTTAAAGTCGCAGGGTAAATGTATCTGTATGCAACTTGGACCATTCTGCAGTGCATCGGTTGCCCACGCTCCTCAAGTGTTTTTTTTCCTTCGTTATTATTGCAAGCTAGTTTCGTTTTAATAGGGTATCGTAGTTTGTTGAAAATTCGACGATTAACGATCCCGCGGGAATCAGGTCCATCGCGAGCCCCCACCAGACCAATTGGCAATTAACCTTCTCGCCTGGTACGGACTTTATGAAATCTCGATTCGATTACATCGAAGTATGTGGCAGGCTCGTCGGCAGATTGGACGTCACCGTTCCTAACAGCGGAAAATTGGAAATTTACCTAAGCAATTTGCCCGGCGCTCGATTCCGTCGTCGACGGCCACGCTCCTGCCGTAGCAATTCTTCATTATCCGCAACTGGGTCGCACCTCTAACGGCGCTGACTCTAAATACAGTCCGGCAAATCAGTTTCCATTATTTCCAGCAGCGGTCTGTCATTAGCAGAATGTATCGCCGTGTTTTTCCACGATCGGAGGACGAGGGAAACAAACCAGACGACAGGGGTAATCGTTGCCATCCTGTTTAAACCTGCTGCGAAATCCAATTTCGTGCGAACGAAGTGAGAAATAACCACCGAGAACCAATCTTAATCCATAAATCGCACGCCAGCTGGTTGAAGCCACAAAGCTTCGCATCACACGAGTTTTCTATAATAACGAGACTCGTTACTGCGACCCCGTCGATAAAACTAACAATAAATAACAAAGAAGGACTCGAGAGCAAAGCTTTTCCTGTCACTTCCACCGAAAAAATACCATCGTTCTCAACTCTCAGCACAACCAACAACCACTGTCCCTCGTTTTAACTATTCATCGTTTTTCTAAGTGCAGACACTGCTTCCATTTCATCCCATTATTCCTCGACACGGCTCTATCCAAGTCCACTCCGCGACAGACGGAGGCGGGGAGGGCGTTTGGGATATTAATAAAGCAGGAGGGAAAGAAGTTCGTGAAAAATGTAAGGGTTCGATCTTCGAGGATAGAAGCGCGGATCGTGGCCTTCAACGGGAAGAGGACGTCGCCAGGAAACTAGGGGGCTGGAGGGTGTGACTAGGAAAGGGATGGATGGGAATGGAAAGGAATAGGTGTAAAATGGCCAGGCATCAGTCAAGCATTGAGGACACCAGATAGAGACGTATTGAGAGAGGAGGACAAAAAGCCATTGTTGGGCTGGTTCCGTGGGTTGGGCTCGGTCTGTTGTCACCTCCGACCTTTCCTTCACGCTTCTGCACGCTGCATACACGCGAACTGTCGAGTCCCGCGAGCACAACGGATCTCATCGTTCCACGGAATCGCGTGTGACGCTCGAAATCGCCGTCAATTATTCCGCACAATCGACCGATCCGTCAAGTAGGCTCGACGATCTCCGAGCTGTGGGTTTTCTGCGAATGTTCCATCGCGTGCTATCATTTAATTCACGGATTCTACCAACGCGCTCCGAACGCTCCCGCGCACCGTGCTTTCATTTTTATCAATGATAAAGCGATAGAAAATTCGGTGAATCTGAATCGAAGAGTGACCTTTTCGATTATTCCAGCTAAGTAGCTAAGCCAACATCAGAAGGTAAAATATTTCCGCCGAAAATCTGTACAAGTTTTTTTCCACGTAGAGTTTTGTATCGAGCTTTCCCATGTTCGAGTGTAACATCTGGAACAGTGGTGTCGCGATACCAGAAATCGGGTCACCGCTGGTCCAGATTCCGCGGCATTGTTGCAGCTTCAGTGAAACGTTTAACAAAAAAAAAAAAGAGAGAGAGAGAGGGGAAGAATAGGGAGAGCGTCAGCGCGTATCTAGATGACTTTTCTTCTTTGGCTGGAAATATCATCGAAATATCAGGTCAGCGTTGTGCTCGACTCATTCTCCGGGATATCACGTCACGGATATCGCCAAGTTGGAACGTTTTCTCCAGCAACTTTCGAGGAGTTGCGGTCCGTCGTAGCCAGCCCGCGCGTTTTCGAGGCCGTACTATTAAGATCGACATCCATCACTGTCGAACGAATCGATACGAAACACCATGATAGCCGCGGCAGTTAATCGACCAGGAAAAAGTACGAGCCGCTCGGAGTCTGAAGAAAGTCTTCCAACTATCATAAATTTCTGCAACAAGATAAACCTTGACAACGACCGTTCTTTCGACGAAACTTTTGTTGCGCTGCGATTTCATAGAAATTCCATTAACTCCGCGCTGCGGATTCTTTCGACATGGAAAGGTTAACTATGTTCCTTGTTATTCGATTCCTTTCTGTCCCGAGTTTCGTAGTTTCTCTTCATCTGTCTTGTTAATATCTTCACCGTCTAGTAACACATTTTTCCAGCTTTGATTAAACAGCTTTTTAAAGCGCATTCTCTACCCGCATGCAGAAGTAATTATGTGGGAGTGCAAAGACTGTTATAAAGTATGTTTGGACCAAAGCGATTGGGATCGAGAGCGGATGTTTATGATAGAGTGTCGAATGCGCCAGGGGTGCGAGGTTTGAATGGTTTCGTCGAATGCACGTGGAGAGTTTTGGTGACCGAAGCGCGTGTCAAGAGTGTGTGTGTAAGTGTGAATCTCGGGGAGCGCAAGATAAGAATGAATGAAGTCAGTCCTGCAGAGTCCGTCGAACGAGAGGCATCGTTGCCTGAACCTATTATTTTAATAAATAGTTTCTTTTACTTTCCTACAAGTGTGTAATTCACTCCTGCCTTGCTCACCTAACATCCCTACAATTATTATCAAAACACGAAGAAGGTATGTGTCCAATTCCTTTAAATTTAGTCACGATTACTCCACGATTAGCTCAGACTCGATCATGAATCACATTTCAGTACACTTCGAATTGTAACGCGCATTGTGATGGACCATTCCTTTGACCATAAACAAAAGCCCCGAAACGATGTTTATGTTACGTGTTATTACAGGTCATTCGCTCGTAACGGGGGCTGCAGCGTGAAAGTAATTAGGAACGAAGGTAAGTAACAAATCGTTCTCCGCGCGACAGCCGCAATAAACTGCGCCGAGTATTTTAAGTAGTCGAGCCGCTGTATAGTCAGACACGCCAGCTCGCCTCCAGAAAGCGATTTCCTCTCGTCAAAACAACGTCACTACCCTTCCCGTTCTCTCTGTTTTATAACCTACGGTTCTGTAACTAGTCTAGACACTCTATCTTCGGCGCAAAGCGTAAACCGTTTTATCACTTTTTCTCCACTTCCGTTTCGGTAAGCTGTAGCGCCCACTTTCGCGGGCACCTGCGAAAATGGATGCATCGGGACGCATCGCGGCGAGAAAACGGCGTAAAAACGGTTTAAACTTCCTCGCGAGGCGTTAACTTCACCTCCCACTGGTTTCCACTTCGGCGGAGCTTCGGTTCCGAGACAATAAACTTCTCATCTTACGAGCGACACTCTTTAGTTTGCATGTAAAGCGGCCGCGTAACCGAGAGATCGGGATCGTTAGGTGTAAAACTTTTAGCGCGCTGCTCTTGTTTCTGATAAGGGATACACAATTTACGACGGTGCGAATGCATCCGAAAGAACCCAGATAGAGCCCCCGTGGGGACGATACTAAAATTTTTACGCTTTCGATTTAATAACGGGTAGTGGAATCGCGACAACGCGAACGCTTCCTTTTACATCTCCCCATCCTTAACACTTTATACTTCTTCATCCCTTGCGCAGTCTGCAATCTTTCACGCGACGTTTCCAGTTATTCCCTTCTACGCGCGGAAAGTGCAGTTGCTACAAAGTGATCTAGTGGCCTTCAACCTGCACAGCTACTTGAATGCAATCGAAGGATCGTCCCCCCTCGAGACGACGTGAAATTTCGTAATTGTGAGCGATATAGGAATCGGTGCGGTCCGAGGAGTTTCTGGAATCTCCGATAAAGTGACCGTGGCTAATGGGATCGGATCGACGGCGGCGAAACACGCGGACGGAAGTCGGCGGATCGCAATCCCACGGAGGGATTTTCTTTCTCGTCGCGTGTCCTCGGGCTAATTTCTAAAATCCGATAAACATCCGGCAGAGAAGGAGGGGGCGAGAGAGGGGGGAGCGGACGGTATTGACAGAGGGATGAAAGTACGACGACGGAGGTAACGAAATTACTTCTTGAAAATCCCGGCGTGGAGACGCGAGCAGAGCTGGAGGACTCGGAGGACCGATTTTCAGGATTGTCCCGGAAAATCAATAGCTATCCGTGCTTTAGCCGCCTAACAACGTCTCCTGACGAAGGTCCCTGCCGTGCTCGAGGAGAATCTGCGCGAAAGAATGGTCGATAATTGAAAATATTGATTTACGATCCCCCCGGCTTCGGTTCCACGTGTTTCCCGAATGTCCCCCTTGCGCCGTTTCTCCTGGACGCGGCGCGGGCTAGCTCCGCGATGTTGCGTCCCTTGGATCAACATCGTCGATCTCATCAGCGGGGACCACAAGCGCGCGCTCGAGCGAAACCTCGCCGCTTCGGGTGCCATTCAGGCCGATATTTGAATCAGTCCTTGAGCACACGCTTTATTCCACCGTCGGGGATCCGTGTTTAGAGTTTAGAGCATTTAGACGATGAAGCGCGCGACATACTGGCTTGTGGCGTTCATCGTCTTCGGCATCTTGGAGCAATTGATGCACGAAATTGCAGAGGTTCCTCTGCTAAGTCCTCTACAAAGTCAACAGACCACCTTCCGAGAAGCTTCACGATTAAATCGACGAGAGGTTGCTAAATATGTCCTCGTTTTATTAGAATCAATTCCTGACGGAACGTCGTCTGCGAACATACGCAGAGTGGAACGACGTTCGCCCTCGAGAGATTGGCGAAACGATTCCTCCACTTGTAGAGCAACGGCGAAGGGGTGCCGAACGAACAATTAATAATCGAACACTTGGTAGCTCGCCGCGAATGGAATGAATGGGTTACGACACGGGCGTGTCGATGACAGACCCTGCGGATTGAAATCCTTCGACGTAGAGAGCTGACGCGACGACTGTGTAAAAAAAAAAATGTCCTCGCGTGGCGCAGTACTCGACGTGTCAGCGACATCGGGAGCCCGTCATACATTAACAGGATCCCCGGGGGCGTGAAAACTCTTGAAACGCTCGATCCAGACGAGTGGCCGCCACCGCGATGCCACTGGATTGTCAGCCCGCTGACAATCTTCGGGCCCTGTCACGTGAAAGGCTGTTGCCGTGGCGCGTGGCGGGACTAATTGCGGAATATCGCCCTAAATAGAGGCTCATCGTAGCCGCCGCGACACTCTGTCAATAATTTCGATGGCCCCGATGTCAACGACCACGGCATCGACGCGCTTCTTTTTCTTCGCTATCACCTTGTTATCAGAAGATCGACGAGTGCCGATCGATGGAATCTCGGTTCAGAGGAAATTACACACTCCGGCTGGTGTTGAAACATTTTTCTGATAACTCCTGTATAATGTTCGCCTTCTTTCTGGGACAGAGAAAGCTGTCTCCTCTTTTAGGAGAATAGAAGAGTTTACTCTGTGGTATCAATGAAACAAGATATTCTTCAACTAAATCATCTACGTGTTCAAGCTTCTTATGATTTTCTACGAGTAGCTAGTACACCAGGAAAGCTGTGAAACCACTTCTCTCAAAATCAAAATTCTGGGTTACGCGGACAGGCTACATATCTTTAGCGGTGAAGAGTTGCTTACGGTAATCAAACATTCGAACGAAATTAAAAGGAATCAGGTCAGCTAAATGCAGGAAGCTGCCGAGCAAAGAAGAGAAGCAAGGATAGAAAAAGGTTTTTCGTCCGGCCGAGTTGCAGCGGCCGGGAATCAATTAATTGGGGATAACGGAGTGCGTGCTCGAGTTTCACGACCGCGCCAGCACTGAGTGGCTTAAACGAACGAACCAACGAAGGGTCTAGAAACAACGCGCACGTCATTCGGGCATCGACGCCGCGTCCAATATTGCGGACGTACTCGTCCCTCTCGATGTCACGTGGACGATGACGCCTGCTGACAGGCGGAATCGCGGGAAAGCGATTCCTGTGCGTGACATCCGGTCACGCGGTGCGTATATACGAATTTAGACCCGGATCCAGGCCCCAGACCACCTCGTGGCGGGCAATCGTCCGAAATGGAATTCGACAGGTCACCCTGCCTCTTCCCTCCCCGCCCTCTCCGCCTCCCTTTTATCTATCCCTGCCGTAGAACCGTCGCGGCGGCCATTAAACGTCAACGACAGGTCCCCGATGACGAAGTGCCTCCGATGCACAATGCCTCCGAGTGCAATCGCGTCGAAACGAGTACGCCCGCGGGCTGTGACGAAGTGCGTGCTACCTGGATTTATTTGTCTCCCCCCCTTGGACGTGGCCTGGGTCGATGCCTGTAACCAGGCTTCGTCGCTTGTCTTCAATTCTGCTGCAGTCTTCTTCGGCGTTGATCAGATTAAAGAAGCATTAAACGATTCTGTTGTATATGGATTTTGAAACACGGGGGTAGCATTTCTAGGTGAAATATTCAAGAGATCTTCCTAAACCTGGTCCACAAATTAGTTATTCAGTAACTTTTACTTGAAATATTAAGCGATATTTAGCTATAGCTGGAAACATCGTAGCCTTTTAAACATCTTAGAAGACGAAAAATAAAGACTAAATAAAATATCCATGATCGTTGATGGCCGTATTGAGACGCAACGTAGTTGCACGATTTATTATTCCCATGACATGAAATCGGCGTCTCTTGGCGCCTCGACGCTCATCGTAGTCACCCGTGAGCCCATCTAATTAGCGTCAGGCTACGAGTGCCCCTACAGTCTGTCCCGACGTCAGCGTCGAGGGCCTCGAATCAAACCGTCTCCCCTCGTTTCTCCCGTCTGCTACACCCCGACTACTTGATTCCGCCAGCGACCGCCTCTGTCCGCAACGTTAACCGGCGCTTCCTCTATTTCGGCAGCTGAACGCCGCGCCTTGTCAAGTCCGATGTATCGTAGCCTCCATTTCGGATTACGGTCACGTAGCTGAGGATGCAGTGGGCCCTTTGGCGCGTTACTTTCCAGCATGAGTTCGGAAAGCTTATCAATGGTTTGTCTATAACGTTTCCTTCATTCGTAAAGTGTTTCCAGTGTTATACAGAGATCGATGGAGATTCTTCTCGAAACCATAAGAACTTCACGGAGAAACGTTGCTCTACCACCGTGCAACTATAGGCAACACTTCAGCAGCAGCAATTCCGAACCTCCCCTGTTGTAGTTTCACAACATTGAGATCAAGTATCTTCCACTTCCAAGCACTCCAGCTCCATTCTTCGTCGAGATTCAACAGGATCGAAGGAAGGAGGGTGCAGCGGTCGATTGTTCGCGCACAAACAAGATTACGTCCGCCCCGATACAAATTCGAGCCTCGTCAGATCCCCAAGGCGGCGCGCCGTGATAATCGCGAAAATGTGTACAGCCTCTCGGCCCAGCGTTGATTTGCATTCTTTCCAAGGAGGGTGGATCCGACAACGGGAGCGGGCGTCTTCAAAGACGCGCCGGCAACTCAATCCCACCGCCATTTTCCGGTGTAGACATAGGCTTGGGCTTCGCCCGGGCCCCGAGTCTAGAAATTAAATTTTCGACTGTCCGCCGCGAATACCAAGCAGCCGTGTCCGTGCAAGAGCCAAACTAACCTTCCCACCCCTCCCCTCCCAGGCCCGTTTGCTTCCTTCCTCTTTTCGATCGCTCGTCGCTCCTCTAAGGAGAGAGAAGCCTCGTCTATGGTAAGGAGAGAGGAGAGAAGACGAGGAGCGAGGGGCTGGGCGGCGTGGTGCAGAGGGATGAAGAAGGTGGCTGAAGAAGGAGGCTCGGCAATATGGCCGACCGGACGTCCTGTCAGGACAAGATATAAGGGGCTCCCTGTCCCGGAGGACTTGGCACCCTTTTTCCTCCAGGCCATGTCTGCCTCACTCCCCTACACGCTACCCTCCGCTCTTCGAAAGCCCGTTTCTATCGCACGTTTCTCCCCTACGGTGTGTTTTCCAACGAGACCTCCTTCAGCGGTGAATCATACGTGTTGGAAGACATCGGCTACGTGACACGACGGAAGGGAAAACTTGATTTTCGGGGGTGGAACGCGTGCTCGCGCTCGCAGCCCCGCGCGGCGGATCTCCGACGTCATTCCGACTGATACGAAATCGATACAGCGACCGTGCAATCGTCGCGACTCGTGCAATTTACAGTTGTCCGATTAACTATGAGGTCGGGGCAATGTTGGCTAATTTATTCCTTCGTTCTCGTTGGTGTTCCACGACCGTGGGCAGATTTTCTCGTCAATTCCGAGGTGAGGGACGTCGCGATTGATATTCCAGGAGGATGATAATAACAGCGGCGTGGCGTGACGAGGAGCCGGGGCTATTTAAAAAATTTCCCTGGAATTATAATGCTATCGCCGGACGGGCGGAACACACCGGGTAATTGTAATGAAATTCACTCTACAAAAATCCCTCTCTCCGCTCCCGAGCGGATGCGGCCGACTGCTTTGATCTACCCTCGTCCCCTCAATTTCCCTCCCGCCCCTCTATATAGCACGCCCGCTTCTCACCTACAAAGTCAATTTAATTACAGCCCGCTGTGCCGATAGTTTACGTTGTCCGCTTTGAGTGCCGGCGATGTAATGCATACACGTAAAAGGACCATTTCTCGAGGAGTTATGCGCGCGCGAAACGCGGCTAATTACGCGGGCCGCGCGAGACGAAAGCCCCGGTACTTAGGAAACGGCGGCCATCTTTATTGCCACGGCGAAATTATAGGGAAAATCTTGTCCCGTTGAGGAGCCTGGGTGGGAAGCAAACCGCTCCCCCGCGCTTTGCGAAACTTCCCTTCGTTTGTTTCTGCGGCGCCCCAACGAGCGACTCCGTTTTGTTTGGACTTTAACGAGGGTGGTGGTATTCGTGTTTAAATTGGAACTGGGGGAACGTGTGAAGATGAATTGAAAGATGAATTAAGTGCACGGGAGGACGCTAGTCCCGGTTCTCAGACATTTTATTTCTGCTGTTAACAATTCGTAGAACACAATGGGAGCAGGTGAAGGTTCGTTGGAGTTTCTCTGCTTATCGATATGAACATACTGTTCCCTTTAATCGATTTAATTGATGCAGGCAGTCGAAGAACGATACCAACGCTTACCGAATCGTATCATCCGGCTCCGACACGATAATTGTAACACACCGCCGTAAACTCGCCGTATTATCAGCTACGCTTATTATTTAATCCAATCGATTCAAAGTTCCCCTGCCCTCCTACACTGTTCCGCGGGCTGTTACAATTATTAGATCGAACGTCTACCTTCCCCCATTCCCCTTCCATGCTAATAACATTCAGCAAGTTCAGCGTGCAGGCAGCACCGAGCCATAAGCTAATGAACTTGGAACAAAGACGGTAATGCTGGCGTGTTTCGAGGCACAGAGGACCCTTTCAAAAGCCTGCCATTACCTCCCAAAGGACCATGTCCTCGGTGCTATCTTTATTATGGCGCTGTAACACGGACCTGAACTAGAGTCTCGTGCCGATCACGCGTCAAGATTCTTGATTACATGCTTCTGAATTGCACGTGACGTTCGATTTCTCGTAAACGATAAGTACTGTATAATAGGGGACCAAAGGTTCTGCATGTACGAGGAAACTTTTAGTTTCTAGGCACTTTGGCAATTTGGAGGTTGGATGCTTGCAGACCTGGCGGAGATATTTCGATGATATCTTGGAGACTACGAACGTCAATGGAAGGTCTGTCGTCGTGCTGTACGGAGAGGTATTCGCGTGGAAATTAATTTACGCAAGATGGCCAACCGTGCTCCTTCGCCTAACAAGTTGCAGTGACGCGGGGATGCGTAGATACAGCCAGGCAAGTGGTATAGTAACGAAGTTACGTCAAAGATGCTGCCAGCGCTAAAACGGGGACAAAGAGGGTCGCCCGGGGACCATTTCTCGCTTAGTTATATATCGATCCCCGATACTGTAATTACTCTCGAGAGAAAATGGGATTCATGATTTCCTTTGATGGTCGGGCTGCATTAACCTCTGATGAACGGCACTCGATTAGGTGCTGAACTAAATACCAATTAAAAGGTCCTCGTGCCGATACGTCGAATGGGGATCGTCGATACGTCAACCACTACGTCATCGGATTCACTTGTTACTATCGTGCGTTAGCAGCTAAGTGGAAACTGCCAACTCGGGACGCTTCACTGACAAGTCGAAGTTCAAGCGATCGGTTTTACTCGAATGCTCTAGCCGACAGGATGGAATTGAGTGTCCGAAAATTTGCAACCGAAGTTGGAGGGCAAGAATCCAGGAGTGAAAAGTTAGAGGTCATGAAAGCATGCCTGAAGTCCAAAGTTGGAAGTTGAAAGGAGCCAAAAGGTTGGAGCCAGAACTCAGACTTACTGTTGGATTCGGTTAAGGGACACTTTTCTTATTTCTTTCTTAACTAAGAAACGTATACTTCTGTAGCCAAACTATTCACTGAAGCCAGGGTATTAAAACGGCATGTATGCCGAACCTCGCCTTTTTATCACATAAGTTTTTTTTGTAATTGTGGTAAATAAAGACGAATTATTATTATTATTATTATTATTATCCCCGTACATTCTTGTGTCCCATAATTAAAGCATCCAGAGCAAAAACGGACTAACCCACGTTGAAAAAAAAACTCATTTTTCCTATTTTACATGATTAGTACAGCCTATTGTAATACATTATTGCTTCTAACTTAATTTCGCAAGAAAATGTGGGTTAGTCAGTTTTTGCTCTCGATGCCTCAATTATCATATTTCTTAAAATATCTAAAATTATAACAATATTGAAATATTCCCTAAACGGGAGTGTCACTCTAAAATATTCCTCTAAAATATCTACCACTCCGTTAACCAAAAATATTGTAACCATCCACCTCGACGTTCACATAACCAGTGGGTGACTTTAACGAGGAGGAAAGCACGCACACGAGCCCCTCCACCTATCCAATAACACGTTCCTTGCGTCTCGCCTATCAGCGACGTAACTTCGTTACGTACTGCGCATCCTCGATCAAACGGCTACCCTTTTCCTGTGTCGACAGCTTTTTTTCGAGTTTATCGGCCCGACAGAAGAAGCCAGTGCCCCCCCCTGATATCGTCGTCGCCGTTTCCTCTTGCGGAATACCCCGACGGCTAATTAAGTCAGCCTGGTTAATGAGGATGAACGGGCAGGGCAGCTGACGCGGATGGTCGCAATAGGAAAGATGGAATCCGCGCGCATCCGAACAAGGGACAAAGAGCCTTCTCTCGAGAGCGTTTCCCGCTCGATTATGGATCGAGCCGTAATGGATGGCAATTACTGCTGAGTGCAGACTATAATGCAGCCCCGATAATCATACCGGCACTTATGCTCGTAAATGAGGTGGAGGCTGGTGCAATCGGGGCGAATTTACGCGCGCAACGATTCCGGGATACATGTAGCGACGGCGGGCTCTCCGCGGCCGAAACGAAATCGTCCGAGATGGACAGATGCATCTTGCCGAGTCCGACTAAACGATGACACTCCCAGTTAATTATCCCGCCGCTGATTATCCCTGGTGGCGCGTCCGGTCTCGATAAACTGTGCGCCGATAATGGCGGGATCTTTGAAACGCCGACGCTCGACGCTGTTTAACGCGGCGATAAGGCTGATTAATATACTCGAGGATATCTGCAAGGCGTTGGGGAGATCGGAGAGTCAGACGTGATTAAATTATGCTAGCTTCAGCGGAGGATCGTCGATTCGCTCGGTGGCTGGGTCTGAAGGGTGGATGTGGAAGAAGGATCGAAGACGCGAGTCAACCTTGATGGAGATAACATTTGGGATTATTTCTTTGAAAGAGGTCCTCCGGCTGTGAGTTTGCAAGTCGTGCTTCTGAGATCTTTGAAGCTCACTTCGGATTGTTTATCCGAGAACGTAGGTAGTGTCTGTGAAGCAGAAGTCTGGTGGCACATCGATGCTTCTGTGCAAGAAAGACAGCCACGTAGATAAAGTTTCTCGTGGATTGCTATCTCGGCTTGCGCAAATGCGAGTCGAAATAATTAACAGGATCCGCGAGCACAACTTTATAGCGTCGCCCAGAACCGAGAATAACGGGTGGAATCAGAATGCAGGATCTCTCTGCCGCATTAATTAGACGAGTAATTGCCAGCGTCTCTATAACTCGGCTTCCTTCTGACGGTTCGATAAAATTGTAGACCGCGAACGGGCTGCCACTTTGCAGAAAAGCAGCGGCTGTTTTCGGGAAATCCATTCGCTTTCAAACGCTACTAGGCTACTTTTGACGATTAGTTTCGCGAGGAGCGTGCTTTTCGGAAGCTCGCGAGCTTCTGAAGTCAGAGGGAGGAGAACCTGACGCTGACGAAATTACTGCGTCACGTTGAATAATAAAAATGGCTCTTTGTTAGCAAAGGCGAAGGACGTAGTTGGATATGAGGGATGGACATTCCACGGTTTAGGGTTTTCGTGGAACAAAGCTGGGACTACGCGAACGAATCACCGAGTCAAAGTAACAAGGTCTGCCCTCTGTCTCGACTCTGATGAGAATGTCTCTCACTCGACGCGGGAGCTTCCCCTTTCCTGCATTTGACACTTTCCATTTGTTCCCCAAAATCTCTCTCGTTTCTCCTTCGGCCATTGTCTCACGCGCGTACAGTGGACTAGTATATCTTCTACAATTTTTCTGACGCCACTATTCATTCAGTAAACGGGGCTTGTGAGACTTTCCTCGTCTCAAACCTCTTCGTACATGCAGGGATGTTCGAAGGAAGATTTCAAGGGTAAACGGAATCCCAAAAAATACATTATTTTACCATAATCACTAACACAATAAATTCAGTTCATACCTACAGTGTAACGTTCTACTCTGGGAAAAGCATGCTGAACATCCTTCACCCTGGACCAGCGCAAGACGTCGCCTCAATTACGTTCATCATCTTTCCCGCGCGGTGGGAAGGGTGGCCGAATGGTTCGAAAGATCCCGCCAACTTTCTTCGCGTGCCCGCAGGAATGCTATCTCATTAATTCCCGAATATTCCCATCCGGGCCGAGAACACGCCGCGTGCAGCCCCATTTCCACGCGGTTCGTCTATCATCCAAATTGAGTAATAAACCCTGGGCCTCCTCGACCTCGGCTCCCGAAGCACTTTAAAAGTTAATCTTGGTAGGCGTATCAGGTTCCAAGGGGGAGGATGCTGCTGCAGTCCTTCCTCGAAGGTCTGCTCGTCCTTCCTTCCTCGTCTCTTATCACTTCCGCCGGCTTCATTCTCGCCGCCGTGGAACGCGACGCGTATCTACGTCCCTGGCCAGAATTTCTGCCGGCTGAAGCGACAGGTGCCGTCTTCCGGGCGAATATTTCGCCACCCCCTCCTAGCCTCGCATCCCCGGCGAGCTCGCGACGTTTCGACGTAATTACGAGCGGGCGATGCCGTATTTCTCCCGGCGGGAACGCAAATATTCCTGGGCAAAAACTCCTCCCAGCTTCTCTGCCCTTGCTCGTGGACCCGTGGCTGTCGCGCGTGTGTCACCCCTTGTCTCCCGCGAGCGAACGAAGCGGCGGCGGAGGCAGATTAAAAATGAGAAGATGAGCAAACAATGAGAAACAGCGGGGGTAGATGGAAAAGAACCGACTGACCCGACGGTTGTGCACGATGGCGCGGCGATGTTTGATTATTGCGATAACACTGCGAGAGCGTTGGACGGTTAGACGGTTTTATGGGGAGAGAATTCGTATCCCCCTCCCTTTCCCCGCTTGCCTCATCAAGCGAGGCATTGGTAATAATGAGACGGGGTGAAATTAGCGTGTTTGCGTATGAAATGTTGCGGGAAGGCTGTTGAAAACGCTGCTGGGAAGGTAGCAATGGTGGAGGAAGAGTACATATTCCAAAGCGAAGAAACGCGATTAATCTTGGTACACGGTGAAAAAGGAGGGCTCTCTCGACTTCAACGGCTGACAGAGCTCCGAAAGGACAAACAAAAGGATCGGAGCCATCGTGCATTAGCGACGGAGGCAACAATTCAGAAACCATGTCAAGCATCGTTCAGTATCGCTCCGAGAGGAACGGAATGAATAGTTAAAAGGCCCGACGAGCGACAGTCAACAATGAAACATGCAATCCCGGCCTGATATCCCGATGTACAGATCCGCTATCGGTTTCCACCGGGAGCTCGGCGCTTCCTGCGCGGCGAGGAATTTTTCCAGATTTCAAGAATCCATCTCGAGACCCGCGGCTGAATAATGAATGAGCCCGCCGAACAATGGGGGCCCCCACTGTGCGCGCTAAGTCGAGTTAGACGTTCCGCGGTACTTCGGCAATAAATGATTCAGTGGAAAACTTCACCGTGAATACAAGAACAGAAGAAGGCGCGCTGTTCGGCAGCCACGTTCTCACTATTTAACGCGACCACCAGGTGCTGCGGACGCTACACGATTACTTATTCCAGCCAATTTGTGAATCCCAATGGATGGGTCGATATGGAACGTTTCCGGGTGATGATCGTGGGAATGAATCCTTCGTTCTGCGTTTAATCACTGCCAGAATGAGCAACTGTGGCGGCCAAGTATGACTGTAATTTATTCCCCGAAGATCGAGTAACCTGTTGCTCGAACTAATTTTTTAAACAGCCATTCGAATTCGGGGATAAGTCCTGGTGATATCAGGAGCTTCTGTCTCGCAGTATTAACTCCCCACAGAGTCGTTCGCGGGTGATTAATCGAAAGCTCATATTTACGTAGAGTTTTATAGAAACATCCACCTGAATTTCCAACGTGGGTTTACACGACGCTCGAGCTGCCGTTCCAATCTTCTTCCATCGACGCGGTATGCCTCCGTCGTCCCACGGCCATTCCCCCTAAAGTCTGACGAAGTTTTGCACAATGGCAAGCTCGAACGAAGTTCGGAATTACTACGGATGCGGCGTGTTTGTAATTGTCGCGCGATCAATCCGACCGAGTCTTTCCGGTGGCGGCTGGCCTGCGAACAAACTGGAGGGCCGACGGGCCAAGTTACACGGCGTTTCGTTGGGACAATCGCGAGACAGGGGATGGCGACGGGCGAGAGGGTTGATGAGAGGGAGCGGCGAACGGGTCGAGGCGGGACAGAGATGTCGGGCGAATGGATGTAATTCCTAATGGATGGAGCGTTAGGCGACGGTGGCCGCTACCACGATGAATGTTAATATCTGCCCGGGGACGGAATCGCAAAGTTTTCAATTAACGCCCAGAGGAACGAGAATTAGAGTGGCCGAGGGAGAGAGACCTAGAGGCCCAATGAGTCGTCTCTTGCCGGGATTACAGACCGTACCCAGGGCCGTTGGATAACCGTGCCATTATTCGGGGATAACACTTTTCAGCGGCCGTAGCAACGCGCGAAAATGACGTACGTGGACGGGAGCGAGCGTAACGACCCGTTTAATGAACCGACGGACCGCCAACTCGATGGGAAGAGGGCGCTTTTCAAAGGCCCCCTCGCAAACGTGGATAATTAAACGCTGATTTTATTCCGATCCCTCGATGTTCCGTGCTGATGAAATATATTAACAATTCAATGTTTTCGTGGGTCCTGTACGGTTTAAAGATAAGAGCTTAATTCATTCCTCGCTGGGTCTGGAAAATGAGTAATTGCAAAGACAGCCGTCTCCTGCGAGATGTACCAGCTTACGAAATCAAGCGTTGCGGTTCAGTTCGAGGAAGTTTCCACGGACCCGATGTATCTACCCTTGTAACTATGAAGCGAAACAGGATGAACCTAATTCCAGAACGTTGGAATTCGTAAGTTCAATGACGAGTTATCGAATATTACACGGCAGCAACATTCTCTGACGTGTAAATGGCGTTCCTCGACTGAGACGGAAGGGGGAAGACAGTTTAGCAACAATTTCCGAGCACTTCAAGTATTGTGTCAGTAACTGTAACACGGCATCCAATTTAGCAGAGTCTGTGCGAGATAACCGGATGCGAGGTGCGTCGACGCATGAAATATGTGAAGTCTTCGAAGGGGATCGACGAATATAACGGAGGAAAGAAATTACTGGGTGAATAGTCCGAAGGATTCACTGATTACGGTGGCAGCGCTGCGCAGAAGGCGCGCCGAACGTTTCCTGCGACTCTCGATGCCGCACGTATCGGGTAAACTCGAAATACGTGACGTCAGATGTTGCGCCATTAGGATTCCAAAGGACACTTCGGAACTCCGCCAAGAGTTTCCTGGATGCATGCAACAATCGGATTGGATTACCCGCTCGGGTGCTCGAGATGTAGAGCCGCGAGTGACGAGAGGATATTGTGTTCGAGTTAGAAGGATTTCGAGGAGGACGAATGATATTTAGGGGCGAAGTTGCCTATTAAACGCGGCCACCTATAGTCCCCTATGAATCTAATCTCTCGGTGAAACTCCGGCGGGTAGCTTAGCGCACCCGTCCACGATGGGTCACCAGCGAACTAGCCTGAATCGGACTCGAGGCTCTTTTTGGAAAACATCCAAACGAGAAATTAGACAGCCAACACCAAAATAATACTGAATAAATAGTAATAGGTAATGAATAGCACAGAAGTGTTTGATATTTATTATGACCAAGAATTTTACAAGGATTTTCGTCTCAAAGGGTTAGCTCGAACAAAGACAGAGGCGTCTCCGCTCCGATCTTCTTCCCTCAGGCTGAAATTTCCGGAGAGATACGGCGATATTTCACGTCGCCAGGCAGAGTCAGAGACGCCTCCATGTTTGTGACGCGGTTTAAAGAATTCCCGCGATAAGATCCGGCGAGAGAATTGTGAATCAACTGACAGGAGATAAACTCGAGAAGCAAGAGGCTGTGTGTGGGGGGGGGGGGTGGCAGCGGAAGTGGATGAAGGCGCGGGAACCTTGAAGTTTATTAAGATTAAGAACTTCATTCGTAGTAATTCCGCCGGAGTGTACACCGCGCCCGTCCTGCCAGGCTTTTCCTATCTGCTAAGAAGACAGAACTCGTGGGACGGGGCTGTGCGCGGCGCGAGCGGGGGGTAGGGGAGGCGACGGGAGTCCGGACGCTTCCCTCGAAACGCCCGAAAGGTATTATAATTATTTCAGGAGGGCTGGGATTATTAAAACGAAAACAGACGCCTCTCGAGGGGGAAGCAACGTATTACCCTCGTACTGAAAACTTTATCCCGAGGCAGGCTCGTTTGCTGATTTTTGGCTGGAAATTTCACATCCCTTTATCTTTGCCCCGCCTTCCTCTCGCGACCACGCAGCCCTAATAGAAACGGAAAATGAGAAACGAGCGTGGGAATTGAACGCGACCAACTTGCTGCAGAATTCTCGTTATTCGGAATGCCGTCAGTGGCCCTGACATATGAAATCTAAACGAATACGAAGTTACCCGGTTCGAGGCTCTATTAAATTTTTTCTGCTTATTAAAAGCAGTGGACAAGATAGGACGAGGATGAAATGAATGATTCAAGGACGAAAGAAGCTCCTTTCCTCTTGGACTCGCTACTGGACCAGTAACTTCTAACAGTTCTAACGCAAGTTTTATAGGTAAAAATCGGTGTCTAGGCGAGAACTTTCAAATCAGAATTTATGGACACGTTAAATAACGCGAAACTCGGTTACAAACGCGAGGCTATAAAGTAAGGTACAATTATCCACTAACGCGCACCTGCAGAATCCACCGAACCTTTAGATCCCCGTCGTATTTGAAGGAATGCAGCGATTCCATGGTTATACAGAGTAAAATTTAGTCGTATCTCCTCGTTTCAGCGCATTCGCCGGTATCCGCGCGATCGTAATTCTGTTAGACTCCGGCGCTCTTCCAAGAAGGAACATAAACATTTCCGCGATTGAAAATAACGGCGCAAGCATTTCCCGCGCGTTTCACTGCGGGGGAGGGGCCGGGCGAAATCGAAGATGCCGCTGACTCTGGCTCACGGCACGATTAATAACACTTAGGTGGCCCACGAAAGGGACCAGTGGCCTGCTGTATCTGCTGATATTTATTAGAATTTAGTAGCCGGCCATTACTCGGAGCCGAGGCCGCTTTTAGAAGGCGGCGCCGCCGCGGCGATCGTAACTGCAAGAGTTCCAACGAGCTTGTTCCCGACCATTTTCGGGTAATTGTGATCTACGGCGGGAGGCCAGTTCGTAGCACGAATTATTGTGTCGTAGAATCGCCCTTCCGGGCTACGGAAAACATTCCTGTGCGCGGTTAAACTTAAAATACCCGTGGCGAGTAGATACGCGCTACGTGGATCCATGAAACATTCGGTGAGCGTTCAGCGTACAGCTCTCCTTATATTCTGTCACTGCGACATCGATTCCTGCTTGGGAAATCAACTGCGAGGATTGATCCTCCAATTTCCATTGATCTCGTTACGATCGCGTAATTAGGTATACCTACCTATGTACTTCTTCGTCTTTTCTTTCGTCAAAGCGAGGTTGCAGTGCAAAGTCGAGCAGATTTCCCCGTTCAGACACTCCGGTCATTAAAAGAATACGGGGTTATTAATCCAGGAAGCAACGACGTCGTTGAAAAGTTCCCCGTGCACGCGAAACATTCTCCCGTCAGGATATTAATTGTTTTTTATAGCAGAATTTTTAATTGGTCCCCGCGGTTGCTCGTTAGACGGCGGAATCTCAACGATACCTCGAGTTAATTAAACAACAGTACGCTGCATGTCTACATCGGTGGAAAGGCAACAGATAATCTGTACGTTTGCTGTGCACCTAATTGAAAGGTGGACAATTGGGCTTCTAACGGGTCCTTAAATTTGAAATTTTCCTCGATTTTTTAAGGATTTCATCCTGCTCGAACTAATTTTAACTTACTTCGACTTCGGTATGCATCGTCGATGGCTATTTAAAACGGGATCCGAGGTCGTCAGAATCGCTTCGAGACTCGTAAGTTACCCACTTCGTTTCTACGAACTCCTTTGAAATTTTGCTACAGAGGACGCTTTTAACAGTGATCACGGGATTTTTCTATGAAATTACTTCACCAGCCAGCTGAACCCTCTAATTTTCATTCATAAACTTCGGCCATGCATTCCACGTTTTAGTTTCGACCGCGAGTTCATCGACGGAAGTTCGGCGAACTTCGACCCTGACGCAACCGCGATATCCGTCACGAGCCAAGTCTAGACAAAGTGGTCGATTTTCTCTTTCATATGCCTCGCGAGGGAACGCCATATGTGCTGGTTTATTAATAACTCTTGCCTCCTGTTGCCCTATTTCGAGAGAACTTCGTTTCCTTTATTATTATTATTTATTTAACGCGACGAAGCCCACTATATATCTATAAAAGGAAGCCTCATACAATAATGCACAGATCGAGAGAAACAAAAATAAAACGCCTGGAAGCTATGGCTTTGACTCCCAGAACATTTATAACAAAGAAGTATACAAAGTGGAGATTACTGGATTACTGATTAAGAAAGTAGATAGAGTAGCTGAAAAAATTAATTCAGTCGACTACCTCATAGCCTTTATGATATCGTGGAAATTATTACTTAGTACACACGCGCACCTGATCATCCTTAAAAATTGAAAGGCTGCTTGTTACAAATGAATCTAGACAGTCTGCATTCTTTCGATTGAAAGGCATGTTTTGATCAAACAGCCGTGCAACACTGTCCGCGCAAAGGGATAGTAAAAGAGTATTTACCGAATTACCAAGGGGCCATTAAATGTTTGGCGAAGTTCGACGATGCAGCAATAGCGCCGGATGCATCCCTGAAAGACCGAAGTTCGAACAGCCGTTAATTAACTCATACCCAGTAGTTAACCTGCCGGTAATCCACTTTGCAGTTACAAGTTACGCGTCCAGGGCACCTCTAATGTGCTTTTTATTGCGCGTCTGCTCGAAATTTCGCGGCGAAATTATAAATTAAATTCCCGGGGTCCTTCCCCAAGGAACTTGCCACTTGGACACTCCTGGCACGATATTACACACGCGCGGCCGTGGCGCTCGTTTTAACTCGCATTCATAGCGGTTCACTGTTCTTCGCTACATCTGTTCGATCTAGGGTAAAGGACCCAATTACTGACACCTAACCAATTACTGTCACCTTAAGCTATTTTACTTCAAATATCGAATAAATAAACGTTGTAAAGTCATATACGAAAAGAATGATGTAATTCAACCTATAATCTATACTATAGATTATATACTATAGTTTATTTATTCGTTATTTTAAGTAAAATAGCTTAAGGTGACAGTAATTGGTTAGGTGTCAGTAATTGGGTCCTTTACCCTACTGTCCGTTAATAAGACGGAAGAGAACAATTCGGCATTCTCAACCGTGAAATAAATTAATTTAATAATGGTGCATTTTGCGGGATTTCGGGAATTCGCAATCCCATTGGTAAACGTTTTCGCTATCGTCGAGCGTTCTCCCCTCGATTCCTGATCAACGAATATATCTGGACGAACAGCGCAGAAAATGGTGTCTCGCTATTTTGGTTAACGGCAAATATGACAGCGCGATAAAATACGGTAACGGGCGGCACGGAGTTTAGTACACTTTAGGGAACCGTAATGCCTCCCTCAATAATAACAAACTTTCCGCGATACGGTCCGCGCAGCTGCATATCAGCTGAAAATTATTGACCGCTATTATGTATCAGCGGCCCTGAAAACCCGTCACTGCCATCTGACATCGTAACGGAAGTTTCGATTGGTCCGAATGGGCTCGAGGGTAGCCGCCGAATGCGAGCAACGGAACTCTGAATATTTCAGGGTGAAAAAGCTGTCTGTTTACGAGGGTGCGCGTCCGCGCCGCGGTAAATAAGTGAAACCGATTGTTCGGCGTGGCTCCACCGACTAGCATTTCCGAGCGCGTTGTACATAAATTACGAACTTTACTAATTCATCCTCGATAAAACTGCCCCCACTGCTCCCTTTGATTGCGCTCGAAGTTTGCCGTGAATTTCATTCTAATCGACTTTGAGAGGGACGTCGAATGCCACTCGCAATTTGCACGTGGAAACTATGTTAACAATGAAAATTGAAAAGCCTGCGCTGCATAGCTGCGCCGCTTTCGGAGGCTTGGAGCAGAGACGAAACTGATCCCGCGGACGAGTTCTGTCGTCCGGGAGTGCTCTAATGAATATACAGAACTTCGGGCCAGAACTTCATTGCGGCTAACATGAATTATTACTTTTAATAACTTACAGCCGGTCGTAGTCCCAGGCTGGGGCGCGAAATAAAATGCAAACGAGTCGCGAGCCGCGGGCGACGAGGGAAGTAGGTAAAGAAGTCGGTGACGATTGGCAAGTCGATCGACTTGGGTGGCATCTGAACGCTTTGACTGCCATGCTATATTTAATGCGAGACGCTTACAGGCCACATCTGTAATACATTCTCACGAAAGAAATATATATTCACCGTCTTTCACGGTACCATTTACAGCGAGACACGCAAATCTATTGCGCGTGTACAGCTGACGCAGCAACCAAAGAGTTAAACCTGATTCGCGACGAACGATCTTTAGTCTGATCTTTTGGTCTGTAAGTGGCCGGCATTCTCGCGCTGCAATTTCCGCCCATCGCCGTGAACTTTCGTTCTCGGGAGCACGGCGCCCCCTCACACCTCTCAAGTTTCGAATTCGAAGACGAAAGTTCCAACGGCGTGGAATTGGGTCGGTCCTGTGTGACATAATGAAGGGACCTACTAGAGAGAGGGGAGAGAGAGGCGAGAGTAGAGACCCGGGGCGGTTCGTAGACTGGCGCAAAGTGGTCTCTGAAGTAGCGACCGGAAGTTTGACCCTTTTCGGATGCATTAAAGTTGGCCCCGCGACGACACAGCACGCCGCGGACCTCACAATGCCTGGCGAACGTGTCGGCGAGATTAGAGCAACCAGAAATGGAAGGGCTAGCGGGCTAAAAGAAAAGTTAACGCGAAAGTTTGCCGCGCGAGCGCATCCATTAGACACGAATAAAACCATGTGGCGGAGGGCAGCTAGCCGGCGGGTGGGTAATTATGAATTATCGAAGCGATCCCTTTGTTCCTTACGAGCCCGTCTACTAAGCGTCTGAGTAATTTATACGAGATTAAAGCGTGTACGGGCCATTTAGCGCGAGTGGTAATATATTATATTAATCATAATATGGCGTGGTAATTTCGGGGACCATCCCCAGCTGTCTGAACATCTGCCTACTTTCAGGGACTTGCATGAATTATAACCACAGCATGAAATATTCGTAACGATCCTGCGTTTGTTAATAGACCGTGAGTGCATGTGCATAGTATGTAAAAGCATTTATCTGCTCATCGTACCTTTCTATATTTTCAATACTTCTCTTGCAGCTACTATCAAACTTCTACCCCTTTCTAGTACACGGTATTTTTCGGCAAGCTATCTGCTTCTCGCGAACACATTTCCCTCTAAATATCCAGTCGCGGCTACGTCGTGGTAAGGATAGTTTCCCGCGACAAGGTAAGAAATGCCCGCGTACATCGTCGTGCTCGCGGTATCCCGTTGAACCGACGCGACGGGTCGGCGAAGCATCTTTTTATGGCAATCTAAACGACTTCGTCCGCGACGGCCCCTCTCCGCCGTCGACCCCCCATTCGCCGAGCTTCCCTACTGCTGGCGCGCTCTTCACCACCGCCGCGGATTTACCGGTAGATTGGATATATGCGGTTTATACGTTATTTTTCTCGGGTTCTTCAGAGGTGACTGCAGCGAGCCAGAAGAGGGTCGGCGAAGGAGCCGAGGGGGCCGCGGGGGATAACAACGTGTGGTCCGAGGTCTGGTTACCGCGCACCCTTCCATCGTGATTTTCTCCTCGTTACGCGCGTCTGCCAGCGCGATCCCTCCTTTCGCCGGGCTCCTCCATTTATTCCACGGCACACTCGTTACCCCCGCGCGACATTCGAATCCCGTGGCTAGCACTCGCGCCTCGCACAACCCCCGTGTCTCTTTATCAGCCTCCCGGGCTTCGCATCCCAGTGCCTCTGCGGTTTATCCTCGAATCATCCCACATTTATGGCGCGTTTACTCCTTTCCATCCGAATAATTACAATTCCCCGCCACTGTCGAAATACAACACGAGACTTTACAGATATCCCAGAATATCCAGATTCGCAAGCCTATTTACTCCAGTCCCCCAGGCACCGTCGAGACGCCGCAAAATCCCCCGATCCATCTGAATATTTGCAAGCGAGTGCATTTGGAGTGGCCGCCGCTAGTCAGGGGTAGCGTCGATTTCCCGTGAAATTTTCCACGGAGCCCGGCGCGAACGATCGTGAAACCCCCAGGGACCGTGCAATTACGGTTATGACTTTTCCCACGGGGCCGCGTTTCGAGTGCACGCGAAAGAGATAAAAAGAATAGACAGCGGGAGGAGGGGGATGGTTTGAGGGGTGGAGGGGGTCAGTAGGGGGGCGGGGACACGGGCAGCACGTAGTCAATATTTGCATGCCGCGAGGCGGCCGGAAGTGCACTCGAAACGACGGAGACAAGAACCTCGTGCCTGGCCAACCACTCTTTCCGGCCTGGACTCGCCCTCCCCTCCGTCACGAGTGCAGTCAAGGGTCGGCCTTTTGAGGGCCCTTCTGTTGCCGAAGCCGCAGAGTTGCATCTCGCGAGATCCTTCCGTCACCCTTCGCCCCTTTTCGCCCCGTTTAACTTCCTTACCGGCCGACGAATAGAGACCGCACCCCCGACAGCCGCCACCCCCGCGGCTCACTTTCTGATGACGACGCGGCAAATAATTATTTCTTGGTCGTGGCAATGAGGCACCCTTCCGATAACGGTGCCGGGGCACCCCTATCCGCGACCGAGGTCTTTGAACCGAAGCAAATACGATACAGCGACCAGGTCGCGAGCAGCGTTCGAGTCAATTGTTAGGGGAGTTTCATTAAGCCCCGAGATGTTTTGTGGCTACTATGGCCGAGGCGTTAATGAGAATAATCTCTGTGCTGCAGCGAAGAAAGAGGCCTCGGTTTACCTGGTTCGCTGGTGCTGGGTACTGTGTGGACTCAGGCAGCGGGGTAATTATGTAGTTGCGATGTTAGTACTGGTAACAGACACTTGCATCCGGGAAACTGCGTTAATTTATTGACGACCTGTCGTGTTGTAGAGATACTGTAGACAAGGCAGGCTAAATCTTCGCGGGTAGCATCTGCTGATTTAAGATCAAGATTTACAGTGCGCTTTCGATTCGATTTTACCAGTCAAACTTCATTGGACAGTTCTGCCCTCCTTAGTTAAATTGTCCTATCTAGCATTTTTTCATTTTTTAAGATATGTTGAAATATTTAAATTTCCACGCGATTTTTACCTTTTAAGTAAAGTCAGAAGACTCTACGTGCTTCGTAAAGATTTATAAACACTCTAATGATTTTAACCTAACTTCTTTCCAAATGCTTAAAATATCCAAACTAAAACAATTAATTAATTGGTACGTTAATAATACATTACCTACCGGTATACCTATTACAAAAAAATATATTAGTCTGTTACAAAATAATGACATGTTTTAATTTGAATGAAGGGAATTAAGGACGGTACAAAGTAAATGATAAAAACCTCAGTTTTCTCGGTTGTTTCAAAATGCTAGATAGGACATTTTAACTAAAGAGGGCAGAGTTGATGAATAGGCACCGCCGGAGCGTCTTTCAGCGATCACTTTGCTTCGTCCTTTAGCCATTTCACTGCTGTAGGGTTTAATTAAATGAATGCAAGCTCCCGTTGAATGTAAGTATTGAAAACCTTTCAGTAATCAGGTGAATATTGTTAATAAGTCTGATGAAAATAATTCTTGTATAAGGCACCGTGTATTATCTACTGTCTTAATCGAAAATGATCTTAAACTCGGGGTTCATATAGGAAGGGATAGAGCGCGTATTTAAACCCGCCGTACGCGGCGAAATCGAGGTGCGTTACCATAAATCGATACTTTGGTTTAGTCGCTCCTCACCGTCGCCCAGAGATTTCGCATTTAAATTCGCCTCCCCCGTCCCTGAAACAAATACTCGCGAAATTCCCGAGCGTTCCAGCCGCGAAACCGAATATTATTCCGGAAGTTCGCGATCGTTGCCGCCCGCGAGGGCGAGACGCGGCCTTGTACCGAAACTCCCCTCGATGCCGCACGTGCCATTGCGATATTCGAAATGCTAAAAGTCCACGCGTCTGCGAGCGCCGCGTCGCCGAAGTCTCGAAACTCGCGACAAGTTTTCGCAGTCGCGCGGCAAGAAGTGGCTCGAGCGCGCGGGGGTAGGTTGCCAAAGGAAATAGGTGGAGCCGGGAACCGCTGGAAATACATATACAGCGCGCGTGGATGGCGAAGGAGCCTGGAAGATTCTGGGATGTTCCATGTAAATTCGATCGGCGAGCTCGATTTCGCTGGACTTTACAGAACCGACGAGGGGTAGCGGTGCTGGATTTTACGCGCCCAATATCCACGAGATACGGACTATCAGCGAGGTGCTAGCCGCTGAGATACGAGAATTATAAAATAAACCGGTGGAGCTGGCGAAAGGAAGCGAGATATTCCGGCCACGTGGCTCGGAAATTTATCTCGAGATACAGGGAGTAAGTACGTAAGCGTGTCGTAAAGTGCGGGATCCGAACGACGGGGGGATTCCCGTGTTCGGATTTTCTTGCCAAGGTGTACTGGATCCGCTTATTGCGGTCAGCGATGGAGCTTTCACGAGTCTGGCGATGCTGCGCTTCTGTTTTTCGTAAATTTAGGGTTTCAAGGTGTCGAACCCTATTCATCATTTTGCAACATATGGTTTAGTGTCGTTGGAACTATATTGTTAGTGTTTTCGTTGGTGATTATAGAAACGGTGTGCAGAACCCTAGCCGGGCATCCCTATCTATAAGGCAACGTGTTCAACAAACCAGGGAAACGAAACTTGACAAAGACAACTGGCCACGCGAAAGGGGACAAAGCCAGCATGTCTAATGCAAATTCGATTCTAAACTTCGATTTGATGCGACACAGAGTGATTGCGGTTACCACGGGGCTGCGCCTCGAGTACAGTAGCAGCTAATATCCTCCAGGTACGACAGGCACCTTGTCGTGGCCGAGAATATTCTCGTGAAAGCTGCTTGAAATTCATCGAACGGGACCACCAGGGACCCCCGGCTCTCGCAAATCGCTGGACCTTCGGCAGATGAAATTGAAAACTTGATTTCGACTTGGGCTCCGTGAGATGTAATCATTGGAAGACCGTGAATTTCGTGAATTTCCGAAAGGCGTGGAGGAAGTGGAGGAACCTTGAATGTTCCGTAGGGAATCAGCTCCACGATGATTATCAAGCCTCCGCGAAGGCCGACGTTTCAATTTTCAAGCTACCCTACAAGCTTCGCCGGTATAGTTTCCTGACGAACCTAATCTCTCAACTTTCTGCCTGCTCGACGAGCTCCTATCGCTGTGCACATGGCATTTCGTTCTTTCCCCTTACTTTCCTCCTTACTTCTCTCCTGTCTTGCACGTTCGGTCTGATTCCGCGGTACGCCGTGTCTGCCCCGTTTACCACGCAACGTGGATATACAAATTTTCGTTCCCCCGTTCCCAAGAAAATCTCGACTCCTCTGCATTCTCCTGCGGGCTATTTTATACAGGGCTCGCATACACCGGGGCTCTATATTCGCAAACTGGAGGCTCCTCGTAAATCCTGCCCGTTAAAGTCGACGCATCATTTCCATATAGATTCTCCTGCGTGGGTCTTTCCATTTACGGGGCATTTGCTTTTCTCATAGTCGATCGCGGCGACGATCAGCCGGAGCTTTCAGGATCGTGCGCAGAAGCGATGAGAAGGCAAAGTTAAGAAAAATGTAAAGGTGTTGCGCGACCGAGGGGGGCAATCGAAAGGGATTCGAGGTTGAAATAGAAATATGACAAACGGGCGAAGCTGGATTGCTGGGTGGTTGAAGCTTTATCTCGTAAAGCATGCATTGCATTGGTGATTTATACCGTTCTTAAATTATTCTTATAAAGACACGAGGTTTTCAACCGTTTACTATTTACCTATTTGGAATTTATCTGGGACACTTCAGTGCCTGTCCAAGAATTAAATCTGAATATATTTTCAAATATTTTGTGATAAGAAGATTGTAGCACAGCGTTGATATTGGAAGAATTTCGGCTACTAGGTTCCTCGAAGCCTAACAAGGAATATCGGATCAATCGAAGTGCGCGCGGCAGCCAACGTTCCGGCGCCCAGCCCATCATTCGTTATTCCACGTTCGATTGGAATGCAGATGGAGAGATATTGCCAGTCACAGCGTCGCATAATCGGCGTCTTTCGACGATTCCTCCGTGGAATTTCTCGGGGTCGACTCCAGCAGGACACGGCCACGACCACAAAATGACACCGAATAACAGCCGCGTGCTACGAATAATATTCGCCTCGGGACCTGCTGCTCTTCCACCACTGCAAATTCACGGGCATTTATCGCCGGGCGACAACGACGTAATAAATACGAGGCACGCGTAACTTCTTATCAATCGCGAGCCACATAGCTCTTCCTTTGATACTTACAAAAATGAAATAAATAGTGAGACCATAATAGTGAGAATAAATGAGAAATAAATTTACATCTTACCCTCGTGTTGGAAATCACACAATAACTGTTCGTTTCAACATCCTGTGGCAACCATCCTCCATTTCCTCAAACTTACAACACTTCACAGCCCTCTTTGGGGTATTTCTCACCCTCCCTCTAACATATGATTCAAAATACACACCCAAATAATTCCAAAATACCGCGAAATCAGGCTCGTTACGCTAAGTAACCCGTCTAGCTAGCTGAGCCGCCGGATCCGCTGATCGGTCTGCGAATCTCCCTTTACAAAGAGACCGGCTACGCGATTATCTTCTTACTCAGCCAAAGAGTAGTATCAATCATCCGTGCGCGCGGAGATTCCGCTCAGGTTAAGGACAGCAACCCTGGGATACCAGGGGCAATCAGCGTCGTCGGTGAAGTATCAACTCAGCGTTGCACACCCGCGCACAGAGTGCACGGCTTTGTGCGCCCTCACACCCCTTGTTAATTAAGGCCCCGCTCATAATTGGCCACGTAGACGGGCACGCACACAGCAGGCGTGACGGTGGCTGGCATTCGTAGCCCGCAATAGAGACATCCTTGTTCCCTCTTGTTTGTCCGGATGGATGAACGCTTGCCCGATCAAAGGATCGCAAACGGGCCAATCGATCCGAACAATTCGACCGCGAGTTCGTTCCAGGGTCTAGGAGGTCCGAGTTGTACCGACATCGTGGGAATTAAGAACTCCCGGTGCACATATTGCGAAGGAATCTCTTAGCTTCTAGAAGCCACCTGAGTCCCAAGTGCTAAGAGACTAGTTTTCAAATCTTTCGCAGCATCCAAATTTTCGACGTGGGAATCTCAAGATTTTCAAATACGATGTCGTTAGAAGACACTGACTTCCTACAATTGCTATCCAGAGTAACCAAGCCGAGCAATGACTGTCCGTATCCATGAAAAATCTGAAATCAGAGGAAACCCCGGCACGCGATACAACGCAAAAACACGGAAGGGTGGCTTTTCATCGCGGCTCGATACGGGCAATTGCAGAAGGCGAAGTCATCGGCTGGCGAGGGTTATCGATTGTAAGCACGGTCGCCTACGACGCTATGAAGTTGCAACTCGGATCAAAGGACCGCGATTAGGTTGATTAAATTGAAACGGCGTACGACCCGCGGGGGATATCGAGAATCACATCAAACTGTTATTCAGTTACGTGTTACGATACGGAATAACGTGTAACTCTGGCATCTGAAACGCGACCGTGCTCCCACCCGCCGTGCCCTAATTTGTCCGCCATTAAATTCGAAACGACGCCGGTCGCGTAATCGAGCATTTCGACGCCGCAAAATTATTATCTAAATATACCCGACGCCGCATGATTTTCTACTCATTTACATTGAAAATTGGGAACGATGTACGATACCGGGACGGACTTCGCGCGCCCCCGCTGCTTTTCAACGATCGATCTTCCATCCCCTCCTCCCTTTCGCCGCCCCCACATCCTCTCCGTCAACCGTTTTGTTTCGCCCAACTATGTCGCGTGCAAATTTCACCTTAATTAAAAGCGTCACGTGCGATTGTCGAGCTGAAGGATTGCGAACGCGGCGCGTCGGCCGCGGTAAAAATCACGGTCGTATAAATCAACCCCGCAACGAATCCGCTACATATGCTTGGGCCCACCCTCGCCACCCTCCATTCCAACTGCAAGATCGAAAAGATGGCGTAACGATACGCAGCGAGTTTTGGAGGGTGTAATTACAGGATAGTACGTAGATACTGTGGTAGCAGAGTACTCTATCAATGATTAAAACCAACTTCATCCTCTCGAGGTCAAAGAAGGGCTTAGAGCACGTAGGAGAAGAGTACCTATAACACCTAGAGAAACTCCTTCAGATATAAAATTCCCATCAGAATCCAAGCACCTTTCAAATAGATAAATGATATCGAGGGTTATCTAATAAAAATTTCACTCAACTCTGTCGTGCTATATTTTAAAAAGTACATTCTCAGGAATCTCAAGATCACTTAAAAATGATCATCCAAAAATCACTCGCGCGAATGGACTAAATCCTCAGTGTCGCAGCATCCAATCCCATCGTCGAAGCACAAAAAGACGTCCTAACGAGGACAACTGGGATCGTCCTGGCTCTTGTCGCTGCCAGGATGAAAGAGTATGGGATATAATTATATCGATGGAATCTGGCCGACCTTAATTAAGCCGCGGCCAGGGAATTGGCTATCCAAAAGCGGCTGGTTGTATCGACATCCGTGAGCGTTCCTGTGGCTGCGTTCGAACAATACATCCGCAGCTGTACAGTCCATTCCTCCAGGGTCAGGAGGCGCACAGCCGCCGGCAACCCGAAAACCCTATTCAATTATCTCGCCCGAGTGAACCGTCCGTCGCGACGATACCTACCCCCGCGCCTGCACGTGAATGCGGCACGGCCGCGAGCTTCCGAGGCAACTTAATTATATGTGGCTCGCTTTATCGGGGTAAATAGTACACCAGGTAGCCGGCTATTGTGGCAGGGAACATTAGCTCGCCCCCCGAAAGCCGAGTCGATAGCTGATAGCTACGAGCTCCATTTCCATCTGACGCGATAACGAGCTAATGATTGACCGTTCCCTTCTGCTGATAGTGGCTAATCACCTGCTAAAGGAAACGGTGCCCGTGGGTGGCCGAAAGTATCGCGATACTGGCTTCCAGGGGGATACGTACGGTGTAGGGTGCGAATGGAACGCGTGTTTCGAGGGGTAGCAAATTTCTGCCAGACATAATGGCGCGGAGAAGCGTAGGGACCCGAGGTATAGAGTCTCGATTGTATTCTGTACGAAATTAAGGGTGACTTAAGGGATGATCGAGGGATGATCGTATCAGCCAATTCTAGATGAAATCGTTCAAGGAGGAGCAATTCATTGGGAAGCACCGCGAGTGTAGCATATTTGCCGCGCATTACCCTGAATAGTTGTCGTTGGAAGTTACGACAGAGCTTAGGCAGCCTTGATCTTCCGGCACGTCTCATTTCCGCTTTGTCTGCACCCGTGATGCGTTTAGGTGGTATGCCAGGAACGGTAAGCGGCAGTGATAGTTTGCTTTAGTTTACTAAGCCTCAGACGTCTCGGGTTCAAACGTTGTCGCCCCTCCTCCCGCCCCGCGAACTTAGCCGACCCTAAAACCGCAAGTGCACCTATGAGCCTCTTGACTCGTCGGATCCTCAACAGACAGTGGAATGTCGATGCGATGATAGATCTAGTAGAAATAACGAGGGAGCCTTGTTCAGTTCAAATACGATAGAGCAATTCTTTCACTTACTCCACCAAAACTTTTAAATCAGCAAGAATTCTAACGAAGCCTAACTTTATCGCCCATCTTACGAGTACGAAAGTTTTCCGTTGATGGCTCAGAATTCTCGTCTAAAGGGCGCGCTAATCACCGCGGAGTGACACACCGACAGACGATTGGTCATCATTGGCACCGCGATTGAATTCGATTTTCAACATCCCTGGATGGAACGGCTTCGATGGTTCCGCGTTCACGAACCTAATGCGTTACATCAATCTGATCCTTCAGCGACAACTGGGTCGAGATTTGGCTCTAATTGGATACAGTCTCCTGGCGAACCGATATGTTCCTTGCTCCTGCGTAATCTACCGCGCGGATATACATATATGCAGCACCAAGTGGATTTTAGAGGGTGAAGTTACTGTGAAGCACCCTGTGCTCGAAGGAACAGTCGCTTTTTATGTATACACCGCGATACATAATCTTGCAATAATTGGATTCCTTTGCGAGCGTTTTGTTTGTGCCACTCGGGGCACGACAGACGAATACTCATATTCTCCATTCTTCCAAAGAGGGATGAAACGCGGAGCACGATAGAAACGGTCTCCACTGCTGGTCTGAATATTTAGATCCGCGAACTAAGGATCCTCTCGGGCGACGAAGAAGCGAAAAGCCTTCGAGTTCAGTTTCTAATAGGTATAAAATTTCAATCCAGCGTACTTGAGAGTCTACCACGCCCGGCGAAATTGCCCCCAGTCAGTTCAAGTTCCCACGATAAAATTCTTCTCATGAAGTTGCGCCTGCCGGATAATGGCGGTGGACTCGATGGTTCGACTCGATTGGTTCGACTCGGTCGGAATGGATCTGATAACAGAGGATTTATTTTATCTCCGAGATCGTTATTCCCGCAAATGCTTCCCCCCCAAGTGCGTTCTCAAGAAATTTCGCCCGAGAATATATTTACTGATTCCTGAAGCGCGAAGCACTGAAATTCATTGGCGGTGATGGCGTCGCGGACAAACCGCTCCACCGAGCAAGTTTTAATGGAGGCTTTGCGACGTCGTGGCCGGGCTCGATCATTCCATCAGCATCATCTGCGCCAGGCCCGCTGAGCGTCGGAAAACGATGCATAAGGGCAGGCTGGGCGAGATTGAGTTGCGACGCAACTCGCACAGTTCTAAACTCGAGCTATGTGATCTACGTTGAGCGAAAGCGTGACAAGAATATGCAAGCAAATTTCAGTAGATTTCGAGCGACTTAGGGTGACGCGTCTCGTGCTGGCAGGCGGAACCAAGCAATTGAGAAAAGAGCGCCTGAAGAGAGGTCTACTGTCGAGGAACTAAAGGGAGAATCATTGATTTAGTATGCCAGGTAATTGGTAGTTGGCCCATCCTGTTGAATTGAATCCAGAGATGCAAATTCCTCTAATTATTTGAAGGAACCTGCACGGTAAGTAAGCTGGAGGTTTCCAGCCGCCGCAAAGATTGTCGATTTCGATCGTTTGCAGACAGACAGATGGGCTGAATTATGCACAGGCTGAGAGGAATGGCTGGTTGACACGCGTGGAAACACTAGCGTTTGTTTCCACATCCTGGACAATTTATTATTCAACGGCGATACTACCAGATCTAATCTCGGTGAGTGCGCGGCGAGCTAAGCGCGAATCTGGGAGCCGCGTATCGTGCACGGTACGCTCGAATAATTTATCGATAGATAACAAACGTGACTTTACGCAGAGACGTTTCGAACTCGGTTGCACTTCCGATACACCTCCACATATACTTAATTCGTTTTACTGTTTCATTTTAATTTACACGAAACATAGGAAGCACGCGTGTTACGTATATCACATTCCACACAGTCGTCAACATTTGTAGAATTCAGTCTGCCAGTGATTCGCCCTGGGTAATCGTGAGCGAGTAACCGAGGGTCGCCTTTCGAGCCGGGGCAGTTAAGATTCTTTTACCCCGAGACCGCGCCGTGAATCGGCCATACGAAGAGAAATTTCACGACACCGTGAACGTGCGCGCGGAAATGGCAGTGTCGGCGTGTGCGGGCCGCGCGGCACAATGAAAAGTTCGCCCTATTGTGGCGAACGCCTTGTTGGACAACGTTCGCCGGAAATAAAGGGTAACTCATACCCCGAGGGCCGGCTGCTCGGCCTCTCCGGCAGGGGTCGCGAGGGGGGTAGAGGGGTCGAACGGAGAAAAAGGGTTAAACTCGGCCCAAATACTCTTAGCGCGAGCCAACTCGTTCGTGGTAGTCGCCAACTTTTCTTTGTCCCCCGTAAACCGGATGGCCCAACCAGCCGCCCCCGACTCCGTTCCCTCTGGCTTCCCAGTTGCCGGGCCGCAGGTAGCGAAGACAGACGGTGCGCGAGACAATGTCCCCGCGGAGAGGCTGAGAAAGCCTTTCGCCGGGGAATAATGACGCTCGCGTTTGATTTATTCTTGGGCCGCGCTCGCTGCCTCCTGACCGGAAGACCCTTTCCGCGCGGCAGATTTATATATCGGATTTATTAAGCGAGCCGCCGGATTCGGATCGCATGGATTTTCGGGGCCGTGTAAAATATTCATACCTCGAGATTCGTGCTTGTTGCCTGTGTTCGGTTAACTGATCGCGGGGCGGGCGCTTTTTCCATGCTGCGACGATGGTGCGGGGTGAGTCGCTGCTGGTGGCGCGCTTGGATGTGTCCTTCGGATTTCAAGATAGAAGGGAATGTTTAAAATTTATATGTATGGAGAGTGTAGAGGTAATACAAATTTAGGAGCCTAGGAATTTATTTTAGTTGAGAAGAAAAGAAGCATTATCTCCTGGAATTTTGGAGGAAGTACCTTTGGAGTAGAGAATGGACACTTTCTGTTCACCCTTCGCAACAGAATGTCTTTGCAATTCTGCTGAAGTAATGCAAGAATGATATTAATTCTTAGTTATAAGTGAGCAACATCCTTTTCTCCCCTCTGGGAATATGTTGGTGAATTTCCAGCGTGCTGGGCGAAAGGTACTCGCCACGGAAAGGAGAGAAAAAGGGGAAGCGTAAATCTCGGAAACTGAATTCAGTCGGCGGTGCACTTGACTTTCCCACCAAGGAGCGAAGATAGGGTGTACATATAAATCGAGCAACTTAAGCCGGAATAATAGACTATCGATTCTTTCCTCGCGATACGAAGCCACCCGGCAGCGGTCTCGTTGCTTTATTTCATTTCCCGCCTTTATTTACCGGAAAATTAACCGGAAACCTTGCTCGAGCGCTTTCCACCGCCAGAGAATCTCGAATTCTTCAGCGGCCATGGTTTGTTCAATTTGCAAACTGTAATCAAGATTGTCACGAACGTAAACCAGTTCCTTCACGCTTACTACCTCTATTTCAATCGCATCTATTTTTAGTTTAATAATCCAGGGATAATTTCAACAAATATCTGCTTTTTAGTTTAATTCGTGATTTAATCTTGTACCACCTATTCACCTGGCATATACATGAAAAATATTACTTTAACCATAAAGCAAAGTGCCATCCTTCTAAAGGAAAAATATTTCGAGTAGGGTATAGGCAGGTAATATGAAACGGCTCGTAATATGGAACTTCGTAAAATTTTGATAACGAAATAACGAACTCTTCAGGCAATGGTGTATTACTAAATCGGGCATCCATCATTGAAAGAGAAACGTTTATATATTTCATGGGGTGTAAAAGTTTCTGAAAAGTACATTAAACAGTTAAATATTGTAGCGAAGATATGTTACAAAGTATTATTTTGATATAATTTATCATTAAATATGTGTGTCCTTGATTATTTAACAATAGTTTACCAATAAACTTACTTTCTTCTTAGTATAATTCTTAATTTCTTTCTCTAACGTAGATGAAGTTGATAATGATGATGACGACGATGATGTGGAATGCTAATTTTGCGATGGTAATTATAAAAATAATGACAATGAAAAGTAGACCCAATGTATTCGCTGCTTTCAGTGGGCACGCGAAGAATGTGGGGCTTCCGACGTATTATTCGCGTGCCCAACGTGTAGGAGACGCAGAAAGCAGGAATAAATTCCAAAAATGATGTATATTTATTTATTTGTATCTTCTACTTAATAAATCTTCGTTTTTAGTAAAAAAAAGTAAAGATTTTTTAGTTTTCTTTACCAATTTCCTAGGTGTTCCATATTAGGACCCATTTTTTCGAACGGCCGATTTTCCCACTCTTCAGTTTTTTTACTATAATTGCACAACAATTGGATTTTTTTACATTTGACTATGTAAATATTATTTATTATTATAAATATTATTTACAGTAAAAAAACTGAAAAGAGTGTAAATCGGCCGTATTTATATACTAAATATGATTATGCATTAGTTTCTTCGTCCCCTCATGTCAGTTTCATTAAAAAAAAAAAAAATTCCCCTACTTTTGACAAGCTTTTGAAATCAGATGTTTCATATTACCTACCTTTACCCTATTTGAATGGATAGATGTCTGAATGGTAGAATTCCTATTGTATAGCTGAATGACGTAAGAAGATCGAAGCCAATTAAAGCGATCGAGCGACGAGCCAGGGAAGCTCGATTAGCGGAGGCTCGGTTGTCCACAGTAGCAGCGTTCATAAACGAAAGGAAAATTGGAAGCCAGCTGGGTTCTCGTAATTGTGCCGGGCTTGATACTTACTTGCCTTAGTCGTTCGCCGAATAAGCGGAGGCAAAGCGCGGCATTAGTTACGACTGAAGTTTGTAATATACGATCGACCGTGTATCGCGTCGCCGCGGCGTAATAGAACCGCAGGACTTAAGTAGAAACTCGTTGAGAAAGTAAACTCCGCCGTTACGCTTAACGTCGTACAAAGCGTAGACGTAAGATCGCGGTAATGGGTCGCAATCTCGACGTCAAAGAAACGAGGCACGCCGCTGCGCGCACGAGAGTTTCCAAGCATTAGACAGTTATGTTTTCCAGCGGGCAAACAACATCCGCGCGCTGCATACCCGTAAACATCTTTCTTATAACATTCGCGTAAAATTGCTTCGCTAGAAGTCGCAATAGACTTGTTACTCCAGAGGCCACCCGATCCCTTTCTAATCTTCTCAGCTCCCACCAGCTCCACTCCATTTCTACGTACAGAATGCATCCTCAAAGAGTTGCACAGCGTGACAAGACCTAACAGAGCGTCTTATTCGCGAGCCTGTGCGCGACAGTGTACCTACATTCTTTCGAACGCACGTGAGCAAAGTTTCGAGTTTCCTTTCGCGTCGGCTGGAAAATCCCTTTGACGCGTCTGCGCCCCTTTGAAGATTGCTGTATCCAGGCAGCTCTAACTCGGGCGGGAAAAACGAGCTGCCGATCGCTCGTGAACGCCGGCGCGCGTTACACTGGTCCCTGAGCGACAGGAGCTGGGGAAAAGGGAAGCACCGCGAAGGGGCGCGTAAAGTCGCGCAACCAGTCTCGTGTTATTTCTCCTTGTAAAAACGCAAGGACCCCGCGCGCCGCATTCCTCCACCCTCTGTGTACGTCTCTTCTGTTCCGCCGTTGCTGGAAGCTGAACCACCACGTCGCGGTGAGCCGCGCGAAGAAGAATGGTCGAGGAGGGAACTTTAAATTGACGGAATCGTTAGGGACGAGGACTTTGTCGGGGACTTTTGGAAATGGGTTAAAAGTGGGCTGGGGAACACGAGCCACGGCGAATCGTTACTTATATCCGATATGCTAACGATCCCTGGACGGGCGAATAACGGTCTCGTCGCATTTCCAAGCGATATCGATGAGAAATTTATCGAGCAGGAACCATTTGCGAATTTTCGCTGGGTCGCGCTATCGATCTACTTAATTCTTCATTCCCGTTCTGTGCGCTTTTCGTTGAAATCGTTTCGACAGTATTTATATACCAGTGCACTTTGTATCCTACGTATGACTGGCAGCTATCGATTGTCTTTTATTATCACGACGGTACTTTCAGCAACAAATACACCGAGCTCTCGAAGAGTGCCCAGTGACGATAACGTCCTAATTACACGCGACTCTGCGATATCCATGTGCCGGGGGAAAGGAAGAAGCAGCAGTTAAAAATAATGAAATGCGCATCGCGAGCGAATGCTAGGAAACAGGCCGGAAGTTCATGCACCGTTGGGAATAATGAAATATCAGGGATGACAAACGTGACGCGCACTTGACACGGAAACATTCGGTGCAGGGTATCGAGAACTAACGCGTGGAAACTTCTGAAGCGTTCTCGATGTCCAGGCCGAATAATGGAAGAATTCGACCCCTTCTAATTACTTTGAACAGGGCCGGCCATTAAACCTGTTAAACAAAGTAAAACGACTCGCCGTTGAATTTTCCGCGAGATTACGCGGGGACCGAATTTACGGGATTCAATTTAACTGACCGAAGACCGCGGCCATGCGCGAGCGTCGAAAGAGCAGTAGGAGAATTTGTCCGAGTTACGGCGTTACGAGCCGCGTGAAATATTTCTTTAGGAAGGAGGAAGGACGATTCATAATCCCGGTTGGCGCCAGTAGCCCTTCAGACCGGAATATATCCAGTATGGGTCCCGACAGGACCACTCCCTTACGTTAGTGGCTGAGCCCTTCATTACACACGATCGAAAACCGATAACTTACGGAAATCATTTACCGATGCGTAGCGTACTCTTCTACGAGGCGAATTTCCGACGCCCTCAACGGATCCAGCGTCGCTGGTGTGCAGACCTGTAATCCTTTCGAGCACGCGAGCTCCGATTTAAAATAAAAAATCTGATTGAAACTTATTACTTTTTAATACGCGCCGAGCTCGCAGCACGGCAAGGCGTCGTGCGTTCCCCAGAGGGCTGACATCGAGGAATAAGTCGTAATCCGCATAAACGCTGGGCGCTTTAATTCAAACCAGGCGTTACAAGGGGCGGTACACATGTAGCTACCACATCGAGCATCGTCGACCTGGCCTGAAGCAAGCAGATAAAGGGAGGTTGACACGTCATAGGTGCGCGTGTTCTCGAGCTCGTTAAACCGGGGTCGATATTCCGCGAAAGAGGTAATGCAGCATCGACCTTAATGAACACATCAAACGGCCACGTCTACGTAAAACGCCCGATCGATGGGTATCGATCAAGATGAGGCGCTAATTAAACACGACGCGCAACCTTTCTCCGTAATTCCTGCTTCATACGCCCGGGTGTCCTAGTTTTAATCGATCCAAGCGAATGTCGTTGAAGTTCATCAACGATATTGCAGAAAATTATTGCCGCGCATCTTTCAAAGCTTTCAGCGCGAAAATTAGATATCCTGCTTTCATTAACAGCATCGCGTAGGGGAGACCGGAGTAGGTTGTAACACGGAGTAAATTGTAACGTAAGTAAAATTTTTTTAACGGCAAATCTGGTAACCTATAGCATGCGACAGCTGCTTGACGATATTAGCACTGTCGATTTTAATGACAGAAACGAGTTTTATGTACTCATTTTGTGGTAATAGCCCAGAATTTTAGAATTTAGAGCATGTAAGTAAATTTTGTCTTAGCACTTTTACTTTAATTAACCGTCATTAGAAACCGTTTGAATTTTTGCTTCTTTGTCGCAAACGAATCAGTATACATTAGTTTATTATAATGTGTTCGCACTTTAGTAAATTCATGTTTAGTTTCACGTTTGCTGAGATGAAACGAAAAAATTCAACCTCAGGGTAAATTGTAACATGTTACTACTTACTCCGCTCTAAATGATGATAAAGCAAGCATGTTATTTGCTGATACGCCGGAAAAAGATGCTCTAGACGAACAACAGAACAATCGAGAATACAAAAAGTAGAAAAAAGTATAAAGGCAAAAGTAAAGAAAGTGCAGAAGATTTTGATAGAATCAGATGAATCAGCAATGATTGTTTAACTCATGTAAGGGAGCGTGGGGTAATCGCGAATGCGATGTTACGGCGTTTTAATAAATAAAAACGATGTTCCCGCTCCACTAGCTAATAGTTTAGGTCGTATTCAACGCCGGGCAGAAAGTAATAAATACAGAACGCTTATGCAATTCCAGATAAACACAATTTATTATTTTCATCATGTTCCAAGTAATATTTTGTCCATTTCAATTGTATGTAATTACTGTTAAATTAATGATACAATTGTTTTTTTTTTAAGTTGAAATAAAGCACTTTTTTACCAACATTTTGTGACCAAGGCGTTGCTTGAATTATCATTGTAACCTCTGAAATAAATTCTTTTTTATTTTTTTATGTCGTGGGGCAATGACGAACAACTCGGATGGGGTAATCTCGAACCTTCGAGATTAGCAACGATAACCGACTTTGATGAAATTTTCAGCATGTATAAAACTTACTTAAATCTACAAAAGGGATTTTTGAATTTTCATTACAGGCTCAGTCAAAAAAAGTTTAAAAAACGACCTTTACTATTTTTTTTTCGATATTCCGACCAATTGCAATTTTTTCTAACGCACAAGAAGAGGAATTTGAAAAATACATTAGGTATAGGTTGTAGCAACATTTTTTATAAGTTGACCATTACAGCCGCGCTTTCTGTGCGACTTCTGCGATATTTAGCACTCTGTTCGTGATTACCCCACGGCAGTCGAGTAATCACGAACACCATGGGTTTTGCCTTTTCACTATAAAATTGATTTTTATTATAATTTTTCAAAAAATCGTCACAGTACTTTATAGATGAATAGTTTAAGTATATTTGTAAATAATAAACAAATTCATTTCTCACATAGTTTTCGTTTTGTTTGCTTTTTGCTTAGGTGTTCGTAATTACCCCACTCTCCCTTATATCAAATGTTAAATAATGATCTGTGTTTTCATTTATATTTTTTGGAAATGTTTATTTGTGTTCATATTTTTATTTAAATAAGTAAAACAGATGTGTTACAATTTACCCAGGACTGGGGCACATTGTAACAAAGGTTCAGATTTATTTAAGATGAAGCTAGATGTCTAAGTGTCCAAGATTTAGTCCCGCACTTTCACGCAATCAGTTCACCATATATGTAAGTAGTAAATCACGCCAATTACTTCCTGTTTGAGGAAAATACTTTCGAGAAAAAACGGTGAAATCTTTTTTGTTACAATCTGCCCCGGTCTCCCCTACCCCCTCCCTAACACTTCCGTCGCGTAACTTGCGAGAAAGATGGGAAACAGTGAGCTATTGTGGCCCGGAAGCTACAGCACAACGATCCAAAAGCCGGACGATTTTTCGAGAGGAAATTTTCACAGAAATTACGACGAAATTTTTGTGAAACGCAGCTCGACCTGTCCCCGACAAAGAATAGTTTGTACCAGGTCCTGCGGAAATATTTCCGCATTGTTACCGCGACGGTTTTTCCGCGACGGGGTTCGTTGAAAGGGTATTAACGTTACCCGTGGCTGTAACAAAGGACCGCGAAGATTAAATGTCGGCTCGATCTACAAACAAATATCTCGACTGAAATACAGTGGGACAGGGTTAAAATATCAAAAAGAACGCTGGAAGGGGAGAACGCTGGGGCGGTGTTCAGCCATCGCGTAACGCGATATTCGGTCGCTTGCCGTCCGCCGCGGTCCCGCAATCCATTTTCAATTTCGACCGTCGGCGCCAGCGGAATTTCCGATGATTTTCGCCGGGCAAGGGCGCTCGATACGGCGCTCGATCGCCGCACAGAAAGATGAAACAATTCGGGAACGGTCATTTCGACAACGAGCGTCCCGGTCTCGAGAAACTAGCTGAAAAGTGGATTTACGTTAGAGGATCGGGCTGGTAATCTTATTGGTCACCTTTACACTTCGTCCATTTCGTTGCTCCTCTCTTCACGGTTTCGACGAGCGGCCAATCAATGCTCCGTCTCCTCGAAACCCCTCTTTCCGTCCCGTCTTTCCGCGTCGCCCCGTCTCCCTCGTGCCCTGCAGTCACGTTAAATTCGAGAAAGCGGGATGGTAGATACGAATCGCGGGATCCGACAAAAAGGATCGTTCGTTGGCATTGAAAACTCGCTGTTTCCGTGGCCCCCGGCAAATCGCTTCTTTCTCCATCGCGGAAAGCTCCAATGAGCTTCCATTGGCCGCGGGTCGTGATATCGGGCGTGCAGGTATCCGTCGAATCGAGCGCGTTTTCGTCGAACACGTTGATGGAATTCGCCTTTAACAGGGACACTTGGTAGAAAACGCTACGAATATACAAACAACGATCACGATGGTAGCATTCGATCCCCTGAGTGGTATTCGAGAAAAGAGCCGAGAGAAAGTCGAAGAACAGAGTCTGCTTGAACCGCGCACTACAAGTATTGAAAAAGGATCGACGGTTGTCGAGGGGAACTTACTTACAGATGTATGCTTATTGCTTATTGTCTTCCCACAACAGGGATTCAGAAATATTGTACCTGGACTTCGGGGTAAACTTCTCGTTTCTGATACCGGAATTCTTTCGTTTTGCGATAGTGACAAGTACTTGTATAATAATAATAATAATAATAATAAAACGTCTTTATTACACCATTTACAATAAAAACAAAAGAAAACAATAGAAATAGAAATTTATCATTTAATCACGGTAATGAAAACTATTCCGTAGTGAAGCTTGAACTCCCGATTTTCTATATTACACAAGTAGGGTGTGAACCATAAATAAAGGCAGTTCAGATACAGACAACGTAAAGACAAAGCTTTTATTATAATAAAGCGACTCGTTCGCCGCAATTCCCACGAAACTTTCGACTGCGATAAAGGCCGTGCCAAGTCTGACTGAACGGCCCTTATTCTACTTGATATCATGCCACAGAGTCACAGACTACGAGACACACGGCGGACTCGCGGCGCAATAACGTCAATCAATCTTTCAATCGAGATTTTTGCAAGACGAACGATTGGAATCTAGCAGACGAACGTGCCTCGTTTCAATTAATCCACGGGCTGGGCTTGATCGCGTGCAAACCGGATCCCTGTCTTCGACGAACGTAAATAAACCGCGGGACTTTATCAGCGTGGGATCAGCGGCGATATCGTGGCGGAGAGGAGAAAAATTTATTCCTCCTGGCGTGATATTTCGTGTCCGCGGGTGTCGTTCGATCCCATCGCTAACAGGATCCCCACCCGCATTACGTGTCTATTTCAGGGCGACGAAAGTCACGAGATCGAGATTGGCCTTCGCGACAGATATAAGGGAACGTAGATAGGTATCCCGTTCTCTAGAACACACACGCGCGCCCGTACACGCGCGCCCACGGATTCCCCGACTTATAGACTCCTAAATCTAGTCCATATCTCGATAACTTCTGCGGTCTATCGACTGGTGGACGGTTTCTTTTGGTCGTCTCAAGAATCACACAGACTTCCCTCGTTTCTTTCACCTCGAATAAAAATTGGGGATGGAGGGTTGCTTTCGCGATCGTCAATGAAAATCACAGAAATCGTACGTGGTAGCGTGCGTATTTTGCAACGCAGAGACAGTTGTAATTGAAAGACAGATTCAATTGTTTGAAATGGTATCGTCATGTATCATGGTAAACATCGTGCACCCTTCTCCCTTTTATCTTTTCAGTCGTTCGAAACGAGAGTGCGTGCGTTTCACAAATATTTCTGTGCTTTTTTCGATTGTTTATTTTGTATCTGTGCAGCCCGGAATGAGGGACGGAAAAAAGTAAAGAATTTCAGTTCGATTGCCACAGAAGCGGCTATCGGTTTTCGTCGTACGTGGGATCACGTAAATACGAGCCGGCCAATAGCCCGATTTTTTTATATAAATAACGTCCGGTTTGTTAGGCGGGCGACTTGTTTGCCGCAAACACGCGTCCCGCGAATACGTATAATCTTTTAATGGTCGTTATTCGCATGACGGGCGGCATTAACCGATCGTGGATAATATTTGAACGCCCGGCTGCGTTTGTGCCATCTGAGGCGACGCACTGTGACGTAAATTATCAGAAATTCTGAGGTAACAGAAGCCATTGAATTCGAACGAAAACTTCGTCAGATTTCATGATCCATTAGTGCATTCAACCTGTAGCACAGGTAATAGCTTCAATGCGACTCATGTCGCAACCATCCGCCTTCAACTTGTCAGCAAATCCCATAATGACGTATTTCGTTCGTTTCAAAGCGAGTGCACACATTAATCACGAAACACGAGATTCGTGTGCCGTGCATTTCTATGATCGCGCCACGGTCATAAATCGCGAAATCTGTATAAAATCCCTCTGAAAGCCCTCGAATCCGTCAAATCACGTTGAGCGCGCAGAATCGCCCTCCTACAACAACGATCAACGAGACGCGAGATACATTCTGCCCAGAAAATCACGCGAACGTAGAAAACTCAACGTCGCGGGAGACTGGGGTGGGCTGCGGTAATTCTAGACGCGGTGTAACCGCTGGAGGGGTTGGTACTACCACCAGCCGTACCGAGCGACCAGGCGTGCTCTCTCTCTCTCCCTGAGTGTCGTCGACGATGGAAACACGAAACTGGAAACTGTGCGATTAACGGAGAAGATGGGGCGACGGTGTGGATACAGATTACGAGAAAGAGGGACGGAAAACAAGATATCAGTGGAAAGTTAGATCTACGAGTGGAAGCGCCCGCGAGAGAGAGAGAGAGAGAGAGAGAGAGAAGGGAGACGGAGGAAGAGATCGGTAGAAAGATAGAGTGTTAAACAGAAACGCAGAAACGAACGCAGGCAGGGATGAAGGTGAGAACGAGAAGAGCAGAAAGGCGAAGTCAGGCGAAGAGCTAGAATTTCCAGGCTAGTGTACTCCAGCTCGATTGTCGGCGACGGATTGAATTAAACGTTTGCAGAAAGTGGGCGCAGAGGGGCAGGAGGTGGTAGAGCCGGGATTAATTCGAGTTCGAGCGATTAGCGCGAATTAAGTTCCGCCTGGAGCCTCCCCCGCGAATAGCGCGAGCTCGCGTTGTGTTTCCCATCGATATATCCATCCACCAAGGCTCGCGTGTTCCCCTGTTTTTTTTTTTTCGAATCGTTCGCCGCGCCCCGTCTTTTTGTACACGCGAAATCCACTGGAGGCACGAGCGACTATCGTGCGGGCAAGATTTTTCGGGGATAACATCTCGTGACAGAAGGATAACATCCTACTGAAACCCGCCCCTCTACGTGTCACGCGTCCACGAACGCTCGATGTATTTCTACGAGGGGTGAGGTGTCTCGCACGGAACACCGGGATCCTCCTGTTGTTCCGTCGGCGCCGCTGAAACGCTGTCGATCGAATACTTATACAGCATTCATGCGGTTCTTTCGCTTCCGACAATTTAAACGCGACGCCCAACGATTTACGACTGATTTAAACTCGACACGTTAGCCACTCCCGCGCCCGCCTCCTGTCCTATCGATTTCGTAAAATGAATATTTTCGTGTACGGGGGGAAACAAGGCAGCTGCGACGGCGATATTTATTGCACCGCATTCACTGGAAAATTACCTCCTACGACCTCAGCTGACACACGCCACTCTTCGTAAAATTTCCCGTTTTCTGAAACGGATATTTTTCGACAGCATAAAAGCAGCGTTACCGCAGCAGCAATATTGGCCGGCGCCCTTTCACGCGACAAATGCCCGCAGACACGCGGCGGCCATGCGCGCACACGAGGACCCAGCAATGTACGGAACTTTGACAAGAACGCATAGATTTGCCGGGGCGCTGTGCGCTGCCGCATACGTCTCCATCCACCGCGCCCGTGTGTATTATAAATCCGATAGCAGAATTGGTGTACGAAACGGCGGCACGTGTAGCGGCCGCGTTGCACCGTGTACGGATGGCCGTGTGCCTTCTTACACACGGAGGGACGCGGCCCGAAACACGGCGCACGTCAAATTCGAGTACACGCGGGCGTGCATGCGCACACAGGGACGTGATACGTAGCCTCGGCACACGTACGAGGAGCGTCAAATCGCGTCTACCTCAGCCGTGGTCGCGGCAGCGTGCACGCGCGCGTGACGAGCGTACACACGTTCCGCTGCACCCGGGGGTACGATAATTCAGCAGAAAAACCGCGAAACATTTGTCCGGCCGGCATTAATTCCGAAACTGCCGCGCGGTTCCCGGCGAATCTGCATAAAACCCGTAACGCACCACTCGATAATTCGACCGATACATCGCACGAGCGCGCCGCCCGCCCCTTCCCCTCGAGCACCCCTATTATATCGCCCCTCGCGGACCAGCCAGCCATACACGCTCCCTTATTTCAACGACATTTTTCCTCCCCATCCCCCGTCGCTTCGCGTAACGGCGAACAAATTTGACCGCGCGCGAGGGAGAAGGGAGCACTTCCGCTAGACGAAAGTCCCACCCTCTCTGCGCCCCGGTCCGTTTCAGAGCGCGACGCCGCTTATTGAAAGTCACATTTGTTCCGGCCCCGTTCGCGCGTTGTTACCGCTCTCCCCGTGCATTCTGCGCTTTTTTCCCCTCTTTCATTCTCCGGCTCTCGTGCATTTTCGGTATGTCTCTGCGACTGGCTTCGCAGAAAGGCACCGGCTCGGCGACAGGGTCGTTATCGGTGTGATGCAGCGACTGTGTAGCGCGTTGCGACGTCTACGAGCTTGGATGTGAAAGAATTGGAAATACGATAGCCTCGGCTGGGAGGGCAGATCGGTGTTTCAGTTCCAGCAAAAGTGTTTATCGTGACGTGATCCGATTAGTCGCGAAGAATTTGGGTGTTCATTGATGCGGCATCCGTATCCACTTACTCTACTGAATTCTGAATCGACGAAGAAGTAGATAAGCTTTTGAGAAACGACGCGGGAATGACGAGTACCACGATAACGCACGAATTTCGTAAGGAAGAAGGGGCAAGGGTGAGGGTGTAATGGTCACGCGGGCGTGTAAAGCGTAGAATAGAATTCCAGAGCAGCGCAGCAACAAACTATTAATTTTGCCAAAGGGGGAGCAGGGAAAAGTTGCGGAAAGTAACGGCTGATGGTGAGGTTCTCCGCAGTTTGCCTGGTCCCCAGGACGACGATGATGCTTGCGCGCCCAGCGAAAGGAGAAACAACAATGGCCACGTCGGAGCGTGGCGTACGACCTCTGCTGCGTTCGTTTGTTTTAATTTCTCGGCTTCTAATTAAACCACGACCGCCGAAAAAAAAAACGAACAGAGGGAAAAAAGAAGGGAAAACCGGGCACGCAGGCATTCTTCCATACGTTACGCCGCGCGCTGTGTTACAAACGGCGACAGAAACGCGGCGGAGGGGCTCGGGCGGGCGGCCGGTGAAAAAGAATGGAAGGGAGCGGAGGGATGGAAGGGTCTGATTCACCGCGGATCGAAATAATTACGGAACTCGCGACAGTCGATACTCGACGATTTTCTATCGGACCCTCGAAGAAATATCCGTCATCAAAAGCCACTCGATATCTCGCGACTTGGCGACAATTTCTCAAATAATTATTGTACGAGAGACACAAAGCGGCTTTCGAGGGCCTCTTGCGTTTCTCCCAGAATCCAATTCCGTGCCGCCTCTTTCAAATCCCTTTGTCACCCACGATAATCCCTCCAGTAGACGTGGTCGAGTTGGCGATGCCCCTCCCTCTTCTCCGTCCCTCTGCCACTCGCCTACCCTTCGTTCCACCCCCTGTTTCAGCCCCCCCCCCCCTCCGTTTCACCCTCCCGTTCCCGTTTTACCCGTTCCGAAATTCCATTACCACTTCCGCTTATGGATTCCATGCCCGTGCTTCTTTTTCCGCGCGCAGTGGTTAGGGGGATGAAAAAATGTGGTTCGGTTAATAGAAGATTATGGCCAACTTTAATCCCAATTATATCCTCGGGGATATAAATAGAGTTAGTCAGGAGCTCTTTTCTCGCGATTTATTTCTCCCTCTATCCCCACCCCCAAGATGCTGGTTTGTTTCAATAGACGACGGCTATTTTAAATGATTTAAATAAGCGCGGAAGTAGATAGTATATCTAGTGAGCGGGTTCTACATTTTCAGATTCGACGGATCGAAGGATTCCTCTCTGAAATATTATTTCGATGCGTGATTTTTCCAGGCAGCTTGCGTGCACACGCGTAACTCATTCGGTTACAGTGAGCTGCTTTACCGCGCTGATACGGTTATTAAATCTCGACCCGGCAACGTTTATAAAGTTATCCGATCCGACGTTCCATAATTCGCCGGGACGATTAAAAATTAATTCCGTTGCGCGGTGGACGGTGAAATGGAACACATATTAAAGCAAGATATAAAACCGCTCCGGTGGAAACTTTTATTCGCGCAATTTTTCGTACGTCTCGCTTGCAACGAACCAAGAGTAATGAGAGGATTCTTCATCCAAGGAACGCTTAGCTTTTTACGTTGAGCCTAGCAACTTGGCGAATGGTACTCTAAAGATACCAGCGCGCGGGGGAACGTAGTGGTTTCAAGAGGTTACAGGGTAAAATAAGGTTTCAACAAACACCGGGTCTGGATGAAATGAATGGAACCACAGGAAAAGTCATTTTTGCAGCGCTACATCTTCGCCTGAAGGGTGGAAGAAAAATTTGGTTACTCTTCGAAACAAGGAATTGCTTTTTGCGCAGTTCTGCCAGCGATGATACAGTGGTAATGTGATACGGATGATATAGGTACGTATAACGAGATTCGCTGCATCGCGATTTAATGAAATGACATTAAATTATTTTACAATTTCGTCTTCTTTCCCACCAAAGAACTGTTTCCTTTCACGTTTATCCTGGCAACGCGAATCTAAACACCAACCCCACCAGTGGCGAACTCAGGATTTAATTTTGGGGGGGGGGGGGGGGCGAGTTGAACGGCTAAACATATTCTTAATACAAATTCAATAAAATTCATTAGGTGGTTATAAACATTTATTTAAAGTATAAAATCTAGTTTTCTTTTCGTTTTACAAAGCTCTTGAATCACTTCAGTTGTGGTTACATTAATCTCTCTATGTATATAGAGTAAAGCCAGTCCGTTCAATCGCGATTGTGTCATGGTAGATCTTAAATAAGTTTTTAAAATGCGTAAGGTAGAAAATGACCTTTTACTAACGCATGTTGTTACCGGAAGCGTTGCAAATATTTTTAATAACTTATCGATGTTAGGATATATCATTTTGTCACATTTCGCATCAATGGCACTTTTGTATGGAGGTATTGGAGACGGTTTTTCAAATTTTGTATACCACAACCTGAATTCGGCGTTCAAAATTGCTGGATTTGTAGAAGGCAAATCGCGGGCATAAAATTTGCACAACTGATGAAAATCTTTCACAGCACTTTCTGTTGGACCATTTTTGCCATTGTGTTGAACGCGAGACCGAGAGAGAGAGAGAGAACTCCAAAAGCGAGGAAGGAAGGTACGAGACGAGACAGACGACGCGCGACGCGATGATTGTTTCGCTACGTTTTTCCAGCGCTTCATACTCCGTTGTTGCGTGATGTCGAGTTCCTAACGAAATTTTTTAATTTCTCTTAAAGTAGTTAGGTTTCTCCTAAGGAAACTTTTTCCTTTTTTCCCTTTTTCCCTGAGTGCGCCACTGAACCCCACTGTAAATAAGTGAAACTGGCCGTCCCGAAGGAAATTGAGGAAAAATGGTCCTCCTCGTGCATGTTTCGATTTTTCTTTTTCGTCGACAGAATATCGGGGCTCAACGGTTTCCCCGGAATTCTAAACTTTTCGAATTCATTTATTTGCTCGCTGATTTATTTCCCCCCGTTCTTTAACCAATCCTCGAATTTCGAAACTCGAGCGCATTTCATCGTGTTTCGATTTCACGTGGACCCATTTCCTCTGCTACTTTTTTCAGTCCTCTTTAAATCGTTATCGAGCGCCATTTTCAGCTGGGAATCTGTACTCGACACGGATTGAGCCTGTGCCGTGTCGGAAAATGCGGAAAAATCAGCCAGTATTCCATGCCATTATCGATTAATACGCGATCGCAGCGCGTCGCCGTTTTAAAAGTCAGCCTGAGAGCGAGCTTCGATTTTCATCCCGTCGTAAACAGCAGCGGAGCTGCTTTACGAGCTGCCCTTGCAGGAGAAGAAGATAAGTCTGGCGACGATGGAACGGAAACGAGACTCGGGGCAAGTAACGTTTTATGCAGGCGTTACATGTAAATGAAGGGTGAGAAGAAGAATTCGCGAGAGACAGTCCCGAGGAGGTTAGTTTTGAGAGAGGAATTTAAGTGTACTTCAATCTTGCTGGAATCTCACTCGGATCCTGGTCCACGGCTGGAGAAAGGAAAAATCTGATTCCCTCCGTTCAATTTCCTTCCCGCTACGATCCCCTGTTTTACGCGAACGCGAAACAGGAAACGTGTTCTAAGTAATTGGGTAATGGAAACGCGATCAGTCGCACGGGTCGTTGCTGGAATATTCCTGATTTCTTCGTAATTACCTGTAATTAACATATCAAAGACCTTTATGACTCTGTTACGCTTCTAATAAAATCAAAAGGATTAATCCCGAAAAGTTTAAACGAGATTTGACTGAATACAGAAATGGCTATTGCGAAACGGTTCGCGTATACGTGAAATTGCGCTATTCGCAAGGCAGCTCTAAATACCGAATTATTACCAACCATGGAAATATTTTAGAATATTCGACGCAGCAGAAAATAGCCGGCACTGACGTTTTCGAAATTCGATTACCTACCAGAGTGTCATTCTTTCGACCGTTTCCGAATGCTCGAAATAAACACAGCACGTGATGCGAGCATAAATTGATTCCTCCTATACTCTAGATAACTTCTGTAAATTTGCATAGAATTCTAACGATCGGTGCTAATATAGCTCCCCATTCGCAGCTCAAATTTGCACAGCCATTTGCACGTTTCATCTGTCCAATTACTGTCACCCGATTAGAAGAACCGACGGACATGTTTGTGCCCTCGAAAACCCTGGAAAAACCAGCAACCGTTCCCCCGCAATTGCGAGGCCCCCCTGGGCGGCGTATCACTACAATATAAACACCAACTCCAGCGGAAGCGCGGCCAAGTTTATAGAAACCACTTCGCCCTCTATCGACAAACGAACCGTTCAAAGCCCGAAACGCCGTGTGCTGGGTAAGCGCATATGAAATGAGGAGGAGCACGAGGGAAAAGAAAACGTATATCGCGTATCTGGAGCCTGAAAAGGACCGGTTTCTCTCGATTCGCCCAGGCCTCCCTCCCAAAAAGGATCCTCTAATCTCTTAGAACCGTCGCTACCCTCCAGGCGGTTGCTTCGCCCGCGTCCCATCCTTTCTCGTTTCTTCGGCTAATACACGTCGAAGAGGAAGGGTGGGGGGGGGGATTGAAGGCGGTTATAGGTCGTGGCCCGGGTCCCCGATGGAACCTGCAGGATTACCAGGGTGCAGCCTAATCAGCCAGATTGCCAGCAATTTGCCGACCTTATCTCGCCACATCCCGCGGCTCTTCTCTATTCTTCCTCCTCCGCCGAACGACGGACCGTTCGCGAGCCAACTTCGGCCGTGCCATCCTCCCCGGACCCATCCCCCGAACCAACCCCCGTACGCTTCCATGTTCTTTCTGCACCGAACCGGGACACGCGTTTCGACTAAATTCGGGATTACGCGCGTTGCAAGGGGAACGAGGAAATCGACGTGGGGGTGAATGCGGAGACGGCATCGGCGGAAACTGCTCGAACCGCATGTGGAAATTTCAATCGTGGTATGTTGTTTCGTGGGATCGCGGGAAGTTGATGCTCTGCTGCCGATCAAGCCTGTGTGCGTGCGTGTTATTGAATGGTAGAGTGAGCGCTGCTCGGGGGTTGGGATTGTTGGAGCATGCTTAGAAATAGCTGGCAACTGTTAGAATCCGGATCGTAGTCAATTCTTCTGAAAATTAATGGAGCGCAGGAGAGAATCAAGACGTAAACAGGCTGCTCGTGTGATTTTTTTGTTAAGGTAGTGAGGCTTTGGAGATTGAAATCAGAGGAAATAAATAAACGTGTGATGGTCATAGAAGGAAACGAAGGGTGAGGTGCGGGGCATGTAGCTGGAATTGCTTCGATAACTCCGTAAATATTGGCTTTCACTAAAATTCATTTTCGACGAATATTCATAGTTAGATAGAGTGCCCTTTGGGGATAAAGTTCGATCTCGAGACCACTCGTTTAGCAAGTTCAATCTCGTTTCAATATTAGTCTAATCCTGGAAACCAATGGTAAGTGTCAAACTGTCTTCTTGAATTATTCAATATTCGACAGTTATGACATAATCGAGTGCTCGATCAGTCTTATGCAGAGGTAAATTTCAATGATAAAACTACCTGAGTCATCGTCGCTGCTTGATAGCTAATCGTCCCAGATTGTTTCTGCAATTTGTCATCCTTATCTCGGTACATTTCACGATCGCGATCGCGATCTATTTCCCTCCAGGAAAACCCACCTTACAGCATTACTGAAAATGGCCTTTTCGAAAGAATACCCTCTTCTACCGTTCCACCCCCTTGCCCATCCCCTTGCCCACAATGTACGTAAATCTTCCCTCACCACCGTGGCGCCCTTTTGTCCCCGGGTGCACGGAAATCTTCAGGGTGAAATTGCAGTCGCGAGACACGAAAAAAGGAGAAGCAGATTTGAATAGATTCTCCTTATCGTCCTCGAACCTGTCCCCGTAAAGAGGAAATTCCTATCCGCCGAATCGTCATGTTAGAATTACGATCGCAATAAATAACAGATCAACGAACCTGAGACGTCCTCTCGGTTTGCTTATTGTCACCTAGAACGATCGTGATTAAAATTGTCTACTCGATGGAAAGCCGCGCCACGGTTCCTGTAAACGAATTAACTCTACCCTCGAAAGGCCAGCTTCTCGAAACTGTACGTAATGTCACTGTATCGAGGTTAAGCTGTTACGACGAATTTAGCGAATGTTTCGAGGTTACTGATGGTCGATCGCGTGCACGATAGTTTTAATTCGTAAAAGCTGGAAATGTAAGTTTCAACCCATCGATTGATAGAATGGGATCAAAGTGATCTAAGCTGTTCCGTTTCGAATGTTATATATTCTATCTTCGGTCAGCTGACATTCGAGTGAATCGAAATGTACTTTCCAATATTAATTTTGGAGTATATGGTTTTACAAACAGTTAATATGGCATGGACGTGGATGAAGTAGAGTATTAAGTTACATAAGGTAAATTCTTCTTACTTTTGAAATTATAGGTCAACCTAGCAGTTGATAACCAATGGAATGCGATATCGGAAAGTTATATGGTACTTTTCGCGCCGTAATAGCAAAATATGATTAATGGACCTGTTAAATATGACTTCCTGATTAATTTAAAAATCAGCGATGACTGATGCTACATTAAGCTCACAATTCATCTCACTCAAGATGATATCAGGAGTCGTTAATTCTTCGAGGAATTGTGGCTTAGACGAAGCGGCGGGCGCAAAAATTCACACATCGCAGAGGAGCAACAACGTAAACGTAAAATATGTGCATGCAATAGTAATGTTATATTGTTAGATGAACACTCACCGGCGTTATTACTGGCGAAATTTTGATCCTTACCTGAAACATAGGAAGCAGAGGTTGTTAGCGTGATCAAGTATCGTCAAGGATCATATACAACATAATACTGCCATCGATTTCGTGCCCCGTATCCAGACAACATATTACATTGCAAGCGTGTGCCACTCCACACAGCTAATTAATTCTCTCGCGGTGTATATCAATTAACGTACAATGATGTTACCCGATGTAAACGTGAAAACCCTTTCAAGTAAACTAATAATACCCGTGGGTAATTTACGCGCCTGAGGGAGAACCCGTTCAAACATTAAGCATTTTTATCGCGATCGCGATACCCAGCGGTGCCGAGAAACGAGATTCCCTAATAATTCTTCCAATTAAGCGGTACTTAACACTTCTGTGAGCGCCGCATACGAGATCCACAGGATATCTTGAAACCGTAGGACAAGGGGAATCGTGACAATTATTCAAAAAGTTCTTTATCGGTTTATGATTGGAGGATGGGTTTCCAAGACGTGAGCGATGAAAATTTAAGTGGTCGTCTTCTGAGCGCATAAAAAGCACGCGCAAAGTACAATCGGATACAGGCAGGTAAAAAAGGTGGAAGAGACCACTGAGATTCCACCTGTTTGCCAATAAAATTTATGACGGAATCTGGTTATGACCGAACTGGAAATCAAAACGCCTGCTAGGTACCACGAAATTTGCAAATCCCATTATTTCTAATGAAAAAATAACTAAGCAAACTTGCCAGCTGAATTTCTACGGTGGACTTCCAACGATTCCCACGGAACACGTCTAACGAGTAACAGCGGAATCATTTTACGCGTAACGGGGCGCATGCAGAGTGGAAAGTTTGTCAGTTACGATACTGCAAATACGCTGGATGGTGTGCAGGGGGACGAAGTGGACCAGAGAAGAATCCCGCGAGCGCGCAGATACGTAAATATGCAGGATGAAATGCATAGCGCGATTCAGCTGCATAATGCGCGCGTGCGTGAGGACAGGGCGCTCGTAACTGCATACGACTTGGAAGATGCAACGCGCTCCGTGTTCGCTTTTGCCACTTATCGTTTCGAAATCGACCCGGCTGCACCACGATCCCCATTGTATCGTGTTCTGTCCGCCCCTTGTGTCTTTATTCCCGAGCAGCTTCGTTGGCGAGCCTCCACTGAGCTTGCCCCGACATTTCAATGGGGTTATTGACTTTCGCTGCGAAATTACTAATAACGTCCCCTATGGCGTCCCCGTGCCAGAGAATTTTTCCCATCCACCCATCGACATCGCCACTTTATTTATTAACTGCACACTTTGTTTGCAAGCGTCCAACAATATTCCCCGATGGTCGATGCATTACATGTAATATCCCGTTTCAGTGCGTGAGTTTGTGCTTCGGCTGTTTCGAAACGACCAGTGCGAAAGCTGGAAATTTGTGAAACGAGTGATTCGGGAATACACGATGGAACATAAAAAGATTGGATACGAATGGAACACAAATTAAATTTGGGGGTCGATGACTTCTGATTTTCATCCCCTTCAAGCCCTGCCCATTCGCCCCTGTCACGTACGATCCTGCGTCGCGATTTCACGATTGCTTGATCGAGATCAGAATATGACGAAAGCGCCGGGTAGAAGGGAATCTAGTGGGAGACACTGGAGACAGCGATAAAGGACGCCCTTGCTATCACGAAGATTGTTGCTGTCGGATGGAAATCAGCTGGCCTCTGAAGGCTATCCCCGTAGCACCCTTCGGCTACCCTATCAGCGCATATTTCTTCTGTCAGCCCCGATCTGTGGGCGCGTGCGCCCTTTCTTCGAACAGATAGCCAAAGAAGTTGACATGACATAAAAGTCGGAGGAAAAATGGAGGAGGTGTTGTTAGGGCGTATTAAGTTATCGAGCGCGGGGTTGCATTATCAGCCGCTGGCGAAGTAAACGAGCAGAACGTTCAATAGTGGCGTCGATGGATCGCGCTTGTCCGCGGAAGATTTATCGCGAGGTCGCGGCCAAATGGAGGATCATCGTCGGAACACCTTTATTCCGTTCGTCCCGTCCACTTAGGAGGATCCTTTGTCACCGAGTGTCTAGGGGTGGCGAGAAAGAAAGGAAGAGAGAAAAATGCAAATTGGGAGGGTCGTGGATATATTCCGGACCCGTTGCGCGAATGGGGCGGGAAAAAAATCGCGCGGGGCAAGATCGACATTTTTTACAGGGTGAAAGCCCTTCTCCGTGGGGTGGCACGTATATCTCTCGGCGGTCGTATTTACGTCTAATAAGAAAAATGCCGGATCAAGCGCCAGCATTTCCCGCCGTCTGCCAAATATTACTCGCAAGTGTTCCGACCCGGCGATAAACTTTGCGCGAATCGAAATTTCCACGGAGATCGACTCCGATTCTACGAGCAGTCTCGTATATTCGCGCATCGTTCCCTACTCGATCATACTTTCTCGACTCACCGGGGACGAAACAGTGGTTACTTGTAATCACGTGTTTCAGGAGTGGAAGTAATTAGATTCAGTTAAGGTTAGTTGGAAATAAGTTTCTTCTGTGGCTCTGCTTCTTTCGAATGTTTTTGTTAAACGATTCAAGGGGTGTCGATACAATTTCTAAGCAATTAAATCCTCACGATTTTCTACGAGACGGAATTTCGGGGTTTCTCCATCGTTTTCCACGTCTGCTCGGTTCCATCTCCGTGATATTTGTAAAGTTAGAAATTACGTTACGCGCCGCGAAGCGGTTCGCGCGTGGAAAATTAATTGCGAAAGTACCACCGATACCAAAATGATATTCAAGTTAAATAAACCAACGTTTATGAGTTTTATAACTAACACTACCACGTTTATACGACGGAGTGGCAGAGGTGAATTTGAAATAATACTATCGATTAAAAGCCCTGCTGGGTTTCAATTAATTACTGGAAAATCAAGCACTTTTGATTCGCCATGGAAACATTGCCTGTATCGCTGAATCATTACGAACCGACCGCTTATTTTCACTGAATAATTAAAGAGAAAAGAACCCGGTGCAAAATTTATTCCGATAATTGACCACCGTAGCAAGCTTCTCCTAAAGGGATCAAGCGATCGTGTTTGAAGTAATGGCATTCAAGGGGGGGATAGTTAAAATCTCCAGAGGCGAAGAAGGGTGGCCCAAAGGGGTGTAGAAAATGAAACTAGCAAGAGAGGTAAAGATATAAATAGCACTTTGTATCGACGTCCAACTCTTTTCTTTCGGCCTCGACTGTGCAACCCTCTCGAGTAGTTTAAGTCCACTTCGGCTTCCTTCCTCGGGGCGTGGAAACCTTTTTTCCCCGTCTCGCCCCTCTTTCGATCACCCTGAATCTACCACTTAGCGCAACCCTTCTTTTCCATCGAGTGTCAACCCTTTCGGGACGAATGGACTCGGTGTCGAAAGACTGCACGAAAGCTTGCAGTTGTTGCGACTTAAAAGGGTCCGATTCTCGGGGGGGGCTGTGGAGCGAATGGAAATACAGTCGACTCGCGACTGCGAAGAAGAGAAATCAATTTGGAAAGCGGTGATTGAGCACGAGTTTTTCATTGAAAATAATATAGAGTCGAGGTAGAATAATATTCGTCCGTAGTGAATCGATGTTTGTTGCATTAGGGTGGCAGCGTGGCGCAAATGGAATCCCGTGTCTTGACCTCAAAGGGGGGTTGGTGTTCTTGAAAGGATACAAAGGAAAGAAATGTGTCCCCTGTCTGGCGGAATCCAGAGCGAAGGTCGAGAAGAAGGAAAGCTTGGGAGAAGTTAGCAGGAGGTTGGACGGCGCTCGTAAGGGCGGAAAACTGAAAAATAGTTGGCACCCGTTGCCATGGCCACTAAGTACCCAAGTCGAGGCGACGACCCACCAATGCAGCATCGCTTCCATCTTCATCTCTCTTTACCATACGGCTTAAATGGATAAATTTTATTATTCTTTTCAACAACGATCGAATTTCGAAGGGAACTACAGGGCTGTTCCCAATGCTAATACCTAAAAACTATATACTCTGGTATCTTTGAATATTTCACTCTAACGAATGTTCCGCAAGATTTCGCTGCTCCGAAATTAAAAAATTTCGTCGTCGATTATTCTCCCGATGCAATCATTCCGCACGTACTCAGAATTCAATTAATTTTACCTGCGTTTAATATTCCCATCGATCTGCACTTTTCTGTTTAATTTTTTATGCGAAGGCTTTCAATATTTCATACTTGTTAGTTGAGGTACAGCAAATGATCAAAATATTCGCTGCCAAAAAAACATTTCGATGAATATTTCACGAGGCATTGCAACCGTTGTGCATTAATCGATTCGAGGCTTTTAATTTTCGTGAAAAGTTTGGGAAACATGTAAATTGCACGTTCAGCGTATTGGTAGTGGCATCCTAAGCACAATAGCCCAGAAAGAAATACTTATTATATGTTCGAATCACGAGCAATAAACCAGGGGAAAGATTTTTACTCGATTCCCACGATCAGTCCCATTTCTTTTCATCTTACGCGATCAGAACGGAACACGGGCATAAAGTATACATAAACGTGGTATGCATAAAACGAAGCGTGCGTCCAACCAGCTGCGCGCCGCTTTAATAGAAATGGCGACGCCATGAAAAATTGAACATCTTCGACATCCATTGTTCCTTGATGCCAGTAGATAAGAAAGATTGGGACCGTGGCGTGTTCCACCTTTCCCCGAAAGTCAAATCTCAATGTTATCACGAGGGAGAGGAATCGATGCAGCTGATGCTGAAAATTCCTTCTGCGGTCTTTCGCGAACTTCAACACGTTTGAATTCATTTGTGATTCATTTCACCCCCTTCAAACCCTGAGGCACGTTCCTCAATCTACGCCGCATATTTATCGCCGACATCCTGTTCCTCTCCATAACATAATAATAAGAAGCACGACAAGCGACCAGGTAACACAGCCTTAGCTACTTAACTAAGCTGAAAAGCATTAAATGTTTAAGTTCCCAGGTTTCGCAAAGTGGTAAGATCTTACTCCACCCCTCTGCTCTGAAAATTACCTTGCCAGTAAACGTTTTCGTACCTTGACACGTGTCTACCGCGTTAAACACGGTTCGCCACCACTTTGTAGCACGATTTACATATTCCTTCCGCTTTCTAATCGAGGCTCATTGTCGCGGCAGCTCGCAGCTTCCTGATCTATAAATCGTACACGACGAATGAATATCTACCGTTCATAGGGGCCGAATGCCTTGAATTTCTCAAGTTCGATTATTACATCGAGCATTCATCGCGCCCGGGAATTTTCCAAAGGGGTTCACCGCACTATTTTCTCCCGTTACGTTGGAATGTTCGTTCCTCCAAAGGGAGAGCGCGCGAATGGGACGCTGCGAATGCACCGACCCCAAAAAGGGGGTGAGGGAGAAAGAGACGCCGAGGGAGGCCAAGCGAGAGAAAGACGGAGTGTAGGTTCGCAGCTGGGGTATGCCTGTGTACTCCTTGTCCTGTCCTTCGATGCTTGTACTTCGTGACCCTCGTTAAGCTCTGCAGGTGAACTTTGCACTCGACGAGCAGGTCGCAACAAATAAACTTTATCGAACCTGTACGGCGGCCATCTTCCCCGAGATGTCTGCTTTCCTGCCGTTTAATTGTGCGACACTCAGAATCAATTGAAAGATCGAATTGTGGGGGATAGAAAGTTTCTATTGCTCTTAGTATCGCGAATGTGCCATTTTATCGGCGGTGTTCCTGTCGACCGTTGAAAATAAATCACAGCCAGCGGGCCGCTCTTAGATGCACGCAATTGGCTGGCTGCAGGCGTTGCCGAAGCGTAATAAATAGCAGCGCCGCGCCGTATGGAAATGAGACGGATATTAAGTTATGACCGATCGTTTGTCTTTTCGTCCCGGCGAAATTAAACCCCGGGAACTTGAAGTTGGAGGCGGCCTGGCGAAACCGGATACAAATACAGCCGGAAGAAAATAAAACGTTGCGACCCCCTTCGTTTCCGTCGTCCTACGCGATATGCAAAGCGTACGCGGCTTAACGCGTTGCCCGCCTCTCCCTTCTCCCCTCCGCCCCGTCTTCTCAACTGAATATAAAGAGAAACGCGACTGTTCAACTTGAGATTAATACAGGCGAGTCTCCACGAAAATTTGATGACTATCGTACCCCGAAAGCGATACCATCTTGAACGAAGTATTAATTCTTCAATCCGCCCTCTCCAAACCAAGCAATTTAACTCGGGGAACGGAGAACGATTTCTAAGATAATCCAAGAAAGAAGCCACAATGAGAACTGGCCAAAAGCAAAAGAGCGGGGAGTGGACCACGGGAAACTCGATAATTCTTCGAGCTTCCTTCGGTGTCATACTCGCGTCCGTGCACCAGTCGTGCACCGTTGCTGAGAAAACGATACGGTTCATCGTCGCTCTCGAACTTGGAGCAGAAGAGGCGAAGGCGTTTAGATAAAAAATTGCGGGCGAAGAGAGGAGGTGCGCCTTCATCCTTCTCGCTCGACGCTATTGCGCCATCGCGCGCGGTATATGGCCCGAAGAACGGATGGGTATCTCGCCACGGGGAAGGGGCAGGAAAAATGTATTTCCTCAAAAATTATTCTCTGCCCCGTCTCTGTCCTGCTCGCTGCTTTCCCACCTCTCGTCCCCTCGCCCGGCCGTTAGGTCTGTCTGCACGGTCGCCGCTCAGCCACTCCTCCACCAAAAAGACGATCCACGCCGCGAATCTTCCGTCGTTCCTTTTATCCACCCCGATAAATCCTCACAACGGAGCAGCCAACGGCGGGGGAGAAAATTTTCACAGCCAAGCCAACGGATCAACGGATCTACCCGTGCACGTTAGCCGAAATGATATTTCTATTCCACGGGAAGTTCACCCTCGAACAGTGGCCTGAGCTCGATAACACCGCGGGGCGATTGGTACCGATGGAAGTACGCTCTCGAATATTTAAACAGACATAAACGCAACAGCTCGGTGACACGTACGGCGAGAAGACGAAATATGAATGTATTCAAAGGTGACGAAAGGGGTGGTGGACAATTTATTTGAAGGAATATAATACTGTAGTAACCCCAGAGCGACTTAGGTAATTGAAAAGACACCTATCCCCCGCGGAGGCACAGCGGTGAACTTGATATTCCACGGTGGGAACGGAAAATAACGTCCACGAATTGTCCGAGGGGGTTCGTTCGCCGGCAGCCTGTCAGCCCGTGAAACTCTATCAGCGTAATAGTATCGCGATATCAGCCGTTCGATTACGCTCTCCCGCCCTTGATACGCACGCTTTCTCTCCCCTGGTGAAGATATCCACCCCCTAAGCCAACTGGAACCGGGCTAGGTAGATGGTCGAGATTTTGAAAAGACCGCAGACTTCCTTAATCCCACGCGTGGTTGGCCAGCTGGATTATTCGCCCTGCTCACCCTCCGTCGCAATTTTCGTCCACACTGCTCCCTGTTGCGGGAGCGGGGCAGCTCTCGCCGACTAGCTACGTTTCCTCTTCGGACCGACGTTTTCCGCGGCTGATTTAGAGCCACTAATCTCGGGGTGGGGACACGAGCAGAGACACGGGGTATGAGATGAGGACGGGGGTGGTGGGTGTATAAGGGGGGGAATAAAACGAGGGTGGCTGCAGCGGAGCATCGACGAGGCCTGTGCACTGGGCGTTGCTTCGGCGAGGGTGGCTCGAATAGTTGACCGTCGTCCGAGCGTTTCGAATCAATTCTTGCCCCCCGGGCTTCTCGTATACCCTGCACGTAGGGATACCGCGGCTCCATTTTCCAATAATACGGCCGTTCCGCTTGCCAGGGACTTTAATCTTGTCAGTCTTGGATGATGATGATGCAGAACTACGCGCAGCTACGCGTTAGACAGACGTACGTGCGGGTTGCAGGGCAACCGGGGAACTCCGGGCTCGATGGATGCCTGCGGGATGGATTAATACCGGGAAAGCTTGGTCGAAGCGAAATGAACTGTGCATTGGACAGATTATGGAACGATAATACTTTATATATATAGGGTAAATCCGGGAGACGCGGTCGACCTAATATAAAATGGTTATTAAAACTAATACAGGTATTACTTGTTTTATCAGAACAAACATAATATGTTCAGAATTTTATGCTAATTCAGAAAAACTGGTCGATCTTTGCTTTAAGATAATATTTACTGTAAATCAGGTTGAAAACTGAAGTCATGACATCTGACCACCTCCCCCGAGGTGCTGAGAGATATGGTTTTCGTCGTTGGCAGAGACCACTCACATAATTATTCATGGAAAAATAACAAAGAAGAAAGCAAAATTATTTAGGAGTGAATACAACTACAGATTCATTGATATTTAATTTGTTTACGCTAAACAAGTAAAGAACACATCAAAGATAAAGCGAACTACCTACCGGCGATTAGGAAGGCAAATGAATACAAAAGTGAATAAATAAAATAAATAAACAATAATAATAATAAAATAATGATAAAAAATAAAAATATTAAATAAATCATAACTCGACCATCTCTCCTTTCTGCAGCGAGAGATAATCTTCTCGTTAGTTTTGAGAGGAAGAGTTAATATGGCTAAATACTTTGGCTGCATTGTCCCTCAATATCTCTACTATCTTATTATTCCCAAACATTAAAAGAAAATAAACTTAGAACTATATTTTAAATACGATTCTGTACACCGTTGTTTGACAAAAGAGGTTAAATGTAACCTCAGTTTACATTTTATAGCCTGTAAATCTAGAAAAACACAGAAGGAACCGAAGTGACGCTATTCATTCAATTGTTTGGCTTCTAGAGAAGTAATTGGGCTGCAATTTAACGCGTTTTTACGTATAGAGCCTGAAATATAGCGACTCGACCAACTCTCCGGCCCGACCGCGTCTCCCAGATTTACCCTAAGATTGTAGTGGCACTGGCAACGATTAGAGCAGTTTGAAACTGAGTACAAATAATGGAAGGAGCTAACAAGGGAACACCGGGAACCCGCATTCATCTATTGGAACGCAATTTTGTGGGTTTACAGAGTGAGTCAAGACAAGAACAACGGTATGTTTCATTCGTGCCCAATCGCTCTTTAAGGGTATGAAGATTAACATGAAAGTGAAATAGTGTAATTACTAAAATACAAGAGACAGAAAAAAATGTTTCAAACAAAAGATTAATGCTGTACTAAGCTCTGTAACCTTGCGTTAACAAAATTTTGAAAAAAGTTTGTTTTCGTCAAGTATTTTCTTTTCTAAACTCTTTTCACAATTTTGTCAACGCAAGTTTGCAGTGCTTGATGTACCATTAAACTTTTATTTAAAAATTTTTCTCTTGTACTTTAGGTGTTATACGCGAAAATGTGGGAGTGCCCATTTGACTTTGAGATTAGTTTTCACACCCTTAAAGGACGATTGCGCACGAATGAAACATACCGTCGTTCTTGTCTTGAGTCACTTTATAAACCCACAAAGTTGCATTCCAATCGGTGAGTAAGGGTTCGCGGTATTCCCTTTTAAATGCCCGATTGTGACATTTTTGAGGCTCCTCGTTTGAAAACGAGAAGTGATCGAAGCAGTGAAGCAATAAAACCGTGGGACGGGGTTGTAGAAAGAGATAGGGGATGAGTACATCCCATTGAAGCCTAATCGATGAGCTTGTATGCGTCGTCCCCTGTCCTCCCTTCGTTGCACAAACGAAAACGACCATTAGGAGGGGGGAAACTAGAAATTATTGACGTAATATTGGAAACCAATAAGGACACAGATGAGGATTGGCCAGAATGCCGTTATTAGATATATGTTAGGCCGTACGTGAACGGAAACGCCGGTTTAAACGTGAATTTTCGTCAGAATGTGCAGCGGACTCGCACACGTGCGGGATCCAATAAAGTTATGCGACTCGTCCAGGTTTTATTCGTCTGGACGGTGCATTAAAGTCTATAACGATACTCGTCGAAATCGAACAGGAAACTGAAAATCGCCTGACGTTAGGTTCGTCGAAACGTATCACCTATTAATATAATACTTTATTTCCACTTTAATCCGCAATGTTATTAACTCTTACAAACTGTGTCACCCCCTTCAAACGAGAAGTACGTGTCATCCACATTCTATTGGATAATTCTCTCACCCTCACGATTCCCTCGACGTCCTCGTCCATGACAATGATACTATCGCAAGAAATAATTGAGGCATTTGGTGGAAAAAGGGCACTTACGGCAAAATGTCATTTCAAGAAAATCGATTTCAAAGTTGTTATTACAGTATAACTTAATACAATGTAATGCAATTAAAACCAATTGTTTTAAGGATGTAGTTACCGTGTCTTTCAAACGTTCTAAAAACAGAAGTCAAATTGAAAATGATATGTGTCTTTATTTATAAGCTTTAAGCAAGTGGTTTATGCGCCATTTTTCCGTAAATATGGTAAATTCGTAACAAAATTGCTTCTGTGTTTAGTTATTTACATATAATTTTGTTCATTTACTTCGTCGCCCATTTTTTATACATCGCTTAAATAAAAAATACAAAATGAAGCGCAAAAATAAATAAAAAATGTTATGTTTTAAGTAAATATTAATTTCTTCGGTTTTTTGCAGCAAGCTGTCTTACAAATCAATTTTTTCTTTCCTAAAGTAGCTTCTTTCCTTGCGGATTCGATACTAGCCTCACTTTCCTTATTTTCTCGCTTACATAAAATCCTCTATGAAACAAAAGTATTTATTGCATGACAGCACGGTAGCGCGACCGCTCAGCGACTATGTAGCTACGTATCGATTACGCTACGTAATAAAGCAGCATTTAGCTAATCTGAACGCGAAAGAAGTAATGTCCTCGATATATTATATATATAACATATACCTGAATCGATTTAAACGATTTAAGGAAAGGCCTATGTGCCCTTTTTTCCATCAGATGCCTCAATTACCCTTTGTGACCCAGCCAGAGTAACCTATAGCTATATTTGTATCCATCCCGAAATAGAACCCTGTGCCTACTCCTGTTTCACAACCCCCGAACAGAAATACGGGGCGCAGTAGTACAACAACCGGCTGCTCTCAATCTTTAATACTTCCAACAGAATCCACAGCGCATAACGAAGTATTTGCGGTTGCAGCAGCGAGGCGCAGCTCCGCTCTTAAGATTGCCACGGCGGCTCGTATTTACACTGGTTAAATATAATAACAGCAGGGGCTCACTTACTTTTTGTTGGGCAAAATGGCCCGTTCGGGTTAGGGCGAAACAACGTACCACGGGAGGGGAGAGAGGACAAACAATGGATGTGGGCTGGGGATGAGAAAAACACAATCGCACGACACACACTTTTCGCGGACGTCGCTCTATGGATGACACTTTATTAAAAGTCACGGCTCCCCGTACGTTGGGGGCGCGGCGTATTAAATTGGCAGGATATTAAAATATGTTTCGCGCAGCCGGAGCGAGAATCCTGCTCGACCTGTTTCCCGCTTTCCCATGTGCCCTATGACGCAGGCGCGGCTTCATTAAAAGTTTTCCACGGGCGAAAGACGCCCGAGGATAAAAGTGCCTCGCACTGGTAACGAATTCGTAAAAATTACTGCTGGCACGGGTTGACACGCTGTATCAACTAGTCGATCTCTGGAAAAGTGGGCGTCGCAGTTGCTTCGAGACAGGAGGGGCCTCTATTTTTCAACTACTCGGAGAAACAGGTCGTGCTCTGTGGTAAAAAGAAATCCAAGCACAGTATTCAGGTTTGCTTATTGTAGCATACCGTAGAGAGTTAGTTACTCCATTGTCGAGGCTTATGGGTCCCCGTAGTACGAAGAGAAATAGAATCACGAATAATCGTCTGAAATGTTGCTGAAAAGCTACCAGCGAACAAGCGATGCCTCATTCTGGACACTTTTACGATAACCTGCGAATCCGATCCGCTGATATCTCCCGCCAACTCCGAGTCTAATTTCCAAGTTCTCCCCGTGCAGAAGAAGTTCTCATTTACCGTAACTTTTTTACCAGGCCGTAAATCGGACGTTCCCCGGGGGCAAGGGTTCGGGAGCGGGGGGGTGGGATCGGAGATAGGAACACTATTCCGACAAGCTTTCCGCCATATAAAGGTGGTCGAAGGAGAGTCGCGGTGGCAGCAAGCCAACTCGTACTTTGTCGCAGAATCTTCACAAAAGAAGCTGCTATGCGCCGTTGAACGTATTGAGACACCTTCGTAGCAGGTGGCATTGCGAGACGTATAAAAAGAGAAACCTCTCCGCGCCTTCCCCCTCGCATTTATTGACTCGGGCTATTATACGCGGTGCCAGAGATTTAAACAGCAACTCCAGGCTCGCTCCAACCTTCTCGCTGCTACTTCTTTCTTTTCACCGTGCCGCGTCTTTAATATCCGAGACGTTCAATTAATTATTGAAGGAACAATATTAAATCAGGAGGTCCAGGGAGGCAAGAGTGCTTTAATGTAAAATGAAAAAATATTCCCCGGGGATAAGTATTAGCCGAGCGCATCTACCTTCCGTGTTATTAAACCCTTCGACCGTTCCCACGATACGTAATCAATTAACCATAGCCAATACATCCCCTCGCTCTATCAGCGTCCCAGTCCCGTGTTTCCATGCAAACAGTCCCCATCCGCCGTTTTCACATTCTCCCGCGACGACTCGTTTCTCGCTTAGCGCCCTTTGTCCCGTTGCCTGAACGCGTTCGCTTTATTCGCCTTCGTGGTTCCTTTTACCGCTCGGGCCGAGCCCTTTTTTCGTTGGCCGTTCAGGTAAACGGCGAATAATCGTCTGGCCGTGGGCCTGATCCTTTTGTTTCCCTCTGAACAATGCGGGCTTCCAGTGTTTCCTGCGCAACTGCGTCTGACCGCAGGCTGAGCGCTACTACTTGAGAACTCTTCTCCGCGCTCCTGCGTCACTCACGCTACTACCGATCCCTTTAGAATAACGACCAGAGCTACTCGCGTTCACAGGGAGTGATAAATAACAATTCGAACATGTAGAAAGATTCCTGCCGTCACTTCTCGAATGAAAAGCGATTGTGAGTTGATCGATTCCGCGGAAATTCCGTTAGGCGATATTTCCAGTGCACCTCGAAGGGCCCCGCGAGACTAACAGTTTCGGTAAATGCCGCTGTAGGAGGCCAGAATTCATCCACTGAGGTTCACGCGCCCTAGTCTCGACCCGAATCTCGGTTTGCGTTCCTCCCTCGTTGCACCCCAACCCCTGACCCCGCGTTCTACTCGCGAGATCTACGAAGAGGGTAGACGATGCGGGCGCCTGTCGGAGAACCCCTGGCTTTATTATATTTAGCGAGTGCAAACAGTCGTTCCTGCAATCTACGAAGCTCGGCGCAGTAGTGCAAGCAGGTAATGCTACTTCCAAAGTGACTCTATTATTGCAGTCGAATATATTATACAAACATGGCTGCCGCCGGTTAAACCCCCTCACCGGCTGGCTATCCCCCCATCGCCCCCCCTCCTCACGTAGGTTGGCTCGCGCGCCCTACTACTACTCACGCCTTTATGCATTAGTGATGAACTGCTTCCTAACCTGAAATTGTCTTTCTCACCGGGACAAGCGCCGCCACGGCCGCTCCCTTTTCCCTTGCGCGGAGCGAGCCGTGTTCTCGGATCTCCTCTCTTTCTTGGCTATTTTCAGCCGCTCACCCTCCCCCCTCAGCGAATTATTCAACGAGATGTTTTAATATTCAGCCGCCCCCTCCAAAGCCGACTTTTACAATGGCCCCCGCTCGCGCGAGCCTCGAGAGCGCGACGGAATTGTTTGCGATTAGTTTCACTGGTAGTAAAGGCGAGAGGGATGCTCCTGTAATAACATCCCTGGTAACGAGAGAGGAGGGAGTGTCGCCAGTGTTGTAACAGTGGGAAGATGGGATTGGGGCTGGATGGAGCGGGCGCGATTTATCACTGATGAATTGTGAAATAGGTGGATAGGCGCCAAGGTTCTGTAGAATCTCCCCGAATTTCAGGGAAGCTTCTTCGGTTTTATCAATACCGCAGCAACGACAGTGGAATATAATCGCATGACGAGAAAGGATCGAGTGAAATGAACGAGGAAAGGAAAACACGCTCGGCCGTAAAGCGAGAGCGGATCCATCAAGGAGCGGCGGCGAAATGATTATTTTTAATATAGAGAGCCGGAACGACGACAGGGATACGAGGGAAGTTCGCTGAGAGGATCGCCAGAGAGACGACGCTGCGGGGATGAACGGGCTCGGCTCGGTTTAGGGTCTCGAAATTAATTTCAGAAAAGGAAAACAGGTGATATCGATTCATTTGAATATCCACTCGAGCCCCCCCACCCCCTCCGCGAGCGGACCGCGTGTTCCGGGCTTTCGATATCTTCCGGATATCGATAATACCCTTTCGGGCGAATAATTTTATTTCTGTCTGGCGGAATATATTAGTTCTTTCGGTGGCGGCTCGCCGGGTAACTTATACCCTTCCTCGCGTTTGATCTCCCCATTCTGGCTTCCTTCGAGCACGCCATCCGCCCCTTATCGTAAAGGAACTTTTACGAGGCATGCACGGCAAGAATTTTTTGTATTAAATTTTATGCATACATGCGTCTTACGCGCACGAACGTACCGCTGCCGCAGTACAGTCTCTCCCCTCCGCCCGGGAGATTGTCAATTCGGTGGCGAACCAGCCGCGCGAAGTTAGGGCCCTCGATCACGTTCACCTGTGCCGATGTGCCTCGAAATTCAGCCAAGGGAGATCGATCTTATTGAATATTTATGGCTTAGGTGCTTGCTGCGGGTCAACAAAATGTGATCCTGCAGTTTCTGTTCTTCTATAGTGAAGTATTATGGGAAATGGGGTGGCCCGGCCTGGGGTCTGTGAGATTAGGGTGGCATTAGAATTGTACAATTTAAGTGGGCGCCCATACGGGTGGTTCAAGTGAAGACGTATGATTTCTGGATGCTCCACGTATATACCGATTTACGATTCGCGAATGGTCTAATTGGGAACTCAGAATCCCATGAAAAGTGGGTTTGTACAAGGGACAGAAGGATTGACTGCAATCGTTGATGGTGGTTAGGGGGTGTTTTCAGAGCCGTTAATGCCTCGGTGCAATGCGACGCGATATTATACGCGGGACACGGTATCATAAAGTGGCGTGCATAATGAATACAGAATACTCCCGTTGCCGGCGTTAATTACTCTTTACGCGCTAGTTAACAGTTAAAGGTGGAGAAGGAATCAAAGGACGCCAAAGAGGGAGGAGAGCACAGAAGGATAAACGCGGAAGGAACGCACACAACTCTTCGAGTTGAATGACGTAAGCCAATTTTCGATGCCATGTTCAAGTCGTCGCTTCCCAATTCGAGGCGAAACAATACCACACGCTGGAATAGCCACAAGGCGTTACACTATTGTCGTTACACGTGTACTTGTAGTTAAAAATTCTATTTTCCAGACAGAAAAAGCGTTGACCCGTGCGACGAGGCGATATAACCGTGCGTGTGAGCAGTGATGGATGAATGTCCCTCGCAGAACCACTCGTAAGTTGATTATATTCTGCGAGTTTCAGATACTTTTAGATACTTCCTACTTTCACTGGCTCATTTGTAAAATTGTTTCCTGATAAAAACGCCATCGAACGATAACAAAAAGAACTAATTAAAAACAATTAAAAAACCGGACTGCTTAAAAAGCGAACTAAAATGACAGAAATAATAATAAGATGACAATCTAAATTAACTCAATTGCCTGCAGTCGGAGGCCTTAAATCTTTCGATGCTCTTCTATCCCAAGCATGTACCGCAATGACTAAAGAAAGTGCTTCAAGCTGGTAACAAAAAGAGGTGGACAACATCAATGCAAATTCAAGCTTATATAATGACATTTCAACTTCAGCGTATTTGGTAATCTTATATGTTTCTCTCTTTGTCCGTGTGGGAAATACTGTTAGCGTTGTTAATAGCCCATCATATCTAATTAGGGCGAACAGCGATACACAATATTTAGTAAGACAATATGTAATTTTCTATTTCGAAATAAATGTTCGAATGTAATTACATCAAATCATTTGCATCAAAAGATTTAAGGCCTCCGACTGCAGGCAATTGAGTTAATTTAAATTGTCATCTTATTATTATTTCTGTCATTTTAGTTCGCTTTTTAAGCAGTCGGGTTTTTTAATTGTTTTTAATTTTTTGTTATTTTTTACTTTTTTGAAAATTATATATCCTATAACATTCGGAACGTCAAGACAATTCGAAAGACACTTCATTTGTCCTAATCGGTGTATCCGTACAGACTCTAGACTCGTAACATGGGACATACAAACATAGCCTGATAAACACAATACCCTCCTTCGCGTGCCGCAGTCGTGTAATTACATGTCTTAACTCCTTTCTGCTTCGCGGCACTCTCTTCGATCCTACAGAGCTCTAGAAAAAAGATGAAACAAACCCTGAGGACGTACGAAGAAGAGAAGGAAGAAATCTGATTTCGAAGCTGAAAGTTACAATACGAAAGTGCCACAAGGCAGATTAAACGCGATGTCCAGCCAAAGGTTTTACTGGACTTCGGGACATTCGCGTGGCGAAATATAATCGAGACTTTTCTAGGCTGCTGGACGGCGTATTTTTCGTCGTGAACGCGCGATTTCCCTTTCAAATGCCCGCGGGTCCTATATGAGACCAGCGGTTCGCGTATTATTTGGTCCCGTGAATGGATGGAAATTGCCAAAAATAGCCGGAAACGGACGTGCAGGCGTGGCCGTCCGACGAAATGGTGGGGGTGAATAGGGCACGGAGGGCGAAGGGGGTTGAGTGCAATAGTGCCATTACAGCATTTTCAAAAGGCGTTGCCGTCGCAAATTATCGTCTCCGGTGCAATAATGCTAGGATGTGTATACACCGACTTCTTTTTTCAACCTGAGTGTAATCGAAGGATTGTCTCCGCGCTCTACAAAACGTCAATGCCGATGCGCAGGAGAAAGCATAGATGAATCATTGAGAAGAATATCGCTGGAAGAAGGCGTACTTTTTAATTAGACGCTTGGTGAATGAAAGCTTCAATTGCGATGGTAGAAGCTTTCTTTTCTGATATTTCCCTCAAGTGAATGGAGTCGTCTGAGCATGCTGTATAGAAGGAATCGTTTCGAAACTTCGATTAAAAACAGGAAAGGACGCCGAAGCTTTGATAAACGCTCCTTACATCCAAACTCACTACCACTACTCTTTAATAATACGGAAACGCCACTTTATGTCACGTTTCTTCGACCACTGCTCAGTATCAATTATACCAGCTGCCAACGTAAACGCACATAATATCAATTGTCCAGAAGCTGGGTTCTCTGAACTCTCCCCCGTAGCGGAGCATTTCGTTAAGGGGTTATGCCTACCTGCAGAATTCGGAAAAATGGATTTTGGGGTTTTGACATTTTCTTAAAGTACAACATCTCAAAAGTATCGTGTGAAAGTTTCAATTCGATCCGACCAAAATTGGCGGAGCTGTGCGAGTTTTAGTATAGGCATGTCCTGGAGGATGTAAACCTAACTTAAAACTTTAAACGCGTTTTTCTCGAAACTATATTTTCAGAAACGGTGAGCAAAATATCTCGAGAACCGCTGCATCGAATGAATTCAGCTTTTGTAGGCTTGTTCTATATATAAAAATCTTGTCCTTAAGCGTGGCTTTTTCATTTCCGTTGCGTAGTTTTTATTTTACAGATGAAAAATGAGCGATTTTTGCGGCGAAAATCGATATTTTAATTTGAACAGTCCCTATTTTGTAGCAAATTAATTTTTCGGGATAATGAACGATTAAGGACAAGATAATTTAATATACTAACTAAATTCCTTCGAATTTTTTATGTCAGATCAATCAGGTCAAAGTTAGAGTGATCACCGCAAACTACTGAAAAAAAAATCGCTGTCGGGAGATCACTGATATTTCTTTTATTTATTTATATTTTCCATTGGAGTAATTACTACAAGTAGTATAAGATGTACACTTTCGAATACATAAAGGTTTGTTTAAAAAAGTCTTCAAGTTTTTCCCCCAAAAAATCCCGAAAATACTTGCGTTTTCAGACCTTGCAGGTAGGCATAACCCCTTAAGCTTCAAATCCTGTAACGAATAATAATTCCGTTATAAGTAGCACTCGGCCGACTACAGCGGCCGGAAACGATGAAGTTGAGGAATAAATCGTGTCGGATGTTCGTGTGTATAATGATACCTGATCCGCGGCGAGTACTCAACAGACCCAGTCGGGACGAGCCGAAAACTTTTTAAATAATTACAGGGAACCGCGTCGCTGGGTCAGGCGAGGGGGGCGGGCGGGGCGAAGTGTTGCAATTGAGTCGGATAGAGGCACGGCGCTGCCATCGTCCCCCGGTGCCCCGTGCCCCATTCCCATCCACCACGAGCCGCCAGCTCCACACTCCTGCCCCGCGGCCATTAATGGGAAAAGTTTGCTTTTATCTTTTAAACGGCCGGCAACACTACTAATTTCGAACTTCAGGCGTTACTTGTACCTACTCCGACGATTTCGAGTGGGTACACCAACGCCGCGAGAGGCTCTACCACCTCGTAACGTCGCCCGGCTATTTTCCTGACAGATAGAGAATCGTTGTAATTTCTTCTTTCCTCGGGAGACATAAAGGAAACGGATGTAGAAGACGGTATCACGGTTAGGGGGCTGGGCTCCCTAATTCTCTTTTCCCTCCTTTCTTACGTTCGCCTCGGACCAGTTGTAGACGGGATTGAACGTGGCTGAGTGACGTTTCTTATCGTCGGGAATAGAGAGTTTAGAATGACAGTGTACGAAGTTGAATTTGTCACCTTGCTGGTAAAAATATCTAGTATACTAACGATTCTTCACGAAAGTGAAGAAGTCAATCGCAACAGACGAGGCATTACCAGACTCTAACCTAATATATTAAGCTCATCGATCCAATCCCGGCAATGAGCCCAACTCACAACAAACCCTTCCAATAGCGCCCAGAATTGGGATCGTTAAGCCCGAAGGATGAGCTCCAGCAGTCCGTGAAAGTGCCCTCGGAGAATCGGGAGTTCCCGTGCAGTGCTTATAGAGGGAGAGGAAAAAGAACGAGATCGCCCTCGCGATTTGCTTAATCGAGATCTCGACTTCGGTGTCCGGACGTGCTGGACAATTACACCGACCAATAGAGCCATCCAGGCCGTCCTCGAACTTCCCCGTACCTAGACACTCGACCAGCGGCTGCCTGCGAGCACGTGGGGGCTAACGAGTGGCGCGCGGCTTGATTTAGAATCGTCATCATCCAAGACGATCTCGACGATAACAAGGGAAGCCCGAGCACTCGACGTTAAGTCCTTAAGTCTTATCCGGACTGGCTTAAAAGTGTCACGGTTCGTTGCCCCGTTAGGACTCCGTTCGACGACGGAAGGCGCAGCGAAGAGCAGAGGGTCGCTGCGATTCCGTGGTACGCTATTAAGCTGATTTCACGTCGCATTTAAAATAAGCCGTGAGAACGGCCACGAAGGAGCAACGCCGCTCGCGGCAATTACGGGAAGATCGTGGCCCCCGGCCACGGTGGAGCCGCGTTAATTAATCCTCCCTTATAAGACAGGCCCTGGAGGGAAAAAGGCAGACGGTCGGAACCGGGAGGAAGGAGGGGGCGCAGGAAGCTTGGAGCACAGTGTAAGAGATGATCCTTGGGCGACGAGCACGGATTCCCTCGCGATTATTGGTTCTCTTTGAGAATGATTAATTAACGCGAGTCCCGAAAGGAAACCGATATTGGAGGAGGATACCGCGGAGGTAACCCGTTTGCGTAGACGCGTAGAGGGTGTCCCTCGAGGAAAAGACAATGGGACCTGCGAGGGGCACGCAGGGTGGGCATCAGCCGAACCGTGAAATGGCGTAGTGAACTTGGAATCGAAAGATTAATAGCCGAGAGGGAAGTGAACAGCTTTCAATGTTCCCTCCGTCCGTCGACCCTTCGCTTTGGTATACCCTGTATGTACCATGCCACGCACCCGCGCTAGCAGAATTGTTAAAGCGAGTGTAACGTGGTTACTCGCCCGGGCAAACCGTTCTGTGTCAAAATTCTCGTTTAATTGTCACGACCATTAAGTCCCCGCTGACGTTCCGGACTAATCTGTCTCCTGACTCGCGCGTACGGATGCCAGGGTTTAACGAAAGACGCTGAAGCCCCAGCGGTGTAGGCAGCCAGGAAGGACTCGTAAAAGTTACGTCGAGGAAGAGCCTCTTCGAAAAGAGGACGCTGACGTTTCGAAGTGGCTCGAAAAACTCTCGAAAACCTCGTCGAAATTCGTTGAAAGTTCTCTCTTCGGACCGTAACGAGGGGTCCTTGTTAGGGCGCGCCAATTAATTGAAGCACAGCCGACAGATTGGCTAGCGAGAAACGGAATCGACGGGGAGGACGGTCGAAGAGCGGCGTCGCCTTCGGTGAATCGGGCCCCTTGTTCCGACTGAAGGGAGGGCACCTGTTTCTTATCGGTCAAGCACAGAGTCGCAGATGGCGGGCGACGATAAATCCGCGTGTGAGGGGTGCGGCAATTCCGCTGATACGTATCGCGGCCGTAATACACCGTATAAAGTGTAATTAGGATCCACCGCGGTGCGTTGTACAACATTGTTAATCCGAGCGGAAGGCACGGGCCACGATCGGTCGCCCGTTTCGTGTCGCGGTGACTAGACGGATAAAGCTGTCCAGAAGTAGTTTAAGCCGCACCCCCTCCCCTCCGTACGTAACAGCATCTGGACCCATTAAGGCCGAGATAGAGGCCGTTACAGGGTAACAAGCTACCGGGGCTGCTTACTTGCCCCGAGCTGTAACGATAATCGGAGAGAACAGGGGGACGAGTTGAATTCACGGTGGCCTCGGTGTTTTTCGTGCACCCGAACGTGTCGACGTTACGCGTGGAATTTCAGGCGGACAGAAACGAGAGGCGATTGAGCATAAGGGAACCTACAAGTCTATACATCCATGAGAAAGTAGAAGAATCAGATGTATGGGCGAATTAACCGGTTAGGTATCCTGGAACCGTGTCGCTTACAATTAGACGCGCAACTTCATGCAAGTCAAGAATCTCGTGCACGTGCCGCAGACGCGGCCTGTTACAAACTTTCGCGCTCGCGACAGTTCTGGAGTGTTATTCACGTCACATCCTTTGCCTTCCTAATGTAGCTACCCCCAAAATGATGTACCACCTGCCATGTTATTATGGTACCTGTTATTATGTAAGTAGTAAACTCGGCATTTGAAACGCCAGGGTAAGGGAAAGAATATGCAAGAACGTAGACGCGATATGAAAAATCTTCGCGTAGGTGTTCTTAATGTGTGCCGACACACGCAAGGCCCGATCTACGGTCTCGATTTTAAAGTCTAACACAGAAAGCGGCTTGGCGCGTGCGATAGGTCGTCAGCTTCTCAACCGACTCGTCCCACTTCGAAATTATTCTCGAACTCGACTGAAACATGCCACCGCGAGGCGGGCTATCCTACCCCCCAAGGGGTGGAATCACTATCGTGCGAGCCTTCCTCTGTAAACAACGCTCTGCAGCCCGCCATCTGCCCCCTTACTTATTGCAGACGTTCTTGGAATTCCGTTTAAGGTGATTCTCGACTGTCGCGAAGTAAGTAACCGTGATTCTGAATTCAATATCGCATCGCGATGAATTTCATTACGGCATACCTGCCGCCGGACCCGGACAGACTTCGCGAATTAAATGGAGTCGCGCCCCCTCCTGCCTGCGTAGTTTCATTATGCCCCGGCCTCGAAACGCGGGGCAACCGTGTCCCCTGTAAGCGGCAGCCTGCACGCAATATACCTTTCACAGAGGCAAACACCGGGGATGTATGGGGGTGTACACACACCGAGTGGACGAAAGAGAAGAGAAGGGCTTTGCCCATCCGCGGCGCCACTGGACGACGTTTAATCGCTGAACAGCGGAGAGACCTCGTTTGGGGATATTTTCTGTTAGCCAAGGTAAAAAGGGACTTCTCGGTGGAAAGAGAAATGGGACAAGGGGATCGACTTCGTAGGGTTGTAGATTATTAATCCCCTTACACGAGGGACGCGGATCTACGTTTGTTCTGTATTCCCTATTCCCTATTCTCTACCCTACTTCTCCATTCCCTGTTGAATACCTTCTTTACGTTCACCGGTACATCTTGGAAATCGTTTCAGAGGGATGATGGACGTAAACCGTTTTAATTTGGCTGTAATTGGCGAAAGTTTATCGAGATTCAACGCTGATGTAGTTCAGCGCGCAGTATGTCCCCTTGCACGATCTCCTGGTCTATAAATCTAAGCGTACTCGCCTGGGCAGGGTGAGAGGAGATCCTGAGGAGAGGCTGATCCCGCGCGTAGAACGGGGAAGATGGAGGGAATAAGTGGAATGGATGGTTGGCGATGGTGTTAAACTCCGTAAAAAAGGAAGATTATCCTTTTGTCCTACGCCACGGTGTTCCTTTGTTCGAGTTGAACACTCTGTCGCGACAACGTGCTTTTGTTCCTGGGCTACACCCCTCCTCTGACTGCTTTTGACCCTCACCACTGTATCCATGTCAGATTAGCCACCTGGTATTAACCCCTTCGTCATTTCGATTCCCCACCCCCATCAACCCTCTCGAATACCACGGTATAGCACACGTATGTTCCACGCCATCTCCTTCCTCTCCTTCCTCTCCTCACCATACACCCCTTTCGCTGGAAAGTTAAATCCTAGGGCTCGGTATAAGCTATCCCTTTGCCTCGCTCGCCACCCGCTTCTCTGGCTTTCCCTACGCGTAGACCGCGTCGAGAGGCACACGCAAAGACTCGTAATATTCCCACCGATGCCCGTGAAACGTGACTAGTAGCTATGCAACTGCATAGTCACATCGTAATCTACACCTACTTCCCTTTTTCTTTACCCCCTGGCCCTCTGCGCCCTTTCGCGGTGAACGTGCAAAGGCTTCCACAAATAAGCTTCTACGCAGACAATTTTAATCGCTTCGTTCCCTTGTTCTTCACTGAAAGACAATTACCTCTATTTGAGTCGCAGTGAAGTGGGTATTCTGCGTTGAATTAGATGATCCTCGGATAAAGAAAGCGTGTAATTGAGATGGAAAATAAAAGCCTTTCCCGCTGTGCAGTGGTAATTTAAAGAGTAGGTTGAAGATGCTTCATCATAAAATCGAGCAATACCGTCGTCGGTCTGACTTTTCAGCCAGCTATTCCACTGCCACTTACCGCTCGATACGTCTCAATTAAGGCTGACTCGACACGGACCCTCACTACTTGCCGCATCATCGGCGAAGCAGTATATTAATTATTAGTCCGTTTCCTCGCAGCTTTTTCCCATAAAGAATCATAAATGATCCCTCACCCCGTGATAATACAGTAATATCAATATTTAAAGAACCGACTTATAACCGAATATAAACAACATCGTTCATGCCGAATAATGTCCCTAAATAATTCACTGGTATTATCGGTACATACCCGTTTCCAACTATTAACAGCAGCCGGATATCGCCACTGTTCCATCGGTGACTCCCCGAAGGAACGAGAAATATCGGAAGCTCGCCCGTTTAAACGAACCTCGGCCGAAAGTCGACTGGCATTCTCTATTAATCTTGGCCACGCCGATCGCCAGAGCTCGTAACTATAATAGTTTCACGGTGCGGCCGCGGCAGAGGGAGAGGTTGCAACGGAAAATTCGCACTCGCCATCGGCCGCACAGGATCGCGTTCACCTTTTAATACTTTCCCAGGTTTAGAGATAACGCTTCGGTCGGTCGAATCGGCTCCATCCACGTTGAATTATGCGATTATCCGACGTAACGACCGATACACGCGGCCAGAACAGAGTGCGTCATTGTTCCATTTGTTACGTTTCGGTGGGCTGATTCTGGGCGTGTTGAGGATTCCGCGAGCGCGCGAGGGATGTGCGGGGTTGCGGGGGGACGGGAGGAAAAAGGAGAAATTGAAGGTTTCGCGCGGGCGCGAAAAAAACGCCGCCGCGTCGGTGAAATACTACCCAGAAAACCGAACGGTCTTCATAAATCCAACGCGTAAATCAGTCTTTATGGAGTTCCCCCCTGGGCGGTGGAAGCTATTTGGAACGTGGCAGGTATGTATGTATGTACGCGGATGCACACGTACGGGGTGGCGTCGCGACGCTAGGAGAACGCGTTTCACACCTGCTGCGCGATGCACCTTATGCGACTGAAGCTGCATCGACCGGTTTGCATACGTGTCCCTTGTCTTGGACTAATTACGAGGATCGATATTGTTGTTAGAAGCCTAGGTAACAGTCTCAGCCACAGATTACGTACCTACGTCCCATTTTGTGTTATCAACTTGTTCAGATTCTTACAGCAGAAATCATTGGAAATTATTCCTGCCAGCCTTCTAACCTTCTAAATTCCAGTCTGGGATATTTAAATCTGTATGCTTTAATCAATCAGCAAAATAATCACGTTCTTAGGGCACCAGGAGAACCGAGGACACCACAGAAATTTTTTGAATTTTAAAATCTAACTTCTGTTAGAAACACTTTTTAGTCAATTACTCGGATATATTTCCAAAATGCTTAAGAAATCGTACATTACGTAAAAGTGATAAGGGGGCCCCAAAACCTTTGAAGAGCTTAGGGCCTCTAAAGGTCTTAATTCGGCCCTGCAGTCGAAACTAGTTCCTTTAATATTACATTCACGGGCGCATTTCTGTACTGCGTGCGCCCTGTGAAAAGTACCACATATATATTTATGCGTACCATTATCACTCCTCCCCAACACTGACGCATCGTTCCCTCTGCCTTGAACTCATTGTCAGTCTCTATTTCGAGCCGTTTGTTGTTATTACGTACAGGTCTACCAGCATTAATTAGATGCTGTAACGCTATTGCAGGCGCCATTCGACTACGTAAATAATTGATAACACGGCTTACAGCCTCGCTGGCCGTGTAGTAGGGACGTGAACACGGGGCGGAGATAAAAGTGCAACGCACTCGGTGGCTTTAAACGATCGTGCATCATTTCGGGGCGATAAATATTTCTCTCAGCGTTGCATCTCGAAAAGCAGGCTGTATCGGTCGCGGGTATCGGCCAGTGATTTATCATCGATTAAACCGACGTAATGCGCCATTGTTACCGAAACGTGCAGTCAGATAGCAGCGTATATGAGGTTGCATCGGGTCGAGCGGCGTCCCGGTATTGAGTCGCAATCAGCCGTGCAGCTAGAACTCGGATATCAGCGGGCAAGGGCCAGAACGAGCTATAATACGCGCATTATCATTACGATCGGGGGAATTCGATTGGCCGTCTCTTAACGGCAAGCCAAGGATCGTGCGCGCTGCATCGTAATCCATTTGAGGGAACGATCGATTAACCGCGAGTGAAGCCGCGCATTTCAAATATCAACTTCCACGTTGCTCCAGTCGAGAAGATAATCTACGAACATCCGGAAGCATCTGCACGAGAATCACGCTGACAATAGAAGTTTCTTTGCAAATAACCTTCAGATTTTCCAGTGTCAAGGTACCCAATAAATCCTTCCAAATTCTTTCTCCTTATCCATCCCTTTTATCACGCGCCTTCTGTTACCGGAAAGGATGCCTCGAGTTCTAGCTGAAAAATCGCCAAAATGCACTCGGACTTGGGACGCGGCACGAAGACGAAAGTCGAATCGAATGTTTTCGAAGGGCACGAGGTGTGACTACGGGACGATCACGTGTTCGAAGATGTGCACGTGCACATATGCGCGCAGGCGGTGGAGATGAATGCTTGCAAGCTCACGTTGGTCTGCGTACGTACGTGCAGAGGGACGATATAGGGGAATCGAGTCCGTAAATCTCGGCCACTCGTCCCTGGAGAACCATGTCTCAGTCACAGCGCGCGATTGCGCGAGTTAAAGGGTTTCGACCTCCGCAACGTAGGTACATACGTCCCAGTACCTACGCGCGTGTCTGTGTGCTGGTACGAAGTGTCTGGAACCTTGGGTCTCGTTAAATGTGACTCTGATTCTGAAAGATTGCCTGCACGTTCGAAACCAAACGTTTTGACGGAATTGTAAATACTGTATCGTTCGTGGCCTCGTGTTCGTCGTTCTTTCGCAGGAACGTTGAAATTTGAAACTACTAACGTGCCGGGTAACTATGCCAGGGATGGATCGTAACTATCCGGGCAGTTTCTGAATTCTTTCACCCTAATTCTAATATCGAAGTGGCGCGTGTAACGGTTTCGATGGACGTGCACTGGGGAACTATCCTACCAATTCCTGCAGACAGTTCTTTCGATAGACGTAGCTGGCTTGGATATTTGGAGCTCTAATGGATTCAATAACAACGAACTATTTAAACGGCCCAGGATGTGGAAGGAATCCCTCGTGAAATTAGAATTTTCGAGCACGGTTAGAGGCGGGTATCCCTTCTCTGTTTTGCAAAACGTGCGCCCTGGAGTCGAAGCAGAATTTTAACTATTTAAAACCAATTCACTGAGCGAAATAACCGGTAGAAGTCGTCCAACTGGAACAGCGAGCGAGTGTAGAAACAAGTAGTATAAACCAACACGTAGTACGGCGAGCGATGTGTCTCAAGGATTCCTGGGTCAAGTAGTGCGAACCAGTGCGTACCCAAGCAGGTGGTGTAGAATGGAATGCAGTCAGCCAAGTGGAACACACGACGAAAGCTGAACAGTAAAAATTCACTGTTCATTTTGGAATCTTGTTACTCTTGGCTCATCTACTGGCACTGTAAACAATTCTCTGTAACATCAATTGAGTATCTCCACCCAATCGAACCAATGCATCCAATACAGCATACAATCGTGCTTTTCAACGATCGAGCGTTTCCAATGTAAGGTAATTAAAAATCGTCGAATGGTTGCGTCCACGAAAATAAACGAAAGTATGCATGAAATGCCAACGCTGGTCGCTGAAGCGGGTCAATATTGAAACTGACCGCGCGAAGGGCAAACGCACATCCAACTGCATTTGATAAATTTTAGCCACCGAGCTGAGGACGATGATTCTTCCTAAATCACTCGAAAGCCTATTGCGACCAAGAGAGGTGAAAAATGAAGAATGTCGAAACACGGTTCGCAAAAGCGCGGTGGGGGTACGTGATATTCACAGTAGGGTGGAGAGATCTCGATAAACGGCAGACTACGAGAGCCGGCTCATTTGATTAATTCATACCTCCCATTTTCAGTGGCGACCCATTTCGCGTTTATCTCCTTTTGTTTAATCCGCGGACTGGTGCACGGGTATTTTTACTTCACCAGATATCGAATCCATTAACCATGGATGCGGGAGCTTCGATTATCCATGTTCCCAAATCGGCGAAGGAGGGTTTCGTTTCTTTCCTCCGTGTATAACCCAGAAACCGCGTTCACCTTGTCGAATGAAATTTTTTTCCGGTCCTAGGAGTCACGACTATCAATCCCTCTTCTTCTTTACGATGATTTCTTGCGTCTATGCGCATCGTTGCATCGCTATACTTACAGGAGTCCTTTAAAAATGCTGTTAAATGCTTCGTTCTCTACTACCAGCAACTGGCCTCTCCATCCATGAAAGGCAGGCATTAAATATGATGGTCTAGAAGCGAAAGGAAGGATCGAAGAAGTGGAAAAGTGGGCCAGTTAAACAAACGGGGCGTTTGCTTTTCATTATAACTTGTATGGGATTACCGTTCGTCCCGCATATTTACAGCAAACAGGTTCAAATAATACATAAATTAGCCGTCGGTCCAGTTAATATGACGGGCTAATTTTAATCCTCCCTTGGCCCCTCCACGAGCCATCGACTTTTCGCTCATAATGCAACCGGTGCTGCTGACCGGTTTTGTAAAATATAATAAAGTGTTATCGCTCGTTGTTATGCCGCGCATTACGCGGTTACCGTGCCCTCTGTCCGATACATCGAACGCGATAGATACACAGGATTGCCGGACTAACAGACAGATATTTCGGCGACTCGATTTACTGTCCCGTATTAAATCCTTTCACGGGAGCGGCTCGACGTTCACAAAAACTGAACTGATGGAATTACGGCGACAAGGGATATTTGACTTTTCTCTGATCATTATCTGCTCGATATCTACTGCGCCTCGTCTATTCTCCATGTATATTCATTCATATAACAATAACAGTGCTCTGGACAGATTTATAAATTGCTTGAAACTCACGAAAGAATTCTTGATTAAATAAATTCATTAAACTTGATAAAAATTCTAGAGTACCGTTTGACCAAAAAGCTCGCCAAGATGAAAGAACTCGAAAGATAGATGTTTCACGAGTCAAAGGAGATGCCCAACGAAGTACATACGAAGTATCCAGTCTACTCCCCTGTGCGCGAGATCCGAATAATTAGTCAAGCACCGAGTCACGCGTGCAAGATATCAAGCCCTCTCACTCTGCGCGTCCAATTTCTCAGGAAAACCTGATGGTAAGGTCGCTCCTATCCAATTTGTCTCTCCCGCGCAGCGAGGGCACGGAGGTCGCTGCAAACCGAGGGGCCAGGAGTGGTTGGGAGAGGCGCGAAAGTTCTGGGCGTGAATGGAACTGCTATCGTAACAAAATGATCGCCGTCAGCTTGCCCCGCGACCAAAGACGAAGCGTTAGTCTGGCTTCGTGCAAGCTCAAAGGCCGCTGCACGGCTTCCCGCGTTCTTTGCCTGCGCCTCTTTGACTCCGTCGCCCTTTGTCGGCGTGCATCTCGACGGAAGGAAGTGGACAGAGACGAAAGCTGAAGCGGTATAAGTATGAGACGAGGGGAACGACGCTGAGTGGAAACACGGGGCAAGAGGGAAAGGATAGGAGTGAAGGGAAACAGGAAGAAACCACCGTGGGTGGCGAGCAGAGGGGAGAGGGGGTACGCAGGCCACGGAAAGAGGCAAAGAAGAAAAGATTGCCGCCCGAGAAGGGAGTTGCTACGGGTTTGGCTTCGTCCCACGGAAAGCAATTTCTTAACGTAACCTTATCTTTGTCCGCGGGTGTAGCTTGCACGCCACATACAGGTCCGCGCAAAGACGCGTATGTGTCGGGCACACAAAGCTGCCCCGCCACGTTTCGCGGGGAGAAACTGGAAATATCCGAGCCGCAGAGGCCGGGAATAGTAAAACCGTGGGCCGGGATCTCCGGCGTCCCTGACATTCTCGCGTGCGCCCCGTAACTCTTTCGCTCGCTTTCGCTGCGTTTCCTCGGGAATCCGCGTCATTGCGCATCGCGCGTCGGGTTTCCCCGCAAATCGACACCGCCACGAGACGCCTCGGAAACACCTGGCGTCAGGTGCACTCGTCGATACGCGTGCTGGCTCGAGTTTCGTTCGCCAAAGGGGTGTTACAGTCTCGCGTTAATCTCGAGTCTGTTCGTTAAAAACGTTTCTTTATTTCTCTGTAGTTGAGCGCGGATCAATCGAGAGATATTACAAAGAGATCTTATGCAATTTATTAAGGCGTATCATCGCGACTATCTCCGACTTTGCCCAAGCAGACAGCAGGGAAAAGCAGATCTGGATTTCCCTCGCCACGCTATCGACCGAGGTGTTCGCTGAAATTTCGCGGCTGATATTAGCGAGCCGCCCGATAACGGTTGCTAGTGTAAGGTGGCTTCAAGAGGGGTCAGAAAAAACCGTAAAAACCGAGCCCTCCCACATTTATACCACGTGAACCGACGATTCTCCCCTTTCTTCCTATCTCCATTCCTTTCTCTCGCTCCGCCACCCTGGATCTCTGATTCTCTTTCTCCCCCTTCCACTGGCTGTGCACGGTTTTTTCCACGTGTAATTTATCGGCCAGGCTCGTTTTTTTTCCTCCGACGGCAGCGTTCCTTTACCCTTCCTCCCCGTCTGCCTCGCCCCCTCGAACCATCGCTTGCATTCACACCACCGCGACGGAGTGGTGGGAGGTGAATGGAACAGGAGGACGCAGCGATTTATAGTAACTGCGCCCGCTGTCGTAGAATATTTTTCGGCGGAATTTCTACTCTACCTTTTTCATCCAGTCGCCTCTATGGAACGCCACGCGTTTCCCCTCCATTCAGCGAACCCCTCCGGAGCGTGCCATAAAACATAAATGGAACTTTTGCCATTCGAAATAACGATACACCCTGTACTCCTCTGCATCTGATTGCTGGCGCCACTTGTTCCGCGTTTATTCTCCCTTTCCCCGCGCGTCCAGGAGCTTCCGTTTCGACAGAAATTCATTAATTGCGTTCCCTGAAACGTTTACAAAATAGGAACTCTAAGTCGTAACTCCTAAACGTCCATTTACACTCTGTGTATTTGCTGACAGTAATTCCCCGATACTTAATAACCGATACTATTCGCGGCAGACGAGTGAAATTGTAACTTTCAGAGCACCGCATCCTCCACAGACCCATCGTTGAAAATCGTCCTTTATCTGGCTGATGTGTGTTTCATTTTATCTCGAGGGTGGGGTGATACACAATCGACGATGAATTTATTTAAAAGTAGACGCTGGAACACCCGGTATTCTGACGCGTGATTTAAAAGTTGAATTGTAAGAGAAGGCCGCGTCTGCGCCAGCGTACCGAGGAATGTGGACGTTCTACAGGAACGCACGCCAACGATCTCTGTAATGCGACTGATGCATATCGCGCCGCGATGCACCCTCGGGGGACAGAAGAAAATAGCGTATCAGTGACCTTTCAGCGAACAAGAGAGTCGCAACGCTGCGTGGCCCTTCGCCCCGTGCAATGCATCTCGTGAACAGAAACAGCGGATGAATCTAGAAATGCGACGGTGCGCGCAGACAATTCCTCCGCTTCGAGATAGGTACACCTTTTTCGAAACGCTGCGTGTCTCCCGGTGAATCCTCGCGGCCCTCTACCTCTGCCAACCGTGACGAGTGAAACGCTCAAACGACTCCGAGCTAACATTTGGTTTACCATGCATCATAGTGTAGCGAGAGCAACCGCGTTGCAGCCTGTCTCCGAACGCTTCTCGTGAATATCGCGCGTGTAGAGTGCGTTGCAGTGAGTTAGTTGCAGAGAAGTTTTTTATAGTCTGTATTATCAAATGTGGTCTCGAATTGCATGAAAGTCTCTTGAAGTTGAAACGAAAGTTTGAGGAGACTTGGACAGCTCTCATTTTTGGAATAGTTCTAAGAAAATTCGTGCATCGCTGTATGCAGGGGAATATAGCATCTGTTTTAGGGGATTCAGGGCGCGTCTGACTATATACGACCTTCTATCACTGACGCTCTCTGTCCCACCAGTTTCTCTCAAATAAGAAGAAAGAAATAATATTAAATCTCCTTAGGTATGCACAGGCGACTGGAATGTCTCGAAACCTAATTGTGTTTTTTTTCTATCCCCTCAAATATCACAGATATAGCGAATGTCCGGTATTAGGTGCCGCCCGGAGTTAAGGGAACTCCCTCTACTTATTATTTTGAAAATTTTATTCAATACAAATTCTATATTTCTGAATAATATTGTATTAAGTACCAACATGTCACGATATCAATATCGTTCGAAATTCTCAAATTGAACCGCTTCTCAACTTTCCAAAGAAATACAGGTAAATTTCTTTTCCGTGTACTCTAAGTGCCTCCTTTGTACGATTAAACTTCAACGAATATTATGAATATATCCCTAAAAGATTCCTCATAACACATTCACTGAAACATACCGTACGTAACACCGGGAAAGTATTATTTGAAGAGGGGAAAGGGGGAAGAAATAGAACCTCGTTACAGCGGCGTATTATTTATCAGAATTATACGGATCTCCTTATCCCCCGCGGAATGGAAGCGGAAATACGGGCGCGACGAGAGACTCGATAAAAATTATTCGCGGGAAAGCCATTCGTAAATGGAATAAATTTCGCGGCGCCGCGGAGCATCTCGAGAGCCACAAAACGCAGAGATATATTCGCGAGGCTTTCCTTGGCAACGGGGATGCACTCGAAGCGCGAAGTATCTGATAATGTTCGAATGATTCTGTGCAAACACTCTAGCCAGTTCGATGGCGGATATTGTATCGTTATGCGAAAGTGTGGGTGTACCTGGCTGAAGGATGCGCCGGCTGTTACTCGTGCAAGTAACAGTTACGTATAGTTGGATGAAAATCCAATGGCCACTTGAGCCCGTTATATTTTATTTATTTAAATAAAGGGACTAGCCCTTAGAAAACACTATACAGTTAATAAAAAATGATTGTGTGAGGTAATACATGGATACTAATTTACAAGGTTTACGATGCAACCGCATATTGCTATTCTACAGGAATAATTTTGACCACCGATGTTAGAAAGAGCGCTAGTGCCTTGTTAAAGAAGTCCAACTGGGAGCAATATTTGTTCGCCAGGATGGACATCCTGTTTAGGGGATCGGCATGCGCTACTCTGGTCGTTAGGAGCATGGGTTTGAGCAAGAGAAATGATCTTAACATTCGTTCAGGCGCATTTAGACACATTTTGCTGAAGATCTCAGGGCAGCAAATATGGCCGTTAAGAATTTTGAAGAGAAATGTCAGATGGGCCACTACTCTTCTTTTGTGGAGTGAGTCTATTTTAAGCCTGTCCATTATTTGATTATATTATAGTCGTGATTAGTGTAGGACATAGGACAACCAGTTTTGAATGCTGCAAATCGGAGAAATTTGTGCTGTGCCCTTTCGAGCAGCGTCCTGTGCTTGACAAGGTTAGGAGACCACATAATAGATGCGTATTCAAGAAGCGGTATTACGAGAGAGAAGTACAGCAAATTCCTAAGTAAAGCATTATTCCTTGATAGCAATAACCACGTATGTAATTATCAAACTTTCTTATTTATCTCGATTATCGATATATACCAATAAGTACAAGAGACGAATGGTCCACTTCGAAGCGAGGCGAGAAGAAGAAGCATCGAACTACAGAACAGAGCAGACCGGAATTTAAACGACGAGGGTGGTCCCCCGATCGAGGGTTCCGAAGAAGCAAATTCGCTGGATTTCGGTGATCAGCTCGCGGAACCAGCGCCGTTTCCAATTACTCTGATCGTGTGCACGACATTTCCGGGGGGCTGATTTACGCGGAATTCAAAACTAATTGGCCAGGGCGCACCGTTGTCATCGAAACATCTGACGTTGCCACGAAGTAACGGCGAGCGAAGTATCCGGAATATTCCTAATTTCCGCATAACCGTATTCAATATCCGGATGTTCAAACTTCGGATAGCCGCAGTGCGCATTGCCGAAACGATCGTATCGGTGAACTATTCAAATAATGGTAACTGTACCTAACGTCCGCCCTCGTCCTTTCCCGCCGTAACCCTCCCCGCCCCCTCTCGCCCCCACCGACCAACTTCGGTAATAATTGATAATCGACAGTCGCTGCGCTACAAATTTCACGCAGGCATTCCGCGGCCCCGTCTAAACGTGTAAAGTAATTTCCGCGTCTGTTAAGACGATCCTACGCAGCCACGTTCCCCGCCAACTGTTTTAGACTTCGGGGCGCTGGAAATTCTGGAAATTGCCCGTCACATTTCATCTGTCATGAACTATGGAGTTAAGTGACAAGGGAGTCGCGATCGTCCCTGGTAATCGCTGATTACTCGATGAATGTGCTTCTGCAGAAATTGTTTCTCGAAGAGGGTGATGAAAGCGGTGTATCCCGGTAATGTTAATTTGAGAGAGAATTTAAGTCCAGATGAGATATAAAAGCAGGGGAACGGTATTGGCAAAATTGCATAATATCCACCGCGTCTGCCGTGGAGAAAGCGGATTGCATGAAATGGAAGGTTGAATTCCTCACGGAGCAGAGTGTAATTATAAAATAATTAAGCTGCACTTTATCGAATCTTTTCATTTAATGTACGTATATTAAGCTCGTTACGCGCACACGGAAATCCAACTCTCGTCGAAGGATTTGCTGTTTGAAAGGTCCGTCAAAAAACGTTAAATCATCCCCCGCCACTGTCAATAATTCCAAAGCGGTGCTCCCCTTCCGTCTCAGACAGTGAATATTATTCTTCGCGGAAACGTTACGTCATCCACTGGTACTCCCGCAAATCTTTCTGAAATAATAGAATACTAAAGCGCCCATTATAATTTCTGTTCGCGTTTGCTCGACCTATTTTCCTGAACTGTTAATTAACGAAGCCATTGTCGAGGGGTAGTAATTATAGCAGACAAGAAGACGTACCTCCTACAAATATGTACCTTCCTCTTTCCCCTGGCAGTTCGTTTATAACTAACGAATTAACTTCTCATGTATTTCTCTGCGCTTTAACAGGACCCTACTCTAAATTAACGGAGACTGTACGGTCTGTACAACTAAAACATCCCCTCGCCGCACTCACCTCGGTTACACTGTTACAGTGATAGCAAAATGCGAGAGCATTGCCAACAAGAGTTCAGAACAAAACCCGTGCTCAGCATCGGTTTACATAGGATATTTGCAACAATGGCGATCGCGGGTGGGGAATTGGGAAACAGTCCTCGCATAACGTGTTTGACAGAATGATTTGCACCGGTGTTTTATAAATGTCCGTACCTTTTCAGGTTACCAAAAGATTATAATCGAAACGCAGCGGTAAAACAGGGCGATGAATGCCTTTTCACTTTCCAAAAAGCTGGCAATGGATTTCTGATTTATGAAAGAACCTTTGATAGCGTTTGCATTATATATTTTCTATTTAACCGTGCACCAGCCATGATTGCACGAACGATAGAGAAATCCACCGTAATCCAGCAAAACAGTTTTTCTTTTAAATAAAAATATTGCCTACAGGGGCATTTTGGTGATGGAAATCCTAGAAGACTTCAAACGACTGTAACCAGTTCTATATACAAAGAATACGCATTTTAAAAATATAACGATCTTTCCAAGGAATGAACAAGGGAAAATCGCCACCAAACGTATACCTAGTTAACGGTCGTTCGCACGACAACGGAAGTTTCGCGAACCGCGGTGTAGCAGTGCTTTACGTGCGTAATTCTGGGTATTTATGTGCGACCATTTTTGTATCTCACCTGGTGAAAAATTGCCAGCCTGGCGATAGGAGCAGCGTCGGGCGAAATGAGCGCGATCAAGCGTGGGGAAAAATTGCTCGCAAGAATGGGCCGTTCAATTAACTCGGCAAGGTTTTCGATGCGAGCGCGATGGCGTGATCGTTCGAATCGCAATTTCGAGATCTGCCAAGCGCTGCGCCTCCTCTGGTAATTGAGTCGTGGGCCGGCCTGAAAGACACGAGCCCTCGTGTCCGTCAGCCTCTGGGATAACGCGTTCTTAAATATCGCGTGATCGCCAATTTGCATCGCCCAGCCGTTAAAGCGCGAACCATTTACGATTCCTCGCTTCTTCATGCCAGTTCCCCCCGACTACTTCAGGGGCAAGCTTTCTCGCGGTGCTTGCCAGCTTATGATGTTATCGTTGCTTTCGCGAGGCGTCAAGCGCGATAAGCTTTGCCACTTTTGAGAGAAAGTCTTGATTACAACACTGCGTGCACCGATAAGCCGCGAGAGGTTCCTAAGAAGCCACGGTAACGAAGAAATTGGAAGTGAGTACTCACCCTCGATAATGGGACGCTGCGGCTTGTAGGACATGTCTGGAAAGAGAAAAGGATGATTATTAGCGAGATTAGTCACGTGTGCATCTGGTTTGTTAAGAATTGTTTAGTGAAGGAAACATGGTAAAGCTTTTCCACCACCTGTCAAGCTTCTTTACATAAACACTCGGCATTTATAGCAGAGCAAGAAGTTCCTAAATAGTGTGAGTAAAATGAAAATAGTACGTTAAGGCTCGCTGACAAGTTCGCTAACCCACGATTTCCTTTTCCCTACTTGCATACTAATTATGTTCTACTTCCAACGTCCCCACAAAGTAAACAACAGGTTGCTCAGCTAGAGCCAGAATACATGTGACCTCGTTCCTCAATTTTCTGTTCCAGCTGCGAATCTCTGTGCCACGGTACAGTTAATGTAAGATACTTCATCCTTCAGAATGCTGCAGGAATATTCGTCGTTTAAACAAACTTCTTGCGTCAAAGAAGTTAGAGAGGCAATTGAAATATCTCCTGACAAAATCAAACAACCGCTTCCCCGGAGAAAACTTCCGCCGGCTTGGTCGCGGCCTGTAAAACAACCGTAATCAACGTCCAAAGCGTTAATCAGCCCGATCCGAGGTTCCTCGAACAACGGCCCTGAAGGAAGGAAGACTGGCGCGGATCAGGGCTAAGGCGGAAGGACGGGGCAATTTCGAGGAGCAAATAACAGGGAGATCCAGGGTCCCTCGTCTAGTTGCGCAACAACATCCTAGGCACTCTGACGTTCCTCGTGAAACTTTTAATTATCCTTCCCTGCCCGCCCTTTAATGAAGAAGACCCTCCTCCCGCGCACGTATGACGTTGAAAATAATTACAAGCTTCTGGATGAATTCTGAAGTGTGCCGAAGGGCGCCCGTTCTACGATGACCAAGCTTATCTCGTTGCATCAACGCTGCTCCGCATCGCGCGTATCATAATCGTGTAACGAGCAACGCGATGAAAATTTTTCCTACCTTCGCCGGCTCCGTTCTACGTACAGTCTATCGCAAGAAAGGGAAGCTTCGTTTCTATTCCAGGTTCGATTCAGAGGAAGTTGCATCGATGCATCTTGCGAACAAATACAACCATAGGAAGATAAAACTTAAAGAGTGTCTGCCTCTTATCTCTTCAATCTTGGCGTAATATGGAACTATGTTTTGATCTCACGTCCTGTATGCTCTCCTCGATAAACAAGGATGTACTTTCATGTAGCTGACTGTACCCCAGGCGACTTAATATTTATCCTGCTCGAAGCTTACCCCCAAACGAAGCCCCTACAGAGTTACGGGGCGCAAGAAAAAGCGTGAGCGCGCGGAAGCGTGTATTTCAGGGCGGATGGAGCGTTATTGCGGAGCGGTAGCCGCGCAACCGTGCCGCGAACGCTGTCAACGTTGATATGAATTGCAACTAACGTCGGTGGACGTAGCGCAATAATTCTTGCAATTAAATATACGTTACGGGGCCAGGAGGATTTTTTAAGCGTCGCAGTTTTGTTCCTCCCACTCGCCCCTCCGACGCTGGAATATATTAACGCAGAAATATCGCCCGTTCGCCGGAGTAATTCATCACGCATATGCATTTACGGTAATCTACACTCGTACGCGCGCCGGAAAAACGGGCCCTCCAGGGGAACAAATGTATTTTAAATCTGCAGCGTACTGCCCGTAGGGGAGGCAGGGGGGTAATGCAAAAATCGATGGAATGGAAATGCCGTTTTTAAATTCTGCAGGGAGACCCTGATTGCAACGAACGAAGAGTCACGGGGAAATATGCTGCTCGGCGAATGCACTGAACGGGGGGTGTCTGGCGCGGTAGACGAGTATTTATGAAAGAAATTGAAGGGTGAAGCTTGCCATTAAGTAGGGTGTTGAATGGATTCTAGGTCTTGGCCACGAAATAGGTGCTATGAATGGTGCAACTTCTGTTCCGTATCCGTGGACTATGAATACGACACGCCACATGAAGATTACAGTTTTATGACATTTTGTGGAGCTACTAGTAAGCACTAGGTGAAGATAATAGAAATAAGCGATAGTTAAGGGGGACACCACTGTGACAACCGGAAAAATAAGCCTGTTTTAAGATTTTTTCAGGGATGATTTTCAATCTTCGCATAACATTTGTATTATCTACTTTTAGTACAATGTTTTAAGATATTATAAAATGTATAAATAGAAAAATATGCACAAATTAGGAGACAGTGATAGGAGACTAGGAACGGAAAAGGCACCAAGTAGTAAAGATGTAGCAGTTCAGAGTCATTTAGTCGTATATGACGTAGAGTTGTTTGTCATTTTAATTTTAAACGTGTTAGCTGTTAAATTAAGAGTTACCTTCTTCCTACAGAAACCTGCACATCGCTCCACTACTCCCTTATAATTGTGTTTTTCTAGGAAATTTCGCGAGGTATCTGGGAACGAAACGCGCGTTTCGGAAATTACTCATTGCAATGGCGACGCGTAATTACGTCGCCGCGGCGATTCATAAGGACCCCGAGCGCAATTTCGCATCGTTGCACGGTCTCTTGCGCTCGTTCGATAACGGTCAAATTTTATCCACCCGCCCTCGGGAAAACGGGATTTCATTACCTCCCCGAAATTGTTTCTTAATTAGACTCGTTCATCTGCTTTCCCGCGCCTCGCGGAATCTAACATTTGGCCCGTGATTACCATTCGATGAACGGCGCTCCCAAACCAGAGAGAGAGAGTAACCTCGTTGTTTGTTTGGCAAATTTTTTAATAACCAGGTCCGTTCCAACTCGAATCTGTAGCAAAGACTGTACTCGCAAAACCAGCAATTACAGATACTTCCAGGCTTCGACGAACGAGTGCATTAACATTTTGCCTGCGCACGATGGCTCTAAGTTATATAATTGCTTATTGAAAGCTTTCCCAGAAAATATAAATTCTATTGTATAAGCCATAAGGTATGCTGAAAGATTCTTTCCCACCTCGGTCTAAACACTTATTTCACCGACATTGAGACCAACTGAAAGATCGAAGGACCACCACGATAGACGCGAGCTAATTCGCAAAAACTGAACGTCAGCATTTACGAAAGAAATTAGGAGAAATTATCGCGACGCGGAGAAGCTCTTCAACGTCGGAAGAGCAAACCTAGACCGCACAAGGACGCGTGCATTCACCTGTATGTACACGTCTCGCGCATTTCGTGCCACGCGGCACTACCAAACCGACGATATGTATGCAGCCCGCCTCCATGAGAACTCGTGCAGTCCGATATCGCGCCGATATTCCCCTTTCTCGACCCAGCTACGACTGCGGGTTGACACACATGGGTAACACGTGTTGCCACTCCCACAAACCGACGGATAACACAGTTGCACTTCGACTGGCCACACGGGCGCGCCTTCCCGCGTGCACAGGTGTAATTTCCACGCGGAGGAGGCCCATCGAACTGTATCGAACCCTTGTGTACGTATCTACGTACGTACGTACGGTGTCTGACGGAGTCTACGAAACCGTCGCGAGATTGGATAACCAGGCGGAATCGTGAAAAATTGAACACACATAGCTGGCCCCTGGCTTTGCTCCGCGTTACTATTGGTCCCCTCTGTAACGGCTGGAAACTGTGTCAAAAAGTCGCAGTGACGTAGAACCGGAGCGGACGACGGTGTTTTCCTTTCCTGTAAAATTCACTCGACCCGTTGGGACACTCTCATTTCAGGGACGATCCCGGTCGGTTTGAATTGCCGCTTGTATTTGTAGCGGAGAGCTTTACGATGTACGATTGATGAAGGAAAACGGGGAACCAAAAGGATGAGAGTGAGAGAGCGGGGGAGGGGGGAGGGCAGGGTGGATTATTTGCCGTGAAAAATTGTTATTTTCGCGATGCCACCTAGATCGAAAGGATTTACAGATATATGGAAACCGGCCGGGCGTCTCGTATATCGAAGCCATTTTCGAAGGAAGAATTTCACGCGTCGTGCTCGCAGACGCGATATTTCATTCTCCTTTTTTGCATTCGACAGCAACGCCCGAGGTACGCTCCGCTGGTGAACGAGAGAGAAAGAGGGGAAAGGAGAGAGAGGGAGAGTGTGAGGACGCCGGAAATGGTGGTGAAGCACTTTCGATTTTCCGTTTCCTCCGCTATATACCGGTGGCGAAGACGAAACACGTATACCGTGGCTTTTTTTTTACTCTCCAATAAACCGATAGGCGTCAGGTGGCGCGGCGGAAAAGGAATTTGCCACGCGAAAGAACCGGCTAGAATAACGACGCTTCTCCCTTTCATTTTAATAATACGCGGCGATTTATAATCCGTCGACGGTACAAGTAATAAGTCTCGCTCGAAAAACCGTGGACCATTGTGCCATCGATAAGCGCAATAACTTCTGGGAGACAATGGTATCAGAGTTCTGTGTTATCGGTGATTTGCTGCGAAAGCGAAGACACTATCGATGATAAAGCGATGCTTGAGTGCACGCGTATATGACAAGCTGATCTACTGATTCCGATCGATTGAACTAGAAGGATGGTGGTCAATAATGTTGTTGTGGTCTGATTTAGATGGAAGAATTACTCCTGTCGCGACATGCATTGAGCTGACTACTTAAACTGACCGACCGCGTTGCACTTTGTCTGACAAAAGTCGTCCACATCTACTGCCTAGCTCCAGGAAACCAGAGTTGGGAAGTACATAAATAAATAAAAATTTATTTAAGTCACTTTAACTTTAGATTATTTGACGAATAATGTTAATGTTTTTAATCGACGACAATTTATTCGTCGAATATAGATAAACCGAGTTAGCATTATTCGATTACCTTTATTATTAATAAAAATTTTGCCCATCTCTGCTGGAGAAACCCAACTTGATTAGGCGCTGTCTGCTTAAGATTTCCAGTGTTTATTGCTCGTTTTGAGCGATCTAAATTGAAGTTAGAAATTAGTAATCATCAATCAACAAATAAACTTTAAATTTATATTTGATACAAGAGACAAAAAAAACTCTATCGATGGACGTCTCTCTATGCCTTTTTGAAGAAAAAAGATCGCGTGTCGTGGGATTCATTCGGAAGAAGGAGCAGCTGCTATCCCGAGACTAATCGAACATTCAGATTTTCCCAGGAGTGTGGAAGGACGGAAGACGGTAAAGCATCGGAACAGCTAAAACTGGCTCGTTACTTTCCCAAAGTCCAGGGCAGCGGGAAAACGTGGGAAAGGCCGTTCGATCGGGGCCACTCGTGCCAGCGATTGATTCCCGCGATATTTCAGGGAAAAACTTTGGTCCGACCGACATGGAAGGGGGCGAAAAATGAAGAAAGTTTCTTCGCCAGGTTCGCGCTCACGTCTTTCGTAACTGTGCCCACGTGCGCGATATACTTGCCCCGATTCTTTGTCTACATCTTCGCGTGTCTGTGTATTTGGGAATCAGCTCCGAAAATTCACACGTACGGATGCTAGAAACGGAACTTCGCCAACTTACGGGAAGTTGACTGGAAATCAATGAAACCTGGGATTAGTTGGGGACTAATCTACTAAAACCGCACAGAGAATATATTCCTTTCCTTCTCTGGTATTCTACTGTAGCTTGTTGATCAAACGGAGATCGAAGAAACCATTTTCTTGTATTCCAATAGCGTATGGTGTTTAATTATAATGGATCTCATTATACCTTCAGATTCGAATAAATTTACGCAGGCCAACTCTGGCCAGAACTGACAGGGGTAATCCATTTAGAATTTTAAACAATAGCTCTCCTTCATAAACTGTACAACAAATAATTCCAGTCTACTCTAAAATTCTATTAAGCTGTTCGCAATTAGTCACAACATAATTGACAGTGATGGTATTAGGCGTGTGTCGTTAATAATTGAAACTATTCGGTTGACGTCGAGCTTCCCGATCGCACAAACTCCTGTTCCTAAATAAAATGAAATTTGAAAAATGCGTGAAAAAAATAGCGAAGAAGTGAAAGAAATTAAAAGAATGCTCCTTGGTAGTTGGTTGAAAAATCATTGTACAAGTACAAAATTTTCCTTTAAAGGCTACGGTAACGAGAGTGATAAAAAATTCTGCGCTCCTTCGAGTCGACACACATCCGCATCATTTGTAACGCAAAGTCCTGTCACGTGTCCTCTGTTTCGCAGAACTCAGTTCCAAGGTAAACTCAACAAAACTGTCATACAATTTCGATGCAACAGGAGAAACATCGCAACTTATGCAACCGTGCTACGCATCTCCGCATTTCTTGCCGTCACAATTCGAAGAAGAAGATCGATGAAGAAGAACGAAGAAGTGCATTGAGGAATAACAGGAGGCGACCATGCTCGTCCGTCTATTGGCTCTGCCATTCTCAGAAACGACAAGCGGCGAGTCGACAGGCATGATTCCACGCTGTTCGTTTGAAAAAGAAGCGGAAAGACGAGATAGAAGTTCACGACAACCGCGAGAACGTGGAAACGTGTGCTGGTATGGGCCGAGGGGCCACGAACTTACGGAGAAACTTGCTGCCTACGAGTTCGACGTCCTTAATAAGCCGTGCCTCGCCTCGCCTAGCACAGTTTTTCCGAAGAAAATTTTACACGGCAACGGAAGGCGGCAGTTACCAGCGGCAGGAGGAAATGGCGTGGAAACGCCCCTCTCCTCGGGTGGTCGCCAAGGAACGAAGGGAAAAGAAGGAGCACGACAGCGCGGCATTTATTAAATTAAACGTCAGCTTCTCTGACAGGGCTTTTCCAGAGAGTCCTCCTCAGCGACCAACTTCCGTTCTATTTCTTCCTGCGGAAAGCCTGCAAGCTGACCGTGTCAGACCGGTGTTTCTACACTCTTCCTAAGTTGCCTCCCATTTTTATTACGATTCTAGCTACCGCGCGCTCCTTACATTTAATTCTCTGCACAGGATGGCATGATATAATTGGTATCGTATAACTGCACGCGAACAACGCTCGATGACCTCGAGCGTAATTGGGACGAGCTTGCATTTTGATAAGCTGCAAAACTCATGAAACCTGCCTAACATTGTAGATCCGCGGATAATGTGTAGTACACTGGGATATTACTTGTGTGTAAACAGAAATGTACTTAGAGAAACGTTTACACAGCCACTTTGTAGGAGTGAACGAGGGAGAGCCCCGAATAGTGAGCGGTGCTCCGGAGGCCCGGGACCTGGATAATAGGAAAACTATTCGACGCGAGTAATCGCAACAAAAAGGGCTCGGATTCCTGCAGGAAATGATCGTGGAAAGGACCGCCTCGGAACGGTGTGCTTCTTGCCCGAGCTGATACGGCTGGCTTTTTCTCGCCGCCAAAGTTTTCGAGTTTCTCAAAGCCCTGGGACGGTTCGGAACGGCGCGAACGCGAACGCGAACGGCCAGGAAAGGGGAACTGTAATGGAGCAGCCGCCCAGAGGAGCGCGGGCACCAGAGGAATGAGAGGAAAGAAAAGGGAGAGAGAGATAGAGAGAGAGAGAGAGAGAGAGGAAGGGTGAGAAGGAGTTAGCAGGATTTATCGGTCTCGGACTTATTAACTCCTACGGCGAAGTTAACATTAATCTTGACTCGAAGCCGGTAGCTCGCGAACAATCCCGATCGAGCGATCGGTGAGCACCGATTGCTGCGACCTTTTTCCCTATTGGCTCTCCCCATCCACCATCCTTCCTCTGTCCGAAGAATTCCCAGGATCACGGCAAGAACCGTATCTCGCTGGGAGCGCGAGAACGAAACGCGGGGAACTTCCATTGTCCTTTCCCCGTCGTCACTTCTCCGCCACGAATGCAACGCCACGCTGTTTCCCCTGAAATCCCTCTATGGATTTAATCCAGCATGAACCGCCGCCGTAGATATCATATATTCGGCAGCGAGTTGCACCGAATCGTTTACCAGTTTAACACCGTGCTCGCCCTCCCGCCCGAGCTGGGGATGGATAAGTTTGCGGAACAATAAGCAACTTACACGCGAACGTCTGCATCGCGGGAAAGAGGGAAAAGACCATGGGGATAGTATTAGCGCGGAAACTCGTAACACAGGAACTGTTTGCGAGGAACCGCATCGTCGGTCGCTTTGCTTAAAGAATTTCCAACTTCTAACTGGGCAGCTTCAATTCGCTGAGGATGGAAAATTACCACCGCCGTCTAGCACACAAACACCTGCACTGTACTTTTCCCCGGAAGACATTCGGACATCTTTCCACTTAAACACAAAGACAACTCCGTCCCATGAGTCGCGATTTACAATTAGCCTTCGAAGATTCTCGCGATGCATTCTACGTAAACGAGCCCTTAACGGCAGCAGACGCTAGGCGAGAATATATCGCGCCCCGTCCATCCACCGTCCCTGTACCCCAGGCCTATCTATCTGGCGGCTGGATTTGTACCGGTTTAAAGAGGGCCGAGTTTTCCAGCCGCGGCGAAAACACTTTGCAGCCCCTGGCAATTTCGAGCGGTTACGGAACGTTCATCGTGCCAGCCCGTGCTGGCAACAAATTTCCCTAGTCGCTGCTCGGCCGTGCACCGCAGCTCCTCCGTTCCTCGGGCCTCTGATGGCCGCTCCATAAAACGGGGGGCCGCGATTCGCCGACGCGCGAAACGGCCGCGCTTGCAATTTACCCGCCGACCGAGGATCCAATTTCGTCCTGTTCCTTGCACGACATTCCCGCCTCGCGCCCCGAGACGCGTCTCAGCCCGAGTTAGCGGCGCCCGGCTCGTGGGGTGGATGCTGGGGGAGGGTGGAGTGCGCGTTAGTAACGGTATCACTGGCCGGATACACTTTCCTCGAGGGCTGACGGGCAAGCAGAAGGATTGACGGCCGAGTGAAAACGGGAAATTCAAGCTGGTGGACCAGTTTTCGCGGATTTTCACTAACGGTCCTGTCCGCCCCGCGTGATTAATGGACCCTTCTGACACGTGATTTTTTTTCGGGGCAATTCACGCTACGTAGGTTCCCGTATGCGTGGTAAGGTGCGGGGTGGCTTGGGAGATGCGAAATGCTTCCTTCTTTTGACGAGTCACGCGGAGGGACGATGCCAAGGGTATCGAGAAGTTGATGGACTTAGAAACATAGACAGAGGATGTTCGGTCGAAGTGTACAGCTTTAAAGACGTACGCAACGTTCTGATACTGCCATTTAAGTTTGCTCGGCTTCGCAGTAAGTCGCAGTCGTTCGCAGATAACACTTCCATTCGCTGTGTATCCCAGTTTGCGAACGGTGCCGGGGCTGGCAAATAACGCGACGGGGTGCGCCGTGATCCCAGCGGGAACGAAGCAACGCGCGTTAATCGCGATCACATTTCACGGCGGGGAAAAAAAAGGAGGGGGGAGCGAGCGAGTCAAAGTTTCAACTGCAACGATAATCCGAAGAGCAATTACAACGTCGTCGGGCGAGGGCTGATCCCGGGGCCAACGTTAAAATCCGTTTACCCCCGGCCCGTCTCGTAAACCGTCGCCGTGCCCGGCGGTATAGGGAGTTTGACGACCTTACGCGGCATTAAAGCTGCGTACACACCGGGGCGGCGTTGCATTCCGGGGCAAAGTCCTTGTAATTTATGTGGGACAAACGCGGGCGAGTTTACCGGGATCGTAGCGGGGCCTGGATAAGGAGCGGATGAGATATCTCCGGCCTTAATATGATCGGCGACGCCCTTAATCCCGAAACCCTGAGCCCGCCTCGATGCCGTGCAACCGTGGCAAGGTTGCCTGAGAATGAGGACGGAATGGTGGAATCGCGGGAAACGTTCATAAAGGCAGATGCGAACACGTGCCTTACATACTAAATCCTCATCCTGCGCCAAAGCCCCGCGCTGCATGCTCACGACGTCGTGCTGCCGCATATATACCGGGTGTCTCTAATTTCACTGGGACCCTGGGCTGCCCGGGCACGATCGAGGGGCGGGAGCGGTCGAAATTGAACTGGATGTTGCGGCGAGAATTTAGCATCGGAGGGTTACGAACACTTTCCGTGTCGCGTTATTATGAGTAACAAGTCGAGGGGGACTCTTCGAGGGATCAGAACTATGAGAGCAATGTGGACAGGGGAAGTTAAGGGACTTCCTTTTTTTATAAAGTTTGACGCAGTTGGATATATTTACGGGTTAAGGTGGACGTGTTTCTTTGTACCGATTGGAAAATCGAAGCGTGATTCTCTTATCAGTAGTATACTCCGTTCCAGTCAGACAGGGGTAGCTGGAATTTTCGAGCTATGCTATTCGCACGACATTACGTCCGGGGAAAATAGGGAAGTACGAAGCAAAGAAGGAGACTCGAAGAAAAGAGTGAATGGAAGTTTCGAGCTTCCAGTGATATATTGCTGTGTCGTTCTTGGTTTCGGTGTCGTACGCTGCCACGTTGTAAAGTGGCAAGATACAATTTATACCTCGTCATACAGCAGTATCGTGTATCTCGCATCAACTCGTAACACAAATCTTCCTCAGTGCAACGATATACGATTCATTTCGCTCCTATTCGTCAATGTCCAGTCATCCTTGTCGTACTAACTGGATGCTTGTTGAGTGCGTTACAGGAAAATGGCAACGGTAGGTATTAATCAGAGCCAGCTATGAATTACCGAGTTTTTTGCTTGAAATGTAACCCAGTTAGCGTGTTCCATCATCTTTTCCCCTCCAGCTTAATAATCTTTGTGCTTTACGATGGCTATCTAGGTCTGATTTACGGCTTCTGATTTATTGCTGTCGCATTGCAGAGTAATGATACGAGTAGACAACGTACCTACACCTCTTCCGCGAATTATTCGTTTCAACACCTCTCTCTAACCATTCACACATCCTTCACACTCTGGCCTACACAGAATGCTTGAAAATGTATAAAATGTGATTAGAACATTCTAGTCTCTGAATCCACTATTATAAGCCATTCACAGAAAGAAAGTGCAAAGGTGACAAGACATTCCTTCCGGCGCGAATTTATAGTCAGCCAATTATTGCGGAATTCTATGAAAACCGACTGGGTGCGATCAACGTCGGTCGGTGGCATAGAACGAGGCGTCGCGTCGCGGCGTCGTCGGTTAAATCGAATTTCCGAAAATCCCGCTGAAAATACGACGTTCGACGAGTGGGTCGTGGGCCGTGGGTCCGTTGGGCGGCGGGCTTTGGTCGTTGAGCGAATTCCTACGCGGACACGCCAGTCGTCGCAGTAAATGTATTGTCCGCGGGACAATGCAGCGGCTGATTGCGAACCGGTCGGGCGAAAACTTGACCCGAAAATAAACCGAATCGCTCAAACGCCCCTGTCGACCGCTGCCAAATGCAGCCACTCGGAACACCCGAGGACGCCGGGCCATGGCGTGGCTCGGCCTTGGTATTTTTCCCCCGTCAGGAGGGGCCGAGAGGGTGGACAGGGTGCAGGGAGGTTTCTCTGTCCGTTACGCGGCCATCGTTCACCCGGAGTGCCATTCGCCGGCTGATACCTGGGCAAACGGAAATCGCGCGGGGAAATGTGCACGGCCGGATGGCCGATGCAAAACGCCCCTCTCTTTTCACGGGGAAATTTGTTTTCTCTCCTCTCTTTCGGGGTGTTCCTTTGTTCACGTTCGACGGATGCTGGCGGGACGAGCTCTGGACCCGCCTGTCGAAGGGAAAGCCGTCGAGAGGCTCGGTGGTCGAGATTTCAACGAATTATGTACACATGTGCACTGGGATAGGGTTTGCGTAAAATGAAAACGAATTAATACCAGTGACTTGGGGAAACGTTGAAAAATCACGAAGGTACCCGATCGTGCAGAAAGCTACGTTGGCCCGAAGGAAATTTAATATAAACGTACAGTGCTTTCCGTGTTGTACGCGACTATTACGTTCTGGGATGAAACGAAACGAATTCCCAGGGTATACGTCACTTTTGTCCACCTCTATTCTTTAAACCCTATTCTTCCATTTACCCCCCACCCGGCCCCCTCTCACTCTTCGCATTGTAATTCCGACCGAACAGTTTCGCTAGTGGCAAGTCTCTACGTGCCGGGCAAGTCAAATTCGACACATAAAACTGCCGCGGAGACAGTAACCGTTCCGGCTTAACGTATCGTCAGCACGTGTCGTCGTAGTCGTCGGCGTCGTCGTCGGCCATTATTATGGCGGTCACATGGGCGACCGTAAATAATTGGTATCGGATGCTCATTAACTAAATGGCCCTCGGAAATCGCTCGGACGCGGGCGAAGAAGAAAATGACGGAAAACGAGGAAACGGACCAGACGTGCTATTAGTCGAAGAGCGACGGAAGACTTTGTAGCCGTTGAAACTTCGCTAATTTTGTATCCACCTTTAACAAAGCCCCCCTCCCTGCGCCGCGTGCTTGCTAACGGCATTCGTTTCCCGTGGAACGTGACTTATAACTTTAAACGGGCTTTGTCAGCCTCGCGAGACAAATGTAAGGGTGCAAACGAGACGTTAAGATAGAAGCTACATCCCTCCAAAGATCTTTCGCGCTATCGAGACGTTCTTCGAGAGAAAAACATAGACGTAACCGGTTTTTCATTTCCACGACATCTGTCATAAACTCTGTACAGTCAATGGCCCCATTAGAAACCACGTGACCAAACCCACGAGACCACGAATCTGAACTCTTTGAAACACCTGTTGGCATACACAAATAGTTCGCTGTGAAAAACGAGTGTGTAAAAAAGCTCTGCTAAGACTCACAATTTAGGTACAGAAGGATTCCAGCGACGAAGACGAAGATAACAACGAGAAGGACCAGCAGCAGCAAGAGTATAGTGGGCTTGCACCAAGGGTTCCCAGCCACCTCGGTCTGTCTGCCATCTTTGGCCCGTTTCTGATCGATGACGCTCGACTCCCCGCTAACGTTCACAACGACCCCCTTGTACGGGTACTGGGGTGGCTTCTTCTCAGCCAGGAAACCGTGATCGTCCTCGGGATCGGAATAGACTCCGTACGACTCGAAATTGTTCTTCCTGTATCCGTTCATCTTCTCCGCGTTGGTCTCCTCGTGATCCTGCGTCTTCCTGGCGTAAGCCGCGGAAGAGGAGGATCCCAGCTCCCCTATCTTCAGCGTCTGATCGTAGGACTTATCCTGATACCTGGATGACGTGGAGCAATCGTATTTGGCCCTCTCGTAGCTCTTGGAGCTGGTCAGCTCGTACTTGGAGTCGTACGGCTTGCTGCTCGCCTCGTAAGCCTGCTCCTCGTACTCGTACGATCTGGGATCGTAGGACTTGCTGCTCTCGTACCTGGGCAGCGTGCCGTACATCTTGTTCACCGAGTGATACTTGCTCTCGTACTTCCTGCCGGAGAGGTCCTGTTGCGCGGCGCAGGACAGCTCGTAGGCGGAGTCGTGGGTCTTCACCCCGGACTCGTAGCCCTTGGACGGGGTCGGCTCGTACACCTTGCCCGAGTGATGGTGGTGGAGGTCCTTCTTCGGCTCGAGCTTCAGCGTCTCCTCGGCGTATCTGGACGCGTACTCGTAATCGGTCAAGTCCCGGGAGTACCTCCTGCCCGGCTCCTGGAGCTCCGATGGATAAGTCCTGCTGAGCTTCTGGGCATCGCTTCTCTCGTACGGCGCGTCCAGGTCCGACTCCTGATACGATCTCTGATCGCCCCGGCGATCGTACCTCAGGCTGTCCTCGGGATAAATTCTGTTATCGTACCGCTCGATGTCCTCCCTGTCGTACGGCTTTCGCTCGTAGCCCCTGCCGTAGCTCCTCGACGGATCGTGGTAGGCCTGCTCGTACGGGGGCAGGCCCGAGGCCGACTGCGCATCTTGATACGGCTTGGTGTCTTGGTACTCGAGGTACCGGGAGGATCTACGCTCGCTACCATAGTCCATCGAGCCCTCGACCACGTTCGGCAGTTTGCTGCTTAAATTCTCACCGGTTCCGGCGGACAGCGCCTGGCAAGTCTCCGCATGCTCGACTAAGTTCGGCAGCCGCGACAACGAGCTACCTGGCGTGTTCTCTGTTAGGTCCAGCTTCAAACCGTTGCTGCTCGTCCTGCGCATCTTCAGTAATTCGCATCGTCGGTCCCGAGTGACGAACGACCGCGGCGACCGCTCCTAGACCACGATCGCCTTCGTGCCGCGCGGATACAGTTCGCGAGGCGCCTCTTACGTTAGCGGGAACATCGTTTCGGCGACGGTTAGTGGGCAGTGGTCGTTTCGAAGCGTGGGCGTTAGTCGGTGAGCGACACCGAATCTGGAAAGAAGAGAAGAGAGAGGGGGTTAGTGGTGTTATTGCGTTAGGGGGCCGGAATTAAAGGATTTTGTATTTACAAGGAGGCACTGCGAGGTTAATATTTTGCGAAGATTCCAGGGTATGTTTAGGGTTAGTTAGAGTTAGTCTTGGGTTAGCATTGTCCTTGTAGGGTGAAAGTATTTGATGACGTAAGATAGTTGTATAGTCAAAAGTTTTCTTTTAATTGCACCCCCTTCTTGTCCCTTCAATGCATTTCTGAGACGGTTCAACAAAGCTCTTAGAAAGCGTGCTTATCCGTAGTCGGTTATCGATATGTGTATCTCAATACAGTGTGTTCAGAGGCGCAATATTCTGTAAGCGTTCCTCCAGACTGCGATTACAGCCGTATGCTCGCTACCTCACGAATGGTCGATATAACAATGACGACGATAATACTCGATCGTGCGTGACCGAAATGCAATGTTCGTTGCGACCGACGATAATACCAGCCCTGAATTCACGTGCATCGACTAAATTTCAAGGAAAACCGAAGCCCTACGTGTCAAATAAAATTAACATTCAGATACCTTCTACCTTCTCCTCGGCAAACAAAGTCGACTGCCCCTACTACACATTATACAACATAGCCACTATATCTCGGTGCAATCGACTACAAGATGCAATCTTGAACGAAGAAGCCACTTAAAAGCACAGAATTCTCTTCATTTTGTAATTTTCTAGTCATACAACGATTTACTGAATACTCTGCGGGTGAAGAATTAAGAAACAATGTAACACAGTAACTAATACGTACAAATTTCCGGGAAATAAATTCACTAAGTAGTTTCGAATCGATGAAACGCTGGCGCTTTTAACGCTTATCAATTCTCGGGCGGGAGTGAACGCCGGGTCGGGGCCGATCGATAATTAATTAAGCATGATTGCGGCGAAACGACAAAATGTCACGTCCCCGGAAGTTCCAGGCGGCAGTCCCGGCTAGAATATCGTTTCGGCGTAGTTGCGAAACTTCTCAAGTAGTGTACAATGAGTGCTCCGCAAACAGTGTCCCGCTAGAATGGCGTTTATCTTTCATTCGTACGTATCTTACGTGAAAGCCGCGCTTTCATTAACGTATAACGGCGTAATCCCCCACGTTGCTCGGCTACCACCGATAAAACGGAACTTTGTTCCTCCGCGTAATTGAAAATCTTCGCCCAGCCGATGGAACGATGATCCGCCATCTAAGGAAATTCCGATCCTAGCTGCTCCAGGGCCTCGCGACACGCGCTGCAATGCGCGAAGAAAGTTTCCCAAATGGGAATAAAAATCTCAGTTAGAGAGGTTTCAGGGAAAATCAATATGCTAGAAGATTTCGACGAACTTTAATTCCGTGGCAGGTCTAGGCTCTCTATTCGTTCTAGGAAAGTTTAGTTTGAATTAGGTCTCGGTGAAGGCGGCTTGTTCCTCTTCCTTGAAATTACAGCGTTTCTCTCAAATTTCTAAGTAACCTGAGGCGCAAGCTTGGAAATAGAAACTGAAAATTTGGTGTCAAGTGTGATTTCTAAAGAAAGAGGGTAAGAATTATATTCCGCTACAGGAAATATCATTGTAACTATCACTTATCTATCCACGTACGTCTAGCGGAGAAGCCCGTCCGACAGACACAAGTAGTAGCAGTCGATAGGCGGTCAGCCCGCACGATACCTGCGACACACGTGTCAGGCAGATGCGAGCCGGATCGTCGATCGATCGACATATTGTCATGCCAGTCGGCTTTCCGTCGTAAAATGTTCACCAGCGACTAAACTGTTGTAATAAGTACGACAAGGGCTCCAAAGGAGATCGCTGTTCCGCATGCAAATATGATTAGTTCCGGAGCGTAACTTCATTTGCGTATATTAAAAGCGCAGATAGCTCAGTTTATGCAAACGACGACAGGTTGGGCGTGGTGCGGGATCCGGCTATGAGCACGGGAAGGGTCAGACCAGGATGGGGTGAGGAAAAAATGTTTTGCCAGGAACTGTAAAGGACGAGTGACCGAACAGGGGCGAGGAAAAATGGTCGACGGTCCGAGCAGGGACGGGATAAAGGCACTGCCGTTTCCTGGATCCTGATTGCCAGTCGTTAAATGTTCCATCCGTGCGCCAGCAACGTTCGTTCGCAAAAAAGATGCCCGTAATTACGAGTCACCTCGTTATGACAATACACCCAAGCCAGAAACGGGACATTCTCTCTTTTCAAACAGCGTTGTCCACCCACGCGTGCCCGCCAGAAAAACTGCGTGCACCTTTCCACCGTTACGCCGAATTCATTTTAACTGGCGACGCAATAATAATCGAAGATTCTTCTTCCAGTCTAGTAGACTTCTCTAAAATTGGTAGTTGAATGGGTGCATGGGGTAAGTTGGAATAATAAACGCAATTGGTGTGAATTGAAGCGACGATTCTAATTAAACGAGGACACTGCGCTTCGCGATTTCACTGACATTTATGTTGCACGATGTAGAACTGACGACCGCAGACGTGACGGCTACGATTTTATAACGGATCGCGGGAAAGAAAGCGAGACAAGCGCGTTTGACGAGAGAATTTAATGCGTTCGACTGAGAGGAACCGTTGTTCTGTAGACGAGGGCGAACACTAAGTTACGAGAGACAAAGGATAGAAAGCGTAACATTAATCCATACGGTAATCTCTCCGGCTGTCAGTTTTTGTCATTCGCTTTCCTGGTATGTACCCCCGTCACCAGCTGGCAATTATTGTCACGGAGGAACGTCGAGCGACGGCAACTATTCCGTGTTTTCGGATAGTAACGTCTCTCGTTGGTGTTCAATCTTCAACTATTTTCTCTAATGAGACGCCGTTAAAACTTTCTCGATATTCTCACGCAGACAGTGTCTGATTCGTTGCCGATATGCGGCATGGTGTGTCTGCTGTACGATCACCAATTTATGGTTCCTCGACTAGTCCTTAGGATTATGAACCATTTACCGAGCTCCCTCGCTCCCCGACAGCTTCCTTACTTTCCTTTTCCATTCGCGGTACTATTTATGCAAATAAATGCACAGCACGATAATGTATAGAAAAGTTGAAGTCGAAAAGTTGCCGAGGAAAAACATATGTACTATGCGATGTGTTCGATGCAGGAGGTAATGATTGCGAGATATTCAACATCCTCTTGCTTTCGCATCCAATACTCGCCTAAATGGCTCCAGCGTGCTTGCTAATGTATCCCGCAAGCTCGCCCCTAAATTTCCCGCGCCCGCTCGACGCGAACGACTTCAATAATTCCAGACAGCCGAACGGTGGCGTCATTTTCGATGGAAATTTCATAGCCGACCGGCGAAGGTTCCGGTTTGAAACCGCCGCTTCTTCCTGACGCTTTCCGCCATTCCCCAGGAGCATTTTTCATGCATTTATTTGACAATTTGGCACGCTCCGATCGAGCTCTGCTTCCCTGCCGGCCCGAATCACCAACGCGTCCCCTTTCGGCGGCCGCGTAAAAACCGTTGAATTATTTATGTTTTCCCGGGTGGTCCGCAGTTGCAGCCCAGGATGCAAATGCGTCTCCTTTTTTGCTGTCCCTTTGAATGTTTAATGTGACGGACGGTGTTCGCGTTCGGTCAGCTCACGGGGCACAGAGATCCGCGCGTCAACGCCGGACTTGGTCGACGGGATCTGAACACGCCGAGGGGAAGGCCATTAAATCGGATCTTTCTATAGTGGATATCGCGAGATGCCGTAAATATAGGACGATAATAAAACAGGTAACTAAATTTCGGACTGAACGCACGCCCAGCCGTGAAAGCATTTCGATGTTTAATAAAACACTCGTTGAATTTTTATGAAGCCCCGTCAATGCCACTTTCACGACAATAACAAACATTTCGCAGCTCGAAGCGTTGATAGAAAACGTGGAAAAATTGAACGAACCGGACTTTCGAATGGCGTTTCGACGTACGCCGATACTGATCTGGAAAAATCATTCGCCCGGCGACTCGGCTGGACAATGCGGCCGCATTAATTGCACACGCCCGTGGCGAACGACAAGTTGCTCGAAGAATACCCTTCATTATCGAATCTGTCTGTTATTCGTTGTCGGCGACACGACCATTGCAAACGACATCGCATTATTTCCCGCTGGCGCGCGAATGTTTATGAAACTTGCCCAGCCCTGATCGTTGCGTAACGCGCAATTAAACTGATAAACCTGACGATGACTCGACGCAATTCAGGCTGTTCAATCTAGACCGTTTTCGAAACAAGCTTCTGTGACGACCATGGAAATGTGCCAATATAAACTCTTGAGCTCTCTCGAGCTTGCGAGCTTCATCTACGATAGAATATAACCGCATATGTTCTACGTATATGCTACTTAGGAGCTCTGGAATACATTTAGAAAAAGCTCTAGTGCACTATAAACAGGAACGGGCAAAATTTTTATTTCAATAGAATTTCGAATAACGAATAAAAGTTTCAAAAAATGAATCGCCATGTGTCGAATAAAGTTGACCAGGATTAGACAGAACTGACTCCGAATAATAAAATTAACTTTATTCGTCAAATAGTCTAAAGTTAACGTAACTTTTATTTGATCCGTTATATAAATAATTTTTTATTTAGTTAATGCCCAACTCTGACTGTAGAACTCAAGAAACTTGTCCTAAAGAACACGATTTTATCGAGAAATATGTCACAGCTAAATTTATTCGCTCACTTTACAATTTGATGTGAAGCAAACTTATGTTTCTTAAAATATTTCTATATTTGTCAAAACTTCGTTGCGTGTTCGTGAATACTGTATCCCTCGGCACAACATGCAGCGCAATGGTGTCGAATTAAAAACCAGACAGGTGGCCTGAAGGGTCGTTAAAAGCGCGAAACGTGACGGAAAAACGCGAGACGAAAGAAGCAGGTGTAACCCTATCGTGTCTTCGTCCCGTAATTGAGACAGCAAACGGGAAAAACAGGGAGGGGCGGAAGGGCAAGGGAAGAGGCGGCGAGAAGGGTCGAACGGGTAGGGAAGGTGAAGAGCGCAGGTGAAATCGATTCTAGCCGGCTGGTGCAGCGACCTATCGCGCGAGCCTCGAAAGTTACGTATTAGGTGCTTCAACCGTAATAGGTGCAATCAAACGTTAGGATTACGAGTGGAGCGATCGAGGGACGGGAGACGAGCGGTGGCGGCTCGCCTACAGTTTCAGCTTCAGGTGCATAAACGCGCGTGCAGTTGTACAAAAGCCTGTGCACCTGTAACGACAGTAACATCGAATCGCAAGGTTCAAATTCGAACGACAAATCCAGTAAAGAAAATTACGAGGAACGTGAACCAGTTCTGTTACTATTATAGCTGTTCAGTACGCGCGTGTCGCTGTAGAAATGGTATTAGTTTAAAGATTTAGGTATTACTTTTTCGTCAGACTTATCTTTCTCGGCACATTACAGAAATATTATTTCTTGTAGTCTTAAGTCTTTGGGACTTATCCATAGGGTCTCGAGATTCCTTAAAAATACCAACACTCTCAAAATACTCTACCGTCAACTAACCAGGCTTATTTTGGAATATGGTAGTATAATATGGTCCCCATACTGGAAATCATATATCAACAAGATTGAGAGTGTTCGACACAAATTTTTAAGACTCGCTGCCAAACATAGTGGTCAAACCATGCCATTCGATCGTCACAACTATGATGAAATTCATAGGAAATTAAATCTTCAGACATTAAGTAATAGAAGAATAATGTTTGATATTATGTTTGTAAGCAAAATTGTAAAAGGTGTTATACCTTGTCCTACCATAATTCAATTGTTCTCTCTAAATGTACCTTCAAGGGGCTTAAGAAATTACTCTCTGTTACATACCGAACTGCATCGCACAGTATACGGTTATTATACCTGTTTAAATCGAATGTCTAACCACGCTAACACTTTCCATGAGAATATTGATTTATTTGGGCAATCCCTTGCATCTTTAAGATGCTCTCTTGAAGATATTCTATAAATAATCATTTCTTCTGTAATTTCTAATCTTTGCTCACTTGTAAATTTTTATATCTTCTGTTCTTCTCGTCCTCGTCGAAATGTATATTTGTCATATGTGTGTTACGTCTGCCCGCATTATATCTCTTTGCACCAAAGGGTTTATTCCCGTGAATTGTAATAAATAAAATAAAATAAAAATAAAAAATTAGTACTGCTGCTCGAAAACGGAGTTTTCGAAGAATTCGAATCACTTGTGCAATGAATTTTCTAAGCGACGCAGACCTTCGAATAGTTTCAACTAACACATTCGACCCCAACAGTTTCAACGAACACATTCGACCTTCTTTCATCAAAACATTCGACTTTGTAAAACACGAGACACGTAGAAGCGTGCGAGCCGAGGAGAAAGGTGTACCTCCCTTTCGTAGCCACGCTAGAATTTCACGTAAGCGAATAAAAACGTTGCGGGTTTCTTGTTGCTGTTAACCTTGCAAGAAGCCTCGTCCCCGTTCACTTCGCGATAACCGTAAAGAATTCTCCCGCCAGCAGCCTCCAGCAATTATTCCAGCCTCCACGCCCGTAACAATCGAGGTAGCGCCGAGTAATTCCAGCTGACGAGTTTTTCGCAGCGGCACCAGACTTTGCTTTCAGGTTCACGGGTAAGAAAGGCCCTGGCTCGGTCGAGTGGTAGCTACGTGTGTGCTCGAACACGCGAGGGATGCGAGCACAATGCGACAGGTACGTAGGATGTGTACGTGTCCGTTAGGCGTTCCCCAATATGGCACTTCTGTGTCCAGTGGAAGTCCGCAGTGCGCCCCTGGGGGCACTTCCGTGCCCCAACAACGTCTCGACCGGAAGAACTTTCCCCCGATCCGTGCCCCCCTCCCCGTCTTATTTCTCGCCATTACACCATCCTCCCACGTTCCGGTCTTCCTCTCGCGTATTCTTCCCTTTCGCCGTTAAATAAATACTTAAATGCAGAGGGGGCACCGTGGCAGCGGCTACTGCGCACGGAAGTATATTATTACGTTACCAAATCTTATGGTTAAATGTTGTAGCACGATACTTGCGCTCTTTCGTCGCGATTATTTCGCTGTTTTCGCTGGTTTGCCAATACCGCCGTACTTCAGTCGATAATACAGCGGAATTTGCAGATCCGATTCGGAGTAGAAATAACTCGACTCGCGTTTATCCAGCAGCGAAGTTCCTGCCGCCCTTAATCAGCGTGCGAAAATATTTCATTCCGCACGGTTCGTCGCCGACCGTTCCCTGAAATACCATCGACATTATTGACACTGCAGCAGACGTAGTTCCATCTGTCCCTCTCCTTAATTCTATTTCGCGCGACCAGCTCTTGGCTAATAAAAATCGAACGTCAACAGCGCAGAACAAACGCAATTACGCGACCAGGAGATTTTCCAGCTGCACGGGTCACGTGCTGCGCGTTGAAAAGGATCGAGTCCTTTCCAATTTTCAGCCAGCTCAAACACCGCGCACAATCCTATTCGTTTACAGCAATTCTCCGAGATGCAAGTTTAATACTCAGTAGCCAGAGCGCCCGTCACTTATCATTAGATCAATAAGGCTCCCTAGCAAGCGTCACGAGTATTCGAGCACATTTCGCGCCTCCACTTGTTTTTCCAATGAACTCCAAAGATGATATATCGCGTGGCCGAGCAGACGCGATCCCATAAAGCTAGAAGTTTCACCGTCTAGTGCGCCGATTCCCATTGATTCCAACGATCGAACCAGCTCCCAGAGGCGGAAGTTGGTCTCAGACCAAGAGAAAAAGAAGAATCACCCGCAGCCCGTGGGCAGGGGGCCGCGGAACGGAGCGGAAAGAGGGATAAAGAGATCCTAAAAACGTCGGTTAGGTCCGCTGGAAACGGACGGTCCAAAAAACCAGGGGGGGGGGGTGCAAAAAAAGCTGGCGGAGAATTACGTTCGAGAGGGGGGAAAAGCTCTTCATCGATCCATCCCTGCATAATTAATTAGTTTCGCGGGGCTGCAATTACGGCACGTTTTCCGCTGAACCGCACCGAACGATTTCCATGGCGTGGAAAACGTCGGACTATAATGCATCCCCGTTACCTGTCACGATTGTTCCACCCCGTAAAAGGGAGGTTGAGGTATGGGAGCGATGAAAAAGCATTTTTAACCTTCTCTCAGCAGTAGCGTGTAAATAAAATTTTCATTGTGGACGGTGGGTATCGAATGATCGACTCGTTACCTGACTCGATAGGGTAAATGTAGTTTGTAAACGAATTTCGTTGTGACGAAATTTGGTTTCAAAAAAATGGGTCTTTGGCAACAGACGCTTGCGAGGGATGTTATTCGTGGTTGTACATTGATTTCTGAGTGATAGATATGAACGTGAAGTGAAGGGGAACCGGGCGCCAGTGGAAACGGTCAGCCAGTAGTCAGACACGCTATAGAACCAATATTATTGGAAACATATCCCCCCGTAACTTTTTCTACGCACGGTAATCGACGACTCTTTTGGATCAGAATTACTTGCGTTAATGGAGGCCAGGAAAAACATATTTCTTTACCAACTATCAATCTGACAACTCTTAGGTCACTTCTCGAGCAAAAACACGAGCGTATTTCAACCCGATTGAAGGCAAATTAACTGGTTTCACTCGCAGCGAACGTTCAATGTAAATGGCACGTTTACTTATCTTACGCGAGTGTAATTATTAAACTTTCCCAACGAGTTAATCCAATCTGCCCGAAGCGAAGAAATGTTTACATAATGAGCTGACTATCGCCCAGCTATGATACGTTTCCCTTTCACCTAACAGAAGCTACTTCCCGAAAAGATAAAGTTTAAAACAAATTATGCATAATTAATACTCGCGGAGTGATCGAACCGCTCTGTACAAGCTTGCTAATATCGGCGAGCAATGCCAGGCGAGGAAACATTTCCCGTACGCTTCTAGAATCATTATCAAAATCATACTCTTCGTCATAAACGCTCATCAGCTAGTTCCAAAGTGGTTCTGCCCGGAAATCTTGATTTTTACGGGCAACTGCGAAGGAAACTTGTTAACCACGCTCAGTAATTATCGAACGCTCCGCGGCAACTGCTAGCCAGACGATCCACTCCATTAATAACCATCGTTTAATAATCACGTTACACGGTTCAACTCTATCTCGCGAATTCCCCGTCGAACAGCTCGCTGGTCGATATCGGTCTCGCGAAATAGAACGAGTGAAAAGAACGAGTGGGAAGATGGAGGGGCGGAGATCGACATCGATCATTTCCATGCGATTTCACCGGTCGAAATTCGGTCATCGATGATCAGGTGCAGAGAGGGGTCTGGTTAGCGGAGAGGGCTGATATCGGATGGGCGTGCAACCCTGATAAGCTCCGTCTCGACGGTTCAACTCTGCGGTCGGGCGATGCCCTCGATCACGTACACGCTACTCCGACCGGTCACGAGCTTTAATAAATTTCTTTTTGCCAGAGGGGGGAGGGAGTCTATTATTTAATCGCTTTTACTCGTCTTTACTCCCTTGAATGGAACTGGAAGCCGAGGAGATACTCCACTTAAGGGTATTAAGGAATCGTGTTGCCGTACGAATTCCGAATTCCTTCGAAATTTAGTTAATCCTGCTGTTCGTGCATCCATTACTTCTCCAACAGCCACCTTACTTAAAGATAACGTTGAAACGTAATATCTTTTGCCAACTAAATTCCCTTTTACAAAGATAGTCCACGAATCACCTTACGGGGCTTGGTTTCCTCGTTTCGGTGCCTGGTAGATAAGAGATGTTCCTGTGAGATAATACTGCTCTAGCTGTGTCATAAATACTATCTTCCGAGAATCTTAATAAACCGTATCAACGAACTGGGCTGATAAACGCGATGGTATGTCAACGTAAAAAGTGCATAAATATGAGCAGCTCGAGGTAAGGTGGAACGTTAGAACTCTGCAGTTTCTATTCCTACGTAGAAGACAAATATGGTAAGTGTACCGAAACTTGCCTTCGGTGGCGCATTAAGGCGCCAAGGGTGAAAAAAATAAGCTCCTTAGCCAGAATATAGGAGCTGCGAATATTACCGACGGCGCGAAACTCTGCGAGGCCCCCTAATTCTCGATATATTAATCGAAGCTGAGCATTATTAGCTGCTCGGGCCACTGCTATCTCCGATAAGACTTTAATCCCCGATCCTTCGTCTAGCAGGGAACGAACGCGCCCCAGCCGCGCTGGTATTTTCCCCGGGAAAAAATTCATGAAATTCGACGGCGGACGGTTCAGTGGTTACCGTATTAATTAGGAGACGCGCGGTATTAATTACAAACTCGGCTACATTGTTTAAATTGAACAGAAGAGAGGCAGCGCGGCTACACAGAAGCCAAAGCCTCGCATTAAAATCCGAATTGTTTCGTCGAGCGAAACGCTTCATCCGCGCTCCTTGGCCGTGTATTTTAGCATTTCAGCGTTCGTTACAGCGTAATTAAAAGAAGAGATGATAAACGTCCCATGAAACACGCCGGCTGTTACAACTTTCGCGCGGCAAGTACAATTTTTAGCTATACTCGCCGCCTGAAAATTCGCGGAATTCTCTCATCCCCTGTTTCAATCCCTGCGCCCCCTCTCTCTCTCTCTCTCTCTCTCTGCATTCTTTCTGCGACCACCTTTGGCGCGTGCAATGCCGCGCGCTTCGCGAACGGACGATTTTTATTGGAACGAACACGACTGACTGTGCATTGTTCGTCGCACAGCATACAATTTTCCTTTCTCCCATTAAAACCGCGAGATCGCTCGCGACCAGTCTGCTTCGCGACGCGCGGCATCGTAAAGTGGGACCGGCGGTTCTGTGTCACCGGCCTCCGAATTCCGATCTCCGATTTTTCGCGTCACGTCGAGTGAATCCGTTGATGACTCCCGACATCGTTTCGTTAGTCGTTCGCGAATGGTAACGTTGCTTTTTCAAGACGCTGCAAAGGAAAGTAGCGAACGTAGAGATACTCACGAGCATCGCGTGGAACGGTACCAGGTGTGTTAGCAATAGTTGCGCAGCGAAACGTTCGGATCAACGCGGAACTTCCGTTTCAAGTTAATACATCGCTGTCCGCAGTCGACGTTAAACCGACGCGCGGCCCACCCGTAATCCGTGAGCCATGTGTTTTTCTGTGAGCGTAAACCTCGCGCAAAACCAACTGTTGAAACAACGTTCCAAGCTGTTTTGTCAAACAGTTTAAAATAGTTTCCCATCGATCGCGGGGCGTTTGGCCGCGTGCACGAATGCTCGGCATGTTCAATGAACCGCAACAAGTTCCGGCTGCTCTAATTCTCTGTTGCTCGCTTGGTTTAGTGTATCAACGATGGATAGAAAAGGTATTTGTACATTGGATCTCGGGACTCCGATGTGGAGGAGAAAAAATAGACAACGTTCAGAAAGTTGTATGCTCTCGAAGAAGGTTGTCTTCGCAAGGCGGGGACGCAAAACGACCAAGGACGCCGATAATTATACACGAAGAGCTTCTGGCTACGCTAAGGTTGTAATTACGAACGCGCAACCGTCGATTATTCCACGTCGCTGTGAAACACCTTCCGGCGTATGGTGCAACACCCGAAGTCACTTTCGCGCAAGACAAAGGGCCACGGAAAAGGCAGAGGGCTGTAAATGGACGCTGAGAAAGAGTGCGACGCGCGGAGAACGGAAGCAACTATGAAGAGAAGGGAGGAGCGGCGGTCCCCGTGGACTGGTGAAAAAGAGAGGGTTGTAAGGCAAAGGAAGGTCGAAAGGGCGAAAAGACGACACCAGACGCGCGTAAAAGGGTCGGCGAAGATTATTTCTCCGAATGGTACGGGCGAGTTCGTGCATCCTGAAATGGAACCCCCGTCTCGTGTTTCCCTCCCCTCGCATTCTACTCCTCTTCCCGTGGCCCCTGTACTTTCCCTTTACGCCCCTCTCTGCCTCGTTTCTCCCATTTCACCCCTTTCTTCGTTCCTCCAGGTTCACGTGCTCGCCGGCGCACCGTGTTTTTCACGTAGCAAGTGAATGACCAGACGTGGGAAAAGTCAAGGGGGTCGTTCTTTGACGATCACTTCGCCGCAGACAAAGGTTGGGAGGGCGAATGAAAGGGTCCGCACGAAACGGCAAGGAGACTAAGTAGCTGCCCGCTCATTTCCGTCGACGCGGAAAATTTCGGATACGTCTGACGGTGTGTACCCTGAGTTTTTCTGTACGCTGTGGTAAATTCATGTCCTCTCTCTTGCGATTGGCAGACTCTTCTAAGGGCGCCTTGTTACGCTCTGAGAATTGACAATCAAATTCATATGCGAAGGTTCACTTATACCGTTAATTTTAAAAACAGTCGATGAATGTAATATCAGTGCTTAAATGCAGCCGTAAGCGTTGGTGCTCTGAAGTTCCAAGTTACCTTCGATAACAACGCAACAGAAGCCCCGCCAGATGAATTTCACAACCTTGAGAATAGCTCGGAGGAAGTTGAACGCGAGGAGACGGGGAAAGTTTTCATCGTGGTTGAATTCTAATGGACAGTTTAAAATATCCTCGCGAGGACGCGGTGAAAAATCTGTACCCGCTGCTCGATGCTGGGTAATGGGACCGGCGTCAGCGGCCTTGAAAAACTCCTCGCAATCCCTTAACTTCTTAACTTCTACGAGCGTTGTGTTGGTCCAGTTTGTATTGCGGTAAAAGTTCGTTTGCCACTGCGGCGGCGTCGTTACGCTCCGAGTTCTAAACGAAGTCCCAGCGAGGCGAACTGTAAAGAAGGATATCGGTCGTTGCTGGACAACGTAGAATACAGCGTGGCTGGGCAAAATAGGAAAGCAAACAGGAGAGTAATTGTCGGCGTTCTACGCTTTCAACGGACAATATGTCTCTCCCGCCGAGATCGTTCGGAATTGATCTAAAAGGGAAGATAATCTCTCTTGGGGGTCTTTCGTGGAAGTGTCTGTACTAACATTTCTCAGAGTTCTATTGACACCGCAAATATTTCTCCAGCTATCGATAACAGTATCACAATACGTTACAACGATTAGCAGCTTTCTAAAGTTTATCTTGCCGACTTCCAGGCAATCTGAAGAGTACTGATTTCTCCCACCAGCGAAGAATCGAACTTTATGACCTTCCTGTGCTTCACAATGAACTCTTCGATCATGTATACCCATTTTATAAGATATTTACCTCCCTCTCTTCTTTCTTAAATATTTATCCCCCAATATCCTCCACAGCCGTCTGAACAGCGTCTAAAAATCCGTCAAAAGAACCACCCCCTCGGTCCGACGCTGCCGTCGATGAATCGAAACAATGGCAGCGCTCGTTCGCTTAAGTCGGGAGAAGAAAGTGCGCCGCCGTGAGACAAGAGGCAAGCGGAGGAGGAAAAACAGTGGGGGGATGAAAGCGAGGTCGGGTCAAAGAAGTGCATAGCGCAGGACGCCCTGAAGACGAGAAGATACGACGTTACGTTCAATTACGCGCGAAACAGAATGCCAGGCGGAAAACTGCGACGCGTATCGGGGCGAGAGGGGGAGGCGCGGAATAGAACGGGAGCGTTTTCTGTGGCAGCGTATGAATACGAGTGCTGGAAGTAAACGGTGTGCTTCTCCGAGGCAACAGTATCTCCTTGGATGGCCAGGCGACGGTCAAAAGGCCCTCCCATTCCAAAAACCCGCTGTTGCATGCGTGCAAATCACTTCTTGCCATTCTTCCTTTCACTTTGCTCCGCTTTGCCTGCCGGTACGATCCCTCCTCTCTTTTTGTTCCTCTCAACCTTTGTCCCGTTTCCTGCCTCAGCGTTCCGCGCGGCGCGGACTCTGCATACAAACGCGGTCATCTTCGGGTGTAAACTACCCTTATCTGTTTTGTAGGAACGTTAGAAAGGACAGAGGGACGAAACGAGGAGTGGAAGTTCGCGCCAGTGGAAGTGCCTTCGCCTAAATTCGAAGGTTTCCTCGTGTCTTTAAATCGGGAACCTGAAGGAGTCTTCCTTGGCCAGAGGGAAGCTCCAAAGTGGAGTAAGTATTCCTTTGAAGGGCGAAGCAGAAGTTGGAAGAGTCGAGGGAAATCATGTTAGCGTTGAACATTGCATTTCTTTAATGTTTTAAGGCTTTGGATAAATATAACGTTATAGGGTAACGACGTTTTATCTTTCTCCGCATAATTGAATGGCAAAGTGAAATGAAGCGTAACAAGCCGTATCAGGTGCTCGCGAAAGCGGTAGAGAACACGGGAAGAAAGTTTTTTATCAGTCGCCCACTAATCGGTACACAAGGGTTGCTAATGGCTGAATTGATGGAATGTTGCGTGCTAGTTCGCGAAACAAGAATCGTTAAGCAAGCGACCCCTTATCTCTTCCGCTTCGCGACACTTCCCCGACGAAGGAGATCAGTCTCGTAATTTGCTTAAGACTGGTTCGAGTCTCCGCAGCGTGAAGCGCTTTCTCTGCCTCCTGTCTACGACTTCGATAACAAAACCAACCCCTCGGGCAGGAAATATGCTCCTGAGACTGGGATCAGATTCGACCACGTTACCGGCGAGGAATTATATTACAAGAAACAGTATAATTCTAAATCGCGGAAACTAATTTATTCCTCGCTTCATTAAAATTAATCAGAATTGCGGGACGTGGAACCGTAATGGGAGACAGCGGCATTTACAACATCGACAGAAAATCGTGGGTACGCGTTAGGTCTTACGGGCCACGTTTGCGACGCGTCTCCACGAGGAATGGATCTGCAGGTTCGCGCAAATACGCGGGCATTGATAACGATACAACGGGTGATCGGTTGGAGGGAATTTATGCCGGGGATGGATTCCATTCAGTCGAATAAATCGGCCCCGCGGGAGGAATACCGTCGGGGCGGCGAGAAAGTTTCGCGGAATTTAAATCTTCGCGGCAGGGAGAACCGGAGATCCAAGATTTCGCGTAGAGATATCAGTCGGGTCGCAGCTCGTGCAGGACAGTCGAGCGGAAGAAGCATGTCGTAAGGCTTTCTACAATCTATAAACCCGTTTATCGAAAGTCAACTTTTCACGTCCCATCGACCGGAAGGTCGGCTCTCGCGCAGAAAGAGGAGTAGCCTCTATGAAGCCCCGTCGACCAGAGTACCTAAAATACTTCTTCTAGCGAGGAAAATCTGTTTCCACTTCTCTGACTTTCACCCCGTAACACAAACAAACAGCGGCCGGGTGATTCCAGAACACTGAACAGCGTGCTCCTTGCGAACGCTCTAACAGCGTGCTTTTGTGCCTGAATCCGAGGAGGGATGAATGTTCGAAGAAATTTTCCAAGTTCCCTTAGGAGAGCGAGAAGTGTTGAGAGGTAAGTCGCGAGGGCCGAACATTGAGCTCTATCACTAGGCGGGGGCTGACCAAATTTGGCTGCAACTACTGAAAGACGTACAAAGTTCGCGCCAGCACTTGGGAAGTGGGAAGCTGGGTACTATTAACTGATTACTATCTGAATTCAGAAACAAGCTTGAAGATACCCCGCCTCATTTACTAGATATCCTCCTTTCAACTAAAAAGCTTCTTACACTTTCGCTGTCGCCGAACTCAGCAGAAATATTTGAGGTGACAGACGGATAAATATGTTTTACAAATATGCATAATTCTACTCTGGAGTTCTAACTCTTTGCTTTGTGCAAACACCCCTCGTTCTCTGAACCCTCTTACCCATCAGCTTGTTAATTCTATTTCTCGCAGCAGACGCTTGAATCTCGACTGCTCTCTTGTTAACCTTTCTAAAATTCCTCGCCACCTACTATCCAAATTACCGCGTCGCACATCCAAACCTTTCACTCGCATGCTACACCCTAAACGTTCGTCTAAACTCTAAGCTCCATCAAACTTTTCGCGAACGCCCGATTCGGGTGTGGGGAGGTTCGTAGCCACCGGTAACGTCCGAAGCATACCTCTCCATAGGATTTTAAACGCAGCAAGAGGATTAAAGGATATCGAGGCTCATCGAAATACAAATCGAACGAGGCTGAATCGCCTGTTGCATGCAGATAGATGCGAGCACCGAAAGCGAGGCGAACGACGCGAGGGGATAGGATAGATGGAAAAAAGACCAAAATCGCCACGATGCCCGAGTGTAATCTCGCCAGCCTTCCCTAAAATAGTCTGTAATCGACAATCTCGAGCAGGCGAATATGGTGTGGCCCGCCGCGACAGAAACTACTTGCACCGAAATGGAAATCCCCGCGCGTTTTTCGAATTAGCCGGCTGGTAATGGGCGAAAGCCGCTGCGGCTCGCTGAAATCCGACAATTCAATTTTCGTTCCGCGGCATTGCCACTCCCAGGCCCTTTCCCGTTTCAATTTTCATACCCATAAACGTGTGCGCCCGCTCGTTCACGGTCGAATATTTTGTCGATACCTTCCATACGGTGGACTCGTCGCGACGTTGCATTCTAGACCCGAGCGGGTAGCCCTTTTTACGACGCGTACAGTTTACTGTTGTCGTTGCTTGTAGGGGAGAGTCGTGCAGTACCGACCGCTCTAAGTTTTTTGTTATATCTGGGGGTAGAGTCGATAAAAATCAGAAATTCAAAAACGTGTTTGTAGTATAGATGGAACTTAGTAAGAGGAGGGAAATTATTTTTGTGAAATTTAATAATAAGAATTGATAATTTGCAAAAGTAAAACACTTGTAATTTCTAGGAAACGAAAAATTGTCGTCCTGTACCGACCAACTATTAAATTAGTAGATTTTTAGGTCTAAATGATTAAAAATGTTAATAAAGACATTTAATTAGTACAATACAAGATTGTTTCAAATTTTGTTTGTACAAACTCGCAAGTAAAATAATTAATATTCTCCTGATCTGTGCATTCGACATGTGCCCAACCGTCACATTTGGTACACTGCACCTATTCTTTGTCAAATGATTCCTTGCAAACAAAGATGGGAAATTTTTTTATTTAAATAAAATTTCGAATAACGGATAAAAAATTAACTTTATTCGTGGAATAAAAAAATTATCTTTGTCGAATAAATTCTGATTGAATAAAAGAATTAACTTTATTCGTCGAATAATCTAAAGTTAAAGTAACTTTCATCCTTATTTACATAATTTTTTATTTAGTTAATGCCCAAATCTGCTTGCAAATAACACACTGGATGACTTCATCATTAAATCCTAGCTTCCTGTTTGTTGGGTTATCATACCTATCCTTATTTACTTTATTTTTCTGCGGGAAAAGGTAGAAGGAAGGTTAAATGAGCATCTTATAAATTAATCTGAGTTGCTAACAGATTGAACTCACAGATAAGAAAAATTTGGTCTCTACTGGTTGACAGAGTCTGTTGATCGGTACTGCACGACATTTGGGTGGTCGGTACTGTACGACAAACACGGGGAAACATTTTAGATCATGGTATATTATGCATAAAAAATATTGCAAAACTAGGACGTTTTATTAAACTTAATAGACTAGAGATAGTCTACATAATAGAACAAAATCAGTTACTTACACGGGAAACAAAAGATCAGCTTTAAAAAATAACTTCTAACCCACTGAATGTCAACGTATACGTTTAATTCCTCAGAACATCGAGAGCAATGGAATAAACGATATGGCCTCGAAATAGGTTATAGAGAATTGTGATTTTCATTGGTTATTTCAAATAAAGTGCTAATATCTGGTCGAAGAAGCGAGAACTAGCTTTGGTCGGTACTGTACGCTGGTCGGTACTGCACGACTCTCCCCTACTACTTAATATAAATCAGAGATCACGAGAAATAATCGTCGACACTAGCGAACGTTCACTTCGATTCACCAGTGCAACGAAATGTAATCAGTAAACGGTGAAAAGGTCCGCGCGAGGGACAGGACGTGGGGGTACAAACAGAAATTCGAAACTTTCCACGGCGCGAATGCGCGCGCCCCTTTTCCTCGGGGGTGCCATTGTCGCGAAGTTGCGAAAATGTTTATCGAAGCTTGATGAAAAACAAATAGCCGGGGCCCGAAGCGACCTCGCGCCACAACTACCGCCGTTCCTTTCAATCTCCACGACAATCCGTGTCTGATGAGCGATTTAGAAACACGAGGACCGCGATAAAAACGCTTCCCCGGGGATTTGAAGAGCGCCGGGATGAGAATTGAATGCGTCGCGACGGCTGGACGTAGCTGAATGGGACAAAGAGCGGCAAATTTCGCAACGACGGGCGTAATTTATTATCGCGGAAAGTAATCACCCGCTATTTCAGTCGGGCCTGTACATATTTACTGTATCCTCTATTCGCTTCCGATCGACGTTACGTCATTTCCAAGCGTTATTCGAGCGGCTCGTCTAATATCGACAGGCAAATAGCTTGGGTACTGTGAGTTTTCCTCCGCATTTCCGCATCGTCTTGCAATAGCGGCGCGGATTCTACGAAAACCGACTATTGTGGCGTGCTAGCTATATTCGCCGGATGATACGTGCACGCGCTGGAAACGCATCGACGAGGATGGGAGTGATGAGATCCATGGAAAGTAGCTGATTGGAATATCATCTTGATGTTTCCGCGGCAACGAAAACCGTTCTATTGTGGTGATTGGAATTCGGTGAATGCTCTCAGTTCGTATAAGCAATAAGCTAGAAAAGAAAGTAAGTCTGAGGTGGAGCCTGAGGAAGCCTGAAATTACTGCTGGCGCGTACAAACAAGAAGCTGTATTAATACCAAATAATCCTTCCAATTATTAACTTCTGGCTAATTCATTTTCAGAAGGTGCTAAACAAATAAGCAGTTTAGACTCTTCTATTTAAATAAAAAAGAAGGTTAGACGCAAGTGAATCCAATTGAGAATTGGAAAATTCAGTTAACAAAGGAGCAGTGAAATTATAAGAGGAAACCGTGAGTTCTGATAAATTCTGATATCGGTTTCCTCGAGAACGCGAGCTGGAAAATCGTATCCGCGTTGAAAAACGACGCGACACAGGCACGAGGTATTTGCCAATAATATTGCGAACGGAAAGTTCGCGTAGTCATCGACGGATCGTTTAAGTTCTCGACGGTCCCGTTCCCTCCGGAATTTTTCGTGCGAACGACGATATGAAAAATGGCTCGGCACCGGAGCGGGAGGATGGTTTTTCTCGTTTTTCCAAGGAACTTAACGGATTTCCACCGTTTGATACGTTTCACCGCGAAGCTAATTGGCGGCTATCCATACCGTTGAACAGAGAGAGCGCCTGCCGAAGGCGGATAGATACCAAGATGACTCGCAGCTGCACTTTGTACGAAAATTCATGGCGAATAAATAAATACATACACTTTGAACTGAAAGCAAATCAAATGATCAGATGGCGATTTCGGCGAATTCATTGATGACCAAGCATGGCGTGGTATCGATTTAATACTGTTTGACGAGTTAATTAAATTGGTACTGGTTTAATACAAATGCAAGATGAATAATCAAATCAGAGAGTGGAGCATAAAAGTAGTATTAAGAGAACTAAAGCGTATTAAATTGTATGTAAAGACCCACAGATTCTCTGTAACTCTTCCATTACGAATAATGTATTTTGCTTTTCGCAAACTACCCACCGCAAGTACTACGTCAACAACCAGCGCGACTTGCGTCACCGAGAAAAGTATCACCGCCGAATTCGCACATCCTCCGCCCTCTGCAATCGCGACCAACGAACTTCTCGTGAATACGGATTCACGGAGGGTGGCGAATATTTTTCAAGCCCCAAACTGCCATAATTCGCTGCCAACTTCATAGACAATAGGGAGAATGGCACGGGAATGGGGGACGACAGGGGAAAAAAAGGGAAAAACTGAACGAGAGAGATCCAAAGTTAGGTGCACGGGCTCCGACGGAGCTGGCTCGAGCTTTAGGGGGTAAAAACGCATCTCTGGCCGCAATATATCAAAGAGATACGCGTGTCCGACCGAATCACGACCGGCGGCGCCCCGACGTCGTCCATCCTCTGCGCCGAGTAAACCTGCACCACCACCACAGACACCGCGCCGCCACCACCCCGACCCCCGGGGAGATAACCTAATGCTCGGCCCTATTAACACGAGCAACGGGCCTTCCTCCTCTTCCAAATCCTCCGACTAACCCTCCATCTGCGTCTCTGAACCCGGGCGCGCGTAAACTGCCAACGCGTCCACGTCGAACGCCCGCCGTTTGCAAACGATCAGCTCTACGTAATGTAACACCTTCCCTGGGAGGATACTATTTTCTCTTTTTGCCAAAATCAAAAAATTGAAAAAATGTAGCAGTTTAATGGTTAATCTGGCCATATCTCGTTATTTGTTTCCTGCTTGACTGGCCCGTTAATTAACCGAAGGTAATCGAAAGGCTGAGGATCAAGCGGAAAGCGGCTGCGATTCAAAGGAATTTACGACCCTCCCCATCTCCGTCGTGCTCGCGCAATAAGAGGAAAAAGAGAGGGATTGTAGCATCGAAATGGGTTAGTGCCGCAAGCACAGGGCTTCAGTGTCGAGCAACCCGTTTCGCTTAGATTTACACGGGGCAGAAAGGTCCAGGGTCTGAATGCCCTCGCGGAAGAAGGTGGAGCCCTGCCTGCTCGCGGCGAATTCCGATTCCCCTGCCCCCTTTTAATTGCCAGCTTAATGTACCTCGCAGCGCTCGTTGCTATTGCGTGGTGTGCTTCGTTTGCTTTCTTGCCCCGAAGCACGCCGAGACTGGCTACGCCGGAAAATTCCTGCCATTTTAAAAGCTTTTATGGCCGCGGAGCGAAGCGGCAAGAACGGCGGATGCTTTCGAGCAAAGGCCTCGAATGGTTCGCGATAATCCGATTCCCCGCGAAACAACTCGATTAATTCCGCTGGTCTGTTGAGCTCGTGTTCCAGAGAGCCTCGCCGATAGGATTTCTCGGAGGCTGACTTCACGAGCGCTCCTACTTTTCGAGAACATTTCAGGCAGGCTTATAAGTTGAACGACTTCGATGCGTGACCATACGCGGAATCGTAATTCCAGATTACACTTACTGATGAAAAACTTCTGTATTTAGCTGAATTGCAGATATCCCTGGCATTTTAGTCCTCAACCACTTCAACACGATTTTACACGGAGAATCCTGCACCAAGGTCGACGTGATAAAGGGAAAAGGAATGCTGCTAGCAGAGAGCCCAGAAGCAATACGTATTGATCGCAGAAAATGATTAGAGGCTCGCCGTTCCTGATCCCAATCCTTTAATTTGGCTCCCCCAGCTAAACACGTATATGCAAAGTACACAGTGCCTGATTCGTATCGGTCAGCCGTTGCTGATACCAGCAAATTGGAAGCCGGATTGATGAACGGCAATTATTAATGCGTACTTACGGATTAATAGCTGCGGGAACTTTTATACGGTCGCTCGCGGAACGACGCCGCTCCCACGAATGCAGCACTCGCATGACGCGAGGGCGTACATCACGTCCTCGGTTGATCAGCGGAGTGGCTATCCCTTTGTTACATTAGGGACGCATTAGTAAAATTCCACGGTCCTTAGGCACGTTTTATATCAACCCGACGGCGTGCCACGGGCAAGATTAGCGATCGCTATGAATCACGGTTAAGCTTGAATTTGTGACGCATCACAGATCTAGAAAATGCAAGGAAAGGACACGTGACGGAAGGGATTATGCACGAGTCGTAGTACAATGAGTAAAATTAACGACAAAATTACTGTGATATTCATCTCCGACGATATTAAGATACAACAAGCGAATAAGACTTTTAAGCGACTCTGTGCAGCCCTTTCGCACGATTATTCTTCGATTATGTAACTCGATGGAGTTCGAATGAATCTCTCATCGACGACCTTAAATTTACCACACAGGAAACGATAAAGGTAGAAGTGAGAAATTTCCATTCTGTTATAATTCACCGATCTGATACTCTTTGTATACCAAATGGCTGAATTAAGTTATCGATCAGAGGTTAAAACTTCGCAAGCTGCGGGAAAAATTCAACGTTCCCTACCGGTCCTCCTTTTTCCCCTGCGAACGTTATCTCGAGACTAGCTAATATCCGTAATTTCCTAAGGGATTTCCACGAACAGCGGCGTACACCGGCCGTAAACGTTTTAATTTCCACTCCACCTATCGCGGTATCGATTCGCGATCGAGTAAAGAGGCTGCCGTTCGCCTCGCTAATCTACAATTTACATGCCCTTCTGATTGCGTGTCCGCGCACGCCGGACGAAACTGCTGTTCCTCCCTGGATAACGGTTGACAACCACTGCTTCCTTCCTTCGTAACTCCGGATTAGCGTCACTATCGAGGCTACTAAATGTCCGATCGCTATCGTATAGCCGGCCGCTGATAACAGAGGAGAGCACGCACGCCTAACACGCCCGATTCTCGTGCTAATCACTGTTTTAATCCAATCCGTGATAGCGGCGAGGGTTAGTCGTGACGATAAATTGCGCGATAAACTCCCGGCTACTTCTCCCCTTCCAACCTTTTTCCCCCTCCGTGGTTTTTCTTGTTTTCGGTGAGCCTGCGAGACACTTTCGGCGGGACGACCGTAAACGCTCCGGATAGCCCGTAATCTGTAGTTCTACACGGATCTTCCGGCCACAGGCGAAGATAATTATTCCAAAACCTGCCCTGTTTTTCGTTTTTAACAGGTGCGATTTACACGGGACCGCCGCGGGGGCCGAGTATAACGCCGTATCTGCAGAGGTTTTACCGTTAAGATCTACAGGGGTGGGTTCGGTACCCTCTTCTCGGTTAATGCGGAAACTTTCCTGGAATCTGTTGTATCGTTTTGCATTCCGTTCTTCAGCTGCTTTGTGCCGAGTTGTTCAGCAAGAAAATACCCTCCGACGCCGTGTTTCTTGCTGGTATCCCTGTAGGTGGTAGAAGGTTAGAAAGTGGGGATGACAGTGACGCAGCAGAAATTGCTGCGCAGTGAATGCGACAGATTATGGGTCGGCGTATCGGACGGTTGTCTGAACATTGCGCGACATATACTACTTGCATCCATATACTGGCGAGTCTTCTCTTCTACCTAGATCTGTATTATGAAATTTTTCAGTTCTCATTTTCATTAGCAAATAGATTAATCGTATTCGCGTTATCAGTGGTATACTTTTATAATTATATTCGTAATTTTAATGATACAATAAAGACTTTTAGTACCTAATAATAATAATAATAGGGCGAACGGTAAAAGTGCAGTTTAAACTTGAAACATTTTTTCCTAGAATAAGAACAATGTTTCCTCGATGCTGAATGATTAAGGTGGGAATGAATATTTTTAATAACCTCACAAATAACCGATGTACTGTGATGTACACTTAAACTAACTCGCTTTTCGTAGTCAAGCCAGCTGAGCAGTTCCAACAAGCGAATCCTGCTGTCGTGTAGTGGTAACCCATTCAACGATGCCAAAATTGCAAGCGCTACCAATGGAAAAACGAGAAAAGTCCGTAGCCACGATCTAATCGATCCAGTAAATTACCACGAAAAGGCTTAGCAACGTAGCCAACATGATTTTCCTCGCCAACAAAGATAACATTTAGCTGAACCGAACGTTCAATGATCTAATTCTCGCGGTGGATGTCCTCGAAATTCCTGGCTGGACCGAGCCGATATTTTCCCTCACTCCCGTAACGAAGTCAACTTCCCCGGTTTATTATAATTTATCGACGTCCCTGCATTTCCATATTACGAGCGCCGACATTATTACTGGCTGGTACGTTCGTAGTCGCATCGAGCAAATCGGTCATCGTTACGCGCCCTGGCAACGACGTAATTATAATTAACAGTTTATTCGCTGTTCGGCACGTGATTCGCAGCGTTATGAAAGAATTCGCGTCAGGAATACGTTCCAGTTCGGAATGCCTACGTACCCCAGGAAATCAGTAAAGCTTCAGAAGGGATTTCTACGTGGCCTCATCAAGAGCTAAGCGAATTTCTGCATCACGTGTCCAATTTTGCAACGCAGCAATGATCCCCCCGGGCAATAACTAGGGTATCGTATTTCTTATCTGATTGCGTTTACAGCTATTACCCAATAAATGGAATTGATACGGTCTGTACACGCGGAGAAGACACGTGAAGTTTTACTTAAAGCATATCTTTAGAAGCTTGGACCGCACTCGTTCTCGAGGTACACGCGATACGTGCCCGTGGAAACTCGTTCGACGGCGGCGACCGTATGTGTGCGCCGTTTTTGCACGAGTACCAGCCTGTAATACCCACATACATCCACGTCCGTGCCCAGCTACTCGTTTCCCGAGTTCAGTGTACGTTTCTAATGCCCGAATTCCACTTTGTCAGGACAACGAGTACCACGATCGTAAACCACTGGCCCGTCGCGGGCAGAGTATATACAATTTCGCTCGGCTCGCTAACACGCCGAGTTCTACAAATCAATTTGGAGAGTCTTGCTGGGTCGTCCTCGTTCCTTCACGTTTCAATAATCATCGACGTGAAAAATCGTACTTTCTAGCTAGTACATGTGTCGCGAATATCGAAATTATAAAGTATTTACCTATGTTTATATCATTTGTATTGGTTTTTGAAGTACATGAACGGCAAGGGGAAGAAACAAGGAATGACACAAAACAGTTTTATTGAGAAGATCAAGATTTAATACTTTAGTCCACCAGTAAAGAAATACGGTTCAATGGACTTAACTGTATCGTTTACAACATGAACAATGTATACTCTAATTAGACATCAGAAAAGAATTGAGCAAAAAGAGAATTGTTTTACATTGTTTGCAAAATACTGTAACAAAATAAATGTTCATTTCTAATATTATCAAAACAAGGATGTGTACACAGTTCACCAATTCTTTAACGTTGTCTTTTGTGGATATTTCTACTTTATAACCCTTTGTGGTTCGACAGTTCTGTGGCCTCAGTTGCCACCAACAAAATGCGCAAATCACTAAAAATGGACATTCCCTGTTTTCATCCATTACCCTTCATCTGATACCTCGCAATAAGCCTATGAATATGATTTTATTGTAAAGCGCTTTCTCGATCCAATCCTCTTAAGCGGTGACACCATTCAGAAATTATGGAAAAATTCAATTTTTTGTTTTATTTGAAAGTTTAAGGTGTGTAGAATATTGTTTTAAAACGGTTTTTTGATATTCGCAATATCAAAGGAAAAGCTGTAACACCACGTCACGTCAGGTAAAGAAGTGCCTGGAACCGCATTTAGAAGGAAGACGCGCCTTTATTATAGTGAAATAGATGTATTAGGTATCAAAGTAAATTAAGGACGAAGATCTCACCTCGGATGATCTTCTAAAACGATGCGAAGGATGTTTCAATCAGAACAATAACGAGAGCTTGAACGCCATGAAACATTTTATGAAAACTTTAAACCCGTTTTTCTCGAAACAACATTTTTCAACCTGCCCCACACTATATCTCCGATACCTTTCATCCCATTTACTTATTTTTTTTTAAGTTTAAAAACACTATTCTCTCCAACTTAGCGTAGGATTTTATTGATATTTCAATTATTCGACTTTTTACAAGCATTTCAGTGCAAATTTTTACGTAAAAAATTAAAGTCAATTCTTCAAACTGCTATAATTTCCAAAATAATTCGATATTTTTTGCAGTGCTCCGGGAAGACATTTTGTTCGCCGCCATTTTGTACAATTTCCCATAAAAAATTTTTTCTAGCAAAATAAAGATTGCTTTAAAACTATATGAAAAATCCAAGCCCAATATTTTTATTTATACGAACAAAAAAGTCTCAAACTTTTTAGTGGCTTCTGGCTGGGGTCCCCCTTAATTGAAAGCCTCTTCCCCCGCGCAGGTGACCGACCGTTACAAAAGTGAACGCGGTGGTTTCACCGAGGCGGAAAAGTACAAACATTTCATAGTTTTCCAACCGAGGAGCATCGCGTTTCAGCGCCGTTACAGGCTCAAAGGAAGATAACGTCGGCACAAAAAACGTCATTTTTAAGCGCGACACGGCCATGTTTAATTGCCGTAGGAACATTCCATCCCGCCCTTCCCGCACGTGTGCGCTCCAGCCAGCAAATCGCCGGCAGCCGTGCGAGAAAAGAGAAACTTTCAAAGCGCCTCTAGACGCCCTACGTATCCGGGCGTCGAGTATAAATTGCAATTAAAGTTCACTTAATTTCGGCCCCGTCAAAGCGAACTCTATTACCTTGCACTATCGTTAACAGCGTGCTGCACGACAATGGATCCGTAGGCCAATTTATAAAGCGACGCGATGGAAATATTAACGGACTGACAGAGCCCGGCCGGACTCTAATGGATTTTTCGACGTTAATTGCGCCTTTATGCCGTCTATTCGACTACCTGTGTAATCTCGACACGTTACCGAGCACACTGCCTCGCAATAATGCACCTGGACCTTACCAATTCACTGCGACATGAAGCGTTGACTAATTTTTACCGAGGGAGAAATTTCCGTGCTGACACAGACGATCTCTGGCAGTTAATTAGTTGTCAACAACGCGTGAGGCCATTATGGGTGTGTTAAATATTCACAGGATAACAAGGCGCTTATCAGTCAGAGATTAGACTCCCATTGTTCTTTCAGCTCCCTTGAACGTGCATTCATAGCTCCCAGTCGATCATACTCAAACGCATTTCCCATTTTGTACTCGGCTGTGAATAATATTGCTCTAGTCGCGACAAAAATGAGAACGGGCCCCTTCGGCGAAGGGAATCGCCGTGCGACAAACGACACAAAATTTCTGAAGATCATCCTCGAAAGGCGAAGCGCTTTGTCAAGAGCGGCGGCAGCTAGCGAAACGGGCCACGGTGTTCCATGGTTACAGCCTTTACGCGCGAGTTTTGCATACAAATTGGCCCCGGAAGCCGGGGACGGGTGGAACTTGTTTACGATGACGAGTGTTCGTCCAAGTTGCGAGCCATGGCCCACCCGTGTCAGCATATAAAGTACCGAGAACCGTGAAGAATTTTAATTGAAATTACTTAATTAACGCCGGCCCACCACGCGTAAGCGTGACGTCGCGTGCGTAATTATGGTACGCGCATCCTCCGCATAACTGTCAAAGTAGCTGCGATCATCTACCTGCAACTGGGACGACGCTTTGCACGTGCCAATTTCCAAGGTATTTAGACGTCCCGTACGGTATAATTCCGAATTTTCGAGCACCTCGGCGCCAGCCTTTAATCGAACACGAACAGCAATGTCTAACTGAGACACTCACGCCCTAAAAGTACAAAACATGGGGCCACATTTAACTGCAACCGCGGTATTTGGTTCTACAGGGCGTTTCGAATGCCACTGTGCGCTTCGGTGAAATAAAACAGATTGTGCGCAAAGTAATACACAAACGTGTACGAAGAAACGCAGGTATAAGATAGAAATAAACCCTTCCAAGATCATACCCAGTATAAAAGTCCATTCGATCTATTTGAGAACTGCGCGATACTCGAATCACGTAAACTGCTTCTTCCGTGGGCTGGAGAATTCGCTGAACCTTCTCGCGAGCGAATATTCGTCTTTTCGTTGCTCGTACATGCGAGAAATTCGGTGCTTTTTGTCGTTCCACTGGTACACGAAAATACACGGTGCTGCAAAAACGTGTAATACCCAGGCAAACAAACAAAAAAGGACCCATTTAACATACATTAACGAAGCAATACTCTAGAGGAGTGTTCGCCATTTTGTAATTTTTTAAAAGTACCGCTGACCCGTAAACTCGTCCCACATGCTTCGAGCCAGCCTGTGCATTCACATTCCATAAAGAGAAATATTCGTTGAATCGTGTCACTGTCCGCGAGTTACCAGGGCGATCTGCAAAAACTGCGACGAAATTAGCATAGGTGATCGAGCGTGGGTGTATGTTTTTTTGTTTAGCGAACGAAAGCTCGACAGCGGCTAAAAAATACATGGGGCAGCGGAACGAGAACATCGAATAATGTTTTATGTAACTGCAGCGCGGCCTCCTGCCCGGAATTATGCAGCAGGCGCGCAATTTTATTTCCAGTCTGCGGGGGGAGGGCGCGAATCTGCGACGCGCGGAATGATTGGAAATACATAGGGAGACGTCGTCCGTCTTTGAAGGGCGGAACATCGTGGAACGAGACAGAAATTAAATTTGCCAACCGGATGAGAAGAAAAATTCCCTGCCTGCCCCTCGACAGGCTGCGCGGCGTCGCGAGCCGTCGCCGCCGAGGCGTCGACGGTGATTGGACGAAGACTCCCATATCGGCAAGTATTAAAACTTTCAGCCAGACGGGAAGTTTCGAGTGTATTCGAAAATATACACCGCCGCCTCTGTATCTGACCTAAAATCATCGGGATGCTCGATATCAACGGCCCTTGAACCTCCACTCGCTCTCGAACTTTCTCGATACCAAGTTTCAATTAAATTTATCAGTTCAAACGGAAAACCTACCCCCTCGTATCGCGCTGGTTTGAAATTCCGCGCAACTCCGTTGCCCCTGAAAACCGATTTACGGCGAGCGTTGACGAAGGGCGACGGGGAAGTTGAGGTGCGTAAATCCCGCACTAGTGCCACAGAAATAAGTACGACTCTGCAAAACTGGGGCAGTTGTGTGATTTTCAGACGTGAAAATAACCTGCTGCTACTATTATCAGATTTGTAACGCCTATTTCGATCCAGCCTTGTACACGTTTTCCCACTCACGGGTTAACGCGAAGGAGATCGTCCAGCCGTCAGGCGAGATCGTTGCTTTCGAAGTTCTTTGGGTCAGCACAGAGGGGAAGCCAGGAAAGTGACGGAAACGAGCGCGTAACAAAAGGATGTCGAGGAGGAACGTAGGAGTTTATTGGAGAACTTTCGAGGATACAGGGGGGAGGCGTCCTTGAAACTGGCCATTCCGTCGGCGGCAGTGGCCATGTTTAGCACAGGATTACGAAAGGGGCCGATAAGTTTCCGGTCTTGTGGAACAATTGACACGTCGTTCTAATACGTGCACCACCGCCGTCCACTCCTCTCAGCCACCCTTTTGTTTCGGATAGCCCTCTGACCCGACACATCCCCAGCACGACCTACGAAACTGTCGTGGCAAGTCCTGACTTTGTCGTGCAGTATCTGGTTCGGGGGGGCCTGTGCATTGCACTCGGCGGGTCCCAGACATCCTGCGGCGTGCTAGTTCGGCGCCGCGAATGGAGCGAAGTTGTTCAGCAGTTTCGTCGAGCGTTGACGTCGGGGGCTGCGCACCTTCCACGACTCGTCGGTTAGCAATTTTCAGACGTCCGTGCGGGGAAAAGGCGCCCCGCGGAGGCGATGACGTGCGCGGAATCGCGACAAACAGGGGATAGAAAGTCCATTATTTCGGTAGGACATGAGCCCGCGAGTAAACCGACCATTGGGGCCAGCAACTGTGCAATTTGAAACTTATTACGATGCAAATTGAGCGGACGAGGACCACGAGCATTGGAACATCTGGCATCGCGCGATTGCTGGGTACTGGGTACTATCTTGTGGTGGAACGCTCCGAGTCGTATATCAAGTTCGACTGTGAAATAGTACACTTTTCGTTTGCACTAAGTCAAAAACAGGCACTCGATAAAACAATCAACGTTTAGCATACCCGTTTAAATACACTAATACGATTCAAAGATCGGTAAAACACATATCATATATTCTAGGAGAAGTTGAGCCAGCATCCACTCGAGGCTGCGAGCCGTAAAAGGCAATGAATCGCGAATAATTCGCGCGAGAAGGAAGGATGATCATTAAGGAGATCCCTCATTAAGTCCCGTTAAAACAAATGCCCCTTCCAATGGGTTACTTATGCGGGACCGACTGTTCTCTCCAACTTGGAGCACTCTTAGCGCCCGGGGTAACCCTTAGTCGCTGTAAATCCATTTGGTGTGAACGATTCATCAATGTGATGGATCGTGCCGAAAGTCCAACGTTTACGAGGATGAATGTGCCTTTAAGTTATATTCGCCCCATGACCGAAAACCATTATTTAACTTCGGAAGCTAGGCGCCCGCGCTTGACATTATCGAGGGGCCACCGTCGCGTCGATTGGAAAGTTAAATAGCTTTCTACCGATTCAGCCGATGAAGATCATTATCTTACAATTATCACTCTCCACCGTCTGACTAGTTAGCGAATATAGCAGTGGACAGGCAGTCATTGGACCGGTCAAATATGTGCTTCTGGAATCACGAGTTGCCCCTGTATTTGATTCAGTGACAAATGTAGATCTCTAATGGACATTTCGGTGAAAATGCCAAGTCGTCCTGACACATCATCCCTCGATACAACTCTATTTCAGGACTTACATGCACTCTCGTATCCTTCAAAGTGATTTTTACGTACAAAAATTACACTGGACGCTAGATTAAACAGACTGGATATAATTCTCAGATCTGCTTACCAAGGGAAATCTGATCGCAAAGGGAAATAGAGGGGAATCGAGGGGAAAAATGGCACTGCTAACGAGCGAATCGGCGAGGACGCGACGCGCGTAGACTTGGGTAGCCAATATTTCCATGTTGCACGAATCGTACGAGTAATCGGATTAAAGGTCGGACTTGTTCAGGGCCAGTTGCGCAATGGGCGAACCTACGGGGCTGAAAACTTGATAATTTAATTTCACCGCGGCAAAGGAAGTTAATCCCAGCGTGACGATGGGGTAGGTAGCGTAGAGTAAAAGAGGTTTTCGCCCGTGGTGGAGGAAGGGCTGGAGGATCCCCAGCACTTCCGTCGCGGCGGCCAACCCAGGAAGTAACTTCTGTTTGTTTTGTTCCGGCTACAGTTGACAGGAGTTATGTTTAACTCGTCTTACGCGAGTACCAGCTCACCCCTAGCGGAAGATGAAGAGGGAAACGTCGAGAAGATGGAGCGCGGCCTGGGGAACGGGGCTCCGTCTCTGTCCGTGGCGCCAACTTCTCCTAAGTATCCTCGCGATGTATCTACAGCTCGAGGAAACGTATCCAGAAATTAATACGGCCCGTGCGCACGCTGGCGTCTCGAATCTTTCTCCGCGTCAAACTGCTCTCGGACGATGTTCCTGGGACTACAATGGACGAAGGACTTTGCAAGTCTTTCCACGTTGGCTGAGCAAACGTAGCTGCCTGCATTATCAATGACACTGTTCTTTTGTGAAATAGAATTCTATCGCGACTGTTATAAAAAAAACTGGCTCGTCAGCCCATACCAGCAGCATTTTTTTAGAAGAATATCACTTTATTTTTCAGATCCATCGATGTTTAAAGGAGATATCGTGCTGACCATTTTTTCTGCAGTGGTCTAAAGAACCTCAACAATCAAAAATAATTTAACACAAGAATTATTGCACATAATTTTTTTCGTGCATTTTATGAACAAAGAAATCATGTGTAATAAGTATTTTATTTTATTTTTATTAATAAAATCCCTAAAAAATATTCCTAATATCATTCATTTTCGCCGTGGCTAAACGTATGTAACCCTTTAAGGGTTATTTTTTCAGCAACATCGAGTATAATTCGCCGCTGATCACCCACGAGGGATAACCAGCCCTCTGGCTAACAGCTTCAACAGGCCGTGCTTCGTTCTACAAGGCATTCGACAGATACACGTGTACAGTTTCGAACGTTTCGTGGAAATGCGAGACCGTTCGCGCCGCGTCGCTGCCACGCCGCGGCATTAAATTATGACTGCCTTTGATTCACGACGTAATGGAAATAACGTACGAGCTTTAACGACCGCTAGGCTCAAAGTGACGCGGTGCCGCACGAGAAACCGAATACGCGATTTATTACATCCAAAGATTGACTATGCGAAGGCCCGAGTATTGCCGTCGACAACGACGAAGGAGGAACGGAACGTGGGCCAAAGGAAAAACACTCTGGCCGCACGGTGACACAGTGAACCCGTCACCAAAGAAGAATAACTCGTCGGAACTGACCTTCACGGGACAAAAGGGACGGGGATTTCAATTAAAGAAAAAATAAAAATATTATTACCACGGCGGGGAATATTGTGTTTGTATCAGCAATAAAAATCGGTGAATCGGGAGCGGGCCAAGTGCCTCCAGCGTCCCTATTGAAAAAAAGGAGAAGAAAGGAAGCGCCAGGGGCGAGCCGGACGAACAAGAGGAACGAAAAAAATATCGTTTCACGAGCGTAGAGCGAAACAAGCTGCTCGTTTATTGGAAAAGCCCGAGCTGACGTCGGGGGAAAAAGCACACGGCCGGACGTCGTTTCCACGCACCGAGTCACAAAAGATGTGGACAATTAAAGGAGTCGAGAGAGTTGCGCGGGCACGGTGGGGAAAATGATCCTTGTTACTTTTCGTGGTGGGCCGTAGTTTGTTGCAAGGCATCGCTTCGAGATATTTGCTCGGCTGAAGGCAGATAGCGAGAGGATCGAAATGAAAAGCCTGCGTCATTTTCTGTCCTCCAGGCCCGTTGACCAGATCGTTACACGAAAGTCACGCACGCTATTCGAGTTAAGCCGCATTTCCATTCCCATACGGCGCATATACGCGACAACGAAATTGAATTCATCAGCGAGAGCTCGCTCCTCTCCCCTTCGACGAACGGGGTTACGAGAGGAAATGTATCAGGCGTCAGATACTAAGCGAGAGCATATTGTTGCCGTGTACAAGTTTACCGCTGGAAATTAGGGACTTTGGTGTGTACGTTTGGCGCTTAGCTCTGCCGGGTTGCCTGTCGTAGGAGAGTCGCTCTCGTAACACGAGATACTCGAGCAAAATCGGGTATAGCAGATCCGTGCAGCTGTTTCTGGTATCGGAGCAAGGAACTCGCCTCGTGCACTGCCCTTTAACGAAGCGAAAAGACTGCGGGACTCGTAATTGGTATCCGATTGTGCGTAGAAAGAAGAATGGGAACATAGGGAGCATGGTTACGTATTGTTTGGCTCCTCGGTATATCCCCATTTATTTACGATACAGAAATAGCCTGTCTGCGGATTATTTCCTCGTCCGTCTGAGGGCTTTGAACGAACGAAAGGAGCCTCTGCTAAATTGAGGATCGAGGAAACAAAAATTGCTTTGCTTCCGTTGCGGCAAGATAGTAATAGGAAGATCGATTTTAGTATTTAATATTTATGTTCAAAGAACATCAAAGATATCGAGACACTTGTGTAATAAGACGTGTCTCAGGAGCCAATCACACGCAAGGCAGCAATAAGGTTATCGGTATAATTAAACTTATAAAGTTCTGAATTAATTCAACTGCCAGTGTATGCAGTTCAATTACGCTGCAGCTCAATACGACTATTTACTTGTTGCGATGCAACAAACATTCAAGAGACCTATCCCATCCATGAAACGCGCTCAATTAATTTAATTAGGAGGTAGTGATCGGCAGGAAATTAGGAGGCATCGAGAGGCCTGGCACGATCGAAGGTACAGTAAATAAAGGCGGGAGGAAAACGCTTCGCCGACGAATCTTACGGCGCATAAAAGAAGACGGATGTCGCACTTCATTAAGACCCTTTCTACTGCCTCGTTCGACGTTCGTTCATCGCGCCGTTCCCTTCACTTTCTCTTATCCAATTTCACTGCTCTCGAAAAGTCTTCTCCCTCGGTCTAACCCTGACTCCGAGCATTCCTACATCCCTTACACACCCTGCCCCGCACACCCGATAACACCCTCTCTTTCCTACGCCCTCGGATCGTTCGGCCCTGTTCCCTCTGTCTCAATTTTAACCGTGACTCCTTCGTCGAACTCGTCGAGACGAGCGGTTCGAACTGCGGCCCTCTCGCGATTGGGCATACAGCCTGAAGAACCCTTCGTTCTCGAGCCCCCGGCGTTCGACAAGGGGCGAGCGAGGGGAGAGGGTGGTAAATGCATGAAGTGGTTGGATACATATACAGCCACCTACGTGTAAAGGGAGTAATGAAGTCGGCGAATCAAGACAGAAATTGAATCCATTTCGATTTTACGCCCCGATTGCTTGGACCGCTCCGAGCACCACGAATACGCGTATCTGTACGCGTGTCTTATTATACGCGTGCGTGTATTCTCGCAACTCGGTAACAATGAACTTTAATACATGGACGCTAGAGAGGACTCTATACATGGTAGATCAAGGATTACCACAGAACTCTTGATTTTTTTAATCTAGATTGAAAAGTGGTGAAAATTATGACCAGATCGTTGAAGCGTGAGTGGAGCGTGGGGATTGCAAATTTGCCGACTTTTTCAATTACCGGTAATTCGGTAAAATTTTCATTCAAAACCGGTTTATCGGTAATTTACCGGTAATTATTTAAGGTATTGAAAATATCAAAGTAAACATTACAAAAAATTTTTCTTGAACTCTAATCGAGCATTATGAAAAATATATGCAAATAAAACTGTTCTAAACATAAAATATAAAATGATATAACACAAAATAGATATATTTGTATAACTATTGATATTACTTATTAATATGCATCTTCATCGCGAAAACAATGAAAAGAATCTTAACTTATATACATAATTAAATATTTTTTATTTAAGAATTCTTTTTAACAAATAAGCACGCAAAAAACATAATTTGTCCAAACTTTGGTCTCCTGATAAACCGCTCTTAGATTCTACACTTGTTGTTCGGGTAGTCATTAAGAAATCATATGCCATTTGTAGATATTTTCTTTTTACTTTTTCTACTTAAAAATACGTCTATTCTTTAGTGGCTTGATTCAGATTTTTAAGTTTTCTTTTGGTTTAAAGTTGGTTCTTTCTGAGATACTTCGGTTTTCGTCTCTATTATTAATTGAAGCTTTTTCATTGATAACGGAGTAGATATCGACGGAATTAATGAATGCATGTATGCGCTACATTGCTATACATAATTTATCGAATTACCGGTAAATATTTGGCGAATTACCGGTAAAAATTTTAAGGTATTTCTCGCGATTTACCGGCAAACCGGTAAATCGATTTACCGGTATTGCAATCCCTAGTGGAGCGTGAGTGGAGCATGAGTGACAGAAATGCACATGATTTTATACACCGTGTAGATGGTTAAGAATAGGCCTTTTTGTAACAGCACTGGTCGGTTGTCGACCAGATGACGGCTTCGCAGGCCTGGAAAGATGTCATAAAGCACGCCGAGAGGGGTACGTGGCGAGCGGCTAGGACACGACTTTGAAGAAAACCCAAGCGTCCTTTCCGTTTCGATCTGCTGTGTCTCCCGCGCGATTTTTCGCGGTTCTAGAAGAACCAAACAAACGGCCAGTTTAAGCGTCAGTTTTTCGGCGCTAGCAGCGGCAGCGCTTCCGCTTTCTTGTCTTCATTAGGGTAAGCGGGTGACGCTCTGATCACTTCCGAACGATCGCTCAGACGAGCGACACCAGTCAACTTGTCATTTCAATTTATTCTTCTTAATATAGTTACTTATATTTAGTGTGAATTACGGAATTACTTATTTCGTTGTACCTTCCCGCATGAACGTCAGTCCATTCATTTTATTTGTACCTGAACAGTTCGGCAAATACGTATGAACATTTGCGTACGCAACACAGATAATGAAGTATTGTTTTAAAAGGCAGTATAATGGATGGTATAAAGAAACAGGAGTGGGACTCCTCTGTCTAAGTAAGGAGTAGAAATGATATGAATGTGCAAACAGTAGTATAAGTAGATTTTATTCAGACACTGGAACCATCACTAAAATGGAGAAATTAATTTAATTTGTAAGTTCTTAATGGAACATGGAGAGCACGGGACAGCATAAAATTTTCAGGGCGAAGGCGCCTGAAATTCCCCGAGGGTCTGTTCTTTCTAGGCTGAGCAAGTATATACCTACTTTCCCTGCGCGGTTCGAAGGCCTGTAATCTCGCATTCCAGTAGACGCGGGGACCAGGGTTCTCGCCTTCCCAAGGCAAACACGGAAACCACGGATTGTTCTTACCTCGAATTCGAATAAACAACACCGCGGCATGCGACGAGCTAAACCGAGGCTGGTGGAGGATCGTCGAATCTTGGCACGATTCCTGCTCGCAGTTTGGTTCGCTTACCATCCCCGCACTTCTATCGACCGCGCCACAAAGAAAATCGCACTACACAAGGATACCGTGCGGATACCAATGATTTCCGCGGTGAAACCTGCGTCGACATCGAGTTATTGTTTTATAAGATGTCAGTTGCGCCCCTCTCCGTCGAGGGTCAAATACGTAGGCGACCAGAGAAGCTACTTCCCCTTCAAAAGAACTCGTGGAGCCTGCTTTCATCGTAGCATCCTGAACCCACGTCGCAAAGTCTTTAATTCGCTTCGCTATCAGCCTGTGGCTCCCTTATCCGTGACGGAAACTTTGTCTCCGGCGTTGTACTTGCGCAAATTACTTGACGAGTCTCCCCGTCAGGAGAAAATGTCACAGCGACGTAGTTCGGAGAAAAAGCTTGGTCCTTTGGTATTTAACGGGCGTACGAGGCACAGCGAAGCCATATACGAAAAGTTTCCATAGTTTTGATCGTGGAATACGGACCATTCGCGGCGAAACTAGCTACATTTGACTCGCACGAAAATTTCACTTTGACGCTACTTTGACCCGTGTTCCGTGTCACGTCTGCAGTTTACTTTTAGTTTAGCTTTAATTTCAAGGTTCAAGTTGAAAGCCCTTTACGCGAAACTGGAGTCTAGCGTACTTCTGATAAGCTTCCTGCCCTCTGCTTAGCCGCACAAAGTATTTTTCTAGCTGAAAGCCTTCCGTGAAAAGGAAACCCAACGTGTTTTGTTTCTTAAGAGTAATCATCTTAAATATAATAGCAGCCACAGCACAAAGATAATCTCACAAATAGAGTAAAATTAGGAAAGAAGTAAATAATCAAGTGACAAATGAGATCAGTTCGTGGCTCGGGAAGGATTCTCCGCTCGAGAGAGGATTATCTCAAAAGAAAGACTTGCGAGTGTGCAGGGGATGGAATGCTTGTAATTTAAGAACGGCTTCGCCTTGCAAAGTAGGGGATTATGAGACACGGGACACGGGAACTAAGCAAACGAAAATCAAAGAAGGGGGCAAGGGAAAAGTACGGCGAGGGGCGAGGGAGAAAGAAGCAGAGAATTATGGGCGGGGAAAGTAGCGAAAGAAAATTCGTTCGTAATGCAAGCATTGTGGGGGAATGAGGGTACCAGGCGTCAGTCGTGCTTGACAAGGGGGCATGCTGCCACAATAACGAATCGTTCTAGCGCCAGAAAGAAGAGAAAGAAACTCAAAAGAATGGGGAAGGAAAGCGCGAGGTCACGTGGGTACAACTGTGCGTAGTCGATGTTGACTGAGTAAACGCAATAATTGCACGATACTGTTCTCTTTCGTAAAGGCGACAACAGTTTTTTTTTAACTCTATCGAAGGTTACGATAATTGAAATTAAATCTAATAATCTCAAAATTGTTCGTACACAAAATTATCCTGCAGGAAACAGCATAATGAGAAACATCGTGAATAAAACCATGAAATAGATAATACATTAACATACCTAGAACTAATGAAATACCGCTGGCAATATTAGTTATAATTAGTTAAACGTTTAATGCTTTAAGAGATCGGATACAGCTCCCTTAAAATATCATGAAAGCTTCTGTCACAGAGGAAGCATTCTTCCACACAGGTACGTATGTGCCTTTAAAAAGAATCGCTTGTAGAATAGTACATAAAAGTGTAAGTTTTTACCTCGAAAATAGCCAGCGTATCGCCACCTTAATCCAGTAATTACAGATGTTCAAAACATTAGGTGGGATCGGCCGAGTTGGACGCGCGAAATAGGTTACCATGAGGGAGCAATATCGTAAATATTAATTCGTAACATTAACTGCTCTCCGCGTATCGGCGGAACAGACGTCGGCCATGTTTCCACGCACTAATATTAAATAACAGTGGAGCGACGGTTACGAGGCGCGGCAGCCAGAAATTGCGCGGGGATTCGGGCCGCGCTATGAATTTACAAAAGGGGGAGTTTACAAAGGAATTTAAAACGCCCTCTAAATCTCCTGCTCGGTAACCGATCCAACTCCGCGTGGCGATCCCGCCACTTTTTTCTCATACGGGAAGTGAGCGAACAAAGCCCGCGTGTTTGCCAAGCTCGATCGAAGTACGAAAAAAGACTGGCCTCGGCGACTAGCGCGTCGAATCACCTGGGCAACAGTCCAGTGCCGTAACCACCCCGATAAATCGATAGGAACAGCACCGGTGGATGGGTGATTCATCGATACCTGCCTGTTCCCAATTTCCATTCGGCACGGGCCAGCCCCTTAATCCACGTCCTTCCGTCAGTGGTGCCACCGGCCGTGACCTCGAAACCGTTTCAATTCCCAACCACCCAGAAAATCAATTATTTTTATTCTCTATTTATGTGTACCGTGCATGCTTCCCTTCAATCCCCTCGACAAGAGCAGAGAACGCGGTAGAGATAATGAAACGAAGATAACGAAGGGTGGGAAAAAATGTAAAATTCTATGCCCCGTGTTCCGCGAAGTGATACTTCCGTCGTCTACCTAATCAAAGTAATACTGCCCTCCGGACTAAATAAAAGTACCGCCGGGAGTAATTACTCCGGGCAACACTGCGGAATTTCCTTCTCCTTTGAACCGTAACGCGAGCGAGTTAATTAAAACGTATGTAACATTGCCAGGAATCGTTGTAACAAAGGTGTTTCGGCAAACGCTTTTTTAAGAAACGCCATACCTTTTGCGAATTAAACCCATCTACGGCTCCTGTTTCCCTGGCCAACAGAGAAGTAGATGAGAAGAGTGAAAAAGACGAGCGTGCCACTAGAGGCTTACAGGTGCAAACTGCGTTCTCGTGGAAGAATATACTCATTTTTTCCTTGGTTTCATTAATACATGCGCGCGAGTGGATGTTCTGGAAGATGACAAATTTACCGTGTCTGATTCGCGATGCTTGCTTTTCTTAGAATTCCACTTGCCCCGAAAGTGCCTTCGCTTTTATTTGTCACCAGTCTGGTATTAATGGAGATTCTGTGTTTAATCCAGCGTTGCAGTAAAATTATTCTGCAGCTTGCACCCCGAAAGCAAGAGGCTTACGTCAAGTTTTGGGTCATCGCCCCGCCGAGAGTGGCAGATTTAATTAGGCACGCAATGTTACTCGAAAAATTGCGATGCCGGCGATTCGGAGAGTGGAGGGCACCCCGCCAGGAGAAGCTGACGACGGCACAACCCGCGCAACGATTTGCTGGGGGGCGAAGACGCGGCCACCACTAGGTACCACCTAGAGACACACGTAGCTGCAGCTAGCTTTAATGAGCCGGGCGAGCACGTCGTGTGTAACAACTGGGGTCTAAGTGGCCTAAGAAAAGAGGCATCTCGCGGCGTATCTGCAGACCAGATCCAGAGATAAACAGGCCTCAGCAGTCTTTACAAAACACGTATCCAACATTCTTCTCTACTCAATTCTATCGTCTGCAAATGGACTTCACGTTGCAAGCTCGAAATAATCACAGTATCATACAGGAGACAATTTAAGGCTGTAAAAAAGGTGTAAGGAGAAAGACGATGACACCTGAGTGAAACAACGAAATTAAAACTAAACAACTATCTTCTTCGTGCCGTTAAATCTGAGGAAGTTGTCGAAGATACAGAAGCATTTTATTTAATTATTACTTAAGTGTTCCCTTGGTTGCGAAATCGTGTATCCATGTATAAATGACGGAGCAAACAAGTGTAAGCTGGGACGCCGTGCATTTCGTACAATTAACAGCGACGAAAACGTCTCTCGACGAATAGCCAGAGCTACAGCCATCGCGGAACGAACATTATGACGCTGGAAATCGGCGGCGCGTAAGCGGGGCTTCCGCTGCAAATCTTCCGTAACGATGCTTATTAACGACATCCATGACATACACAATTCTCTTCAGCGCTCAACTTAATGAGGCGTCCGCAGCGACGTCGCGTGTTGCCAAGAAACGAACGTAGGGAATCCTAGTCTAACAATAAGCGTTTCCTCTCGCTCTCGTCGCCTATCCGTCTCTCTGCCTCTCGCTCTCGAGCTTAAGGGAGAGCAGAGGGTGAGACAGGAAGATAAACAACGTCGCTTGCTTCGCGGGGTAGGAGGGGGAGGTGTTGGGCGGACGGGGCCTCAAAGAAGGGGCGAAACGTACTTAAGAAGAACCGAGGTACTGAGCAAACGTCTCCCCTGCTCTGAAGTCCGCGCAAACCTCGCAAATGAGCTTCTATTAATTCTACCCAGAGATTGGCTAAGCAGCTTTGAACCACGGCCGCGCAGCTTTGCTCGGCAATTGCTGCAATCGGAAATACTCTAGCTCCTGGGTGAAAATATACAGGAGAAACTACGACCCCTACTTCTGAGTAGATGTCTGACGCTACCTAACGGCGTAATAGGGATTCTTTGACTCTTACCTCATGTGCCAATATGTCTGGCTGCAAAACAAGGGAGGAAGTGAAGGAGCGTCGTGCGTGGAATATGAAAGTGTGGAAATTGGTTGTGTTCTGTTAAAGAGAGTAGGAAATTGGCGAGGGCGACAGAAATTAGATGAGACGGTGTGTTGATAAGATACATTAGGAAGTCACGTTAGTAGAATGTGTTATGCTCTTGTGCTGCGCAATTGTGCAATTGCACGAGAAAATGTGAGCTGTAGTGCGCCCACCCCGAGATACCAAAGCGCCACAATAGACCTCCCTGTTTCGATCATGAAAAGTGCAACAGCGAACAACAGGGCGCCACAGTAATCGGTCGATGGGCTGTTACGGTATTTGTTACCACTTGGTAATCAATAGAGAGAGTTGGATGGGCGTACGGTAGCTACTATCCGAAGATAAAGTACAATAGTTACAGGTCCCGTGGCCGTAGGTCTAGCCGGGAAGGCAAGAAGCTTTACACGTTTCCGTAACTACGCGGCTGAATATTTTAAGAGGCGGCCGCCGCTAACATCGTCGATTATTTTTACTGGCATGATTCTTCCCCTAACCCATCTGCTTGGACAAGAAACTCAATGCTATTCCCAGCGACTACTACGCGAATTTAGGACGTGTCCTCTTAAAATCACTGCTATCGATGATTGTACTCGTAGTGTGAAACCCGATCTCGGAGGAACGTGTCTATAGATAGCACACAAAACGCGATAAAATTGAAATCTTCGTTGAGATTGCACTGACCTATCGATTCTTCTAACCTACTTTTATGTTTAACTATTTCATCCACTCAAATTGCAAATGGTATCTTATACCTTTGGTTAAAAATGTACGCGAGTATGTATGATCGTACAATAAAAGAATTCAGTACTTAAGGATCCCTATCTCGGATAGCAGTGTTTCGATACCTGCAAGTAAATCCACGCGATTCGCCCGGCGTTCGCGGGTCAATACACTTTGATTTCCTGGCCCCGTTTCGCCGGCTCTCCCTGGAGACCGGCGATCGATAAAAATCAGAGGAGTGTTTCATTTTAAACGAATGCCCGGCAATCAGTCGTGGGAACAAGGCAATTTCTTAAGAAGACAAACAGTTGCCCGCGTTTTCGCCACTATTCCCAAAAGAACCCCAGCGGGGGTGGGCACGGGAGGGGGCTCAGCCTCTCCATCCGATTCGATCGATCTTTCCCCATGTCTGTTTGCCGAGCTGAATTTAATTTCTCGCCGTTCGACAGAGCAATGATCCAGCACGACAATTGTTGATCTCTTCTCTCCCCGTCATTCCCTCCCACGAGCTCTATTTCCCTCCAGCCTGCTCCCGCGACGAGAATTTCTATTCACAGAGCGTCGCCAGCCCGTGAGTTGCTCAAACAAAGAAATATCCGAAACAATATTCACAGAAATTCCGTGCTTCTCGACTGCCTCTCCAAGGGGGAGGATTCCCCGGCTACGTGCAAACTGGATGGCGCGAGGACGCGACGCTCGAGGTGCACACGCCGCTGTCACTCGGTGCGGAATCGAAGGTCGACAAGCGACGACGGGCGCGGCGCGGGTCTTAGCTTACAGCTTCCCGAAACGCGAACTCTCAGCAACGGCTGGAAAGTTTCCCTCGAGGAGGACGTTTCTGGTACACCGACAACGACGCATCCGATCCCAGTTTCCCATCATCTCGACGTCTCGAGGATCGTCGTGTAAAAATCCAACGCAAAGGAGGTTGCTCGCGGCGCAGGGGCTGCGAGAGGGAGAGACGAGTAGATGATCGAAAAGGCGGTGCATCGAGGACAGAGACGAAAGAGAAGAGGAACCGTAGACAGTGTAGGGCCGTTTCTGCGTGTGGGATAAGGTGCAGTGTATATACGAGCGAGGCAAAAAATAGAGATCGTGAGTCCGATCGAGAAACGTGTCGAAGGATAAAGGCAAGGACGGGCGGGGTTGTGCGACGAGGAGGAGACTTCTGATATATTTCCCTTTTAGCAACTTTTGTCTTTTAGTCCTGGAAGCAGACACGGCTTTCCAGTTGCTGTCGTTCTGACGGAGCAGCTCTGCATACAAGACATCTCCATTTAGATGCCACCCGTCCTCCGTTCCCACCATCCGCTTTTTCCCAGTGGTCCAGGCTCGCGCGAACCACCCTCTGGTCCGTCTCCTTTTCCTTCGTTGCTTTCTATCGTCCACACCCTCCCCCCGCCCACGCTCTTTAACGGCCACGTCGTGGCGAACGTTTCTCGCTTTTCCTCCTATTTTTCTGCCCCTTTCTCTTTTTCACCCGTCTGCTTTCTTTCTCCCCTTTCAACGCCCGCAGCCGCGAACGTCGTTTCTCGTTTTCATATCGCCCACACCCACCGCCGTGGTTTTCTTCCCTTCGTTTTTCAAACGATGCTGAGCGTGGAACGAGGTCGTCGGGTTCAATCTGTCATCGGATGATCAACGACGCCGGCTGATAGCGGAATATAGAGGAGATGACAATTCTATAGATTGCCGCGGCGGGATTGTGTACCGGTGGATTGCAGGCGAAGATGGAGTTGTTTCTCCGTTGTAAAAAGCCAGATCTAAGGTTTCAGTCATATATAACGAAGCACAGATCACTGTGCGCTAACACTGTTCTGGCGAATGTTCAACGGTTACTTCGTCTCAAGATGGAACAGGTTGCGTAAGAATTATATCACAGACGGTACCAAGACCGCACATTCCTTCTCCTGAGGAAGACATAGGAATTATTAACGTCGCCGCGCTAATCACAACCGGAAGATCGGGAAGGGGAGCGAGGAGAACTGTCGGAGATACGGGGAACAAGCAATATCGAATTTCTTTTACGAAGGAAACAGAGCGAGCCGGGGGATGATATCTGAGCCGTAATATTTTCAATCCACTGCAGGCAGAGACAAAAGTCGACCGATTATTTCCTCTGCGAGGGGCCGCGTCGACCCCCGCGTAGTGGTTACATCGACGACTATATCCGAAACTCACGGTACGATGAACCGTTTCAACGTCGGCAAAGCCAGCGACGATGTGACTATGGCTCGCAGAAGAGGATATTAGAGTTCGATATCCTCGGGCTGAGTATCGATTTCCGTGAGATAGGTCACAGTGCTCTAGCGCCACCGATGGAATCGCGACAGAGAGAGAGAGAGAGAGAGAGAGAGAGAGAGAGAGCCAGACCCCCCGATCGATCTGGCATGGGAAGTCGATGTTTCTGGATCAAAGTTCGTACACACGACAAGAGGGGGTAAAGCTTAGCTCGGGTGTAAAAGCAGGAAAATGAGGGAAGCAGATACGTACGCGCGACTGCTGTGTCATCGACTGTTGATCGATCTTGAGCACGGTACGTTGAGTACACACAACGAGCGTAACAATCCCAACAAAACTAGACACGCCGGCTATATTGGAATGTGTGGAGGGTGGAAATATATCCTAGAGGACACGTGTAATCCATAGAATCGAAACCCTGTCCTCTTCAAGGATAGAGGATTTCAGCAATCCCTTATGGCTTCGCAAGGGTTCACAACGGACTCCTCCACCCAATATTTCCCCTCCTTGAAGAAAGTACGGTCATTTAAAGATTCTCATACGAAAAGACCTCGTTCTACAAAAAAAGAGCTGCCTTAATCCTTCGCAACTGCCTTCTGACTCGCGTCGCAGATCCCCAGGAGGAGCCAATGGACGCTGAGGCTGCTCGCGGTGCAGCCCGCGACGCGACGGGTTCGTAAAGGTCGCGAAATCGTCGAGTCAGAAAGCCGAAGTCACGTCGTCAAGAAGCCATTTACTTATTGGACTCTGTTCGACCCTGACGTATTGTTTACGAGAGAGACGGGGAAGAGCGAAAAAAACGGGGTCAGCCTCGCGAAACCATTTCCGCTGAATGTCCGCTGTCTGCATACACGTACGTGCGCCCGCGTTGAAAGTAGCGGGTATGACTTTTCAGTGGAAAAATAATATACGGCTGTTTACAAAGGCGTCGTATTTCCAGGGCCTCGTTTCCACGCGGCCAGATCGTAAAGCGTCGTTCTACTCTTATTTCTTTCGGCTAATGTGCATCGTTAGGGCAGGTTTTTTGCGCGGACGGGCACGTAAGAAATTGCGGCTCGCGTGCGCGTTATCGGCTCGCCCTCGCCGGGGTGCAACGCTAAATTATAAATAAGAGAAAAAAAATTCTTTTACATAGGTAAGCCAGCCCCGCCAACTTTCCCGCGGATCGAACGCCTAGTCGCCAGGGGAACGTATCCCGCCAACTTTTTGCATTCTGCAAACAACCCGTCCGGCGTTTTCCCTGGAAATTGATTCGTGTCTATCGCGCAACCATCTCTTGGAATGTAAATAGCGAAATCATGGAGGCCCCGTCTCTCTCTCTCTCTCTCTGTCTATATCTTCTTTTTCCCCAACTAGCATTCAGCAAACACGAAATCAAGCAAAGCCTGGCACAGAGGTCTGAATTGCCACTGACGCTCGCAGGAAAAACCCAGTAAATGAGAATCCTGGGTGAAGAAACCGAACATCTCTTGAAATATAGAAGAAAATTGCCGAGCATTGCAGAGGTAATAAAAATCTTCGTTCAAAGTACTTGCTCAAGTTCCGTCAACAACCATCCAAATTTAAAGCAAATAAGGCTACTGCTTTAGTCTGAATTCTGTCTTGCGTTGGCAAATCGAAAAGATATTCCAAGCCAGTGGTGAAAAACACATTTCGTGGCTTTCCATTCTTAAGGCTACTGATTCACACACTACTCGAATGCTTCCTCAAACACCTCCCCGGATTCCTTCCACCCACGACACTTGCCACCCCCGTCCAATTTGTACGCAAGCGGAAGAGAGTTGCGCGATTCTCCTCAAAACGGGCGAATATGAGAAAAGTCTGGCGCTCTTCGGAGTTGCATTCGCAACGGGCGCTCGCGTGACCCGAATGCACATTTTAGGCCGAGATCCGAGCGTTTTCGACGCGAGCCATTCTGTCGCGAGTGTTCGAAAGCGGCCGCCAAGCAGTGGAAAAGCCAGATAGAAATAAACGGCGAGGGCCTGACCGTGTGCCTGCAAAGCTCGCAAGCGGAGCTACGGGCTAGCCGCGAACACGTGGCTGCTTCTTTCTTGCCCCTGACCCCCGAAGTCGTTTGAGCAATTTTTACGTCTCGCGTCGTTCTTCGGAGCTCGATTAAAATCGACGTCCCGTGAACGCAAGAAAGCAAATGGGCCCGCGCTCGGCCCTATAGAGGACGTTCCTGCGGTGAAGTTGGGCCGTAAAAATCTTTGGTGGGATCGGGAAAGGCGAAACTCTCGTTATGCAATTCCAAGTTTCGAGTAGGATTACGCGCACAGTCGCCTCGAAAGTTGTACCTCGGGAGCGCGGAGCTGGCGTAATGGCCGAGCCGAGCGAATGAATATCCGCGGCGATAAAAATATCGACGAATTTTAGAGTTTCGACGGCGGGCTATCGCTTTTCAATCTGGTTCACCCTTAGACCGGGATATTTGCGATAAAAGTTCGACTCTCCGGGCCGTTTCTTTGTTGGTTCCTGCTTTACTTTTTCCCGTAGCAAGTGTTTCACTTGTTACGAAATAGTTGGACGCGTAGATACATAGGATTGCTTGATCTGGAAGTGGTCGAGTAACTGGTTTTACGAGCATAGTGGAACAAATAGTTTATTCAAATAGGAATAGGAATATGAGTGATTACAAGATATGGTTTAGTACAGTGTTAATGGCGAGCATAAAGGGTATTGAATAACGTAAAAGGCTATGTAAGGGCCGCTTCCTCACGTTAGCTACCATCGAATGACGCCTCGCGAATCGTCGCGAATGAATCGCGAATTTGATCCGCCCAGTGGCATACCGATCAAAACATCAATCCGGGAAATTGAGCCCGACTATAAATACTGCACGAGCCTGCTACCTTTTCTCGATTATGTAATTCTAAACATCTCTGAAAATCTGTGCTACTGACTGGAAAGTATTCACAAGGAATATTCTCTAAGACAGACTCCAAAGCAGACAGCGAACTTTAATCTTCTTGTCTTATCAACTTCAGTTCACGTCAGTTATCTTCGATGATCCAACAAGTAAAGTAAGGAGCTTCTCCAGGTACTCAACAGCAGGTATTCCAGTTCCATGAGTTTAGAGTATTATTAGAGTATTATTATTATTATTATTATTATTATTATTATTATTATTATTATTCACAGTAAACGGGGTAAACCCTTTTCACATAACAAAAGTAAACATAACAAAAACAGAGTCTGCCTATCACACAGTCACACCTGCGCGTACATCCATCACATCCCTCTGCAGCAATACAAGAAAGTTACCAAATGAACATGAGAACAAATCAATATTCAGGAAGTGGTCATTGAATTCACGCATTGCACGATTGATAGTATCAGCCGTATGATGAGCATACGATGGCAATCTGGAATCAAACACAGGCCGAGTGCGGAGATATCTGCACGAGGCATAAAAGTTTAACCTGCTTAGCAAGTCAGCACAATCTAGTCGGTTATGGAAAACTTTATACAGAAACAGCATATCAGCCACGAGTCTTCTCTGAGCCAACGACATAAGATTGAACTCGCGGGGAATCGGACCATAATCGTGATCAGAGAACGCCATCGGATTACCCAACACCCAGGCAGCCGACCTCAGGAACTTATGCTGAACTCTCTCAAAAAAGTTGATATAAACCCTGTGTCTAGGATTCCAGATCACCGACGCATACTCAAGGTGAGGCCTTACCAGAGAAGAGTGGAGGAGCCTCAATGAGTCCCTTTTCTTAAAATGTTTCGCAAATCTGAATACAAAACCAAGGGTCCTCAACGCCTTTCCCGTTACATTCTCGTAGTGTTTACTAAAATTAAGGCATTGTGAAGGTACTCCCGAAATTTGTGCTCCGGTACAGGGTACCAGATTCAAACGAATTTCTTTCTAGATATATTTTATTTCGCAGAAATAAAAAGGTGGTATCTTTCAAGTGAAAGAAGTTCCATATTCACAAATTCTAGTCAAAAATTCCGCCACGGGGACCGTCATTCCCGCGTACGAAGATTACCAACTAAGTAATATAGCTGGCCCGTATATAGGCAGTTCTCATATGATTCTCGTGAATAAAGTATCCCCTTCTGTCGTTTCCCAAGCCCGGTTCGCAACAGCGGGGTACGCAGAGGGGAGGGAACTTTGATGAAACTTTCCCACGTCATCTTCTTCTCCACCTTGCCCCTGTCTTCGCCAACTTTCTCCTCCAGCGTCCGTTTCTCGCTTCCTTCTCTCTCTCTCTCGAGATTAGAAAAACGCCGTGTCTCCTCGAGACGTCGTCGCATCTCGAGGACCAATAGACAACCGAGAAATATATTCCGACGACTCTCGACTTCTTCGCTTTCTTTTCCATTCCTCTCTGTCCTCCTCCCGTCCCCGGCTGTCTGGCCGTCTTCGATTCGTCTCTTTCAATCTTCGAAGCCGTATACGCGGCAAACTTTTGCCACAGGGAGGGGGGCGAAGAGAAAAACGAGGCCCGCAACTCGCCGACTTTTGCCACTTTGCAAAGTAGACTTTACGCGAGAGTTCAAGTCGGGCCTCGAAATTTAAGAACGATGGACACGATTATTCTAATGGAGCTTCCGTCGCTCTTCCTTTTTTCACACCCCTTTTCGTCCAAACGATCGACGACCCGCCCCGACTTTCCATTAAGCGTCGCTACGTGTTTTAAACGGTGCGTGGTTATTCTTTCTCGTTCCATCCCCGACTGTTCCCGATCTATTTCTGTGCGTTCAAGTGTTCGCGTCGGGGAGGAGAAAAGATCGAGGAAATATTTCCAACAATTCCCGTGCCGGCATTTTCCTATTTCTTTCGCCGCTTCACCCCTGTCGCTCAAACCCCTCGTCGGACAATGAGGCGAGGAAGTTTTCCTCCCCGGAGGGGACCCACGAGCTTCCACTCTGCGTATCTCAATATCCTCGCGTGTATGCATAATAAATCTGCCTCTTAGACACGATGCAGGCTCGCGAGAGCATGCATTCTGTATGTGTGGCTAACAGGAAGAGGTCACAGCACTGGGGTCGTCGATTTCGATATACGTACTTTGTTTCTCCGCGTATCTGGGACGTGTCAGGACGCATGCTATTCTCTCTGCTGAAATATCTTCAGGCATATTGCTCCATCCCGAAGAAACCCACTATAAAAACCGTCAGAAGTGTGTAACATCGTCAAAGAAAACGGATAACCGAGGTTCGAGAGCAAAGGTTAAAGTCGACGCGTGGCCCTCTATTTTCAATTCAGATACGCCAGCGAGAGACTTAATTGCGATTCCACCCCTGCGATCTCTCCCCCGTGCATAGGGGCGCGAGAGATATTCACGATCGATCGCGAGTGGATCGAGTCGGCCGAAAACGCGGCACGCTAACGAGCTGCTAATCCCTTATGATCTCTCGTCGCAGCGAATCGCGACGTTCCCCGCGGACGGTTTCCACCGATTTGCTCCCCGAAAATATTCAAACTAGCGCGTGCACCTGGGCCGGTTCGATTCGCGAAATCGCGATGACCACCGCTCCCGTCGCTCGCGTTTCGAAACGTCGAAACAGCCCGACAGTTTGCTCGCATTTTGCATACGCCTTGCGCAGAAACACGGGGGGGAAAAAGAGTCCCGGTGTCGAGGATGGAACTCATCGAGCGCGCCCCTGCCAACGGCATGGAATCAAATTCGCACGCTCGCTTGGGACCAGGGACGAGGGAAATCATTCCCGAAATTGCCAGGAATGCCGGCTCGTCACGCGTTCCCGGCGATCGGAAAAGAGAGTACGTGGCCGGTCGTGATCTCGATCCGTGACGGTTCATTTTTCGGCTCGTCCAACGTTTTACGACGCCTTCATGCTCGAACACGGCGAACCGCTCGCAAGACGGGCAGAAGTCTAACGAACCGAGGGCGGGAGGGGTGGATTTTACGTCGGGCTGATTTCTAATTACATCCAGCCAGAAAATCGTCGATGTGTGCTGGCTTGGCCAGGTTGCATGGGAACTCAATTCCGCGATGATGGACGGGCACGCGTCCCACAAAGTTGAAGACTTAATAAAGGCTTTCCTGTAATGGCTGCCCCGCCGAGACGATGGAACGATGGATAGGGGGTAGGTGGCGAATGAAGAGCAAAATTCCGAGCGGATACAGTTCCATCGAATGCTTTTCACGAGGTTATAATGAAGCAGTGTTAGCCTTGCTTCCTTTTAGAAATATCTCTACTTTCTCCTTCAAGCTCGTTTGTTTAAACCTTAAATACAGGAAGATCCCAAATTATCCATAGAAATCCCTTATTTAATTCGACGAATATACCACTACACGGCTCCTGAAAATTTCTACTATTTCCTGTCCCAGTTACTGTTAATCCATTTCGTAAATGGTTTTATCGAGGACCTTAGAAAATCATTTCCCGAATGGTCTACCAGTGTCAAAGTCTATAGCGCCTGTCTGTGGCCCCGTTTCTGACAATAAGTCAGAAGGCAGCGATGATCAATGCGAACGAGATCACCTGACTGATGGACGGGCGCGTGCTACGTGAAGTTGAAGACTTAATAAAGGCTTTCCCGTAATGGCAGCCCGGAGGTATGGGGAAGAAGCAGCCAACTGAAGGGAGATTGGATGCAGGGTATAGTATGTGTATACGTGACTGACACACGAGCGTGAAAAGGCACGCCGTCGCGTATGATAAAATAGCGCGTTCGAGGCGAAAGGAAGGGCGCGGCAGGGTACTGAGCGTGAGCAGCTAATAGAATTAGCGAAAACGAGTCCACGGTTATTGTGGCTGGGGCTGATACTTAACGGTGTGCGCTAAGTCCGAAGAACCACGAAAGTCGCGTAGAAAGTTGCCGACGAAATGGGATTCGGGAACTTTACGATTTCCAATTACGCCACGCGAGAAGGTCCCTTGCAGTGAACTCGACAGTCGAGCGTTGAGGATCACGTTTAGCTTAATCCGCGCGATTTGCCGGGGGCAAAAACACTTTCTTGGGAAAAATAGTAAAGTCGATGGCTTAGACGGTTCCTACTGAGCTTAATTCCTCGGTAAAGGCGCGTGAAGGGGGTTAAATTCAAGGTAGCACCTTCTAATTCGTAGCTGGCAGCTGATTGATTAGCTTGGAAGACAAAATCCTGTATAAGTTTACTCGTAAAACCAATTTTTCATCATCGATAAAATTGGACATCCTAATCTGGTGGCTGTATAAAGGTAACGCGTGTACGAAACTATTTCCAGCTTCTGTAAATGTTAGATATTGTAATTTAATGAGGTTAATATTCGGTACTCTTTTTTATACAACCCTGGGATCGATACAATTATTTTTAAGAAATAATTGACCGTCAAATTTTCTCTAAATGGTCACTCAATTGATCCATCTGAACGCAGGATCGTATTTACAAGAACCAAAAGCGATCAATTCGCACAAATTGAACATAAATCTCTTCGTTGGCTAGAACACCGTGATTGAATTATTTTTGCCGCCAGATATCGATCTATTTACTCTAACCGTGTTCACGCGATGGAACACATACGAGTAACATCATACGCTCAAATCGCACGCAATTTTATTTGCAGACTCATCGCCATTAAAAACATCAATCATTCGATATTTATCGATGCTCCATAAATATCGGCCATATCTGTAGCGTCCTGTCCTATAACCCGGAAGCAATATATACGTCGCAAAAGAATAACAATTCCGCCTGCATTTTTATCATAATTACCAGAAACACATTTCCCTGAGGAAAGTATAAATCCACCAGTGAGACAGAATAAACAACCCATTCTACAGAAAAATTAATTAACAAAACAATATCCAGCATTGTAAAAGTAATATTCCATTTTCCAGGTTAAATTCGTGACATTTGTTTCCATTAAAAAATATCGGGATATTGGAGTAAGTTTTTAGTGATTCTACGAATCCAATATTCCTCCATCGTTGCAAATCTGAACTTTTTCAAGCTTTTTAAGCACCAGTGAACTAATTCCCCGATACATCAGCCGAACGAATGGATTCTGCACAATCTGCGAATCAAATTTCACTTCCTCCCGCTACGAACTCTTTCCCGCCAAATTCGTAATGGAATTCCTTCCACGAACTTTTAATAAAGCGTCTGGACGTTTATAAAATCTCTAGACCGGACGACTACGTTCGCCCCATGGAATTTCAGCACCGAGCGCGTTCTGTGTGTACCCGTACGTTCCGCCTGTTCGTAAGCCGCCACGCGAACGGCGAACGGTTTTCAAGGGGTGGTAGACAGTACCGGGGTGGATCAGGATTGACTTCCACACGCTGTCGTTCTCTTTAACCGAGAACGCGTGTAGACTGCCTCTCTATTCCGTCGCCAGGGTATACGTGCACGGTTAAATGTCTACGAGGTTTACGTGAAAGCGTGCACGTGCAAAGGATTCGCGGCGCTCGCGAAGTCGGGTGGAAGGGGGGTAGGAGAGGGTGTGTGGGAGCCGGCTGAAGGTAGAGAGAGGATACATTTCGGTCTGGGTCTGTCTCTCGCCATTACCCTCCACCCGCCATTCGTATCCAGTGACGTAGAAACGCTTCGCGACGAGCCCGTGCGGGACTACGAAATTGCTTTACCGCCCCCTCGCGAGGTCTTTAATTTGGTTTACTATCAGCCGCGCATGGCCCCCTTTGCTCGCGCCGCAAACTTTGTCTCCACTTTTTCACTCGCCAAAATTGCTTGACTAATCTCCCGCTGTGCCGAGCAAACGATGGGACGGCATAGAAGCCGCAAAAACTTTACTGCCCCTCCCTGCCTGATCCTCGCCAAACCGATCGGAGAGCGCGCGACGCGCTGTGATCCAATAGGATTGTTTTCGTGGGGATGAACGCGGTCAAAATCGAGTTACGTACGACACCTGTTAAAGATCCGTCTTTATGCGATGTCGAGTGCTCTGGCTACTGTCCTGGTGCGTTTGAGCGAGCTTAGATATTGCATCTGACGTTGACAGGGACCGTTCACCTTATCGCGCTCAGTTTTTCCTATGATGAATGAGACGGTAATGAGATATTCGATCATACGGTACGTTGCTCGGGGGTAGAGGGAATCTGTTACTGCCGCGGTACCTTTCACGGTGACTTCCAACTGAAAAGGAGGCAACGTGATCGGTGTAAATTGTTTCCCCGAAACCGGTCTGCCGTTTCAACTTTCGACGTCGCCGGATTCACGCTGGCCGTGTGCCCTATTTGCGGCCACGGACGTGTTGGCCGTTCACGGGCGAAAATCCGCTACAGGGCTCCTTTGTCTGTCAGGACCAGTAGCTTACAGGATGGCTCCGGTTCGAGGGAATTACCGACGATGAAAGGAAAGAGGAAGGAACTTGTCGACACGACCACCGCCTCCTCGCGAACGTCGAAAAGTCGCCGGCCCGATTTTACGCGAGGTAATCTCTTTCCTTTCTCTCGGCTCGCTTTCCCCCCCCCCGCTTCACCCCCCTTGCAGCCGGCCGTGAGACGGCCGAAGATTGGTTCTACTATAAGACGAGAGTTTGCAGTATGGCTCGATCGTCCTTTTTCTCAGCCGGTTCGTGCCTTTCCGGCGGGATATAAAAGGGCCTCTCCAGTGACCAACGCGGTCGTTCCGACGACAATACCTTTTACTAGCTACCTACCTATCTTCCACCTGTCTGATAACCCATGAACCGAAAGCACCGAACGAGCCTAGCAAAAGATCGCCCATCTTATACGCTCCTCCGTACACACACGCTTTCGTTCCCCGTGTTTAAGCACTCGTGGATTTCATCGGCCCTATAGAATTACTATTTCGTACGCGACACTGCGCTTCTGTCTGCCGAGTTCACTCTGCATTTCCCGTCCCCTCGCCACCCCTTCGGCTAGTACGAATTATCATCGGGGCTGTCTTCTACCGGGCGATGTTTCTTATCTGAAATCGCGTTATAATGGGGATGGGTTATCGGGATCGGGAAGACTGACCGGTACATTTATTATACCCTCGAGCGGTTGCTTAAGTACGTCAACGACAGAACCGGGCGTACGCGACTCTATTTCGCGGCCGGCGAGGATAATTAATGCAAATGGAGCGGTGCGCGTAATCGCGGGATAATAAAGCGATCGTAGCTCAAGGAGGGTACTTTGCAGTGACACCGGCTGAATTATGCACGATCTCCCGGCAATTTGAGACGATATTACCCTCGGCGGCATAAATTTGTCTTCAGGTCCGGCGGAATTTCTTACAATTCTACGGAACATCGAGATATCCTCGGACCTAGGCCAGAGGCGAACATGTCCCTCCGTTGTGTGATACGCCGATCGGCTCTCTGGAATTTCAGCTTCGCCGTAGAAACTTAAAAGCCAATTAAAAAGTTAGATTACTCTATAAATGTGGCGAGGGAGAGGAATTATTTCATAACTCTGTTCTCTGTCAACCCTGCGTCAACACCAAAGTCTCTTTGAAAAAACGAGTCAACGTATATCCCTTCCCTCTTTTCGAGCGATACGAAGAGGACGTTCGTAACCAAATAGGTTAGCCAATGAAATGAAAAAGAACGGGGAACAAGTAGGCGAGCCGGTAGCCGGATTCAGCCCGGAATCTCGAGGCAGAATGTTCGGGTAAATTGCGCGCATTATGGCCAACGACGTCTACGGAGACATTTCTAGCAGTCTCGCGGTTAAAAACGGCGTGGTCGCGCGTGGGCGTGGAAGGATTGCATCCCCCCATTGAAAGTTCGCATAACCGCGGCGCATTTCGAGGCGCAGAACGAGAATGTGATGCCCGGCTATGCACGTATGCGCGGCTCGTTCGAGACCGGTATGTACCCGACGAAATATCGGCACGAGATGGGTCAGAATGTCAGGTCACAATGCCGAAGACTTCGCCCTGGAAAGGTTAATACTCCCCGGCGGCAGCGCGCGTGTTCCTGCACTATCTGCGGCCCACATGCCCGCGGAAAACGGGCTTTTCATTCCGATGGAATGAAGGGATTTCGTTGCTGAAGAAACTTTAGAGAAACTGAAAAAGTTACAGCACTGTAACTCGGTTACGAGTACCGAGGTAAGGTATTAATAAATGCTTCTCCAAACCTATCGATTAATACAGCATTCAGGAAGCAGTAAAAGTGCATCGCCTGCTAGTGAATACTGTAAATGTCTGCCACACGTTCACGAATTCATATCCTCCTCGGCACCGTATTCACGCGCGTGTCCATTCCGAGCGATCCCGCTAAAAGCCTGTACGAGCAGAAATGTGCCTCGACTTTAAATGGATTTGAAACCGCCGCCGCGAACAAAAAGTGTATCGGCTCGACTTCGGTGTTTCAATTTTTCATAGCGTACCGTGGCGGCGCAATTCGCCTGACACTGCAAAAAATTCGGTCCACGGTAGTTGCCAGCCGGCGAGGATGCTCGAATTCCGTCTGTTTGCTCGGAACACAAGGGGGAGGGAAAGTAGCCCAAGTGTATATCCGCCGTGCACGAACAAATCGAAACGTTGCCCATAGAATTCCCTGTCTGTCAAGCGTTCTTCGCGTGATTCGGAATACATGCCAGCCACGGGGCTGTGCATTTGCATCGGAGGACCGAGGGAGGACGGAGAGAAGAAGAGGTACGCGATAGCCGGACTATGGCAATACACATGCACGCTGTTTGATCAGGCATAGTAAACACGATATTTTCTCACGCGTGGATATACGGCCCCGCAAATCCAGACACGGCCTCTGCCCGTCGCGTCGCTTTACACCGGCGCGTTATTATTCGTTTCGCGCAACCCGGCGATACTGTGTTTAGATTGGAATTTAAAAAAAAAAATAGAATCCCCCCGGAATAACGAGATTATACCGAATCTATCGACTCGCGAGCTATAATAGACACGTTGAATGCTGCGCCACTTTGGAACCGTTGAGAGCAACGATCGGCAAACCCAATGGGACACAAAAGTATTCGCGACGCAAAAGTATCGAAATAATTCCAACTGTTGTTTCTTTATTTATGACTCTGCTCTTGGGTGTACTGGTGCGTTTGAGAACCTTGCAGCGAGAGGGGTGCAGCTCCACTTTTACCCAACTTCGAGTAAATTAGAAAAAACTATACATATTTTCACCATAAGTAGAAGTTATTAAGTTGATATGTTTTTATTTCTATTGTTGTGCAAATTCTTCAAATCTGGAGCATTCGTATTGGACAAAAAAACAGCAATGGATGCAGATTCACCATTTGCAATAAATCCCTTATTATCGGAGTTGTATTAAACGTACATCGAACGACGTAGAATTTTTTTTACATATATATTATACGTCATAACTCAAAAAATGACGAAAAGGTCCTCGATTACATTTAAGCATTAACGTGGACAAGCTTCACTGTTTATTACTCAAGTTATCATTGAAAAATGCACTGAGCTGCAATTATGTAGTCAAAAAAGGAATATTTACACTTTTCCTTATAATTTCTTAATCCTACAAACCCGTTCGTCTTTGACGTTTCCACGTTCCCGTACGAAAGCGCCTCCGCGTGTGGTCGTCTGACTAAAGCATGGCCTATTCCCCTTACGAAGGCGGGCGCGATTCGTCGCGACCCTGCGCGCGCTAGTGTGCACCGTGGAAACGCGCGACGCGGCAAAGGGAATCATTAATCACCGGGATCAGCGGCGCCGTTACCCCCTGACGATTTGTATTTCTTACCGAACCCGTAATCCGCGCGCTCTCTCATAAAAGCTCGCGTGGTCGCGACTAAATCGATTCCCCCGCACCTTCTTCCCCGGATCCTCGCGCGCGTTCATTCACGATCGTCCCCCGCATGACGGGCTGCGCGTCCTCGATCGCGCTTCCGGTTCTGCACGAGTCGCGAGAAGTCCCGCGGCATTCTGCGCGCGGTGGAGAATGCGGACGCGGCCGCCGGATTCTCCATCTTCCTTCTTTTTCTCTTCTTTTACGCCCTCCGTGATGCTGGGCCTCCGGGGCTAGACGGTAATTGGATAAGTTAATTAGCTTTTTAAATGAAACTTTGTCGAGCTTTTAGATACCCCCGACCGTTCCTCCTTCTTTTTTTTTCCTCTGCCCGAGCTTGCGGTCGCGTAGCTCATCGTCGTTGCTCCGAACGCGGTCGCCGGATGCTCGGCTCCCTTCGAGGAGCCTTAAAATAAATGCGCAGAGAGCCTGGGGACCAACCATCGTCGCCCAACCAGCCCCTTCCCCCCCCCCCTCACCTGTCCCCTCCTTCGTCTTGCCGTCCTTCACATCCTCTAACCCTTAATTGAAGCCATAACGCCGTAGAGCCTCGAGCGGCCTTAATGCAGCCGAGCTGCGTCACTTTAATTGAAAGTGCACGGATTTCTCTGATAGCTGTGGCTGCGGTTCCGTCGTGAAAGAGTAAGGGAGGAACGTGGCGAGGGTTGGCCACGGGGCTGGCGCCGGGGGCTGCACTTCCCTGGATGGAAGTAGGCATTTACCTTAAATGCATCTTGAATCGCGTTTCACGGACCCGGTACACGGGGACGCGTCTGTGCCTCGGCCTCGGTAACGGACACAAAGCTCCCGAGGCCCGCGGAAGTATGCGTCGCTGTTGGACCTTGATACCGTAAGGCGATTACGAGAACGTCGCGAATCATTCGAAATTAAAGAACCTTTACTTTCCCATCGATGCGCGTTGGACAGAAATGAAGGAATGCCAGAGGAGAGGGACTGATCGTGGGGTTCGTTGATCTTTGACGTCGCGTCGGCGTGACATCGTAGCGAACATCGACCACCTCGTTGGAATATTTACAAATTGCAGGGTGCACCCTGTACCGCCTGTAAAATAAGGGAAAAGCGAGAAATGGAATTCCCTTGGACGTCGTCGTGTTCGTTTTATTTACTTATTAACTTCGGTTTACGAAGTGAATTTCAAGCAGCGCGAGTTAGTCGAGTGAAATAAATCAGATCAAAGGGAAGTTTTAACGAGAACTTAATCAACACGAGTTTTCCAAATAGAGTTAGAAAAAATTGCCTCGGGGCTCCGATAAATTATTGCTTACGGCGTTATTGCCATGAATTCAGAATCTTCGTCACTTCCTTTCGCAGAGTCCTCCACGGGAAAATTTGTTCAAAACTATGTTCACCTCCATTTTAGTTAGTAGGGATAAATACGTAGACTCTTGTCTGACGAGATCAGCAGCTTGGTCTCTGTGTTACAGGACGCGAGAGGGATTATATGTTTTTATAGATGTTACGACCAGTCGTTCATATTTAACTACGTCCACCATACTACGCAAATCATAAAATCTGGAGAAAATATATTCGCGAGCAATTCGTTAGGGGAGAGCAAGATACGGGACAGAGCGAGTAAAACGGAACAGACAAGATTGTTTTCTTGCTCGCAAGTCAAAGCGAACTACGTGACCCGCAGATTTCGGGTGGTCCAATTACTTCTCTGAATAATTGTCCGAACTTACAAGCTGTTGTTAACGAGTGCCGCGGATAACTACCGCGACTTCCGTTTCTTGAGCTGAATAATTCCCTGAGTACAGAGCACGCCAACAACTTCCTGCTTGTAAACAGAGTAAGGGGGACCCCTCGCCGAACGTTTGAAAAGAAACGAGTAAAGTTGGAATAGTGAACAGACTGTCTAATTAACAGAATAATGTTACAAACTTGACAATAAAATAAATGAAGAAGGTTGATGAAAACCAGAGACGGAAAACCAGAGTTGAAAATTCATTTAACCCGATGTTGTTTGTATAATTATGGAAGTTTTCAGAAAACGCTAACGAGAAAATTTATGAAACAAGATTCTATCTGTCATATTGGACATTCTTGGCCATGAAATGGAAGTGAATCTAAATCGAAATGTGTGGGGTTAATTTTCCACGATAACATAGACTGATGCTTGAATTACGTCGTATTTCCAAGACCATAGCGTGCAATATCGATACATTTCGTTCAATGCTCGTCTCATCAATCCAAAGAATTGAAATTTGCGCAGACAATAAAGAGGAACTGCGCAGTATAGAAACGAGAATGGAAAGGGTGCAACGTTATGAAATCACCTTCGTTAAGAACTTCATTTTGCAGTGAATTTTCCTCTAATTAGCAGAAGCAATATATGTACATCAACTACGCAAATAAAGCGACGTATTAATAAATTCATATAAAGTCAGTATATGCGCGATCACTAACTCGATAATACAAAGTATTTTAGAACAGAGTGATTAGTAACAAAACGAAATACGAAGAGGTACGAATTTCTGCTCTTTGTCCCACATTTCAATGTACCTTCCAACCATGTGATTTATCAATATAATCAACGATAATTCACTAAATATTAATACAATGCTATTGTCATGTTCGACTCACAGTTTCTATATATACATATATTTCTCTAAATGGAATATGCACCGTATATCCCAATGTCCAAAAATCATTTTGTACGTTGCCAAAAATTTTAGGCTAAAAACGTTCGAGTGACGCTGGTAGAGAAAGAAGAACTTTAGTAACAAAACAGGATCATATTTCACCCGAACCTTGCACGGAGATTTCGGAAGAAAAATGTTCTTGCCTCGTTCCTTTGTCCCGTTCGTTCTTTTAAAACTGCCATTCCCACGGGTACACAGATTCCGGGGGACAAAAGGTCGCTGGATCTTTATGGAGGGGGTGGAAAAAATGTTCCCGATGCTAATCACGGACAAAAGTTTTACGATCGCGCGGCGGTAATTAATTACCCGTGGGCCAAAGGCCGGCTGGTCTGTCGAGCCTTTGATATTACTACTGGCCGCGTCTGAGCCGATGCGGAGCATTCTCCTTCTTCCTCCCTCGTTAACTACAAGGTTGTCACTTCCGTCGACGGATCGCGGGCACCTCATTCAAAGCTCGTTTGTCTGTTACCGCGAGAGATACGCGTATTAATGAATGATCACGATTGCAGCTTCCATCGAAATGACTGATACATTAACAGGCAGGAAAATAACGTTCCTTTGTTTACTAGCTACGAACAACCACCCTGTCCTTTTATTACATCTCCCGTATAATCGTATTAAATCACGCTAACGACTGTTAACAATAAATTTAAGTATTAACAATGATCGTTTAATTAATATTTCCATAGCGTTTAATTAGCTTGCCGCCGAGGCTTGGACAGCTGAATTGATATGGAAGCGTGTAATCGTAACGCGTTAGTAGCGGTTTCGCGATGAAAATTCAACTTGTCGAGCTTCGTTTACGCCGACGACTCGAGAGATCTGCGCAAGGATGAGCTCGAGTAATTCACGATGAGCCTCGTTACGGTCTGAGGTCGAAGTTACTCGCCAAATCAGGATATATTTTATCTCGAGCGTCATCGTTGTAACGACGTGGCGTGCCAATTGATTCCTCCGATACCGTGCGCACGAACTTAAGCAGATACACCCTGCTTCCCGGTAAACTTTCGGGCGACCGCGAGCGCGATTAAGACCGGTAATGTTCACGGAATTACCATGAGATAGCTCGGATCTCAACATTTCGATGGGAACCAGACGTAGGCCACGTGTACAATTATTATCGGTCGGGGCCTTCGTGTTAATGGAAGTAATTTTAATTAATTTTAACATCTAAAATCTAAGATTTTAAGAATTATAAGAGGCCGTTGCAAAAAGTAATTGTTGCGTGTGAAAATTTAAAAAATGGTCAGACAGTTCCATAATGTGTGTTCCAAATTAATTTCCCCGGGTATATCAATAAAATGTGCTCGTAGGAGAGGTCAGAGTAAATAGGTCGGTTTTATTTGAACAAATCCGTGAGCCACTGTGTAAACCCGAGAACAACGTCTGCAGTATTATCGGTGCCATCGAAAAACCGACCGTGACCTCAGTTTTTATAGCGCGCCAGGTTGTGCTGCACGAAAGGTTCGCCAGGTTATCACACAACTGGCCGTAAAACGCCGATCACGTCTATTACGTTCGTGACCGGCAGTCGAATGTTATCCCGTTAGTCAATTGCGCCGCTATAAAATATGTCGGCAGACCGTATTAACGAGGCATCGAATTGCCGCGTGTAAAACAACGTCGAGCACGAAAGTCTCGACGGAACGCGTTTTAATCCCGCCTGATCGCCAGATACGGGCAACGGATCCCGAGGATTTATACACGCCGAACGAGGATACGTTGTTTCGACACAGGCGTAAAGTTGCTCGAACGAGTATCAAAAGAAGCTTCACGATTCCCCATAAAACGGCACTAAAACGATTCAAAGTGGCGTTAAAGGTCTGTAACTGGATTTAGGATGTCTGAGTGTAAAAGGACACTGCGATTTTTTTAGATAGACTGTGAACTGGCCGGACTTTTCCAGCAGACTTTTCCGTCGATCCATACCGTGAATTGAAGCTTGTAGCTTTGGACCTGTGCATTTCAACAATGCGTTGTACGTTGAAGTTTATTAATATTGATATTCAGGCGTCCTATTGTTGAAGTAGGAGCTTCTAAGTAAGAGCGTCCTACTTAATGGTGCGATTGGATTGCTTCGAAAAAAGATTTCAGCTGATGGTACCTAAGAAGTGACTTCGGGTACGTTTCATTTATACGTGCGTGAAGATGAGTCCTCGCGAGGCCAATGCGTCGCGAAAGGTAACGTTTGAGTGACTCTTTAAAATGTTTTCAGCGAGTACAGTCGCAGAGAATATAATATCCTACTCACTAACCTTTCTTATCACTCTTCTAACTCTCTCTCAACTCGGTCTCAATCTCTCAACTCCATTCCTGCGCATCGCACCACTAAATTCGAATCTTCTTTTTCTTATATTGCGGCACGTCACTATAACTCCCTTCCTGCTACTATTCGATAGTTGGACTCTTACCAGTCTTTCAAACACGCAGTGCGGCAACCCATTTTCCAGCATTTTTAATCATTTTAATCATTTTGCTTCCTATACTTCTTGTGCTATTCTCATGTTAGCTCTAAGTCTTAAGCTGACTTAGTCTAGTTTATTTTTAACGTTTGTTACGTTTGTTTGTTTTTGTCTCTACTTTAGTTTAGTTTATTGTACGCGGTTAGGCTTCCCAACAGTGTTATCACTGCAGCCTCGCCTTTACTCTTATCGTCTATGTCATTTGAAATATTCAGGTTTGTTCATTATCTTTGAGTAATAAAAACGTTTAATAATAATAATAATAATAATAATAATATAGTAAGTCTCAGCTGACTCTATAAACTTTCCCACTATAACTACAAATCCTTTTGATACTTCCAGCTGGCAATAAAATAGTACGGTACGTTGGACAAACCGCTTCGCGAATCTGAAGAAAGCTGGCGAGCAGGGAGGCACACAAATAGCCTGAAAATCTGGCAAGAATTACGGCACGTCGCGGGTCGATTACTCGTGTACGACACATCCGGTCACGTGACTTTGCCCGTGATTCTAATTCACCCCGATGTAAAACGTCGAGCGTCGCCGAGGGGTAGGTACGTGCTCGCATGTCGAATGCTGTTCGCCCTCGTTGCGCCCGTATCGAGCCAAGGAGACGAGGGAACGGAGCGCGAGAGGGCTCGGGAGAAATCAGCGTCGCGGGCTGCCGTGTGCGCGGACGTATCAAAGAAATTGGGAGGCGGATGAAACGTTCGATTCCGCGCGGGCGTGCGAAATGGGTGGGAAAGCGTGCCGCTCGATTCAGACATTTAAGGAGACCGCCGCAGGGCTCAAAGGACCAAAGACAGGAATAAGCGGCGCCCGTCTTTCCGAGGCAATGGAACGAGAGGATGACTCCGACAGGTCGAAAATCCAATTTCGCGTGAAAGGAAATGATCAGGGAAGCAGTAAACGTACATCGCTGAAAATTCGCACGCAGGGGGGAACGGCCAGATAACCGAGGAGAAACCTTGGTCGGTCCTCTCCACTCAGAATCGAACCAGGGAACCTATCACCGCGCGTCGTTGCCGCGTAAAACCCCTCCGAGGGATTTCTTTACGACGTCGTGTGCCGCGAGTGGCACACGCCAAGGAAGACGAATCCATGACCAGGAGGGAATTCGATCGCCCCTCGCGAAGGGAGAAGCTACGCGTCCCCAATTGTCCCTGCTCGCCGTTCGAGCGTAGAAGGGAAAACGCACGGCGTAAAATTCCGATTTTACCATGGCACAGTGTCGGTAAATATTTACCTGTCAGGCTGCTGGCTGTTCGTTTCCCTGTGGCCTCTCCTGCTCTTTAATTAACAATCGTTGTCCCTCCGCTCTTGCGACCGTCCCCCCTCGTCTCCCCTACACTTCACTCTCCAACGACGAAAGCGATCGCGAAACGACGGCTGGTCCTTTTTGCGTGTTTCGTTAGAAACCAGTCGTTGTGTCTCTTCCTTTTTGTTTTATTTAAATGGGGACCGTAAACTTCGCGGGACCTTTGACTGTGATTACGCGCGATACTTTAATCGAACAATGCGATTCACCTGCAAACGATACGTATCACCAGTCTACTATCGACCCATTTCACTGGCGAGGCTCGCCAAACTCTCTACCATTGCGTTTTTTCCTGTCCGATGGTGTATCGTGGCCCTCGAACCGGGATATCGAGTCCTCGGATATGTTTATAGATATGTCTGGAAGAGTCCCCTTCGCGGGACACTCGGCGAGTCGGTGGTTGGCGGTCGCTGGCGGCTCGCGTCGCGCGAGAACGGACTCTTAATGGACCTTAATGGATCGCAACGCGGGGTCTGCACATCGCGGTGAAAAGTTTCGCGGGGCTCCCCGACCATCGGACGCTCGTTGGGTTATTAATGACGGAAATTGAGCGGATCCCGGCGCGCGCGGCAGCGAATACGGGACGAAGCTAATGGATCATCTTCTGGGAACACTTTGCGGCTCGGTCGTAACGATTTCGAGGGTTGTTCTCTAAGTTCTACGCACTACACATACACTCTACGCGACGCCACTTCGTACACTGTTGCACTAGCGAGTATCGTAATCCAGCGTGGCCTAATTCGTCATCGCCGCTCGGAGCTGGGCGTCCTCGCGAGTGCGCTCGCCGCTCGAGGCGTCTGGCGGGCAGAGGCTTACAGAATCGTCGCCCGTCGCGAGATACGCCGTGCTGGCGCCCCGCGGTCCGCGGGGTACGTGTCCTTGTTGGCGACGTAGAGGGGCGTCGCGACCCGACGGCAACATTTCGCGCGGTCACGGTGCCCCGGGGACGGTGAGCAACGTGGTTCCTCGGCGACGAGCGAACGCTCGCATCGCGTCGAGTCCGGGGGGGTGCGCTCTCGCCGACCAGCACCGAGGAACGTCAGTACCGGAACGAAGGCACGGCACGCGAGTTCGCCGGCCGACTGAAGCACGGTTCGGCTGTCGACCGACCCCAAACCCGAAACTCGCCTCGAGCCCTCTTCGTCCAACGAATCCGCCGCCTCTCTCGGTCCCCCGTACGCGGCAAGGGGTGGCTGGGAGGTGGGGTGGGGAGGGGGTGAAGAGGGCACAAACAGAGACCAGGGAGAGGGATGGAGGACTTGGCGCCTGCGCCAGGTGAACCGTCCGACCAGAGACTCTTCCTTCTACTTTATGCCTGACACTCGCTACTCCTGCGCTGCTTGTGCAGGTGAAATAGAGTCGGGAAGAAATCGTCGGTCGCGCCGGCCGCGCACCCGTGCCACCCTGGCTTTTTAATCTTCCTTTGCGGACGACCGAGCGCAGAGTGGACACCGTTGCCGCGGGGCCACGGAGTGCGACCCAGTGATGGGTCACAAGTCGACGATGTATGCTAGAGAAGCAGCCTGGTCGACTGGGGGACAGTGGGAATGGAAGACGCCTCTAATCGATTCAAATATTTCACGCGTTTAGAGTCCAGCTGGGCTTGTGATGTAGTAGGCGATGCGGCGATGTTATCGCTATTATAGGCGCGTAATGGTAGGATGCATATTATGTAATAGCAGTTAATTGGGCTGAGCGTCATCGAGCGTGGTGCATTTATCCCATCGGGGTTGCCACTGACCTCCGCGCCGCGGCACACGCGTGCAAGATTATGGATGCCTGGAATTTGGCTGATATTTTAAGAGCAGTGGAGTCGATTAAGAGAAGGATCGGTGCTCTAAATTTGGAATAAAATTGCCAGGGGAATGATGTCGACTTCCTGTCAATTACAGTTACTTAATAATTCACGTGAGCACTTCGGTTTTAAATTGTCCTCTTAAAGAATAATTGAAATGCCCATCTTAATATAAGTATGCTTTGTGGATTACAATTTTAACTGAGTTCACCAATGTGCTTTGCCGTGGAAACGAACGTGTTAAACGAAGACTCTCCATTCGTCAAATTCGAAAACGAGAGGACGTGGAATGCGCAGGGACGTCCCGCAACAAAATAGCGGGAAATGAAATCGGAAGGTCAACAATATTACGAAAACCGTGGATGTAGCGTAACGCGGCGCGATATCGTGGGGCGAAGTCGGGATGCACGAGCGTCGCCACCGATTAATTAAAGTCAACCGCGATAAATCAATCGAATCGTTGTTCTCAACACAGTCAACGGGTTTTCCGCGGGTAACCCATGGAATCTCAGTTCCGCGGCTGTGCTACCGCCCTCTCTCTGTCTCCCTCTAGTTCGCTTTCTCCCGTGCCCGCGTTCTCCAAGGCGGCGTCGACGATTCGATGCGGGAAATCAATCACCCCCGAAACCACTTCCCGGGAACTTTGGAAACGCGAGGATTCTTCCCGGCAACGATTCGTCCGCGTTCGTAACGCTTTGACGAGGCAGGGATTAAACCGATACCAGTTCGTGATTATTTGAAACTCCCGTAACGCTTCGAACTACTTTCGAGCTTCCGAAGTCGTTACCGTTATGTCTGCTGTTAGGTAACGTCTAAAGACTCGATCCGTTGCCTCGCGTACCCCGGGGAGGCTTTAAGCGACAATGTGTGCGCGACATAGACAATTCATGAGCCTCTAAGAAAGTGGAAGGTGAAGTAACAAAAGGTGTGGAAAAATTGAGCAACGCGTAGCACCCTGAAAAGTAGAAACCAAAAAGTTTTACCTTCGCTGAAGTCGATGAAACTAAAAGTCACAGGGCACTTCAACATGGTAGATTCGCAGACATAACGCGAACTGGACGTTCGCTGTCTACGCTTCTACAGAATCTTTCAAAGATTCACGAGCGTTCCCTCCCTCCTATATGTCTCTAAATACTTCATAAACCCCAATCGCTTTTATCTGCCCGTTGCCAAGAAAGAATTGAAGCCGAAGGGCTATTCATGACGCTCGTGATCCATCCGTCGACACGCGCGCTACGGTGGTCATTGAGTACGAACAATAACAATAATCGAGATAACGCACGCAGCGCAACGCCGCGCGATCCGTTTAGCTACGGCCAAATTGCCAATATTATCAGTTATCGGATTATTACGGCAAATTGTTCGGGTTTGCCTTTACCAACTAGCCTACATACATACTACGGTCCCGCTGGCGTCCCCGTTCGCTTTGCCTCTCTCGTCTCCTCTCGTCGTCGCGCTGTCCCTCTCTGCCGTTCTCTCCGGCGACGCACCCCTCCCTCATCCCCGTGGAAGCGTGCTCGACGCGGCGACCAGGTGCGCCGTCGTTCGCGTAAGCATACAGTAAATTCCAACTTAGCCGAACTCTATACGTAACCTCGCGTAGAAATGTGACGCTACCAGTCCACGGCGAGCAAAAGTGAATATAGAAGGTGGAAAAGCAGCGGCCTCGGAATACATACTCCTGGTACAATGCAGTTTCGAACTTTCGGAACGCTCGCGTCCGAATAATCGTCCTATTCGAGCACGCGGGCGGCTAATAATGTCGGAGGATGAAGGGAATAACGACAGGCCGCAATAACGCGTGCATGTACCTACTCCAAGACGATCGACAGGAGAAGAAATTATATCCTACTCGCCTTTTAGGTCTCATACTCGGTTATTTATCCTGCAATACTATTAGTCCATGTACATACATGTACCTACTTTTACTTTGTATTTTATTTTTTACTTTTCTTTTACTTTACTATTATGTTTTCTCATGTTTACTTTAAAATCTCAAGTTGATATTACTTTAAGTTAAGTAAAGATTAATAAGTTAAGATTACCAGTGTCACCACTGCAGAATCGCCTTCAATCTTCTTACCTATGCCTATTGCAAATATTCAGGTTTCTTCTATTAAAGTGACAAAGACGATTAATAATAAAAGAATAATTATTATACTGCTCGATGCTTTCGGAGGTGAAACTCGGGCTTTCAGCCTAGATGATTACCTCTGCGTGAAAATTTTATCGCTAGAGGTGTAGGAGAATAGAGATGGTAAATGTGAAGCGATGAAACTAGCAGTAAAATTATGCCAGAGCTTCAATTCTAACATCTTTTCGGGATGCAGAGCTTAGAACTTTCTAAAACATGGCGCCTTTGCATACAACATACATCCCGCAGCTTATCAAGCGCTATAGGAGCAAAATCTGTGCAACCATTCTTGCACTTTCGAACTTCACTGCATGTGTGCATCTAGGAGTACACACGCAAGGTAGACACGCCTACACGTACATAAGTAGAAGGAGGTAGGTGCAGCATGGTTGTACATGCAATACCATCATAATACGCTAAGTCTGAAATATAGCTATTGGCAATGTCGGCCACCGACTCTGTAACATCCTATCCCAGGTAAACGCTACTTCGCTCAGACCTCGAGGACCAGTTTGCCACCGAAACTTTCGAAATTCTCTAGCCGCGATAGCCACCAGCAGCCGATTTAACGTTTTCTCAATGAAACGCGGGGCTGCGCGTTTCGACTGCGGGATCGCGAGTTTCGCACGTCGCTGGTAGGTCGCATAAATTTTCCGTGACTCTCGGATATCGCGGAAAAACGTGTATCTTTCGCGATATCTTTCTGGGTCACTGCGGATATCACTGCTGCATAAAAACATCCGCATTGTTATGCGAGGGGAAACGTTTTTGAATATTGACCAAGATACGTGTGTGCGCGCAGAAGGGGCACCGTATCGCCGCCAGTGGGGTACGTAAAACACGACGATAAGGAGATTATTAGAAATTTTGCGGAGCGCCGAATATCTGGGCGAGAACGCGCCGCTTTTAAAAATCAGCTTCGGAAGCCGGTCGCGAGGCAGTTTACGAGGGAACGTATTGCTATTTACTGCGTCGTAAAGATATTCCTCCGCGGCCGGATCATTGCCCTCCGATATAACAAATTGTTTCGCGGCACTTCCCCTACTTTTATCTAACCTCGCCGGGGGGATGGGACCAGTGGCGCATGGCGTGGACGCAAAAATGAATATACAATGATACGACGTAGGTGGATCATTAATAAACCGTCTTGGTAATCATGCTCCCGATCTCTCCGTCGACAGTACATGCCACGGATCCATTAAAGTCACTTATTTATCGCGACGTGTAATCGTTCGCTATCTGCAACCCGGGAAACTTCAACGCTGTCGAAATGATAGAGCTCGCGTTTAAAATCGTACGAACGAATGAGTTGTTACCCTGGACGATAAGTCGCGTGAACCTTGACCGACGATTCAGAATTCTTGGGTTTCAGGACTTTCAGGTCTCGAACCTTGAGAACGAGAAAGGAAGTCACGACCTTATGAGTGCTTATAAGAATAAGAGTAGAAGGAGAAGTGTATGCCGAAGCTTTGTAAAGCATTTTCTCGAGAAGAACCTCATAAGAAATTATCCCTTCTGCTATGAAACGTTGCGGCACGGCCCGTATATTCAGCAGGAAACGTCGAAACAGAAACGAGCCGCCGGCAATAACATCGTCGGTGACGGCGCTCGCTGCAAGTCAAAGGAATTGGAATTTCCAGCGTCTCGGTCGTTCTGCGCGGTGAACTCTCTTCCGTGGAAAGTGTAAATCGTCAGAGGGCCCGTAATCGCGACGGCACGGCGCGGCGGGCGACGCGGCAACGATGACGATTTTGTTTTAATCATGCCAACTCCGCGGCGCTTACCAGGGGGTCAGAAAAAGAGAGCCGGGAACGAAACGGTGAGAAACAGAGGCGGAGAAAACTGATTCAAGCTCTGGCTTGGGGGGAGGATCGGTGGAAGGGGGTAGTGTCTGCCTGCTCGGGGATTGAGTTCACCCTTGTTACGGAGACACTGCGGCTAGGTAGAAGTCTCGTTCAAACGTCCTAGAAGGGGTTGGATGTAGAGACGGTGGTTTCAGTCGCCGAGCGTTTCCGAATCTCGGCGGGGTTAATAGTCGAACGTGCCTGGAGGGATTCTCCAGCGCTGCCTCCGCCGCCCCTCCACGCCGCCGCGCCATTATTGTTCGTTTCTGAAAGGCTGAATCTCAGCATTCAGTCCCCTGCTTCCTCCTCTCCCCACCCACGCTCCCTGGGCCACGCAATCTCTCCGCTTCCGCGCTTGCAAGCAACTCGGCTTCCCTCCGACCCCCGTCCGCACACCCGCGCCACCGACGGCTGTCTTCCCGCGATAATATGTTAATCAGCTGGTCGCGATGTTAATTAGTGGTCGATAACTCCGGCGAAACGTCGATCGACGCATTAGCTTCGGATTGTCCGCGCCCCAGCCACCTCCAACCCCCGCGCGACAAATATAACTCGGTCTACTTCGGGGCCGGCTAAATGTGGGATGCGTCGCGGAATTATTAATAAACGCGGGATAGATAGATTCGGCTCGGTCGGTTACACGATTAGCAACTCCTCGAATAGCAGCATAAGGCGCGGTTAAAGCGGCGAGAATGTCACGAATAATGGACGTCCAGGTTCATGGTAACGTTTGCCCTGATCCCTGGGCCACTAGGTACATTCATCGGCCTGCAAGCATTAATTTTTCATCGTTCTAGGTCAAGCTGGATATAAACGTAATTCATACTTCTTACTCGCAATTCGAGCCCAGCGAAATACACACGGTAATGGTCGACGTCCCGTTTTCGGGGCTCGCGAAAAATCATTAGCGATAAGACAAATTCGCTCGCTAACAACGTCGATAACGAACGAACGAGATAGACGAGAGACGGCCTCTCGGTAATTTCCCGCGACGGGAATTTCGTCGGAAGCATTGGAAAACCTGACGAAGGGAAAATCCAGTGGAATCTTAACGCAGCGGTTCGTAATACCGCTTCAATCCTGTACCACGTGAACGTGGGTACCTTTAAACATCATTGGAATTTAATAAATGACTAAGTAAATGACACAGAGATTACGAAGATGATGCATGAAAATTTAATTTCTATCTTTTCCTCCGCTATTCTCTTCCCTCTGGGGGAGAAGATAGCAAGCTGCAGTCTAATTGAGACCATCAACGATTAAAATCCCGGGCCTAAGCAACGAAAATGCACGCGTCTCCGCGCTGAACAAAGCTACGCGGCGAACAATGCGTAAAGTGTCTCGGAACTCGAAAGTTCGCGACTGCTGCAGGAGATCGGCGCACAGAATCGTGCCATATCGTCGAACGTTGGCAGTGAGGGTTTAAAAGCGGAATTGCAGCTCGGCGTCGGCCGTGCATAATATCGGGACCGGGAAGTTTGCACGTCGTCAGATTTCATCGGCATCTCAATGAGGCATGCCCCTTTGACTCTGGCGGGGAATGGTTACTCGCTGTTCAAACAAAAACCAATCCTCCCCCACCTGCACGGAAACTCGTCTTGTCATCCGTTTTGGGGAGATCCTGCGAGGGAAAGGTCGATACTCGCGGGAAACACGGCAACGTCGAATGTCTGTCTGGCTAAGTCGATGGCCCCCGCCGTTCCTCCAACCGCCTATTCGCCCGGCGCGGAGCGCTGCAACGGAGCAGCGAGATAAATAGGAAAATGCACGAGTCAGCATATGCGAAATATGCGTGGAGCGGGGGCTGATGCGTTCAAAAGGGGTCCCGACAAAAGCTGGGCGTGTCTTCGCTCTACATACTTGCTCCGTTCTACCTCTGATCTCGCCAGCGTTTATTTTGTGGTTTCCGTGCAGGTGGATAAAGGAGAGAGAGCGCATCGATTATATTTCCAGCGGATTTCGGCTCAACTTACCGCAGCCTGCGCGAGAACACTTTCACCGATACAGGGGGTTCCAGGATCCTGCAGGATCCAGCGACTGTGCCAGCGTACAGGCTGCTCCGCGATTGCTCAGCCGCGCTTTATCGGCGAGTCCTATTAATCATATTGATGGGTGCACAGGCGCTTCCTTTCCGAGTTACAGTCTTTTAAAGTTCGCCAATAAAGACGATGACCCCATGCTGAGCTACCACGGTGGGTTGGGAACCACTTAAATTCTAGCGAAGTTAAGAGATGATCGACGTTTAAAGCCACCTTTTATAAAAATAATTAACCATAAATTCTCTGCGGTTTCTTTACACTCATAGACTCCCATAATTTTAGTCGACTTCCGTTTGAAGGACACTCATACGCGTCAGGCCTCTTATCCTTCCCTCCGTATCTCGTATTTTCCTTCGAATTCTCCAATAAAGCATTTATGGGCCCACACTCGTGTGACATTTTTCCCTTACATCCGTTCGCGAAGCTGCTCGCACACTTCGCTCAGAAAATCCTGTGACACCCAGTATACCCTCCCGCCCCTTTCACCCTCTATACTTCGCCCCTGTTGCCCCGCGAAACGCTGGGAGATTCTTGAGCGGGGGAATTCATACCATTCTTCGAGGAATTCAACTCGCTCGCGTTGGTTGAAGCTTAATCGTATCACGGCGATAACGCGCATCTTTATCACGATGCTCCTTCGTCCAAGGTAAGCGGGTGTAACGGACTCGTTTATAACATAGCGCGCGGAACAGCGTACTGGTTATGGTTGTTCCAGCTTTATTATCCCCGTGCTGTAATAAGAAACGGCGCACCTCCTCGCGGCGTGCACGCGCGCGAACGTGAGAGAACGTCGATCCTGCCGGCGGGTAATTTTCACACACGCCCGCGCGGGTAGTCTTATTCCGCGAGGCGGGTGAGCGCAAATTTTTAAGCGGCACGACGAAAGACAATCTCTTTATACGTTCCCCCGTCCTGTTTCCGCCGTGAAATTGCGTTGTCACCCTGCGTCATCGTCCTTCCTTCTCCCTACCCAGGGGTTGAGCACTCAGCGCCCCGAGAAGGGAAGAAAAGAATGGAGGGATGTAAAGAAAGCGCGGAAGAACTCGTGCTAGAAAACAGCCAGACAAGCTTGACGAAATTCGAACACCCTTACGCGTCGCCAAGAATACCATTGCTCGTCAACAAGTTACCTGTTAACAATGTTGCTCGAACGACCCTCGAGGATCTTACGGGATGGAGTTCCAGTATAAAAGACACTTAACCCTTACGCTTTCAATGCTTCCAATCGCGCGTTTCGTCGAACCTACGTTAGTATAAACTTAGTAGCTTTCAATGCGAGATGAAAAAGAGTCCCACTAGAGCGTCATTTCGTCCGAAAAAAATTTGCGGACAGAAGAAGAAAAGAATAACGACGCAAAAGGATACTTGTTATAATGTAAAAGCGCTGTAATGCTAATCCCCGGGTTTAATAACGTAAAAAGCAGCGCGACGCGGCTCTCGTTAAATCAAGTTTCGTTAAACGGCGAATAAATCAAGTTTCTTCCACGGAGTCACAAGGGGGGTGTTTAAAAATGTACGTGCAACGGTTCGAGCGTGCAGCTTGTGTACGTGTACACGATTCTATCCGGGCTTATGCGCACGGGGTTACTTAATCCATACGGAATTCCAGGCCCGACCATCCTCGTCCTGCATGCCAAGTAACCTGCCTACCGTTCGCTGTACCACGTCCCGCCGGCTCCGTCTAAAAAGGCGGCGCGCCGACGAGGATGGAACGGGCAGACGACAATAATCGATTCCGAAATTAAACGACAGACAAAAAGTGTCGCTGAGATTCTCGGATAAATCCCCAGACGGTTTTCCAATAGCACGGAAGTGCGCGTGAAAGATGAATAGCTGGATTTTATTCAGTACGGAATAACGAGTTAATCTGTTCAACGTCGCAATTTTTGGAGCACCTCGACGTCGCTTCCCCTATTCTCGTAAAAACCGCCGCTCGCGACCTTTCACACCGACTCACAATACCGGGGCACGGTGTGGCAGGATATTGCGACACTATGGAGTATCGTGAAATTCCAAGATGGCCGTTACGAACGCATCGAGGGTTACAAAAGGGATTCGATTTCGCGCTGACAATGAGCGTCCATTGTGCCGAGGCTTGTACGAACCCTTATAACATGCACTCAAAAGTCAGGCGATACCTACTCGTTGCGGTCGAGAGATTCCCAGCACCTCGATAGCGATGTCTTAATTATCGACGGGTATCGACGACTTGTTGCGTCTTTCCACAGCGGTGTGTCATAATCCGCGGGTTAATTAGTATTCGAAGACAGAGGCGTCTGTTCTGTTTTTGCCGGTGCTTTCCGCGCGAGTGAACGCGCGATTTCTCCAAGACGCGACTCGCACGGCTCGGATTAACGTTTAACCGATTAATTATCGGTTAGTTCAGCGAACAGCGGGGAGCGTACCGCGGCGCATCCGTGCGGGTCGAAAGAGGTCGTGGCGCAGTTGCAGGCCAACGAGCCCCGTGTTTGCCGTGACCGTGCTCCATAAGGCTCGCAACTTTGATAAGGATCGTTTCAATTATCCATTCAATTACGAAGGGCGATCCATAATCGTCAAGGGCCCCGGAAACTCGGCGAGGATTTCTCCAGGCGCGCTTTCCTTGCGCGGCTCGCTCAACGAAGAATCGCGGTCATTTCGCCGTAATTGCTTCGCGTACGGTGCCGTCCATGCAATATCCCGGCTAAATAACCTTCGTTTAGTTCAATTCGATTAAATTTCGCTCAAAGCGTCCATTGTGATCGAATTAACCTGTGCAATGGCCCGCGCGAAATTTCACTCGGGGCGGAGACCTCCTGTTACATCAGCGTTACGTACAGAATGGAACGTTATCCGTTGTGCGATCGAAAAGGGGTTAAATCCTCGTGCAAAAATGAATTAAAAATATGTAACATAATGTCTCCGTAGGGGGCCTCTTTCTCGAGAATATCGATTTCGAAGATTAGTCGGGCACGCTATCGAGGATGACTACTTAGGGGAGCGCGTCTGACTAATGCCGGTTACTCCTACTTGCTAACAGTGTCTTCGATGACACCGACGCTGGCACTAAGGAATAAAATTCATGTTTTCTGGTGGTTACCGAATGAATTTCGAATTGGGAGCAACATACAATCGGTAGAAGAAATACATATCAATTACCATTCGTGTGAGAATGAATCTAAATCTCACGATTAGAGGTTTCACACGAAAAAGAGATCTCCTATGAAGAAATTTTCTTTCCCATTTTTGGTTCACTTTTCCGCGAAGCGTGATATCCCTTCTCGACTGCGCCACGGTCCCACCCCTCTCCCTGTGCAGAGGCGGCGTTCATAATCGATCATTTTACCGTTTTAACGAATTTTCTAACGGTAACGTCATTCCCGCCAATTTTCCCTCGTACCCGCGATATTGTCAATTAGCACCTTTGTGCAGGTCGCGAGGGTGCACTCCGCGCTGCCGATCGAAGGAGGCTTGATGCACGATCGCGTTCACGCCCTCGTCACTGTCGTGCACGTGGCTCGGGCGCAGAACGATACAGGGAACCGCGGTGAAGCTCGAGAGGGCGAGAATAAGAGGGGTGGGGGACGGTCGAAGGTTGAATTCGCTGTGAAAGGGATGGCCAAACAGGGGTAACAGAGGAATTGTATGCGATGCGGTCTGGAGGTCGAGGTTTACCTGGTCGCACCGCTGTGCAGGGATGCTTTGCGCGTGTACCATACCAAGCCCGGGGTTGGCGGGCTGATGGACCATAGTTCAGTCATGGTAGACCATCCTGGATCGTTCCTCTGCGGCACACGCATAGTTGGAGGCGTCGCCTGACCTCGGGCTCGTCGCTGATGCCACCCTATCCACGGTCGGCGTACACAGGTAACGCAGAGGAAAGAGAGACGAAACAAGCGAGATGGAGAAGCAAGTTCGACAGAGGGATGTTCAGAGAAAGAGGTCGGAGACACTCGTCAAGAGAAGGAAAGAGAATGAGACAGAGAGAGAGAGAGAGAGAGAGAGGGACGCAACACGGGGTGGCGATAGCTGGTTGTGTGTTCCGACGTAATATGGGCTTGTTCCCGTTTGCGACGCGGTTCTCCCGCGCTTTGCAATTAGCCTTTGTCGCCAATGCGCCGACCAACAGTACCCTTCCCCCTCCTCCTCCACCTGGTCTGCCCTCCTATAACCCATGAAACCCTCGTCCTGTTTCCCCTCTCGTCGCCAACCACTGAGGACGCACTGATACCCAAACACCTAACCCCTAAGCAGTCTCTCTAACGCTCGCCCCTGCGCTATCGACGGTTCAGTGAAATGTAACGTTCGCTCTCGAACTTTCTCTGTCCCGATTATGATCGTGCCAGGGAAGCTAGCTATCACGTGTTCGGGTGGTAATTAACGCCCAAGCTGAGTCTATCTGCAACGCGCTGTTAATTTAAAGTGAAAGATTCCAATAGCAACTTTCCGCGCTAGGAACTATTCACGGCTTTCCGCGTTACGCTGCTCGAGAAGTTAGTTTTGAATGGGTTTGCACGTGCCACGTGCTCGCACGATAATGCTTCAAAGTGGGCAACGAGGCGCGCGAAATGCTCGAATGCGCGCGATACGCTGCCGGCGAAGAAAACACGTAGAACCGTCCACGGATCTGCAACTAGCGCTCGCGAGCTTTCCTCGGCGTGCGATCGATCCTGAAACGGTAGAACGACGGCTCGATAAGTGCACTGACCTGCGCGATTTTCATTCCTTATTTACAATCGGCCCGCCTGCGGAGCCTATTTGCGGCCTGAAAGCCTATAGACCTAGTGTACGTACTTATTGATTCATTCGACCGTGGGACCGTTGAAGATAGCGCCATTAAACAATTGCGTCAGCGTCTCCGAATTCCGTGCGATTTTATAAAACCGCGAGGCCAAGGTGCTTCCGATCCGGCGCAACGTTCGCGGACTTGAATATAAACACGAAAGAAAAAGGATCTTAAGAAGAAGGAAAAGATCCCGAGCAACGCCCAGATGATTATTACATGAATCTACAGTATTCGCACGCCCAAGAGTTTACACCCTCCCCCGGCACGAGCTTCCTCAGGTGCTACGGGATTCCGGACGGTGGTTGGACGAAAGTGGAATTCAAATTGTTATTTTAATATTTATCCTCCGCCCCTTAAATCCCTCGAAAGCTCGCCCCCGCCGACCCATGATGATCCAGGATCTACCCGGGGCCATAATCTACCCGGAAAAATGCAGAACGTTGAACTTAACGCCTCAATATTTCAGACCCTTTTCAACCACTGTGCACACTGCCGCGCGGTTTACCGGTTGTTAATCTCACCTGGGAGAACAAGCGCCGCTTAAACTGTAACGTGGATTATGAAAACCATCGCGAGGGAACTAATAACCCCTCGAGATTAAAGAAACGCGATTCTGAAGCGGTTGGAACTAAAGGTTACGTTCCGATAATCGAGAATTCGGGCTGATTATTGATGCATACTTAACCAAGAAGCCGGGAGAACGAAATTAGAGCCGCAGTGGTCTCGTTAGGGAAAAATGAGACGACGTAAGAATACTTCTATGCTCGCGATCGTTGATTGGGATAGCTAAAGAGACCATTAAACAGGCCTGAGGGGGGGAGGGGGTTGATTTTAATCGAAGGTTATGCCGCTGGCAATAATCGGCAGTTAGCCGAGCTACCAGTCTCCGATGAGGCTGGGGTTTGCTGATAACAGACTTAGCGCGGGTGGCAAGTGGGGCAGGGTGCGGAGAGGCAGGGTTAAAACCCCCTCCGGTGCAACGAGCAACCGTGTTACGATTCCCTGATCGACGTCACGGCTACATTGCTAGAAGGCCGGATCAGGAGGGAGCCAGGTGGAAGGAGGGCCCGTGTATCGATGCTGGCTGCTGGATAATCGATTGATCGCCTTCTTAATTAGCGGCCGGGGTATTTAGAGTGCCCATTCAATTACACAGTTGCGTAATCTGCTTACGCGGCCTCCATCAACCCAGCTTCCTCCTGCGAACCGTCCCTGTTTCGTGTCACGTGGTGCGTCGCGGTGTGCTCGCCGGCATTCAGAAATTGGGCTGAGTGGTGTTCCGATTCCGAGCTAGACACCGATTAACAGAGGATCACGAGCGACGCGAAATTTCAGTCGATTTTGGGTTAGATAGTCCACAGAGGGCCTTTTGGCAAACAGACGGACCTACGCGCGTCCGATTGAAGCGGCAATAGAGGACAGAAATACCTGCTTGCAGGGTAAATCTAAAAGTTATGCCCGTTTTTATACAGTTCAATTCCCGTCTAATAGAATCTGTCTACTTTGATAAACACCGTGACGAGTAGTGGAATTGTTTTATTCCGAAACGATGCTGTATTTAAAACTATTTTTCGACGCAGCTAATCATTTGGCATTAAATATGAAAAGATTAAAAAGATTTCAGTCGCCGTACTTTGAAGAGGTGTTTCACCCTCTGAAACGTTCAATTATCGACAGAACAAAAATATATACTCGCTACATTTCAATACTTAGGCATGCCTAAACTTACGTGGACTTCAGCAATCGAAATTTCCTTTACAGGATATTCTCGTACCAGTATCGAATACACATTCGATCATTAACGATTAAAATAGACAGAACTGTGATAGACTGTATTTTCCATGAAATTCAACGATGCGAGATTGCTTAAAAGCAATCTCGCGAATTTAGGATCTCTGATATCTGGTCCTAGTTCTCCAGTTGAGCGCGATGTCTCGAATTAATTCTCACGGTCGTGGCTGTCTGGTCTACCCACGGTTTGTCCTTTGCCATCCTTCCCTCCGCTAGCTTCCTTTCGCTGCCGGCGACGGCACGAGCCTGTACATCTCCAAAGTGGGTACGAAGCCTTCTACCCACCCCACCTCCGGGGCCCTCCACTTTCGCGAGCTTTTTACTCATCCTATTCCTTTCTACGGCTACAAGATGTGTCCCCGAGCTTATGAGAGCGGGTGGCTCCTCGCTTCGCGTTTCTTTTTCGCAGAAGTAAATGTTTTTAATTTCGCCAGGCCCGACCATCCGCTCCCGACCCCGCCACTTACAAACGAACGGAGGATGAAGCCAGGGGGAGGGCGGGGAAAAATGGCAAACGCGAACGACGCGTCGCTTGCCAACACTCGGACTAGCGGTTCGTTGCCACCCCCGCCTGGACCGGGGACCGGCAGGTTTCGTCGTTCACCGCTTTTTGCCGTCGCGAAAGTCAACGGTTCGTGAGACGGAAAAGTGCCACGGGAAACCGGCGGTAAGAGACACGGACGGGGGAGGGCGCTGGATGGAAGATGAAATCAACGACGACAAAACGTCTCAAATACGTTCCAAGGGGCGAATAAAAAGCGCTCGAGCTCCTTCCACGAATTTAAAGAGACGGCACCGATCGATAACGCGCGAAATAATGAATCGTCCCTGGGGAGCAGATGGCAGTTTCGCTGAAGCTTCATGGTGGTTAGGGGTAGTATAGGCGAAAGCGTTGATTGCAGAATCACGATTGACTTCCGTGTACAGGACCAGGGAAATCGTTATCTTAAGGGGTCATGGATATTTTTGAAATTTAATTTTAAAACATGAATACTGTTTTAAATAAACGGCTGTGTAGTCGAAAGTATATATTTTAAAGTTCTTGTAACTTCTTTTGTAATGAAATATGGAAATACATAAATAAAAGAATTATGGGAGATCTCCCAGCAGCGTTTTTTTATTTAAGCACTTTCCGGTGCTTAAAGTAGCTTTGACCTGGTTCCTCAGAAATAAAAAGTTCGGCCAAATTTAGTTACTATATTAAATTGTCTAGTGCCCGATCGTGTCTCTTTTTTAACTTCGTTGCCTAGTTTTTATTTCACGATGAAAAATTATGGAAGATGAAAAATGAGGGCGATTCTGTGGCGAAGATCAATCCTTTGGTATGAACAGCCGCCATTTTATAGCAAATTAATTTTTCGGGATAGTGAACGATCGGGCACTAGATAATCTAATATACTAACTAAATTTGATCGAATTTTGTATTCCAAATGAACCAAATCAAAGCTACTGGCTCTATTTTGAATGCTGGTCACATTGGGTATTCACTTTGGATGAAATGCAGATGAAAACCATTTTTACACCTTTCACTATGGACGAATCCAAAGTGAAAAAACTAAATTCGCCTTTAGTCGCTGTTGCGTTAGCGCTGCTGTTTAAGCGTTAGCAGTATTAAGATGAAGTCTTAATGTCTGAACGTAGTTCGATAGGTTCACCAACGACGTTCACTGGGCAACGCGTCGAGGAGGCTCGATGAAGATGAAAATGTTAATGTTACAGCCTCGTAACCGGCAGAAAATGGAACACGTGGTCCCGTATGGTAACGTTCGCTCGCATGAATTTTTCACGGCCGGGCATACAGCAAAAACGTAATAAATTTCTCGGCCGGCGCTGCGAAGCTTCGCCCCCTCGTATCGCCGCGCTCCTTTTCCCGCGGATCGAGGAAAGGTGTATTGAGTGTGTCTGGCCGAGTTGTCCCCGTGTACCTTCCTCCCGTTTCCTCTCTTTTCCAGTACGGGGGACGTAGAGCTTGATACGCCTGACCAGATGGAATTTTTCCACTTTATTTTCCCGGTCCTGCGCACGGTATCAAATTCCATTGCCTCCTTCCTCCGCAGTCCTCTCTCCTCTCTTTGCCTGGGTGGCCCGGCACGCTTGTATTTCACATGGGCGTCCGTCGCTTCCCACGCCCCGTCTCTGTCTACCTCACTGTCTTCCAGCAAGGATGTTCAGTCGCTCTCGTTCGCGAGCAGAACGGAAGACAAGACAAATAAGGAGCACGAGAGTAGGAGTGGATGGGAGAGCGGAGCACGCGACGACGCGGCTTCCGGAATAACGCGATTATATCGAGGCCGTGCCACCTGGCCAGAAATCGATACCTATCGGCGGGGAAGTATGAAGTGCGTTTAAATTTGTCGGATGCCGCGACTCGCTGGCAAAATATATTACCCGGGCCGTGGAAGCGACTTCCCTCGCGAGCTGCTTTCCCCGGCACACGGCAAAGACGCCTGTCCGTTGCACCCTTAACGCGTTTCGAAACGATAAACGTCGGGGGGGGGGGGGGGGGATGCGCGAACCCTTCGGTTAAGGTATCCGACGAAGAAAGAAGCAACTGTCATATACCATCGCGTGTCTGTTCGACGAACGCGAGGGCAGAAATGCCCGCCCGCGACAAATCAAGCAGGGAACAGTGCGAATCAATATCCATTGAAGGGAGGATACCAATAAGTTTAACGAAAGTCTCGTGCCGTTCCCAGGGCTGATTCTATTCCCGCGCGACAGATAGCGCGGAAACGACAGCTCGCAAACTCTCTAATCAGAGAGCGCTCTGTCAAGTTTGTTCTATGTAGTTGATTACGCAGAATGCGAGGACGGGTAACGTTGTTACCCATCTGAATCGTGATATCGAGGCACGACTTTAATTAAGTCAGATTTACGGAGTAAATATCACGGATGAGGTATACGCAGCTGCCTGGCTGAGAGGGGGTTGAAACTCAGCCACGATTGGATTCTCCATAATTCCACGTTAAAGTTCCTAACAACCGTGAAGTCGAGTGGACATTAATTACGGGAGGCGAAGTGCTATCGACATCCGAGCGGATGAATTCGCAAAACAAGCTGGAGGAAAGATGTTACAGAGTCCTGCGAGACGGGAAGAGAATATTCAGACCGATCAAGGACACAATTAGTCTCCCAGAGATCGATGCTTTTATTTATACTATGTCGAATATTGAATACAAAACAAACACCACTACACGGGACACTTGTACCAAAGTGTGGCCACCCGAGTAGACCGACATACTATAATATCCATTACAGTTGAGAGCGAAGCAACAAAACAGTAATTAACTTTTGCAAGTAGAAGACCGATCCTCCGCAAGAGACTCGAACGATATCGTAAAGCCAGTAAGCGGGGAAACCGAACAACTTCAGCATCGATCGTTATCGGGAAACATATCCAGGACGTTCGCGGAGCAAGATACTCGTCGCGCGTGCTAAGTTTTAGTTTGGAAATCCTGTGCGATTATTAGTTGGACAAGTAGTTGCTAACGTCTCTCGGGGGCGGTTCTCAGGGTTAAAGCGAGGCTTGATTAGGCGCGGCAACTTGTTTCCGTGCTGGCTCCTTGCGCACCAACTTAAACCATATTAAATTGCGCTTAAGTCAAGCACGTGCTGGAAGGTCACACGGTTCGCGGGGCGAGGATGCAGGGAAAGTGAGAGAAGAGGGTAGGAGGGTGGATACGGACGGGAGGAAACGCAGCTACAGGCCGTAAAGACACGAGGTGCTACTGTGTCAAATGAGAAGAAACTTGGAGGAATTTAATAAGCGGGGCCCCTGCTGCAGGAACGGGCGCCACCGTCCAAATGATTCCACGGAGGGGTCTCGCCGAGAGAGCGAGCTAGGGTGCCCTAGCGAGCGAGCGGGCAAATGCAAGAAAGATAGAATGAGATATGGTGGCTTAATTCTGTTACAAAGTTACGCGACTTTCCGCGACCGTCCTCCCAGGACCTAATTATGCGGCTGCCACCGAAGAGAACTCCGCGAATCTACTGGTTCTCCGTAAATATTGTACGCCCGCCTAGGGAGATTTATGTACGCTGGTTTGCCAGACACGTCCCCTTTACCTCCTAGTAGTCATACGTGGATTAAAGTTATGGAAGCCCCTCGCTACTTTGCGTACCTACCTGATTTTCTGCACGTTAGGAGATCTCTCCGGACTCAAAGCAGCCCCGGCGCCTCTTCAAGCGCTTTAGGGAAAGAGGTAGTAAAGAATATAAAGGATTACGGGCGAGATTTTGTCATACATCCCTTAGGTTTTTTGAAGCCGCAAACTCGAGGATGCATTGCTTCGAATGGTGTTGGTTTCAGCTAGCTGGGTCTTGAAATTACGGTTTCGATAAGACATACTAGTCTTACGGCCGATTTCTTCACCTTCGATATTCTTCCAGTTAGAATTGGATTCCACACAGCTGCCAAATGATAGCATCTAACTGGTCGACGAGTGCGACATGATAGCATCTAATTAGTCGTTCATTGACCGGGGCTTTATTCGGAGGTGAAGAAATCGCGCATTAGATCTCGAATTAGTTCGTTACTCGAGCTACACGTTAAATTTATGGAAGGCGATATGAATAGCGATCGGAGAGTTTCGTGGCGCGTGATAATCTCAACAGCAAGATTAAACTCACTTTGATTTATCATATCCGTGTAGAGAAACGAGAGATACGTTCGTCGGTGGCAACCCCTGATTCGTTAATGACCCGAGAGAGTCCGATACGTATATCGATACAAACAGAATTTAATGATCATCGTCGCGCACCGTACATGGGGACGGAGTTGAGAAACTAGGGGATGCGGAGGAATGTGTTTGACCGTATTAGCTAGGGGCATGTTTGTCGGGAGCAAACGAGCGAAACCTCTAATTATGTTTGGCGTCGATTTCTTAAGTACACAACACAGGATCCGCTACAGATCCTGCGTCCGCCAAAGGGGCGTTATGTACTTTTCGAGGCTTAGACGGACCACCGAGTCCAGGGGTGGGGGCAGAGGGACGGGTATATGACGAGAAGCCAATTTCGATATAAGGCAAACAGAGAACAGACTGAGAATACTCCGAGCAAACTCACTGATAAACAATCCCCCGTCTCGTTCGTGAGTAGGTAGATACGGAACAAATTACACGATCGATGCGCATTCGAAATTTTCATAAAAGGTGAAAATTCACTGAGAACTGAACACACGAATCGCTATCTCCTCAAAACGCACATCTACTTAAATCACCGTCTTCTTCGACAACGATTGCTCGGCGAACCGAGCGACTGCGAAACCGAGAAACGAGACCTTGGGCGGGAAAACGAAACGACGAAGACCGGTACGAACAACAGCGGGATAAATTTCTTCAGGGAGGGGAGGAGAAAAAGTTTCCACGTATCTTTGCCTCGCAATCCCGGCAAAGGTCGTGTATAAAGCGCAGGTACCGGAAAGGTACGGTTATGTCGAGGACCGTGTCGGTAAAGACGGTGCAAGTGAACAAGTACATGGTCCGTTGGTCTAATCTAAGGCTAAGTTAGGTCGGGTTAAAGTAGACGAGACCTCGCCCGGGTATTAGTCGAACCAGGTTAGTGTCCTACCATCCCTACCAAAAGTTTCTTCGAGTCTCCCGGATATTCCTTACACACACACCCACCCCTTCCCCTGGCCCTTTGCCCCTTCGCTCCTTTTACAACCACCGACCGCAGCTCCGAACAGTCGCCAGCCACATCAACAAATGATACTTGTTCCTCACGGTCGCGGACACCCTGTGTACACTAGCAATTAAAGGTAAACATTTACATACTTCCAGCTGACCTGGCCGTTCTGACAATACCACCTTAATTCGCCAGACTAACTGCGCACGTTAAACGCACGATTAAATATAACCGGCGTTAAACCGGAGACCCCGCGGCCCTGTTCCCGAGGCGAATTTCATTCCGTCGTTACAACCCCCGGTAGAAGGATACGATTTAATTTGCCAAGTAAAGACAGAGGGCGAGACACTTAAATGTGTGTTTAAAGTGGAAGCTATAGTCACCGGTGGTCTTATTAGCAACGACTGCGCTGGAACCGACTGCGAGCTACTGTCTAATTTAATCTTATCGCGGCAGGAGCGAGATATCAATCCGAGATGAATTGCAATTAGAGGACAAAGATCAACGAGATCACAGGGAGCTGTAGGGAACCTTTGTACACGCTCTCGGCTGGGTATGTACTTGCAGAACACTCGCGAGACTCGTGTCGGTGGATGGCTTTGCTCGCGCCGGCATCCAAATTAAATCCATGTTATGCTTTAATACGGATTTCAGGCTGGTACAATTTTCTTGATCCCCCGCGCGAGAGAAAATGAGAGGAGCACCCGTCTTTCTGTTTAACTGATTTTACGAGAAAGAATGTTTCACGGAACGGGCGGCTACCGCGGGAACGTAATATAACCGCTGTAATTATATGGTACTAAGCGGAGTTTGATTTTATGGGACCATGAACGGGGGAAATCGATGCCCGTTACCCGACAAATTTATCCCGGATCCGTCGAAGCGTTTTTTAAAATTCCTTAATGCGAATATAAATCACGGGTTCGGCGGAGGCCGCGCGATTCGCAACGCTGAAAACTTGGCCCCTTTGTCAATTTAAACCGAAGTTTCCGCGAAAACATATTTTTCAGCTAATAACTCACCCCCGACACTTCTCTACCGAACCTCCGGCTGCGCATTCATATCCCGCGCTCGTAAATCAACCAGAGGTCTTACCGCAAGAGTTTCCATTAGTCCCGGAAAAATTCATGGATGACAAATACGATTGTTTTACCGACTCACCTGTAACAGAAGAGAACGAATAAATTTCATTAGAACCGCCCATTATATCGCGCTGAACGTGTACTTAACGTTGGATTCTAACGAGCATAGCTTATAATAGTAAATATTCATCGTTACACGCAACTGGCGCTTGATAGAATCTTATTAAAGTACGATTGGTTGTTCAACTTTCGATATTGGAGATTTACTATGCTAAGCTCTTATAATTAGAACTTTACAAATATTCAGCTTTCTGGGCCAGAAATCTTGAGTTTCAGCTTTCGAGGTGAGATTCCTCCAACCTCGAATTTCTAAAATAACAATCTCTAGGTTCCTTTTTCAAATGTAAGGACGAACTGTTCGCGACCAGAATACTCTACATCGATGAATCATAGTGCAATTATCTTAATAAAATTATCGTCAAGAATCTTCCACACAAAATGAAAATATGCGTCGGTCCCTCGACTCTGAATTTACTTTACCCCCCGATTTTATTCCCCATCCTCGAATACTTCCTCGCCGAAGAGAGGAAACGAGATTCAATAAGGGCGCTCCATTTTCTCGCACGATGTTTTGAAAAATTCGCCTCAGAAGGTCGATGCCACCGTGACAGCGAATCTAAGAGATACGTCTTACTGTTTTGCAGCCAATGTTCGCGTCTGCGACAGAACGGTACGATTGCAGCGTGCCGATAATAGAACGAGCGTGAAAGATAGAGTGGAAAGTAGAAGAGGAAGATGGTGAAGTGAACGGGGGAGGGGTAGAGGGTAGGTTCGTCCCGTGTCGTATCGGGGAAAAGAGGGAATCGGCGTGAATCAATCATATGCAAAACAGCGCGCCGATAAATCTCGGCGAAGCAATAAAATCGTATCAATCAGGCAGAAGTAAACGCGCCGGGGCGTTTTTTCACCGTGCTTCCGGCAGCACTTCGGCCAGAGTTTCCGGGGAAAGTGGGAAACCGGCTGGTCGTGACGAGGAGGAAAACAAACGAGATCTTCTCGCGCGAACGGACCGAGAAAGGCTGAGAGCGAGGCCGGCGAAAAAAAATTTCGAACCAGGCGCTTGCACCACGCGGGGTGGATAGGGAAATCGCGCGGCAGAGGAAGAGGAACAGGAAGAGGAAAAGGAAGCAGGACGAGGGGCTGGGAGGAAAGGGGAAGAGGCACGGGAAAGTTATGTAAGATACGTGCCGACAAAGTTGCTGTATCGGGGCAGAACGGTAAAATATATCCGCAGGAAATCGGGAGCGACGAATCGAGAAGGCGACCACTTCCATTCCCTCTATGGTAGAAAGATTTCACAACGCCCCCGGGTGTCTAGCGCGGGCAAATGCTGATTGACGCGCACCGAGAAATAAAACCTGGACCCTCTGCATACGCGGAAACCTCAGGCTGTTTACTACGCTTCGAGTAAAAATAGCCCGTTCGGCCGAATGAAATTATCGTGATTGACACTGGTACGAATGATTGGACGATGGATCCGTGATACGGGACGCGTGGGACGAGCTGGTTTTCACGAGCACTGCTTGTAAACGCGTTGGGTGGTTGAGCTAGGAGTCCAACTCCTAGGAAGTGTTTTATGTAAAGTGAGTTGCGGGATTGCTGTAAATCGTGGCCCCCATTTCATTGTTGCTAAAGGTAGTAGAGGAAAATGGTATAGGTAACAAGGTTTACCTTGCCCTTGGTCTTTCTCCAGCGCAGCCACTCGCTAGAAACTCGTAGTGGCAACAATTTTTACGTAACACCGCGTTTTCTTTCAGATGTTACGATAGGATGTTATAAGACATATAAAATTTCAGACATTTCGAAGTTCTAATAAAACCATAGCCAAACGCAACTCCTACGCGGATCGAGGGGAACGTTGCGTGGAACAGTAGCAAGGGATGCAATTGCCGTGACACGATAAAGAACGTGGCTACAAGTTACGCAGCGCGATAAGAATCGAAGGACAGGTCCGTGAGATCGGTGTAATCTTTAAAAAATACGAGCCGCGATACACCCTCCATCCTCGTGAGCGGCGAGAACGCGCGTATACGTTCTCGCGTTCATGCCGCCAGCTTTTCCCGCGTCTGCTGCGGGCGAGAGCAAGCTGGGGCAGTAACTTTTAATTCGCGTGCCCGACGCCGACCAATCTGTGTCGTGCGCGCTCCTATTACTCCTGATAAGGTCGGGGTAATTTATTTACCGAGCGAGGGGGATGCCATCACGCGACTTCGTCTTTCTACCTTTCCCTATCCCAGCCATCCGGAAGACACGTAAAAGAGCTCCACCAAGGCGGATGAAGAAGTAAGAGGGTAAAGCGAGTCCTGTCCTCCAACCAGATGCACTCAACACCCAGGCTTATACGAAGTGGAAGAAGCTTAACGACCCTGTACAGAGAACGTTATCTCGAGCGGATGGAAAATGAAGGCCGTCGCAGGCCATCGGGATTCCCTCTCCGGTTGTCATTCAAAATGAGGAAAAATTGGGAGCTGCGAAGGAGCGAAAGAGGAAGTAATCCTCTATCGCTGTCAGACACTTCTTTCGACGTCTTCGACTCCGCGAAAGTATTAAAGCTCGCGGATCCGCAAGGGTGGAATCACCTTTCCTTCCAGCACGAATAAAGGAGGAGAAGCACGATCCTTCCTCGTGAAACAAAGAAATCGCGACAGCTCGTCGTGGCCGAGTTATCCATTTCGCTGGGGCGTCAGGGTCGCTTAGAAGCAGCAGGAGAGGAGCAGAAGGTGGAATCGCCTGACAATGAGCGAGAGAGTGGCGCATGAAACCGGAAAGGGTTCCCTTCCTCGCCGCGGTGATCGATGATCCAACGCAAGACATTGGACCTCGCTTCCACCACCGAGATACACACTTCTTGCGAATTTTATTCGCGGTCGGTGGCGTAAGCCGTGCCGCGTTACCGAAGAATATTGCCTTCTCTTTGAATAGGATAGTCCCAGCCATAAAAGCTTGATGGATCGAGGGTGACACGTCCAGATTAAACGCCTCCTCTCCCCCGTCGACGTGCGTACAATAGCTGGCACGGTGAATGCGTCCCCGTGAAACCAAGTAGCCGCTGTTTCGCGCGGTTCCGCGAGTCGCAGAGATTTTTTCATCGATCGTCGGCGCGGGATGAAGTCAGGAGGAGGATAAGGAATAGCAGAGGACATTATTGAGCGCAGGATATGACAACTCTTCCATTACGATTCCGAGACATGGCTGGAGGATTCGCGGACGTGCAAAGGAAGCCTGACGGAAGATGGAAAATAGGGTAAATCCGGGAGACGCGGTCGGGCCGGAGAGTTGGTCGAGTCGCTATATTTCAGACTCTATGCGTAAAAACGCGTTAAAGTGCAGCCCAATTAGGGTATATGTCCCAATTACGGAGGGTTTAAGCCAGTTTGCGCAATCATATATTAATTAAATAATACTGCTACATGAATTTCATATTCTGAAAATCAATATATGTTGGTGAACAATTCTTTATGATGGACTTTTTTTCAAGTAAAAAAAATTAAATCTTTGTAATGTATTTAATTAAACAAAAACATATGTTTTTGTTCCTATTACGGTGCCCTGAAAACTGCGCCGTCCGCATTACAGTGCCCTCCATTACGGAGCCTGTCCATATTTTGGTACCTTTGAATGTCGCTCACTAACCTAGCTTCCTTATGACAGCTTGGAACAAAAATGAGGTTGTGACGAAGATCGCGCTTCCGGCTTCGAGGCTCCGTATTACAGACAAGACTGAAAATCTGGCGGTATTACGGAATTTAACTTAAAAATAAAAACAAATAAGTTTGTTGGTCCTGAATTTATTTTTTTTAATTACATTAAACCTTTTTAAGATATAATATGCATTTTATACGGTGAAAACAGTGTTTATAATTGATTTATATGAAATAGTTCGGTACATCATTTCTTAAGGCTTTGGACAAGAAATGCTATTAATTCACCAAAAGCGTGTTACGCATTTTTTTATAAATACTTATAATAATATGACATATTAAAATTGTCGTTTGTTACTTTGAATCTTGTTCGTGAATATTTAAATTTAATTAAAAAAAATTTGTTTACGTTTATTTATGCATGGATTTTGTTTCATTAATAATTTTAATAGAAAGGCTCCGTAATTGGGACAGGCTCCGTAATAGGGACACATACCCTACTTCTCTAGAAGCCAAACAATTGAATGAATAGCGTCACTTCGGTTCATTCTGTGTTTTCCTAGATTTACAGGCTATAAAAGGTAAACTGAGGTTACATTTAACCTCTTTTGTCAAACAACAGTATACAGAATCGTATTTAAAATATACTTCTAAGTTTATTTTCGTTTAATGTTTGGGAATAATAACATAGTAGAGATATCGAGGGACAATGCAGGACAAAGTATTTAGCCATATTAACTCTTCCTCTCAAAACTAACGAGAAGACCATCTCTCGCTGCAGAAAGGAGAGATGGTCGAGTTATGATTTTTTTATTATTTTTATTTATATTTTTATTTTTTATCATTATTTTATTATTATTATTGTTTATTTATTTTATTCATTCACTTTTGTATTCGTTTGCCTTGCTAATCGCCGGTAGGTAGTTCGCTTTATCTTTGATGTGTTCTTTACTTGTTTAGCGTAAACAAATTAAATATCAATGAATCTGTAGTTGTATTCACTCATAAATAATTTTGCTTTATCCTTTGTTATTTTTCCATGAATAATTATGTGAGTGGTCTCTGCCAACGACGAAAACCATTTCTCCCGGCACCTTGGGAGAGGTGGTCAGATGTCATAACTTCAGTTTTCAAGCCGATTTACAGTAAATATCGTCTTAAAGCAAATATCGACCAGTTTTTCTGAATCAGCATAAAATTCTGAACACATTAGGTTTGTTCTGATAAAATAAGTAATATCTGTATTAGTTTTAATAGCCATTTTATATTAGGTCGACCGCGTCTCCCGGATTTACCCTAGGTAGAAAACGACCGGTGTTACGACGAACAAGAATTGTATGCGCGTGAAGTGCGACCGTCGTCGCAGCGTGAAAGAACGCAGCTTTCGGAATCCCTCTCGTCTTCCCGACACCCCTTCAAATTTCATTACTCGATATCACGATTGATAGAATCGTAGTCGTCAAAGCGTAGTAAAATCGAGGACTGGCTGGTGTTCGTCACATATTCGGAGGAGTCGATGAATCGAATTTGCGAGGATACGGGCGCATTGAAGTGGGATTTGTTTTATGGTGAAGCGTTACATATTCTCAATGTTTCTACTGATGAGCCATAACGATATATACGATCCTACGGATTTATCTCCCAACGTGTCGACGATAAATACAGATTGCCAGTTTTAGAGTTAGATAAAAGCTAGTCAACGTTCGAAGAGAAAGGACTTTCATTGTTGTTTTACGATCGACCTAAGTAAATTTGTTTCCTGGGTACGCTTTCTGAACTTGATACCTCGAGTCAGTCTTATCTCAACTCGATATATTTTCTATCCAACGTGTACGCATTATTTTTAACTTGTAACCATGTGTATGTGTATTGTTTATAATGTAAACAGATAAATAGAAAAATAAATTCGCGCACCCACCTTTGAACGCAGCGATGTGGGCAATCGACGCCATGAGACTTCAGTTTGCCCGCCAAAACTGCCAATCCAACACGTACGAGAGTCACCAGCCGGGAAAATTATTCAAATAAAGCACGAGCCAGGCAGAAACATCGCGCATCGCTTTATTTTCGCGTTACACTTTTCACGGCAATGAGAAATATGTTTAACCACGGACGACCGATTTTAAACGAATATTTATACGCGAAACGAGAACACATTCCCGCGATGTTGCTGAACCGAAAACACTGATCGCAGGAAGCAAAGATGCGACCGAGTCCACGCGGAAAACAAGAATAAACATCGTAATTCGAGCGCGTCGTGTTTATATAGTCCACCTCACGGAGCACAAAGAAAAATAATCTTCGATATCCTTTTGTCTAAAGGACTAAAAGTCACGAGCGACGCGCACACGATCGCCACACGGTTCAGACTTGTTTGAACTTTCGATTATCGAAGTCAGATCACGCGCATCGACAGTGCGTGAATATCGATGTTACCGACGCGCGGGTGTATTTAAACGTGACAGGTACTTCTCCGGAACCGTTTATTTTTAATTTATGTTCTCTGTACTTTTATATGAACTATATTATTTAACACAATGAATTTGACACTTTGAAGAAATGAAAATAAAATTCAAAAATTCATAGTTCCACTGACCCGAATTATAATTAAAATAGCAAATCTTTATATTATCCTAAAGTAATCGTGTCACAGCATATAATTTAATCTGCAATCAAGTATTTGAAGTAATATTGGAGGGTACACTAGAAACATATATATATGTATTACTTCAAATAATATATATACATATATGTTTCTAGTGTACCCTCCAATATTACTTCAAATACTTGATTACACATTAAATTATATGCTGTGACACGATTACTTTAGGATAATATGAAGATTTTCTATTTTAATTATAATTCGGATCAGTGGAACTATGAATTTTTTAATTTTATTTTCATTTCTTCAAAGTGTCAAATTCATTGTGTTAAATAATATAGTTCATATAAAAGTACAGAGAACATAAATTAAAAATAAATGGTTCCGGAGAAGTACCGGTCACATTTAAATATATATTGCTTCCTTTAGTAACATTCTAAAATCTGTAAGAGTACAGAGTATTCCACGCTTAAGAAACTTTAAATTCGTTAACATGTAAACTTTTTTTAAAATCGAAACTCACATACAGATCCTTGCTGTCCAATCGGCGGCAAAGAGGCCAACTGCATTACCACCCGAAGACAGCTACGTTACGAGCAGCGGATACTTCTGAACTGCCCGAGCACCGCGTCTCGCGAGGGACTTGCAAACGAGTTCAATACCCGACGATAACTAGTTTCCGCGTCCGGCGATAATGGACCAAGAAGATGAAAAGCCCGCAGCCTCGACCGATAACAACCGAACTATTCCGCGCGATCCTTGTCGCGGCTCGTAAAGCGTAAATGAGGAATAAATGAACACCGAACGGCGATGTAATTCATTTTATTAAGTGGTTTCCAGGAACCAGTATGCTCGCGCATGCTTGTTAAACGTATATCAAAGCGCGACCAGATCTACAGCCTGAAATTTATGAACGCCGGTTGTAGGCGACGTAATTAGAAGATAATAAACCTCGAGCCAGTATGTAATACTGTTATACTCTTTCGAATAACGGTTTGTAAATATTTGATGGAGCGGCGAGAGCGTAGGTATACACGGGCTATGCTTGATTTATCGCGTGTATTAGCGGTAATGACTGGCGGCGGAACTGTAGTAGCCGTATGATGAAAGGGACAAATACGCGTACGAAACTGGACCGAAGAAGAATTCCCGATAGCATTTTATGGTAATGCGATGGTAATGACGCGGCATTTGCATATAAACCGAAAAGAATCGTTTGCATAAACTGGACATTTTGGGAACCTCCGGATCGGCATTAATCGGGCGGACCTTTTGGGCCAAAAAATTTCCGCGTATTTCACCGAACGCGGAATACCAATCGGAAAGTTATCGTTCCCCGGTCCCGCGAGCCTTTATTTTACGATCGATCTGACCGTAAACTCGCCGCGAAACCACCGAAGAACCTAGCGTACATTTTAGTGTCATTTTCACTGTAAACCACGCTAACAAAGACGGTATCGTCGGCTCGTCCTTTCACCTGCCCTGGCTATTTCGTCCCCGCGCGTTATAGTGTCGAAATGCAGAGAAGGAGAAATGGCAGAAAAGGGAGCCGATGTAATCGAACGCGACGCCCGGCTCTTTTATTCCCACTCGTTTTACAATAATCCTCCCCGAGAACCGCGCGGATCCACCAGAGTCAGCCCCTCGTATAAACGCGGACCGATGCGCTTATTTACGACGGTTAAAATAGTAAATTATCGAATCGACTGCGCGTTGATGGTCCAGAAACTCTTTCCAGGGAACATTTATTAGGCGCGAAACGACGGTGCCTCGGAAATTAATGGCGGATCCGGCGGCCGTAGTATCTCGGGTATAAAATATTTCGGACGGTGGGGGCCCGTCGTTAACGCGCCACTACCTAGAACTCCTCTGGCCTATCTCGTTAGCGACGCGATCGTTAAGATCTCCCGGGACATCGCGTGATCTTTCCACTAGCGTTTAACTTTTACCCAATTAGGTAATCGATGCTCCTCGGACCGTCCTATCCGATACAGTCGCCGATACCGATCTTCGTGATTTTATACAATCAAGACCGGCCCGGACCGACGCTACGGCCGATCCGACGGTTGGCCCGAATGGCGGTGCGACGTATTAATTGACCGTGGTACACGATATTTAAAAAGTGATCGAACTTGTAGACGAGCGAGATGTAAATTAAGATCGTGAGTTACAGCGGGTGAATGGCTGACGCTTGAAGAAATCTTTTTAGTTTAATGTATATCCACCTGTATAAACTTTCTGCGCAGAATTTCCTTGCTTCTTACACGGACATCTAAAACTGGAATTGCCTGTGTACATGGATCATTTGATTATGGCGCAGCTATATTAATGCCTACAGTCTCGCAGCTGCGTCGTATATAAAATTGCTACGAACCATAGATTCTCCCCGGTATTACGTACGATAACGAAAGGTATCGCGATTATTACTAGCCGCGCCGTTAAACTTCTCACGTGTTCACATCAGTCCGTCCATAAAACGCCCTGGAAACCGTCCGTATCGCGGGCGCAGCCATGAAAGAATATCCATCGGCGTGCATTCTTAAGCCGAACGTCATAATCTCCATGAATCCGTTCGCGATCCAGCTGCCGCGCGTCTAGATCCCAGCGTCGATGCTCGGCGCCGGCCGCGCAGTAACCGTCGCGCAATACCGGAGCCCTTATTTATAGGGTAGTAAAAATTTAAATAAATTCCCACCCCTGGCAGCGCGTTCGAGCGCCGCAAGGAAAGTTGGGCCGCGCGCGCGATTATTTATTCGCTTAATACGAGCGACGGCGGTTGCTGGCCGCGTCCGGGAGCGTCGTTATTGGATTTTCGGCGGAGTTTTGGCGCGCGGGGCCTCGCGGGCCCCGTAGACGAGCGTCCGGGGCCAGTAGTAAATTTTCACCCTTCCCACCCCGGGCTGTAAATTTACCTTCGCCTTTCAATAGGGCCACGCCAGCGGAAGGTGCGCTCGTCCCCGATCGCGGGACAGCCACCTCCCTCCGCTGTCTCTTTCCCGCTCGCTCTCTCTCCTCCGCTGTCACGTCGGATCTTTCTCTTTTCGCCTCTTTCTGGCCTTTCTCTTTTCCCCCGTCCCTTACTTCTGGCACATCGACGTCGCTCCGCCGCTTTCCTTTCGTTTTATTAGTTTTCGCCGCAATGGCGATTGCACGGGCCCCGCGATGGTGGCGAGATGACGATCGGGGGCCTGGTGGTGGTGGTGGACACCGGTGGACACCGTTCGTGGTGATACGAGGAGGACGGCGGCGGTGGCTACAGGGGACGGTGGTAGTGGTGGACGGGTCTTCTGCGTGTGGGAAAGAAAAAGCCGCGATGGAAGGAGAGGATTCTCGGCAAGGCTGCGAATTCACGGGTTGGGCGTGGACAATATTTATGTCCGCTTCCTCCGAACGGTTCGTTAGTCCTTTTTTCACATCCCTCCGCAAGGGAATCCGTGTTGTTCCCGATTTTCTGCTCGTTTTTCCCTTGCGGCGAGAGGCTACCTAACCGTGTTCGCGACGTCCTACGTTTCTTCCCCCTGATGGACGGACTTGGTCTATCGCTGGGCCAGCCGTTTACATATTAATAACGCGGCTCCAGCGTGGAGATGGTGGGAACCATTTCGTGCGTAGAAGAGACGTGTGCGTAGATTCGATGTTTCGGAGGGCCGCGAAGCTCTTGAAACCACTTGCTGGCTTAGTAAGTGGGTCATGGTGACTTATCAACGATATTTAAATACGTCCCTCTGAATTTTTCACGCGTCCTTTACTCGACGATCCGGTCAACCGCTCGAACAATGCTGCACCCTTTCTGTCGCGGCACGTTGTCGCTCGATACTCCTTTTTTCCCATCGAGCAAATCGGCCGTCGCCGAATTTGGCTCGAGGCTTCATCGCGCCCTCCTTTGCCGAACCAACGAGGGTCTCGGTGCCGGATCGACATCAATCTGACGCGGAACCAGTTACAGAATGACTTTATCAATCTCGAAACCGATCAGCCGAGCAAATCTCCTATAAACGAGCCTCGTCCCGCAGCAGATTCGCGGCGATACCACCCAACCGATGAAGTCATCCTTCAAATATTTGATACCGTTGTCGCAAAAAACCGTACACGAGTAGTTGTACAAGTTGTTACGAGGGCCTCGTGCTCTCAACTTATCCTCCTCCGGAGAAACTCTCCGTTTATTAGCCGCAACATCCCCGTATCCGCTAATAGCATTGTCATTCTGCCACTAGCGCTGCAAATTCACCTGATTCGTCAAAAAAAGAGTCGTAGGTACTCGACTAAAGTCGTCGCAGGGCTAGGATTCGAGTCGAGCTCGAATAACTCACGCCCCCTTGCCGTCCAGTTGTCGCGCATTCAAACTAGTTTCAAAGATCCACGCACGTGGGTACAGATACAAGGATATCAGCGAGATCGCGTCGTAAATCCCCCCCTTTCCTATCTAACAGGCGGCACGGAAGAAAATTACCCTTTCCTAGGAAATCGAGCGGTTAGCAACAAGTAGACAGGACGGCGGGGGGAAGAGGGAGGAGGGCAGGGCCAGGGTGATAAATTTGTAAAACCAATTTAAGATCGCGGTACACGGAGCGTGCAGCGCCCCGGGACCACGTTCCACGGCTCCTTTTATCTGTATCCCCTCGCGCGGAACGTACACATATCAACTTTTTATCTCGGCCGAGACAATTCGACAACGACCACGCGTCCTTATAAACAGGACTATGCCGCATAAGTATCCCCCACCCCGGCCCGCAAGCGCGAGACCAAACGGACCAGCCCCGTGAGAAGTGGAATCTTACGTAGCGGAAAAACGTCCAACCCCTTGTCCCTCTCTCGAACCTTTTTATCTTCCCCACCGTTGTCCCGTGAATCCTGGATAACCGACAGATAAAACGGGCATTCACGAAATATTTGATAAAGCCCCGTCGCCGTGCCAACACGCTGCCGCGGCGGGGCTAAGGGGAGCTTGGCATCGGGGGCACCATAGCGGGGATATTTACGAGGCAGATTGCTGGAATTTTTCGGCGTCGATACGACCGACTCCTGGCGAAATTATGTTATCGCGGGAAACGAAATGACACGAGTATTTTTAAGTACAGACACGGGTGCGAAACGAGCATCGCCGCGGATCGGTAACGTCGGAGGCTTACGTACGCAATTCGTCGATGCGATCGTGTGCGTGTCGCGCGCTCGGTCATCGGTATGCCTTTTAAAGAAATTTTTCGGTGCGGATAACTTGTTGCGGAATCGCGTTATCGAGAGGGCCGGGGTGATACCACGGTGTATTCTCAAACGTTGGCGCGGCAATGAAACGAGCGATCCAGGAACGGGGCAACAAGTCTCGGGTATAATTTGTCGATGCAACGCTAAACAAATTTCTCGTGACAATATAGATAGCGTGCGGTGGAATTATGTTGCTCGGGGAACGGGACGATTGGTGTATTTTTAAGCATCGACAGGGCGAAATCAGCATGATCCAGGAGGATATGGATGATGTTATCGTGCGGCTTGTCGCAGCCGAATGGCGAGGATGAAGATACGGGGGCTTCAGAAATGCGGCAGGCGCGAATACGGGATTATTTAAAGATGATTCCTGTGGTAAACGAGCCACCGCGACTTCCATTTTAGTGCTGTATGAGATATTTCACCGCAGGCCGCGAACGGAAAGCAATTACGGAACATTAAAAGCGGCGTGGCAGGAGGCGTACGAGCCTCGGAAGATGAGACGCCGCACGAGAGGCTGTAAGCCTCTAAAAAATGTCTCGAAACTTCCTTTTGCGGGCCGTCCTCGGCCATTCTTACCGAAGAATCGCTGTGTTAACCAGCTCGAAATAATTGAATGCTGCGAATGAGGAGTAAAGGCTGGAATAGACACGTTCGGTAATTTATTCGAGTAGCGAGTAATTTAGTAATTTACAATTGTTTTACTAAGCTACTCCACTAAATTTTAGTGTCCACACACGAAAAATTACTAAATAAATTATTTGCTACTCGATTAAACTACTGGACGTGTCTGTACCTTTACAGTTACTTCATCATATTACCTTGAGAGTCAAAGCAATTAAAGGCTACCTACTCGAATGACCATATCAATACTCTATACAACACATCGGTAAATATAAATAACAATTAGGGTAAATCCGGGAGACGCGGTCGGGCCGGAGAGTTGGTCGAGTCGCTATATTTCAGACTCTATAGGTAAAAACGGGTTAAAGTGCAGACCAATTACTTCTCTAGAAGCCAAAAAGTTGGATGAATAGCGTCACTTCGGTTCCTTCTGTGTTTTTCTAGATTTACAGGCTATAAAAGGTAAACTGAGGTTACATTTAACCTCTTTTGTCAAACAACGATGTACAGAATCCTATTTAAAATATACTTCTAAGTTTATTTTCGTTTTATGTTTGGGAATAATAAGATAGTAGAGATATTGAGGGACAATGCAGCCAAAGTATTTAGCCATATAAAGTCTTCCTCTCAAAACTAACGAGAAGACCATCTCTCGCTGCAGAAAGGAGACATGATCGAGTTATGATCTTTTATTATTTTTATTTATATTTTTATTTTTTATCATTATTTTATTATTATTGTTTATTTATTTGATTTATTCACTTTTGTATTCATTTGCCTTGCTAATCGCCGCTAGGTAGTTCACTTTATCTTTGATGTGTTCTTTACTTGTTTAGCGTAAACAAATTAAATATCAATGAATTTGTAGTTGTATTCACTCATAAATAATTTTGCTTTCTTCTTTGTTATTTTTCCATGAATAATTATGTGAGTGGTCTCTGCCAACGACGAAAACCATTTCTCCGGGCACCTCGGGAGAGGTGGTCAGATGTCATGACTTCAGTTTTCAATCCGATTTACAGAAAATATTGTCTTAAAGCAAATATCGACCAGGTTTTCTGAATCAGTATAAAATTCTGAACATATTAGGTTTGTTCTGATAAAATAAGTAATATCTGTATTAGTTTTAATAGCCATTTTATATTAGGTCGACTGCGTCTCCCGGATTTACCCTACACTGTCTATCTAACAATAAGAAAACTGTATTACGTATACACATTTAAAGATTAAGATTTTCGGCAAAAGACGGGAACCAAAGAATCGAAGGACGTCCAAGTCGCCAGCAGAATCGCCACGTGCTTTACGACGCGTATGTAAATATTTGCCGTATATTAAACGGAAACTACGATTAATTAAATGCCGTGGTACTCGGGCGGAGAAAAAGGGCCGCGTCTCGAATTACCGCCGCGAACGCGTTGGCCTCGTAAATATGTGACGACACAGGATATAACACATGTTGCCGGTCGAGGCTCACATGCATTACATTGCCGAAGCGCGTCTTAACTAATCGGAGTTATGGTAGCTGGGCGGTCTGCACCATTTCGCATTTCAATGCATACACCGGGTGTGATTTGCGAGGGCGAGCCTGTACAGTCGGGTAGATAGCCTCTCCCGTTCCACCGCGCCTTTTTCTTCCTCTCCCCCGTCAAGCCCTCTCCATCTGCCGACCGCATACCAACATCTACCCTGTCCCCTTTTCTTCGTCCCACCCGAAAGGTGCGCGTACACAGTGCCCCTGATTCCACGGGAAATAAATATTCTTTAGTGCACGGCCATGGAGTTGAACGAAAACGAACGAAAAGCGAACAGAAATCAATCGGAAGATAGGCAACCGTTTTGGAGTGGCGTTTAAAAGGTGGCGATTATTAGTCGCGGCTCCTCGTTACCTTTTAAACCTTGTACGGACAAGAAACGCGCGTGTATCGCTATACCAACAAGCTCGCGGAGGCCTGAAAGGTTCGGCCGATTATTACTCGCCAGCTTTTACGAACCGCCATGTATGGAAAGTTACGACACAGCTGAAAAGCGATGCGCCAACCGCGAACTTACCCTCCGTGCGTATACCTACCGATCATAACACGGGACCACCACTTGGAGAACTGAAATTAATTCCCGCGATGTCCGTTGAGGTTCTAGCTTTATTAGCCGTCTATTACTTTATTCCGTTGCTTTACTACATCATTTGTGTAAGCGATCTCTATCTCGAGCCGGGGATCGCAGCCACGTCCGCAGTAAAACCCGTCGCGGTGCCTGCAGCGAGGAAAAATGGGGCGCGCGGAAAGACGAGGGGGGCTGGCGGCTGTCTCGAGGGCGCGCTGACATTCGACGAAGACATTGCTCGATTTTTATACACCGCGCCATAAAATGCTACTGATGTAGCGCGTTGTCGAGAGTGAATCGTGCGGCCCGAAGTATAGCCGCTCGACGCGGTATATCACGCGCGATGCTTTACGGGCCTCCCCCCTGGCCGTCCGTGTGACGCCGGCGAGGAAATCATCAGGCGAAAGAGACAAAGAAGGGGAATCTAGCCGGGCGACTTCGGTGCGTGAACCGCATTAACGGTGGACCCGAGGAAGACATTTGTTCCTATATACGGCACGTAGGAGGACAGTGGCACGGTCACAAATATCCCAGTGTCCGCTTCCGCGCTTCGAGGCGAGCCGATCGTGCGCTCTGCCCGCTCGTAATTTCTCTCGCGCGCCCTAAACCGGTGGCCGTAATTTTTCTGACGATACGAGGCGTCGCCTCCGTTGCGCGCTCTCCAGCGCGCGAGCGCGCGCTGCAATCGCGTAGGATCCCCGAAATCAAATTCCACTCGGCTACCTCGCGTCGCGTGCGGTATTCCGTGCATCCGCACCGTCCTCGCCGGGACACTCCGAATTCCTGTCACCTTCCGCGGCCCCCCATAAACGCGATGTTTATAGGAAACCGCACCCGCGCAACGGGAACGCTCTTTGTGTGGACGCGAACTGAAGGGCCGTGTGGTTCGATGCTTTAACAGTAGCAGAGGTAGACAGTGGCCGGAATTCGTGACTCTGCTTATAGGATACTAGTGGAAACGTATGTATTGAAGCTGTTTTTTCAAACATAGCACAGCATAGCTTTGCTTAGCTTCCAGGTGAATTTCCGGCTTAAAGATGAGTTCAGTAAGATGAAAAACTGCGTGAGTCGTCAGTAAAGTCGCGTTCCCCTGTAACCAAACACCGAAAGCCTGAAGCTGCCCGATGGAATCCGCGATAAGAGTGTACCACGCGACTACGTTGACGCAAAAGCCGCGTCACACCACCCGCAAAGCTCGGCCGCCTCAGCCCCCGCGATAAGAACAAATTATTACGACGGTACGCCGGCGAAAAGTGTCACAGCTTAATTAAATCTCCGCCGGTTGCCCATGAAGCGAATAATCCCGTTTAAGAAAGCCGCGGAGCGCTTAATAAAAGCCAGCGCGAAATGTACCCGGTAGATTGCCGCCGCTCGTACACACGCACCGTCGAAGCGGGGATTTAAACCGGCGGCCCGAGAACGGTGGCGGTTCAATTGCCGTGGCAATGGGAATTTCGCAGATAAGCAACGAGCTCGCCGAGCACGAAATAATTAGAAGAGACGAGCCTTAACTCGATCAGGGCTGACGCGGCCGGTGATATGAACGCCGCGCGGCGCGGCGCGCCTCCGACAGATTCGTATCGGGCAGCGTTCGCCGCGCGGGGACGGCCGCGACCGAGAGCGCGCGCTATCTACGCGCCACGCACACAGACCGAGCCAACATAATAAGGATATTTTGCATATATTAACGACTAATGGAGGCAATAATAGCGCATCGGCCGGGCGGTACTACAGCTTTTGTCGGCGTGCCTGGGATATCGACGCGGCTACTATCATGAATAGTCGTCCCCCCGTTTTCCCTGATCCTCGGCCACCGTGGACACCACCTGCTCCAGCGCTGGGGCTCTCGAGTTTATTCCGACGGGGAGGAATGTAGGCGAAGGGAGAGCAGAGAGAGAAAGAGAGGAATCCGCGTCTCAACGATGTTTTTCCGTTTACACTGGCCGCGTAATCGTGCCTCGTACGTAAAAGCGATTACCGCAGGCCTGTTTAGATCCCGTTCCACTGGAACACGCCGATACATAATCACGTTATTGGGGGATAGGCTCTTATTAGCGTGGCTCGTAGTATTTTTCTGGTAATGAATTTTGAAATACGGCTGATAGACGGGAAGGGAAACGTCGGCCGCCGCAAGAATGTCGCGGTGTAATCCGCTCTTTAATATGTTAATACGCGGACACGCCGAGTATCGGTGCGTTTAAGGACGCTTCTGAAATTAACAGATCGTAAAAGCTACATTAAAACGGATCGTCGCCGCGTACCCGGCGAAATCCTCCGGTCCAGGCGCATACGCGCTCTTAAAAAACGCTCCTTTATCGCCGTATCCTCTTAACTTCGACACGCTTAACGAACGATCGCGGCTTTGTTTTTTTCCATCCACCTCGACGCGCCGGGGAAAATATCAACGCGCTATTTTACGCGGCCAGACACCTCTTTGGCCCGGGCGAGATTATGAGAAGGGCGCGCGAGAGGAATTCTTAACGAGCGCGGAGAAACGAAAGCGTGCGGGGTACTTACCAGTAGACTTAAGGCGTGTTTCGACTATCGCCACCGAAATTCCCTTCTAATTAAGACGTTCGGAACGGGCGAGCCGACTTTCGAAAAGCCGTGGTCGTTCGGCGCACTCGGGAGCCTGACTTGTGGCGGACTTTACGAGACAGAGCTCGACGTTCAAGTTTTCACGAATGGTGCGGGGATCTTGGGTGACCCGATCGAGCGAATGAATAATACGTGGCCTGTGAGTCACTACAGGAACGCTCGTTTCCATAATGACATTCACAGAGAAGCGGGACACGAGTGCGCCGGGCAGATTCTAGTGGAATCGTTGCCGCGCCAGTCGTTTACCACCGTAGGAGCTTTTACGTCCGTGGCCTACGAGCACGGATCTCCGAAGTGATAATGATTGATTCATAAATCACGATGGACGGTAGCCTTTGAGCGCGCGGTGGCAGCAAGATTTATTCACGGAATCATTCTTATCCCCCCCGCCCGCCAACCCCTCGTTTCGTCGGAGGATCCGAGCGCGCTTCCTATTACGTCTGCACGAGCGCCAGTCACGAACAGGGGAATTGATTTACCGCTCGTCAAATTAATGGCAAGTTATAATCAGGAAATTAAAGCGGGGACGCGAGGCTACCAGATCGGAGCGCGGGATACTTGATACCGCTAACAGAGTTTAATCGCGCGTCATTAGCCGCGGCCGATCGTTATTTCGGTTTTCTTCCATTTGCATATTTGTTCCTGCGGTCCTCTTACCTTATTTGCCAGCGATTTCGCGTTACACTCGCGGAACAATCGCAGAAGGAAAGGACAGAGGGAGAAAGAGGAGCCGAGCGTGAGCATGTCACGTTACGCTGCATAAAGATGTCGAATAAGAATCTCGCCCTACCGCGGAGGGGCCTTTCAATTAGGGGCTATTAGGGCACGTAAGGATCTTTAATCCCCGCCGGGTACACGATTTTTTACTCGGACTTTTCGCCGTAAAAGGATAAAAGCAACCCCCGGGCCGCCATTAGTCACGAGCCCGGACCGACGCTCGCTCTCGCGCGTCGCGGATGCATTTTTATGACACGCGTGTGGAAACCTGTTCCATTGGTCGACTACGACTACGTTATATTTTCCCTCTTTCTCCTAGCGACGTCTTTTTCTCGCGGTCACTTCGTGTCCCGTTGCTCGCACATCTCGCAGCCAACGAACAGCACCCGTGACCGCAACTCTCTGCTTCACAACAATTTAATACCGCCAGAAGTAGCCAGAAACTCGTGAAGCTTAAGGTAAAATGCTCTGATTCTTTCGCCTAATTACCATCTAGTAATTATCCACTGCTTCGCGACCTCACTCACAATCACTATTCCACTAAACAACAGAATAGTTCACAATACTCTGACGCGGACGCGGTGCCATTCACGACTGAGACATTAATCGCGTTCGTCATTGAGTCATCAAAGGCGCCTCGACGGGCCATCAGTCATTACCCAGTCGCGCGCAAAAAGTCGTCGATTGTTAGACGAGACCGTTGGAGATGGAGTACGAGCATTGTTCACCGGGCGACATGGCCGAGGACTATAGGAAGAAATTTATGGAAGTGGGATTCCTCTCTACGCGCGCGATTACGTCGTAAGCGAGCACGGTGCATTGTGAGGCGTTGAACACGCTTCGCTCTGTCGCTCGGACATCTGGCAATATAACGCGCATTAATGCTCCGGCCATTACTGAAGTGTTTAACCACGAGCGCGCCTCCCGAGTAAACAAGCATTCGGCCACGAAACGATAGTCTACTTGAGCGCCAGGAAGCACAGAAACGTCGGCCCTCGAGGGCATTCAACGTTGCTTCTCCCCTATTTGCATTCGAGGTATGCTCGTCCTTGGCATTCCGGCCAAATAATTTGTACCTTTTAAGCCCTTCAACCAGGGTACGGGAGACAGCTCGAGCGGCGCCTCGTTCCCTTCACCGTTTCCTACAGCCATCGTACAGGGAACGTAATCGATTGATCTCACACCTGGATTAGAAATAGGACCCCCCGATGTTTCAGTGGATGATGCGTTCTAGCATGCAATATTTGAATCAAATGCAAGAGCTTGGATAACCCATCGAGGATTGTGAGCAGAATTGAGGAGTTGAAGTGGTAAACGATGTATGTGCCAGTAGTTAGAATTCTCAGTAGAAATAAAAAACGTGTGTGTTCATTTTGTCACATACAACTCGATCGTTTACCGCTATGGACTTTCAGCGTGTACCACGTTTACAAATTTAGAGGGAAATAGAAAGATTAGGGCGGTGAAGGTGGCAACTCTCATCGCTTTTCATCACAACGAAATTGGCATTTACGATTTTAGCTCTAGCTTGCGATAGGGTAAATCCGGGAGACGCAGTCGACCTAATATAAAATGGCTATTAAAACTAATACAGATATTACTTATTTTATCAGAACAAACCTAATATGTTCAGAATTTTATACTGATTCAGAAAACCTGGTCGATATTTGCTTTAAGACAATATTTTCTGTAAATCGGATTGAAAACTGAAGTCATGACATCTGACCACCTCTCCCGAGGTGCCCGGAGAAATGGTTTTCGTCGTTGGCAGAGACCACTCACATAATTATTCATGGAAAAATAACAAAGAAGAAAGCAAAATTATTTATGAGTGAATACAACTACAGATTCATTGATATTTAATTTGTTTACGCTAAACAAGTAAAGAACGCATCAAAGATAAAGCGAACTACCTACCGGCGATTTGCCTTGCTAGGCAAATGAATACAAAAGTGAATAAATCAAATAAATAAACAATAATAATAATAAAATAATGATAAAAAATAAAAATATAAATAAAAATAATAAAAAATCATAACTCGACCATTTCTCCTTTCTGCAGCGAGAGATGGTCTTCTCGTTAGTTTTCAGAGGAAGAGTTAATATGGCTAAATACTTTGGCTGCATTGTCCCTCAATATCTCTAATATCTTATTATTCCCAAACATTAAATGAAAATAAACTTAGAAGTATACTTTAAATACGATTCTGTACACCGTTGTTTGACAAAAGAGGTTAAATGTAAGCTCAGTTTACCTTTTATAGCCTGTAAATCTAGAAAAACACAGAAGGAACCGAAGTGACGCTAATCATTCAATTGTTTGGCTTCTAGAGAAGTAATTAGTCTGCACTTTAACGGGTTTCTACGTATAGAGTATGAAATATAGCGACTCGACCAACTCTCCTGCCCGACCGTGTCTCCCGGATTTACCCTACCCCTAACAGTTGAAATAAATTATTCCAGCACTTACAACTTTCGCCCCCGCATTCTGCATGGAATTTACATCTTTTTCTACTACAAAAATATTTTTATTGTTTCGGCACTTATATCTTTTACCATTTCAACTCATCAATTCACAGTAGTAGCTAGTAGAAATAGAGTTCAAAGGCTGAGTGATTAGGATTCGGTAGGTCAAATCCGCCTGAAGTCAAGATGCATAGATTTCTGACGATTACTGCTGGCGTTGCCACGGATGTACGGTGAATCCAACGAAACGAAACCGTCAGGTGGCCCGTGAGTTAAGTGTCTCACGCGCGTGTAAGCAGCGTTCGGTATCTGTAACAGATCAGATACAAATGGAAGCCGCGGCCACGGCGTTAAGTGAGCCGAAGTAAGCGTGGTAGTTGCCACCGTGGTAGGTAGAACGTGGTTGGCGTGGCCGACGGGCATGGCAGGTGGGGAAACCTGGCTTGGTAGGAGGCACGAGCAAGAGGTTCGGACGAAATCGGTGCCGATCGGTAGTGGCAGGACCGACAACAGGTACATTCGCACCCGTGGCAGGTTAAAGGTGGTTGTAAGCCCGCGCCACGCCACCCTCCTTACTGCCGAGTCATGGCATGACTCCGCGATCTGCGCCTCCTATGAGGAAGGAGGAATGCCTAAGTGACTGCCTCATCTGAACGTGATGCCTGTCAATATTGACACGGTTGTGATTGTTTTCAAATGATGCTACTTACAATAATGACAAAGGGGACGTACCCGTTGCACGGCAATGGAAGTCAGGTGGCTGTGAAATGAAAGAGAAGGCTCGTTCGAGAATGCAACGAGGACGGAAGACAGCATCTCCTTATGAGCCTGTTGATGGACGCTACCAGAAGGGCAATCTTAAACCGTGTCCCCGAATGATCATATTTCCTCTTATCACATCAGTGAAAGAAGAAGACATTTAACGGATACGTTATCTCTAATTGCACATTCCTCCCTGATTGATTCGACCATTCCCCTAAATTCCTTCACCACGAAAGGTAAACGCGCTGTAAGATCCCGGTGAAAGCACACGGATGGGCAACGGGTAGCCCGTTCATCCGCGTCACAGATCAAACGATACGAAACCGACTAGGTTAATTGACCGACCACGCTACTCTGTCCGGTGGAAAAGCTCGAGGTGGCGGCGAGTGAAATTATCAGATACACCGCAGTTTTCACGCTCGGCCATTTAATTCCCCCTGTAAAGCTCGGTAGGAACTCGGGGAATCCAGCCGCGGAATTGATTAAGCAACGCGGCGAGCAGTGCCGCGGTGGGTGAACCGTAATCGTGGAAGGAGCGAGCAAGCACGCGTGGAACGTGAAAGGACCGTGCGTAGCGGCGCGTGTGTATACACGTAGAAGGGAACAAGAAACGGCCGAGGGCCTCCGACAAGTCGGATCTTAATTATATGCGACCATCGGCAGGTTCTGCGCGACTTCTGCGAGTGTTCGCGCAATTACCGTCGCGATAATAATACAGTCATTTAACCGCGGATACGCTCGAACGCGTGTCACGCGCCCCAAGACAATCGCGGTGTAATTGGACGCATCCCTCTGTGAATCCCTCCCGAAGCTATTCATAATTAATACACGGCCGAAGGCATTCACGGCTGCCTCCGTCCGCGTCTTTGTCTTCCCCCCCTGATGTTTCAATTAAACTCGAAGAACAGACGCCAAGCGTGCGCGCGCGCAGCTATCCAGGTTATCGGACGCGGAACGTTTATCCCGCGAAATTAACATAGACAGTTATAGAGGAAGCGCGCAAAAAGCGACTTCGCGATGTCAAGGTGGTCATCGACGGGACGATTTAGCCGCGGAAAAATAGTAATAAATTATCGCTAATTATCACGCGTAACTCGGTGCCGTGCATTATCATAAATTTACATATCGAGTCGTTACATTGCTGTTTTAATTACTAGACTGAGACGCGGCGGCTTTCAGGGAAGCGCGAAGCACTATCCTGTCGTACGCGATGCTTCTCCTACTCACCTACTGTCTCTTGGCAGTGTCAAGATGCGGGTTTTAGTGGCGCGGTCGGAGCACCGTCGCGGTTCGCGGACGAGCCGAAAGATCGACGTAAAAATGTGGTCCGCTGTTCGCGATAAATTCCGGCCAACCGGTGGCGTTTCTCTTGCCCTGTCTCCCGGTTAATTGCGCCCGCTCATTTACATAGCAGCCATCCGCGCGCTGCCATTCAAGCTATCGCGGCGAATTCCGCGATACATTTCATAGAATTCATAATAGCCGTCGTTAGCAGTAACCAACAGAAACCGAACGGCCGCTAACGAGTAGATAAATGCGTGCAGCGTATAAGACACCATTATCGGGCGCAGTTTGAAATTGAACGCGAGAATTATACGAAAGTTGCCACGCGGGCAGAGATTTATGCCCGGCTAAATATACGTGGCGCGGAATTTCGAGCGATTTTTCTCGGCGGATAAATGAACGGCCGGGGATACGGGCAGATCGGCCGACGTAGATATATCCGGCAATCGCAGAACGGGCAATTTCACAAGGAGTATCTCGGTTATCGGCGGCGATTATATTGTCGCCGGGCGGCCGCGTACGAACGCGGACAGATCGCGCGCGATAAACGCGCGATAATCGCCGGTGGGAATTTTTAAGAGATATTTCGGCCAGCGCCCGGCCCCCGCCGTTAATGGCCCCGCCGACGAATTAAGAAACGCCCGGGTGTCGCGTTATCTTTATGCTCGTTTTCGTGCGACCAGCCACCCTTTTAAAAACCGTGCCCCGAAAGGAGTACCGTTTCCACCGTGTTCGTAATTAATCGAACAATAAGACCGCGACGAGCGGCTGAGTTTTCGCTTCCGAGGGACTCGCCCGACCGCGTTCTCCGACTTGCCGCGGAATTAAAAGCTGGATCGTGTCACGGTCCCTCTATAACCGCGAGCACCTCGCCTATTCGCCATTGTGCGTCGGCGATGCTCGGGCAATAAAAGGGGACGGGCTCGTAGGATAAAGATAAGTGGGTAATTAATTAGTCAGGCGGGCGTATTAGCGGGTTTCTTTTCCAGCGCGGCCAATCAGTCGTGTACGCCATGCTAATTGTGCGCCAGCCGGGGGCAAGGGAATTAACGAGCTGTCTAATATCGAAATGGACTAATCCTGGGAGCCGCTTCGCGCGATTCATTTAAATGCCGGCGGACCGCGCCGACAAGTTACGGCTCCTCGTGCAGGACGAACCGCGTGTAGCGCGATCATCGCTACGAGCTTCGCTATCGCTTGTGGCGGAAACTCTGGTGGCCGACCGAGCCTTTGGGGATGTAAGACCGGTTGATAATTAGCGAGCGCTCGTGTTGCTGCATTCTTTCGCAGAAACCAATACGCGCTGTCCGTCTGATTATTTCTATTACGCGCGGACAATCGAGGAGCGTCCCAGCGCAGTCGTACGAATGAGAACGGGAAGTAGAATGTGGACGGTCGCGGTTGACTGGTCGGACATCGATGGTCTCGCTGCCGTCCGTCGATTTTCGCCGCGAGATCGAGGAAACATTAATTTTCCAAGTTTATACAAAACGGGAGTGTAGGTACTCTATATACCGAACAACGGTAAATTCCTCCTCCTCAAGCCACCTGGCTGATTGCGCAAGAGTACAATCGTTTGAAGAAATGAATCTCGATCAATCAAACAACACCGTGCCACAGTAGCAACGGTACACGAAATTTCGTATCGTTCCTCCGTTTCCCAGCTTTCACAATAAGGGCGAATGGCCCAGGGCGTGGAGGCGCACGCGACAAACCAGACGTCGCTCGTAAATTTCCAGGAGGATTGGTAGCGATAAAACGACCACCGCGACGAGGTTAACCCAGCGATATAATTGTATTTTCTCGCGGGGCAGAGCGGTGCGTGCGCGCGGAAGCAATCGTACGTTCACTGCGGCGTGTCTTCATCGCGTACCCTCTCTCCCTCTCGTCTGCGGGTTATTATCTATTTTCCTACGCGATTACTAATCGGTTTCGTTTAAACCGTATACGTGCCCGTAATGGCAGCACGGAAACGCTTTCCTATCAATTACGCGTACCACTAGTTCCAAGCCGCTGCCGAACGCCGCATCGAAGCCAGGCAGCGGCTCTTACACTCCCCGGGATTACCGAGAATCGGGGGGGAAAGGAGACCGGGCTGGAAACGAAGAGAAAACGCGTAATGCTCCGTGTTACGTGTAATTTGCCCGCGGGCGCGTCTTACGCGGCGTCGACGCGTATTTAGAGTCGCAGTTAGGCGTGCGATCGCCCCTTTATAGTTATGTGGAAGCGTGTAATAACGCACGGGCGCGATACGTAATCAAGAGGCGAGCCCGCGGTCGCGGCCGGCGTAAAAGTGGGCAACAGCAACACCCGGATCCCTCGTTGCCGGGCGCTGCGCAACGCTTGTACAAGTTGTAATAGCGGGGCTCTGGCGCCGACGTCGGTTCTTCATCCGCCAGACCTCCGTCGGGCATTTATGCCGTGCCGCGCGACCACCATCGGCCAGATGCCATTCGGAATAGGAAGGGAATTTATCGTGACGGCGCGGCGAGCACCGCGCCCGGCCGATCGCTGGAGACCCTTTCGAGCGTGGACGCGATAAGGGTAACTAGACGCTCCTGGCTGACGTACGAGTGTACCCGTAGCAATGACTCGTAATTTATCGGACACCGTTTGCGTTACGCTCGAGGAGCAGCCGCGTCTTGACCTTTTACATGCTCGCCACCCATCACGATCGCACCTATATTTATTGTAACACCCACTTGCGGCCAAGCAACCGCTAATATCCCGGGAGCTTTACGATGATAATTCTGCACTGCGGCCAGCGGGTGTTGCTGCGCGTTGGCTTTTAGGCGGGGAGAGTCAGGATTAGACAACCCCTGTCACGAAAATGATGTAACTGGAGATATTATTATTATTATTATTATTAAACGTCTTTATTTCAAACGCAGAAGATAACAACAAAAGAAAGTAAACAAGGACACAAGCAAGGGCGAAGTTCAGTCAGAGGCTGTTTAACAACTTAACCTAAAACGAAAACTTAACCTAGACATAAATTAGTACAAGCAACTTATTAGAGAAGAGAAGAAGACAGGACATACTGGTCAGACCGCAAAGTATGATATGTAGCATTATAGGGGAGAGTCGTGCAGTACCGACCAGCGTACAGTACCGACCAAAGCTAGTTCTCGCTTCTTCGACCAGATATTAGCACTTTATTTGAATTAACTAATGTAAATCACAATTCTGTATAACCTATTTCGGGGCCATATCGTTTACTCCATTGCTCTCGATGTTCTGAGGCATTAAACGTATACGTTGATATTCGGTGGGTTAAAAGTTATTTTTTAAAGCTGATCTTTTGTTTCTCGTGTAAGTAAATGATTTTGTTCTACTATCTATACTATCTCTAGTCTATTAAGTTTAATAAAACGTCCTAGTTTTGCAATATTTTTTGTACATAATATACCACGATCTAAAATGTTTCCCCGTGTTTGTCGTACAGTACCGACCATCCCACTGTCGTGCAGCACCGACCAACAGGCTCTGTCAACCAGTAGAGACTAAATTTTTCTTATCTGTGAGTTCAATCTGTTAGCAACTCAGATGAATTTATAAGATGTTCATTTAGCCTTCCTTCTACCTTTTCACGCAGAAAAACAAAGTAAATAAGGATAGGTATGATAACCTAACGAGCAGGAAGCTAGGATTTAACGAAGAAGTTATCCAGTGTATTATTTGCCAGCAGAGTTGGGCATTAACTAAATAAAAAATTATGTAAATAAGAATCAAATAAAAGTCACTTTAACTTTAGATTATTTGACGAAAAAAGTTAATTTTTTTATTCGACGAATAAAGTTAATTTTTTTTATTCGTTATTCAAAATTTTATTTAAACAAAAATTTTGCCCATCTCTGTTTGCAAGGAATCATTTGACAAAGATTGGGTGCAGTGTACCGAATGTGACGGTTGGGCACACGTCGAATGCACAGATCAGGAGAATATTAATTATTTTACTGGCGAGTTTGTAGAAATAAAATTTGAAAAAATCTTGTATTGTGCCACTTAAATGTCTTTTCATTAACATTATTAATTATTTAGACCTAAAAATTTACTAATTTAATAGTTGGTCGGTACTGGACGACAATTTTTCGTCTCCTACAAATTACAACTTTTTTACTTTTGCGAATTACCAATTCTTATTATTAAATTTCACAAAAATAATTTCCCTCCTCTTACTAAGTTCCATCTGTACTACAAACGCGTTTTTGAATTTCTGATTTTTATCAACTCTACCCCAAGATATAACAACAAAAGTTAGAGCGGTCGGTACTGCACGACTCTCCCCTAACGGATGAAGCAACAGGAAAGAGTGACAAGCACATCTGAAAGAGAAGAGAGTCGGAAGCACGCGGATTTCGGAAGGAAGCGAATTATAATAATGGGGGGAGGACATAGGAGAAGGAAGCAGGAAGGTAGTTTGTACGATGACAAGGGATGGAAAGCATGTCTTGCGAGCGAGTAGAGTGAGAGCAGATATCCAGTGGCTGTTGAAAATTCAGGGTGTCAAAATTCAGCGGAGTATGATTATAATAATATTATGGATTAGTTGCGTTAGCTCTGTAGATTAGCCTCGTTAGTTCACAGATATTCTTATCGCTTTGAAGTTCGCGTGGGCAATCAGAACTTCTGTTTGTTCTCGCGTCGACGTGGCACTAACTCAACGCACGGTAGATTTATTGTATTTGCGTTCCGATGAAAGAGTCGCGTTAAAGTGGAAAGCATGATTAAGCACGCCAGCGAACGTGCGCAATGCTGACAGATGTTCCGGGCATTCCGCCTATGTGGAAATAAAGCCCTCGACTTGCAACGAGTGTTGTAATGGCTGGAAGAAGCACAGTAGAGGCGCGGGCAACGTTTTCTGATCCCCGCGAGTGAAATTTTCGAACGAGGTGTCGGCGAAGGGGGTTATGTAGATGAGATAAGTTAACTACAGGTCCGCGGCACTGAGACAGGACATGAATAATACGGTCATCGACCCATAATTGTGTTGCACTTTCTGGTCGAGCAGGATCGTTGAAATCCTACCTCCTGCGTCCCAGATTCCACCATAATCGAAGGGAAAACGAAGCAAAAAATCTTCCACGGCGTCGCCTGGTCACCGGAGTGTTACTAAGGTCGCAACAGAAACCTTTTATCATCCTTCTACCACCATCTCGGAACCCTGCACAGTTTACAGAGAAAGTACCCAACTTTCTGAATTCAAAGATCCACCGAATCATTGGCGAGAGAAACGGGTGCTCGCGGTGGAAAGGATAACGACTCCTGACCGTAGAAACGCGGTTTCATGGAGGAATCCCGGTTCCTGGGGACCGTGCATAAATCAAGCACGCGTATCCCTCAGAGCGTTGTTTCGCGGCTTACGATGTATTATTGATGGCAATTCTGCGCGCGGCTGTTAATCTACGCGCGAGGGTTGCGAGGCGTGCAGGGCACAAGTCGCGGCTGATTTACGGCTAATTAAGGTTAACAAGCCGTTTAGTCTATTATTAAGCTCGCGTTTAAAGGGCGAAATTCCCGAGGCGTATAAATTACCCGTTCGGGAGGGAGAGGGCGTTGAATGGCGTACAGCCACCCCCCTCTGCGAGCTCTAATCGCTCGACATATTTCCAAATTAAAGCCCGGCCAGCGGGTCACAGGGTCGTTCATGCTGTGATTTTAAATGGCGAATCTACCGGCGTCTGTTTGTTTCGAGATTTGTTACGGCCTCCCTTCGAGACGCCCGGCCCCCATCGGTCCCCCTTTCGATGCCCCTGAGGGAGGCACGGGCAAGCTGGGATCCCGTCTGCGCACGTCGAAGTTGATCGATCCGGCCCCTTCGACGCCTCGCTGAGGTCGGAGGTCCGGGACTTAATGACAGTCGTAACAAATGAACGGTAATGTCATAATCGGACGCCGCCGAGCACCGGGCAATTTCGTCGCCCCGTTCTGACTGATGAGCGGGGCCCTTCGTCCGACCGGCGAGTTTCCTCCTTTTGTCCAGGATGAAAGGAACGGGCAGGATCGTCGGTAAAGGTAAACGCAATCGATCATAAATCGAATGCTACGTGGAAACGTGAACCGCGCGGCGTCTCGTAATCGGCCAGTGCCGCGTTTGTCAGGTTGACACAGAGATGGCAGCTTACGGAAGCACAAAGGGAACGACACGGGATATCAAAGCTGACACGGGTTTGATCGTCGATCTAAATACGCCAGCGCGGCTCTGTCAGAGTAGATAGCCGGCCGCGAGACGTCAGAACAGAAAGGATCTAGCCGACGTGCGCGCGTACGTACCAGCGATCTATCGATAGCGATCGACAGTTGCCAGGGTACGGGCGTAGAGCCGCGCGTTGCGCCGCGCGCCGGCCCGAGTGCCATTAGTATGATCTATACCCCTGCTTCTGCGGCTACCGATCCCTTAGATGTTATCTGCCGCTGCCTGCCTCCGCGCTCTTTCCATATCTCTCCACCCGGGCGAAGAGGGAGGGAGGGCCCCCGAAGGATCGGCCGTTATAGTTCCCGGGCCTTACTTACATATAGATTGCCTCTCATTTCTTACACCCGAAATATTGCCAATCGTAAGGGACGCGCGAGCGGCGCGTACACCTTCGCGAGCCAGCGAAATTGCATTTGCATACGGGGCAGATTGTCCCGTTCCACGTGTAAAGGACCTCGCTCGTCCTTGGTGGCTGCGTCGCGTCCTTTGTCCCCTCCCCTCGAAATGAGTGGTCGAAAAAGCAGTCGTCATTATCGACCGGCCGCGAACGACGAAAAAGGCGCCTGGACCGAGAGGAACGAGCATCCGGCAAAATGGTACCACTGAACTTTAATAGCGGTTACTTCTCTTCTAACGCGGCTTCGCTCCGCGCCGCGTGATAATTATTCAAAAAATTCCTGGCCCCGCCACTCCGATCTCCCCCCGCCCTTCGGCTTATCTCGAAACTTTCGGCTTTCGAGCGTTTAAACGACCGCCTCACGTGTCCTATTAGACCGATAAGGCTAAAAGCGATCCTGTTGCTCGCTCCAGACGTCCCTTGTTAAAATATTTCTTCGCGGTTTTTCTGCTCCCCTTCCTCCGGCCCGCTCGATGATAAATCCTCCTCTCCCCTCTCGCCCTGCTGGCCCCCTGTGCTCACGCCCTTCGCCGCGGTGTGAAGCCACGCGTCCCCCGTGTTCGACATTGAAATTCATCATTCGATTTCGATAACGAGATCGCCGACACCGTCTCGCTTTCCCATTATTCCGCCGATAAAAGAGTAAATGGAGCCCGAGGGACGTGAATATTTCGCGGCGTTATCCATCGTTAATCAATGTAATCGAACAGCCCCGCGAGAGAGGCTCCGTTCCGGATAAATCGGACGGACATATTGGTAAACACGTATCGGCGGTGGGAAAGGGGGAGGGAGATGAGAGCGGGGGAAAAAAGGTAAAAGAGGTAGGAGGGGTAGAAATGCGCGCTCTGCTCGTGATTCACTTCGGCCAACTGGTTCCGTCTGATCTCTTCATGAAAGGGAGGAGGGTCCCCTTGTCGATGGTTTTCGGCGATACCGCCGGCCACCGTGAATGTCAGATCCATCGATAATTTCGTACCGGACTATTTGTAATCTGTATATTCACCTGTCGATCCGTCAATTCCCCGGGGGAATCGAGATACCGCGCGTTCCACTTCTCGCCAGCCCTGCCAACACTCTGCGTAAACTCGCGTCCGCCGCGGCCGACGCGTTCCAGGCGAAATGACAGCTAGAGCGACAGTAATATTATCGAACCGTGCCCATCGAACGTAACACAGCGCCTCGATGACACTCGGAATTATCGTTCCGCGGGAATAGAATAGCGAACAAGTGCAATTATTTGGTCGCGCTATCCTGCGATCTGACAGACGCGTTTACAGCTGCCCAAGGGCTGCGGGTAAAATAATTCAACCTGACGATTTTACGGGCATGGAATATTTACTGGAATTATAATGGCTCGGAACCTAGCACTTCTGGAGTGGAAGGTAGAAATTCTTTTAATCATTGGACATGCTTGGCGCGCCCTCAACCCACCCGAGTGCATAACTCAACGCGTGTCTTCGTCGAGGCTCTCACCGTTTCATAAACAATATGATACGGGCGGGAAAGCGATTACCAATAGAAGGGACATAGAAGACGCGTTTCGAGGAGAAGTGCTCTCGTGGACCGCCGTGACGCAATCATCCGTCAACTGTTCTAACGTTTCCAAGGAGCACGTGGTGAAGGTAATAGCCAGCGTAAAGTTTAAGGTGAATTCCCGTAATAACGCGTGACATTCTCGAGTCTACAAAAAAAGAGTCCGCCCACGACAGTCTCCACCGAATTGAGGACCGCGCGTTAGATGACGCCTGTTGTTAGAGAAGAGGATAGAGACGAATTGAATTTTGATTATGGTCGCCCGTTGGACCGTGTAATTATACCTGTCAAAATATCAGCCCCCGACTGACCTCTGTCGGGAGACGATACCAGATATTTGCGTTGCTAGGGAAGGCTACCCGAGGGAAATAATAAAACTATCCTCCTCGATCGCTGGAGCACCGTGAAACGTTTAATTATTCCCCAACGGTGCGCAGGACCACGAATTTCTCGGTGGAATGACGTCCCGATGTCACGGTCGTCCACGTAGGGCGCGGAGAGCAAACCCCGTGAGCAAGCAGGCTCCTAATTCGAGATCTGTCCTCGCATATTTTTACGGTCGTCCGTTACATCTCCGCGCTTATTTTTCGTTTCTATTCACCTTGGGCCGCCCGTCTTCCTCCACCCACTCCCACACCCGTACCTCCCTTCTTCTGTCCGGTATAATAATTAATGACCGCTCGTACGTGGAAGGCGCCGCCACCCAGGCACGATCCTCGCCGACCGCAGGAAATAATTACGAATTCGAAAACGGCTATTATTAATCCAGCATTTCGACACCGGGCAAGGACGAAGGAACACGAAAGGACCGAAATTCACGCGACAAGCACGAGGCATCGAGATCGAGAATGGCCGAAACACGTTCTGCGGCATCGACGAGAGCAAATGAAGGCGTTTCGGAGAACAAACGCTGGCCCGGACGGGCCAGAAGAATGAGCAGCAACGGAATGTAAGACAGGAGGCAATTAGTGGGACGAAAAGGGCACGCTCCGATGCGCGCGCTCCGTCAGGTTGATGGGTCGGCCTTGAAACTGGAGAATCGATTCACTAAACAAATGACTCAGTTACGCGCTACACATTCCGGCTGCGGTTGATCCCCCGGCCTCCCTTTTCGCCGTTGCTCGCCCGACTACGTTCCGACCCCGCCGTTTTAATGGCCCCACGGAGCGCAGGCTCTTGAGGACGCGCGACGAACACCGGACAAACCGAGGAGGAGAGAAAAATAAAGGGCCGAAGGAGGCGAAGGGGACCGCGAACGTGGCAAAGAATGGTCTGTTATTATACCGGCGTGGACACAGAAAATTACTGGACGATCAAAGGGGCAAAAGAGGTGGGGAGGAAGGAAGGGGAGGCAGACGGAACCAAAAGCACCACGCGAGAAGGCGTGGTGGGGTGTGGTCAAATTTGCCGGGGGTTGGTTTCGCTTGGATTTATATTCCATAAATTACCTCGCCAGCCCTAACGCAGAAGAGTAATATCGACTACTTGTAAGCGCAGCTAATTGTCCCTAAACAACGTGCCGCGGAGACTCGAGCTGCATTCTATCATAGATTTCGTTACAATCACCGTGCACGCACATCCGCTCGGAGCACGGAGGCGCTCCGCGACACATCGCAGGCACCCGCCGGTGAGTTATTCTCCCACGGTGCCGTTGGTGCTGTTTCGTGTTAGAAGGAAGGTGAGAACACTCCGGGTCTAACGAATCCAGCCGCTCGCACCGGGGTACACGGAGCCTGTCCGTGTGTCAACGAGCGGCTATAAGTCGCGACCGGTATCGGCGAAAGGGCCATCGACAGAGGGAACGTTTAGCCGGTGTAAAAGGGCCGCCGATTAGCTTATCTCGAGATATGGGCTGGGCTGATTGGTAAGGTCCCCTTATCAGCCGGGCACTTAATCGTCTCGCGCGGTCGGTTCGACTGATCCCGTCGAGTTGTGAATCCGATTAGGTATACGTTTTATATCTCATTCGGGATTCGAGGGGCGAGCACAGGTCGGCGGCGCGGCTCCAAATGGATGCCCGGGCTCGGGTTACATTTAAGAAGCACGCTTTTAATTTGAATCTGTAACGTGTACCGCGCGTCTGCCGCCTTATATGGAAATGATTTATCAGTGGCGTAAGTAGAATCCCTTTTCACTTACCCCCGTGCGACCCCTCTCATCAGATAACTAAGAGTCGTCAAAGGACTCGGGTTTCCCACGTAATATCCCATGTTTCACGTTGCATCAGATTTCATCGGGTCTCGAAATCGCGGACCGTCGTTTGATTGAGAAATTTATAATAGACGCGACTGGACGAACGCGTTCGGGGATCGATAAATCTTAGCCCCCCCCCCCCCTTTGTCCGTGTAACACCGTTTCTTTTAATTCCTCATCGAGATGTTCCTCCGGATGAGCGGTTCCACGCACGAGCGGTCAGATGTTATCTCTTTCGTCGATGGAAAAATATGAGCTGCTTGGCCCGTGGATCGCGACTACGCCACTGTCTATTGTATATAGAGGAAGCAGGCGAAGCGAAATGGACCTTTCGGGACTGGATTCGCCTTTTGGTGCTCCGCAGCTTTCAGACGACAAAGAGAAAGGCCGTGGAAACATTGCATCTTGATTGTGCTTGAGATGAAAACTGCCGCCTTTTTATACTCCGACGGGTGGAATTTTAATTTTCTCGAGAAAACAAAAACTGGTTCTACCAGCTGCGGAGAACGTCGAAAGGAGAGAGAAAGAGAGAGAGAGAGAGAGCTGGGTGCATTCCACCCACTCGAAGCCCGACTCGCTCGGGGAAGAGTCCTCGGATGCGTCTATGACGTTCCACCCACTGTTTGGCTTCGTACCGAGGAGAAAAGGAACGACACGTGTCAAAGGCAAACACGGAGAAGGTCGAGGGAATTTGTTAAGAGCGCTGCTTCTCGTAGTTCGATGATCGATCGTGTCGGCCCCTAAGCGATGACTTATAGCCGCGTTCTATAATTTGTATAATAAATGTAAAATATGCGGACGCAGCTCCACCCTTACCTCTTCCGTCGAAAAGCTTAACGAGTCCGTTAAACGGGCACGCATTCGACGGGCCTGATTTATCATTATCCAACGAATCCCGGCGGTATCTCCGAATTAAAGCGCTGTTCCGCGCGCAATCCCGACGAGCCCGTCCGCCCGGCCCTCTATCCGCCGTAATGAGCGTGTAATTACGAAATAATTACGATGTCGCGAAGGAAACGGCGAGTCATGTCACCGGTTGAACAACGACCGAAAACAACCTCGCAGCCGGCCGTGCGATCTTTTTTTCCGCCGTTTTATCTTGATCAAACGTTTTCGTCGGCAAAGTGCTCCGAGAGGGTTCTCGGCTAAGTCACGTCGTGTCTCCACGAGTGGCTAACACGGTGAGCAAGGACCTGGCGCGGCTTGTCGCGGCGTGATGAATCGCCAATTACCATACGACCCGTCACTCACCTTCCCTTTTCCATCCATCCCCCTCCCGAACCCCCTTTTCCCACCCAGCGCCTTCACGGCAACCTTGGTGACGCCAATCATGCTCGACTACGCAACAAGATGTAATATCTTCGTCTATTCCCGGAAAAATGACCGATCGCCTCGGGCGACAATTCATCACGCGGTAATCACGCGCCAACTTCCAAGTGTCCGCGAGCTTTCCCTGCTACGGTTATTACCGCGCGAAGCTTGCTAGTCGAGGGAAAGAAAGGGAGTCAACCGATGGGGCTAACGAACTAAAGATTCGAAGTCATTTCGAACTCGAAAACGGCTATTGATTGGTTAGTTCAGCGACTGCGAGTAGTCCTGTATGCACACAGATCTGACAGCTCAGGGTACCTCGAAGGCTCTACGAAGGAATCGCTCTAAGATGTAATTGCTATGTAGATTCCAACTTGGAACGTGTCTGCTCTAACTAAATAGCAATTGAGTCACTTCGCGCATCTTCGCACATTCATTCTATGCGTGAGCATAGAGTCTGAGTCTGAAACTGTATCCATATGGATTTTTGACACGTAGCCCGCGCATTAACGGATGCACGACACGTATCACTGTTGGCCACGATCACGTGTCATAATGTAGGGGTACGATCGTGTTCGGGGGATCGTCAATTACCCTCGATACATCATTAAACGGCGCTGGTCACGTACGAACGTCCCAAATACCCGTAGGTACCGTGCAACGGGCAATTTCAAGGGGTCCCGGTGAATTCCCCGGCTCGTTTTCGTTTCTTTCCCTTCCGCCCTTGCCCGTTTTTTCCCTCGGCTGGAGAGGCGAGCGGAGGAGCCGCGGGTATAAACGCAGCGGCTCATACGCGCACGGGGACCTGTAATTGAAAGCTGTTACGCTTGGTATTTTATGGCTTTGTCCTCGAGGCATGCAAAACTCGATTCTTAAGGTCCTCCGACGCGGACGGGGCCCGGCTTAAGTAACGGGGCACGAAAATACGCGCCTCCTAATTAAATCCGACTAAATTCATCAAAATCGTCGTTAAAGCCACTCCGGGCCACCTCCCCTCGGGCGGTAGCCGTGCCAGCGGAGCGCTCTCGCTGCATCCTTAACGATCCTTGCCGCGAAAACGAGATTCCGATCTGTCTAATTGCCGCTCCACGGTGTCCGAAAGCCGCAGCGGGGTATTCCCGATCGGAATCGTGCCAACGATAGGAAGGTCGTTCGGCCTCGAGCTCGTAAATAACCACTGAATCGTTCCAGCCGATCCGCGATCGACGCTCGAGAAAAAGCTGGATCCTTGTACCTACAGCGAACAACTGCAACGAACCCACGATCCTGATTCGCTGTGTACATTTTTCAAGCCTCCATCGAGCCGTCCTCGAGGATCAATTCAAACGGCTATCCAAGAGAAATCGCGGTTCGGGATACGTCCACGGTTGGAGAACGCTTCGGTAATTAGATAGTGGCTCGCGACGTCCAGCGAGACGAGAAAAAAGTGTGCGGTCAAACTAGATAACCAACTGACAAGTTCAAGCACGGAAGGTGTGCTCGTCGAGGCTGCCAGCCAATGAACGCTGAACGAGAGGCACGGTTCCATTCCCTCCCCTGTCGATCGTGCGGCACGAGTTTCTGCTCCGAACGAGACAGCGGTATCGATAATGACGGCAATAAGAATAATAATAGCAATAACGTCTTTATGAGCAAGCCAGGGGAGGCATCGCGACGAGTGGGCGAGGTCACGGCTCCTTCACCTCCGAGGATTGCCACGGGCCCGGGGGACATAATCGGTGATCTGCGGCCGAACGAAGAAGGATCGGTAGCCTGCGCGGCTGTAAGGTGACTGGAAAAACGAGAAAGGTCCCTCGTGTCACGGTGAGCCAGCAACTATGGACCGGGGAAGATAAAGGTGTGCTTGAAATAAAACACGAGTCGCAGCCAGTTCGGGCTGTGTAGAAAACGGCGCTGTGAAAAGAATTCCGGCGCGGGAAGATTTAGTTTCGCTGAGGGACTAATTGACGCGGAGGTTGGGAAGGAAAGAGGAACCTGAGGTATCGAGGCGTATTAAGGTGGGACTTGAACGCTGACAACGAAAGACGCAATTGAATTTGAAACCTTTCGATGACGATTCGGGGTTTTCGCATTTCAGATACTATCGCAAGCGGTCACTTTTTACAGAAAAATATCTTGTCCCATCCGCCAGCGGGAAGCTAAAGAAGCAAGCGGTTAATCCACGATGCTTCCACGAAAGCTTTACAAGGACCGCCGTCGAGCTTATCGTAGAAACACGCACGTAACGCGTAAGCGTTAACACTCCTGTAAAGGAGTGTCTCAAGAGCTTTTCTTCGACCAAGGAACTGGCGCCTGGCTGCGCCAGGGAGGACCTGCGAACAGCTGGCCGTGAGAAAGTCTGGAAATACTCACGGCGTCAAGTGAAATCTTTTAATTAGGACCGATCCAAGGGCGGGGGATCGGCGTACGCGCCTCTGGCCCCCAAATAAACGAGTTACCCTTCGTCCTTCTAGGGTCCAGGCAAATTGGAGGAGATTGGATCCATGCCCTAAGGCAATTCAACGAACCTGGTGCCCGAAACGCTTCGTTACGGCCTGTGCAGCAGGAAACAGCGCGTATCTTTTCTATTTACGTCCGTAACGGTGTCGAAATTCACTGGTTCGAACTGAAACGCACCGCGACGACCACGTTGCCTTCGTCCAGCCGCTAATAATACTAATGCACGGCGGCTGTAAATATAACTCAGGGAAATTCAAACAATCCCAGATTTATCGCCCGGGACGATTCGATCGGCTGCTACGATATTGTCGCGGGAAAGAATCTCTCTGCCCGTTCTTCTTTGTTCTTCAACGAAGCCACGAATCCGTGCCCCCGTCGTTAAAAGCTTTTATCGCGGTGGGTTAGGCGGCAGATCCGGAAGCGCGTCTTCGTGGCTCTTTTTATTCCCGCGACGACGGAAAACGAGACTCGTCGGCTGACGGAACGCACGGCTGAGAAAATAATCGTGGAAACGCGTGAGCAAGTGAAAAGGGCCGGCGGGCGACGAGTGAAAAGGCCGTCGAACAGAATGATCACCGGTCGACAAAGGTGTTGAACGTAAATACCTGAGCAGGTCGCATCGGTTACACGGCGGGAGGGAGGGGGGAGGGGGGAGCAGAAAAGGGGTGTCTTCTAAAAAGGGATTCTTATGCAAATGGGACGTATAAAGACGTCCACTGGCGACATCTTTAAATAGTGCCGCCGCGAACGGAATTACCCTAATTTCGGCCCGATACATGCGGCGGAGCTGAAATTTTCACAGCAACGCGGCCACCAGGTCCGTATTAAGTTACCCCAACGGACAAGCGGCCAGGCCACGCGGAGTAAGGCCGCGACTAATTTTTCAGCAGCTCGGCTTACAAAGCGTGCATAATACGCGCCCTCGGTGCATACACTCGCGGCTGTGCAATCAGCCGCCTACCAGGGCACGAGCAACACGAGGCCCGGCCGGTGTAAACCTTACCCAGCAACAACCCACCGACTAATCCCTCGGAATCAGCCTCTGTATAAACTCCGCGCGGCATCGCACGGTGACAGATGCATTAAACCGCCGCGCGCGCGCGATCCATTACGTGTCGCAATCTGCCTAAGGAATTATTAGAGAAATTTTCAGACGATCGGTCGATCGTAATAACGTTGTCAGGGCCAAGCTGGCAGTTACGGGAACGATTTTATGATAATAGGGGGGGGTAGGTTTTTGTGGAGCGTTATTCATGAGCGCTTCAATTACGGTGCCTGTACGATAATTAGCCTGATAAATAATTTAACATCTCCGCGTTTCATTTTTTACTACTGTGTAGTAGTTATCTGCTAATTCTCGGGGTCTCTATTCGTCGAGAAGCTTGGTGTTGGTATTGTTCGAGATCATACGGAGACTAAATCACCTATTTCGAAAGGTAAGACATTCATAATGAAACGAATCTTAAGACAGCGACCAGAGATTTATCACCAATCGAAGGATGAAGTTCCCAGAAAACTCCACCAACAGGACACTATAATTCACGCGATGGGAAGATTCGATCGGAAGGCCGCGATCAATAATCGTTCGGAGCACAGTCCGGCTCCAAACATTTCTGCCTCCGAAGACAACCTGGCCGTTGCCAGCCGGTGAAAGTAATACGTTCGCTCGCTGCCGCGGATGATTGTTCGATTATTGGATTAGTAACGGACCCCGATCCCGATGTCCAAGCACCGCCGTCTTTGATCTCGAACGCGCACGAACGGTGCGCCGAACGACAAATGACACGCGCCATTAACAAACGCGGTTATAAATTGCAATTACCGATACGCACCGCGCAACCGGGCCTAGCTTTCGCCCGTCCCGTCTCGCCTGTCGAAACAAATTCAAGCTTGCTCGTCTTCGCGGTGCCTGCTAAACGGTCCAAGGATCTCGACGCTCGATTCGCGGTAAATTTATCCAGCACGCTGGATAATCGAGGAGAGGAGCGTGTCACAACGACAGACGCTTAACACGCGCGTGCACGAGCCGCGTGAAACCCAAGTCCCGCTTCAGTTACGCGGTGAAAACGATACGCCCCGAACCGCGGTTCGCTGGTTTTCGTTCGGTATCGATAGAAGTGAAACTCATTCGCTCCAACGTGACGTGTCCTGTAAAAAAGGCACTGACGGCGAGTTATTACGCGATCAGTCGTCCCCGCGAGGAACGCGGTTACCTGTTTCCGTACGGAAACTATACTAAATGTATACATCATAATCTACCTAGCAGTAATTTCACGGTTCGTTTGGGGGGATGAAGCCGCTTGACGCAGCCCTCGGGAGCGGACACTCGATCATCGCGTCCCGCTTCCGTCCGCGCGTCCCTTCGTTCCCTCCTACGGTGATATCGATCGAAGGGAGTCATCATCGTCGGCACGCCGAGCGCTTTATACGCGGCGCGTAGGCGCGGAGGATAATTACAGTTTTGAAATCTTACACGCACGGGCATCGGTAGAACCGCGGCGTCGGGGCACAATAGTCGCGAACCCGATCCACGATTCATTGTCGACTTTCTTTTCAATCGTAGATACAGCAGAACCCAATGGGGAAAGAATCTATTGTTCCCCCCTTTGCTCCCTCGTATAAGGATGACTGCGCACGAAACTGCGCCCGCTGCTCCGTGTGCTCAGACATCGATACGGTTTTATGATTGACAGAAGGAATTGCGTTTCACTCGAGTAATATCCGCGTTCCTATTAACAGGCGTAATTAAAGACATTTGTCCGGTTTGAATCGATACAAAGCCGATAGAGCTTGATGGATATCTCTAGTACCTAATATCTCCTTGTTTGACTTTTGTGATGTGGTTTATGTCTCGCCTGGCTCAATAATAATAATAATTCTTTCTTTATTGCACAACGCACTTACAAATGAAAACATATAAGTATAACAGAAGAGGTGTGCAAAGGCGAGGTACAGCCGTCAGCTGTTGTTAACCTAACCATTTAAAGCTACTTAAAACTAATACTAATAGTATACACGGAAGGAAAGAAAATGTATACAGATAATTAACGTAATCTAGAGTAAGAACAAACGACACATAACAATAGTATACATGTTATTATTGCTGATTAGCAAAAAATAATGTCACTGCATGCTTGAAAGATGCGAAAGAGGTTACAGCGCGAATTTCAGATGGTAGGGAGTTATAGTAAAGGGCTGAACAATAGGTAAAGGAACTGTAGAATTTAGTGGAGTGACAGGGAGGAACGGAAAGGTTATAGTCGTATCTGGTAGAGATGTATTCATCTGTTCGACGCTCGTGATTTGTGACAATTAATTCTCGCAAGTACGGTGGTACACCGGTGGACATTAATTTGTATATGAGACAGCAGAGATGTACCATGTATCTCTGCTTCATATTAAGCCAACCAGACTCAATAAATGCAGGTGTTATGTGATCGAACTTTCGTAGTCCAAAAGCAAATCTAACACAAGCGTTCTGAACCCGTTGAATACGCAATGAGACCCGTTTAGTTAAGCAGGGATAATACACTATGTCAGCGTAGTCAAATAAGGATATAATCAATATAGAGGCGAGAATAAGTTTTTGCTTACGAGAAAGGACACGCGCTATAGTATAAAGTTTGCGTAGACGAAAATAAGCAATTCTAATTTTGGAATTAACATGCTGCTCGAAAGTCCAGTTCGGGTCCATAATAAGTCCGAATGTATCCAGCGTGTGCAGAATTATTGTATTCGTTTTTCATATTGTCGTAGGAAGTTTGATCATGTATCCCCGCTATATGTGGATTCCGGCTGGCTCCATATGCGTCAGAGGTGGATCCTCCATTTGTGTTGTCTTGTTCACAAAACACTTTCCAGCCGTACTCCTCCTTATCTCTATTGTCTTCTTCCTTCCAATTTATCATTTCACTCTGACTCTGCACTGTCCACCCGTTTTCAATCAGCACTGTATATCCCTTCTCATCACACCGCCAAATTTCGGGCCTCTTTCTCATACACTTCTGCATCATTTTATAACTCTCTTCCTGCTGATGTTCGCTCTATTCGATCTGCTTCCTCCTTTAAATGTGCTGCCACAACTTTCATTCTTAATAAATATTCTTAGCTTTAGTTTCAGTCTTTACTCTAGTCTTATGTTAATGGTTAGGTATACAGCAGCGTTCACGCTGAACCTCGCCTTTTGCACTGTAGTAGCTACATCGGTACTGTGGAAATAGTACCTGCCTGTAAATATAGGCTATATGTATGTAAATATGTAGATGCAATAAAGACGTAATAATAATTCTCCATTCCTGCGCATCGCACCACTAAATTCGAATCTTCATTTTCTTATATCGCGGCACGCTACTATAACTCCCTTCCTGCTACTATTCGACAGTTAGACTGTTACCAGTCTTTCAAACACGCAGTGCGGCAACACATTTTCCAGCACTTTTAATCATTTTCATCATTTTGCTTACTATACTCCTTGTGCTATTCTCATGTTAGCTCTAAGTCTTAAGCTAACTTAGTCTAGTTTATTTTTAACGTTTGTTACGTTTGTTTGTTTTTGTCTCTACTTTAGTTTAGTTTAGTTTATTGTACGCGGTTAGGCTTCTGAACAGTGTTACCACTGCAGCCTCGCCTTTACTCTTGTCGTCTATGTCATTTGTAATATTCAGGTTTGTTCATTATCTTTGAGTAATAAAGACGTTTAATAATAATAATAATAATAAATAATAATAATAATAATATCCAATCGTACATTTTAGAACATGTGTTCGAAAGTTCTGCATAATACCGAGTAACAATTCTTTCTATTCAAGCCTCAATATACAAACGTGGACAGTGATTCTTTACATTAACAATGCAATCAGTCACACCAACTCGACACGCGAGGCGCTCATTAAGCACACTCCCTCGAACATCCCCATTCATCAGCCATGTATGTATTATTCCCAATGGAATAATAAACGTCACCACGCCGCGATCTCGCGAGCGCGTGAAAAATCCCGCGTTTCTGGGGGAACGAGGGCGCAGCATCGTCCGCCGCCATATATTTTCACGCCCCCGTGCGCCGATGGCACGTGGAAAATGTTTGACGGCGTGGGAGACGCGCAACCCCGGGCGCACGGGGAGGGGTAAGGAAAAGTCCTCGAAATCGGGCACACCTGGGCCGCGGTTATGTAGGTGGGGCGTGTCGGTGTTGGCACAGCTTGGCAGAACGCGTAGGCTGGCCTCGTATTATGCTGATCCCCCGAGACTCGCGCGAGGACTTGAATCGACTTTCAGGGCCCGCGCGCGCCGCCGCGAGTCCACGCAGAAATGCCGTGGCCTGTCGCATTGAAAACGCGCGTCAAGTGACGCGGTCGTACACGCTCGCCCGCTTGCGCTCATGGACGTGTACGCACGTGGGCGAGCGCTATAAAGCACCGAGAGGGCCAGGTGTCGCAGGTAGCAGCGGTTGCCATTTTCCGCAAGCCGGGCGAAAAATCGGCGACGACACGGTTTCCCACGGCCCCCGTCGCCGCGCCACGGAGAAAAACCACCACGGGAATAAGAATTCCGAGGATAATCGTGTCAATGTCGACGACTGCGTTTTTGCTACGCTAGTCACTTGAGTAGGTACATACGCGCCGAGGGAAGCGGCGGCTGCGGCTGGAAGATGGAAACGCTTTGCGGGACTTACGGTAGGTGCGTGGAAATATTTACACGGTAGGTAGAATCGAGAAGCAGCGGATTCTGTTCGCCAAAATGTGCTCAAATGGTGGGCGATGTTTAAAGCCATTTGTTTCTCGACGAGAAGTAATCAGCAGTGGCTAATGTCCCAAGAATCGTTTATATTCATCGACCCCTGCATTCTGAAGCCAGCGATCTCTTCGTATTAGTCGGTAGCGACAGTTTAAGTTAACGATACTTCTTCCAGGAGTTCGATAGAGATAACGTAATGGCAAGCAGGAAACGATGGCAATAATGCAGCTACTGCAATGGTAGATAAGAGTAGCTTCAGGGAACTCCGTGGATATAAAACTCGCGGGGTATTTCTTTCTGGAAAGAAAAAGTTTCTCGTTCCCTTGACTGCGCATCGCGAATTACACCCCCGTGTGCTTGGGTAATGGGAGATAAACCGATACAAGGTGTAACGACAGATTTATACCCAGAAGGCCGAGCGTTCCAAGTATGTAACGACACTGTGATTAGCAAGGCGCCAGGTTGACGTACCTGTCGAGGAAAACGAGGGGGGTTGAGGCGAAGAAAAACCGCGCGGAAAGGAGCAGCCGTGTTAATCAATCCTGTCCAATGGCCGCCATTCCGTGCGAACGGGAGCTTGACCATTTTCCAGGCGGCTTTAACCCTTTCATTATTTCGAGCGAACCGCTTCCGTATCGGTTGTGATTGACGTTTGGCGCTTCGGCCGCGAACTCAGCCGCGATAGCTAATTTGAATTTCGCTCGCGGCACGTTCTCCAGGAGGGGGGGGGGAGGAGAGAGAAAAACTCCTAATTATATACGACGGCTTTCGGAGAAACGTCGACGACAATTTTACGGTGGGCACGCTAACGCGCGATCGACTTGCAAATGACGAAGAGCGGAGCTCGCTATCTGGAAGGGCAGCGATACGCCTGTCGGTGGACGGTATTGTAAGTTATTGAGATTAAATGATGGCCCGTCCATGGCCCGCGGGAACCGCGGGACACTTTTATTCATCAAAGTCCCTGGGACACCTTCGTCGTTGACACCGTCGGCGCTCACGCCTGTAAGACGATCTTCGAAAAAGAGAAAAACCACGCGGTCCCACCGCGCCGGCTACGCGTTTAACCCCTTCTTATTAAATAAATCATTCGACCCCTTACACTAGTCAGCCAATATCTCAGAGTCTCATCTTATAATTCCTACATTAATTTCTCTAATAGTCCTGGACGTCGCTTTGTCTTCCACCTAGCGCGACACTCGATACCGCCATTACCTCTCCTATCGATAAACCTCGCGCCGCTATAAACGTCGTAAATTATTAATCCAAACAGGCCTGTGAATTTTACGCCGGCCCCCCTGATAGGTTAATAATAGAATAACGCGGACTTTTTTCAAAAGCTCGACGACTACTCGCGAGACAGTGTCCGGCGGACCTTGACGGCTGCCTCGGTGCTTACAGCAGGCGGACAACGCTCGCTGTGTCGGCAAGCTTGCCCTTCGCTCGCGGAACAGTTCCGAACAAGATAGCGGACAGGAGTGAGTGTCACCTGCGATTTTAATTACCATACTCTTTCATCGCCGTATCCAAATTTCTGGAAGGAAAGACAGCATCGAGATACCAAGTCCTTCTCGTTAGCTATACTGACTGTTCTAGGAAACTGTAGCTGCTAAAAGATCCTATAACTAAACGTCAAAGTCGAGTAGCACCGACGTTTATATAACCGACAACGAAACGTCGCGTTTCGGGTGAATTCCCACTCTCCACGTCGCGTAGAGCGAAGAACGTACTCCTTCCTCGTGAAACTGTAACATTTTCGTATCTTATATGTTACGTAAGCTTCTTTTCCATCCGTGTGCCCCGACTTATCCGATCAGCGAGCAACCACGCGACGCAAGGCGACACGTGAAAGTGAGAAACAGGTAAGACACTCACCTCTGACAGCCGCGTTCAGCCTGTCCAGGTTCGCGAGAGTGAGCGGCACCGGGCCGAAGTGCATCACGATCTTGTCCAGGTGTTGAAGATCGCCGAAACCGTTGTCGCGGCGCGCCATGAAGATGCCCGTGTAGCAGCGCCGTACGTAGTGGCCGCAAGTGTCATTCACGGTGAGATCGAGGGTGGCGTTCAGCACACCCTTGATCGCTCTCTTGACGCGCACGTGCAACTGCCCGTTCCTCAGGTCCTTGATCTTCCCGGTGAAGATGTAGTCCGCCTGGCGGACCTTCCCCATGAACATGGTGTCGTTCCTGATCGCCGCGGTCAAATTCGCCCGGCAGTCGAGCAGCTCCTTGGTCGAGGAGACGGCCATCGGCAGCATGATGCTCGCCCACAGCACGAGGAAACCGATCTTCAAGCTCGCACCCATTTTCTACCTCTGCGTGTCCGAACTCACTCCGCTCAGCGCATCACTTCGCCCCTCGGCAACGCCAATTCGCGCCCTGTGTTTCTCGTAACCAATATAATCGATTGCCCCGTAATTATTCGCGCACCATCGCGTTCGTTAAGGTCATGGCTCAATTACGCGGCGGGAGAAGTCGACCCGATTATTTCAATCAATTCACATCGAGTCCCTGTCGCAGCCAGTGCAGCGTAATCAGCATCGGGTATCTACGGACGTGAAATGATGGATGACGTTCGGGAAGTTCCTGTGATACTCGGAAAGCGATAGCACTGTACGCGACCAGCCGCTAGCGCGATCGAAAAGAGGATTCTCCGTTCGATGCCCGCCTCGGTTTGATTAGTTCCCGGCTGTCGATCGGAGCGTGGCTCTCTCTCTCTCTCTCTCTCTCTCTCTCTCTCTCTCTCTAGCGAACGATACCTGGCCGCTCGAGCCTGAGCCCTCTAAATGGAAACGAGTCCGATCTTACGAGGCGTGTGATCTTGAGCAACAGGTTGGCGCCGTGTGTCGACCCACGCTCGCCGATTTCCAATCCGCGTCACTCGTTTCCCGTTCCACCGTGGCAAGTGCGAAACCGTGCGAGATTCGATCGATCGATCGATAAACTGTCGTTTCGGCAACGAGTCGCCTCGTATCAGCGGCGTTTTATCGCCACCCCGATGGGACTAGAAGCCGACTCGCCGCGATATTGTTACAGTATGCACGACCATCGACGATTCCACGCGTCCTGCCAGGGAGTCGTAAGGAGCGCATTCGCGTCAACCGATCGAGCTTCTCGCCGACTGCCCCGATCCCCGTAAACTCGGAGTAGCCTGATCCTTGGAATCGACGCGACCGACCGTCCGCTCCTCGCGCTTGGAAAAACAATTGCGCGCGATTATCGACGGCGACGGGCGATCGACTTTCACTCAAACCGTACTTTCCCACCGTCCATTAGGATCCTTCCCTTTTAACCCGACGGTCTTGACGGAGAACAGAGACGAACGATCGCGAACTTTCCACACGCGAGACACTGGCCGGCACTAATGTTTCGGAAACGCTCGGGAGTCCACTGTCACGGATCACTTGGCTGCAACGTAGAATCGCGATTACCGTCCGCGACTGTAGGCCGTTTCGCGATAAACCGTTCGTCAATCGGGTGGTGTCGATTCAACCGCTGTCGAGGGAGCTGTCACAGGATCGCTCCGAAGAATAACGCCCGATGCTCGCGGGTCTCTTCCGATGGACCGCTGGAGACGGGTAGGCGGCTCGGTTGACGGGTGCAGCGAACCGTGCACGCGAGATTAACCGTTGCCAAAAGCACTGTCAACGCGAAGTCAGCGGCCCGCTCGATATTCAGGTTGGCACGGCGACTATCCGCGATCCTGCGCGAGAGTGAGAGAGCAGTGGTTGAGGTGGTGGCTGGTCGCGTGGAGGCACGCGCTGGACTGAGGAGGGCTAAGTGTGGATGCTGCAACTACAACGTGTAGGCGTAAGTCGCCTTAGACCAAGGGACCAAGAGGGAGAGAGAGAGAGAGAGATGACCGGCTGGATGTGTGTGCACCGACAGCCTCGCACACGCGCTCCCGCCTCTTTCGGTGCACGCTCGTGTGTGTTCCCGTGCCGGCTCGGGGAGCACAGAGGGAGGGGGGTGAACGAGAGAAGACAGAGAGAGGAGAGAAACTTCACCGACACAGCCAGGCGGACGTGTCTGCCACGTGAGTGCCCAACATGAGTACTATATGTGGGTGCTATTGACACACTTATACGCGCACCGATCCATGGAAGACATGGGCGCACGGTGCTTAAGAGATGCACGATCGCCCTGACGTTAGAAGCAAATGGGTCAAATTTAATGGGTTAAATTTAATATGTTTTCCATATCGCGTCTCAGTCAACGGATATCTACGATCTTCCAAGCTGTTGCGTCGCGAGTCTAAGAGAATCCTCGGACGACGCGCGAGGAATCTGTCGTGAGATGCTACCCTTCGGAGTTAAGATGCCCAGAGTCGTTTTGCTTGTGGTGGATTTGGATGAATTATCGGGACGTCAACCCTTAAATCGACCAGCGCGTGTTGCGTGCAGATCGCGTTTCAATGCCTCGACGTGGCGGGGATTTCGACAACGTGGGTGACGGCTGGCCAGGGCGAAAAAGGGGGCATCCGGGTGAAACGATCTAATCTATATCAACTTAACGAGCTACAATCTCGGTCGGTTGGTAATTGATGGCGATCGATAATACCGAGTCCCGTTCACTCCGCCACGCGTGGAGCTCCGAGCGTCACCCACGAAACGGTGGGAATCCTTCTTTAACGAGTCCGCAGAGGAAGTTAATGGGTCGACTTCGACGTGACAACGTACATGGAAACAGGCGCGCTCGGTGCCCGCTTATTTATGATAATAGTTTCCCCCGCGCGGGGCAGAACGCGAACCAAGACTGATCTACGGTGTCGTCAGTTATGGTACATCATAATTTCCGCGGATATTTATACGCTCGCGTACAATGTTATGCAGCACCGCGCGCTGGGCGTGGATGGAATGAGATTCTTGTCTTGCCAACCAGATATGGTCTCCAGTTTCGAACGTCCGCGGACATGATCCACAAAGTGGACACTAGATCTCTGCCCCGGCGTGGAAAACGATGGAGCACCCACGCCTCGGTCTTACTATTCCGCGGGAAAAACTCAGAGCCGCGTTATCGATCAAAAGTCTACGTGCATTTGCATTATTTACTCTGTGCTCGTGAATACACAATGAAGCGTGGATCGCTTCTAGATTTTCGCCGAATATATTATACGTTCGCTTTTTATAGGTATATAGGTACTTTTTGCAGCAAGGGGGGTGCAGCTTCATTAATGACAGTTTTTGAGTTATGGTATGTAAAAAAATTCTACATCGTCTGATGCACATCCGATAACAAACGAGCGATTTATTGCAAATTTTCAACCTGCAGCTATTACTGTTTTGTGCCAATATTTTTGTTTCGGGCAGCTTCAGATTTGAGAAGTTCTCCAAAAAGAGAAATACAAATTTATCGATTCAATAACTACAGCTTATTGTGCGAAAATATATATTTTTCAATTAACAATGTTTGTTTCCTCTTTTCAATGTTAAATCATAGTAATAATTTTATAAACAGTTTTTTCTAATTTACTTCAAGTTGGTAGCGATGGAGCTGCACCCCTCGTGCTGCAAAGTCCTCAATTCAGCCCTTAAACCTTACATGGACCCTACCATTAAAGAAGATAGACCTCTGAAAGTCACAAGATAAGAGATGTATTATACAAGACACTAAGTAGGAACATTCCTCCTTAATACGATTACCTGCTAACAAAATATTGCTACCCGACTGCGAGAGCAGATTTTTAAGCATCCACGGTTCTCAACGCACAAACGTACAGTGCAAGAACTTTCTCAACACCATATAAGGGGGTGGCCAGAACTGGTCGTTGAAAATCAGAACGACACTTGTACGAATCGTCGCGAGACAAATACAAGAGCGCACCACTAAACGAACAAAGCGTGTAACACCAGGAAAAGTCGGGTAGAGAATGAAAATGTAGAAAGTCTGCAAGCCAGCGTACAGGAAAAAGAAACTTTCACGTCACTTTACCCCGTCTCGACGACACTTCTGTGTACCTCCAACTTTCCAGCAGTGACGCGCGATTTCATTAGCCCAGTCGACCAATTTACTCGGCCCACGGCCGGGCAAACCGTTTCCCTCTATTCGCTCATTAGGGCGGCTAATAGGGCGGCGTGCTCGCGCGAGACGTCAGGAAACGTGGGCATTTCGATAGGGCAGGAATCTCGTGTGGTGCCGGGACACAGTGTCGGACCAGTTATCGTGACGCGATAATGAAACAGAGATCCGTATCTGGCCGACGTTCGCCCACGTGGCCGCGGAGGAATGCAGGCCTGAGCTAGTGGCATTGTCGAAGGAATATGCATCGATGGTAATAGGCAACGGTGACGCTAATGAATGCCTTATGGCACGATCCGTACCGTATCGCCGCCGATTAAACGAGATTTCTCGCACGGTCGAACGGCCCGGATCCGCGGCTGGCACGCGATCGTTTTCGAAAGGAACAGCTCTGGAAACGCTTCTATGGGGGCATTAAGTCCCCCCCTACCCACCTCCTCCTGCCCCCCCTCCCTGCCACGAGGCACGCGGCCTGGCACGATCGCCGACGAGCAAAGCGAATCGCTCCTCGATGCCCACGCTCGCGCGCGACATATCGCCGCGGATCGTTTCAGCCGCGTGTCCTTGTGCATGTCCTTACCTCGTGTCCGCGGATCGTATCCCCGAAGGGCGTGGTGCGGACGTTACAGCCGCGGGATTGTCTCGTATCTTCCATCGGAATAGTCAGTTCCCGAACGCATAATATCCTGCCAAGTGTTAATGGCGCAATTCCACGCCGGAGTATATCACAATGTCCGTTACAGTTATGGATTTCGTTATAACACCACCGCGCGCGCCCGTCCTCCCGTCGTACCACGGGGGAAATGATTTTTAGATCGGTATCTCGCTTGGCCTATCGCCGCTACCCGCGGTTCCCCCATCGTCGAGCCAGTAAATTCTGCGCGTCGGTCGCTTATTACACGCGGGAGCAAATTTCGAGCGATAAACACGTCCGAGGTGTGTGCCGATCTTTCCGCGGAGGCGCATCTTCGCGCCGGTAATGAGATCTAGGATTATCCCGAGCGTTAAACGGACGAGCGTGACCGTCCAGCGATACCGATTCTTTTTCGACGCAACCTGTTCGTTGTACAGGGCGAGGGGGAGAGGGCTACATGGGAGAAGAGCACGGTAGACAAATCGTCTTGCGAGGGGAGTAAAATATGGCGATGGAAAGACGAGACAAGCTACCGCGCCGACTGATCCGCCAGCTAACGAATGGATCGATTTGCCTGGCTCGTTAACAATACACGTAAGGAACGCTAATGTGCCACTTTGTTTCGGTCGACCTCGCCGCGATGAGGCTGTCGTGGCCGGATAAAAAGAGAACCAGATCTCTGCTGGCTCCGTCTGGCCCGTGGGGCACGGCTCTCGCCCCGCGACCGTATCCTTGTCGCTGATGGCGCGCACCAGCCGATTATCCTTGTTGGAGCGGGACGGTAAGTACGTGTACGGTTGATTAAACTAATCTTATAAGCTCTCCGATCTACAACGAGCGGTAGCATCGGAAATTATTGCGCCGCGGATTTGTCCCCGTCGTCAGGGGCGAGGGGAGGCCTCCTCGCGTCCGGTTTATCGTTTATTCGCGGCGCACGACGCGATCGCCGGCTCGGCTGAATTTATTTACCGTACACGGAGCGCGCGTTACATACGCGTCGCCTCTCGGATAGAGCGGACCGAGTGGGGGAGCGAGTCGATGACGGGGAAACGAGGATGAGTTACAGCGAGCGTCGCCTCCGGGCTATGCGTTACAGCTCGAGCCACCCTCGGTCGCGGCGTCGTAGCGGGAACTTACAAATGCTCGCGTGCGCGTACCTCGTAACGCTTGGCGTGGTTCGGCCTTTATATGTTTGTCAAGGGTAACGTTGAGTAATACGATCGTCGGTAGATACGAGCGCCGCGACTCGAGGAGAAACGGGAGGGGGATCGATCGCGCGGGGGTGGGTGGTATTGACTAATCTGCGGCGGGAAGCGCGGATGTAATTCGCGTACAGGAGGGACGCAACGGCGCTCGAGGAGCGCGGGACATCTCGGACGCGGAGTAACTGTCGGACGTGCCACGCGGTTACTACCGTGCGCATCGGAGCGGCACGCAGAATCCCATATAAAGGCTTGGCGCAGGTAGAACGCGGGAGCGCGAAACACGCGACCGCGCGCTTACACACGTACCCGGGGCGCGCGGAGCCCGGCGAGAGGATGCTGGGCAGCTGGACGAGGACGAAAGGCGAGAACGGTGGACCGCGCCACGACCGCGAGGCATAAAAGGCACACACGGGCGCGCTGGTGTGCGTGTACTTAGCATAAGTCTCGCACCCGAGGCACTCTCTCATCGTATTTCATGCCGGCTATACGCTCGCCGCGGCGAGACCGCCTCTCGTCCTGCTTCCTTCGCCGCGTCTGCCTCCTATTTCTTCCTCGTCATTTTCGTCTCCCTCGTCTCCCGTTCGCGGCACTCGCGGTGAAACCCGTCGAATAGGGCTCGCCCCTCTCTGAGCCCCTTCAGCTCCCCCTCGCCCTGGCCGCTAACGAACAAATCGACGGGAATAAGTCGTCGGTTGTTGCAACGGTGCCACCGCTCTCCAACTTGCACCGTAACCAGTCGATTATGATCTCTCGGGTGTTCGCGAATTATCGCGCGTCGCGGCAATGCACGTCGCGAGAGATTGCCGATCGCCTCTAACTTATTATGGAATTAACAGTCTATTCGAGTAACGAACGACGCTGCTAGGCCCGCGATCGGCGCGGCGTGCGCGGCCAGCCTCGAGATAGCGAACGTTACGCGCGGTAAAGTGGTGCGAGCTGCGAAATAACGGATGAAGGCGAACGAGCGTAAATTGAGGTTCTAGATAGAAAAATGGCGAGCAGTTACGGCCCGGGACGGAGGGAACCTCAGCGTGCCAAAGTGTACGAAGATTTATGCGAGACTCGGGACATTTTTAAGCAGGATTAATGTAGTTCAAGAAGAACAGCTTCCTGCTTAATCGGCCGTGGCCAATGGACTTACGTCCCCCTCGGCCGAAACGGCTTATCGAGAAACCCGCCGATTCGATCCCGGACGTCGTAATAGCCTAAATTAAGTCCGCGACTCGCACGCTGCTGCCTACGTGTGTACCGTTATCGGAAGGATGATAATGCCTGCATTCTAACGAGGAAGACTCGCGGGGACACGTGTAGCCACTCGACGTCTTCCTGGATCGAGCACGACACCCATGGCCGTTGAAACGAACACGCGTACCGAGTTCGCGGGGTGCGAGCTCGACGCGAACGAAGCTCGCACGGCTGAAGATCCCGTAGAATTTCTTAAGCGCCTTATCTCGACACCAGTGGAGATCGCTGATACCGTCGACAACTCCAGAGCTCGAATCCGTTTCGGAGTTGACGCAAACTGGTCACTTTCCCCGGTAATGAGCCGTATATCGACCGTAAATCGCGATCGTTCCACAATTCAGTCTTAATGCGACCGCAGTCCAGCTGACCGCGACTGCCGCGGCGCGTTATCGAACTCGAGGAGCATCGGGTGGTTGTACACCCAGAACCATCCCGCGACCGGGTCCCCTCGTTTTACGAGGCGCACGTTGTCGTAAACCAGGTGGAAGACAGCCGCGAACGATTGACCGAAAACCATCACCGCAACCGGACTATCTAGCGCTTTAGATTCGACGTCCGCGCCAATTACAGACATTCGCCGGGCCCCCATCGCGTGTACGCGCGAGGCACTTCGCGCTACGCTGGCCGATCGTCGCCGTGACGGTGGTCGTGGGTCTGTTTAACGACGGCCGTTCGAAGGGGGGTAGCCCGACCGGTAATCTTAAACCGAGAAAACGAGCGTGCACGCGCGAGCGTCGGTGGGAATGAAATACGGGTGGGAGACGGACGCGCGGACTTAATTTAGGTTGTTACGACGGGGGCCCGGCCAGCTCGCGGAAAGGTTGCTGTTTAAGCGATAAGTCATTCGGACGATAAGCCAGCGCGGGCCGCGAGCGCCCTGCGGAACCGTAAACGGCGCGAGGAACGTCCGCGGCGCGGGATTAAACTTTCACGGAGAAAAATGTACAGCCGCGATTGTGCGGACCTTTATTGCGGTCGATGAGGTACGCGCGACGGGAAATGTAAATACCGATGGGAAACGTCCACCAGCGATCCCGTTGCCGAACGATCTCGCGGCGGGGCACCTCGAATCTCCGCCTCGCGACCACGTATTCCGAGGCACGTGTAATTACGCAGGCTTTCCCCGGCTGGAAAGCCACCACCTATTATTACGACCGCTTGACAGCGTTCTTTTCCGCCCTGCAGTCGGTGTAGTCCCTACCAGGGGCCGTTTCAGGTGGAGATGATTGGATCCCTGGGAGATCTGTCTCGTGGGGAACAAACGAGACGCAGGAAAGGAAAGGTGTGGTCAGTGACAGACGGATATCTGGCTGGCTTCAAGCCAACCAGACAGCAGACGTGCTTCTAGTAAGTAGGTATATAGGTACCCGCAACCTTGTACCCCGCGAACCACTTATTGGTAACCAATGCACGCAAAAGTTTGGGACTTGCATGACAAACGATTGCATTCGTGCTGTATTATTCTTCTTTCCGAGATTTTTTATTTATTTATTTAATTTCTTTAAGTATATCAACGGGATAAAACCTTTGTTAGAAAAAGTACAAATCGCAGTCACGCAAGCATAGAATAAATAATTAGGAAGCACAAAGAAAAATAATTAAAAGGAACAAAAGCAGAGAAGTAAGCGCAGAAGAACCATTAATGATAGTGACAAAAAAGATATAAAAGGATGATAGTAATAATAACAGCAGCAAACATAATAGTAAAATTTAACCCATTAGCGCCCAGTGTGACGTATACGTCACATTAGTTTCAGACGCAGGGGAAAGCGGAGTAATTCCGGCCAGCGGGTAATTCCGGTCACTTCTATTTCTTTAAATAAAAACCGCGTAACTTGACTCTGTATGGTACCGCCACTTGTTAATGTTGCTGCGAACTAATATTCATGGTTTCCATGACGATAGCAGTCTTTGTTTCAAACAAATCCGGGAGTGATCATTTCGCACTGTAATCTTATAACAGTGGTCGATTGTTAAGCAAGGTAAGTTACTACATGGAATAGATATGAATTATTAATATTAATCTCATTGAATACAGGAATGTTTCTACTTTCAAACTCACATGTGGTTTTTTGGTGATATGTAAATTCAATTCAGTGTATTAGTTTAAATATCTGAACATGAGATGTGGGGTAATACCGGCCAAAAGTGAGGGATAATTACAGCCCGCTTTTAACATTGCTTTTTTTTCTGGCGTAGATGCCACGTACAATTCAGATATTTGTGACGAAAAAGTAAAGCACGATATTTGCTCCTTTTGCAAAGAATTCGGAAAAGGTGATGAAATGTGGTTCCGGTGCACAGTATGTGGTCAATGGGCACATGAAGAATGTTCAGGATAGGATATCTTTGAAGAACACTTGTGATATACGTACTAATTAATTTTAAAATAAAAAATTGTATTATTTTTTATTAATTTAACAGTTTTCCTATCTTCTTTTATAAAGAAAAATCATGGCCGGAAATGACTGTTTTTGTGTTATTGCTCCCAATTTTGTTACAACGTAAATTTATGCTTTCTCGGTCATACTAATACAAACTAGACACTTCAAACTATCAATTAATATAAAAAAACTAACAAATGTGTAACTTATTCAAATTTTATATCATTTATTGCTTATGTGGCCGGAATTACCCCGCTTTTCCCTATACAAAAAATTGGTAGTAAATAATTTTGGGTCCCAAAACGGATCAGTTCTCTAAATGGCTCTGAGATGCAAATTGCTGATGCGTTTACCGCTGTAAATAATGTTTACAGTAACCATGGAAACGTTCCTGGCGAATGCATGTTGGACATTTTTCGATAACCTGAAACGTTGTTCTTGTTTTCTTTAAAAAGTTGAGAGTAAAATTATTTGTCTTACATTTTATTTGGTAGATACGTGTAAATTAATTGTTATACTAAAAGAATATTACTTATAAAGTTTGATTTGATCAATTTTTAATTTGTAATTGCATGTTGAAATTCATGTGACGTATACATCACACTGGGCGTGTACGGATTAAAAAAGCGAAATTTTTTTTCATTCGTATAATGGTTTTTATTGCGCGGACATCCTCCGGTAAATGCTCCACTACCAAAGATGTCACGGCAAGCATCGACTTCTAATTTTAAACCCTCGATTCTACAGCGTTTCGACAATGTTGACCATTGGATCGTGTTCAGTAATGACAGACAGCGCTGCCAACTTTGCCCTTCTGGCCACATTCAATCAAAGTTCAATGAATTGCAATGTTCACTTATGCTCGAGCGCAAAAAGAAACTGTTTTGTAAATTACCATAGTAAAAATTAAGATTTTGTACTTCGCTTATACATTTTATAACAAAAATATGTATTCTTATTTTCATTTGTAAGAGATGTTATAAGTATAAATGAATAAAACACGAGTATATCGTTTAGAAATGTTTAGAAATGATATACTCGTGTTTTATTCATTTATACTTATAACATCCCTTACACATTATAGTAAACATGCATTTAAAACACAAATTTTGTATTTTAAATATTGAGCCACATTTTACTCCGTACACGCCCAGTGTAACGTATACGTCACATTTGGAAAATGATATTTCCACTGGCTTTTTTGGAAAAAGAACAATGATGTGCATGTATTGGCACCATGTGTCAGTAAACTAATCGCAATAAATAATTTTTTTCCGCGGGGAAAAGTGTCTGGGCACTAAAGGGTTAAGGGAAATAGGAACTACGAACAGCGATCAGTGCAGAGTGATTGAAGGAATTAAAGGAATTATTGAAGAAGTCAACAGAGTTACAATAACGATTGGAAGTTATTAGAAATCGATTAAGACTATTATAATAGCCATAGAGTGTTCGATGTGACTCAGGAAGAAAAAGAGTATATTTTCTAAGGCAACGCACCAGTGCATAAAAAGTAAGTTTCTCAAGGATTTAAGGACATGAAATACAATGGTTGATGAGTTTATATACCTACAAATAAAAGGTCGGCAACGGCACGGCGTTAATCAGGGCTCATTAATCGAAGGCGCGACAGCGTAAAGCCACAGTTAAGGCAAAATAAAGACATAGGTGGTTCCGTAAGATATGATGCCAGTCTAAGAAACCTGTGCTGCACACCCTCCATTAATACAGAGTGGCATTTAAAATAGGGAGCCCAAATAACGGATCCATATTCGAGAATAGGGCGAACCAAGGAGTTATAGAGAGTCCGTAGTGTGGTGATATTAGAGAATAACTTAGAGGTGCGGTCGATGAGATGATGATTGACAACTAGTTACGGGGCACCAGAGCGTTTAATACCTAACCCTCCCGGAGCCACTCTCCCCAATGGAGAGTCTCCACTGTGTCGGAGGGACGTGACGTGAAAAACGTGCATCGATTGTAACGAAGAGTACACAGTGTATGATTATTAAACGACTGGGGGTAATTACGTATTCGACGGGGGAATAGCGTGTAATTTTCGGGACATTATGCAGCGGCGTGCACGTTAACGAAGAATATTTCGCGGTAACGAAATTCACGATGCAGCGGGGCGATCGATCACCTTGCGTTCGTGTTTCCCGGGGTAAACCGACAATTACGGAGTTCTGGGATAAGTCGCGACGATACGTGGAAGGCGAAGGATTCCGTCTTTCCTCGAAGGGAGATTCGAAGATGACGAGAGGACCGAGCGAAGGGCGCCGCGGCGATCTCTTCGCCAACGAAAGTATCGAGGAAGCGTTGGTGGAAGGAACGAACGGACGAAGCGAAAGAAGAAGGGTGGAGGAGGGGAAGTGATCCCCGGGGGCACTGCATAAATCGCTATGGACAGACAGCATGTTCGACTAATTACAGATCCCTGATTACCGGTGGGCGCGACTCGTTCGACTAATAAAGAAAAAATAAATTAATAAACCACTAATATCGCGACCGAACGATCTCCGTGGCGCAAGGGGGAAAAAAAGGACGTTTATTAATTTATTGTGATCGGGACGCGATAAAGCGGGGACCGCGTGCACCAGCTCTTCGACGGATTCGAGTATGTTATCTCACGCCACCTTGCCAGACGTGGAATCAAAACGTTCCGCGACGATGTTCGACGGCTGTTATTAGCTAACATTATTCCTCTCCTATATGAAAACTCCGATTCCCTTTAATATTCAACGTTCGTCTCTCGTACAATGTATTAGCGTAAATACAGGATTAGGCGAGTTAATATCACCCTGGATCCCATTAATGATTCACTCAAGCCACGACGCTCCATGCCGATTAATCGGCGAGGTAGGATCGACTCCGCTTTTCTGATACTTGTAGGCTGGAGCGAAGGGAGAAGAGGCGAGGCTGGGTGGTGGCTACGCCACTGGGTGAAAATTGAAGCATCAAAGGGACCGTCGACGAGAATCGATCTCTGGTAAGGATCGAATGGGCGGCGATAACACGGCGCGAAGGAGAGGAAGCCGAACGGCCGCAAGTGGGGAGTGAGACGACGATGGTAGCGGAACACGGTAAACTTCCGCGTGGGCCTCTCTTTACTCTTCAAGATGGCGCCTTGTAAAACGGGGGAACAGAGGCGTCCATCCGTAAGGATTTATTTTCGCGGTATCGGATTCAACCGGAGTTACCCGGCGAGGACACTAATGAACTGTGGCGAAACCGGGCCCCGCGTGTCCGTGCCCGTGTGTGCGCGCGCCGGGACGCGCGCGGGGGCGTTTTCACGAGCAATTAATGCGGTCTTAAAGAGGCTGAGAAACGCCCCCGCGAAGTAGGCACGTCTCGCTCGCCATTTCGATTTAATCGGTTCCGACGCTTCGACACGGCTAATTAATAGGATAGCGTTATCTCCCGGAGGGTCGACTTCATCAGCCCTAAACGACCAACTAATCCCATTGTGTTCTCGGCTTAGATCTTCATTACGACCAACTTGCCCGCAACCTAAGCGTCTAAAGGCCTGCTGATTTTTTCACACTGTTGTACATTATCAAGTCACTGAAATCAATTATATATAAACTACTAGAAATCACGTGGTCACTGTGCACCCCCACCCTTCCGCGGGGCACGGTGTCGTTGAAACGTGAAATATCGCCTCGCAACCAACGACTCGCAAACGCTCTCTGGCTACATAAAAGGGTAAGCCAGCTTATCCCTCTACTTAGCACGATGTACTATCAGTCGGACCGCTTCGGATAGTAAGCGCGCAAGGCTTGCCGTTCTCAAGTAGCTCGGTAGTATTGGGAAACTAATAAACTGCTGTATCTCGGGCGAGATTACAGCCGAGCGATCCGCGGGCTTGGGGCGATTGTATGTACGCCGGTGGCATTGCCGGCTCAAAGGCACCGATGTCGAGTCGTTAACGGATCGGAAACGCGTTCGTTTAATGATTGAGGTATCGAGGCCGGAGCAGGGAATGCCTCGCGATCGGCTGCGCCCCCTTTCGCGCCCCCTTCGCGCAGCAATATTCTATTAAAGTAATAGCCACGGTTATGGCCGCCGTGGCGAGTAGCCGGGGCAACAAATTCCTTATGGGCGATGTAAATCGGCCTATAAGTCGGGGTAGTTACACTGTTTAGCCAATTAGCAGAATGCGACCGGTTTTCAGGTGCACCGGGAGACAGTTTCCTCGCGTCCGTTTATAAACCGACGCGATATCTGCTCGCTTCGGCCAATGGACATCCTCCCCTTAATAAATACGCCTTTAGAGAGTAAACTTCGGCGGGAATACCCCGTGTGCGCGAAAATATAGATCGGTTCGTAGCAGCACGCGCGATCGTCGCCGCGGAACGGCGAAAAGTATTTCTCAACGGCCGCTGGATCGTGATAATAAAAAATGAGAGAAAAAGAGAAGATAACAGAGGATGCGTGTGCACGTGCACGCGCGAGATTTGCGTCGCCCAGGCGAAGGACAGCTGCGTTATTTTCGGAAAATATTGATATTGCCACGTGGCAGGAATTCGCGGGGATGCATTCCACGGTGCGTCCCTCTGTCTAGGCTCGCTGTTCCACCGCGGCGATTGAATAAATATGGAGGGAAGGTGTCATAATGTACGGGGCACAATTCCGCCGGTCCGTCGAAGACAATTTATTTAAATCGCCTAGGGGGGAACGGTGCCGGGTCGAGCCGATCGCGGTTCAACCGGATTCCGTGACGTGGTAAAACCACCGGAAAGTGCGATAAAATTTCGTCCGATGCCGTCCCGAGTCACCCAGAAGGTCAGGCGACTCGCGAGAAGATCGAACGCGCATCCGCGCGAAAGTCGAGGCGGAAACCGCTCCGCCGAATTGATCGCGGCCTTGGGATCGCGTAGAACGCTTCGGGCGGCACACCGAGAAACCGGTATGCCCAGACGATGACGAATCCAGGCGTGTCCTCGGATCGGATCGAAGCGCGACGCGACACGATCCGACGATAACGAGGCCGTTTTCAAACGCACGCTGATTATGCACTTGTTGCAGACAGTAAGCGGCATTCATAAGAAGATCCGCGGCTGAAGTGGAGCGAACAGGGTGCCCCCGAGTCGCTGAGCACCGCCTCGGAGGACCTCGGAACGCGCGAGGTCGCTGCATAGCCAGACGCGTTTCGATGCTTCCAATGCCTCCGAACGAAATCAATCCGACCCTCGAATCATCGTAAATTAACGCGAACTGACGACCAGACGTGGCCGAACATCGTTGAACGTCCCCTGTGGCAGGCCACCGACCGGGCATAAAAATGTCACTCGCCGGTTGTCTGTATAATAACTTGGAGAAGAACTTGGTACAGCTGCATGAACCTTGTGCTCTCTGGGGAGAAAGGGGAACAGTGTTTCGGGGTTTAGAAAGGTAAAGACATCCATCACAAACTACAGTAAGCAGTGAAAAAGGCGGGACATCAATTTCAATGGATTTCTGAGAGAATAATTGTGAGATTTAATCAGACGTCCGTAGGTATTCACAGAAATGGCACACGTGAGGGGCGCAACGTTCCAGAGATTAGAAATACGCATCCGGTTTAGCTGAGAGCCATGGCCACAGAAAATTATGATGATCCTGCTTAGGTGGATCCATTAAGTAAGACGCATGGTAGCAAGTTTGAACGGTGACATTGTTCTTACCTCCCCATTTGGCTTTCGTGATGTTCTGTTTGTTGCTCGCAGTGGAAAGGGCCATCGCTCGTAGCGGGCGTAAAGATGGAAATTGAGGATGCTGATGGGGGGGGAATAATGATCGAGGGACGGGTGTAACCGAAGAAAGGCGCGAAGACAGGGTCGCGTCGAGACAGAACCGTCTGTAAACAAGGGATTTCGCGGTGTCTTGCGCGAAATAAACGCGAGGCCCGCCCACGCATCCTAAAATCCTATTGTTACGAAGGCGTCGCGTGCTGCGTGGCAAATGTACTAGCACCTATATTCTCATTCCTTACTCTCTCAGGTTTCGCGAAAGGACGGAGAACATTATTCACCGACAGATGCAGTCGGCTTCGCTGTGTTTCGGTAATGACACAAAGCTTTGTTGCGACGACGTTATGGGCGCATCAACGCTGGCTCATAGTCGTATCTCCCGAGGCTTCAAACGCACCTAACTTTTCCAGTCTCTGGGAGAACGACAATCGCGATGGTTTCTGTAGATCGAGAGAATTACCTAGTGGACTGTCCACTCGATCGAAGGGCCAATTTTGTGGATACCACTCATGAGAGAGGATACTAAAGAACAGTTTTAATTGCCCCATAGGATTTCGAAGTGCTCGAGGAATACATTGGCTGGGGACGACTGAAAGCCGCTGACGTCACAGCGTTTCGTAAGCAAAGTTTCTAAAGGGAAACGATAGCCAATAAGATTTGGGTTCTGTCGGTCCAAAGCGACTCTCCTTCCCTCTCTCTCTCTCAGTACTCACGTAAATCACCCACGTTGACTTCGGCTTAACGCGAAATTTACTGCCACGTCGTGCATACTGTCCACCATGTTGGAATCGCAAACGTTTACGTACGGCAGGCACATTTTGGAGCCCGAGCCGATATTTATAGTGACTCACGCGCAACGCTCCCTCCTCGCCGCTATAAATTCGCATCGATCGTAAGGAGGCTCGATAAAACTGGACGTCGATCGCGGTAACGAAGGGAAATCGAAGAAACGTGCGTACACAATTATACTTACTATAATACCTACTCGTATCCCAGCGAGAGGATCTCACCGAGCTAATGTACACGTCACGTGGCAGATGTCCCTTAAGACGTCAGCGACGTTACACGGTATTAATTCGAGCGATACGATCGATTCTCTGAGCGTACAGCGTACACGAACGGAGTAAGTTATACGGCATCCCACCAGGTAGATTACGAGTTGAAAAAAGCCAGCTGAATTCCAGGCGCGGGGTGACGGCCCGTGGTGAAATCGATTCGGATCTACCCCCGTTTGCTGGTAGGCAGGCTTAAAGCGACTTAATATGTTTATCAAACGGCGCGATCGCTGCCGGCCCATTCGTCACGTCCGTGACACGTGACGAGTGTGCGCGCCCCGCGTCGGCCTAGAATCCCGAAGGACTAATGCCGCTGATTCCCCAAAGGACATTCAGGAATGCGCGACCTACGCGCACGGTGCGCGCCCGTTCCCTCGCTCCCGTGCGCGTACGGCGCGGCTCGGCCCGTGTGTTATACCTGAACAGAAAATCCTCGGCTCTCGAGGCGAGCGCACGAAAGAGCGAAGGAAGGAGGCCGAGGTTGAAAAAGACGAATGGTAGACAAATATGGGCAGGACGGTTTCTATGTGCACTTCCCATTACCGGGCACCCACGCGCGCCGGGGTAACGCGGGCCCCACGAAGTGCGTCGCACTTAATGGATTCTCGAGATTGAATTTATCTGGGTATTCACGCTACGACCCGGCGCTGTACGCGGCCTGAGCACCGCCCGCCTCTAATCCGAACTTAACGAGTATGAATATTACGCGCGGCATCGGTGATATTAATAATGCCGATCGTAACAACGCGATCGCCGCGCAATAATGGAGCAACGGCCGAGCACGATAACGCGAGATAAGGAGGATAATCTCGCGGCTTAACGACCGCGCGGATTTCTTCGCGATATCGGATACCGATTACTCGCGGGGTGGCTATCCCAGGAGCAGGGGCGTCGTCACGAGCAGCCGGCCGTTTTCGTATCTCGTCGAATGGAGGTTCGCGCGACGAAACGAGTTCCCCCTCCGTGCTTGTATCGGCAGGATGGGTACCCGGCGATGTTAAACAATGCAAAGTACACGGGGATCAAGGGAAAAAGGAGAATGAACCGCGAGAGCGGGCGGATAAACAAGAAAAATGTTATCCGACAGTCCCTCGCCAGCGGGCGCATCCTGTACCCACGTGTGAATTATGCAAATGTTGGCACAGGGTGTCCTGCTTCAATCGACCCCAAAGAGTGTCGGTGAATCAGTTGATGACGTGAAAGAGTAATTACTATCTCAGTTGCAGGATATCGAGGAAGACATTCTATAGTGGATATGATTTTTTGTCTGTCCTGAATAGGGGAATTCCCTTAACGCCAGACGGCATCTAATATTGGATATTAAATATATCTGTGATATTTGAAACGCTACTGAGCCGTTATTCCGCGTAAACCGTAGAGAGGATAGAAAAAACAACAATTAGGTTTCGACACGTTCCCAGTCGAGTTTGCACAGCTGAGGAGATACGTTTAATAAAACTTTAAGGGGGAATCTTATTTTATGGGCTAAAATCATAGCAAAATTTAGGAATTTTTTTTAGGGAATTAGCATTTCGATTCATCTGAACTTTGGACCATGTTTTTATGCATCTTTGAAGAAGTTGCAGCTTTTTTGATTCATTTTTAATAATAAATATAGGAGTTATGCATCACGCCGTGAAAAACTCGTCGTCCACTGGTGTGCATGATATTTACCTTTCAGGTAATCTGAGACAGAAAAATTAAACGGCGTTTTACTTTACAACATAAGTAGCTTCAATTTGATAAACCAGAATACCGCTAAAGAAAATTGGGGCAAAATTGGATTGCAAAAATTAAAGGTTCAGACCTTTCGGTTTGAAAACTCTCCACACTGGTCAAGAAAATTTTTTGTTTTTTGCTGGTTCACCAATTTGAAGCTACATATGTATAAAGTAAAACGCTGTTTCATTTTCTGTTTCAGATTACCTGGTAGATAAATATCATGCAAACCAACGGACGACAAATTCTGCGGGGCGTAATAGTCGATCATGCATAACTACTATATTTATGGTTAAAAATTAATAAAAAAAAACCTGTAGCTTCTTCAAAGATGCATCAAGACATCGTCGAAATTTCAGATGAATTGAATCGCTGGTTTCTTAAAAAAAAAATCCCAAATTTTGCTATGTTTTAACCCAAAAAATAGAATTCCTCCCTTAACCCTTAACCGGCGGCGTCCCACATTGTGACATAAATGGTGACGTGAAATCTCACAGACTCCTCTATAATAATTCGACACTGCCAGGCCTAAATTTATTTTAAACATATACTGGAGTTATTAAGTAGTGACTTTATTACATATTTGAAAAGATACTTTTGCATGTTTTGTTCAAAATCACTCAAAGTTATCTCCGTGACACGAAATATTCTAAAACAAGGTAAAATGCAAACAAGGAAAATATAGGAAAAATAATTCTGCAGGAGTCTCCCAGACTCCACCTTCATTGCAACTTGCAACTACTTAAAAATGTACACAATGGTATCTACCTCTTAAATCCAAAGATCAATCATATTGCCCACCTCAACGCCCTTCAGCATTCATCTGGATGATTCTTGATAGCGGTTCGTTCGAGTCGATCAATTAAAACGCGACACTCTATATAGGATCCGTGCTTTTCCCGGGCCATACGCCAAGAGAAAAGAGAAAGAGAGAATGGCACAATGGCGTGGCGCAAAAGTCGCACGTATTTTAAGCCGACGTCCCACGTGTCGAACGTTAAACGCGCGCCAGGCGAACAGCATAACTCGTATCGCGGGAGCCGCGATCTCTTTTTCAGATCACGCTGCGTCGATTCCGCGCTCGTACCGGTTTCCCGAATATGATCTAATCCGCCTGGCCAGTCGCTATTCGCGCCTGAACGTTTCCGTCTGCGGAGCAGAGCCACGCGCGCCAGATATGCAAATACGAGTTGACAATTTGTCGCCCAGCGCGATCTCCGCGATCCACGGCCCACGGTGGTGAAAAATCGCATGGCATCGCGATCGACGATAGCCGAGGGAAACGCGTTAAGTCGCCCCTGGGCCCATTTGTTAAACGCGACGCGGAACGACATCGATCGACTTAAGATACACACTTCCACGGATCTCGCTACCTGAATTACAAGTCCGATTCCGTATCGACATTTATAATCTCACTGCATCATCGTCGAGCTCGTAAACGCGCGGGTATTAAAGAGAGGGAGCTCGGCGTCGCGGTGAAAAACCGCGCGACAACTCGGCCATTCCGCTGGTAATTACGTGATCGCCGGTAACAAGATGGGAAGCCCGCGTTTCGACGGCGTATTTACGCGGTGCTAGAAAGCCAGATTAACTGGAACACGAAAATTAATCGATACCAGACGAGGCGCGGCGACCGACACAAGTTAATACACGTGTAGATAACCGTATCTACGAATGCGAGCGGGATCGTTTCGCGCGTTGCATAAGTCACTCGCCGTTGAGATATCAATAATTTCGTCCGCCCGTTTGCGCGCCGATAAACCCACTTGTCCGCGTGGATTATTAGGAGCTAGTCTCTGCTCGCGATCCGGCGACTTTTCGATCGCGCAGACTAACGAGCTCGGTCCCCTGGAAAGTTGCGCGCGTGCAAGCCAGAATGGGACGGCGAGCGGGGCGAGAAGCTTAAAAAGAGTCCGAGCCAGGGGCGTCGTAACGTAACTCAGCACCGGGACCGTTTCCTCCAGGAGGTTGTAGCCACGTATCAAATATGCAAATGCGAGTACATAATTTGTCGTTTGCGCGAGGGCGCGAGCCGCACCGGCTGAAAGCGCGCGTGGAAAAAGGAGTACACAATGCCGGCGCGTTCCGCACGCGCTACGGCGGCGGCCCACTCGCGGACAACCACGAGCAAGTCGAATCGAGTCCGCATCCACTGCGATCAATTCCAAATCAATTCATCTGCCAGCGACACTGCGCGAGTGTACGCTAAGGATTTACAACGGGGCAGGAGAGGGAGCGTAGATTTCCATCGGATAACGTCCATGTCGACTACACGGCTTTATTACTTAGAGGCTGTCGAGGGACATTTCTCTTCCTCGTCTCCCCCGTCCACTGCGCTTGGTGGATGAATGGCAGGGATGATCGGTAACGAAGGGATTCAAGTTGAGAGTGAAAATTTCAGGTCTTTTGATTTTGGTCATTTCAGTCAGTTGAAGTGTGGACGGTGAGCACGACGGTTGAAGGTATCAACTATCAATGGCTGAACTTTGAGAGATTATTCTATCTGCTTTTTTCTCTAGATTCGATCGAAATCGGCCTCAATCGAATTGACTGCAGCCGAGTCCACGTCGAGTCCAGTCGAATCCAGTCGGTTCGTCGACAACCGGCAGCGCACGCTAGGTATTTATAGCGAGGCAAGAGGGAAGATGCAAATTCCCATCAGATAATGTCCACGACGAGTACACGGCTCTATTACTTGGCGGCTATCTGCAGACATTTTTTCCCCTCCCCGAGATTTTTCCATACAGAGCCAATGAAGTTTTCAGCCTCCCCCTCTTATCTCCATCTCGTTCCGCCCGACTTTTCTTGCCCCTTTTCGCGATAACGTAATTGGCGCGCGAAATTATCTGATTCGTGGGCTCACGAGCCGGATGCCCGGAAGACTCCTCTCATCAGAGCGATTTCTTGCGAGCCACGTTCCCAACGAGCGTGTTCTGCGCCGCGAGATTCCCGCGAGCGAACGCGAGGCTGGTCAGAAATTTATGAAAACACAGACGTATTAATGCCTTTTTCCTGTTTCAATGCGGCCTCGTGCTTAACGCGCCCCCGAGCGAGAGACAAGGAGAGGGACAGCCTTGCGCGCCGCTATTCGAAAAAGAAGCTTAAAATCGAAGCATCGCAGAGCGAAACGAATGCTTCCTGCTCGTTTGAAACCAGTATCGAAGCGATATTCGACAACCACCTACGCGTACCCCCGTGGAGAAAGTTGCCCTTCGCGTTCGAATTTATTGCAACCGTAGCGGTCGCGCGAGTATCCGGTAGGAATCTCGCCGCCCTTAATTTCCCCCGGGATACGGGGGACATAAAATTAAGACGCTCGAACGGGTAAACAACCACGGATGCCCCGCCACTTATCCGGCAGCCCGATGCCAGAAATTTCGCGATCGTTCCGGGCGCTCGAAAATATATATTACGCATAAGGGGCCGTTACGCGGGGACCGATTCGGCGACGAGGCTCCGAGCCGTTCGCCGCGCCCTAACATCTCAAAAATCGCGGGAATAACGACGCTCGTGCTACGAATATGGCGTCGGAGCTAGCGAGCCAGCCGTCACGTTCGGTGGAACCGTCTCGTTTGTCAGCCCCGTCCAACGATACCACCGATCGTTATTCGCGGCAATGGTAGAACGAGAAAACCGTTGCGCCGCGGCGACCAAGTAGGTATCGCGTCCCATGCAGCGCGCTGGATCGCCTTCTCCGCTCTTCCGATGAAGACATTCAAGCGCGAGCGGGCGCACGGTCGTCCCGTAAATTTCCCAACAGAGGCAGATACGATCGCGGTCGCGAATAATTTCTGGATCGACCCTGAATCTCCCCCCAGTTTCGGTATCCTGTTTTACGAATCCCATCGAACAATAGGCAGCCGCGGTGGCGGCTCGCGGATGGCACGCGTTTTACGGGTTATTAAGCTACACAAGCGACAGTTGGTGGGCAAGAATGAAAAGGAGATACGGAGGTTTTTCTACGGGCCAAACTCGCCGAGGGGCAAGCTTCGCGGCGGGATGATCGAGGGTGAAGAGGACCCGTCCGAGGAATTCCATTAAATATGTAAAGCAGCGTCATTCTATATGGCCGTTTCGGTATAAAACTGGCAGACGAGTGTCTTTCACTCGGCCCGTAAATCGCTCGTGGGTGGAGTGCGACGAAGAAAACGAGATGGACAAAGGGAGAAGGAGGGGGCGAGGCAGGCCGAAAAAGAAGTTTTCCAATTGGCCAACTGGCTGGATGCTCGCTCGCGTCGTAACTCCTGTGTCTTTTACGACGCGGCTCTGAGATAACGGACCGCGTGCGTTGTTTTTCGCTTTTACTTTTGCCCCCCCCCCCCCCTTCTTTTCGGGCCCAAGTTCTGTCTCCTTCCTTTTCCATTCCGACGGGGCGAGAGCGCGACTGCTCCTCGTTGCCAGAAATCATAATCTACGCGCGGATGCATTCGACAGGAGCGCATCTCCGACCCTCCCGGCGTCGTAAAACTAACGCTTTCGCCCCGGAGCGGAGCGTCAATTGTCTTCGGTCGAGCACAAAGCAATACTCGTAAAAATACCCATCGTACAGCCGCTAACTGAGCCTTGTTTGTTATTCGACGTTTAACAGCGCGATTCCCCGAGCGGTGCGGGGAAGCAAGCGAAGCAACATTTTAACAGCGGACAGTGAGTGTCTCTGGACCGCCGTTTATCGCCCTGGAAGCAGAAACTTTAAACGTATCTACCCGCGGCGAACATTGAAATAAGAGCAAGAGCCGCTACCGCGGAGAATAACGTCTAAAACTGGAGTGTTTCTTAAACAGGTCGCGAAGACCTGTAATTTGAGGCAAGCCTCGTTAAAATAGCGCGTTTCCATCTTTAGACCTCTGCTCATGAATATATTATATGAGACGCAGTCAAAGACCTGCTGGATGGTCATCCTTCTGTTAGCTCTGAGTCGCTAAACGGTCCCACTGATAAGTCCCATCTAACATGTGGATTCGTCACTCTGCTCACTTTCCATCTCGTGGTCCGAATTCGGAGATCCGTGTGGCAACGTGGCGGGCGCTCGAGCTCGCTGGTCGAATTCCGACGGAGCTCCGGCCGAAAACTGTGGGAAAATCGGCGCCAGCCGCTTCAGCGAGACGTCGAAGATTGTGTTCCGGTAGGTAAGCTTTGAAGGCGTCATTACGTGCGAACGACATCCCGCTTAAGTGGCCCATTTATATCTTGGGGTGCATAGCACCGGGCACGTAGGAATTTATAAGCTATAATATTGCTACCACGGTAGTAAAGCGTACCAGTATATATCAGCGCCGCGAAAATGATCGTCCCGGGTCCGTACGGCGTGCATACTGCCGGATTTTATTGCCGTCGCGACGATCACCGTTTGTCGCTTTTCTATATGGAGCAGGCAGCCTAGTCGGTATAACTATCGGCCAGCCCCTTCTCGACGGTCTACCGGCACGAATCCACCTCGGGGCGTGTTCGAGTACCTACAGAGGGATCCCCTATCGAGAAGCGATGAATTCTAACAGTAAATGTCGCGCGTTAACAACCGCGGCCGACGTTGTTTGTTAACGTTCGATCCGCACCGCGGATGATTGCTCATTATATCTCTGTCGAGCAGTTAAGGTTATGCGCTGTACAAGGCGTTGCAACCGTACAGTGGTTATATACCACGAATGATTAAGGGGGCTCGAGGGAAATAGTGAAAAGTCTTAATCGACGCGGGATCGTTGACTAATAATTTGAATTACAAACTTGAATACCGTACAATGATATGTAAGAAAATCCGAGGTAGGCAAGCGGTTGAAACAGGCCGTGTGCATTTCCTCGAGAGTCACCTCCTCTCGAAGGGAAAGACCTTAAGGACTAGAGTCATAAAAAGGGAAAACATTGGCGGACTGACGACAGCGTCCTGTCGATGACTCTCACTCTGGTAGGGTAACTGTGGGTATTACTGCGGATTTTCAAAGTAGGTTAACTTTAGGACCCTCGATACGGCGTTCCAATGAATGAAAGTTCCTCCTTCTTTTTTTAAAAGAAAGGTGAGACCTTAATAATTCCATAAAAAAATATGAGGGCGGGGTAATAAGCACAGTTAATTAAAAACACAGGGATTTGTCGATCAATGTCATTGCAGGAGCTATTGCGGACATGCATGCATTACTGCGTGCCAGTTACTAACGAAATACCAGTTACTGCGCATGTATTACTGCGGTCTGATGTCAGGCAAAACATAACCTTAGTACCTTTGCAGGTTACGTAGACAGAAGTGAATACGGTCGGAAGAAAGGTTAGGTGGCGCAGCCGTCGGTCCGCAGTAATACATGCACATGGTGTAAAGTACTGTACCTAATACTGCGGTGAGAAATAAAAATTAAAACTAAAATGTAGACGACTGATTTACTGTTTTTCTGAAAAAAATAACTCTTATTCTATCGAGCAATAACGCTACATTGCATGTGTTACTATTAAGGTAAGCTTGTGTTAGATTTGCTTTTGGACTACGAAAGTTCGATCACATAACACCTGCATTTATTGAGTCTGGTTGGCTTAATATGAAGCAGAGATACATGGTACATCTCTGCTGTCTCATATACAAATTAATGTCCACCGGTGTACCACCGTACTTGCGAGAATTACTTGTCACAAATCACGAGCGTCGAACAGATGAATACATCTCTACCAGATACGACTATAACCTTTCCGTTCCTCCCTGTCACTCCACTAAATTCTACAGTTCCTTTACCTATTGTTCAGCCCTTTACTATAACTCCCTACCATCTGAAATTCGCGCTGTAACCTCTTTCGCATCTTTCAAGCATGCAGTGACATTATTTTTTGCTAATCAGCAATAATAACATGTATACTATTGTTATGTGTCGTTTGTTCTTACTCTAGATTACGTTAATTATCTGTATACATTTTCTTTCCTTCCGTGTATACTATTAGTATTAGTTTTAAGTAGCTTTAAATGGTTAGGTTAACAACAGCTGACAGCTGTACCTCGCCTTTGCACTCCTCTTCTGTTATATTTATATGTTTCCTTTTGTAAGTGCGTTGTGCAATAAAGAATTATTATTATTAATAACAAAAATATAAATGTTTTTCAAGTAGGTGTTCATGACCGCCATATCGGGAATCGACCGAAGTTTCGCCTTGACGAATTTCAAACTACGATAAAAGAATTCATAATAACTTTGCTGTACACATTTATTAATAATTACCTGCAATAGAGTTTAAAATAATTTTATCCAAAATTTTCAAGAGATTATGTACTTTCCAACATTAAATATGATTTATTTTAGAATATCCGCAGTAATCGGGGCATTCGCAGTAATACCAACACTTACCCTACGGTCCGATCCCTGGGAAAGTCACGAATAAAGCTTACAGTTTTAACGGAATACCTATTACTTTGTTTCTTGTCAAACACACGGTATCTTTCGCGTCATCCTGCGCGCCCCCCTCCCCCGTACCCAGCGTACAGATATACATCTCGTGTTACCTATGGAGCAATTAAACCCGCGAACTTCTAAAGCCACTTGCATTGAAGTTCCAGCGAAAGCGAGCCCGCAACTGCCGCGAACGAGCCGTACAATGCAACGTCCTGTGGTGTGACGCGGGTTCGAGGAAAAAGGAGAAAGCGCGGGGAGGAGGGTTACAGACGAGCCGATTCAAATGAGCGCGTCGGGACACGAGTGTGAATACAACTCTATCGGTGGAATACCGCCTACCGTATTATCGCGCCTCGCTGCATGGACGTCCGCGAAACGTAAGTGCCAATCGGGCAGTGCATTAGACAGCTGCTCGTAGCGGCAGCCGGCCGATAATAAGGTCCATCGACGGCGAGAGATAAGGATACACCGTAGGGCGGACGACAGCGACGGGGACGACGACGAGAGGCATCGACACGTTCGCGTCGGTGGTTCATCGTTAAGATCGAAGACCTTGCTAGCTATCTACGAGATGCGGCGTGCACGCACGCACGCACGCACGCACGCACGTATACCCGCGAGCAGAGCGTGGGCGAGCCACGCGACCGAACGGGTTTCTTCGTGTCTACTCCTCCGAGCTGTACGGCTGCTTCGTGACTTCCATGTAGCAAGAGAGACGATGGCACCGACGATCGTAGGGCCCAGCCAACGGCATTTGAATATTCACGCTCTTCCGGACACGTCCACGCACAATGCCGCTGATGCTGCACGCGCGCCTTGTCAAAATAACGTATCGCGCACAGCCCGTGCTTGTACGCCGGGGTCACTGGATTCACCGGTGATTCGCTCTTTAAGGTAGAATTCCAGTGTACCATGTACCCGGGGATAAACGCGTACACGAGTCGTATTGCTGTGGCCACTCGCGATAATGGCTCACTTGGAACACTGCTTGTATGGGAACGACGCTATAGAGAGGTCTGAAGCAGACCCTTGAGGTGTGTAAGCGTCGAGTACGCAGGAGTGCGCTAAATCGATCAAGAAGGAACAAGATCTTGTTGACTCTATACAGCACTTAGATTTCAGAGATAGGATAGGGGTGAGGCGAAACAGGAATTGGGTAGATCTGAAGTACGATGCTGAAGAGTGTTGATAAGTTCTTATGCGAGGTATTTTCTAAAACACCCTCCAGAAGAAATAAAAGGTAAGAGTGAAATTATATTTGTAACCAGTCGCCGGAAAGTTGAAACTTTCAGTTACAAGGGTTGGCGAGGGTTGGAGGGAGCAAAATTGAAAAGCGTCCAAGTTAGTTTCATACAAAGCGTGGTAAAAGTCGCATTCCCCCTTGTTTGCTATTCTTGGAGGAAGAAATACAATAAATTTTTCATTGTTTTCGAAAGGCCAGAGATTCGTGAATATTCCTTTTGTCAAAGAACAATTCTGATTCGTTAATATCTCGAATGCTCTTCCACCTTCGGCCAAAGAAAAGAACGTTTAGGTAAACGAGAAAGAAGAGACAGAAGCGGGTGCAGTTTTAGGAGTGAATTAGAATCGAAAGTGTTAAATGTATAGGAGATACCATTTCGTTTAATATTCCCTTCAAAGCTGCGTGAATTCTGCACGTTGCAATGGTCACCATCTAATTACTTTTAGTCCACCGTTATCTTTTCATCTCGTTCACCGTGAACGTCCTTGTTAAGAGCTTTGCACTTGCAGCAGCAGGGCGAAATTTAATTGGGATCGCTCCGATGCGAAGCTCACGGCTCGGTGGAAGAATAAAACGTTGAATAGAAGCCTGCATATCGAGTAACGCCATTCACATTTCCACGTCGAGCAGACTTTTAATCGCGGACATTTGTTACGCTCGGTAGGATAGCGCCTCTCCTAGGATAGCTACCGAAGCGGCGAGAGAAGGGCAGAAAGGTAGTAAAGTCGTGTAAGTGGAAGGCAAGGACGCTGATCTTACAAGGGCAACCTGGAGCAACGTGATCGTGTTACCTATGGTGTCACGGGTTTATAGAGATTTTGTCACAGGTGTTCAACTTGCACGTAAGTAACCTAGATGCTAGAAGTGCTTCGACGTAATTACTTATTGAGTTATTCAAGAATTTCTTTGTCCACCCTTTGTTTGGAAACTAGCGCTTCAATTCCTTTTTGCATCCTCACTTCTAGATACCATGTGGAACCTGCACACATTTCTTTGATGTTAGCAATTCCTACCAAGGATTAAACCTTAATTGTTCTGTTGAGATCCACCATTTCTTATAGGGGAGACCGGGGCTAAGAGTTCCGGGGGTAAGTTGTTCCGACGGTTCTATCTTCAAAATGAAAAGAGCGTTGAACTTTGAATTATTTTTTCCGTGTAAGTTGATCACGCCACTCTGTCGCCCATTTTAATAGCGTCCGCGACAGCGAATCGTTTGGCTGTAAGCGAGGACCTATTAGTTGCGTACCACATAAGTAAATATTTTTCTATCATTATTTTTTGGTCTATTTCGATTATTAAACGTTAATATTATTGATTGATTCGTTCTTAGGGATCAAATGACAGTTAAGAACATGGTGTAATAGTGTTTATCGTTACAATATATGTATAAGCAAAATAATCTCTCAAATTGCTACATGTGTCCATAGGGGCTAGTTGTTACCGTGATTTGAGGCATGTTGTTACCGTAACAACTGTATGAATTGTTCCTGCTGTGCTTTAAGATGCGAACATATGAATGAAAGGCGGAAAGGAGCACCATTTCCATCGAAGTTACGCATAAAGTTAACAACTGTCGCTAGAGAATTCAATATCTGCCACTTGACTCTTTCGAGAGTTATTAAAAAACTACAATCTGGACAAGAAGCCACTGTAGGCTACAAGTACAAATCTCAATAAGTAGGTACTCACAAACAGTTGAATGTAAGACTGATTTGTAGATTTTAATTTTTATACCGAAGATAATGTTTATGGTTATTATATTGTTTTGGTTTTCTTATATAGATAATACATTTTTGTTGATCCGAACCTTTATAAATAAACATTATTAATAAAATTCTGTTTTATTTCATTAGAAAATGAATTTCATTAAAAGGCAACTCTTATATCTTAGTAACAACTTACCCCAATGCGATAACAACTTGCCCCATAAAGGGGTAAGAAGTTCCGCTCCGACCAGCCACGAATAGATTATTTCTTATGAAAAACCTATTACAATATATTAAATACAAGCTTAAAGTCATAAAATATAATAAATTTAACAAGAAATTAGTCAAAAATTGAGAGAATAACTACATTATTTTCCAGTCATTTTTTATGTTTTATCGAAATCGGAACTTTTAGCCCCGGTCTCCCCTACCGAAATTATTCGTCGCCATCGTCCAGCGGCGAATAGCAGTCATTAGCGCGGAAACGTGGACAAGAGACGGCGTCAGATGTGTAAATCAGATATTTCATTTCGTCACGGCGCGTTAGTCACCGGGTGAGCGAAAGCGCACGAGAAAAAGGATGAGGAATTCCGACGGCGGTCGGGTGTGGGTGGCGAAACTGGTAGATGAGAAATACAAACATCGGGAATGGCGGTAAATGCCACAGCTGACCATCCGAAACCAGTGTCCGTGTCTTAAGTCGCCAACCGTGAATCACGTGTCCCCGTTTAGCTACACCGAGTATCGAGCACGTACTTTTTATATTCCCGTGTGACGGGAGTCTTTCTACCGCCAGATCCTGGTCATACGGACCGTCTGTTCCTCCTCCTGCCTAGTTCCCTTATTGGCTGCACCATGCCGCGCTCAGTTTGCACGGAGTATATCTTGCCCCTTCGCGAGCAAACATTTGCACGCTCGTCCTTAGATATACAAAGTCGAAGGAGCAGCCGAGCCACCCTCTAGCCGCAGATTTTCAGATCACTTCAAATTTATCCTCGATAAATATTCGCCTGTTGGTATTCCGCGAGCGCCACCGTTCCCCCTTCTACCGCGGCTTCCCTAAACGTCTTAAAATTCCTGGCAACGTGGCTACCGAATACTCTGACGCTCGAACGCAGACGACATAGCGCTACCTTATCACCCGACCGATTTTTTTTTTCGGTGTAGGGGAGAGTCGTGCAGTACCGACCGCTCTAAGTTTTTCTGTTATATCTTGGGGTAGAGTCGATAAAAATCAGAAATTCAAAAACGTGTTTGTAGTATAGGTGAAACTTAGTAAGAGGAGGGAAATTATTTTTGTGAAATTTAATAATAAGAATTGATAATTTGCAAAAGTAAAAAAGTTGTAATTTCTAAGAGACGAAAAATTGTCGTCCTGTACCGACCAACTGTTAAATTAGTAGATTTTTAGGTCTAAATTATTAACAACGTTAATAAAGACATTTAATTAGTACGATACAAGATTTTTTCAAATTTTATTCGTACAAACTCGCGAGTAAAATAATTAATATTCTCCTGATCTGTGCATTCGACGTGTGCCCAACCGTCATATTTGGTACACTGCACCCAATCTTTGTCAAATGATTCCTTGCAAACAGAGATGGGAAAATTTTTTATTTAAATAAAATTTTGAATAACGAATAAAAAATTAACTTTATTCGTCGAATAAAAAAATGAACTTTATTCGTCGAATAATCTAAAGTTAAAGTAACTTTCATTTGATTCTTATTTACAATAATTTTTTATTTAGTTAATGCTCAACTCTGCTTGCAAATAACACACTGGATGACTTCTTCGTTGAATCCTAGCTTCCTGTTTGTTGGGTTATCATACCTATCCTCATTTATTTTATTTTCCTGTGGGAAAAAGTAGAAGGAAGGCTAAATGAACATCATCTTATAAATTAATCTGAGTTGCTAACAGATTGAACTCACGAATAAGAAAAATTTGGTCTCTACTGGTCGACAGAGTCTGTTGGTCGGTACTGCACGACAGTTGGATGTTCGGTACTGTACGACAAACACGGGGAAACATTTTAGATCGTGGTATATTATGCACAAAAAATATTGCAAAACTAGGACGTTTTATTAAACTTAGTAGACCAGAGATAGTATACATAATAGAACAAAATCATTTACTTACACGAGAAACAAAAGATCAGCTTTAAAAGATAACTTTTAACCCACTGAATATCAACGTATACGTTTAATTCCTCGGAACATCGAGAGCAATGGAGTAAACGATATGGCCCCGAAATAGGTTATAGAGAATTGTGATTTTCATTGGTTAATTCAAATAAAGTGGTAATATCTGGTCGAAGAAGCGAGAACTAGCTTCGGTCGGTACTGTACGCTGGTCGGTACTGCACGACTCTCCCCTACACATGGAAATCTTCTTTGGGAATACGAATGCGAAATAGAGGGTTGTATCGTTGGGTATATGTAGTGATTAAAGGAAGTGGAACGAGGTGTAAATATCGAGGAGATGCGTGGGGTAAGTAGAGATCGTGAAAGTCCCCCTCGAGGTTAGCAGATCGTTTTCCTCCGTTGAGAAAGCTACTTCGACAGAGACAGGAGGTTGAAACGTAACTCGAGCAACTGCCAGCGACTGTATCGGTTTCCCGTTCCGTGAAATTCCTGCGGTAAATGTCTGCTCGGCTCGCGCACCACTTATTATTCAAGCTTGAAAGCCGATATTCTGGGTCTTACACATGTTACCTGTTAGCAACACGAGCTTCCTGATAGGCAAGACAGATCGCCTTCGCGAGGATCGGACGTTGAATTTACAGGAAACGAGTAGGTGGCGGACAGTGGTTACGAGCATTAGAAAGGAAGCTTTTCACGGAATAACGTGTTGTCTATTAGCGGCGCGGTGAATAATCGCGTTAAGGGAATTGGCTGTTAATTAGGGGACGGAAGGGGTGCGATGATTAATGGGACGTAGGTGTTAAGTCGGATCGGAATGTATCGACGGGACGGCGTTTTGTTTCGTTATCGGCGGCCGATTGCCGGTGGACCATTTTTAAAACTGGCGACACGTCAACGCGAAGACAAAGTTCCCTTTCCAAAGCGTAATTATGCCGTTCCGATGGACGCGTCGATAAAAGGGGCCACATTAATCACGAATCGTATTCCCGAAGTCGTCCCGGGCAGCGCGCAAGATTTATTCCCGTGCCCCTAAACGCGCACGGCTGATTGATCTTAATCCCGTCCCCTCGTATTTCCACCTTATCTGCCTCCGAGCATCTCCTAAGCTTCGAGGTTAGACGGCATAATTTGGACAACTAAATTGGTGCTTGGAAAACAATTTGACACTCCCGGATGATGTAGCCACAATGTAGAGACGTTGCCTCCCTTTGTGCTCTAAAAGCCTTAACGACGGTGTCCGGGGCCTTGTAAAGGCATAACGTATATATATAAATCGGTAATAAATCAGTGGGGGCGAGAAATTTTCCATGTAAAATCGACAATTTATGGAAAGGTGTACACGAGACGCTTAGGCGTAACTGTCCATATATCACGATTAAACGCCGAAGAATAATAAAATGCACCCAACTCCGGTGATCTATAACTCTCCCCGTGACTTCGAAAAGCGACCGAGTTGTACGCTACACCCCCGCAATCGTGCGCATGCACCGGTGCGATCTTAGGAAATTATTGGATGCCGATACATCGATTGGGTGACAGTCTATAACGGTGCACTCCGAGATTTCCGTGTCCGTTTCTTTGCAAAGGGACCAACACGCCTTACACTGTGTTAACGTGACAGAAGATGGAGTTCGAGACAAATTAACAAGACATGCCCAGATCCAAAGCCACCCAGAGGCTTTTACGAAAAGCTTGCAACGTAAGGAAAATCCAATTCCCAAAGAAGAGTGGTAGGATATGTGCCAATAAACCAAGCATCATGGGCGAAAAGTGAACGGAGCACCGTGCGTCGGCGTGTAAACGGCAGGCACCGCCGGTTTGGACCCTCAACAAAGATGCAACCGGTGTTCCTCAAGGCCGTTCTTACAAATCCTAAGACCGCGGCTTGGACCAACCAGAGGAGAGGACTGATTCACGCCTGTAGATCCCACGGTCAGATTATTCGTGCATTTCGTTTCAAACCACCGAAGAGGCATCTCGATACCGCGTTAATAAATCTGCCTAATACAAGGGGCGCGGCCCTCGGGCTTCCACGAGCTAAGGGTTCGTTCACACCCGCGGACCGTTGGCTGCACGCGTTTTATCGCGCGGCCTCGGATAAATCTCGACGTTCCGTCGATTGTGCCTCCTTCTTTTCATCCAACGGTTGCCTCCCTTCGCCCATCCCCACTTCTCCATCTGCTTCCTCCTAAAGCTGTCCGTCGGGCAAGATCTCAGGCTCGTTGTTGCCGAAGATGCGCCCGCTCTGTGCGCCGGCTCGAGTTTCCGGTTCTCCATTGTGCACGTCTTTGCGCGCCCCACCTTTTTTCCATTCTATCCGCCTCCCTTCTGTCTCTGCTGCTCCCCCGCCTTTGTCTTTGTCCCTCCGCCACCTCCTCGGCTTCGAACGGAGGATTCTATAAAGAGACTAGATTGTAAGCGAGACGGCGTCTCTTGTATCAAGTTGTTCAGCCAGGCGTGGGCGCACCCCTTGTTCTTTCGCTTTGGCCCTAGAACAGTGTTTCCCAAAGTGGCGCACCGGCGGCTATCCTGTTACCGCGCGCTTCTCCGTCGTTTAAGGTCAATTTATACGTGTTACGCGGTTCCGCCACGTCCCTTTACGATTGCCAGGGGATGGAAACGCTAATCTGGTTACAAAGCAGGGGAGGTGGGCCAGCGATGTAAAAGATCAACTCGAGATTTTGCCCTTCTAGCTCCTTGGCTCGTCTAGGAATAAAAAGGCACTTCTGTAGATGTTCTGTAGTAGCGCAGGGGGTTAAGTTTTATTTTACCCCCTTCCGGCGAGCAATCGAATCTTGGAAAGCACTGCGAACTTTTACACAGGACGACTCTGCAGACTGTATTTTTGCTCGATTCTTTATCGAGCAAAGGGAAACGGACTCCCGAGTCGCAAAATACGACCTTAATCGGAAGAACGAAACCGAATTTGCTGAAATACACGTCTGAAGGAATAAAAGGGCGAAATAGTCCGGGGATACTCGTTTATCTTGAAATACTTCGGGCTGAACACCGTTCGTCCGCTACCTCGTTTCTCAATCCCTGTTCCTTTTGTTTTTCGATACAATATCGACACGGGATACCGGGCGAGCCGGGGGAAACATTTGAAGCTACTCTTGTAACTGCTCTTTTTTTTACTATGATTTAAATCGAGCATCGAGATAAATAACATCCTTCTTTTGTACATCCCGAATTTAATGTGGTATCGCGTTTTATTATTTTTCGGAGTACAGTCTCCTTTATATCGCCGGGAGATTGCTTTCGTCGAACGATGTCCTTCGGCTACTTCGCCAGCGCTTTCCTTTGTAAGTCCTTCAATTTATCGTTGATCCACGGCGGTTCCCGAAGAGACGACCTTAAAGTAATCGTGTAATGCTACCACCGTCTCGGGCACGTCCCCCGGGCGTGACGTATTTTCGAAAAATCAATTTTGCAGTCCCCCGCGGCCACCGGCGTCATTACCCGTCGAATTTCTTTTCTCCCCGCCGGAGCCCGAAATCGTTCTCTTTCCAGAATCGTTTCAGCCTGTTAGCGCGAATAGCCTGTAATCTGCGCGTTCAACGACGGGTTAGGTTTCTTCCGCGATCGGCAATAAATATCGCGCCCACTCTTCTTATTAGCGCTATCCACCACTTTCGGCTTCTCCTTTCCGACGCGCGATTGCCGCGTTGCGTCGTCACGCGAATTCCATAAATTCCAGGCGTCTTTAATCACTCACGCTTATCAATCCACCTGACGAAGTAAGAAGAGTCTATGCGAAGAAATATATTCATGCTCTTTTTCTCCAATTCCGCTGCGAAGTTAACAAGTATTTCTATCCATTCTATCCCATCAGTCAACGATTAATTATGATGCGAAGTTTCTAGATCGGCGATGCTAGTGACACTTGCCGAGCGCAACCACCCGTGAATGGGGAGGGGAATGGTTCGTTATTCTTCGATCGAGATGCGAACGAGACGCGTCGATGGGCTCGCGTGGCGGTGTCGAACGATAGGGATGATCCAGCGTCGAGTCGGAGTCGCTGAACCGTGGACTCGCGACGAATATCGAGCGGCTCCGTGCACGAAGAAGATACCCGGGGTAAAGAAAAAGCGGGGAGAGGACGAGAGAGAGAAGGAAGGTGAATAAATAAAGAGAGGCGCGGCGTCGTTCGCAATATGATTAATGTGGCCGATCGACGGCGAGAGAGAAACAGAACCAGTCGGTCCAGAACGAAAGCCGCCTTCGGCTTGGCTCTTCTCGTGGTGGCTTTCAGTCGAACAGGGGAACGGAGGAATCGATCGATTGGGCGCCAGTCGGTTTCTTCTCGGTTTCTCCCCTGCTACGTGTACGTGAAACGATGCGCGTGCACTCTTGCAGCGTGGAAACGTCACGGTGCATGTACAAATGTTGCGACTTTATTCGCCTTCTACACGATCAACTCTCAAACTGTCGCCCTGGATTGGTGAAAAATAAGGATGATAGCCAGATGTATATTAGGAATATGTTTAATTTTTGGTTGAATGGTTGTTCCTAAAAGAAGGGAGGATATCTGCAACTTCCCCACTAACTAACGAGGCAACAGTTAAGTAATGGTAGCCACTACATATTTACGCGGCAGAAATATTGTTGGTTCCAAAGTGAATTGGTAAAGATGCATGGAAATCTTCTTTTAAAAATGCCTAAAGAGTTAATACTTGTCATTCTTCGGTTCTGTATTCAGTTCAGGCGTGATCTGGACCATGTTTAAGGTCGATTCGAGCGGATTACCCTGCAGCTCGTTGAAACAGCCTCGTCCAGACTGTTCTCCAGGTAGTTAGCCTCGCCGCTCTGTCGCTTTTAGCCGCGCGTTACCGGCATTAAGGGGCCCGATTCCTCGCACTTGGACACTCGTCGAAAGGGCCCTTATTTCTTTGGTCGATCACTGACGCCTCCCTCATTCTCTTAATTCTCTCTATCCTCGAGGTCCCACTCGTTTGTTCGCATCATTAGAGGCTCGCGTGCGGCAATTTGCCACGCCCAGATACAAGAATTCGCACCTTCGACCGGTGGACCAGAAAAAAAAAGAGGCGAGAAGAAATCGAAAGAGCCTCGCGCCGGGCCTTTTCTTATCAACCGCTGAGAAAGTACCAGCGCCTTCGTCCTTGTCCACTCTAAGTTCTTCATTTGGTACAGCCTTGAATAATGTACCACGGATGTCCCTTGACCTTCTCCGCGCGGAACGAACCGACAATGGCAGATGATTTTCGAGTCACGCGAGCAAAGAGCCACGGAACACCGTCACCGGAGGCGATGCCAGCCGACGATGCGCGTTCCGCGTCGGAGGCTTGTAATTTTGTCGTCGTTCGAACGGGACCATTTCGCTCTCGCGGCGTTCACGGTCGCAATTCAAGCGCATTACATCGAAATATCATTTTCTCGCCGGGGGGATGGGGGCAAGGAGCAATGGCTCGTCTTCGGTGGCTCTTCTTTATATGGCACGCCGGCCCCGTTACCTTTTCGTGGACGCGGTATACATATTCGGGCCGCTTGGATTTCACGTGATTTGTTACCACCCACCCACGTCGCTCTGTTTCGCGAGGCAAGCAATTATCTCGACGATTCGTCTGCGTTAGACGGAATTTCATTGTCCGTCCGCGGAAGGTATCGGGCCCGTCAAGCGTTCTGACGGTCCCTATACATCGTGCGGAGCCACGCGATATAAAATATTCGACAGGCCCGCATAATAAATCAGCCGGACTCCGCGACTCGGCCGATTCTTCTTTTGCATCGATCGAAACGCGGCCACGGCGCTAATGAATTTCGGTCGGCATCAAAATGGGGCCCGTTTTTGCACGACGCGGAACGTCGTTCCCGTCGAGGGGAAGGGGTAGGCTACGAGACGCACAATGTCGTTTGGTTAATTAATTCGTAAGCGTTATCTGCCACGGAGACACACTAACGATAAAACTCGTGTTCCCAATATATATCCCTTATCGCCGGTCGGATTGAATATTAATTTGACTTCGCTCCGATGGCGAGGCTGCTTCGAAGAAATCGAATGGACCGGATCGAGGATCGGCTGGATCGAGTCGAACACCGTGGAACCACGGCGATGCCAATGGAACAAGCACGGGACATCGGTAAATTTGCTGCGACTTTTTTGCCGCGCGAATCGAGGCCGTTCGGTCTTACAATATTATATCGGCATTTTATCAGTAATCCCTGACAAGTTTCAGAATTATTCAGTGATTCTCGAAGACATCTACGGCTCCACGAAGCTACAGAAACTGCAAGCCTATGGTTCTCCGGGTTCGCTAATTTATAGGGAACAATACACATCTTTCGAACGATCGTACAAAAGTCAGGCAGGGAATGAGCCGAAGAGCTCCGCGAGTCACGGACTGAATTTCCCTTTGTCGTATCTCACAGGGTACCCAAACGTTTTCGCCCATTTCCCATAGACGCCAACCGTTTCTGGAAACGACGATCCATCTCGCCCGGAGATCGTTGTATCGTCTCTCCTAGATCAGGCCCCTTATCGGCGAGATCACAGACGAAAGGAGCAACGTTCGCGAGTGCTCGGTAGATCGGCCCTCTGTTCCGAGTCGGTTGGCAGGCTTGGGCGCGCGTGGCCAGGGCCCCTCTTATTACCACGACAGGCTGTCTCCCCGTCGTAAAACCCTGCTATATGTAAGTGCCGCGTGTGCGCGATGAGAGTCGGTACGTTGATGCAAGGATCGTGGGTGTCGGTCCCACGCGTCTAGGTGGGGCCCATACTCCTGGGCCTCGTGTTCTCCGTCATCCCGCCCCCCCCCCCCCCTCCTCCCCCCTCCATCCCGGCAGCCTTTTTCTTTCGCCTTCTTTCCTTCGCCCGTCCCTCTATCGTCCCCTCTCGCTCCCTCCTTCCGGGGCCCGGGCCTTCTCCCCCGCTCCTCCTCCTCCCCCCTTTTCCACCTCGTCTCCCTCGGAGCCCGGTCATTACATATATGGAAGGCGGAGGTAAAGTCTTCCAAACGCGATCCAAACGAGTCTCCGCGATGCATCGTGAGCTCATGAGAAAAACATCCTACTTCACCGACGCGCGGTTGGGCCCCACTGATCCATCTCGAGTGGTCCCGAGGCTGCCGTTGCGAGGGTGGGAAAATATAATAGCGCCGCGAGCTCGTGGGAGCTGGTTTTCCATCGCGGAGGGGTCGAGCGCGGTTTCGGGGAAACGCGAGCGGTGGGCGGATCGGGCAGAGTCGAGGTTTCAAAGTATTTAACATCGGAGCGTTAACGACCGATACAGAGTGCCTACTCCGTTCGGATCGGGGGACGAGAGGCGTTCGGTCCCCGGACACCGATGTAGAGAGAGTGCCTGGTAATCGACGCTTACGCGATACTCGTGAGAGGAACTTTTAATCCGACCAGGGGAGGGCACGGTATCGCGTGATCGAACGGTCGCCGCGCTCGATCCCGTGAATATCCCCTTTAGAGGCATCGCGAGATCGAATCGCGGGTCATCAGGCGGGGATAATGGTTATTTCATGATCGACGCCGAGAACGTGACACGGTAACCCGTAATATTTATATTACGGGAACTCGAAAGGCGGGCCGTCGCGCCGGCCAATTTCTCGGACGCAGGTGTTAATTGCACGTTCAAACACGGAGCCTTCGGCTGCGCCTCGCATGCACGGTCGAAGCTGCAACTACCCAGGAATGTCTCCCCGTCTTCCTGGATCGCAACTATTATTCTGTCCCGCGGAGCTTGCTCCGCGCGAGGCTCGAACACCTCTGAAACGTCACTTTTAGCCTCGGCGTCTCGTCGATATGCCTAACGCCTCTAGTAACGTCGCGGCAAGGTTCTCGGACCGAAGTGGAGGGGAGAAAAGAGAGGAGTGTTTCCTACGAGAAACGAGAAAGGTCGACGACAGCCCGCGTTATCGACGGGCCTCCCTTATTTGGTCTTTTTCGGCGGAGGGGTTTCGGCTGTCGTATGCCGGCATAAGCATATGCAGATTGCTGGGTGGCGGCGTGTCCCCGAACTTCGCGTGCAAGATTATACACTTCGGCGACGAGATTCCGGGGCGTAAAAAAAGGAGTAGCGAGAGAGCGGGGGGGGTTCCCAGATTCTGGCGGTGCTGGGGTGTGCAGCCAATATTAATAACGCGACATGTGTATCGGTCGCCCGCAACTTGCACGCTGCCGCGCGGTCGCGAGCTTTCTCCCACCGTCTAGCACGAGCGCGCTTTATGTGTCTCGTTGCGCGCTCGTGTGGGAAGAGAGAAACGAACGGTACCCTTATCCAGCCACTGGCGTTTTTATCAGCTTCCCTCTAATCGCTAATCTTAATCACCGACCTATCCGTCCACCTTCGCACAGGCTTAGAGTCCTCCGATGCTAATTCATCTAATGCTTCGCGACTCCCTGCGTGGGGTACTGTAGCGAACATCTATTTCCCATTTTCACGGATGCATTGCACGTTGGCGCAATACAGAGGGGAACAAATAAACGGGATTCTTAGTACGGTCGAAGGAAACGCGACAAAAGGACTATGATAGAAGGTTGAACTACGAAAGAACGGGAATAGGAAAAAATAAAATAAAATAAAATAGGCGGAGGAGAAAAATGAAAGGTATCAGCGTCGAAGGGAAAGGGCGAGAGCGTCGTTGGAATGATCCTTAGACGAGTAAGCACCGCGTTTCATTATTGATAGTTACACGGCCGCGAGGCCAGCGGGGCATGTACGAAATTAATTTCATACACGGAGTGAGTCCCAATATATTCGACGCGGATAGTGCATAAATCAGCGATCGAATGCATTAGCTTCCAAAGGGCCACGCGATTATAGCGTTTAAAAGCGCGTGCTTTCGGCGCTGGCGCGGGAACCGCCGCGGGATGGAGAGAGACGGGGCTGATGGGCGATTCCGCGCCGCGGAAGAGGACGGAGCGACTCTTCGCGGTCCATTCGCGCCCACGCGTGCGAATTAAAGAACCACGGATAAGGTAAGACGCGAGGATGAAAAAGGACGAAGGTCGGAGGGAGGCGGAGGGAAAGAATGGTCGCGGAAAAAACGTGCGGGAGAGACCACCGCCAGCAAAACTGAAAACCATGGAAACGTGTGGGACGTGGAATTCGCGCCGTGGATCGACTTCGTGAGAATCGACCGCTTCCCCGCAACATCGTGGCGCCAGTTCGACGTTTTTACCGCTCGGTCCACGATTCTTTCCTTTCTTTCGCACGCCAGCGAAAGCAGGCGCGAGCGCGCATCTCGTTAATTTCACCTCCACGCAAGATATACGCGCGTGTAATTGATACGACAGTATTTTGTATCCAGGGTGAGATACGGTGTAAACGCCGATAGAGAAAACGTTGTAAAGGTAATCGACAAATATATTGGGCGTGTATGCAAATAGAGGCCGGCGAATCTCGCGATAGCCGCGGTGAATAATCCACGGGACAGATTATTGCCCGCGGGTGCAATATTCCCGCGGAGATCGGAGTCGGATCTCTCTTCGCGCGAAACGCCTACCTTTGACATTTTATAATTCTATGCTAATTAAATCCTCGAACATCGTCCACCGCTACGATAATAAAGTAAACTTTGACTAGCGCCGCGGAGCCAACCTCGCTCCCTCAATTGTCTTATTCATATTCAAAGTTTCAAAGCATCTATGGGTAGTACCCTCGAATCTGAATTCGTCTACTAAGTAGATTCTATGAATATTATCGCCAATCCGAAGTCGCGACGCAACGTGATTAAGAATTTAAACCTCGAAAAACGGTAATCTATGTGACCGTCCGTAGAGGATGCCTGACGCAGAGTAATCGTTAAATCTCCTCTTTTTGCCAGGCCACGATATTGTATTCTACCGCGCTTAGCATACAGGCCTTCGCCCCCTCCTCTGACCTTCCTTCTTAGAATCCAGTCATTAAAAACATTGAAATTTACCGCGCTGCAATCGCGATTACGAACAGAGAGCCACCACTGCACCGTTCCGAAAACCATTCAACAGCCGCGGCTCTCGCAGTGGAAACCGAGCCTGGATCTTTATCGGACGACTTTTTACGAGGCGCGCGGAGAGAGTCGGAACAGCGAGGAGCGTCGATGATCCCGCAAGGCTCGGTTTCACGGGACACTAGGTAACCCTGTGAACATTTCCTTTTCTGTGCTTCAAAGCGAATGGCCGAAATTGTTATCGCGAGCGCGCGCAGCCGAGCCGCGTCGTTTCAGGGAACCGTGAAACGCGCGCGAGCCAGCAAAAAAGGTAGGTAGAAGGTTTTAATAACGCCTGTCAATCGGCCCCGGGTCGCCGCGCGAACGTCTCGGGCGATCGCCCGAACGATCACTTTCGACGGAAATTCTTTGAAGCGGTGGCCGCTGCGCGTACGGAGCCGCGCTCCCTTCCCCCTCGCCAATTACACCGTGACTAATGCCTCGTGGCCGCGGGCTGCTTTTCGAAATTCATCAAAATAAAATCAGCCGACCACCGAGGGGATAATTCATTTCGCTTGGCGAACGTTCGGTGCCCCGGTGCCCTTAGACTTTAAACCGTCGTTTTTACGGCATCGAATCACGTAGCGAATGGCGAGGAAAAAAATTGACGCGCACCTGTACGCCCGCCCGTCGAATTAGCATATCTTCGTTTCGAGAAGAGGGAGAAAAAAAGTGCAGGCGAGAGAGGAACGACGAGCGCGGGGGCCACCGCACTTTGTCGACCTTGTTTGATATTCGGAAAGGCAGAAAGCCAGCCACGGTTCGCGTCCACCGCCAGAAATACGAGGAAACATTCTCGTCCAGGTGATACGTGCGTTTCCTCCTTTTCCCCCTCCGTGCCAGCCTCCATTCGCGCGCGAGTTCCCGTTGCGGCTGAATCCAACCCCGGAGATTAATCAAGCTTATTAAATTAATTGCCAATTAGAGGGCCTCGCGGACCTTCGGGTACACGGGCCAAGCTATCGCTGTCGGGATTTGATGTCCGTCATAAAACAAAGATTCGACGGACGTATCGAAGGTGTTTATGGCGCATAAAGTAAATGGACAAAAAGGAAACGTCGCTGACAGAAGGTGTAACAGGGATGGTTTAAGGGGGAGAGGGAAGAGAGAGAGATAGTTAAAGTCGCGGAAAGAGTTCCTTTCGTATCGTTGTTTGAGGGATTATTAGGTGACGCGTTTCGACGATCGTTGAACGCCGAATGGTCCGTCGTTAAATTAAGCGTCGAGAGAGGAGGGTGAAGGAGGAGCATTGAAACGGGGACGGAACGTTTTTATTCATCGTACAAATTGTCCCGTTGACGCGAGGTGCAGCTGCGAGCGGGTCGGGGCTAGTCGGAAACGAGAACGGGCGATAAATTATGCGAACGTACGAGAGTCACGATTGGACAATACCCGTCACTCGAAGGACGACATTAATGAAATAATAACGAAGCGGTCCCGCTCGTTTTTCACGCACGGCTCTCGCAGCGTGACCCGCGCCGTGCCGCACCGACAATAACTTTCTTGCTAATTATGAAATAGTGATACGAGCCCGTTGCGCATATAAACATGGTAACACTCCGAAAAACACGAAGCCAATTATCTGCCGCCCGGTGAGAACGGACGTACGCCCTCTCATAAAGTGGCCGGCGTCGTGCGAATGCGCGACGAACAATGAGCAAAAATCAACAATGCAGGCCCGGGCCTGAGACTGGGCCTGAGACCCTAGCTCAAACAATGCCTTATGCTGGATATAACCGCGGATTTGCATTCTGTTCGTTGCACGGTCCTTCCACCTATATTTTTCTTTTTTCGATTCGGTCACCTAAATAGAATTTTCTACCTTTTAGCGGAGATCTTGGTGGTCAATCTTGAGTAAGAGTTTGTAAGGGGTTGAGTGAGGGTTAAGAGGGAATCCTATTTTTCAGCTAAAAACTTAGCAAAATTTGGGAATTTTGTTGAAGAAACTAGCGATTTGGTTCCTCTGATATTTGGAGGATCTTTTCATGCGTCTTTGAAAAAGGTGCAGTTTTCATTTTATTATTTTCTAGTTTCTTAAAAAAGTTCCCAAATTTTGCTATGTTTCTAGCCCCCAAAATAGGATTCCACGTTTAAACTCGTTGAGATGAAACGAGGTGAAAGAATGTGACTTTAGAGTGGTCCAGGAAGCACGCTGGTTTTGGAATATTCGTATTATTATTCGGAATATTTAATGTTATTTGAGTGTATTAAGGAAAGTTTGGGAAATTCAAGCGAAATGCTGCCGCGAAATGCGTATAATTTTGATAATTAAATTCTAGCAATAATATGTCGGGATGAAGTGGCATTCCCGAAAGGCAGTGCACTTGTTTACTGTAAATATCGGCAGTTTTCAGGATCGCGAAGGTGCAGGGGAATTTGGCGGCTCGCAGCGACAGGGTCCGCAATTTCCTCACCAGGGCCATTAACATTGTTACGCGGGTGGCGGCGTTGTCGGCTGCGGGAACCATAAGATCGCTTGACTTTAATTTTAATTTAAAATCGTTGCGCCCGACGAAGAGGACCACCTACGATCAGTAAGGAGGTCTGTCTCACTTGCTGGGAAGAGAGCTCGCCGCTGAACCGACCGGACTGCTGCCAGTTCACTTGGATTTCGTTCGAACACGACCAACGGATTGGAGTTCAACTCGAATCGATCAATGAATCGAAAATGAATCGATTCTAATTACATCGCCGATAGAAACTTGGAAGCACAGAGCAGAGGACGTGGCTAGTAATAAAAACTAGCCTCAAACCTAATGAGGAAAACTGAAATAACAAATTGGAAGTAAAGAACAGAACGAAGAGGAATGTAGGGTCGCAGGTGATGTCTATGTTTATACGAGGAATGCCAGATACACCTCGCAGATTCGAAGTCAAAGCATAGGTACGAAGGAACACCGATCTAGGAACATTGAACTTGTAGGATTAAGAATTAAGACTCCGTCGGAACGATTCGTTTGTACGAAGCTCGAGAGCGATCGGGAGCCATCAGTAAGCGAAGCCACGAGCCGAGGTTCTCCAGGTAGCGGCGTAGCCGAGTCGGAGGCGGATGGTCATTGTTAAGACCTCCCACTGGGACCGCGACTCCTTGTCATCGCTCACATCGTCCGTGGTGAAGAAACAGTCACAACACGGCCGCTAGTGACGAGGAAATGCGTAATTACTTTGTCGTAAATGCGCTCGCGCGTCCTACAGTGGCTCGCCCTTCGCCTCCTCCACGAGAAGAGCATAGGCACCGGTTTGAACGATGACTGGACGGCAAGGGCCAGCGTTCGAATAAGGACCATCGCTCGAAGTAGGATCGAGTAGGACAATTAAGCAACGGCACGAGCGATCGCGGCCGTGCTCGCCGCGTCGTCGTTACGAAACCCCGCCACCCTTTCTGTGCATCGTCTAATATATTATCGCTTATTAATATACTAAAGGAACGGAGACAAATACGGAGTAGCGGCACTAATGCGGCGCGCAACGATTTATCGTCTTACACGTGCCTCGATTTATCAAGAACCACAGCGGCTACTTCCACGTACGCCGGCTCCGTCACGTGAACGAAGAAATATGATCAGCCTCGCGAACGCCACATACGTTTCGTAAATCTTGTCGATTCGTTAAGTTAAGCCTGTTGTATTAACCAGAGGCGAGCGATAAACGTCGCGCCAAGAGTGCTACTAAGTCGAGCACGCCGATCGCGAGGGATTTAGGCACGCTTCTCCACCACCCCGTTTCTACCGATTACGGATAGAGAGGAGTGAAAGAAACGCGAATACACGCGATCGCGGAATAATGACGATAATAAGGACAATTTATAAAGCAGTTGCGAAAGATTTTCATAAATCGTCGTATCAGCGCTAGGCTTAATACCTCGCGAATTCTATTCCGCCCCGTTGTGCCCGGCCAGAGTCAACAAGACGAATAAAATGACCGAGAGCCACCTAGTCTCGGAGCATCACCCTTATTTACAGAGACTGCGCTCGTAGGCACAGAAAGCCACGATTCATCGGTGGATATAAATCGACATCCTCGCGGCGTGTCGCGCGACGTAGACGCGTGGACGCGCCGCACAACGCCCGCCTACTGCAGCCGCGCGTATATCCGGAACGGGCAGCACCGTGTGCGGCCTCCCGGACCCGCGCGCGAACGATTTGCACGAATACCCGCCGATCTCTTCACCAACCTTCACGCCGGCAGCTTTTAAATCGCAATTTTCCACGCATAATTCCGCTCGCGCGGTCCGCAAACGAACCACCCCACTCCATCGATAAACGCGTGAGCAAAAGTGAAACGGCGCGATGTGTGGCGACGTTCAGCGCGAAGGTTTCGCGTACCGCCACCACCGATCCGAACACAATTTTTCAAAGGAAAATAATGGGGCAGTCTGGATGAATTTATAGATGGAATTAGAAGTGGAAAGTACATAGATCCAAGTAGAATTAGATACTAATGGACGGACACTCTGGGAATCTTCGAAACTAACAATAAGATTCTTACTGCAAGATCTTACTCCGCGTTTTCGATTTATGTTTGTAACACCTACTACTACTTTTCTAATTCACCAATTCTCGTTTGTCACGGATCTCCCGCGGTTCCTTTCGCGGCTATCGCGTGGCGTGGTGAAATCTAAATGCAGGGTGCCGCAATAACGGACGCACCTGCCGAGATCCTGCTTCCATACCAACGGTTTCTTATTTTCCGCGCGAGCGTGGGCCTTTTATCGCGGGAGCAGCTCTATAAAATAGGGCACTCGGTGTAGCGTGCCTCCGCGGGCCGACCAGCATCCCCAGATTCCGATTTAAGCGGATTTATTTTATCGACTCGTCGAACACGTGCGTCTCCTCACCCTGACGACTTCCATCAGAAAACTTCTCCCATGCCGCGGGATACCGTCACGTCGAACGACCTCCCCTTCCACCGTGATCGCGGCCTCCTCCACCCCCACGATCGCGCGCCACTTTCGAAGCGGAGGGAAGCGGATTTTGCCCACGTGCAGCGTCGTCCACCCACGGGGGCCGATACAATGAGAACCGGGATTTATGCCGTGACTCGTGCTAATATAAAGGCCAATTTATTTCATACGCGAAGGAAAGAGAGAGAGAGAGAGAGAGAGAGAGAGAGAGAGAGAGAGTACCATCCCCTTTCGCTCTTCGCGCGTACCCTTCTTTCCTCTCTCTTTCTCTCTTTTCCGCCGCTCGCAGCGGCACCAGTTCGCAACACGGCAGCGAAATTTATACGTGATAACCCTGCGCCACCGTCGAATTTATCGCGGAAACAATGCTGGACATCCGATCGCTGATACACCCCGGGACAAGCTAACGATGACAAAACTGTGCAACGATAATTTCTTGTTCCTTTTCCCAGCGCTCTTGGCGTTTGAAAATTAAAATAACTGACGTAATTGAACCATAGAGTATATGCTCTAATTGAATTTTCTTACGAAATGTGCGATTAAAAAATTCCGCAACCTTAACGCGGGATCGGAATGCCGCACGGATTCCGGCGCAATTTAATCTGTCGCGATATTGGGGCAGCGATCAGTAACGTAAATCGAAGGCGTATCTACCAAGTGAAACACGGGCCCTGATCGACGACTGGCCAACGAGGAGCGCCGGAATGGAATTCTTGAGCCAAGGGACGATAAAGGGATTGAATAGAAATCGTAAAGAATTCCGATGCGTGGTGGGTCTCCGGGCGAACGAATACGTGGAGCCGTTTTCTCTCTTGCCGGCGTCCCATTCACCGCGGTCAGGTTCCAGGGGTGCCCGCGGTAATTTATTTCCAGCGCATCGGGTATCCCCGCATAACGACTGCAGTATTTGGTTAATATGATTTCCCGAAGTGGTAGTTAAATCTAAACGGGGGGGTCTTAACGTGGCGCTTACGAGTGTTATGTAAATCGAGGCACGAACGGAAAACGGGCAACGACTGTCTGGGCATGGGATCAACAATATGATTAACTGTGAACGCATACCTCGTGGATCGAGAAGTATCTGCTTAAGGGGGGGGGGGGGGCGAGAATTATCGGCAATGGACGAAAAACTGCATAGGTAATCATCGCCGGCTATTTGCAAATCTGTGGTCAAGCTGTTGCCGATTTACCGCCTCTTATAAACTGCGGAATCGAATGATGGGAGAACGTAATACGTGCTGTGCGATGGGGGGAAATTATAGCCTATGCGATCGTAAATTAAATTCGAGTTATTGGGTGTTTGAATATAGATGTACCAGCTCGTGGCGATTATTAAAGAAAATTTGAAACGAATACAAAGTTCCTTGCGGAAAGTAGAGTACTAGAACGCGCGGTCATCTAAAAAATAAAGTAGCTAATGAAAAGCTTAATAGCACTTTTAATAGCATACTCCAAAGTGAGCGCTCGCCATCCTTTACGCTTCACGCAGTTGTAAATGGTACTGTATGAATCACGGCAAGACCACGGCGGAAGAGGTTGGAATGCGTAAAGTATCGTCACCCTCGAAATCTTGATACCGTTCGCAATGTCGTGTGGCTGAGTGCGCAGGAAGGTCTAACGAAGCCAGCAGGGATCACCCTCTCTCTAACTAACGACCGGGGTACTTTAAACTGTAACTTGCTTCGAACGTGTTGCCTGGCCTACGTGGGCATCGAAACAATGCGCCTGATGGACAATACTTATTAGTTTCGGAGGTGGGCGAGCATGCTCTTCCTCTTTCTCCACGTCGTTGTACCCCCATTGTACAAGTTGAAGGTATGAAGCGAGGCAGGCGGAACGCCTACAAGTCTGACAAGGTGCCAGCGCATCACTCCTGGGGTACACGAAACCGTCTGGAAGGGAACAGCTCTTCCCCACCCCGAATAAAAATCCCACAACGGATTTCCCGACTCACCGTGATTAATTCAGACCCTCCCCGTTACACCGAGCACACCGCCAGACCTTACTTCGGGCGATTGGTGTTCTTCCCCGGAGGAGGTTAGCGACGCTACCGCGACAGAAAATTGCTTATTCAACTTGCTAAGTGGGGAGCGCGAATGTATCCCCTCGAAAACAATTTCTGACCCCGCGCCCACGCCCAACTGGCCCCCTTCCAATTCTCAATGCCTCGGTAACGCGAAGGAATGCGTCCTCGGTGTGATATTAAATAAAACAGTCCTCCATTTCGTTCTACCTGCAACAGCTTAGCCGTAACCCTAATTTTCCTATTAACGTGCTTAAGATTCACAGCGACGTGCTCGTGTCGGCGAGACAATAAGAGAGCGCATCGGCTCCGCGTACAACGAGAGCCGCGATGGATCAGCCGCAACGCAACAAAGTCGATACCGCCGATCGATAAATCAGTGCTCGCGACCGGTTCGAGAGCGGCATTAACCCCCTATCGCATTACGCGGAAAATAGGCCGTCTCGGCGAATATTTGGACCGCGACCAGTCGGACCAGTCCCCGGTGGGGTCTTGCTAAGGATGCGCCTCCGCCAGTACCGAATCATGAATAAATTTTAACGAGATTGCCGGAGAGAGAGAGAAAGAGAGAGCTGGACGACCTGGCCCCAGCTAGCCGTACTGGCGGACGAAGAAGATAAATCAGGCTGCCTAATCAGACCGCTTCATCGAGCCCACTTTTTGGGAAGTTATGAAGGGGGCTCGCAGAGACGGAGGAAGGCTAACGTGGCCTAGCAGAAAATCACCGGGACCAAGCGGAATAATGGCACTCGGCTGCGCGAATTTATCTCGAACACATCGAACACACTCGTAACGCATCTGTAACAGCCGACGCGGTGCATTAACAGGATAGAAGGAGTCCCGATAAAATCCTACCCGCGGAACGTTATGCGTATAAAATTATCGTCGACGAGCCGACGACAGGCTCGGCCGGCCTGTGTGGTCTAACGCGACGAACACGATACGCCAACCTAATCGGTGCTTTCGGGGGACATTCGAGCCAATTTCGGCTACCACGGCGCGCGCGCGCCAGGGCAAGCCTAATGAATAGCGTTTAATTAAAGCCTATAAATCCGCGCCCCGCAGGCCGAGTCCTGTTCCGAGCGGGACACGCGGGATTTCATGGTACCCAGGAGATAAAAGAGAAAAGAACAAACGGGGCACGATCGAAAAGCTGTTGGCGAGACGGTCGAACAAGATTTCCGACCATGCAATAAAATTTCAGGAATGTGTCGCGCTCGTTTGGGGACACAGAGCGCGACAGCCCCCGGTAACTTAGAATTCTGTTAATGCCCCCTCCGCGCCTTGTAAATGACGCAGCCGTCGATTAATTGGGAACGTTACTTCGACACCGGGGGAAAAAGGAGCAGATGCCGAAAATAAACGTAACGGATAGCGACGGCGCGCTCTTTTAATGGGCGACGAATAGAGGGGCGTTTAATACGATAAAATGCACGCTGAATTCGAGCGGTGCGGTAGCCCGCGGGGACCTAGCCGCGGAAACGCGGGCAGTTAGAATCAGCTGCACAATTGCCGATGGTAAATCGGCATTAATTACTCCTATCGTCTTATCGGGCAATTTATTTGATAACCTTCTACAAGCGAGTGCACTTAATGAGCTCGGATGTTCAATCATTTTTACGGGGAGGGAAAACCGGACGGGGCAGCTTTAGAACACCTCGCCCAGTCGTAAAATCCTACACAAAGTGTCGGTCGCGAGCGCGATGACGCAATATGGGATTCCTGGGAAAAACAAAAGCGAACGGACCGAATAAATTGTTAGCGGACGGCCGCGTTCGTGGGTAAACCAGGCATCGTGGCTCTCGCGGCCGTATAAGAACGCGAGCACCGAAGAATATTTATGCAAATGAAAGCGTAAAACGCTCGCGATACAATTTACTCGGTCGTTATCGCGCGCTTTACTATCGCGCGGGGTCCTACCCGTTAAGCCGGGGGAACAGTTAACGCGAGTTCTCATGGGGCCGCGACGAGGAAGCGACTGTTAATTGCAACTGGTGTACGCAACCGATGACGCGATCCATTCTTCCTCTCTTCTGCATTGGAACGTGAGGTATCGATGCTAAGCTCGCTGCACCATGTCCACGGAGAGGCGCAGAATTATTAGCACAACGGGGATCTAGAATATCTAGATTTATATAAGGCGATGAAATACGGTAGGTCAGGTTTCATTACCGATGTGGGTTGGTCATATCACTTACATCGCGATGAGAAGCTTTAATTTAAGGGGGTATAAGACTATTGAACGACTAAAATCGATGGTTTCTTGTCAGTCGGATTGCTTAGATACCAAATAATCACCATATCGGCACTTTTCACAGATTTTTGTATACGCTTTTACAAGTAATGTAAAATAAAAAAAAATTGTCAGAATGTTGAAAATTATACAAGTTATTTGACGCTAAAGATGGTTCCGCATAGCGCGCAGCTGTAATCCGTGTACATACAGTGACTCACAGCCATAATCGTACACTCTTTAAAATCGCATAACATTTTTAAAATTGGTCCAAACGACTTGAGTTTTTTTGAGAAGCTAGAAGGATTAGTTTGCTAAGTGATGTGTTTCGTCGTTTTTAAAAAAAATGCAATTGATCGGAATAGTGAAAAAAATAGTAAACATCGTTTTCTAAACTTTTTTTTGTGAGCCTGTAATGAAAATTCAAAAAACCCGCTTGTAGATTGAAGTAAGTTATATACATGCCTAAAATTTCATAAAAATCGGTTAACGTTGCTCTGAGCTACAAACGTTTAAAGATCGCAGAATAAGGTCGAGAATCGCTGATTTCGGGAATTTCCGCGATTCTCGACCTTATTCTGCGATCTTTAAACGTTTGTAGCTCAGAGCAACGTTAACCGATTTTTATGAAATTTTAGGCATGTATATAACTTACTTCAATCTACAAGCGGGTTTTTTGAATTTTCATTACAGGCTCACAAAAAAAAGTTTAGAAAACGATGTTTACTATTTTTTTCACTATTCCGACCAATTGCATTTTTTTTAAAAACGACGAAACACATCACTTAGCAAACTAATCCTTCTAGCTTCTCAAAAAAACTCAAGTCGTTTGGACCAATTTTAAAAATGTTATGCGATTTTAAAGAGTGTACGATTATGGCTGTGAGTCACTGTACATAATCCCAGGTAAAGCAATCATCTAAAAGTAAAATGCTTTGAGGTGGATAATTTCTACGCTAAAAGTTATCGTGTGAAATTTTGCTGGGCGAATTTAAACAAAAATTGTAAAAGTTACACACCGATCAATTTTTTCCACATTTTTATGGGAAAAAATCGTCTTTAACCAGTTATAAAATGTTTTACAAACATCCAATGTCGATGCGGAAATTCCACACGATAGAGAAAGGAATTCTACAGCTCCAGTTAAAATTTTAAGTGAAAATATTCATTCGTTCAATTATATTATGTTGTACACAGTGTTTGAAAATGTAGTTTCGAGATAAACGGCTTCAAAATTAAGACCCATACGCCAATACCACTCTGCGAGGCCGTTACTCAACGGTGCACTCAATTACGTTCAGCGCTATAATTTCTGTAATTATTCGAATTTCCTCACGATACATTGTTGTAAACGTTCACAAAGCATAACACTTTCAGAATTAATAATAATGAAAAAATCAATTTTTCGAGATTTCAATAGTGCTATACCCCCTTAATATCTGAAGATCAGGTGGTTGGTGGTTGTAAAAATACGAAGGAAATCGAACGTAGAGACTGCTCCGAGAAAATCTATGCCAATAATTTCACGACTCGCTGCGCACAACCCCGGCTGCTACGTAACTCACAATTTGCAAGGTCACGTGTACGAGCAAACGCAAAAGGGAAAGAAAACGAGCGACGATCGCGCGATCTCTTTTTTCCTGTTTCAGCGGACGACCGTGCTCGGAACGCCGAAGAAACCCTCGCTCACCTACGCAGGTAGCTGCACCCTGTAACGCGATGGGGGCCAAAGAACGAGGGAGAGGGCAGCGAGACTTATTCGAGAGGCTCGCACTCGCCGGAATGACTTTTCGTTTACGAACAAGCAGTTGTCTGTGTCTTTAGCCACGCTCCAGTAAGCGTTTTCACGAGGCCGGTGGTTTGTGGACCACGAGAGCTCGGGCCTGCTCGTGTAACGGCAATAACAGCGTCGCGGACCTACCGCGACGCAAATAGAGGCGGTCTCCTTCCTGGAGCAGCTATTTTCGGGATCGTCGACGCGGGAAAAAGTTACGCTTTCAATGAGGAACAGGATGCTGCCGTTGCATCAACGGGTTGCGGTGGAACGGGTCGCGGGGCAAGAAATAGACGGCGCATAAAAAGACCAGGGAAGCGAAACAATTCCCCGCGGACTTTCTGAATGACACCGAGCTGAGCGAGCCCACGGGCAGCTATCGCGGGAACGTGAATGTCCGTAGGAAGCGGAAAATAGAACGGCCGCTGGTCGAACACAGAATCGAGAGCGCGGAGAGAATTACGATCGAAATCGATCCTGCCCCCACCCTCTATCGACACCTATAAGATTAAATCATCGGGAGCGACTTAAGCGAACGGAGGTATGCGAAGTATTTTCGCTGGGAAAAATGATAATTCACAGCCGCCACGCATCCGGTGTGTCACTCGACGGACGGCTTGCAAACGAGTCGTGGAGAATCGATTCGACACGATCTCCGGGAGGGTTGAATGAAGGAGCAGGAAGAAAAGGGAACGGGTAAGAACCCCACCCTTTTTACGGCCTAGGGACCACGCTGGTCCTTTTTTCCATTCTCAGAGCCACTGTGGATAATTGGAACCGCACCCACGAACTCGGCTTCGGTCCTTGTATGATTGTCCCGCCTTTTCTTTCTCACCTCCCATGTCCTTCTTTGGCTTCGTAAGACACCTTGAAACTCTGCTTGCCTTTGCAACTCCGTGGAAACGGGGCTTTCCAATAGGAAAATTAATCAGATTACTTTTTGCAACTCTGGCCAAGGATTCTACGTATTCGATGGGAAAGTCGCTTCAATCGTTGTTAAGTATGTATGTGTGTGATGATAAATACGTGGGTAGTCTCTACGATCTGAGTGATGGTAGAATAATGCGATGCTGTTTTTGAAGAAATAGGAGTTCGGATAATTGCAAAACTAATGGAAACAGTTCGTGGCATTCTATGTGTGCACAAGAGGATCAGCTAATAACGGTGTAATTCGTATCCTGTGTTCTTAATGCACGATACATTCCACGGACCCCGATTGTAGAACACGCGTGGCTGATGTACTTTTACCCTAGTAGCCTACTAAAACTTTTTTAAAAAGTCACTTCGAATCGTGAGTGCGCGAGGTGGTACCAGGTCGAAATTCCAATAAAAGCAATGACACTTAAAAGGAAGTGGCTCGATCATTCCCATTACGCGCGGTGGTTGGAGGACAGAACCTCTATTCGTTTATCTGGCAAGAATGTAGTAAAGAACATTTGCGAATCATAAATATTTTTAACCTGAATCATTACACGGTACAACCACATAATGTGAAAGTGACAGTATGATATTTTCCCTTCCGAACCATCGACTTTCTTTATCTATTTCGCTAGAATTAGAATGGCTCTAAACTCTTCCGTCTGTAAAAATTATAGATTGAATTGCAAATCGACGAAGGAGTCTGATAGTTCCTCTAGAAACTCACGATCAGCTTCATCCGCTGAAAAACTGCAAAAGCAGCATAGGTAATACTCCGCTATATTTTCCATAATGTAGGCACACTTTCACCCATTAAATCATTTTTCAAGAAGCAAATTGACTATTTGCGTTTGTGAAAAGCATTCGGTGTGTTACAATGCATCCAAGGAATCCAAATCGTTGACGGAGGAACTGCAAAAGCAGCATAGGTAATACTTAGCCATATTTTCCATAATGTACAGTTTTTTCCATTCAATCATCTTTCAAAAAGGAAGCCAAATATTTGCGTTTGTGGAAAGAATTCAGTGTGTTACGATGCATCTAAGGAATTCGATTCATTGAGGGAAGAACAGCATTGCGTTCGAGAGAAGCATTCGGTGTGTTACAATGCAACCAAAGAATCCGATCCGGCAACAGAAGAACTGCAACAGCAGCATAGGTAATACTTCGCTATATTTTCCATAATGTACACTCTCCCTCAATAAATAATCTTTCAAGATACAAGTCGAATATTTGCGTTCGTGAAAAGCATTCGGTGTGTAACAACGCATCCAAAGAATCCGATTCGTCGACAGAAGAACTGCAAAAGCAGCATAGGTAATACTTCGTTATATTTTCCATAATGTACACTTTCTCCCATTAAATCATATTTAAAGATGCAAGTCGAATATTTGCGTTCGTGAAGAGCATTCGGTGTGTTACAATGCATCCAATGAATCCGATCTACCGACAGAAAAACTGAAACAGCAGCACAGGTAATACTTCGCTATATATCCCATAATGTACACTTTTTGCCATTCAATCATCTTTCAAAAAGGAAGCCGAATATTTGCGTTCGTGAAGAGCATTCGGTGTGTTACAATGCATCCAAGGAATCATCTAAGGAATCCGATTCCTTGATGGAAGAACTGCAAAAGCAACATAGGTAATACTTCGCTATATTGTCCATAATATACACTTTCTCTCATTAAATAATCTTTAAAGAAGCAAGTCGAATATTTGCGTTCGTGAAGAGCATTCAGTGTGTTACAATGCGTCTGAAGAATCCGATTCGTTGACGAAAGAACTGCAAAAGCAGCATAGGTAATAATTCGCTATATTTTCCATAATGTGCACTTTTCCCCATTCAATCATCTTTCAAAAAGGAAGCCGAATATTTGTGGTTGTGGAAAAAATTCAGTGTGTTACAATGCATCTAAGGAATCCGATTCGTTGACGGAAGAACTGCAAAAGCAGCATAGGTAATAATTCGCTATATTTTCCATAATGTACACTTTTCCCCATTCAATCATCTTTCAAAAAGGAAGCCGAATATTTGCGTTTGTGGAAAGAATTCAGTGTGTTACAATGCATCTAAGGAATCCGATTCGTTGACGGAAGAACTGCAAAAGCAGCATAGGTAATAATTCGCTATATTTTCCATAATGTACACTTTTCCCCATTCAATCATCTTTCAAAAAGGAAGCCGAAAATTTGTGGTTGTGGAAAGAATTCAGTGTGTTACAATGCATCTAAGGAATCCGATTCGTTGACGGAAGAACTGCAAAAGCAGCATAGGTAATAGTTCGCTATATTTTCCGTAATGTACACTTTCTCTAATTAAATCATCTTTAAAGAAGCAAGTCGAATATTTGCGTTCGTGAAGAGCATTCGGTGTGTTACAATGCATCCAAAGAATCCGATCTACCGACAGAAAAACTGAAACAGCAGCACAGGTAATACTTCGCTATATATCCCATAATGTACACTTTTTGCCATTCAATCATCTTTCAAAAAGGAAGCCGAATATTTGCGTTCGTGAAGAGCATTCGGTGTGTTACAATGCATCCAAGGAATCATCTAAGGAATCCGATTCCTTGATGGAAGAACTGCAAAAGCAACATAGGTAATACTTCGCTATATTGTCCATAATATACACTTTCTCTCATTAAATAATCTTTAAAGAAGCAAGTCGAATATTTGCGTTCGTGAAGAGCATTCAGTGTGTTACAATGCGTCTGAAGAATCCGATTCGTTGACGAAAGAACTGCAAAAGCAGCATAGGTAATAATTCGCTATATTTTCCATAATGTACACTTTTCCCCATTCAATCATCTTTCAAAAAGGAAGCCGAATATTTGTGGTTGTGGAAAAAATTCAGTGTGTTACAATGCATCTAAGGAATCCGATTCGTTGACGGAAGAACTGCAAAAGCAGCATAGGTAATAATTCGCTATATTTTCCATAATGTACACTTTTCCCCATTCAATCATCTTTCAAAAAGGAAGCCGAAAATTTGTGGTTGTGGAAAGAATTCAGTGTGTTACAATGCATCTAAGGAATCCGATTCGTTGACGGAAGAACTGCAAAAGCAGCATAGGTAATAGTTCGCTATATTTTCCGTAATGTACACTTTCTCTAATTAAATCATCTTTAAAGAAGCAAGTCGAATATTTGCGTTCGTGAAGAGCATTCGGTATGTTACAATGCATCCAAAGAATCCGATCTACCGACAGAAAAACTGAAACAGCAGCGCAGGTAATACTTTGCTATGTTTCCCATAATGTACACTTTTTCCCATTCAACCATCTTTCAAAAAGGAAGCCGAATATTTGCGTTTGTGGAAAGAATTCAGTGTGTTACAATGCATCTAAGGAATCCAATTCGTCGACGGAAAAATTGCCAAAGCAGCATAGGTAATACTTCGTTATATTTTCCATAATGTACACTTTCTTCCATTAAATCATCTTTAAAGAAGCAAGTCGAGTATTTGCATTCGTGAAAAGCCTTCGGTGTGTTACAATGCATCCAAAGAATCAGATCTACCGACAGAAAAACTGAAACAGCAGCACAGGTAATACTTACAAGGGAACACCGCGAACCCGGACTCACCGATTGGAACGCAACTTCGTGGGTTTTTAGAGTGACTCAAAACGAGAACAACGGTGTATTTCATTTGGGCCCTATCGCCCTCTAAGGAGGTGAAAACTAACCTCAAAGTCAAATTGGCACTTCCACTTTTTCGCGTATGACTCCCAAAGTACAACAGACAGAAAAAAATGTTTCAAACAAAAGTTTAATGCTGCAATAAGCGCTGCAAACTTGCGTTAACAAAATTTTGAAAAAATTTTTTTTCGTTTAGGTATTTCTTTTTTTTAAGTTTTTTCAAAATTTTGTTGACGCAAGTTTGTAGCGCTTATTGCACCATTAAACTTTTATTTGAAACATTTTTTTCTGTCTGTTGTACTTTGGGAGTTATACGCGAAAAAGTGAAAGTGCCAATTTGACTTTGAGGTTAGTTTTCATCCGCTTAAAGGACGATATGGCCCAAATGAAACACACCGTTGCTCTTCTTTTCAGTCACTCTAAAACCCCACAAACTTGCGTTCCAATCGGTGAGTCCGGGTTCGCGATGTTCCCTTGTTAGCTATGTTTCCCATAATGTACACTTTTTCCCATTCAATAATCTTTCAAAAAGGAAGCCGAATATTTGTGTTTGTGGGAAGAATTCAGTGTGTTACAATGCATCTAAAAAATCCGATTCGTCGACGAAGGAACTGCGAAAGCAGGATAGGTAATATTTCGCTATATTTTCCATAATATTCACTTTCTCCCATTACATAATCTTTCAAGAAGCAAGTCAAATATTTGCGTTCGTGAAGAGCATTCAGTGTGTTACAATGCATCTAAAGAATCCGAGTCGTTGACGGAAGAACTGCAAAAGCAGCATAGGTAATAGTTCGCTATATTTTCCATAATGTACACTTTTCCCCATTCAATCATTTTTCAAAAAGGAAGCCGAATATTTGCGTTCGTGAAAAGCATTCGGTGTGTTACAATGCATCCAAAGAATCCGTTTCGTCGACGAAAGAACCGGAAGAAGAGGATTGTAGGTAATATTTGCAATTATAGAAAGAAATGTTGTTTGATTTCGAATCTCCGATTGATCTATGTTATTTGTCGACTTAAATATGAAAAGACAGGCATCAATGTTCGACTGCACCTGCAGAAACTACTCCGTGTGTTACGATATGACAGAAGAACAGGACCCGTTTTTCGAGGAGCTGCTGAAATATCTTGCCAGGTAATATTTCCATTACGATAACGAGATGGGAAGGCGAACAATGGCTTGACGCGCGGCGGGAAATTATAAGATCCGAACGACGTTGCACAGACCGCGACACGCGGATGAATCGCGCAGGCACTGGGAAATGATGCTGCATTGCGAGAGGGCCGCGTTTCCAAGGGCGACGCCGAATTTGCCTCTGCCCTCGAGGGAGGTACGTATAGGTATCGCTAGAGGAAAGCCGGTGTATCCGAAAGCCGAGAACTCAATTAACACGAACGGCTAGAACTCAATTACGGATGTCGGTCGGCGAGAACGTGCGGTGGCTGGTAATTAAAAAGTTATTATGCCCAGGCCCGCTTCTACTGGCACTTGTACTCGACCGCGGCAAGGCACTCGCCCCTTTACCAGAAAAATCTCAATCTAGCCCTCCGCGTTACGCTGGCCAGGTAAGAAATAGATTTCACCCTTCGGTACCTTGTCGAATCTTCTCGCGCGCCTAGGGTCGGTACATGATATCCAAAAGAGTGACATGCCCTTCTTTTTTCACTGAAATGCAATATCCTCCTATCACCTAAAAATGTCCTTTTTCATTTTTGGATCTGGTAACCCTTCGCGCGCGTGAACCTTCCGAAGAATTTTCTACGTGGCGTCCCTTTTGCAGACTCACACGAAGCCGAACGCGCAAGAGATGCATCAGCATATGGGAACAATTAATACGACTGAACACCTTTGATCACGTTGGTCGGAAGGGCATAATAAATCATCTCAAGAAACTCCTCTAGTATTTAGCAATTATGCACATTTACTAAATAGAACTCAAAGATCACGCAGATTCGTTGGTCAGATTTCCATCTGGATAACGTATCAGTTGCGTCACGTTCCTTGGAAAAATTGAACGTGCAGATGGAATCGTAAAAGCGCGACAGGATGTTAGGCATAGTATCGGGCTGTGGTGATACTGATTTTATGTGTATGTCGTACATTATAGCAAGCAGACCGGCCTGGAATCTATTTGTCTGGAAGGTTTGTCATTAACGCCAGACGAAGGTGTACAGCTGCTATTGGCATTGTACAACTCTCGTAAAACAATGAGATACGTGTATTGTTGGCGCGCGTTCGAGAAAATGGTAGGCCTCGCAGTGGACACCGACCGTCCCGTTGGATCAAGATTTTATGCGGATAAAAGAATCAAGAAATGCGACTGGTTCCGAGCGATCGGCTGTTTCGAGTTTCTCACCACCTTGTCCGTAAACTACGCGTATATAGCAACACCCACGGGGGATCTGCTTGTCAATCTAGCCAAGTATATTCACTAACTTAATCTTTTCCGTATTCTTAATCCATTATACGTGCACGACTACGGGGCATTGCTTTAAGCATGGCAACTACGGTCCGTTTGTTCTATTCTCGGCGTAAAAGCCGTAAACTTGAACCTAACAAACGACAGATCTTTCTTTGCGATATGTGAACACATAATATATTCATAACATCTTCACTATTCTACGCTTGAAATATATTTGAAACGTCCTAAATGCCTCTACTTATAATACGTTAGAATTATTATAGTTATTTCTACTAAAATCTGAATAAATACGTATTTAATTTTAAATGCACTCATACCCGCCATAATCCCGTAGAAAGCTTGGCCGGAACTGGCGTTGGCTGCAACTGTTGTGTATGGAGGACGACATTTTGCGAGAACCTGGTAGTTGGTACAGCGCAGCGGTTCTGCTTCCCGACAGTGCTTGGCGAGAAGCGCATTTTTGGGCCCCAGCACTCAAAGTACAATATGCCATTAGTACGAAAATACTATATGATTATTATCGACGTCTTTCAACGCGAACTCGTACACAGCAAGCGTTAGTCGTTCGCACTTTTTCAGTCGGAATACCACAGTATGACGTGCATAAGAAATTCTTGACGGAAAGCACGGAGGTACATACGTTTGCACTGTCGACAAGCATCGATTTGAGATTTCGACATCCGTGGTACCTCAACTGCACGATTAAGACACTGTGCACGTGGTATTCGAGCACTTTAGGTAATCCAAGTAACGAATAACTTGTGTTCGTAATATTTGCGAATTCTTTTATTACTTCACACCGCGATCACTTCTATTACATTCTAAATAATGAAATTAAAATGTTTCGACCGTATTTATAGAAAATCCAAAAAACCAAGTGATATCGGCGCATTAGTTCGGTCAATTAAAATTCAATTTAATTGACCGAACTAATGCGCCGATATCACTTGGTTTTTTTTTTTCTATTACATTCTGTTGCACTTTCTACAAGGAAACTTTTAAGGGGGGTCACTCATGTGAAAATGAACTACCTGATATTTTACAGATAAAAATTTGAAAATATGTATTTCTATATTATTTTTTACGCTGAAATGAATTATGTAAGAGTTAATACAGTGACAATTCTTTTTTCCAAATTTAAAAAAAAAGTTTCGAAAAAATTATTCGATTGTAAAATCCATACCCTTATCTCTGTAGTATTGTATACAAAGCCTACAAAAAAAATTTCAGCTCGAAAACTTCATTTTTGTCCGAGTTATAAAGTTTTTATGTTGTGGCGTAGTAACTAAAACGCTCCTGCTCCGTACGTTGGACCTTCTTCTGCTTGCAATGCCTGTTCTCTTCGTGATTGTGCAGTTCGTATTATTTTTCTTGCACGCTTGTTTCTTTTTGAGGCTTTCTGTTTATACGTGCGTACTCGTACTTTGTGACGGTTTTGAACAATTTTCAATGATTGTTCGCTCATTTGCATTTGGTTGTCCTTGAATGCATGTAATATTGTTTTCGTCCATCCTTCATTATATTCAGTGACTTCTTCCGCGACTGCAGCTTCAACAATATATTTTGAAGGAAAAATATCCTTTGGGCACTTACGCCATATCATGCTATGCAAACTTTCATTAGAATTTTGCGTAAGGCATTGTTTTTCATTGCGGAGCAGTTTTTCATCGCTTAGTCTATTATAAATTGGTAATATTTTATCCAGAAATTTTTCTCTGATAGGTGTTCCTATTTCCTTAGCATGAGAACCAGGTTTTCTTCCTTTCGCAATTGCTGATTGGTAGAAACACCATGATTCTTTACCCAACGGGCATTTATAATGTTGTGGTTTCGTATACGTCGAAATTGCGTGGTATATCGTCGCGTGTATGGCATCTTTCATAGCTGTAATATTTTTTTTATTGCGTAATATAGCCTTTTTGTAATAATCTGCTAATTTTCTAATTGCAACTTCTTTCAGGGTACCCTGCCCTTTACCCCCTAAAGTAGTGCCTTTCGTACGCTCCTGTTTTACCAAATCGGTCAAAGCTCTCCATAATCTTTTGCCAATGTGGTTGGCAAAAATTTCTGGATAAAATATTAGCAATTTATGGATAAAATATTACCAATTTATAATAGATTAAGCGATGAAAAACTGCTCCGTCGTTGTGCACAATGCCTTACGCAAAATTCTAATGAAAGTTTGCATAGCAAAGGATATTTTTCCTTCAAAATATCTTGTTGAAGCTGCAATCGCAGAAGCAGTCACTGAATATAATGAAGGACGGACGAAAACAATATTACAATCATTGAAAATTGTTCAAAACCGTCACAAAGTACAAGTACGCAGGTATAAGCAGAAAGCCTCAGAATGATACAAACGTGCAAAAAAAATGATACGAACTGCACAATCACGAAGAGAACAGGCATTGCAAGAAGAAGAAGGTCCAACGTACGGAGCAGGAGCGTTTTAGTTACTACGCCGAAACATGAAAACTTTATAACTCGGACAAAAATGAAGTTTTCGAGCTGAATTTTTTTTTGTAGGCTTTGTATACAATACTACAGAGATAAGGGTATGGATTTTACAATCGAATAAATTTTTCGAAACTTTTTTTTAAATTTTGAAAAAAAAATTGTCACTGTATTAACTCGTACATAATTCATTTCAGCGTAAAAAATAATATAGAAATACATATTTTCAAATTTTTATCTGTAAAATATCAGGTAGTTCATTTTCACATGAGTGACCCCTCCCCCTCCCCTTAAAGCGCGGGAAACTGACACGCGCTACCTATGAACAGAATGCGGTACTAGCAGTTTTATCGATTGAAAGTACATCGATTATCGACGATTTAAACAGTCGATCGTCTTGTGTTCAATGTTATTTATAGGGTAAACCAACCAGTAATTGACCGCATACCAGTGAATGACCATTAGCCAAAGAAATGTTAATTATAAATTTAAAAATATTACATGTTTATAAGTGGAATGTATTTGCACTTTTAATAGCCCACATGTTTAGTTACGCGTATTAAGCAAACATTAATAAGTACAATTCTTATTAAAAGTATGCGGTCATTTACTGGGCTTCTTCACGTTTTGCATTTTATAATCGTTTTTTATAAAAATTACGATAAGAATAAATACTTATTTTTATAGAAATTTCAAGAGAAATAAATTTAAATGCTATTTCAACAATTGTTTTGTTGTTATACATAAATATATTCAAGTATTAATCTCAAACGTCCATAAATTCAACAATTCGGTCATTCACTGGTTAGTTTACCCTATTCGACTTTTCTCATTCCTTTCTGATACTAGAACACTGTATGTTCAATTTAATTCCTCGTGATGTTTGTACATCTAATTTGACAGTCTCACTGTGTAATAGATTTTTTATTATTTTGAAAAGATAGAATTATATAGACAATTCTTTTTAACTCTGTCCAGTATACCTGAGTCTACAACTCTGGCATAATCGGGAGGATTTGGATAAACAATTAAAAAAGCTGTTTCTTATGTTACCGGCGCTTAAAGTTTTCGAGTTTATCGGCGAAATTCGAACGCTGAAAACACTTTGCGCCATGTGCTGTCAAATACGATCTCGCAAATGCAGTGAGTATTTAATTAACATCTATCGTCTGTTTACTAGATATCCCCAGATTACTGATTGCTATTTAATTGTCATGTTCTTCAGATGTTCGTTGCGTTAACATGCAACTTCAAGAAGTCGTCCACGATGACATGGATAAGGAAAAGTGGGTGAAAAGTGTAAAGTGCTTAATCGTCTGTTTTAAACATGATTTTGCAAGAATGGGTGTTAAATTTCATATCGACTTCTACCGCTGCTGACCAAGATACTTCCAAGAAAGGGATATTGCAGATGTGAGTACTTTATTATTAACATAGCACTTGTGGAAAATATTCGGAAAGTAAATGCTTTAAGAAAAAAATGCAAATTACATCAATACAAAATAAAAATTGCTATTGTAGCAATTCACCTATACTTGTATATTACAAATAAGTTATTCGACACATATTAAACGTATTTCCCTATGGTTCCGTTGATTCTTGTTGCTCGAATTTCGGATATTTCGTTTCAACTTCAGACCACGTAATTTTGCCGTAAGACAGATCTCTCACTACGCTCGGAAGTTCGTCTAGCTGCAAAATTAAAAGAACAATGTATTCTCTCCCTAGTTATCCATTCTTCCCCTTTCATGGATTCCAAAGTATTTACTCACGTTTACTCTGACCTGCCCCATACCGTCCCTTTCGCGAAGTGTGACACTGTGAGGTGTTTTCAAAGTATCAAAATCTATCGTAATGCCAAATGGTATCGCGATTTCATCCGTTCGCGCGTATCTGCGCCCGATACTGCCAGAAGAATCGTCCACTTTATGCGAGACGTCTACTTTCGTGAGATTCTGAGCTGTAAATAAATGACAAATAAGTTTTACTCTAACCGTCTGAGTTTCAATGTATTTTTCAGAGTGAACACACTTACATAATTGCTTTACAAACGGTACAAATTCCTCATTGCCGCTCAGTGGTAAGACCGAGCATTTTAAAGGAGCCACGACCGGTGGCAGACTTAAATAAGTTCGTTTCTCATCTCCCTCCCTAGTCCTAAAGTTATGCTCAAAGATCGCGTACATTATACGACCGATACCGAAGGACGGTTCAATTACAGATGGAATTATCTCTTCTACGTGTACAGTCTTTTGATATCGTTTCACTTGAACCATTTCCTTTTTAATCGCCACCTCTGCGTTGTTAGAAAGTTTCAAACTGTACTCCCCATTATTCTTAAGGCCAGCCTCCACCGCGTTGATTTCAATCTCGGTTAACGCCGCTAATGCATCTTGCACCAACTTGCTGTCCTTCTTAAACGTTTTGCCAATTGTGACTTTATTCGCTACTATTTCGCATACGTCAACATTTTTTGGTGCCGGTAACTTTTTCTCCGCCGCCAGTTTCACTCCAGTGGCTTTAGTGTGTTGCGTAAGATCATAAGCGGATCGATCCGCGCAACCGACGCATTCGATCCAGCCGTAGGAAGTCAAGCATTCGGCGTCCCAACAATCGCACGCGTAGTGAGCCATTTCGTTTCCCATGTGCTGACGGAAGCGTAATTTCTTTGGATCGACTCCGACCTTGATTAGAAACTGATGAATTCGACCCATAAAGTATCCTAACGTTTCATTAGCTATAAGTTTCGTCAACACTGCGTCGCCTAAAGTAACGTGCTGAGCGCTCTTCCCGTCCATCTGGTTGCAAGCGGAATACAAGAGCAGACTTAAATCTTTCACTGCCTCGAATTTAGGATGACTCTTATCGCTGGGATCGCAGAAATGTTCTATTTCCGCCATAGTGAACTCCCTCACTCTTATCAGCCCGGATCTTGGGGAAATTTCATTACGGAACGCATTGCCGATCTGTGCGGCGGCAAATGGTAGTCTTTCTTGGTTGAACGCAAGCAGTCTTTTGAAGTTTACGAAGATACCTTGAGCAGTTTCCGGCCTCAAGAATCCTTTCACCAGGCCGGAGGGTCCGATTTGCGTAGCGAACATCAAATTGAATTCTATCGGCTCCGTTAGATCGTTTCCAGACAGAGGAGATTTTATAGCAAATCTGTTCATAATTGCAGCCATTTCGTCTTTCGTCATTCCATCCAATTTAATGATTATATCTTTACATTCTAGACGCGTACTTTCATCAGTCTTTTTATCGCTAATAACTTTCTCCAGATGCGCTTTGATTAAGTGATCTAGTCTGAAGCATTCCCCGGACTTTAGGTCCTTCACCATTAGATCTGCAAATCTTTCGACGTGCCCGGATGCTTTAAGTACAGGCTCCGGTGTTAGAATGGAACAATCGACTTCTAACATTTGCTCTTCCAATACAAAGAAGTTCCTCCATAGATTCAGCAAGTTTGTCTTCAACGCGCAACCCATGGGGCCGAAGTCAAATTGACCAGTAATCCCGCCGTAAATTGCAAAAGATTGATCCATGAAGAATCTACGCTTTAAAAGATCCTCCATTCTTGCTCTATCGAATGTCGACGACTCCGACAGAGACAATTCTTTGTCCTCCAACAACTTCTTGCGAAGTTTAAGCTCAGCGACTGCTTTCTTGACATCCAACTCTGGAGCTCCGTCAGCCTTGAGCTTTCGAACATAGTCACCCTTTAAAGAGAAAGCCGATGAAACAATCAAATAACGCTAATTGTTAGGATAAAACAAGCTTACGTTTTATAATTTATATAGACCAAGTGCAAAGTGATAGAGATTAACTAGTAATACAGAGGTAAATTATAATGTCTTGCACGTGGGCACACGCGTCACAGACAGAGGCCGATTAACGTCCATATGGCACTTACTTGTTCCTTGACACTAGCTCGAAGGGGTGAGAGAATTTCTTCGATCTTTGGATCCACCATATCGGGTAAAATCTGTATTTTCACGTTCCGATGCTTTTTAGTCGCACCCCAATTTCTGAAATTCGCTAACCTAGAGGTAACGGTAAATCTGCGAAGAAACTGTTTGTTAATTGAGATCTGCCCGCACGTGACTGAAGCAGATTGTCTGCAAAGGAAGCGTATACTATGCGAAATGCACTGCATTCGCGATGCTTTCTATTTGAATGGCGAGAATACGCCGACTTGTACCTCTTTATTTAATGGAGGGAATCGCCGGCCCCGATTTTTAAGGATACGATACTGTTGGCGGCAACAATTCGTACGAATTCAAATAATCAAAGAGAGCGTGATGAAACCGTAGCAATTTATTATTGTCGATTAATGTCTTTACTTGATCTTTGTATAATCTGATTTGAATAGCATAGCTTCCGTGAAACATTTGAAACAAATAATTGTGAATACTTCGCAACGCTATTTTTTTTCTACTCTTTTTGTGTATCGAGTATAAACGCTACAAATAACGAACATTTCTTGTCTATAACGATATTCTTATATTTTTTTGTATAAAGAATATATTCGAAAACAAATAACATGTGGTTACAACTAAAGAGCTTCTGATGGAAAGAATAAATACAAAGTAGAAAATATTACGCAGATAAGCGACTATAACTTTCTTATTTCTTCTTTTTTTTATTAAATTAGTGAAGCATCATCAAACCAACTTACTTGTTACAAAAAAAAAGGTTGTTTCTCTTAGTTTCGAATGATTTTATTCTCCTTGTACACTATAGCATGGTTTATAGAAAAATTACAATTAGAGAAAATGATTTATACAAAAAAAACTGAGACGAATACGATATATTTCTTCTACAAATTTATTCGTAAATTATAACTTTTCAATAAACCCAGCTTGCGTGTGACACTGAATCACATAATGTGCATAGAGGAAAGTGTGTAATCAAGAATGTTTCATTCGTGCTACCACGGGGGATGTTAAAATTTTTACGAGTAGATCCATTTCTTAATTACAATCTTATCGTTTCGACATACAAGTAATAGATCCTTAATTCTACGCATTTACATGCACCGTGTGTTAATTCCAAGTTGATTGGTTGGTCAGACATAAGGGTAAATGTCATACAAACAATTATATATACGCCTCCAATTTCTCTGTATAACAACGCTACAATCAAAAACAATCTCTTCATCAGTGTAAACAATTTATTTTACACAAGAGCAATACTCTGACATCAAAAAAGCAATAATAATGGATAATGTATACTAATAAATAATGTATGAAATGTAAATAATGGGTATTTACAAGTATGTAAATGGCAAAAAAGCTATAACAGAGAGAAAATAATTGTTTCATCCTCCGTAAATATAATCTCGTATGTATTTTACAATGGATTCTGTCGCCTGTTTGCAAAGTTACATCTTACGTTAATATCGCGTCATGCAATACCTGTACACTTAGAACCTAGAGAACGTGCAGCGGTGACACGTACCGACACGTAACGATGTTTGCCTCATTTTGCGTGTAGCAAACATGTGACAGATTCGATGGGAAACACATACTAATAGTATGCAGCATTGAGTGCTTATTCTCTATAATAATTCATCTATAATATTCGAAGGGAGCACCATGATAAACACGCATGCGGCTCTACATCCCACTTGGAAAATTGATTAAAAATCTCGTGCTCTTACTCCCGATTAGCTTACGTTAACATAAATGCACAATTCCGATCCAGTACACTACCGACCTCAATTACAACTCTCATCACTTTTCCCTATTTAGTTCCACGCGACGGGTCAAAGTTAAACTCTGAACCCAAATAAAAATATAAGCAAAAGTATCACACGAGAATATGACAAAATATCACAGTTCCGAGTTTGAAAAGTCGCTTCCGAAAATCATGGCTCTCCCTCTCCCTCTTTCTATCTATGTTCCAAGACAGTCATGAACTGCAAGACACCCTAGTTAACAACAATCCTACGCGCTACTATGAGATTACCTATTTCAGAAATCGTAACTTTTAATAGTAATACATAGTCATATACAACTTGCTAAGGATGCTGTAAACTGTATACTGGCTGCTAAATGTTCCAAGTGAATACTGTACGTATAATGTATGTAAAAAGTCAGAAGTGACACGTAGATTCAGAGCGTATTGCATAAACGAAGCATAAATTTCATTCTTTAAGTATATTAATTGCTGATGTTATGGAAACCGAAGTAACGATGCGCGAAGTGGTATGCGATTTACATATATGGAAGAGTGATGAATGATATTGCAATATATAATGAAAAATATTCTTATTACGTAAAATGTACACAACAGTTCAATTCAGGTATTACAAAAGTATTAAATTCTAAGATTATATCTGTTATTCTACTGCCTTCCAAGTGCCGGGAAATTCTTCGGTATTTTAAATCATATCATTCCGCCGGTAATTTAATAAATATCCATCACTCTTCTTATGTTAACTTAGGAGGAAGAATCAATTGTTTAAGCGATGTATACTTTTATTTTAAGTGTATATAAAATCGAAGATGGAATGCTGATGTATAAAATTTTCTCAACAACGCGTTCTTACTTTTCTTCTTACACTTTATATTTTCTCCAGTATTGTGCTTAATCGAAATGATTTCCCTCCTGTTTTCCTCAGAGAATATACAAAAGTGATCTGCGGTATCATTTACGCACAAAGCTAAACGATAGTATACAGCATTCCTTTCTTCTTCGTATGACTCGTTTAAAAGTTACAAATTTATTTCCCACTTAATACCCCTAGTGTCATTCGCGTCCACCAATCTATATTCAAAATTGTTTGTACGTCAAGAATATTGACTTCTACCAATACGGGGAAATGCGTAAATAAGCATTTGATGAATTTATAAAACCAAAGTGTCCGTGTGAAGTAACCCCATCGAAACTTCCACGAAACTCGGGGATATTCGGCCGAGAAATATGCTTGTAATGCTTCTAAACGCGGGCATGTTATTTAGTACAGACGCATCGTAAAACGGCATGACAGTCAAGGCTAAATATTTTGAACATTTCAACAAATTGCACAGTTCAAGGTTCATAGAGATTATCCCATCTCCCTCGACAAAGACTCGGTACCTTCCCGGGGAAGTACCAGCGCAAGATTGATTATCCTTAATACAATACTCGTGACTAAATATTTACATCAATGCGTTTTACAGCTTCAGTCTATTAAGCTTCTGAACCGCGACAGCCTTCGAACTTTCGCAATATGCGACATCTCTTGAAAATTATTAATAAACTAATCGTTCATCGAAACACCACTTAACCGTCCTACTGAGCAGGTGGCTGCGGCTCGCTAGGCATGTTGGGATTAGGATATGGCGATAAAAATGAATAATTCGGGTAAGGTGGTGGGGGATGCGGAAAGGGAGGATAGTAATTAGGCGGATGCGTAGAAGGTGGCGCGTAACCTCTATGTATATAAGGGTCCGCTGGGGGAGGAGGACCGTGAAATGCCGTGTACATACGAGCGTAGTCCGTATTATAAGTTGGCCCGCCATATGCTGGATATCCAGGTGCACCTACATCAGAAACTCAATTTCAGCACACATTTATCGTACGGATGAGCAATCGCAGATAAAAGACACGAGCTTACCACTTGGTGGATATGCCGCTGAAGAACCAGGCGCCGGAGGGTAGTGCTGCGAATACGGATCGTACGGTCCCGGTGGATAAGGTCCAGGATAACGACTACTCGTGGGATGACTAAATGCAGTAGGTATATGCGCATCGTCCCTACTAGGAGTGGCAGCAACCGTCGTAGTCACCACCGTTTCTGCGCCTTTAGCTTCCGTTGTATTCGCTAATGTTTTGGCAGTAGTGTTAGGTACTTGCGAGTATGCAGCAGACACATTCACCATAACCCTTTCCTCCATTGGCTTCCCTAAGTCTGGTTGCGACTTGGCGGTGTCTATTGGCAATCTGGGGTTTGTCGCGTGGGGTGGAACACCAGGGAAGTATGTGCCGTACGGAGTGGATAACGATCGCGATCGAGGATCGGTGTAATCGTAGTAACGAGGATACTGGGCATACGGGTAACCTTGTGGAACGTTAGGTTCGCCCTGTACAGATATTTCGCGCATACTTGATTCTGTCATTTTTGGAGATGTCATGGTGCTGGTTCCGGTGCATACGGACGCAGTAGACGAGGCAATGGTAGACTCTGTCGCACTTTTAGGAATTTCAGTGCTTCGTAACGTAGGCGTTGGCGGCACCTGCATAGTCGACGGCGCAGGCTGTTGCGTTACGAGGGTTTGTAATGGAGCGGGTGTTGATTGTGTTCCGACTTGCGATGACAATTGTGGTGGTATCTGCGGAGGTACCTGTGGTTGTACCTGCGGCTGCACTTGCGGCTGCACTTGCAGTTGCACCTGTGGTTGGATCTGCGGTGGCACTTGAATTGGTACTTGAGGTGGCATTTGCTGCGGTACTTGTGATACTTGTGGTGGCATTTGCAACGGTATCTGGGATGGTATTTGAGGCGTTACTTGCGGTGCATCTTCGATTATAATTTCATCATTAGACGCGTCTCTCTTCTCTTGCCGAGTTTGAAAGGCATGCCCATAATTTGTAAGCGTGTCAGTTGTTTTTGTAAGCTGATTTTCCATCGAAGGAGAACATTGTTTATTAATGTTCGACATCAACTCCGTTTCCGTTTGATCGTGTTGCGTTTGAACACCTTGTGCAGTCACGTTATCCGAAGTGTACATTTGGTTGTTCTCTTCGGACGACTTTTGTAGGGAATTATCAGTATCCGAATTAGATACACGATTATGGTTAGGAGGGCTGTAATCTGTGTTCGAGCTTACTTCGGCGACTACGTCCTCTAATCTGACTTCTTCGACCCTCTGCTCCGTCCTAACCTGACCATCCGAAGAGTTCGAATTTTCTCCAAGCGCCGAATGATCTACTGGCTCCTGCTTTACTTTTGGTAACCTTGAGAGCGAAACTTGATTGGTTAAGGTAACTTGACTCATATAAGGTTTAGCAGTCGCGGTAGCAACAGGTTTTGGTCTCTTCGAAATTTCTTTATCAGCAAATGGCCTGTAATTAGGACCGGTTCCAGGCTTAGTAATTGGACGAGCACTGGTCTGATTACTCGAAGACGATTTCGGTATTATGGAAATGGCCGAATTGTTTCTTAATGGGAATCCGACTTCTGGTTTGGAATTCCTCTGTGTCATTGAAGCTACACCTAAATGCATAAACACATAAGGCTTAGAAAAAGATTCATTCGCAAGAGCAGTGGCGGATTTAACAGGGCGGCTGATGAGCAGTTCCCGTCTGGGCCACTGCCCAGAAGGCATCCTCATGACCTCATCTCCAAAAAAAATATGATTAAGTATTAGGGTGGTCCTTATATGTATGGCAAAAAATCAAAGTTTTTAAAATTTTCTTCTGACCCTCTCAGAAGCTTCCAAATAATTTAAAAGAATTTCGTCTAAAATTTTGTTAAAATATATTAAGGATTAAAGGTCGCTCAATGACATTGAAATATTACTATTTTGGTATAAATTGATAGAAATTTTTGCAATAAGAACAAAATAATTTTTTTAACTTTTAAGTGAGAGTATAACATTCAAATTCGGGCACACATCGCATAGACGAAACGGGTTTATAACGAGTGTGTAGTGTATTGTGTTGTGGCATAAGGCTTCATATGCACATTTAAATTTCTCTCATCAGCAGCTCTCGAATCAAATGCAGACGCAAACTTTAACGTACATTCTATTCAGGTTGTTAAACGCATAGATAAAAGCATGGTTTCGGATTCTGATATATAAATATGGGCCCCGTTTCATTAAAATTTACAAGTGACAATTATGGAAAGTCGCAGTTGCCATATTTGTGGTACATGCGAAATATAAAGTCCTTGAGCAACCTTTATGTATCAAAATATACAAATAAAAAATATGAAGACATTTTCTTTTGTCGAATAGAAGATTTTAAGAGGGTCAGACAATACAAATTTTAAAGTTGAAAAATAAGGACCACCCTATTAAGTATAGGTACTCAAACACTACATATTTTTCGTACTACTACACTTGGCCCGTTTTTAGCAAACTACCTCTTCATTTTCCCGAAAAAATGGGCCCCTCAGAACGTTTGGCACCTGGGCCGTTTTTCTTAAATCCGCCACTGCACAAGAGTAAAATATATAATCATTAAAACGGAATCGAGAATCGCAGCATACCTTTCTTAGGTTCTTCCTCTCGTTTCTGTTGATTTAGTTTGAGGGCCGTTCGAATTGCTATAATCTTTCCAGATTCTAGTTGCATATAAATGCCTTTAGGACTCTTCAGTACCATCACTCGTTGTCCAGCTTTTAGCACGATGCTTCCCTTATCAGGCGAATTGGTGGGAATGACAACGTCCAAAGGTAATGTCATCTCTTGTGCACTCATTCCTTGTCGTTGCCATACCTCCACTGGTATCCATCGACTTCCAGTAACGCCGCGCGAGCCTAATCCTTCAGCACCGCGTTGCTGCATCGGTCTAACCGAAGCGACAGGTTTAGATGTAGTACTACTATCACCACCTCGAATTGCTCTAATTTGTAATCCACCTGCTGCAATAATACAATATATAAAGCACAAACATTGTAGAAAGAACTTAATGTAACCAAATGTTACACATTGAATCGTACCGCGTGTGGCAGTATTTCCGGGCACATAATTATAACTAGGTCGGGAACAATTGGCAGCCATCTTTTCAAGTTCGTATCCACGACGAGCTAATCGCTTCTCGGCCTGACTAAGTTTCTTGTCTTTCCGATCGACCAGCAGGCTTTCGTGGTGGAACGGCTGCTTCGTGAGCAACGAAGAGTGCCGTTCCAACACACGGTGCATGACTTCGTCGGTATAAGTGTCCTTAGTTTGTGAGAAATCCTGTACTTGACTATCCTCTTCCCAATCCCAAGATAACGTGGTTGCTTCTTTCAACGAAAGATGAGCATCCGGATTACACTGATCCACGACGCGATCAGCCATCCCTTGCTTACTAATTTGCCGGTCATATATCTTTCTTTCCAGACAGTTGTCTGTGACCAAACGGTAAACAAAACAAGGCTTCTGTTGACCGTATCTGTAAACTCTACAAACAGCTTGCGTATCATGGCAAGGGTTCCAGGAAGCGTCAAACACAATGGCACGATTCGCGCCAACAAGATTAATGCCCAGCGAGCCAGCTCGCGTTGAAACGAGAAAAAGATGGATTTTTGGATTGTTATTGAATTCATTGATAAGCTTCTCTCTTTCTAAAGCGCTAGTGCTCCCGTCTAGCCTATAATAATTTACATTTTTAATCCAAGCATCCGTTTGTCCGTCTGGATGTTTTAAACTATTTCTAGCTAAAAAATCTTCGATGAGATTCAACGTAAACAGTGACTGAGAGAATGCCAGAACACGATCGCCGAGCTTGATTGCCTCTTCCAAAATACAGAAGAAAATGGTCATTTTCGCGGATGCGTCAATTAATCCTGGTACATAGCCCTTCATCAATTCTGTCGCCTGCAAATAAATTAAATAAAGCATTAACTGGCTGCCCGTAGCCTGGTATTATTTATTATTTCTTCACATTCCACTTACCCAATCGTATGGAATTCCAGGATCTTCTTTTCCTCCTGAAAAACTTTTGCAATCCTTCTCTTCATCTTTCGTAAGAATTTCATCATCCGACTTGTCTTCTTTATCTTTGTCTAACAAATCTTCTTTTTCCCTTTCATCCTCCTTTATCGAATCACTCTGGCTTAGTCGCGGGCTGTGCGATGTACTGAGGCTTTGCATGGATCTGGATATTGGAGTCTGGCAACTTGATTCAGAACTATAGCTTGAACTTGTAGATACATTACTTTGATGTATTGGTTGACTCTGCACACCAACACTCGATGTCATTTCTTTATTATTCTTATCACAAGGTCCTGAGGTTTGAACGTGAGCGGTAGACTGCTGAGACTTTGAATCATCCGAGCGGGAGTTCACGTCTGAATTATGATTATTAGCGTAATCGTAAGATTGATTTTGATAATTTTGCGACGAGAAGTAATTATTTTGGTAGCGGTTCACGTTCGGATTCACGTCCCTGTAATAAGGATCGTTGCACTGATCGGACCGAAATGGCTGGGAATAATTTCTTTGCCAATAAGGATCTTCCGGTCCCTTCATCTGACCCACTTGATTCTGATGAGTGCCGTCCGACGAGTAACTCGACAGGACAGTGTTCTGCGATTGTGTTTGGCTTACGGAATAAGTATTCGTCGAATTACTAGACGAACTTCCACTTTGACGGTCAGTTGAGAATTCATGAGGCGTATTAGATGTCGGTGTATAGTTTTGAGCTTGTTGACTGTCCGGTCTAGGATAAAGTTGATCGTTTTGATTCAATGACGAGGATGGCGTTTGTTGACTTTGAGAGTACGTAAGAGTCTGACTCTGAGACTGTGGCACTTGTCCCTGCTGGGAAGTGCCATATCTGTGAGTCGGAGTCTGCGGCATTGGTGCGGAGCCCTGATGATTAGAACTGTACGCATGATTTGGACCTGAAGGAGCTCCCGCTTGGTTTTGTGCTGTAGGTGGATACGATGACTGATTTTGTGGTGCCGATGAAGGTACGAGATGGGAATATCCGTGCATAGCATTCTGTGCATTTGAAACTGGCCCCTGTTGATCTTGAGGGTATCCGTGTGTTTGAGTAGGAGCATTCGGAGCCGATTGTCCTGTGGGATATGAAGATGAGCTTTGTGGCACATTAATTTGGTTTTGAGCCGACGTAGGGTATCCACGCATTTGATTCTGTGGAACTGAAGGTTGACTCGATGGATTTGTCATATATGTGTGAGGCTGGCCTTGTGACATTGGATTTGGAGACTGCTGATTAAAAGTTAGAGACGTTTGTGACGAAGAATTAGTATTCACTTGAGTAGGATAGTTATGGGGCTGATTAGATAGTGGAATATTTTGTGACTGTGGGCCAGTGTAAGCGTGAGAAGAGTTTTGCAATGTAAGACTTTGTTGATTTTGTTGATTAGGTGAAAACCCACGGTTTTGGCCAGGCGCTGTGCTCTGCCCTTGCTGATTCGGAATGTATCCAGCAGCTGGAGTCTGAGGGGCCGGATTCTGGCTCTGCTGATTAGCGCCGTATCCCAGTGTAGAATTTTGTATCGGCTGGCTTTCGTTTCGCGAATACATCGAATTTGTCTGGGCTGGCGCAGAATTATAATTTTGTGGTGGATTAGGTGTATACGGAGAGTAATCTGGCATCGGTATGTTCGTAGATTGATTTGGCATTTGTGATTGAAAAGATGACTGGTTTGGAACTTGAGGGTAGTTATTAGATCCTTGGTTTAAATTTGATGCATAATTACGTCCATGATCTTGGTACGGATAAGGCTGGCGTGAGAACATTCCAGGTACTTCGTAATTGCTCCCTTGATTCTGGTCTGAACGAAATTCCGAATTAGAAGAAGCAGCTGGGTACCGTTGCGAATGATTGTTCGCTGGTTGTTCATTATTCGGCATGTAATTCTGCGACTGATTGGGATAGTTCTGCGAAGTATTGTATCCTGGATTCTGTGCATACGTTTGGAACGATTGATTTCCATATCTTTGCGGTCCTTGGTTATTGTAAAATTCATTATATTCTCCATGATTATTGTCATTTCTATAATACGTAGTTTGATCGTTTGGTCTGTAATTCTGATAACCATGAGAATAAGAATTTTGCGGCACAGAACTCGAATAACCCGAATTACTCACGGGCATAGAGTAATTAGAATAATTGTTCTGCTTTGATGTAGTATGCGAGCTGTCGGACTCTACGTTGTCAGTATTGGACGATGAAGAAGCATTAGGTTGCACGCTGGCAGCAGGTTTATTTTTTATAGTCGTGTTCGTTTTCTTCCCCTTTTTAGTCTCCCCTTTTGGCTGACGAGCTTTCGAACGTTTCCCGCCGGCGGCAGGCTTTTCGCCAATCGTTTCTTCTAAATCTAAATCATCTTCTTCATTGGCTTGACGTTTCCGTAGAAAATGATATAAAATGTCAGGATGATTCCAGATTTTGCAGCACACAGCGAAAGCCTTCAATGGATTAGGAACAGCGCGCGTTTTAACTACTTGATTCATAAATGTATCGTACAACTTGCGTTGATGCGGCGTCATCCTAACGAGAAGGATGTATTCTTCTTTACGTGGTAAAGAGACTTGTAATACAGAATGAGATCTTCTTTGTACAAAACCTTCTAGCAAAGCATGCAACACGTGTGCGCGATACCTCATTAATCGTATGTCCTGCGGCGTTGAGTCGATACACTGTCCGTTCTGAATTGGCCTCTCAAACATGTTACAGAACTCACTTTTGGTTCCTAGGTAGTTGGGCCTGACAAAGTCGACCATGCACCAATATTCTAAGAGATTATTTTGCAGTGGATAGCCGGTCAATACGATCCTACGTTTTGTGCGCATTTGCTTCAATGCCATGCTAATGCTAGCATGTGAATTTTTTATTCGATGACCTTCGTCGCATATAACTAAATCAGGTCCTGGATTAACTAAAGCTACATGCATCTCGTCTAATAATCCTTTGTTCTTGTCCTCTTCCTCGACATCAACGGTATCTTTGAAAGGCTGTCCACGTTTCCTTTTAGCTTTGTTCGGTTTTTTCAAAGACAGCTGCCTGTACAGTTCGTACCCAATTAATAAAACACCACCGCCTACTTGCCAATCTTGAATTATCCTAGCTCTGGCCGTCATAGTTTTATGAGAATCATTCAAGATGTGCAATCGAAAATGTCGCGATCTTGTTTCCACGCCAATTGGAGAATCTACGCTATACGGAGTTTTAATTTTCTCAACGTCTTTTTTCTCTTCGTTCGTTATTTCCTCCTTGGTCGTACAAGTACCTTCTTCCTTCTTAATTGTCTCTTCAGGCTCTTTCTTTACATTAATTTCGGTATTTACAGAAGACAAATTACTTTTGAAACATTCATTTCTTGACTCTTGATCTGATTCTTGCGACGGCCGACTCGTGTAATTGGGGAAAGTGTTGGTAGAATTATCATAATTTGGATACATTGATCCAGGGTGATGATTTTCTCCACCAGAATACAAAGTGCTAGGATTTCGGGTTTCCATGCTCGAATACATAGGAGCTTGTGACCGATTCTCCAGACCGGGATACATGTTACCAGAGTTCTGATTTTCCACTCCAAATTTGGTGTCTGGCATGTTCGATCTCTGTTGCATGCCATGGCAATTTACTTCCGACTTCATCGAATCAAAATTAGATATTGGATTAGGGTTTGTATTATACAAAGCATTCTGCGGAATATCGTTCTGATAATTTTCGCTCACGTGTATCGGGGTATCCGGCATATTTTTATTTAACATATTATCTTGTGCATATCCAGACATCATGTTGTGAGTCTCGTATCCTTGATGAGCATACGGATTTTCGGGCATAATATTCATAGTTTGGGAAGTATTCTCTTGTCCAAAATGATGAGCTGATTCTGTACTAATAGGCCTCGACATATTTGATATATCACTCTGATTGCCGCATTCGTCCTTGATTTCTTGTTTAAATTCCGACCCTGGTTCTGATTTGATATTTGTGCCTTTGTGATGCTTTTCTGGAGCATTAGGGTCTTCGTAGGGTAACCACATATTAAACTCTGCTAGCCAATTTTGTAACGTATTAATTGGCATAATACAAAGGACTGTTTTAGCTGTGGTGCATCGAAAAAAAATATCACAAAAACTGGCAACCTGAAGAGTTTTCCCTAGACCCATGCTGTGAGCAAGAATACAACCGAAACCAGAGCTAGTCTTGTACCTTTCGATACTTTCAACGATATTGTCGTAAAGGAAACGAATGCCACCGATTTGATGAGGTTTAATAATACGAGCTACCTGCGGAGCTAAATATACATCAGGTTCAGTTTCAGGATGACCCACGTTAATTAACACTCTACCATGTTCGTCTGGAATGTTATATCTATCATTGGTGTGCATGCCAGAATTGGATGGATCGTCTTCGTTGTCTGTTTCTTCCTCTCCGCTCGGATCACTTAAAACTATACAATCATCATCGGAACTTTCGCTAGAACTAGATATCGTAACCACGTCTTTGCCCTTAGCCGGTTTCTGAGACTTCGGCCCGATAGACATCTTTTTAGCAGAAAGTATCTGTTGTTCGCGGAACGCCTCCTCGGCTTCTATGTCGGAGATCTCCGAATCCGAATAATATTCGGATCTGTCCATAGGTTCCTTTTTGGGAACCACGGGTGATATGCTCACAGACGGTGTCATCATTCGTATTCTTTGCTGTAACATATTGGGACCAGCGGAGCGATTTGGAACTCGAGAAATTGATGTCTGCGCCCCTTGGTAGACACCCCTGCCCTTTTGCCAACGAGATCCATCTACCGCCCTTCTTTGCGCTTGACTTGCTTGTATACTAGAAGCAGTCTGAGATCCAGTCCCAGACCCGGAATTTACTTTAAGAAGTACTGTATTTGGTAAACGAACTGGCGTAGGTGAAAATGATGACGAAGATGACTGTGAAATAGTGGTGCCTACTTGATTTTGCTTCCCTTGTAAAAGACTGATTACTCTTGTTTGCGTCTTATTGTTCTGCCTATTTATTGCTATTTGTCGTTGAACTTCCCGAATAATCCTTTGTTGTTCCTGTACCCTCCGAAGACGTTCCATCTCCTGTCGCTGGGCGGATAAGGTAGCTTCGTCGAGTTGGGTTTCGTCCATAACTTCTCGAATATTTCTTCTCATATTTGCCAATTTCTTTTCTGCCTTCGTTTCACATTCTGATGCAGTTCCATCGCTGCCGTTGTCTTTCCTCTGCTTCTTTTTGGTGGTATCAGAATGCTCCGAATCAGCGTGTCTCTTATTATTCTCGGCATTTTCCTCCTCCATGGAATGACCTTCGTGTTTGTCACTTTCATGCTCTATGCTTTCTTCGTCATCCGTGTCCTTGGAAATTGGTTTCCCGAGTAAATCAGCTTCAGATACCTCCTGACCCTCTATCGGAGCTCCTTTTAATATAATTTAGAAGCATGAGAATGACATAACGTTACAGTATACTATAATTATAAAGGAAATAACGTTATACAAACCTTCCAGCGGCAAAGTATCCAATATGTTAACTGGTTCGTCATCATCCTCTTCGGGCGAAGAATGATGCTGCCGTTCTGACTCCATTCTTACTCCGATTTGCGAATCGATCGTTTCGTCTAAATCCATATCATCTCCCGAACCCTCGGAACGTATCTCTTCTATTTCCTCCGATTGTAACGTATCATTTTTCTTGTCGGGCTCCCCATCGGATGTTTCGCCGCTAGATTCTTCCGAGCTTTCATCGTTTCCTGTCTGAGGCTCTACATTGTTCATGTTTGTATTTATCGAAGTTTCATGAGAAATTAACGTTTCGTTGGGCTTATTGCCCGAGCGAGGAGTCACACGCTCTATAGTGACGTCCCCAATACGTGTTAGAAAACTGTCCAAACTATTAGACATGATGTGTCGCAAAGTCCATTAAGTCACGGTGTGTCTCGTTAAAATTTTGCATGAACTCATGGAATGTCTTGACACTTTTCTAAGTAACACTAATAATTCTATTATTCTATGCATCACTTACATTATTTACCCATAATTTCATATCCATTTATGCCTGTAATAAGAAACGTATTCCACTATAAATTGAATTTCAGGAAACAACAACGATTCATCGCGTAAGCCAAAGTGCGAGAAACCATAAAATTAAAAAAGTTACACATTCAGAGCGAGACAGAGGCGACGAGAATCAAACTACGACGATACAACTCAGACGGTACAAAATAAAAATATTTCTGTCGCGCATGCATTTAATATGCACTGGAAGTGGTGATTTATTAAATCCTGCAGCGTCGGAACACGATGTACAATAATTTTAAAATGCTAATAATTCCCTGCACGTTTATGGAATACATTGCTATGTCGCGTACAATTGTCTCGAACAATATCGATATATAATAAAGATGTTCCTGTTTCATACAAAAGCGAGGCGTGCAAAAAAGAATTTACTAGTTACGCGTGAGGTAACGTAAACAAACATCCAACGATGCGAAAATTAAAATACCCATACGTCCTACTAGAAGCGAGCCACTACGAACTTATATACGTAGAAATGTTTACATAGAATACAGCGTGCATGAATACACATGATCGATATAAATAAATGGTTAAGGCAGGCAAAGTATTTCAACATAGCGTATAAACCGTGAATCATTCCGGGAGGATTGCAATTGAACGCACTTGTTGAGAGATCAGTTAGTCACATTCTCGAACTCACGAACAGACTCTAACAGCAACGAATTCGGCCGTACTGTTTAACAAAAAGGTTACAACAGCCGCGGGACATAGTTCGTGGCAACACAGGCGAAGGTATCGCGGTGAGATATTCATAATGTCCCGAGTTATTTAAGGTAGGAGCTGTCAAACAGGGAGAACGAGAGCAGCTCAGAATGTTTGTTTTCGGACGAGCCGATCCGGCTCGGCGATTAGCACCAGGAAGTCACGTCGTTCGGGGACCGGCATCCACGCGAAATTTGCACACGTCGGGCTCTACCGATGATCCGCGTCCGCGGCTGCTTAATTAGCCGTTAATTACGGATTAAAACTAATGACACACACATACACACGTCGAATGGACGCCATAGCGTCGTTGTTCGCCGCTCGGCGATCTCGGTTCTCCGCAATGTCCGAAGATCAGCGAACGAGCCTTGTCATTTGGGTTAATGCACGCATCCTTCCGAGCTCGGCTCCCGATCTTTTTTCACCTGAACCGCATGACGAGGTTACGAGAATTCACTTTACTGTCGCAAGTTCACTAAAGCTCGCACGCGTCGCTCTCAAGCTTTCCGCGGCATTTTTTTCACGCACTTTTTCTAACAAGTATATTCCACTCGGTGAAACGCCATCTTGGCTGCGCTATAAAACATCCGCTGAGCGTTCGCGAGGGAACGACACCCACAGCTGGATCAAATATGCCTATCCAGTTCCAAATAGTAATTAGTTACATTTATTTCCCGAGTTTCACCCGTCGCAATTGAAATAACGTCTCGTTCTCCGTACACTTTTCAAATGCCACGTATTATCCGCGTTCCCGTGGAAATGGAAATACGATCTTAACCGAACTAATTTATTTAAAATAAGCACATTCAGGTCTGGGCCACCACTCGATGCTGAAGACTTTGAAATGTTGTTTTAAATACTGGATATAGTATCGCAACATGAAAGAAATGTATTCGAAATAGCTGGCTGTCTTCGGTGGGTATAATGCATCGTTTGATACAACTGCATTTGTTATGAGTAATTTAAGTTAAAATCATAAACACGTACGTCGTAAATTATAGTAATTACTTTATTCGTGTTGTCCCTATAATATATAATAACATGACGATTCTTATGATAAAAAACATAAAGTAAAAAACATTACATGTCCTTTCTGTTTTTATAAATATATATGCGATTTATAATCTCATTACTTTTCATTACTATTAAAGGTAAATGTTCAGACATTTACTAAGTACGACAGATCTCACGTGTGACTATATGAATATCATACGACTTAAATTAGTAAAATCTAATCTAATATAATAGGATTATGCTCTAAATTCGGTAAAGTACGGATGTATGTGTATATATAATATCTCTCTCTATATATATATATATAAAATAAGTGACTCAAAATTGCCATTCTCACATTGCACACAACTCGACGTCGATTCATCTTACGAAATGCTGACTTCTCAGCGAAAGGGAAAAAAGAAATCTGCTGGCTCTGTAATTATTACATACAGCGGTAATAAATCTTCAATTTGCATTCTCACATGCATCGATCCAATCGTTATACACGTCCAAAGGCTCGGAAAGCAGGTTTATCGTAGTCTGAAAATCTTCTAGACAGACCCTACAAGTGATCTTTGCTGTATTTCTTGACTTGTGCCTGTATAGGAGAAACGAGACAATGAAATACGAAATTCAAGTAGTATAGCAATCCATAGCGATCTTTTTACATATACTCACATCTTAACCTCGCACGATTTTTCGTGGTTACAAAACGGACAATTAAATTGCGTGTCCAAAGGTTGAATAGCTTTCTTTTTGCTCGGAGGCTTTCGCTTGCTCTTCCTTCGACCCATTACGCCTTAAGAAGGTCAGATTATCTTCTCCTTTATTAAGAAATTTTCGTTTAACGTGTAGCGGCCTACACGAAATTGGTACTCTTATATTTAAGTGTAAACTGTTGCGTGCTATCAGCCGGACGCGGTAAAACACAGTAGAGTTCGTAAAAAATTACTAGACTCGCGTATACGTATACGCAAGTTACGTATGTGTCGCGTCGAATGTACGACGAGCAGATAACGTTGAGGTTGCAGTCCTTTGTTTCGTGAAATGTATTCGAAATATTGAATGAAATTGTTTTGATTCGTAGGATCGATGTCGGTGCATTATCTATGAATGATTATATACCTACTACATAAACATATATCCGACTCGTAACCTTTTCTGTCCAACCAATAACACGTGCGAAGAATCTAAACATCGTGGATTGTTAAGAGATCGATTTTCTTGATTGTAGCGTAAGAAGTACTTTATTGTACATGAATTGAGCGACCACTATTGTCCCCATTGTAGTGCCATGAGTAATCTTACTGTGTATCCTTTGACACAAGCAATGTCGCGATATTGTATAATGTTTCTCGAAGTATTTCGTAATTAACCTTAATTTCGAACAGAAATTTGTCTATACCTTTCCCATCAGCAAGGGAAGCGGAAATTGTTTATCAAGTATTGAGAGTTGACAAGGAACCTTCGAGGGGTGGCGTTTCAAAAACGTTAACGCTAGACGATAATTCATTGCAAGTGTAAGTTCGTACAAGCTCTGATCTGCGATACACGATTACCTCTATCCGATTAATGCGAATTATTTTTTATAGATTAATTTCCGGGACAGAAGCACGAAAGGTTCGAGTAGCGTTGACATCATTCTTCGATAGCTTAATTTTAGTAACGGAGACTATTCAACAGTTCGGTCCACCTGTACCTACTTATAATTATTATTGAGTAAACATTCCACGTTATCTTCCATCGTTTGGATCTTCTAAAATTATTTCAAATAATCCTGTGTAAAATGGAGCACACTCCGGCTCCGTACGGACCAAGATCTGTTTACGGATATGCTTTGTACATAGGCTCGAATATGCTTTTCTTTTTGTTCTTGGTGTGGGCGATAGTACCGGATCAAATTCTACATCGTTTAGGATTGACGTATTGGCCTTCCAAGTATTGGGCAATAGCGATTCCAATTTGGGGTTTAACCGCTCTCGCTACTTTTGCGTTTCTTATTTATCCGGCGATAAATCTGCTAATGACGCCAGATTCAGATGATATTGCAACGATTACGGATAAACATTCGCATTCCAGAAAAGAAACTGTTCCAGGTGGTATACCCCCTGTGTTCGATATCCCAATAACCGAAGTTTGCAGGAAATTATATTTGTCAAAAAAGAAATGAGAATAAATTTGTGTTGAAAACTTAAATAGATTGTTAAAGAATTCTAGTAAAAATTTCATATCCTCTGTAGATGTAATATGAACTTTCTGTTGGTATAGTAATTTCTCTGGCAGAATGTACCACGTGGAACCGGTCATGAATTTCATGTGTTGCATAATCCGATAACGAGAGTGTTATATAGTCCGAGAATAATTTCTTAACTGCCTCGCTTACGATCGCGCAATTCGAGGCGTAACGTACATGAAAAATTGGTTGGCGATAATAAACGCAATAATGCTACGAACTATTTCTGGACTCGTAAAAAGTACTAAGCGTTCGGATCTAAGAAAGTTGTTAAAAAACACAATCGATGCGAACAGTACATTTTGTAGTTTCGAGCTTTTTCCTGCAAAAAATGATGACTTTTATCAGAGGTTCGTATATTACGCGCTATATAATAAGTAACATGTTTATAGTTTTTAAATAAAAATTTTGTCTATTAGTTTCTTCACAGAAATGGATAAATATCGTCCTCTCTTTTATGCGCTAACGTGGCACACGAAAGGTACGACAAACGATTGCCCGTCTTTAGAATTGATTGATAAATTTCCGAGCAATACGGTTCTCCATCTAATTGTCGGCGATTTAACTCGCGCCGACGTGCTAACTATCTTAAAGAAAGCGTTAGATTGTGGTGTGAACAACATTTTTGCATTAAGAGGAGGTAATGAAATATATTTTTGCGAAAGTTTTGGTAGATGACACTTTCCAGTATTCTTCTTTAATTGTCCATCGAATTATAGACTCCACAACCGCGAGTCGTGACTTTCCATACGCTGCAGACTTGGTTCGTTTTATAAGAAATCAGTTTGGAGACACGTTTTGCGTAAGTGTCGCTGGTTATCCAGAAATGCATCCAGAATCGCCGTCCAAAGAATTGGATTTACTTTATTTGAAAGAGAAAGTAATTATTTTAATTCGATTTAACTGCCACCCCTATACATGTATTAACGCTAATTTAATTTGAAGGTTGACGCGGGCGCTGATTTTATCATAACTCAAATAGTTTTTGAGGCAGACGTTTTTATTAAGTTCGCGAACGATTGCAAAGAAATTGGGATCAACGTCCCGATTATTCCGGGCATTCTTCCGATTCCGAACTATGCGACTTTCGAGAAAATGGTAAAAATTTGTAATGTCAGAGTACCACAGAATATTTTAAATACTTTAGAATCCATCAAAGGGAATGATCACGAAGTACGTAACTATGGAACAGAATTAGCTACGAACATAATCAATGAAATCATTGCGAGTAAAACTACTTACGGCTTCCACTTATTTACATTAAACAGGTAAGTCTGATGTTCTAATGGTCAAAGAATAATATGTTCATATGAAATATATTTGCTAATTGCAGAACGTCATTATCGTCAGAAATATGTGACAAGTTGGGTATTTTCACTCGACTATCCGAAGACGGGAAACGTGTTTGAAAAGGAAACCACAGATCGCAACAATTGATGCATTTCAATTTTGTACATCTGAGAAATACACAATAAACTGTTCATAAGCGATCGTATTACGCGCCAAAATAACCAGTAATTACCAATTGCGAAAATTCCCTATAGCGAAACGCTGCTAAATCATGGAAACGTTTAATTTACATTGTTAATGGTAGGAAACGCTCATTAATCGCGACAAGTCCCAACCATGATTTACAATAATTCAACTAATCGTCATCCTTTGGTACCTTCACGTTCTCACTAATGACAATCATAAAGCTTTACTTCTGGCTTTTAATGAACGTAACATGGCAGATTTGATACAGATGATCCTTCGAGGATACCTGCTACAGTGCGCATGCGTCCTCGGCGTATTCGTGACGAGCCGAGAGAAGAGTTAGTTGAGTTGGGCGCCAGAGCTCCGCGTGGTCAGTTGGATAGGTGGTTTGACGGTATCAAGAAAGAGGAAGGATCTGTAAGCCAGGATACGAAGAGCAATGGCACTTTTCCGTTTTAGTCCAAAACGCTGTCTGGAAGTCCAGGTACGTGATAAACCGGCCTACGGAGAATTCATCGGTCTTACAACGCAATATCATGTTTGAATGGCCCCTAAACCATAGTACATGCTGTTCCGGTGCGAAATTCGAATGACGAGTAGATGTTTCGCGTGTGTCGTTAATTTTGGTAATTAAAACGGATAAACTTGGGGGCGACCGTTCTGGGATAAACATGTTTCATCGTTTGCCCCTTTCGTGGCGGCAGAATTCTGTGCTCTGTTTAGAGCGAAGACGCTTAGAGCCTCTAGATTCAAGGCAGGCGTTCTATCGACCGATGGCCTAGTAACTATTCTATGTAACGCGTATCGAGCCTCGGTAGGTTTTATAAATTCGAAAAAATTACGACAAACCATGCACATGGATGATATTTAAGAGAGAGAGGGAGAGAGAGAGAAAGAGAGCGACAGTGAGAGTGAGGAGAGAGAGGCAGCGATGGGGTCTGGAATTCGTCGTTAGTGAACCGGATAAGACTGGCCGTGAAAGGTTCGCGAATGAAGGCTCTCTGACGTATCGAGCGTGGGGCCCAGGTACACCTTTGCGAAGCTCCAACAATGCACATTATTTCGGAACAATACGCCTAATATGCGAGCGTCCTACCGAACTCACTCGTTCAGCTCAGTTGCGACGGGAAATATCAGGAGCACAGTAGAACGAACACGTACTATCTCGTTTCCAAAAAATTTTAGTGAAATTGTATACTGAACGATACCAAGATTTACCTGACCGACACGTAGCATTCATTTAGCCGAAGTTACGTAATAAATTTTTAGAAGACATATGTTAGCTGGCTATTACTTAGTGTTATTTACAGGTGGAGCATAGTTAGAATTGTAATAAACAATTTTCCTAGAAACGAATAGTGTTTGCAACGAAAATAGAACATTTTAATGATTTTTTCAAGTGTATTGTTTTCGGTGAATGACCAAGTCGAGGTCAAAAGTTTGTCGTAGAACAATTCGTAGCGTGGGTGTACAGAAAATTCACGAAAACCAGTGAATAAGTATAAAATGTGAACACACATCGTTTTTCTGATTTCTGAAATTGATTTTACCGAAACGCGGAATCTCTATGCCCGATGGAGAGAATTGTGGCCAGATGTTGGCTTCATTCACTCACACTAAAAATAAAAGGTCAGTCGGCCTGTCCAAAATCGAATTCTGTCAGTCGATCTCTGTCGCTGTAAATTCTCGCGATACCACCGCGTACCCGCATACACCGCAGCCAGAATCGATGGAACCTCGACCGAAATGGTTTCGTGTCACAAATCATAAGGCTACAAGCACACACCTTTGTGGGTTACAGGCGCAAGTACCCTTTAGAATTTAGAATCTTCTTCACGGGCACAGATGCCCATTGAAGAAAAGCTCGGGGCAATTGCGTACGTTTCGCAAGGGACTGGCTAATTTTGAATTGAATTCGAGGTCAAAATCTGTTCCGCCCTCTTGATCCACATCGGTCGTGACCTGTTACTTGCGAACACCTGCTTGCTATCGAGCTTCTTATCGATCGTGTGGCTTCCATTAGGGACCAATCCATGCCCTCTACTTGCATACAATAGACCATATTTCCAGTTCTAACCAATAGCCGCCTGAACCTTGCAGTTACGCAATTAAAGGAAAAAGGGACATCAATTTCTTGAATGGAAATAAGTACCTCGCGATAAATACGATTACATTATCAAAAGTATTACGTTTCATCGAGTTATTTTGTTGAATTCCACGCCTCTAATGGATCGAGCTCGAGTTGTGTGTTTAGTAGTCTACCCACGGCCGTCGCAATTTTTGGCAGATTCGAAGACTCGCCCAACTTATAGATGGCTCGACGATTACCTAATATCGGGCATATACGAATACGACCTTCGAATCGCGTAACACTGCCTCATGAACGTCTTGCCTTATTCTCTCTCTCTCTCTCTCTCTCTCTCTCTCTCTCTCTCTCTCTCTCTCTCTCTCTCTCTCTCTCTCTCTCCCTTGTCCTTCTAGATATAAAGTAACATTTATTATTAACGTTTGCTTGATGTATCTGAAGCTTTCAACATGTCCCGTTGTAGCCAAAACTTTCGATCGCCTAATTATCGAATGTGGCTATTAATGTACCCGCTATAAATAATGAGAAAGAGAAATTAGATTGCTTGCTGTCACCAGTTTTCTACAGTTAGTCATATGCAGTTAACCAAAACACAAACGATACACACTCCTCGTAGCTCGTAGTAACTCCTTCATTTTATTTCTGTACATTCCTTTAATCACTTCTTTTTGGACTTCTCCTATCTCAGTTAGCGCAAAGTAATGTTTAATACAATCCAGTTGGAGACTCGATGGAATTTTAAAACACTTACAAGTACCGTTACTCGCCAACTATAAGTCCAATTGCTAGAAGTTACGAGTTTGACGGAAATTAAAGGCAAAACTTCAGCCAACAGCCAGCCTGTTGTATTTCAGCGTTAATAAAGGCTGGATGGCGCGTGACACCCTCTTCAGTCGTTTTAGCGCCATTTAACGATTATATGGCGCGAAATCAATTAGATAATTGTAGTCCGCGGGTGTATTCTATCTTATAATGCCCTTCACGTGCTTCTTGGTTACGCAATGACAGATAACGAGTGCTATCTGGCCCGGTACATACGAAGTTTCGAACAATTAATTGAACAGACTGTCGGTGTATTCTGATCGCACCGAGATTACCACATTTACATACTCCGATAGCGGTTTTTAACATTATCGCCCCGACGAAAAAAGAATTCGTTCGCTCGCTGCTAAAAATAATTTAGAGATTCTTCGAATAGTAATTTTTAACGGTGGGTGCTATCAAACGTTGTTAATTCGTTTAATTTACGTACATACATTTCATGCTCCACGGGAGAAGCTAATAATATTTAAAAACACCGGCGAAAGTCACGAAACCGGTAATTAAGAGTTAAGAACTCCAATAGCCTACATATGTTAGAATACTATCTGAGTACTCGACGAAGAGTCTACTACCTTGACATCGTTCGCTCTGGAATGTGACTAAAAGATAGAAATAATGGATATTAATAGGAGAAGAAAGTGAAGCTTCCTCGTAGCGAGTGTACAGTGTCATGATCCAATTAACTTGCTTTCAATCAAGAGAAGAAAGAAGGTTTAAGATCTCTATTTTAAGCATCTTATTTCTATTTTTTCCAGCATAAAACATTTTACTCCGTTTTAGAATCGTTTGATGCATCGTCTCTCTCTCTCTCTCTCTCTCTCTCTCTCTCTCTCTCTCTCTCCCCCTCTCTCCCTTTAAAATGAGAATGAGAGGAAACTTTATGCGTCATTCCGCAGCTATAGCCCCGAGGAAAAAACCTGCAACTCCATTCTAAGGGAGCAAGAAAGGCGCGGTTTCTCCTGGAAACTCGTTTGAGGCAAACACGTGTTTTCTCAGATAATAAAAGCAACGAAACGTACCAGCGACTTGTTTGAAATCTTATCGAGGCGATCACATTCGTAAAGGAATTGATTTAACGGGTGCAGGTAGATGAGTCAAGATATAAAGACGTGCATCAATAGAGAACGAAATTGTCATCTCGATAACACGGTAATAAGTAATACAATTGACCCAGTGTGCACGACTATGCTGAACCATTGACACGCGCACAGACACTTCGACAATGAAACCGTGGCATGACTGCAGAATGTAATTATGCGCCTCTCAAGTCATACTGCACATATGGGTCTTAAATGGCACTGTGGTTCGCTCGTTTGCATTTAGATCGACGTGTCTCCAAATTTCTCACTGGCGTAATTCGCTTCAACAAGATTTAAACAATGGTTTTTTTTATTTTGCAACGGATGATGGACAAAGCGCGCGCGCATAGAATTTTATTTGATTTATGATCATTAACGCTCATGCGCAGAAAAATTGTCTTTTTTCCGAGGCTTAAATTCTGCGATACGATAACGTAAGTTGTGACACGGTCGTCGGCGATCGTCGATAATCCACAGTAGACATAAAGTAGACTCTCATAGCCCATATGCATTAGTTCTTGAGAAAGGCATAAACTGTTACTCAAGGTTCTTTATTTTCGAATTCAATTCGGGTACACCGTGCACGATAACGCCACACCTGTAACGTCAAGAACGATGATGTAAGTAATTCGCCACGTAGCATTGCAAATATTTGTGGTCTTCAGAAAGTAAAAAAGGTATAGGTATTCAGTTTGAAAGGACTCCCGTACGCGTGAACTATGAACTCTGAAGTTTAATGTTTAATGAAGGCTATACTTTAAATAATCTGACATAGAACGTATATATTTTTCGAGTTGTATCGTTTTTATCGTAAGTAAACAAAGTACAGCCGAGGAGCAGGAAAATCGTTGAAATTCTGCATGCAAGCACGGAGCCACAGGAATCGCCGAAAAGTAGGAATTATTTAAAAATTTATCGCGAATACGTGAGTCATGTTGCAAAGAGTATAGCGCTCGAGGAATGACGTCAGAACATCAGATATGCAAATACCTATATCATGTGCACGTAGGCCGATAATTTATCCACTACGTCAGAATAAGTTCGTAGATCCGAAATTTAATTACATATAGGCACTCTCAAATATGTAAATGCTTTTTGAGATTACATTCGTTGAATTGGGAATTTGCGAGATACACGATTGACCGCAATAATTAAATTTTTTATCGCGGATGTGAATATTAATAGAAACTCTGCTTTGCTTGTGGTAATCTCGATAACGGTAAACTTATAATAGTAACTATAATGGCATCTCATGGTCGCTGGAGTAATCTATCCACTGTCTGCTCAGCGAGACGACTGCATACAACGACGTCATAGTATTTGCTCTTGATTAAAACGCAATCGACAAACATCACAGTACGAATTACCTTTGACAGTTTACTGGTCACGAGGATTTTATCTACTGTTGAATCGCGAAAAAGAAATACTTGGACGATTAAAATTGAGTCACGGGACGAAAAGTTTCGCGTACGTGTCGTCGAATAAGTAAATAAATAAATATAAATCTATCAGAAAATTCAGTTTTCCAAAGCATCAAGTATCGATGGTTCACATTGCCTGACAACATAATTTTATCCATATTGGAATCATAAAAAAATGCGTTAAATGATATGAATCGTATTGCGCCATTAAAATTTCCCCTATTGATACGCATATTGTATCGATTAATCAGAACCTTCTGCACCTATCACCGAATTAAATTTTATTAGGGAATTTTGTATGCCCTCGATTAGCTTGCGCATTATCTGGAAAGCTTTATAACATCGACGACAATAAAAAAAACAACATGCACGAGTTGGAAGATAGATCGCGATATCCATTACGTTCGTGTGGACATAACGTAATATGCACATATGTGCTATCTGTCCGTGGCATTACGATAATCTGGCATTACACGATGCCTTTCGTAAACGCGTTTCTCCTCTAACAATAACCATCGCAAATTCTTAGCATTCACTTCCGTGCCACAGTGATCAGGACTTTTACATTTTTACACGCACGCTGGCGCTTCTCTATATTCAGTGGGTTCGATCAAGCATGCGATTAGACTATAATCAGAGTAGACTTTGAATATCATTATCACCAGATTCGAGCGTTAAACGTTACAGATTTCGCTACTCGTAAGATTTACACGTAAACGGATATTATTATTTGATTACTTATTATCAGTACCAATCGACGAAGAAAGCGCAAATTGTTATAATTACTGGTAAATAATTAATTGAATAAGTACGCGGCTAAGAATTCACGAATTGTCGCGGCTTAATTAGTACTACGTAAAACTGTTTATTAATTATGCGATGCAATCGCAACCCACATTAGCGCGATCGCGTGTTGAACTTTGTTCGTAACCGACTAATTATCGCTCATCGTAAAAAGCTCGGCCCCTGCAAAAACGATAGTTGTTACTACTTTGCGAGCTGCGAATTTGCAACTCCCCCTTCTGCCTCCTTCTTTCTTTATAAATTCCACTACTTTACCTTTGTTCCACCTATACTACTATAGCTTTGCACGCGTGCAGTGATAAGACACCTCCGTGACGTGTATCCGTGTAACGTGAGCATTATCGAATCTTTACGTTTTCCTTCGTCGTAAAGCTTGTCAGTAACCTTTACCCGCAGCATATCTTATTTGCAATCGTAAGAAATTCGCACCTCAAAATCGCATAAAGATCGAACTTTCTCGATCTGCTGGAAGTACTTTCTCGAGTGACCGAGTCTTCCACTAATGTCGATGAAACGACTTTCCTTTGACTACGCTTTCGAGGAATTCTAAGCTCTGCTACCTAACATCATTAATTGTCCCCTCCCACACTTAATTATTGATTACCAACGAAGTATTTGAAAAAAAATCACTCGAACAAGAGAGTATGACGAAGTCAAGTAGAATTGGCAGTAATCCCTCGAACGTTAATTGGATTCGGTGGATCCGTTGATGACAAAGGAATTGAATCGCGAGAGGTTTAAAACCCTATTTGATATACAAGCATACGCGGAGCGGAAACAAAAGTCGCCGTCAATCTGTTCAATTAGTATTTCATTACATCCTTGCGGCTACAACTTGATCCGTCTTGCGTTGCATTCTAAGTATATTGTTACCTGCGTATCTGACGACAAATTCCTGACATTAACCTGTCGTACCGTAACCCGCAACGTGTGAGATATATTCTCGCTTTATTCTCGAACGTGAACCTTATAAGTACATAGCTTTATTACACAATCTTTACTTTTTGATATTTGGTGAGCATTATTTCGTGTGAATAAGGATACAGTGCCGCCAAGTAACGAGGGCATCTGCTTAAACGATTTTGTCACACAGTAAGGTCTCTAATCCTTTAACGTCCCCTTCTGTTACGTAATACGTCACTTGTAATGATGATAGAAGCTTGTTTCTCCCAAAACAGTTTCTTCTTAAAAATTTAATTTTGTGTCAAGTCCCTTAATCCCACAGAGATTGTCTTTTCACTGAAAGAAAATGGCCATTTTCGCTCCCAGGTGCACGCAACGCTGCTCTGTTTGTAATATAAAGGACAATTCCACTCGAACTGAATATACCCTCGTAGAACTCACGTAACCTTCTTTTGTAACATTGAATATCGCCGTGTTGCAAAGGTCACGTTCCCGCTTCCAATTTTCCTTATCACGTGTCCATTATGCAGTGCGGTTTGAATTATAGAACACGTGAAATTATTTATTTTTAGATCCACTTATTTCAAACGCTGGCCATTTTCCAAACATAACGTTCCGCGCGTAGTGACATTCTGAGCATATTGTTTCGTTTCCAATTCGTAAATACAACGCTCGCCGAGGAACAGTGTAGGTACACACTGTACACTGTAATCCCAAAGTGTCACAGTAACGCGACGGCAATGAGCAAATTCCAAATCGCTCGCCAAGCCCCGTCGATATAGGCACAATAGAGAAAGAAATGACGTACGGAACGTTGAAAAGATACATAGTCTCTCGACGACTGGTTTTTTATCTGCCACTAATCGTGTGTTTGTAGGGAGGCCTCCCGTGGATCATGCTGTTACGTAAAACGAATCGAGATGTCGTGTCCGCGAGTTACGATCTCCAATTCTTCGCGAAAGATTGATCGTAAAACACAATGAGGGCGAAACGACGAATATGAGAACCCACGGGATCCCCGGCTACTGCCCCCTTTACCTTCCCACCGAGTGTCGTCTCGACCTAATTCCTCACGCTCGTTGCAAACCGCGCCAGTGTATGTGTGTTTGCTCCGAGCGTTCCCTTGCATTCACTGCTATCCGCGGACTTTTACGCCGACACAGATACAGCGAATCTGGTCGGCTGGAAAACACTAGCCGACGGAAAAAATACGGGATATTCAGAGGCCCGAGAGCGGGACATCCGCGGGAATAATCTCGAGGGAAGTGATTGCGGGACAATCGGATCGTACGTGTTTCTAAATTCGTGCTTTCCGAGCGTATCGTTCGGCGCGCTATCTACGAGTGAAAATTAAAGTCGAGCGAGAAAATAAATTGATCCCTGGGAGGAGGCATTCGAGGAACTAGTGTCTTCCTGTGTTACGAGATTCGAGAGTACACGCGTGCAGTAATAACCGAGTTACGAGTTACGCGACGTCACTCACAATCATTTTTTCAACGCGACGCTCGCCGGTGTATTTGACCAAGACCTGCACTCTGATAATGAACTCTAACGCGAGACCCTGCGACCTCGGGGCGAACGATTTATTATAGTTGGCGTGGTATTCTATTCTTTCCGATAGGGGAGGCATGTAGGAGGGAAACAAGAATCGCACAGCGATGTCCATTGATATCTACAGTACGGTTTTTTCTCCTTTCATATAAATTACGAGTTGCACGTTATGCTTGAGATAATTCGTATTCTTCGATGATGTTATTATTCTTACGCCTCGTTATACCGTTTGCATTCTTAATTGTTTCGCAAGATAACGAGAGGAAACTCCAACGATCCATGAAAATGGTCTGTCTTAAGTTCTGTGTATTTCGAAGCTGGATTTATTTGTTGCTGGTGGACGTCGATTTTAACGCTCGCCGAGCGATCACGGGTTCCTACACGGAAGTGGATCCGGCAACTATATCATTATGCGCTATAGCGTTCTTTTTACGTAATCCACCCGTCACGCGCGATCGTTCGTTAAAACTTGTAACACCGATACTTGCGATCCAATCCACAATGGCGATTTCAGAAAATTTATCGCCAGGAATTCACCAAAGTATTTACTTTACACAAAACATGCCCGTCGCGATAACAGAGAGAGAGAGCAACTCGTCGCTAAATAATTTAATTCGCTGAATGATGAGCTTCCCGAAGCATGAAACGTGGAACTTCCTCTACCAGAGAACGTCCGCTTGAATTAATCGGCCGTCTTTCCATTTGCAGAAGGTGACTTCCACGATATTCTTGAGATCGCTGAGCGACTCCTCCACCGACCTGAAGAAAGTTCTAGCCGACAAGATCCCGAAGGAACAGGAGCGTGTCAAGGCGTTCCGCAAGCAGCATGGTTCCACCAAAGTTGGAGAGGTCACCGTGGACATGGTACGCGTTCTATCGTTATGCAATTTCTGACGAGCCACGGGATGAGTAAACTATTAACTGTGACGATGTTGCAAAAGTACGTAACGCCACGTGGAAGAAGAATTCTCATAAGGGGCATACTGGTAGACGTTCTTTTTTTGCCTTGCTGATAAGAATGGTACCGATAGATGATAGGGACCGCAGAATGAGCGGGCATCGCGTGCTTATCATGTGATCGTGGTAGGCATGCAATTAGGTGGCTACGAGATTTCTCCTGTCCGCTAGTAAAGATAAAACAAAAATTCACGATTTTTGATAACGTCTTATATTTGGAACGAACTTCGCGAAGTCTCGCGGATGTAAAATGTAAAAAGAATCAGAGAAATCTGAAGTCGGAATAAAGTCGTTATTGATATAAAAAGTAGCTGTTAAAATTGTTCAAAATGTGCGTCTTTATTGCTTTATTACATCACAGGTCAGTGTTAATGAACTCATTTCCTGTTTGTACCCTTCAAACTTGAAAGTTTAGCTTTGATAGGTGGACTTAAATTATTGAAACTTTGCAGATGTACGGTGGCATGCGTGGTATCAAGGGCCTCGTGTGGGAGCCATCGGTATTGGACCCCGAGGAGGGTATCAGATTTCGCGGCAAATCGATCCCCGAGTGCCAGAAGCTTCTTCCAAAGGCGTCTGGTGGCGCGGAACCACTACCGGAAGGTCTCTTCTGGCTTTTAATCACCGGCGACGTCCCCACCGATGCCCAAGCGAAAGCTCTCTCGAAGGAATGGGCCGCGAGGAGCGCGTTGCCCGACCACGTGGTCAAAGCCCTTAACAACTTCCCCAAGACCCTTCACCCGATGTCCCAGTTCTCCGCTGCCATCACTATTCTGAACAGCGAGAGCCAGTTCGTCCAGGCGTACACCAAAGGTGTACACAAGAGCAAGTACTGGGAGACCGTCTACGAGGACTCGATGGACTTGATCGCGAAATTGCCAGTAGTCGCTGCCACGATATACAGAAACATTTACAAGGGCGGCAAAGGCCTGGGCTCCGTCGACTCTGGCAAGGATTGGTCCTGGAATTTCGCGAGCATGCTCGGCTACGATAACGCTCAGTTCATCGAGCTGCTCCGCTTGTACCTGACGATTCACTCCGACCACGAAGGTGGAAACGTATCGGCGCACACCACTCACTTGGTGGGCTCAGCATTGTCCGATCCCTACCTGTCGTTCGCCGCTGGTATGAACGGCTTGGCTGGGCCTCTCCACGGTCTCGCCAATCAAGAGGTGTTGGTATGGCTGGAGAAGCTCCGCGCTCAAGTCGGCGACAGCCCCAGCGACGAAAAACTCAAAGACTTCATCTGGAACACATTGAAGAGTGGCCAAGTCGTTCCCGGCTACGGTCATGCCGTGCTCAGAAAGACTGATCCCAGGTACACCTGCCAGAGAGAATTCGCGCTGAAACATTTGCCGGACGACAAACTATTCAAGGTAAGCCTTGGAGTACTTCGGGTGACAGGAATATAGCGAGGTACTTGTACCGTTGGCTCGCAGGAACGCGGAAGTCGGTGGTTTTACCACCACGCTGTATTCCTTTCATTCGTAATAAGTCTCGTCCTTTGATCAGGGATTGAAAACAGTTATGATATCGGTTTCGGTTCTCGAAACAGTTATAAGAACCAAAATAATCTTGAAACAGTTACGGGTGAAAACGGTTCTGGCCTATATCAATTTCGGTTCCGGTTCTACAGAACCGATGTTACATCGGTTCCTTAACGGTTATATATCGGTTATACAGTAAACTCTCGTTATGGGTCTGGGCTCGCCTCAACCATGCGTAAGCGCTTGTTAAATCTATGAAGAATAAATTGATTCTCAAAAGTAGTTGAAAATAAATTTTTTTAAGTTACGTTTAAGTTAAACCCTTATTAATGTGGCGTGTCCCCTTAAGTGTCTAAAAATTTCAAAAAAGTAAATTGTATATACATACCGAAATTGTTATAGAGCAACTTCCAACTATACATCGCATTTTCATGCTGTTATCGCACGTTTCAAAATACTTACGAAGAATGACGCATTTCTTTCGGCCCATTATGTAGTTATGTTTTTAAATATCACTAATAACTATTATTCACTACGACTAATATTAGACACTTAATTTAAAGTATTGCTAACACTAATAGCAAAAACTTTCCTAATATGTACAAACTTACTACTAATTTTATATTAAGTATGAAGATTATTAACTATTTTTTTTTTAATAAAGACAGTGTCTCGAGGACGACATCGTGTCTTGCTGCGAAATATAATACTTTTTGTATTAACTTCAACGTGCTCGCCACTAGCTCAGGAATACAAGTGACTCTGGCCCATTGGTCTTAAACCCTCCGACTCAGAGAATCGCTCTTCGCGTTTGTTTATAAGATCCGTCATCGCTGAGCCTCTCTATCTAGAATCTCTCTTTTCGATACTTAATTTACAGATGCTGTCTTTCATTTCGGTTTTTCCTGCATTGGTGGAGTTGTCAAAAGAGAGACACCAGATAGAGAGGCCCAGCGATAAAAAGACTTATAAACAAATCGAATTTCTAGTAAAAAAATGTGACATTGATCGTACATATTTTGGAACGTGCTACGCATACCCTATGCGTAACCGATAGAATACATTACTGTTATATAACCGTTACGGAACCGATATAATATCGGTTCTGCAGAATCGTAACCGAAATCGATATAGCCAGAAATTTCGGTTCCTTATAACAGTTATTCAGAATATCAGTTTTGCATAACTGTTTCAGTCAGAACCGGTATATAATAGTTTGAAACAGTTATTTTCGGAACTGTGTCAACCCCTGCCTTTGATTATGAAAATTCAACGATAATGTTTTGTATTTTCAGCTGGTCGCTCAAGTGTACAAAATCGTTCCTCCGGTTCTCTTGGAAACTGGCAAGGTAAAGAACCCATGGCCGAACGTAGATGCTCATTCTGGTGTTCTGTTGCAATACTACGGAATGAAGGAGATGAATTATTACACCGTCCTATTCGGAGTATCGCGTGCTCTTGGTGTACTCGCGTCCCTCGTCTGGGACCGTGCCCTCGGCCTTCCGATCGAGAGGCCCAAATCCCTGAGCACCGACCTCCTCATGAAATCTGTCAAGGCTTAAACGGCGACATCCATATTTATGAAGGGAAAGAAACAAATCGGAATCATTAAAGATTCTAAGTTCGTGTCACACCATCACCATAACTTCAGGAACCAACGAACTGACTGCTTTGTATCATGTTACGAATGGAATTTTCTCAGAGCTCATTTCGAATTCATGAATTGCTATGACTTCAGGGAAGTCGTTTTAATTGCTGAGTCTTGTTCCGAAGATACGGGAATAGACGTTAGAAACAGCAAGTATCATCTCGCGTAACGAAATATGTATTGTTCAAATGTAGATATTCTAAAATGAAATTTCGTGGTGCGTTGTGTCGTGAAAACTTTCACCTGCATTTCTCTCGACCTGCTGCCCGCGTAGATTCGAGTCGAATGGGGTAGCGTTTCTGCGACGGAGAAACACGTATTAAAAGTATAGATTGGTATACATAGTTTCAACTGCCAAGCCCTTACGAGAGCATAAGTAATACCATACATTAACAGTAGGCACGATTCATTGTAAATATATTTGTCGCTTTACGTTTAACTTAAATAGTGACAATTTTAGAAGTAAAACCGATACAAATCGTCGTAATGGAAGTTAGCGAATTACGGAACTATTCAGTACAAACCATAGGTGTGCATAGTTAACTTTTTGCAGACGCTGTCTTGTAATGTAACAGACACTGCCAAGGAACATCGGAGTTTTTAGAATACGCCTGGATTTTCACCGACAGAATGTTCACGAAAAACAATAACTACTCTTAGTAAAGCGAGTAAAATAGAGAAGGAAAATATATAGGGCTAATGACGTATGTAAACATTGTTGCAATACTAGCACACCAGTTGTTGGTTTTAAATTCATCGACTACACTAAATGCATGGCTCAATCGCATCGAGTCATTACAGTTTACGTAAATTAAAAAAAAGATGACCAGTGGTAGATCCACTGTTATGAGAATGAGTGAGTGTGTGCGATACTTTATTTATAACGAACGTGAAAATAAATAGATCTTTGAAAATTACATCTATCGAATACCTTTCCTCCAACTCCTAACACTGGCAGTTAACTCTTCTCGTCGTGAAAGTACGAATTAAAATGTTTTGACGAGTATCGTAATACGAAAGGGGAAAAAAGCAAAATACAATAAAATATATTTATTATAAATTAAATGATTTTATTACATAATAAATGAAAAGTTTCATGCTCCTTGTATGTGGAATAAGTAGGTACTAAATAGAGCATGTTTACAATTTTTTACATAATTTCATGTTAGTACACTGTATTTATAATTAATGAAATTTAACTATAAAATGTGTAGAAACAGAGAAATAGCTGAAGGAAGTATGAGACTGCATGTTGAAAAAATTACAATGCATAATTGTTCGTCTATTTCCTGCAAAAGAAAATTCTATAAATTCAGTTTACATCGATCTCAGTCCTTATTTTAATTAACAACCTTGTACGTGATTATTTGATTCATAGTACATGAATTAATCAACAACGGCCTACACAATAAAAACGCATATTTCTCCGAAGTCTTGAATTTAGTCGAATTGAAATTGAGCCATTCGCGAAGCTTTAACGCGCACAAGGATATCGGACTCGTATGTACGAGTCGTCGTGTGCACTGGGAATAAAACAACCTTTAAATTGTACCGCACATCTCGCAATTTTTATGTAACGAAAACTGCTCGCTAGAGTATATATAATAATGCCGCATATAATCTGCAGTATTATATCATATACAAGACAATTAATTGCTTCGTTTCTCAATATGAGAAAACTACTGTTTGTTTATTTTTACGAAACTTTAAGTGTATGATCTCACTCTTGACTTTAGACGGCATTTATCTTTCATACAATGATCTTAACAATTTCTATAATCATCTTTTGCGTACGCTATTAATATTTTAAGTTTTAATAGATCATTAAATATTGGATTATTTCTAGCTACAGAAATTAGTTGTTATAATTAATAAGGTAAATAAAAGAAATGAGACAGCTGTCGATTGGACATTTATAGATTTAAGAATGTAAAAGATTCATAATATTCGCAATGAGACGATCAGTTCTTTTTACATCAAAGAAACGCTTTTTAATACTTAAAGATTGTTTCTCTAATAGTACGCAACTACCATTCTTTCATAGAACTTAGAGTCAGTGTTCCCAACAAACAACCGTCTCAATGTCGAATCCACATATCACAGAGCAGTTAGCAGTCTGCTTTTAAACGTTTAGTTAGACTGATCGAATGACCTAGCCCATGAAGTCTTACAACATGTTTGCAGCATCAAGAACTAAGAGATGTCTAACATCGCGCAGAAAGAATTGAAAAATATGTGGTTTAATTGGTGCTAAATCGGATTTCACTTTTTACAATTCTTTACTATTAATGCGGAGTATAAAAAACTATGTACATAGGTATATTTTTCGAAGTCGCACAGGCCAAACAATTTCTGTCCGCGTGTCAACCGAATAGAATGAATAATTATCTACTCCCCTTTTACTATAAGAACAAAGGTGGACGGGATCAAGATTACATTCTACATTTCTCACATATGCATGCAGAATTGTGAAATTTCTTTACTAAATCAAGAGTAAAATTGAATATTTCTCAGATTGCGAATTAAATGCAGCATTTATAGCTAGAAACAGTAAGATATACCGGTAGGTAATGTGAAATTTGGCAGTCCCGATGTAGAATGTTCCTAATACGTATCTTTTTACACACAGAAGAAAAGATTGCTATACACGTTTCCCTTAATACAGAATACCCCCTATAAAAGACTCTTGATATTTTAAAACTTCTCCACTTCTATCGTAACACGATTCCTTTTAAATATATTTTACACAGAGAATAGTTAAGACATTATTTCGCTATTACATCATAAATATAATCATTTGCCATTACATTTGTATCACATTAATAGATAAGACAAAATTTACCCGTCCACCATTTGATACGTTAAGTGTCCGCAGCTGTAACTGCGACCGATGCGCGCAATTACGCTTTAAGTTATGCACGAAGCTAGTGTACCATTTAGAAAATGACCATTCATTCTCGTTTCATTTGTACAATCATTGAAGTGGCACATAACTTACGGCGAACATATACTTTACATTTTAGATATCTTATTACATTTAAAACGAATCCTCATAATCTACGTCATGTCTTTTTCAAACGTCCAACGATCCATTCGAGTCCTTGATAGAGCCTGAAATATTGCGGGCGATTAAGCTCCTTCGTCCCAAACACGTACGGCGTTACGCAAATAGATTCTGCTCTTACCCCTCTCCTGTAAGCGCGCAGCAGCTTTGTATGTGCCACTGATGTTTCTTAATCGATGTCAAATCCAGTTGCCTAGAAATTTCAGCAGCGGTCATGCTGCCTTTTAAATCTTGCTTATTCGCGTAAACTAACACATTGGCTTTACTCAATTCTTCGTGGTTCAGCATAGAATATAATTCTTCTCTTATCACGCCGAGTCTTTCTCTGTCTGTACTATCTATAACCATGATTATGAATTCGGTGTTAGTGTAGTAAGTGGACCATGCGGCTCTTAGGCTTTGTTGTCCACCGAGATCCCACATGATGAAATGGATATTCTTCCAAACTACTTCTTCGACGTTGGATCCAATAGTCGGCGATGTATGAACGACTTCGTTCATCAGAAACTGGTATAATATGGTTGTCTTACCAGCATTATCTAAACCTACCATAACTATTTTATGTTCTGAAAAATAAAAATCGTAATAATCGTAACTGTTCATTTAGTGTATCAAGATGCGCATACATTGTAATAAAATTTAAATTACATTCATATAAAACATATATTAGGGCTGTATTATACTATAGTAAGTGAAAGACACTATGTATGTATCGTACTATAGAAGAATTAATTTAGAAAGCATATGTTAGCATATGTTTAAAGTAGGACAAATATCAATTGAAGAAACCTGTTCGTAATACGTACTAATTATGAAATCAATCACGATAAACAGATTTTCATTCACTTTTCTAAATTATATACAGTTGTACGCAATAAATATGGAAATATTCATTTAAAACTTTCTATTTCTATGGCACTTGATACTTTCAATGAGTAAAATAGTCTATCGTCTTTTGAATCCTATTCTTAATAAATAGCTTCGCAAGAGATGAAACGGAGATTGTATTGAATTTATTATCAATTTAATTATATTATAATTATACATTTGGTAAGAACATGTTTGTGAAGTTTGTTGGCCATTTTCCTACATACTTTGCGAAGATAAAGAGCAATTATATAGTTACTGTTTACACGCATTCGATCTGTTAAACAAGCTACAATAATTCGCACGTGCTATTAAACCTAAATACAGTGCAGTAAGATTGCTATTACGTCGCGACAGACAAAGCAGCGAAATAATCATGACACGATACTGTTAGTGCATATGCTGAATTTACCTTCATTGCCAAAGAAACTCCACAATTTTGCGAAGAGTAGTCCCATATTGTTCGAAGCACTAAACAACTCGGACAGATAATATATTTATTTAGCTGTATTACTGTACAGTCTTATTCTCAATAAAAAGGATGCATTTGGCTTCGGAAATGGGGCATCTCATTGTCGCGGGGTTATGTTCGTCTGTCCACAAAGGTCTTTCATAACATGTTTCGGGGAACTTAACGTCATTATCCACGCGTTGCAAATTAAAAGAGAACTGTGCACTTAAGAGTTGCTGCGAATCGCTGGTAATTCGCTAAGTATAACACTAAAGTGAAAGAAACATACGAAGACCTTCCCTAATCTAATCAAGTAAATCGCGACATGTTGCGTTTCCAATTAAAACATCCATACGCTCGATCGGACCAATCATCCCCCGAGGACAACCGAAAGCGACGTCAGTCCCGTGTACGCGCGCACTGATTGGATGAATCAGAGTTTCCAGCAAAGCGCGCGTAAAACACTGCTAGCGTTTGAAATCGTTAGTACACCTCATATAAGATTAAAATAATCCAGTCAATTTCGCTGAATCATACTTACATTTTTCTTTTGTCCAAAAAAAATAGGGGCATGGTAGATACGTACTTTGCAGTCGTTGTGTATGTTTAACTAATCATAAATATTCATAGCTGTAATGTAAGTCTGAATCTATATGACATTACATCAGCGTAAAATACGGTAATAAAAATTTATATTTGACTGACTTCGTACATTCACCTTTCGTTTAAGATTCTTCGTGAACAATTCTAAATTTCGTAATGGCGAATGTTCGAATTAAATTAATTGATTAGTCATTCCATTCTCCGAATTACGATGTAAGCATTTTGCTACATTATTTTCAGTACAGAACGGTAAATGTTGTAATAACAGGAAGGCGAATCGTTTTTACGTGGATGGAGTTTTTGTAAAGATTGAGTAATCGGGCACATAAAAATCTAGTTTTCGTTAATCATTATATAATATTACGTTTAAGGTATATGTGTGTGGTGGGGAAGTTATGAAATTCTAGTATAGTAGTGTCGCGTAGTGCTGACTCCATGATGACCTTGGTGTGCATCGCGATTGGCTCACGGAACGTCGGCTGATGCCGAGGACTACACGCGAATGAATGTTCACTCTCGATCTCTTCGATAGAAGCGCTCGACCACTTGTTGCTCGTTATTACTCCAAAGGGCACGTATTGCATACCAGTTTGTAAGCGCTTTACCATCAACGAAAATGAGTAAACCGTAAGTATCATTTTCAATCAAATAAAGATTTTAAATTATATATAAAATCTCAAACTTCAGCTTTCCGGTAATTTAATTAACGCACCGTTTCGTTTATGTTAATTCAAATATCTACACATTTACCTTGATCAACAAGACGATAATATATGCAAATAAGTAAGGGGAGATATTTGATTATTATCAGAGTTGATTTACGAATTACTATTTTATGCAATATATTATAATATATTATATTATAATATAATATATTTTAATATTGCATTGTATGTGTCAGGATAAATATTCTTCGCTAACACGATTCTATTGTAACTCTATTATGCTCGTAGTGTCGCAGATATTGCCCTCATCGGCTTAGCTGTCATGGGGCAAAATTTAATTTTAAATATGAACGACCATGGGTTCGTTGTATGTGCATATAATCGTACAACGGATAAAGTTAAATCTTTCTTAGAGAACGAAGCAAAGGGCACAAAAGTTATTGGTGCATATTCGTTGAAAGAGATGGTAGAAAAGTTGAAACCACCAAGAAGAGTAATGCTTCTGGTTAAAGGTAAGCTGGTGTTCTCATCGGACGTAGGTGCTTGACCTTGTAATTGATTATTTCTTTTGATTTGATATCATATATCTTACAAGTGACTCACAACACTCGCAAGTTATGGATCTATAATAATTATCAATATATTTAAAGCTTATTAATCCTATGAAATTATTTGGTTTATGTAGTTAAATTTAATTACAATATTCCTTTAATAAATCCCCTTTCTTCAATATATATAAAGCTTATTAATCCTATGAAATTATTTGGTTTATGTAATTATATTTAATTACAATATTCCTTTAATAAATTCCATTTTTCTTTCTAATAGCTGGCGCTGCTGTGGATGCATTTATCGAGCAATTAGTACTTTTACTATCTCCTGGTGATATTATAATCGATGGTGGTAATTCTGAATACCAAGATACCGAGAGGCGAACCAAAGACTTGGAGAAGAAAGGAATTTTATTTGTTGGCAGCGGAGTTAGCGGAGGCGAAGATGGTGCCAGATACGGTCCATCGTTAATGCCAGGTGGAAATCCAAAAGCTTGGCCTCATATTAAAAACATCTTCCAGGTATTTGACAAAAATACAGCCGTTTATCGAACAGTTTTACAGCGCAAACTTATTAAACGTTTAACGGTTAACGTATTAATTTTCCAGTCGATATGCGCCAAAGTTAGCGGAGAACCTTGTTGCGATTGGGTCGGAGAAACCGGTGCGGGGCACTTTGTAAAAATGGTGCACAATGGTATCGAGTATGGCGATATGCAACTTATTTGCGAAGCTTATCATATTCTGCGAAACGGTTTGAAGCTTAGTCCGGAGGAGATGAGCAAAGTCTTCGACGAATGGAATAAAGGAGAACTGGATTCTTTCTTGATTGAAATCACTCGAGATATTCTTAAATATAAAGATGGAAAGGGTCACTTGCTCGAACGAATTAGAGACACGGCTGGTCAGAAAGGGACTGGAAAGTGGACAGCTATCGCCGCGTTAGATTACGGAGTTCCCGTAACTCTAATCGGTGAATCAGTCTTCGCTAGATGCCTTTCTGCTCTGCAAAGTGAAAGAATAGAAGCAAGTGCTATACTGAAAGGCCCCGATGCCGTATACGAGGGAGATAAGAAACAGTTCCTAGAGCATTTAAAGAACGCCCTCTACGCGTCCAAAATTATTTCCTACGCACAAGGATTTATGTTACTGAGGGAAGCCGCCAAAGTTCACAACTGGAATTTAAATTATGGCGGTATAGCTCTAATGTGGCGGGGAGGATGTATCATAAGAAGGTATGTTTTGCTCATGAAATTTTACAAGTTTTATTAATGTTTTTCAGAATGTTTCGTGCTGATCTATTTACTTTTACTTCCAGTGCTTTCTTGGGGAATATCAAAGCAGCATTCGACAAGAATCCTAAGCTTTCTAATTTATTGTTAGATGATTTCTTCGCTAAAGCAATGAAAGAATGTCAAGCCAGTGCTAGAGTGGTAGTATCTACTGCTGTAACGCTTGGCATTCCAACGCCTGCTCTATCGACTGCTCTGGCCTTCTATGACGGATTCAGAACTGCCAGACTCCCAGCAAATTTACTTCAAGCTCAGCGGGATTACTTTGGAGCTCATACTTATGAATTACTCGGCCAAGAAGGGAAATTTGTGCACACCAATTGGACAGGACATGGTGGTAATGTCTCTGCTTCCACGTATGACGTATAAGAATTGGTAATAAACGTTTCAAGTGATTTTATAAAAGAATGTATGTACATACAATGTGTAATTGATGTTACTGTTATCGGTGATAGACATTTTAATACATGTTATACATAATAATGTGTGAATACTTCCGGAGAACTACAGGGAATGCTGTTGATATTGAGAAATATACAATTTTGTATTGAAAAAAAATATATTAAATATATTTCTACGTGTGTGGGTCATTAATTTTAATTCAGAATGCTTTTCAAAGGAAAGCAGTACTTTTCGAATCGTCGTTTTATTTTGTTTCAAGGCTTTCAAGTTACTAATTATAAATTATATGACAAATTTAGGTTAAAGAAAAAAACAGATGCAGGACAGATGATAAGCGGTATTTAAGTAGATATCTAATCAGGAGGTGAAAACACCAATAAATATAAGTGTTCCAATTACCTATATGTGTCCTCCACATAAGAAAGTTACTACAGGGAAATATTTAGTAGAGCATGACTTGTTAATTTGCTGAATAACATTTGTGAAATCGATGCGGAAGTAATTTAATCTAACCTATCTTTCATCATAATTGTCTATCGTATTGCATTTCTAAATAATAAAGTAGTTACACATATAGGTGTGTGCTTAAATACTTCGGCCGATGAAATATTTATTCTTTCTGAACACGGTCCAATGAGGAAACAACGCGCAAACTTACAACTGCACCTATATCGACTAAAATGGAAAACCAAGTAAAAATAATTACGCGCCATGAGTCATCGAAGTTAAATAAAACTTCAGAAAACAAGGGAACGTACAACTTGAATTAACGAGTATTTTATTTATGCTTGCGCGAGAGCACATTTAATTTACAACGTTATATTATACAACTTAGTCGAGGCTCTTAATACAACATCATACGAAATAGTTTATTCTGAAACTGGTTAAAAGTGCATTAGGTTTATTAGAAAGAAATTCCTCTCTCGTAAGTATTCGAAAAGAAATCTTATATAGTATCGAGAACGCAAGTAAATTGTGTAATTTATTTTCGCGCGAAGTAAATGTCGGAAGAACGAAGTACGCAAATCCTAACATTTGAAAATTGATAGTACGGAACTCCGATTTCAGCCGTCCCTGAAATGTTTCGGCTTCACTGACCGTAGACGGGCGACGTAGTCTGCAGCGTTCATTTGCAAAATGGCTGACCACAGGGAAAGGGATTCGTATTATTCGCAAGCGGATTTACGATCAAAAAATGACGATCCGCCGAATTCACGTTTATTCGTTATATGTCACAAAAGCTTGGAAGAAGATGACCTCAGGAAAGCTTTCGAGAAATTTGGAAAGATCGAGGACATTTGGGTGGTTAAAGATCGGAATTCGGGCGAAAATAAAGGTAATTTCTCGGCTCTACAAAACAAATCAATAATCTATTTATGGTTTTACAATTCAGATTACACCTTGTTTGTTTTTTTGTTAACGTAGCTGCGTATTTATTGATACATCACTTCCGTGACTTTGTGCTGCTTTTTTTTTCACGTATTCCTTATACATTGTATGAAATATTTACTAACGAAAGCGAATTGTTTATATAGGAGTTACGTATATTAAGTTCTCGAAAACTTCGGAGGCAGCTTTTGCTCTAGAAGAAATGAATGGGAAAATGTTGGGTTCGGTTGGAAGACCTATCAAAGTAATGATTGCTTCGAAGTAAGATGAGAAATATTATTGTAAATCGCTTCCTAAGCATTGGTTCCTTTTTAGTGCATATACACGCATTTGTATCGTAAGCATGCAAATATAGGTATTTGTTGCAGTCGTGACCAAGGATCCGTGCGTGAAACTAACGAGGAAGAAAGATGGGTTCGTCTTTTTTGTGTATTACCCAAGTCTATGACCGACAACGAACTTCAGCAAGAGTTTCTAAAGTTCGGACCTATCGAATACGCCACCGTGGTCAAAGATAGAAATACAAATGAGTCGAAAGGTTTTGGTTACGTGAAATTTAAAAAGGTATCGAGCGCCGCGAGGGCGTTCGAGGAATGCGATAGGAAATACAAGGCTGTATTTGCCGAACCGAAAAAGCCAAAACCTGAACACATCGACATAAAGTATAACAACGGAATATCCTCTCACTACGAGAGTGCCAGCGGTGGTTACAGTTCGTCGAACTTTGGAAAGAGCAGTATTAGTTTAGAAATTGCTACGAATTATCCGAATTCCGAAGGGTATACGCATTTGCAAGTAATTGCGCATCCAGCGTTGAATCAAGATCAGCTGTGGAAGTTGTTTGATATCGTACCTGGTTTAGACTACTGTCATTTAAAAAATGACGTACGATATAGGATGCCCAGAGGCCAGGCTGTCGTGGTGTACTCGAATCCTAGCGCGGCGGCGTACGCGAGAGAGAAGTTTCATGGGTTCGAGTATCCTCCTGGTCACAGGATGATAGTAAAACCGGACTTGTCAAGCGTGCCTCCGAAAAGTGTGGTAAAACCTGGAAGTTCCGCAGGTGGAATCGCCAGCGCCCGGACAGACTTAGCGCATCTGGCAGAAACAATAGCTCAAGCCACGTCGTTAATTCAAGCTGCAGGACTTACCGCACCAAGTGAGAGATTATTTTATCTATGCTTATGATACTTAGATTTGTCACATATTTATGTATTTGCATAATTAGGTTTAGAGCATTCGATGTGCATCAAGTTACCGCCTGTACAACCGATGGCCAGTATAGATGCGGAGGTTGCCAAGAGGTGTTTTATCGTATGCGGACCTCCTGTACCACCTATCTATGCTATGAAGGATGCTTTCTGTAGATTCGGAAACCTCATAGACGTTTATATGCTACCAGGGAAGAATTGTGGTTACGCGAAGTATGCTAGCGTGGAAAGTGCAAACGAAGCGATCGAGGTATGCTTTGTAGTGTATTATTAGACATCTAAATTTCGATTCCTAATTTCAATGAACGCGGGATGCATTAAAGGGGAGGTGCAGTTAAATCGTGAAACGGAAAATTTTTATGGTAGGTCCTGCACGGGCAAGAAATATGTGGTTCACGACTAAAAGTACTAGAAGCGGAAGAGCGCAACGTCGGCGAAGACCGTAGAAAACGACTAAGAATGGACGAAGATGAGAATTAAATTTTTTTGTATACCTCGTAAGTACATCGCCGAGCACAATGGCACACAGAGAGCGAGAGAGAGAAAGAAAGGAGAGAAAGAGAGAGAAGCATTTAAATATTAACACCCTGACGTTGTAACTGACGATTACCTTACTCGGGAAACAGGAGAAAATGTAATTTTTCTATTTGTCTTCACAGACTGACTGGTATACACAAGCTGGACGCACGCAATAAAAAGAGACGAATTTTAAGACTCACTTGACCACGTCGGGCCCGCATCCAAGGAAACTACTCCAACTACCTACTTTTAACTATCGCTTACGTTCGCGATTTCAACGTTACTGAAACTTTAACGATACTTTACTTTATCCTTACATATCGTTACACGTACACCTGACTTCCTGGTTTTGATTATTTTAAGAGGCCTGTGCGAAAAGTGATCTTAATGATTCAATTCACGAGTAGATAGAACAGGCGGATTTAGTTGGGTTTTAAAATGTCTTTCTTTAACGAAAGGAAGTTGCACGATTATGCAATTTGCTTGAGGCGTTTATTGTTGTTACGATAATGTGCTGCAGGCACTAGACAGACGTAAGAGGATTTCTATGCTCGTACAGTTTTATAGCGAAATCAAATTTAGATGAAAGTTTTTCCAGTGGAATGCCTGAAAAGGAACGAGTCTTCTTTAGATTTAGAGAAGCGAAGTGATTTAAGGAAACGAGCGCTGAACTCGTTCCTTAAGAACCTCTACTCTTGCTTATGAAACAGGAATAGACATTATTGATTATGATGTTAATTTTAACTATTCGCGCAGGCTTTAAAACACTACCTGTGCTTTAGAGTTAGTAAAACCAAGTTTCGTTTATAATTTATATTTAATAGTTCTGTACTATTCCTTTATTAGCTATACTGTGTATGGAAGAAAACGTAAACTAATTTATTTCTTGTATATATCTCAAGGAATATTTTCGCGATACCGAGTCGCGATAATAATAAATCTCATAGAATTTCTTCCAAAACAAGATACATTCTCTAAAGCATTTGTATTTTAAAATGCTTCGCAAACGTGGTTTTTAATCGTTAATATAAGTTGATCTTATATTTTTGTAAAAACCGAGCGCGCGTTCTTTGCGGAAAAGTTTTATACGTGTTGAAGCTACATTCGCTTACGTTGAAATTAAAGTTTAAAAGTTCATTTATTACATTTTTTCATGTGTTATATATGAATTGTTTTAATAGTATCAGACCTATGGTTTATAATTCTAACATTTTACCGTGTCCTTTCGTGGGCGTAAACTCAGGTTTTCTATGAAACCAAAATGAAGAGAAAACACGGTACTAAATTTTTTTTAAAGAATGCGAGTACATCTTGTTTTGGAAACACTTCGACATCACATACATAGATATATTTGCATAAAATATATCGCCATGTTATTTTTTACAAATAGATCGGATCTTGTCAAGAAAAGTACGTTTTCTTAGGCAATTAATACTTACGTCCATGATCACAACTTCGTCAAACACTAATGATTGACGCACAACATGAACCTTTTATGATGGACACTTTTGTACGTGTGTTAGACTGTTCTACTCAATGACCATACGCAATGATGTTTTAGGAGACTGTAACTGACTTGTTTGATGATATTAAATACACATTAAGTATTCAAAACCTCACACTGACTTCCACTTATTCTTTATTTTTCTCTTTTTTTTTTTTAAACCACTGAACAGAGTGTACTACGCTGCACATTCGCAACTCACTGACCTGACGTGCGTTTTCTTTTAACTTTCAGGATACCTCAGAAGGATTCAATGACGTGTACCTGATGACTGTGATAACGTAGCAGAGTAAGATATTTCTGATATACATATAAATGTATATCAGACGTACAACGTACAAATAATAAATTATAATTTTACGTTGGCCCTCCTTTTTATTGCTAGGATAACAATGTTACATTAATTAGAGAACAATTATTGTATTTATTGAAACGTATTTATTTTTTATACAGCATCTTTTAAGTGTATAGTATTTATAATTTATTATTTTTCAAATATTTCTTTTATATTTTCATAAAGTGTACAATAAAACGATTTTTACAAACAGAATTGAGTTTATGTTACGAAAAATTCTCGCTACCTATGTACATAGAGCTCGCACTGTTAACATCCTCCTCGGAAGATGCGTCGAAGTGCTCGCCAGTAGGTGTCATGACCATGTGCAAAATAGAATTTTCGCGCCAGTGTAAATTTTTCGCTATACCAAGTGCACGAAGTTTGGGGGGGTGAGGGGAGACTATTTTAATCTTGTTCGTCGGTCATGAGGCTTAAGTGGGGCACGTTTTGCATCGATATAGGTTAACGGAGGAGTGGAGGGGGTAGCGGCTCACGTGTTACCAAACGTGCTGCGTGATGCGAAACAGTCGTTGCTGGTCGCTCCGCGCGAATGATATGCGATGCACTGTGTGGTGCCAGTCTTCACAGATATCACCGCCTGGAACGCACCATAGTGTTTGCATACGCGTTGCGAGCCACCAGGCGATATAGCGAAAGCACTCGCCTCTGTTCTTTCAAATTAATTGAACGACACTAAAACGAACTTAACCAAGTGGGTGCGTCGCACTTTAAATCCTCAGTCGTTAAATGGTGCACACTACACATTTAAGAAGTTTTATCTCTTGCGCGTGACACTGCGGACAGTTTCACCCTTCGAACTCTTTTCCTTCTATCGGTTCTTAGCTACTTTAAATACCAAAAGAACTGCAACAATGACGCGTGAACATCGAGTTCGTTTGATTTAGCAGCAGTGTTGTGTGCTTACCGGATATTCTGAAAGGAACGCTTGCCCCAGGACGGGAACGATGGAGGAGGTGTCCACCGAGAATGCCAAAGTGTCGGATTCCGGATATTCTAATACCTGCAGCAATAGTCAGTCGCAGCGGAGGTGCGTATCGAACTGATCTTCCTCTGTTGTTTCTTATGTTAATTCGAGGTCTGTCGTAAAAACGCTGGCAGCAATTTACAATTGGCGTTTCCACTATCAAATTACAAACTTCGCGCAACCTTGATCTTGATCGATAAGATTTGCATCATGTACTTTGTGTGTGGTCAAGAATGCTGAATATCTATTGTCCTTGCGCTATCTAACTCATCCTTGTCTATTATATATGATAACTACGATGAAATACGATTACTGGAGAGATCAGCGTGGAACGAAGCTGTTCCCAGAGTATCGATTGCGTGTCCTCGATTATCCTCGAGTTAAAAGTTTTCCACATTGCACTACGTCTTAAATAGCCATTCATATCTCTGCTTTATATGGCATTTAAGTAAATTAATGTATATATAGCGTGTCGCTTTTAAAAAAAGAGGGGAAGAAACATCGCACACGGTGCAAATATGGTCAACATTGGTAGGGCACAGAGGCAACCGCAAAAATCTATAAGTTAACTGCTATAGCCCGTCGAGAACGACGTTAATGCGTTCTCATTCAATTACACGAATCACGAGCTATCTATAATACAAACATTTAATGGAACATTTATGTTAGGTCACGCATTAACGATTGCTTTTGCTCTGTAGGTTGAGTTGAGAAACATAGCGAGTGCTAATTGCGTTACTGTGTTTAATACTTCTGAAACGAACGCAAGAAGAGCATCTCGGCACTACTTAGTTGAGATGCAATTTTTCCATTAATTTTTAACTAATTAATATAGCCAATGTTACTGTCTGTTTTATTTTTAGAATCGCTTGCACATACTCAACTCTGCCTCGTATTTGCACGATTCTAATTACTTAATACGCACCGAGTAAACGTTTGAGAGTTAATTGGTCAGTTTTCAAACGGAACGTTTACGAAATCTACGGGCGATAATCGGCAGTAAATCATTTCGCACGGTGGAAAACACCGCGCGTTTCAAAACGCTACTAGAAGTTTTGCAACTTTTAGCGCGACCCCGTACCACGCGAGAGGTTTCAAATCTTTCGTCACAGTTGCATCTTTAAATCTTTAAAAGAACTCGCTACCATATTTGCTTTCTTTCACCTTTTATTGAGCAATTACCTTCTGTCTATATGGACAGATTAAGGTTCAAACTTGATGAACTTCTATTTATGGGACAATGGTAGCTGATTGAGCTATCTATGCCGCTGGAAAACTTTTCCTTTTCAAGCTTCCTCGGGAAAGTAACCACTGCCTATTAGCGACTCACATTCGAAACTCGAAGCAACATGAAAATCGAGCTTCAAGACACGAGGGCGAAGGCAGTTTTCGAAAATTGTACGGCGAAAAGAATTGGTTGATCGTACAATTGCGCATTCTATCAATATTTCCATCCCATTGACGAATATTCGAATATCAGCAGCCCAAAACGAATCAGCTCAAATCTCGATCTCAGCTTCCTTTAGATCAGTGGCGGATTTAACGGGTGGCCGATGAGCAGTTGCCCCTACCCAGAAGGCCCCATCTTCAAAGAAAAATTATTATTTTATCCAAACACTATATTTTCTTTCTGTACTACTACACTGAGCCCGGTTTTTTAGTAAAAAAATCTCTTTATTTTCTCAAAAAAAATGGGCTCCTGCCCAGAAGGCCCCCAGGACCCATTTTAAAAAAAGAAATTATGATTTTATCCAAACCATATTTTTTTTTCTATATTACTACATTTATCCCGTTTTTAGTAAACTACCTCTTGATTTTCCCGAAAAATGGGCCCCCCAGAACGTTTGTCACCCGGGCCTGTAATCCGCCGCTGCTTCAGATCTAGATTAGCGTTGGCGCTAGTCGCGGAGCGCCTCGTGAATGCACATTGCACATAGCGCATCCACCGAGGAAGCCAAATCGTCGTAGCACTTTGCGAACCAGACGATCCGAGGGTTTGCACAACGTTAGGATATCCAGCGGCTCTTTGGCGTGCAATGGTGCAGGATACTTGGCATTGACACGCTTTGTTAATGATGTAGGTGAGAGGTGGACGGAAAGCGCGGCGAACGAGAAAGATAGAAACTCGAACACTACGGTTAAGGCTAACTAGTTTCTCGACGAAGTATGCCGGTTGCATTTCCACGTTCGTATTTGATACACCTAGGTATACCCTGCCTGGCTTGCGAAACCCGGTGGAAACAGGTCGAACGAATGGGAGACGTGTGTACGTGAGATTACCGATTACCGAGTTGCCGGGAGTGCTTGATTGAAATGCTTCCCGTACCTCGGACACGTAATCTCTGCTATTAGCTAAGAGCGCAGAAACCGGAGAATTTATTTCTTAGAATGTAGCACTTCAAAAATTGCGAGTTCACTTATGAAATATATAGAATGGGTTCTAGAAGAGTTTTAATTGCCATTTTCCATGCAATTTTCCATACAACTGCCCTCTTTAGTTAAAATGGCCTATCTAGCATTTTGAAACAACCGAGAAAACTGAAGTTTTATCATTTACTTTGTACCATCCTTATTTTCCTTCATTCAAATTAAAAAATGTTGTCATTATTTTGTAATAGCCTAATATAATTTTTTGTAATAGGTGTATCAGTAGGGAATGTGTTATTAACGTACCAATTAATTAACTGTTTTAGATAAGATATTTGAACCATTTTGAAAGAAGTTAGGTTAAATACATTAGACTGTTTATAAATCTTTACGAAGCACGTAGAGTTTTCTAACTTTACTTAAAAGGTAAGGGACGTTTGGAACTCAAATATTTCAACATATCTAAAAAAATGGAAAAATTCTAGATAGGACAGTTTAACTAACAAGGAGAGTATTTTAGGTGCCCGCCTCCGATCATTTTGATTTTTAGATCTGTTATAGAGGACCGAAAAATAAGAAATACGTGTTTTTTTATTTTTCCCCGTTTTCATATTTGGGGGGTGAAAACTGCGTTCAAAGTTAGGGTTGAAAAATCATTTTTGTGGAATATCTCGAGAACAAATGGACTTTTTGAAAATCTGGTGAGTTAGTCATATTTCGCATTCAAAGACACAAAATTCGTCCATTGACAATATTCCCCTATCTCTAATAGTTCTCGAGATATTCCACAAAAATGATTTTTCAACCCTAACTTTGAACGCAGTTTTCACCCCCCAAATATGAAAACGGGGAAAAATAAAAAAACACGTATTTCTTATTTTTCGGTCCTCTATAACATATCCAAAAATCAAAATGATCGGAGGCGGACACCTAAAATACTCTCCTTGTAAGAACGGCAGACAACTTCCTTGGAAGTTGCGTACTCGAAATTCGGACGGAACTCGCTTAGAAACTATCGTTCGACTACGCTTCGTTATGTACGTTGTGCTCCCAGTCGTCTCCTTAATTAATATTGCCGATGCAACGGGTAATAGCGACGCTTTGTAATTACTCCGGGCCTCGTGGGCGACCTGGCTGGATTTTACGCGGACAATTGACACATGTCGGTAATTATAGACATGCAGGTTCTGAATTCTCACGTGTTGTTGTTCGAACCAAATCGCGTACGCCACGGATGCTGGGTAAAGAGTGAAACGTGATGTCCAGCTGGAAGAAAGTTCACACGTTTATCACGTTTTGATTGCTCGGCATAATGAATCACGTTCTGGACGATCGCAAGTACAGAAATTTTATAAGTATATTGACAAACAGCGATAAACATCTGTGGCACTTACGAAGGATTAACTCGAGTATACATAATTACTTTCAAATGTCGTTCAATTAAACAATTACTATTCACTCAATCATAATAACTCTTATAATACATTCTGTAGCCACGATAATATCAAGGAATCTTCAAGTAAGTACATGCGTACGCGTACAATGAAAATCTAAACTGGAGTCCCTCTCTCTCCTCCAATAATAAGGCAATAAAGCATCTGCCAACGTTAATTAATCAAGCGCGACTAGCGACAGTTAGACAGTCCCCATCTATTTTGTATTTCGTTGATGCGAAGTTTCCTTGGGCTCGCTGGGAGAGCAGAGCGTCGAAGAGAATCGATAGCCGGACCACGGTCCTGTTCCACGGTTCTAGTCACGGGGCCACGAGCGTGAAGCAGACCTTATGCAATAATTTTTCCTACTAAACGAGGTGCAACAAATGTAGGAGCCCCGTGCTCGTTCCCTGGCAAATAATGAGGACAGTGAAAGGCCAGAAAGACCCCGGTCGTAAGGGCCGATCTAGCGCGTTGGTCACGTTTGCCGAACATGTGCTCGGGCCGTTTTTTCCCCTCCCCGTTCCACAACTGGTTCCAGAGATTTTGTGTCAGCGAATCGCGTGGCATTCTCGGCGACGGGTTTAATCGGCCAATGGGCCGAGGCCGTTCATGCCGTTCGAGATATGCGATACTTTTGCAATTGCTCCTAGATCTCTATGGTAACCGGGACCAGTGATGCGGACATAACCGTAGGATGTGTGTGCATGCCCAGTCACCGAGACGGTGCCGGTTAGATCTTAGATCGAGGGATGCGCACGATACTCCGCTTGACGAGCGAGTCTTTCATTTTCTTCAAATGGTACGTTCTAGAACTCGTGATAATCGAAAGTATGGAGAACGCGAAATTACAGGATGAATATCCGTGGATACTGCTTGTTATGAGTCGAGAATGCCACTTTCGGAACTTCTAAATCTCAATGTTTGTGAAGATGGAAAGGGGGTATGGAATTCTTGGAGGAGACTTTTTTCCAGGGGCGACGCAGCCTCGTGTTTCTGCAGGAGCTCAAGCTTCTTCCGTTCTAGAACTATTTCCATTGCAGCCGATGCGAGCACTACCACGTGGATGCCAAGCACGTTTAACGGGAAGCTTAAGTCTTGCGGGGACGAGGGTTTGCAAGTGACGTCTTCGCTCGGTCCTCGGTGCGTTAACGATGCAGGAAGAGAGATTTCTTGGAAATCGTTTACGAACAGCTGCATAATTGAGGGATTATTCTTCTTAAGATCGCTGCTACCGATTTCTTGATATTATTAGTGTCTTTTCTAATGACATCGTACGCTCTCTTTAAGAGCAACACTTTTCTCTCTTTCATATCGAAATCTTTTAATATACCACAATACAAACTTGTCGCTTTTCTTTCGTAGCACCTGTGTTAGCTTTCATTATCTCCCTTGTGGCATCACGAATATTACTATGCACGTAAACATCGTTCTTGTCCTTCCATTTCAATGACAGAAGTCTGTTTCTGTAACCAGCTGTTATCTTGCATTTTAATTACTTGCTAGTATAAACTATTTATATCGCGGTTATATTTGTCCTCTACGCTTAAAGGGTTCAAGAAACGTTGACTTGAACGAGAAGCATCGATGATAACGCATTAGCCTTCTCAAAATGTTTGAACACGCGAGGAACTTGAATGCTCGTCTATTCGACTCCAAAACGCGTTCAGTAGCAACGGACGTTCGAAGTCAGACGCGGCGCCTAAGCACCTACAGTAGTCTGGTCGGTTAAACGTCAGACCTTAGCGTCACTATACAGATTACATAAAGCGTGTCACGTTCTAAAGCTCGGTATTCGGCCAATATCGAAATGTACGTCAAAGGAAATTCGCTATTTATGCACGTTCAGTGGAGACGAATGACTAAGCACCGTCATTGACGGATCGATGGCGAATACGTTTCTGCTCGCAAGCGTATATTTGATGGAGACACTCGGCAAATGCTTTGACGCAAACGTTGGTCAGAAATGAGCGTTTGGTGCATACCCCTGGCTTAAGGGGTCTTTCTACTGTGACGCCCTGATAAAGTACCGCTGCTTGGAACTTTTTTTGGTCACCAAAAGAATGTGTTTACTAAAGTGAGATTTTGCCTATGTATTAATACGTGTTTTGAGAATACAAAATTATTTTTTTCAGATTTTTATAATGTTTGCTTGCGCCAAAATAGGTAGGTGTAGTATGCGCTGTAAAAAAAGACGCCTCGACTGCGGATTCGATTTTCGAGGAACCGTGTGTCTGAAAGAAAAACCAAAAAGATTTGTAATCAATATGACTGTCGCTATGGCAGAGACTAGAATCACACATTTTCGTTGTTTTTTTCTCATCTCTTGCGTCGCAGAATGATTAAAAAATTTAGCTAATTTCGATAGTTCAACTTTGGGCGTCCGTCATTTTGTTAATTCTTCATCAATGTAATTAATCTTAGTCCCTGTCATAGCGGCAGTCATACTGATTACAAATCGTTTTTGTTTTTTGTTTTAGACACGCGGTTCTTCGAAAATCGAGTCCGCAGTCGAGACATCTTTTTTTAACAGCGCGTTCACATTACAAAAGTGGGAAAAAATAATTTTGTATTCTCAAAACACGTATTAATAGATAGGCAAAACCTCGCTTTAGTAAACACATTCTTTTTGCGACAAAAAAAAGTTCCAAACACCGGTACTTTATCGAGGCGTCACAGTGGAAAGACCCCTTAAGATAAGAATGTCACGTTCTGTTCGTTACGTGATAAAAGTGAAGCAGTTTCACAGCTATCGATTAACCAACCTCCGATTAATGTGTGTTTCAGCAGCGGCAGCTCGATTTCGAGGAACAGCAACCGCTCCGAAAGTAGTGGTTACTACGGTAGGCGTCCCTCGACATTTGGATCCAGGTAACACACTGTTCAATTACCTTCCTGTCGTCGGTCACTTAGAAAAAAGAATAGAATTAATACGATAGAAGCAATCGCGATGGTAGTCGATTCTTGTACGCAGAAAGTTTGTCGATTATCCATATCTCCAGTACGAGTAGGTAGCTACTTGCTTTTTATTACCGTCACCTTACGAGTTTATGGCGAGCACCAGCGTTAAATCCAGAAGAAAGATAAATAAATACGTAATAGACAAGATAATGACGACCTCGACTGTAGAAAATAAGAGTAAGGAATCCAGTGGAAAGTAATTTTATCCCCCCAGTGCTCGGCGAGCTTTATGTAAGGGGTAACTTGAAAACGTGCCCAACCACGTGTTTGTCGCATCGCACTACTGTTAACTAACTTCCCCTAACGTCAAACGACACTCGCTAATCACTATTATAATTAACTCATTAACAGCTGTTGTTGCATAAACGCGACATTAAATTCTAATTTCTTTCAATTAGGAAAAACGCAATGAAAATTTTTAGAGTCTTTATTTCCATGCTTGGCTGGTAATGGGTTCAGGAAACTTACACGAACAAACAAAAGTCAAGGACACTTTAAGTAGCTACTGTTGTTTTTCGAATATCATAAAAGCTACTTAATGGTGAACAATTATTATTATTCACTCGCTCCAAACGTCTATTTTTATCGCGGAAACCAAAATAGCTGTTTAGGGTACAATTAGTAATCGCAATGTGTTTACAATTGCTATAACTACTTAGCAACATCGTACGGTCGTTGTATGCTAACGTGAGCTGTGCGAGTAGAACACATCTGTCACGCGCGAGGCGCGTTTCATTTTTGCATCGTCCATCGGTCTACGATAATGAAGCCTATAATAGGCGAGTCAACTCTTCAGATTATTTTCTACCGCACAATCGCGATCAGTTTTTAGAAACGTTACGTAAGAGCTCCCGCATCAATCACAGAACGATTTTAGTTACAAATTAGTCATTGCTGGATTTTTTTATCGTTTCCTCTTTCTACTTTTGTTTACTTGAACGGTCCCATGTAATGGGAGCGAACTTATCGTGGCTTTTTATTCCCCATCGCTCTATTGTCCGAGCGTCTAACACCGCGGTCGTTTCCATAATTACCGCGATTAGTGAAGGTGACACAGCGTGAACTCGCGCCCGAGCGCTTACCCCCGTTGGGTGTGAATACCTAGCATCTGTATTCGCACACGCGCACGGAGCGATTACGTACAGTTACGAGAAAGCGCGCACGAACACCGTTACCCGCGGCTGTAAACATTGATGCATGCGCCGTGCCACGTGCCTCCAGTGTCGCCATCGCCGTCGCCTACGTGGCAAGAGATATCCCCACGTACCGTTGCATAATCCGGACGGTCTGCACCGTTGTAATAATAAATCGGCATCGAATCCACGAATTAGAATCAAACAACCCCTGTTTCCAATTTCTGGCTTCGAAAAAATTCGATTTGTATCTGAAAGCACAACGCCTACGATCCACCTACGCGCGCGTTATCTTCAAAGCAGCTTGCAGAAATACGTCGACACCGTTCGCCGAACCTTTTGTCTCGTTTGTTTCTATAAAAATCTGATATAAAACCGGGGAAATTGAATTTCCACCGGATCGATCGCGGCGTGCGTTTTCATACGGCGAGAATGCCACTGCCTGCACGCATGGAAATATTTGTCAAGCTGAATGACAGACACACCTCGCGTTGACAGCAGCTCGTTGGTCGTCGACGATACGGTGTGCAGAATTTGAGCCAATAGAGCGGGGGTGCGCGAAGCGTGACAGCTTCGTAGGAAACTTTAGCAGAGTCTCACTCGGCGTGGAAATCCTCCTACGAGGGCTAGGTCAAGGTTACGTGCGAGTACGATTCCATCAGCGTATTTCTAAATCGTGATGGCAGTACCAAGTCGGTATATTTGGAAACTTTCTACGCATCGCGAGTATAATGCGAATAAAATTAGATGACGATGGGCTTGATTAAATTCTCGACATTGTTCCCGTAATGCCTTTGGAACAATACCAAGGTCCTTCATTTTCGTGCACAAGGGGTGTACAAAGATGTTGCAAGATAAGGTATCCATAATTATATAACAAAAGTGTTATAATTATGTACCAAAATCTTGTGTTTTGAGTATCAGTTGTAGTTTATTCACAGCAACGGGAGACAAGGTTACCTTTCAAAATTGAAACGGAAACAGATTTACTTGGAAATAGATTTCACTCGACAATTTATTTTAAATCTTTTTCGAAGCAAAATAATGCCTCTGTGCCGAACAAAATTCGATATCGATCAGGTTTTTAAGTTTCGTTGTCTTATAACTTTAGAGCTATTATCCTAGATATAGTATCTTCTTACGTATGTATAGATAAGGTTTCAATCGTGGGGTAGTTACACAAATTCAAAGTGCGCATTCATGCAACATGGTTATGAAGGATATTAGAGACCTATTCCAAGAGTTTTACCCGCCGTTGGCATTTTCGAACCTTTAAATCCGAACAAGGAAATGCTCGCGTTAGATGGTCGGTCTTATCCTAGAGAAAGCTTGAAATTATCGTTAGAGAAATGCGCTTTCTCCTCGTTACGTAACGAATCTAGTCACGATCCGACGTCTTGAAACGTTTGTTATGCACGGTATTTTTCTGCAAATGCTTTTCCTGGAGAAAGTTAGGTGTCTCGCGGTTCAGTCTAGCTTCAGTTCGCTCCTACACCGACCAATGACGCTATGACCAATGACAAAATGTCTCACGCCGGAAGTCAACCTGCAGCTCACGTTCGCACGCACAGCCACCACGCTTCTTGATTGTCGAATCAGCGAAAATTATGCTTATTTTTAGAACCTGTACGTTTGATGCCGTACCCGTCAATAGTTTATAAAAAGATATGAACGTTTCCTGTATCGCGTTGCCGTCACGAATGCGAGAGAACGGACAGAGTCTATTTTAAGGTGTTTTAAAGGGTACTTTGATAAGATTTCTCACAAAATGTTCCTCGCGATAATGCACGCGAGGTGTTGGTACGGTGCGCGAAAATTCTGCTGGAAATATTAAGCTTACTTTACTACAGAGATGGGAACAAATTTTATTTAAATAAAAATTTCGAATAACGAATAAAAGTTAAAAAAAATTAACTTTGTCCGACACATTTTTTATTTTTTTATTTTCCATCTTTATTTCACCAATTTTGATACATAGGATGGTGAAAAGGCGAAGCCCAGCTACAGCTGTTACTAGGCCTAACCTCATTGACGACTAATTTTTTAAACTTTTATTCGTTATTCAAAATTTTTATTTAAATAAAATTTTTGCCCATCCCTGCTCGACTACTACTTGTCCGTCGGTTGAAACGTACCTTGAACGTTCCACTTAAAACGAGAAATTAATACTTGATAATGCAGTATGCCGTAGGCGGAAGAGAGATAGTTTACTAAGTTACTCCATTAATCGCGATTGCTTTATTTGTAAAACGAAAATATCTCCCACTCCGAAATATTGCCTAGAGCATGGCCTTTTACCACCCGTTCTTATGCAATAGGACCGATGTGTACTAATTTTTGGATCTGTCCGCTAGATAAGGTTAGAAGTTTTTGCACATTGTACATATAATGTCTATATGAACATAGCAATGAAGCACTACCGCAGCCAATCAGCAAAAGAAAGGATAAGAAGAAGAAGAAGTCGAAGGCGACTTTGGCTGTTAACGATGAGGCGGATAGCGCGTTGAAAAGCGTCGGCACGCCGTCGGAGGGCGTGTCTTATAATGTCGTCGTCCCAACGAAACCTATCCTCGAAAAGAAACCAGGTTGGTTGCGATCTAGAAATCGTTGGGAAGAAATGCACGTTAACTCTACTGTTCTTCGCACTTCTTGATCGCCGAGGTAATCGATGTATCGCAGTGGCGATGCAACGGGAGACAGAATGAATATCAAATTTTCACTGTCGCGGCGGCTTAAATATTTGTTCGTACTACTGACTCTGCCGTCCTCACTGAATACAATCCTTCCTAGCGGTTTCAGTATTTAATCGGAGCGGAAACGTTTGTCTACCGATCAAACATAAAGCTATTCTATTTTAATCACCGAATACTACGCGTATATTAATATTCGTGTCGTTGATAATGTTCCAAAAACGTGAAAGAATTTTTTAGATGGAAGAAAGCCAGGCAATACTTTTATGTAACAATTTGGTTTCGTGCATTCTTCCCTTCAGTTAGGTTTCGCTTACTTCACAATCAAAGGCTTCGAACGAACCCACCCTCTCAATCCCTATAGTTACTTTAGTCCGCCAGACTCTCAATCTCATGTAGATCTATTGTATCTCTCGCTGGTTGAAATTATGATCATCGAACGTCCGTCTTTGTTTGCCGTGTCTTCGACGTTTGTGTTTTAATTTTGACAAGGGTGAGATTCAATGGATCTGGAATTCGAGGACAGACATTTCGGTAGCTGTCGATTATAATGAGCCTCTCCATGAGAAAGTGGTACCCGGAATATGGTATTTAAACAGTGGAATAATAATAGCTGTTGTTACCCTGGCAATTAATCTCAGCTCTATCTATTCGAAGCAGAACGCTAAGGAGCATCTCGTTTCTTAACTCAATTACGAAGTAAAATATATATATATATATATATACTTCCTCGTCTTATCGTTAGAAACTCTCTCTGAGACACAAACATTGCGATCTAAATTCACACATTTGTAATTATATTTTGGAAACGTGAAAAATACGAGTCTATACAGCAAGGAATAATAAACATTTAACCCCCAAGAACGTTAAAATGCGTACATTAGTTTTTGAAAAAAATAATCATGGAAATAGGCCTCTTTTTCGACCGGCGAAGTCAAATGGACCCTTAATACGAGAAGTTCTTTGCAAAACCGCTGATTCTCTCTTGCAACCTAAGCACGTATGCATCTGATCTACACTTTCTCCGCAGTGAAATGAAATTTAAATGTGTCGCCGGCATTTGTAACGGGGGATGACATATCCAAAACATTCTAAACATCGGGCATCTCTCATGCCACATCAGTTTTATATAATCACGCAGTAGTATTCCGTGAACAAAGGGCGGCACCGAGAGTGCTCGTTTGGTCCGACTACATCGGCTGCCGGATCGAAGCAAGCTTTATATAACGCCGCGGGAGCGTCTCTGATTTACGTAATTATTTTACATAATTTTTAATAACTAACCGATCCTCACATAGGCTTTTTTCGTCGGCCGTTACGAGCCCTGGACCTGATTCGCTCGTTACGAGCATTGCATCGCGAGAATAGATCGGTTACTTATGTAATAACGATGCTCGGCCTCTAGTTCGTTGCACGACGAGTGACTACGCGTCGTTCGCGATTAAACAATTACATGTGCAGATCGGTGGTAAAAGAAAGTGTTAAAAAAGAAATCCAGAAACCAGAAATACGCGTCGAACAGTGATTTCAGAGTGTAGAAGCAAAAATTGCCATGGTACCAGCCCACTGTATTCCGAAGGACGTACCCGTAGAGCTCAAGGTTGAAAGACTGTTCCCACTTTCTGGTCTTTCGATTTTTTGTTCGATTATCACCTCGAACTTTGGGTTCAGTACTCCCTAGTGCAGTGCGGAACGTCTTCGCGATATTGCCGTCTTGTTGGACTAAGGAAACACTTGCAACCCCTGTCCTTTCATCAGTCCATTACTCATGCAGCACATTGCGTGTAACGTGTGACACGTTTCTTGGACGCCCCTGTTTCTCCGGTCACCCTCAACCTTTCCATCCAGATGTCTTCGATCTAATTCGGCTATGTCTTTCCCGGCACCAGGCACGTTTTCAGGGGGATCTCTGACTATGTCTCCGAAGAATTCATCCGGCGTATTAAAGTCCTCTGTTAGTGACTTTATTTCTCCTTAGTTGCCACCTTCCCTCCTCGTAAACTCCTAGGTACTCAAACGTCCTATCAGAACGACCCAACTCTTCTCCAAACGATCAAAAAAGAATGAAAATCACCGCGTTGAAAGGGTTCTCTATTTTCCTGAAAACACTTGAGGCGTCCATGGGATGTTTAAATAAATAGAACGCGATCGTGCTGCTCGAGTATGAAGATCCATGTCGCAAACCATAGCAAACGCGGGAAGGTATGCCCAAGAAGAACGTAATATAACGTCGAGAATTTTTGTTGGGTGTTGTACAAGAAGAAGTAGCCACTGTAGAGTTGGTGGATGCAACGGACCCTGGCGAGCACAACGGCGATACTGTCACAGATGTGGAAGCAGGGCTTGCTTCCCGCACGAACCATCTGGATGATAGCACATCTCAAGCCAATGTTAGTATTCATTACATAGCAACGGAGAAACAGATTCCTCCTTAAAATAGTAACCGTGGTAGAAGGACACGTAGAAAAGGGACACGCCGAACGATAAACCCGTCTAACGCCATAATTATGTGATTCGGGACTCGCTCGGCCGTGGTCGATCGAGGGGCTCCTTTTTTGGGGAGGTCCAGGGTCGGGCATGCTCGGAGGAGTATCCTGCTCCCTATTTATAATAATAGCGCAACCGGACTGCTTCCCATACCATGTCTGTTTATAATTATTTTTTAATCACTGCAATTCACTGTGACTCTACGATGATGTAACACAGTAGTGTTGTTGTTGAGAGGTTTCAGCAAATTTTATGCATGGAGAAAGGAGATTTATTCCCTCTGACCACGATAGCCACTAGCGAGGCAACATTCTAGCGGGCGGTGAGGCTACCAAGTCCCTTAGGAAGTATTGTATACAAGTTTTTTTTTAACATCCACGTTAACACGAATGGTTTTCTATAGGTATACTAATAGCAGGGTATTTGGTAGTTTACTGGTTTAAGCAGTATTTAATGGGTTTACTAATGAAACTGATATTTAAATGGCAACACGCGTCGTAGGGAGAACAGAACGATCGGTATGTAAATAAGATAAATAAAGTACAATTGAAAATATTATTAACATTCTCCGTGTTAAAATAGAGTCCATTAAAGGATCAAAAGGATGCTCTTTTCTCCGTGCATGGTGTTTTATAGCCACCGAACGCAAGCTCAGTGAAGCTGACGCGCGTAGAAAAATGTCCCACGGTAAAGCCGTGTCAAAATTCTGTTTGTAATCGTAAGTAAAGCTCAGCGAAATATGTGAACGGCACATGAATGAGGACAAAGTAGGGACGTGTTCTCTCTACAAGCTACTTGATGAACGTCGTCGAGCTTTTTCCACGAAACAGCTCTCGATGGCATAGATTCACTGCCACCTACGCGCTAATACTCACTTACGAAATGAAGATCTGCCGTGAACGAGGCCTGACGTGTTCATGTTGTATTATGTAGGAAGGATTTTGCGCGGTGATTTCGATGCACGACGGCCTCGTGTTGTACACAACTCCCTCGATATGCACAGCTCTAGGATACCCGAAAGATTCATGGATCGGGCGCTCCTTCATCGACTACGTCCATGCCAAGGATAAGGCTACTTTGGCTGACCAGATCACCAGCGGGATAGTGTCGCCCCAAGAGGACAGACCGAAAGGTAGGATTTAGAATCTCTTCACCCTTCATGGTCACACGTTCTTATAATCACAAATTGGTCACGTGGGGTTCTCTGCACCCAAGCGTCATTTTCCAGTTACCACTTTCGTGGTTTGAATTTTGAATCTTTTAACTTTTCAGTGATAATTGTACATTCGTAATAGTAATACAATCATTCTCTACTAGTCTTTTCCTAGAAATGTAAATTTTGATATGATGGAATTTGTAGTTAAAAAAATAGTTACCTGAATTAAGCGATTCTTTTTGTTAAAATTAATCAAATTTTTAAATTTTAATATTAAGGTTTAAAATTTACAGAAATATTGGTAAAGAAAGAAAATTGCCTGGGGTGCCATACACCCCGTGTGACTACGAAGGGTTAAACCAGATCTATTCATACTGTTGTAACAAACCGCAGCCAGAGTTTCGACGAACTCTTGCGCTGTCAAATTTAAAAGAATGGAAATAATGGAAGAAAATACAAATGAACTTGAACTCGTAGAACTCGATATTTAGATTACCCGGGACACTCCTGTTTCTCAGGTATTAACGGCAGAAGAGCTAGCTTGTTCTGCGGGTTGCGAAAGTACGCGAGATCGGTTGTTCACCAATCAAGCGGCCAGCACAAGGAGGCAAGGTCGAATTTGTACCTCCCGTTTCACTTGACGTTGTCGTTCAGAGACTATCGAGACCGCGCCACTGAGCAGCAACACAAAGCAATGTTCCTGGTGGTTACTGCCCAACCTGTTCATTCTGCATATAAAGGTAGTACGGATGAAGATCTTCGAGGAGAGCCGACTGACTAAAAGATTCGATAAATCCCCCCTCTCGTCCGCCACCCGCGAAATCTTGCCAGTAACTTCGGAACATGTTAGAATATATCATACGCGAATCCTTTGCAGTGGAAGAAACGTTAATCGAGTCGTTTCGTCGGTCTAGTCTCCTCGATGGTACTATATGACTCGGTGGTTTCCATGGCGACATGCCTTAAGCAGAAGGTAATTTGCATTAAATCAGAAATGTTTACTCGAGAGTCGTGACGATGTTGATAGTATCTCATCTTTGTCGTCTTCTCATTTCTTCGTTTTCTTATCATCCGACCAGTTTTTCGTTTCCGTTCAGTTTGGAGACCACTGTTTCGATTATTCATTTAAACGCAGGACAAACGTCCGCCGCATTCATAATTTCTCACCAATAGTACACCCCTGCTTTGCTTGTCAGAGACGCTGCGATATTTCGTCGTTGCTATTGTTTACTCCACGTTTTAATAAAGCAAAGGGGGAAACAGAAATAACCGAGACAATTAAGCAGTATACAATATCGCGACTGTGTCTGTTATTATTAATAGAAATTCTATTGATTATCTCTCTTTCCCTTCGTCGTTCTACGTTCGTCATTTCGACGAACAAAGTGGCGGACGCAAATCAGTATTCCATGACGTTAATCGCATTCAAATGCCGAAGTATGGTGAAACGAAGGCGTACGCCAGTTACTTATTCGCTTTAGAAATCGTTTGCCGCTTATTTTACTTATCGCCCTGTTACTTTCTCGCCTGGATATTAACGGCTTACATTAGAAGCGGCTTATTATGCTATAATTTCTTCTACGCTCGTTTATTTGGCCCGCTGTAGTCGTAGAGCGATTTATAGTGCCATTCCGAAGCTTGTAAAGATCTTCGGAGAAGCCTGCGATGGTTCTTTGCAGAATTTACACGAATTTACCGGTTTGCCGGTAAATCGCGAGAAATACCCTCAAATTTTTACCGGTAATTCGCCAAATATTTACCGGTAATTCGATAAATTATGTATAGCAATGTAGCGCATTTATGCATTCATTAATTCCGTCGATATCTACTCCGTTATCAATGAAAAAGCTTCAATTAATAATAGAGACGAAAACCGAAGTATCTCAGAAAGAACCAACTTTAAATCAAAATAAAACTAAAAATCTGAATCAAGCCACCAAAGAATAGACGCATTTTCAAGTAGAAAAAGTAAAAAGAAAATATCTACAAATGGCATATGATTTCTTAATGACTACCCGAACAACAAGTGTAGAATCTAAGAGCGGTTTATCAGGAGACCAAAGTTTGGACAAATTATATTTTTTGCGTGCTTATTTGTTAAAAAGAATTCTTAAATAAAAAATATTTAATTATGTATATAAGTTAAGATTCTTTTCATTGTTTTCGCGGTGAAGATGCATATTAATAAGTAATGTCGATAGTTATACAAATATATCTATTTTGTGTTATATCATTTTATATTTTATGTTTAGAACAGTTTTATTTGCATATATTTTTCATAATGCTCGATTAGAGTTCAAGAAAATTTCTTTCTGTAATGTTTACTTTTATATTTTCAATACCTTAAATAATTACCGATAAATTACCGATAAACCGGTTTTGAATGAAAATTTGACCGAATTACCGGTATTTGAAAAAGTCGGTAAATTTGCAATCCCTATCTGCAAAGCGTTCACCCAGTTCCCGGCAGGCTTCTCCGCGGATCGAAACGCTTTAATTGAGTACCATTTAAGACTAAAAAATTTCATCACGAAGGAACCGCCTGGGAAGAGAGAGAATGACCTCGACCTTGTTATTTATCGTTCTCCGCAGCGCCAGAAGAAACAATAATATCCTCGATATTCACGACCCGGCACACCGCGACGTGCCACCTATCCCATGTTGATCCCGACGTAGTCCAATACTTTGGCTATCTACCTCAGGATATGGTTGGCCGTTCGCTGTTTGACTTCTACCATCCCGAGGATCTGCCCTTCATCAAAGACATCTATGAGACTGTGAGCATGCGCCCCAGAACAAACAAACAAAAAATTCAAAACTTTAGGTTTCGACCGAGTATACGCTTGAGACTAAAAAAGAACTAGCCAAAAAAAATATCTAATCCGCAGAAAAAGTGCAAGCCAGTGAAACTCTTACTAACCCTCGATTGCTCGTATTTATACATATATATATATATCGTTGAACAGGTGATCAGGCTCGAAGGTGCCTCCTTCAGATCGAAACCCTACAGGTTCGGGGTGCAGAACGGCGGCCACGTCTTCCTCGAAACCGACTGGTCGTCCTTTATCAATCCATGGACGAAAAAACTAGAGTTTGTCGTAGGTCAGCACAGGGTACTCAAGGGGCCAGCGAATCCCGACATCTTTCGCGTACCGCGCGCTACCGGGTACGTCCAACTGGCGAACATTAGCGAGGAGGTGGTGAAAGAGGCCAAGATCATACAAGGAGAGATACGTACACTTCTCGACGAGGTACGTCTTCCCTCGACGATCCAACCTGAACCAGCGGTATAGTTAGCGCACATTTGTCTAGACCGCGTATGCGTAGGAATAAGAATTGTTTACAGGGTAAACATGTACCCACGGCGTGTGATCCATCAGTCATATTGCCACCTTCTATCGTAAATGCACGTTATTAGCTGTATCGCCACGTAAATGTATGACCGATAGGGATGCGGGGTAATGAAATTTTTCTGGGCGAGTGGAGTCGGGTATTTTTATCTTCAAACTTCCCTGTCCCCCTAGAAACATTCGCAACTTTCGAGTATCTAAAAGTAAACTCGGCGTGGATCTTATTTTGCCTTGTTGCGTACTAAAATTTATATTAGTTTGCGTGTCAGTTTTTTGGATAGCAAGAAACTTTCAAGACTCGATTAATTCGACTGAACTCGATTACTTCCCGACCCAACTAATCTGTGCTGCGGAATTTCGTGAAGGATTCATGTTAGTGGAAATAAATGTGAGAACGAAACGATAAGAATTTTGAGCGGTGAAAATGAGGGACAGAGGGACAGTAAAGAATCCGTTTCACGATGTTTTAGCTTGTTTCTCCGCGATATCCTTACCCCGATAAATGTAATCCGCTCACTTCCCAAATTTTTCTCTTCTGTTCTATCGTACGTCTGCGCAGAGCATCCAACGAAAGTCAGATATAACCGAGCACGATGTGTCAAAGAGGTGCAAGGACCTCGCGTCCTTCATGGAAAATCTGCTGCAGGAGACGAGGGCACCCGGTCTTGGCAAAGATGTGCTCGCTGCCGACGACAGGAGCTTTTCGGTGACTATTAGCTACGTTTTAGTTTCGCCGACACTTATCTATCTTCGCAGTAGTACGCTATGGTGCGCTGTTAGTGGTTTGCTACAAGCACACACTTGCAGCTCTACATATTTCCCACGTTACGCTTAGGACGGTAAAACGTGGAAGGTATTAGATCTTAACGCCAGAACTTTTAAACAATCTAAGCACCGTTATTCGCGTTGCTCCCGTGGCTTCGCGAATCGCACGATAGTATTTTGGTACAAATTCGTTTTTTGTTTCGATGTTTCTTCCAAGCTCCGTCTTGCGTACCGTTTCTTCTATAAATATTTTAATTGGTTATTCTCCGAAGTCATCGCCGTTTTCTGCACGCTTCGCCGTAGCTTTTCTTTGCCCAGAATCGCGAGCTACCATCATGGCTCTAGTAAAAAGAAAACGAATGCGTTGTACCGAAAATGCATCGTCAATACCAGGGCGACCAAGGAGAAAAGAATTTTATCGCGAGGCTTATTAAGAAATTTGTTTAAACGTATCTTGAAGAAATAGTTGCTTAGAGAACAGCCGAGTCGCCATTGTTCTTTGTGAAACTTCTTTTTTCTTTGCTGATCCAGGTAAAGTATGACGTAAGTAGAGTATAAACGATTAGTTGGATGGCTAGTAGGAAAAAGTTCTATACCGATGTATCTGTTCGTGAAGCAACCAGAAATTTGTTACGCGACAAGAAACTGCTCAGTTAATGAGAGTTTGTCTGTTTGGTTTCACGTTGGCATTACCGCGCGAAAGTCGAGGGAACGACGAGATTCTCGCTGCTTCTGAACGATACGCCTCAGAATTTTACTTGAATGAAATTTGTGAGCTAAGGTGCAAGGTGAGTAAGGAACGCAGCAATTGATTAAACATTTTACAGCCTGGTGTCACGTCTAACCGGATGGTTATCCCGAAAAAGTAACACTAAAGCCACTTTTTCACGAGTTAGGGCATAATATTCGTAGCAGGGCTGATCGTAAGTAAAAACGTTACAAGTCACAACTAAGAAAGAAAAGAGATGAGATGTTTTGCACGTAACACGGACGGAGGGCAAAGTGAAAATTGTGTAGGTCCGGTGAGAAGGATAGCGTCAATTTCAAAACCTTGTAGGCACGTCGTTGGTAAGTCTGTTTATTCTTCTTTTCATTCAATGTATTATTCGTGATATACATGGTAAAAGAGGCACGCAGAAAGTTTTCAAAAATCAACCTCGATTACAACCCTTGGGATTATACAGTAGCAAGCCGCTTCCGTTTTGATTCACCGGCAGATCTGTCGTAAAACGGGCGATAAAATGGATAGAAAGAAGTTTCAATTCACTGATATGTTCATTGATCTCAAATTTTTACTTCTCTTAGTGTCGTCAATGATTCTCCTTGGAAATTGACAACGCAATCCAAACATGTTTGTTTCAATCTGCCTTATTGTATGGCCCTTTCTTTATCTGGCCGATGGTGTACTGTGTTGAGGGAACGATTATAGACTCGTAAGGAACGATTTTTATCGCCGCTCTCTTATCTGAGAAATTGTTTAATCTTCATTTTTCCATCCATATCACTGGATCGTGTCGTACTTTCCATTGTAGTGTTCTGTCGGTGGCTTCTGGATGATAATTTTCTTCGTCGTGTTCGTCACCTGAAGAGCTTCTGCTTCGAACATTCTCTCTTCACGCGTCCAGGCATGTTTCTTCTACGTTACCTCAACCATGGACTTCGAAAATCGTTATCATTCGAAATCGAAGAGTCGCGTCGAGTCTCTATTCATTTGCTTCTCCACGACGATGCAGCGCGAGATGCACGGTGGTACTCCATATATTGGAGTATTAGTCGAGACACGTTAACGTTAAAGGCTTCAAATGTATTTATAAATTATTGCAATATGATAGCCGTGATTAGAGGCCCGGTATATCTCTTCACTTACAAGGTTTTGAAACTAACGAGGCAAAATGAGAGGGCGAGAATGGAAGAGGGAGTACATTTTAAGCGTGCGAGAGGAACGATAATATTTCAAGAGTTGCGATATTCAAATGAAAAGAAAGAAAAAGAGAATCTGTTGAAACGAAGAGCGAGTATGGATGAAAGTATGGCTGCAGATAGTTAGAAGAGGAGAGGGGAAGGAAATTTGGTCGGTTATGTAGCAGCCGAAGCGACTAGCATTGGTGCTGGAGAACCGTTAATCGGCCGATCGGTCTCTCGCTGTAAATATTGCGCTTTTACGGTGGCCAGATCACAGCAGATGGACTTGCGTAGCGCATAGAATCCTCCCTATCGCGCAGTATTCTTTCGCTCTTAACGGTCGACTAGCCGCGCAATACCATAACGCAAGGCAAATTTGCAAAACAAACTGACAGAGACGAAATCCTTTGATAACTCTTTCTAAGTCGCTACAATATACTTGTGAAGGGATCACGCAATCCCTTGTTACAGGAGCACGACAGCGTGATGCTCGGTGAGATTTCGCCCCATCACGAGTACTACGACAGTAAATCGTCCACGGAGACGCCGCCGAGTTACAATCAGCTCAACTACAACGAAAATATTGAAAGGTTCTTTAAGAGTAAGCCGCCGGTGGCCACCATGTACGGCAGCGACGAGGAGAACATTACTTCCAGCAATGACGAGGGCGGGAAGACGAGCCCGCATTTGGCAGGTGAGGGATCGTCGAGGGGTAGCTTCCCTCTTTTACTTATATTTAGCTCGGACCGTGCTCGAATGAATCCTAACACAAAAATATCGGTTGTAGCGAGGAAATGCATGTCGCCGACAAACGGAAGCGGCGCCAGCGGCAGCGGAAGCGCGGAGAATCTGAGCAGCGGCTCCAACAACCAAACCAGCTCGGCAAGCAGGGGCAACACGTCCAACACCACCAGCAACACCACCACCACGGAGAGTTTCAAGCCTCCAACGTTGACCGAGTCGCTGCTCAATCGTCACAACGAGGATATGGAGAAGCTGATGATGCAGAAGCACCGGGAGCTACGTTCCAGCATCAAGAACAGCGACAAGTTGAAGGACTCGCGGATAAAGACAACCACCGAGAAGATGGCGACGGATCAGACCGCGCGTTATGTTAATCAGGGTCACGGGGTCAAGAGAAGCGGGAGCCATAGCTGGAAGGGAGACAGTTTCAAAGTTAGTAATCCGTATCACGATCTGTCGAGTTTAGGTGTCTCGATATGAATCTAATACACTTATTTACGCTTCCTCAGATCTCCAAACACGACGAAGCGTCGAGAACGAGTAACGCGGGTCAATTCCCTACGAAAGTCACTACAACGGTCACAAGCATGAGTGTCGATCAATCAACTGTCATTCAAACAGGTACTAACATTAACTTGTGGCAACCCCTGTCGGTTACCGTGCCACCTCCAACGCCTGCTCAACGATGCAATGCGCAACAAAAGTGAGTCCCTTCGTATTAAATAAAGTGTACAGAATAAACGCGACCTGGGAGACGTATCCACTGAGCATTGTATGTAAATTTCAGTGCCAATTCACAAGCAATACCCAGAATACCAATACTGCCGCCAATGATACCAGTGTACTACGTTCCCGTTTCGCAAGCCAGCGACTCCGCGGTACTGTCGCCTCTGCAGGAGAAGCTTAATCCACCTCGATCGATGCAGCCCCCACAGCTAAACCCTTACAGTACGTACCCCCTGTGAACTGTGTAAAGGAAGCGGGTATTTGTACCGCATAGCAAGATTAAATGTTGAAACTAATTTCCAGTGTTTGTGCCAGTTTCATATGTGACGACAACGATGGCTGGAGTGATTTATCCTCCAGTGATCGGCGCCTCACCGCCGGGGATGATGTACCGTCCATTTGTCATCCCCGAGCAAACAGCAGCCGCGCGGGAAAGTAGCCAGTCGAACGTGAACAAGTGTTCGGACCGGAAGCGACCGGCGAGTCAAGCGACGAGCGTCAAAGCAGAACCGGGCAGCATCATGGCGATGTCCGAATCTTCTAAGAAGGTAAACTAAAGTTTTGACAGCGAATATTAGCCAGCTTCGTGCGTTACATTGCTCTTCTTCAAGTTGTTCCGATTCTTCGAACGTATATAATGATGCGCAACATTGATTAGGTACTATCGCCCGGTGAACTGTTCTCCTCTTGCCTGAGCAACGACGGCGGTTGCTCGAGCTTGGTGGACGTCCCAACGCCTGTCAATCACAAGCTCCACAAGCAAAACGATTACACCCTCGACGAGTCGAGTTCGTCGAGCTTTTACAGTAGCTTTTTATACAAGAGCAGCGACAGCAGCTGCAACCCGGACCAAAAGCCAACGGAATACGTGCCAGAGGTGAGCGACGCCCGTTCTAGCGATTCAAAAGTGCCGTTTGATCATCGAGTAAACGGGATGATTCGTTTCTAGGACAATGCCAAGCAGCTGCAGCACCAGGGAAAGAGAAGAAAGGAACCGCCGTGGCTCGAGGGTGTCCAACTAACGCCGGAACTGATCTACGAGTATCAGATACACCCCAAGACACTGAACGAAGTGCTTCAAGCCGACATGGATGCCTTAAAAAACTTTAATCAGCCCCTGTTAGTGAACGATCAATTGGGCCAGCTCTACTTGGACTTGGAAGTGGAGGGTTTCGAGACGAAGCTCGTCCTGGAAGACGGGATCACGTCCAGCGGCAGTGACAGTGGCAGCAGCAACGGAAGTTGGACGGCGGGCACGATGTCGCAGGTAAAACATAATCTTAAGATTCTATTTTAAGGGTGTATGGCCTAGACATGTTAAGCTTCTAGCGATTGTAAGAGATTTCATTCGAAAAGAAAACGGTGCACAAATTATCACGGATCTCTTTCGGAACATTTCCTTCGTTGCTTACAACATTACGAGGGAAAATTTTAGATCTAAGTCGTACTCGCTGATAAGCATATTTATAATTTCATAATATATAGTTAGTATACTTAAAAACTACTGAGAAGGTATGTACAAGCGGTACTATACCTACGTTCTGTGCGAGAGAAATAATTTTATCAGTTTCGAAATTTGAAAGTCAATGGCAGCTAAAAGAGGAAGCTCTTGTTTGCAGCAGAAACATAGAAGGAGAATGGTGAAGTACGGTAAGCTCGTGATGATTCACGAAGAGAATGCACCATTGCCACCAGCGCTACCACCTCAAACTGTACCTTGCCAGCAGTTATAGGATCGATCTTGTAACGGTCAGCTTTTGATTAAACGTCGTTTCCAAGTCCGAAAGTATTTCGTCAACGGTGCCGTGCTTCGAACTTGTACTCGGTGTTTCAATTACGACTGGCCGTCGCGTACAATTCCTATGTCGTTCGAACTCTTATCCCTATCGTTACGTTTGCGTTTCAATTTCGAGGCAGATAAAATTATCTACGATACACGTATATATTTTATAAATGACTTTCTTAATTTTATATCCTCGGCCGTCTAGTGAAGCATACTTGACTTTCTCTTACTTATATGTACTCTGATTTATTAATTACCGCTGTCGTTATTATTACGTTCTTACTGCAAATGTACTGTTATACCTATCTGGAAATATCGATGAATTAGAATATTAGAGGGTGACGATTTCATTGGCGACTGTGCATAGATTTTAACTGCCTCAAACGCGTTTTATTTTCTTTAAACATGCAAGTCAATTCGTGCGTTTAGAGATGTAGATAGGGAACAACGATCACATGCTTAGAATTAGTACGTTAAGACCTAAGTTCCTTCTTTTCCTCCGAACGGGATTCATAGGGTCCCGTTACCGCCTATGACGACCGTATTGTTGCACGCTCCTTATGTCGGTGACAATTTTTAGGCTTGCGTCTAGGGATTGCAAATTTACCGACTTTTTCAATTACCGGTAATTCGGCAACATTTTCATTCAAAACCGGTTTATCGGTAATTTACCGGTAATTATTTAAGGTATTGAAAATATCAAAATAAACATTAGAAAAAAATTTTCTTGAACTCTAATCGAGCATTATGAAAAATATATGCAAATAAAACTGTTCTAAACATAAAGTATAAAACGATATAACACAAAATAGATATATTTATATAACTATTGACATTACTTATTAATATGCATCTTCACCGCGAGAACAATGAAAAGAATCTTAACTTATATACATAATGAAATATTTTTTATTTAAGAATTCTTTTTAACAAATAAGCACGCAAAAAACATAATTTGTCCAAACTTTGGTCTCCTGATAAACCGCTCTTAGATTCTACACTTGTTGTTCGGGTAGTCATTAAGAAATCATATGCCATTTGTAGATATTTTCTTTTTACTTTTTCTACTTGAAAATACGTCTATTCTTTGGTGGCTTGATTCAGATTTTTAGTTTTCTTTTGGTTTAAAGTTGGTTCTTTCTGGGATACTTCGGTTTTCGTCTCTATTATTAATTGAAGCTTTTTCATTGATAACGGAGTAGATATCGACGGAATTAATGAATGCATATATGCGCTCTTTATCGAATTACCGGTAAAAATTTGAGGGTATTTCTCGCGATTTACCGGTATTGCAATCCCTACTTGCGTCTCAAGGGTAGAAGCTTTTTTTCCTAGTTACGCGATGTTACCGGGCAAACATTCGCGTCTACGCGATTGCCTCTCATTAAACCGTGTTCTGTGCAATGACGCACTTCTCATACGTAACGTAATCGATTGCTTCTCGTTGTTTGCAAGAGTAGGAAGTCCGCTGAAAAGTCTGTTGGCTGCGCAACGTTTAATATAGATTCAATACGAATAAAAAGGGGGGTGGAAGGAGGGTTGGGAAGGAAGTGGATATGGATAATTTTAATAGTAGTAGCTGCAGAATTAGACCAAACTATTGATCTTCGTTCTTTTGTATCCCTCCGTTGAATAATCGACCATTTTTATCGCAATTTAAATTAATTACATAAGCTGTTAGTTTTATGACCTTTGCTTCACTCTGTTTTCGATAGCAATGGATCATATTCGGTTATTGATCTAAACAGATTTGATTTGAAGTTCGAACTAACGCGTAGTGTTTTTCAAATAATTGAAATCGTAATTTCGAAATGGGACCAAACGATGAGATCATCCCTCTTTGAATGCATCGTGTCAATTGTGCTACCTCAAAATACGTCCATCCTTTCATTCATTCGGAAAGCAAGTCTAATTTGAATCTAATACGAGTCACCAGCATACGAGGACGTGCTCGGTTAAGTGTACACTTACAATTAGGGTTTTATAAAAGTGAATTTGTAAGATTTTTCAAACGGGACAATAGCTTCTCTTATTCCATAATTATCCTCGATCTTTTCAGGTCTGCTAGATGAAATCAAACGTAATCCTTTTGTATTCTGCCCAACGATGATCGGGATTCTCGTTTGATACTAATTAACTATTCAGATACTTCGAAGGCGTTTTTACACGTTAGAACGAATGGAAACGATTTTGCTTTCATCTCGATACAGACCTGAGAAGGTTCGTCGAGTATTCTCACAGCGATCGAAGAGTATTTTATATACTATCTGTTTGTACACATATAACATATACATATCCATTGTAGTATCGTGTAATATCGAGAGGTTCAAGAAATATTTTGTATACCAGTGACCAGCAAAGAGAGTCTTCAAAGTTGATGATGTGGCCAGCCTATTGAGAGGTCACGACGTTGCTTTTGTAGATACAAAAGAAACGGAGCGTCACGCTTCCCTTATTCTAAAAATTCTAATCTAGTCGAAATTGTATAAAGTAGTTACAACACCGATGGTAACAATCTCACGTAGAAACCGATGATGTACTTTCGATGGAGAACAATGGAACCTTTTTATTCATTTTGTTACTCTGTCGTCGAAGATCGTCATTCGTTTCTACACGAATCTTTAACAGTGGCTGTACCTCGAAAAAAACGAGGGCCATCGGTACTGGCTTGTCTTGATTCTTCAGTAATCAACTTTCTTTTGAAACAATTCCAATTCAAAGAAATATTTGCTTTGTGCTATTATCGAATCGTTGATATTCCCATGAATGCCTATATTATTAATTACTGTTTTCAGTGACGAACAACGTACACAGTGTATGTAATAATTATTAGTTCTGACATTGAAGCAGGGAGATTTATAATAAAATTAGAAGGAATTGTAGACAAACGAATTTGGGTCAGAAAGTGCCGATGACTCTGGGTTAGGACTTCACGGTTCAGTTTACAAATCTCGTTGCATGTTTCTTACGGCGATCGTGTGACGTTAGCACAACGTTCTGCGATTTCCTTCAACAGTGGCCGTCTAAAGTCTAAGGAGCCGTACGAATAAATAAATACATGTACTCCAGCGTTCACGCGTGTGTATTTACTTATTTATTTATTTATTCCATTCGGAGCGCGTCTACTCTCTCTAGCATTTGCATTTAGGTAATATACATTCCGCATTTCGCCTTCTGTCCTTTGTAAAAGAAGAACACGTACCGGGATTTATTTTGTAAATACAAGAAACATCTTTTACATTCACTCCTCCCGCGCATACTTTATTCTCGGGTTCATATCTTTGTGAGCTTTTTAATTCGTATGTTTGTTGACGCTGTAAGTACCAGACTCTTTAAAGAATAATGTAGATAAGAATGACGAAAATAATAAGAGGATAAGTGTAAAATTTCTTAATTGTATCGTCCAGGTTTCGCCGTTTCTTCTTTCCTTGCAGTATCGCAAGAAACCATGATGAATGATCAAATTATAGTTGCCGACGCGCCGGCGGAGTTAATATTGCGACGAGTATTTACGGTTGTTTCTATTTATTTAAAACACATTTTGACGGCGTTCGTCTATTTTTACCAGTCGCTCGAACGTTTTCCATTCGCTTAATCAATGATTGCGCCGTGTCGCGTCACGAATCACTTATTTTTATAACAGTAATCGAGGACGTCACAGCAAGAGGGGTGCAGCTCCATTTTTTATAGTTTTTGAGTTATGACGTGTAATATATGTAAACAAATTCTACATCGTTTGGTGCACGTTTGTTCGAAACTCGATAACAAATAAGCGACTTATTGCAAATAAATAAAAAAATAATGATTAATATTAATATTAATATCAAAATTAATATTAAAATTATTGCTTTGTTTTAACATTGAAAAGAGAACAGTATGTAATTGAAAATGATATATTTTCACACAATAAGTAGTAGTTATTGAGTTGATGAGTTTTTATTTCTATTTGTGGCGAAGAAATATTCTATAATAAAAATATTAATATTAATATTAAATAGAAATAAACATAGAAATAAGTCAAAGAAGTCAAAAATAGAAATAAAATCTGATCAACTCAATAACTACTAGTTACTCTGTGAAAATATATACTTTTCAATTAGTGTTCGCTTTTTAATGTTAAGTCAAGGCAATAATTTTATAAGCAGGTTTTTCTAATTTACTAAGACGGAGCTGCACCTCTTTTGCTGCAAGGCATAAGTCGACGAAACCTTCGTTACGGCGTGAATAAATACTTTTACATGGAGCACGTTTATGTTGCATCGTTTATAGCGATGCTCGTGCAGCTTGTCATCTTCCAACAGTACAAAATATCATAATGCCGTGTCTGGTCACCCCTCTGTATAAATCTGTGCACGCGCAAGCGTATAGGATATAGAACGTATTCACATGATTAATCCATGCAAACACACCGCCCCAGACGATTTGTACATTAATAGCTGAAATTCCCTGTATAATCTGACGCTCAATCTCGGATACGCGCAGGCTGCACGGGCCCGGATGATCGCGAATGTGCATGCTGTCAATAAAAGTGATCTTAAGTATTTGTTATACGATAACCGTATTGTAAAAACGTAATAATAGTAATAGCAATATATTAAACATTAAAGTATAGTGATCTAAATGTTATCGATGCATCCCTTTCGGTCACAAGCAATCTATGTATTTATTTCTATAAGGATATTTCCCTCTTTCTGGGTTCTCTATTTTTTTTTATATCGCGTATCCACGAAAACGAGAATTAGACTGCGATTTTTATGAGTTTGATACTTCATTTTATCGGAAACAATATCACCAGATGTTATTCGCATCGCTCATCAGACTGTACAGACCCGGTGTCTTTTCATTCCCCCCCTTTTTTTTTACGCGCGATGAAAGATGGAAGTAAAAGAAATACGTTAAGTAAATTTCATTGTTTTTTACATCGAATGTTATATATTTGACAGTGAAAGTAAAAGTTGGTTAAAAGAATAACTAGCGTAGTATAAGAATACTATCACATGTATTATCTTTGTACATCTTCGTTGACATTGAAATATACGGTATGAAATACATCTACGGGTAAGTGTAAAAAATATTATGGACACTTTTGATTCCAAGTTCGTTTCCTTTCGTGGCCGGTGCCGAATCGATTTTATTTTATTCGCTCCGCGCCGCTGCGTGTTATGCTTGCAAGTTGTTTCCTCCGTCCTATCATCGCCAGCGTTTCACTTTGCCGGGCACTGCCGAGTCACTTTGTACCTTGCCCTCGTGATTGGCCTAACTTATTTTACATCCAGCTGGTCTAATTTAATATTTCAGCCTGTCATCCAAACACTTCGTCGTATACGGTTTGTCGACCCCTGATTCGATCAACATCAATGATCGTTGGTCAAGGTCATCCCAATAAAACGCTTTCGGCTGCGCTCTCCTCTCTGGTTCTCCGCGCCTCGAGACCAACTTCCAAGTTTCCAATCTGAGCGAAGAAACGACCGTAGTGTCATGCGAGCGTATCAAATCAGATCTTTCCAGAAGTAGGTATTTATCAAGCAGTCTTCATTGCAGGGGCGGATTTGTATGTAAGCTAAGTAGGCTGCAGCCTAAGGCGGCACATTTTTGGATGAGAGCAATTTTGAGGACCGGCAAATTTTGAGGAGTTGCGGAGGGCGGCAAATTTTGGGGAGCAGTAAATTTTGGAGAGTGGTAAATTTTAGGGAGCGGCAAATTTTAGAGAGCGACAAATTTTTGGGAAGGGCAAATTTTGGAGAGCGATAAATTTTGAGGAGCGATAAATTTTGGGGGAGCGGCAAAATTTGGAGACTGATAAATTTTGGGGAGCGATCAATTTTGGAGAGCGGAAAATTTTGGAGAGTGATAAATTTTCGGAGGCGACAATTTTGAGGAGCGATAAATTTTAGCGGTAGATTTTAGGGAGCGATAAATTTTGGGGAGCGACAAATTTTAGGGAACAATAAATTTTCAGGCGCGACAATTTTGAGGAGTGATAAATTTTGGGGACCGATGGATTTTGGGGAGCAGCAAATTTTGAACGGAAAATTTTGGGGAGCGACAAATTTTGAGGAACTGAAAATGTTGAGGGGCAGCAAATTTGAGGAAGCGACATATTTTGAAGGGGGAGGGCAAATTTTGAGGAGCGACAAATTTTGAACGAAAGAAATTAGAAAAGTTTTAAACACAGGGGCTTGAGACAGCTTTAAAAACAATTCACTCTTTTTTCATGTAGCGAATTAGCAAAAACTCACATATGAATACCCGTATTGAATTAATTTTGAAATCGTCCCGACTCTTTTAAAATTAAAATGGACGGCAGACGCTCGTTAGCCTAGGGGCGCCAAATCTCAAAACCCGCCCCTACTTAATTGAACATTATCTACCTCGATTTGTTGCACTTTGTCGGACGTTTTCACGAATCTCCTTATAAACGGGGCCAGTAGCATCGGGTCCAGCTTCTCAACGTTCTGCGACGAGATAAGGCTCACGGCAAGAGCGACGCTCATCGTTACCAGAGCGCCAGTGACCGTGTACCAAAGATAGCTGAGACGATACAACGCTAGAGGCTCTCTAAAAATTAGCAATTCAGGAAGTGTATCGCAAAAATCTATTTTCCCGTAAAGTTATCGCGCAAATGCTTACGGGAGGAAGCTGTCGTCTTCTAAGATCGAAACTGGAGGATCGAACAGCATCAGATTTTCCACCTGGGGGAAGGAGTAGTAGCATCCTTCGGTGGTGACGGGTTTCTCGTCGAATCTATTAGAAGATTTCGCGTTAGTAGGGGACAAGGGAATTTCTGTCATTATTTATAAGCGACCCACTTTAATCTTCCGCTGGCGATCGCTGCTTCCGCTGAAAGACTGATCCACCCCATGAACCCCAGACCGGAGAGGCCGCCGATGAGGGCACCCTAAGTTTCGCGCGTATTCATATAAAATTCATAAAACTTATTTGACATTGAATTTCGGTATACCTTGGCGTTCACCCAGGGCAGCAAGACACCCATGCTGAAGATACCGAGGGACGGTCCGCTGGTGATGGACGCCAAGCTGGTCGACAGCTAAAACATTCCCTGTTTCAGACGAACGTTCCATCGTGTATTAATTTCCCCCACTGTACCTGTAAAACGTGAGATCCTGTTTTCTCCACGACGAAAACGAGTCCCACGCAGATCACCCCCAAAACCACTACCGTGAGCTTCATCAAAATATCTGCCATCTTGGGAGAAAAGGGTGTCTTTTTGAATGGCTTAACGAAGTCCTCCAGCACCACCGCGGCCATGGAGTTTAACCCAGTGGACAGAGAACTGAAATATAAAAAGGGAGCACTTTCAATCTTCCCATTGCCAGCCAGGATGGAGAAAAGAAGGAAGTTACCTCAATGCTGCGCTAAATACGCCGGCGACAAAGAGACCCGGAAGTCCCGGGAAGTCGCTTAATATGTTCATGACGAGCAGTGGTAGCAGCTGGTCCTTGGCGCCTGCCAACTACACCCAAAAAGTTGATCGAAGAAATATAAAGCGTAAGGGAAAAGTAGCATTAGGATACATAAATGGTCCATTAAATGGGAAATATTAAATATTAGGAATATGGATGGCGCTCGTTGAATGTGAGAATCTGTCTATTACTGTTGGAGTCAGGATGCGTGGTGGAATTGGACTATCAGGGAAGCCCGATCATTACCTTCGTCGTAAGTGGATCACACTCGTGGTACCAGGCATATATTAACATTCCCGCGTATCCGCATATTCCCATTATAGCCAAGACCCCGAATATGAAAATCCAGAGCGCTCTACAAACCACAATTGCATTACGTTAGATTATTTACACCACCGCGGGGCAAACTTTACATGGCCGACAAGTTAATTGTACCTCCTAGCTGATCGCAGCGTGGGCAGCGCGAGATACCGCTGCATCATACTCTGATTGATAGCGGCTATTTGCAGCCAGTGAAAGAAACCACCTATCGTGAGGGACCAAATGGTGTGCCTCGTTAGAGGACTCCAATCAGTCCTGCCCAGCCAACAGGCACGAGTTAACAATGGCACACACCTTGTTTTCTTTCTTTCAATTAATTGTACCATACTCACGAGGGTAACTCGAGTCTCCCGGATTCCTGGTTTCTCCTTATCACTAAGGAGAATCCACCCACGTCGGATGTGCCTTTGATAATGATCAGCAGCATAGAGCCGAACATAACGAAGGTTTGAGTGAAATCGGTCCACACCACCGCCCGCAAACCACCCTTAATTGGAAGAACGCGAAGTAGATTACGCAACTGATTAACGGAAAATCATTCTCGCGACGATTAACGAGCCGTCTCTTACCACGCAAGTGTAGAATATGCACACGATACACACGAACGGTGTGACTATATGTACGTTCACTCCTGTAACTGCAAGCACATCATACCCGTGTATTAGTTTCCGCGATTAATGTGTAATTTTAGCAGCGAGTTATTCGATACGCGTTTGATACCTTGATTGAAAGCCAACGCCGGCACGTAAATGACAATTGGAAGCCACGTCATCTAAAATAATGGTGATTTATGTTTTTTTTATAAAAACGATGAGTTTTTACTCAAGTTTCTATTCAATTCTATGTATCGGAATATTATCACGAAGTCGATCGAAGCCACTTACGACGCTAATCGAGAAGAGCAGAGATCCTAGTAGTCTTATCTTTTTGTTAAAACGTCTCTCGAGGTACTCGTAGGTGCTCGTTACTTTCAGTTCATGGAAAACCGGCAAGTATATTCCGGACATTACGAAACCGACGATGATGACACCAAAACCGACGCAAAGGTAGCTGGTACCGTGCACGTAAACTTCCGTTGGTGTGCCCAACAGTGAAATACCTGTTATTGCAACAATACTTTGTTAATCTGTTAAAAGTAAATCGAATCTAGTAACGCGTTAAGTACTCTTCTTTGCGTATGAATTGCGTCGGTGATTATGGAAGTGGAGTAAGTCATGTATTTTTTGTTTCAAGATATTTAGACTGTTGCGTTTGGACGTGTTAAAAAATATTTTTCCATTATTGAACAAAATGTTTCACGACATATATGCTCTTCTAATGTCAAATTTATTTGTCGTTGCAAAATTTTATGAGTAACTTCTACAAAAATGTGTTTTTTAATCCTTTGAATGTCTCCCAAATTCCAAAAATGCTCAAACCTAGTTTTTCGATTTTTATACGGTAATAAATTCAAACATTTTTTCAAACAGAAGCAATTTTTATGAGGGGGGCAACAATTTTGGGGAGCGAAAAATTTTGAGGAACAGAAAATTTGGGGGGGGGGGGGTAAATTTTGAGCGAAAGAAATTGGAAACTTTTTGGGCTTGACACAACTTTAAAAATAATTCACTTTTTTCATGTACCAAATGAGCAAAAACGCACATGTAAGTAGCCGTATTGAATTAATTTTGAAATTGTCTCGGCTGTTTTCAGTTAATATATTTGATGATATTTCGCGGAAAAGGCGGCAGATGCTTGTTAGCCTAGGGGTGCCAAATCTCAAAATCGACCCCTGAAGTGACTGTCACGTCACTGCTTACTTGACGACTATTTTGCAACAATTCTTTTATAATATTGAAATATCAATATAACATAAAATAAAAGAAATCTCAATTTTGAGGGTTTACTGATTTACACCACTTTCAAATCACCGACACAATTATCAGTATGAGAGTCGCGGTAATAGAAGTCTTTTTAAACGGTTGTCTATAATTACAAGTAAAACCGTACCCGATATAAAGCTAGCTATGAGACTCATGCTGACAGGGATGGTCTTCATGTTCCTACCACCCACGAGGTACTCGTCTTCTCCCGAGGACTTCTTAACGAAACCAAAGTAAACCCCGATCAAACCGCAGGTCACCAGCATGAACCCGAAAACCGAATAGTCCCATCCGCCGAAAGTTCGCATTATCTCGCCGACTTCCTGCACCGTCGGCATGTCCTGCGACCAGTTTGGCAGACGGTCCTCCAAAGCATTCTCCGCCGTCATTTTGTTGCAAAACGGAATTTTTGCGATCGCACCAACGCCTTCAGGCGCACCGTGTTATAAAGTGGATCCTCTCAGCAACTGATAGCCGAATTTATTTATACAGAAATTTTCATTCAAAGATGCTACGCACAACGAGTTCATCACCATTTACCATTTTAACATTCCGAGGTCCTCAAAGAGGAGGGATGAAGAGGGTCACGCAAGGATGAACTAAAATTGGAATTAATTCAAATTGAAGACACTGCTTACCGTAATTTTTCCGCGTGACAGTTTTCTCGTCCATTAATGGAACTTTATCAGAAATGGTCACGTAGCTGAAGACTTCCGCTTTGTTCACTCATGTGCATTCGCGAGCGACCGATTGAAATTTATGTAAAACTTGGGAAATGCAAGCAATGCGCTTTTAAACACTGTACACACTTGGAGGAAGGTAGGTATCTAGATACGTTGAACTGTATGCGTTAGATGGAGTGCATGGTACACGGTTTGCGTGGCTGATGGTGACCGCAGGAGATCGCAGAGGGTATCACGGACGACCGACTGCAACTGCCGTGACAGTTCATCTGAAAAGAGCCAAAAGCACGAAGCGGCTCCATGCGATTGCACACATCACGATTGTGCCATTGTGACAATTTTCTCATTAAACCGACAATGGACATTAAGTACGAAGCTAAAACGACCGGGTATATACCGGGAGTGAATCGTAAGTGGATAATACGACCTAGATATAGTTGTAGTTGTGTGGATGTGCTTTAGTCACGATTGACGGTCACGATTTAAACAAGTTCCTGAACGTTTTTGGGCAACCAAAGGGTGCATTCTTAATGCTACTCAATTCGGGATTTCATTCAAATAGTACGCGATCAGAAGCGCGTTATTGCTCTCATCAAAGGGTACGATATTCTAAAGGAACAACGAGATGATTTTCGTTTAGATTTAATTAAGAAACTCGACGTATTTGATACAAGCTTTTTAGAAATACAGAACAAGGTTTACGCAAGTATACAATTTACATCTAACTGTCAAGGAAATTCAGCCCTCGTAAAAGCGCGGCAGATCGTTGCCCAATATAACTTTTCTTTCAATTCCCGTTTCCGTGATAACGCCAATTCGAATGACACCGCCGCTGCTACCGTCACGCGACATCGCCAACGCCAATGCTGCAAAGCGAAGGAAGCGCGATAAGTATCAATGCGTTAGATAATTGAATCGTATCGACCAAAGGTTGCCGGCCACTTACTGTGTTCAACTAGCTTCACGCATTCATCCTTCGACATGTTCGGCTTGTATTGGGAATCCATGTAACCGTACACGTACGTCGAGCCGGACCCTCCAATGGAGATCGGTTGCCGTACGCACATACCACCTAAGGGGACGCTGTAAACTTGGCCTCCCTTCTGGCTATCCCATCCGGCCACCAAGATTCCAGCCATTAAGGAATCTCGATAGTTGTAACATAATTCACGAAACACGTTCGCCGCTGTTTCTACTAGAGGTTCCATGCCTAATTCCATTCTGTAAAAGTATAACAATGTTCGTTGTAATTTAATACCTCTGTGTCTCTCGTAGTAGCGTTAATTTTATATATAAGTTACTTACTTATGGAGTCCTAAGTGGTACGTAACTATATCAGAAATAGCTTGTGTGTCTGCTGCAGAACCAGAGCGACAGCAATAAATGTAATCCGTTATTTTGTTCAGCTTGTCGGCGAACCGGTTGGAAATATAAGCTCTGAAAGAATATTCATCGATTACTATAGTCGCTAGGAAAATAATATAAAAAAACTTTTATGCAGGGTTTCTTACCCTGTTGTTGCTCGAGAATCCGCCCCAATTACAACTCCTCCGTCAAATTCGCAGGCCATGATTGAGGTCTAATTAACAAAATAATGTTAAAGCGTTACCGAATGATACGAGGGGTTATAAAATTGCGATAATTGTTATAGATAGAAGGACGATCGAAATTGATGCAAACAAATACGTAGTATTAAATATATAATTTTATTTCAATATTTTCTGCAAAGATATCCTTAAGTTTGCACTGTCATTCTAACCTAGAAACATTTTAATGTCAGAGTTCGCGGAAACTTACCCCAGTACTTTGCTCCGAATGAAGCCAATCTGGAACTAAATTATCAGTAGTTGGGCCCATATTGGGTTGAACTAAATTATCCACCATGTAAGCCATTATTTTAAATTTGCAACGAGTCAACCCTCTGCTCGATCGCTACCGATTGTTGAATGTTGAAAGCTAATTCACGACTACAGTGTGTCCATCTACAACGATTGAAAGCTAATGAGAAGTTTCCTTCTAAACTGTAAACACGTTCGCTAGAAATAAACTACTTATTTCGCAAATATGATAAAACCAAAAACAAACATTTCATAATCAGGATTTATTAAAGAGAGGCGGAATTTCACGTTACCATTGTTTATCACGTTATCGTACGATCCGTCTCGCGACAGGCCGTTTTCGCGTGGTAAAACGTAATATTCGCGGAGGACCGTTTACCGTGCCAGATCTCGTTTAATTCCTCTACGAGGAATGTAATATTGAAATCCGTGCGATTAAAGTGCCACGGTTAAAACGCAATGGACGTTAATTCGAGGTGTAGTAAAGCTGTTCCAAGTTAATACATTTCATAAATGTAACGTGCAGCATTGCTTCGGAATCTCGATCTTCTGAACACCGACTAGTCCAGGCCAGTCGAGCATGTCATACGGTGTATTTCGATCGTACGTCCGTGCAATGGGAAATACATCGTAATCTTGGAAATATAAAATACCCGATATTCCCGTTCAGCGCGAGATCGTATATTTACAGTGGAGACTATTGTGACACGTGTGTGTGCGCGGAGAGCTGAGTGGAAGATTTTGGATAAACAGCGCGTTCGCTTGCCCGACTGCGTGTCTACCGTGACTTTTGCAACTTTCTCAGGTACCGACGAATTTTCCCGGAGAGTGCGGTAGATCGGGTGCAACGTTCTCATGTAACACTTGACTCGTGTTACACTTTGATTTATCAGCGGTGCGTTTGTAGTGCTTCGGGGTTCGGATTAACAGTGAGAATGACATATACCACGGGGAAGACTTGTAGTAACAAGCGGACAAAAAGTGTTGATTGTGATCGCGGGTAGCAGCCGGTAAAGAAATGGCAATTTCTAGTTGGATGATCTGGGGTAGGAGCCTTCGCACAAGCAGATCCCTTCGAAGTACGTTGAGCATCGGTCTGTCAGTTTCTTTATTTCGAAGCTGCGCTCGTTTTCTATTCATCTGTTCTTTTTATAGGCCGTCAAAACAGTGAAGACAGCTGCGTGCAACTCGATCTGTCAAGAGGTTAGTAACCTAACCTGTACTTTGCAACTTTCTAGCCACAGCGCTTCGATAACGTGACCGACTCGGATCGGTCTACGATCGTATATGCGTGCTCACCTTTCGTTTGCGTCTTGCGACGCGACAGGTGTCCCTTTTTAGAAAATACGACTAATGATTACTTCCAGACGAACGTAAATGATTTTCCAGGGAAAGTATCGCGGTAATATGTTAAGATCAAGGTTCATAAGCTTCTCAACATTGTTGCAAGAAAATGTTTGCCATTGCGCACTGTTATGCAACAGCGTGCATAAATAATTTCTTATCGCGTACCTGCATTTTTGTATTTGTAATGGTTATTCGAGATGAATTTATTTTTTCAGGACTGAAGGAGAATGTGAAAGAAGTTTTAACTAATCTGTGTCAACGTCACAATGTTCCAAACATAAAGAAACTAGCGTATCTTAATGCCATTGTTAAGTTAATTTGCCAAAATGATTCGCCGGACTATGGATATTCCATCGATGATATATTTTGCTGGTAAGAAGTCAGGAATGCTTATTGCGAATAATGCACGACTGTTACTCTTATTTACTATCATACGCTGCATTTATTTTTCAGCTTGCGATTGGGGCTTGTCCATGAAGCAACACAAGTTCGCGCTGCTGCATTGCGAGCGGTGCGATATATGCTCAAGAAGGAGCAGGATGTTGTCGCGATTAATAAATTACAATATCCATACTTTGTGGCTCGCAGTATGGATGTTAATCTACGAAATGAAATGGAGAGGATGCAGGCTCTTAGGCTTGTTAGAAGAATTTTAGTATTAGCTCCGAAACATTTTAGTCCCATTTTAGCAAGATCTTTAATAAGTCTAACAAATGGAGGAGTCGAGGAGAAAGATGGTGCGTTTCGAGCATTCTTGGCAACTCTTTGCGAATTAGGTGTTTTAAATTCAAATGTATTAATCAGCTGCGGAGGGATCGGTACCCTGGCAAGAGCTGCTATGACTGGACAAAGCCCCGCTATAATTGAATCCGTCGTAGGAGTTTTACTAAAGTTATTAAATACCCCGGATACCAGGAGTAGCGTTTCCCTTTTATGTTTCGCTGCTCCTTATTGCGAGCTACACTCTCCGAGTATTGACAGAACGAAAGAAGATCGAGAGAGGTTCGCTGCTAGTAAATTAGCGTTGCTAAGCATACTAAGATCGTATTCTGGTGTTCTACATTTTTGCCGGCCCGATGATAATTCAGGCTTGAAGGCAATAGCGGATATATTGTATGTTGATCAACTTGAAGTGCGAGCTGCTGTCTTAGAATTACTTTACGAACTGTTGGATTTACCTTTACCTACTTGGACCGACGAACCTGACGTTGCTCTCGCAGCCGTGGATCCCAGCAGAGCACGTGACTCTTGGAAGCTGTCGGAAGGTTTCGTCGCAGCTGAAGGAAAATACATTTTACCATCTTTATCGTCGCGCTGTCCTAATATCACCGAAATACATTTAGCGTTGTTGGTTTACGCTTTACTGGAATGTGGTCTACATCACGCCCTCGCGGAAGCCATTGTATCCACTGACACTTTTATTTCTGTACGCGCAGCTGTTCTCCTGGGCGCATTGCTGCACCTCGCGCATTCCCTTTTACCATCCGAAGTATGCGATCTCACGCCTCCTTTACCAAATCTGTTGGAGCACGCGAGCGCTGGAAAGCACCAAGCCTTGGCAGCCGTAACAATCTTGGAGCGAATGCACACTATGATGCGGCGAAGACCGGCGCCCGCCAGTCTCTTCCTCGACAAGATTTTACAAGCCGGCACTTGGTTGAGGCCGACTTTACCGAGGCGCCAACGAACGTCCAGCAGGAATTGGTTACGCAGGGAGTCGCCAACCACGACGCCTCTTCTAAAAGACGCTCAAGTACTCAGCTCTAAGGATGCCCTCGCGTGGAATTGGCCGATAGTACGGTCTATATTACGCTCGCGGGAAGACACGATACGAATACTCCACGATTCTGATCACCGATTGTTCATGAAACGGCTGGTGCGCTATTTTAAACCATGTTTGAATGGATACAGCAGGGTAGAGCTAGCGACAAATGCCAATCTAGCACGAGAGGCAACGCTGGCTGGTTGCGATCTACTGAACTGTCTACTGGAACTTCACGAACCCGAGGGCACAAAGTTATTGAACGAATTAATTGGAGACATAGCTGAGCAGATCACCAGCATTCGCACAGCCCAATCTGCGCATGACTGTTTGTTTTCGCCCCGTCAAATGTCTACCACTTGCTGTCAAAAGTACTTCCTATTTCTTGGGCAATTGAGCCATTCAGCCAAGGGCACCGTGATCCTGAAGGGGTTTAATTTATTAGAGAAACTGCAAGACTTAGCCTTAGCTACTAATCATGACTGTTACGTTAAACTTATAGTTTCGAGTTTAGATTATTTTAGGGACGGACCTAATAGAAAAGTAATGACTAAGATTATCACAGAAGCAGCATTGGACAGTACACGTCTATACGCTACACAGTTCCTCCGATTGATACTCAGAGCCAGGATGGCTGATGCCTATCGTTGGGCAATAACATTACTGACGGATCGCTTGTCAGACTCGAATAAAACCATAGCGTTAACTGCTTTAGAGGCATTACACGAAGCTTGCGAAGAACCGGAGTATTTGGAAGCTCTGCTGCAGCAAGGTGGCCAATCCCGGGATTGGAGTAAATGGCTAGAAGAGCTGGGTGACAAAGGATACCTGTTAAAGATTCGACTGTACTCCCTTCACCAAGGCTTCGCGGCGCTGTCGTCCCCCGCGGAAGAATTAGAAATGTGGATCAGCCCGGGAGGCTTCGCGGAGAGATACGTCGGCTTGATAGAGGGAGAAATACACGATTCCTTAACGCGCCGGCAAAGGGACGAAACTGGCTGTTATCAGAGGAGAACGACCAATGTCCCCATGACACCTCACAATATCTTCATTCTACCGCACTTAATAGGCCAATTGGCGCAACACGATCTGGGCATGCAGCTGTTGCTACGTCGAAATGTGATACAACGGTTCGCGCGAGTCGTTCAACGGTTCAGGATGGAAGCGGGTTGCAGAGATTCAGAGTCGAACTCCAGATGCACCAAAACTAATCGCTCCGTAGCTGACGACGCTTACGCCATGTCGGAGGAATCCGGTACGGACGAGACGCTGGAGTTAAATAATAGATTGGAGACAATAATGGATTCCGAAGGCGTGGAGCCGACGGATGTATATGGTACACAGAAGGTTGATTCCCTGGTCGAAATTCGCCGGAAGGCTAGCTTAGACGATTCGAGGCGCACCACCCCGGAAAGGAGTTGGAGATTGGAGGCTGAATCTCGGGAGGAGCAGGGTGCAAGCTTAAGTAAGAGGATCTTGAAAGTGAAATCAGCCCTGTGGGCGCTAGGCCACATGGGGACATCAGCCATGGGTGCTGAACATTTGAATCACTTGGGGATGATAGAACTGTTAACGTCCATGGCAGAGACGTGCCCGTATTACATGGTACGAGCTACGGCTGTGTACTCTCTTAGTCTCATCGGTACCACCCGTGCGGGCGCTGATGCACTCTTAACTTTCGACTGGCCGTGCGTTAGACACAGACGCGGAGACCACTGGCCAGTCCTTCCTCCTACAAGCAGATACCCAGCACCCAGTCCAGTCCCCATACAAAGGCACCACAGGAGTCTCAGCGATGGCAAGCCAGAGTTACCTGAACCAGTGGCTCGAAGAACCAGAAACCGATCTGAAAGCGCGGCTACGGATCTCGAAGCTAGGCGTTATGCACTACCGTAAGACTACCATTATCCAGATGATTTTACATTGATTAGAAGTAGATTTTCATTAGAGCGTTTACAGAGAAAGGGGTGAAACGCCGAGCCCTGTTTCGAGTACTCAAAGACTAAGTCAACAAGATGCCGAGGGATACGCAAAGCTTCGTAGCTTGCAACGCCATCGAAGACCAAGTTATTCACAAAGTAGCTTAGAGGTAGGCGTGCTTCGAAATTCATCTGTTATTTTAGTAAGTAGATTCCGCTTTGTGGAACGTTTAATTAATAATTATCATATCTGATTACAGATGTACAGTTTGGATGGCCGACTCTCGTTGCAAAGTTTGTCAGAGTTTGATTCATCTCGCAGCTGGATTGCGGAACACGTATTAACCCCGACGCCTCCGCCGCCCCCCGAAGATAATAATGATAATTTATTTTACATGGGCATCGCCCTTCCAAAGAGACTTATAACTATTTTCCCAGAACCGCCACAGGCGTCGATTCCAGTTATAACGGACGATGCACCTAAGCCCGATATAGAAACCACCGAGGTAGATGAGGAATCTTGTTCGGAGTACGACGTAGATGCGGAACATTGTCGTATATGCTTAGTATGTTCTCATGGGAAAAGTAACAGCAGAGATTCCATTACAGAACAAGATATGAAGTTGCAAAGGTAACACAATTGAAACGATACGATGGAAAGATGAAATACTATTAAGTTTATTAATACGTATATATCGCTTTGTACGAATAGGAAAATACTTAGGCACACGCAGCGGTTAGCAAACCCTGTGTGGTACAGGCACAGTCGGCAAACCTTGCTTAGATTAAGGCAACTGCATTCAGCAAAGTTTCAGGTACGTTTGTAATTGAATTTTAGAAATAGCAGAATGATATGTAAAATGTTTAAAATGTTGCACTGATACACAACGATGTTTTACGTTATAGGATACTTGTTTATTTTCGGACGTAGCAGCTCGTTTAGGTAGTGGTACATATAGAATGCCAGCACGACGATTTTTGCAGGAATTGTTTCTAGATTCTACATTTGACGCAGTGAGTCTAATAACTGTTTTTACAGGGACTTTACTTTTAGTAATGCACTTTAAACTTGTAGTACGTGTTTGAGATTACGTTTCTAAAGTTATGATCGTGACGCAGCTTTATGTGGAGCCAGCTAACATTCTAAGATCGAACGGCGGTAATGACGAGAAGCCGTTGCGACCGCCCGTTCCCACGGCACTTGAACCCGATTCCCACGTGCCTTCAGAAAGTAAGATCAACGGAAGACTTACTTTTTCTGACATCCAAGCGACTCAACTGGATGCTGTCGTTGAGGAGGCGGCAGGCGATACGGCCCAGCAATGCAATAAAACGCAAGATGTTGCGCAGAAGCCGGAACGACGAAGCGACGAGAAGATAATAGCCGAGATTTTACAGCCAGAAAGGATACGTCTCTCGAAGAGTTCCGATAGATTGTTAAAAGTATCAGGTACAAACACTGCCATCAGCCTTGATTAGTAGTCACTGACTCTCAAGCAATTGTAAATATTTTGTATTAAAACAATAACGGAGTATGAAATAAATTACACTGCCGAAATTGAATTATAAACAATTGCGTCGCTTTACAATCGAGGAGACCTATGTCCTGTCGTTTTTCTCTGACAGGGTAACACTGCTCGACTTGCTCCGAATAGGAGCAGAAATTCTCCCGTGTATAACAGGATTCGAGAAAAACTTGGAAGTATTTAAAGCGCGGACCGTGCGAGAGAGAAAGGGAGAATGTGGAATAAGGATAGAGACATACTTCTTATATCATTCTGTGTCCCTGTTAACTTTCCTGAATTTCCTGGTCCAAGGCTGGTATTCATAGTCGCTACTTATTCTTAAGCAAATGCTTAAGCATGCGGCATCATTTTTTTTTATTTTTTTTATTAACTTGGTGGAAATCCTCACGGATACCCCTAACCCTAGGGGAGGGTCAGGGGTTATGTGGGACTCGAACCCACTAAAACCAGCAAGATGACCTCCTACCGCGGGGAGCCGCATCCGGAGGGAGGACTTTTGCGAGATCAGACTAGCGATTATATTTGCATTAGGGCTGTTCGAATACTCGAATATTCGAGTAGCTTGAAATTCGGACCGAGTCGAGATACGGTTTCCGAGCCGAGCCGAGTAGGGTAGATGTCCCAATTACCGTGCTTTGACGCCGACTTGCTCACGAAGGAATTAATTACTGACTTCTCTTACTTCAATTTTGCCTGTTAAAAATTTATATTGTTGTTTTGAACTTTTCTCTTTATTGAGGTATTTTTTTCCTGTTAAAAAATGTTAAGTTTTTATATTTTTTAATTGAAATAAAAAGACATGTTTTTATCCCAATTACTGTGCCCTGAAAAATGCGTTGCTCCCATTCCCGTGCCCCCAATTACCGTGCCCTTTTTTGAATAGCGTTCTCTCGGTTAGGTTATGTCTTTCAACTTTGAACTGTTCAGAACATTTTTTTGCTCTACGAGAGGTGTTTTTATGTAATTTTAATATGACCTTTTCATTACAAAAGTAGAATATGCAAATATAAATTTCTGTTCACCCGTTTTGAGAAAGGAAAGTAAGGTTAGGTTTAGCAGTTACAGAGTGAGCCAGTGGGCACCGAGGGGCACGGTAATAGGGACAAGCGTTAAATTCCTGTCCGAATTACCGGAATCACTTTAAAAATACGAAAACGTTTCAAAAGTGCTCATTTTGCTATTTTTTTCATAAAATTGGAACCTTTTATGATATAATAAACACTTTACATATGTGCAAATCATGATAATTATCAATTTATTCACTTCTGTAAAGTATATGTTCCTTACCGCTTTCGGTAAGGATTTAGGTAAATCCATCGAAATCTTCATAAGCATTTCTGAATTTTTTTTACTATGCTTTAATTGTTAAAAACGCAACCTTCTCGTTTGTAACACATACATTAATAATTTAACTTAATTGAAAAAATTTATTTCCTTATTTATTTATGCAAGTTTTCTTGTACGGCTTCTTTAAATATAAAGGCACGGTAATAGCACAGACGAGGTATATGATAGACCTATCACCTTATGGATATTTGTGTCGCCACCCAAACTGCGTTACCGACCCATTATTTGAGGACTGAATGTAGTGGCATCTGCTCATGAACAGCGTCTAATTCGGCAACTACTCTGAAATGTGTTGAAATGCTGAAAGGTGCGTGCATGCTTGATACGTGTGACTTGTTTGAAGGCCTTTGCTACGCTATGCTTTAGCTCGGCTTGTTAACGACTCACGCGGATTTCTCTCCGAAAATCCATTTCGGGGGTCAAAGACACTATGGTGCTCAAAAATGGTATTTCTTCAAAGCCCAGTGTAAGTTATAAATTGCAAGATGACATTGGTTATTAGTACTTTGCGTGAATTAGAACCCTTTCACGTATCGTACGCCGAAAAGTATTAAAAATTCACAATGTTACTGACATTCCCGCGAGTTTCTAATACACTGTTTAAACATTCTAGTGAAGTAATAATAATTGGATTCTATTTGCCCCGAGCATTACTTTACCGCCGACATTGAAATTTACAGTAAAATCTAATTTTTAAAAGCCTCGCAGAAAGTTACACGATGCATGAGTGTCGTGGGGTGCATGGATGCAACTGAAAATCGAGTTACTTTTGAAACCCGCTTTGCGAAATAAGATTTTGTCTCGCCCTGAGAAATTCATCGGTTCAGTGTTCGGTGAAGCGTGTGCATGTCATAGTGCATATTATTTCCTGATTTCCCAATTCGTGCAACAATTTCATCGATTACTGGACCATGTGGGAGGCCTTTTAACAGGATTTCACTGAGATATACCCGTTACCTAGAAGACTTTTTTAGAAACTGACTACTTCGTCGATGTTAGTAACTAAGGGGAAGAAACAAGTATGTCACTCATATTTCTCCAAATATTCCTCCAACTATTCATTTACACTAAGTTCAACTAAAATGTATTTATACATTATAAGTAATACTATGTGATATGTATAACCATTAACATTCATTTATCGAACGATTAAACATTGAGAATAAAAGAGAATTCATTCGGCGTAGAAAATCATTTGCAAATCCAAGGCCAAATGTTACTAATTGCTTAATATCTCGAGTTGTATCGATCATAGTTAATAATAATTTATACTGGCCTGTTAGTGCAAATGTTGTTAACATTATTTGTCATAGCAATAGCCACTGGCATGGATATTTTAGCAGAAAATCCATTTTTGCCGAAGAATTCGTTTGATTTCGCACATTGTAATCAACCGTCGACCTTGTTTTGATCGGGGGACATGGTTTCCTGAAGAGTATATAGGAAGCTAACGGAGCTCCATGTACTCAGTCGTCGTCGGTCCTCCGGGCCTGGAGGACCTGCGGGGACCCTGGAGCTGGCGAGCCTACTGGACCTACTGGACCTACTGGACCTACTGGACCTACTGGACCTACTGGACCTCCTGGACCTCCTGGACCTCCTGGACTTCCAGGGGTCCTGGTCAGGGTTTCAGCGTTGGTCCTACCTGCACCCCCTCGCCCCCTGGAATGGAGTTCCCGAGCCACCTGAACTTCCCGGGCACCTGGTCAGGGTTCCAACCCTTGGTCCTTCACCCCCTCGGCCCCCTGACCTAGGTTAGCTTATTCGGTTGGTGCCGACGAAATTTTCGGGTTCGTTAAAAGCCATTCAAAATGTTGTTATTCTGCCAAGGCCAAAACCGATTTCTTTTCATTTTTATCTGATTTATTCGATTGTTTTTCATCATGTTCTATTTCATACATTCCTTCGTGGATTTTTGCATGAGTCGTTTTATTTCGTGTATTTCTTCGGTGGGTTTAAATTATTTCATTTATTCGATGCATTTCTTCGATGCATTTACATGATTAATTTTTTTTTGCATTTCTTCGATGGGTTTACATGATTTATTTTACATGATGCATTTCTTCGACGGGTTTACATGATATATTTTATTTGATGCATTTCTTCGATGATTTTGCATGATTTATTTTATTTGATGCATTCCTTTGATGGTTTTGAATGATTTGTTCCCTCTCGTGCATCTCGTCGATGGATTTATATTTCCTGCTCTTCTTCATGTAGGTATCTCTACGATGGTTCTGCATGCTCGTGCGTGCTCTTCTGACAATTTCAAATCATGTCGATCAGCACCAACCGAATAAGTATGTTCTTAGTTTTCTCTGAAGTCCACCATACTATTACTAACATAATGTAGTTGATTGTTTCAGCATTTCAGATCCACGCTCTCGCGGGAAGGAGGTTAATAAAATAATATATTTAAAAGAAAATAGTGAAAAGTGATAGTGAACAGTGATAGTGAATGAAGACATCTAAGGAAGCCTAGGTTAATTTATTATAGCATGAAGTATTTAAGGCCCCATGTAAAATTGCCAAGTAGTCACTGAATCATTAGCTTTGTTGCTCTTTTATTGGCTCCTCATCTCCGATGAGGAGGTCGCCGTTACTTCCGTTCACGGAAGCAAGCGACTGGGCATGGAATCGGTATGGGTGGATCAGTTTCATCCCCTGGTGTTCTTGTCGAAAGGGAAAAGTTTCGGGCGTAGGGGGTGTACCTTTTGGTATACTGCCTGCGTAAGTCACCCGGTCCGATTTCCAGTCTCCTCGTTAGTCGGCTTGAGTCAGGTCACACCTAGTGTTGCTCCTGACGAGTCGCTGGGTGCAGAGGAATCGTTTGGGAGACGCCGAGCGCTTTTCTCTTTCGACTCGGACAGCAGGGTGGTAGGAACTGCGCCATCCAATACTCCTTTCATGTTCACCCGTAGTCTTTCCTTCTTTGCTGAATTTATTTTAATCGTGTGATTGCTTGACAGTTCCCTATATTCGATATCTAAACCGAAGGGTTCGATGGAAATTTGTTTCCATCCATCTCTTTGGTTTAGTAGGCTAAGATTTTCATGTAAAATTGCCAAGTAGTCACAGAATTTGATTACCTTTGTTGCTCGTTTGCTGACTCCTTATATCTGATGAGGAGATCGCCGCTGCTTCCGTTTGAGGAAGCAAGTGAGTCAGCATGGAATTGGTATGGGTGGATCAGTTTCATCCCCTGGTGTTCTTGTCGAAAGGAAAAAGTTTCGGGCGTAGGGGGTGTACCTTTTGGTATACTGCCTGCGTAAGTCACCCGGTCCGATTTCCAGTCTCCTCGTTAGTCGGCTTGAGTCAGGTCACACCTAGTGTTGCTCCTGACGAGTCGCTGGGTGCAGAGGAATCGTTTGGGAGACGCCGAGCGCTTTTCTCTTTCGACTCGGACAGCAGGGTGGTAGGAACTGCGCCATCCAATACTCCTTTCATGTTCACCCGTAGTCTTTCCTTCTTTGCTGAATTTATTTTAATCGTGTGATTGCTTGGCAGTTCCCTAAATTCGATATCTAAACCGAAGGCATCGATGAAACTTTGATTCCATCCATCTCTTTGGTTTAGTAGGCTAAGGAATTCCTGTACAGGGAGATCGATGGAACTTTGATTCCATCTATCTCTCTACGGGTCTCAAAACGCAGCAACCTCCTCGTGGTGAGACCTGGTAATCGGTGAAAACCGAGCCGATAGCTGCGATTGTCAAATATTCTAATTAGATATAAGAATTTAACTTGCAATACTATGGTAGAATGTAAGAATAAAATATATGTATCTTGAAATGTTTGTTCGTTTGTTCCTACCGGCCCCCAGAACACGAATATAGTGTTAAGTTAGAAGGATAAGTGCATGTTGGAATATTTCATCGAAATACTGGAACTGATGGGTTTTTGACAATTTTTAAAGTCCTCTCTGCTTCAGCACCTTATTGAAATATATTCCTTGGCGAGGTATTCCACGTTACATCATGAAAGCGTGTCTTCCACAAATAATGTTATTGTTTATATAAATTTTTATATTCAATAAATTTTTTTGCGTTAAGTAAACTGGAATAGAACAGCAAGGTTAAAAGGCGTATGTGTTCTTGTTTTGTTGTGATCCTTCTTTCTCTGTCGTTGCCCGAAATACGTTTATAAAACGATCTTTAAATTGTTACTCTAACAGAATCATTTGTAAATCGCGGGTTTCAACTGATCTAAGGTTTACCCGTGTTGAATTCCGATTTCTACCACGCGTAGCGTTACAATCTTATTTTAGACTGAATCGATAACGTTGGGTGTGACATGAAAATGGTAAGGGGGCTCGCGAGCCCCCCGAGCGTGTGACACAAAATTACATTGCGTGATGGGTCTATCCTATACCTCGTCTGTGGTAATAGGGACAGGGCACGGTAATCGGGACATCTACCCTACTCGAAAAAAGCGAGTGGCTCGAATAGAACCGAGTACCTTGAATAGAACCGACAACTCGAATTTTTTCGAGTGGCTCGAAGAGAACCGAGCAAACTCGAAGAGAACCGAGCAAACTCGAATAGAACCGAAAACTCGAATTTTTTCGAGCGGCTCGAACAGAACTGCTTGAAGTAAACCAAGTAATTAAAATGTAAACTGCAAATGAAAATATTCTCTAACTAATGAAAATAATTTTTCGCGTATGTATGATTTATTAATATTTCTTCTTGCGTCTCCTTTATTTTTCTTTCTTTTTTGCCTTCTCCGTATGGGTTATATTTCTGTCGAGTTACTGTTGACAAAGGCTGTTGAAGGCTGGTCGCCGAAGTATATAAACATATTCTAAAATATTCGAAACATTCAAGCTTCAAACTACTCGATACACCGGACTGTTCGGTACTTTCGGCCCGCTCGGTTTACTTCGAGCTGCTCGAAAAAATTCGAGTTCTCGCTTTTCTTCGAGCTACTCGGTTCTTTCGAGCCCATCGCTTTTTTTGAGTACTTGGCGCGGTTCGGTTCTTCGAGCTGAGTCAGGCTTGGCTCGCTTTTTCCGAGTACTCGAACAGCTCTAATTCGCAAGCCTCCCCCGCGGATGCGTATAAATGTTGCCCGCGCCTATGCCCCCTATTCAGGGGGCCCTTCCCGAGGGAGCATGCGGCATCCTCTACTAACTTAGTAGCTAGTGAAGGATGCCGAATGCTTAAGCAAATGCTTAAGCATGTGGCATCCTCTACTAACCTAGTAGCTAGTAAAGGATGCCGAATGCTTAAGCATTTGCTTAAAAATAAGTAGCGTCTATGAATACCGGCCCAAAAGTACTTTTGGCATTAGTTCATACATTTGACCACTAGGTGGTTATAGTGTTTTACGATCGGTAAACGAGACAACTGCTTAAACTTTAAAACATCCTTTTGAGGAATATATAAGCAATGCTTTTATTTAATACGGTTGCATAATGATTTACAGTTTCTCAGATCGTAAATAAATAAGTAACGGGTAAATAAGTAATAAATAAGAAATCATTCGAACTGTTTAATACAATTCTGTAACAAATTAAACTGCACGTATATTCTAAATCGTACGTAGAGAATTTGAAAGTATACTCGATTTAATAATAACATTTCGTTTATATGATCAGAAGTATGACAATATTATTAACAATACTTTAATCAAATTATACCCCATTTTTGCTAGCAGGTGGCGACGAACGTCTATATTATACAGTGAAATTCGAACCTCAATTTTCATCAATTTCGAATATTATTATTAGTGACAGAAAATTTTTGACTTTAGTGAACCACTTATTGGCACTTGCTTTTGACAAGTAAGTCTCTGAAGAGTATTACTAATAATCAAGCAAACATAACATGTGATAACAATTCTACAAACGTTATGATTTTAACTTAATTGTCAACCATATTGTCACACCACCTTCATAATTTTGTATTCTACCAGTCTAAATATGTGATTTATAGAAGCGTTTCATACTTACATCAACCACATCAGCAGAATTAAAGCGCAGAGCGAAATAAGAAATAATCTCTTCGTCTCGCGAGTTTAAGTAATTCGCAGTGTATATAATTATAGTTCCGATAAAAGGAGCCCAGCCTTAACATTTAAGCTCTTTGCAGATCTCATGAAACATGTCTGAAGACGAGAGGATTATACTTGTGACCGGTGGAACAGGATTAGTCGGTCGAGCTATCCAAAGTGTCGTTAACACAGAGAAAAATGAAAAGGAAAAGTGGATATTCGTAGGATCCAAAGATGCAGACTTATGGTAGTTTATTGTTTATTATTCGCATATCAATATATTAATTATACGGTCGGAGTAGTGAAAGTATACGTGTTATGTTTTCAGCGACAAGCAAAGTACAGAGAAACTGTTCGAAAGGCACAGGCCAACACATGTCATTCACTTGGCTGCTATGGTCGGCGGTCTATTCCATAACATGGCACATAATTTGGATTTCTTGGTAAACGAAGTAACCTCTGAACCACTGGTGTATTATTACTACAGAATTTATCGCAGCGTATGCTTTAAACTTTCAGCGGAACAACATTCACATGAACGACAATGTATTACAAACTGCACACGAGACCGGTGTAGTTAAAGTTATTTCTTGTTTGTCGACTTGTATATTCCCCGATAAAACCGTATATCCTATCGATGAAACTATGGTAAATGTTTTACATAATACTTCTATTTATCAGAGCTTTGATAGACACTAAATTTATCTCTCCTTTCTCATTATTTCTTTAGATTCACAATGGACCGCCGCATCCATCGAATTATGGTTACAGTTACGCCAAGCGCCTTATAGATATCGCGAATAGGGGTTACTACGAACAGTACGGCAGAGTTTATAGCAGCGTCATTCCCTGCAATGTATTTGGACCAAATGACAATTTTCATCCCAGCGCCAGTCACGTTATACCAGGCTTGATGCGGAGACTTTACGACATAATAGAAGATGGTATACGACGTTCTAATAAAATTTTTAAAGTTACTTATTATGTTGCGGGAGATTACAGGAATGGGTACATATATGTTATAGGTAATACCGAAGACAAAACGTTTACAGTACTGGGTTCTGGAAAGCCTTTAAGGCAGTTCATTTACAGTTTAGATTTAGCTAAGTTGATAGTATGGGTGCTGAGAGAGTATAACTCTGTGGAGCCAATTATATTATCAGGTACATTTTAAGGCACATAGAGAACTAGTGCGTGTGGCATTGCTTGAATTCTCTAAATAATTATATTTGTAACAAATAGTTGACGAGTCCCAAGAAGTTACGATATCTCAAGTTGCCGAAGCAATTGCACAGGCCTTCGATTTCAAAGGGAAGCTGATATACGACACGTCAGCAGCCGATGGACAATACAAGAAAACAGCCAGCAATGCGAAGCTACGAAAGTATTTACCAGATTTTCACTTCACGCCATTCGATCAAGCCATTAAAGAAACTGTCGACTGGTACATAGAAAATTATGAACGGGCGAGGAACTAGCGAATATAAACTATTCAAATATTCCATCTACGATATATTTGGCTGTGTAAAAATAAGAAAGTTCAAATTCATTTACATAGTATTGTAACTGTTTCAGTAATTACAGCAAAGAAACTGTGGAACGAAACATTACGTTTCCATTTTTTTATGTAGCTATATGAAAGATAATAGGAGGATTGAAAATGAGTTGTATATCCCTAACTTCTGGCAATTCCACTAGTCTATTTTAAAAAGTAATGCCATAAATATTGTATATTTTTGGAATAAATATTCTGTAGATAACGCGTCTTCTTCAGACTGTAACTCACACAGGATGTTGTTCATTCTAAGATTGTTAAATAAACATTACTGATTTTCAAGGAAACATGTATTAAGTTTCAATATCAAACCACGGGAAAATTTTATTTTCGCATTACTTTTCTTGCGCTCCAAGTATTTCAAACGCACCGCCGCGGTCAAAGGTTACGGAAATAGGTCAGTACACAAATGTATATCGTTACAATCATCCAGCGGTTCCTTCCAATTGCGGTCAATGATCGGTCAATGCTAGCAAATGAATCTCAATGTAATTATCTGCATTGCATTCACGGTCGATAATCTTTTTATCCTCTGATTGAGAGAAAAACAATTGAGCGTACAAAATAGAGGAAAGATCGAGCACATTCTATATCCGTATTCTTATCACACTAGCGCGTAAAGAATAACTTACAGATCTAAATATACGAGAGAGGAATAATACTATATTTTCCGACTGCTGTCAGATATTTCCACGATAGAGCATACGCAACAGTGCGTAACCGAGGCCTTCCTCCCAAGTTTATAATCTCGTGCTGCGGTAATAAGATAGAAGAAACAATGAATCATCCCACGAGAGATGCGGTTCAGACCAGGAATGAGAGAAATACGCCCGAGCTGTTTGCCAGGAGGGTCGAGCTTAGAACCGTCACCAACTAAGGGTCAACTGTCACCTGCGCCACTTGGTGCCACTGATCATCGACGACTGGTCCCGCGGAGCGAGGCGTCGCGTCGCAGCGACGCAGCGACTGCAGCAGAGGCGTCGCGACGCACGCGCGCCCATCGACATATAGATTGAGCACCCTCCAAGCCGTGGAAGATGCACGGTGGCTCGAACTCGGCTAGCTCAGTCGCGCTCGAGGTGGCTCACCTCGACGATCGTGCCGATAATTGTTCTTCGCGGTGACATCGTCGCGATGGTGGTGTGTTCTCTGCACGTGGCGCGGCGTCGGCCGGAGGTCCGCGAATAAAATGCACCCCCTGTGCACGGTGGACGTCATACGGGGGGAGGGAACGATGCCAGGGGTGCGTGGACACGCGTTGCGGCACCGTAGACGGTAACGCCGGCCCATCGGCTTTGCCGGAGGGAATTCGTCTGCCTTTGTGTCCCCCGAATCTTACGAACGACGCTGAAAAAGCGAATGCGCGACGTTTCGCTAGCTTTCTCTGGGTTTGACAGCTTCTAGCGACGGGCAAGCGATGCAGGAAAGCGTGGACTTTTAAATTGCTCGGACCGCGACAGACGACGAGGCCCGGAGGTACATCCTGAAACAGAGATAACGGATGTATGTCGAGCCTTTACTATTTAAAAGCGTGATAATTAAAAGATGACGCGGTTAGTGTCGTGGCGAGTGCGAGAGACAACGCGAGTGTCGAGGGAGGAATAATGGAGTAATGGGTTTCTGTTTCTTAAAGGAGGCGAGGCGCAAGTAGTAAGGTAACTGTTTCGGCAGACGGTGATAATTTAATTAGTATTGATTGCACGTTCCATCAGCTTGCCGCGACACGCGGAACAGAATAGAATAGATTCCTTTCTTGGAAAAGTTCGTAGCTTTCGTTTCATCGCTGTTGCGGGGAGGCAAGTTGCCTCGGCAAGGGTTGCACAAGCTCCGTGCATGTACGCGAGCTCGGCTGGCGAAGTTTCCGCGTCGGGCTGAAAGAAGCAAAGTAAAAGCGGCGCTAGTATTTTCCTTTCGTTGCGTCCGTCATCCCGGAGAAGGGCCGGAATTTATTCAAACGATAGCGAAGGCACTATCAAAGGGAAGTTTCATCTCCGGCAAGCTGAACGTTGTCCCGATTCTTTATTTCTAGGGAAATCCGCTTTTAAAATAGTTAGTCCCCGTAAAGGGCGACGAGTTACGTCATCCTCACTTACAGACCTATTCTCGACGAACAAAGTGATTTTTCTTTGAAGTTTTATACCTCTTTTAATAGATTACATTGATTAGCATTACGTGTGCAGGGCCTAAACGAGTTTCTGGAAAGGCGACGAGAAGGTCTCGCCCTTTGAGGCTCTATCTGGGTAAAATCCGCGATTGCCTAACTCGCAGGAGGCTGGAAAGGACTTTGGAACTCCAGAACGGTGTTTAACAGCTTCAGCGATCCTTCGAGAATACTTTATCAAGACATTTCCAGAGTTTCCTCCGGTGTTTCCCAACCGTGAAACGATTCCACTGATGAAGTGTAACTACACACGTAGACGGATGCATACTAACTACGGGTTAAATTTGCGTACGGCTCCAGAATTCCATTACTCACCCCTTACAGCAAGATGCATCGCAAATGACGCATACCTGATCCCTGTATTTTATTCATCTATCATCGCCGCTCGATGAAGATCTAACGCAAATTCAGGATTGTCCTCGCAACCCCTATGCCATTTCCCACGTAATAGATTCGTTTCACTCTTGCAATAGAGTCACGTCACGACGAGCTAAAAATTGTTAAAAACGTACACCTTCGTTTGGCCGTGGATTTTTCACTTATCTACATTATCTTATCTCCCCATTCAATTTGACAGAACTTTGTTCTGCATACAAATCGTGAGTTGGTATTACGTTCTTTCAGTGTTGCACAATGCGCGTTCAGCTCCGAATGCAAAGAAAATAAAACAGTGACCCGTAACGAATTCGCGAGACAATATGAACCTTTTTACACCGGGTACAGTATTCATGAAACCTCGACAAGGAAGCTCAGACAACTCTACTTGCTAGGCCAGTAACGAAGACACCAAACTTCTACTTCAACAGCATCGCGGAGCTGCAAGTTAAGGGTCATTTCTTGTAACTGTGGCACATTGGACCCGGGGGGCGTTAATAAGATTGGAATTAAGACGTTAATCAGAGGGACATGCGTTAAACTATCACGCTGACTGTATCACAAATGGTATCCTGCGCCTGCAAAGCTGACGAGTGCCTACCGAGCTCGAGCAATCGCGCTAATCCCTGCGCATTCGTCTTCCTCTGGGGTGGTCCCGCGACACCCTCTCGAAGAAACCCTTCAGGTTGTCAGATAATTTGTGATTCCAGTGGACAGTGACAGTTGACAGAACTCTGAGAAAAGTAAGGGCCGAAGAGAGAGAGAGTGAGGAACTACCCTCGACGCGATTAAGTGTGACGATCCCATCAGGGGAACGTGACGCGGTGTCGTCTAGTGGCGGCGACGGTGCGTCAAGAACGCCTTCTCCGGAGGAAAATACTGGCTCCAGCGGTTACCAATATAACTGCCACGCCAGGAGGATGGAGAAGGCTCGCGATCTTCTTGACAAAAGTTGCGGAAATGCGCGTCGCGGAGCAGAGCGACGACGACGTGGCGATTGGCGTCCCTATCGTGTTTTGGAGAGGGCTGAGACCAAGGTTCAAGTTCGCGTTGCTCGGTGATTCGAGGATGAAAACCACCGACACGTATTCGCGCCGACTCTGAACACTCCGAGCAGACGTTTGAATGGAAGATACGGCGAAACGAGCAAGAGATGCCTGGTATCGTGGTATTCCGACGCCGATGGAGCGTCGGCAGCGACGACCTCGTCGTCCCCGGTGCTTTCCTGTTCATCCTGCACGTGATATGGTGAGTGGCCGCGTCTTTATTTATTTATTTAGTAGCAGGAGGTTGGGGATAGAGCTGAAGGCACGGGGGAGGGCATAAAGCTAAGCGAGATCTGCTGCTCGCGATCTTGGAATTAAGTTTAAAGAGAAAGAGTAGAACAGTCTCCATTATATAGTAATACCATTTATAAAGATTAGAAGAATTTTAAAGATAGTAGTCCCGGGGATGGGAGCTTTGAGGAATTTCTCGATCGAATCCACCCCGATGTAAATACATCGGGGCCCCTATCGATCGCCTCAACCCCTTAACGATCGGCTACCTGCCGGGTCTCAAGAATTTTCAACGTTAGGACATGCATTTGCGAGGAGATCCTAGTATTTATAGAGCCTCCTTAAAATAGGATACGTTCGCGGATAATTCCGTGTGACCTACATTTTAGGCATCGATGCATCTACGTTGCACGTTATATGTATATTTCGATTAGTTGATACAGATATTCTAAGACCGTGATTTCCGGCCTTTAATTGCCAGCATGATTCGATAATCGATTTGTGCATGCGCAATCACACGCACGTCCCATCGCGTCGTCTTCGAACATGTGTATTAAATTGCACGATTAATTATTTGCTTTATAGGGTAAATCCGGGAGACGCGGTCGGGCCGGAGTGTTGGTCAAGTCGCTATATTTCAGACTCTATACAGTGACTCACAGCCATAATCGTACACTCTTTAAAATCGCATAACATTTTTAAAATTGGTCCAAACGACTTGAGTTTTTTTGAGAAGCTAGAAGGATTAGTTTGCTAAGTGATGTGTTTCGTCGTTTTTAAAAAAAATGCAATTGGTCGGAACAGTGAAAAAAATAGTAAAGGTCGTTTTTTAAACTGTTTTTTGTGAGCCTGTAATGAAAATTCAAAAAACCCGTTTGTAGATTGAAGTAAGTTATATAAATGCATAAAATTTCATCAAAATCGGTTAACGTTGCTCTGAGCTACAAACGTTTAAAGATCGCAGAATAAGGTCGAGAATCGCTGATTTCGGAAATTTCCGCGATTCTCGACCTTATTCTGCGATCTTTAAACGTTTGTAGCTCAGAGCAACGTTAACCGATTTTGATGAAATTTTATGCATTTATATAACTTACTTCAATCTACAAACGGGTTTTTTGAATTTTCATTACAGGCTCACAAAAAAAAGTTTAAAAAACGACCTTTACTATTTTTTTCACTGTTCCGACCAATTGCATTTTTTTTAAAAACGACGAAACACATCACTTAGCAAACTAATCCTTCTAGCTTCTCAAAAAAACTCAAGTCGTTTGGTCCAATTTTAAAAATATTATGCGATTTTAAAGAGTGTACGATTATGGCTGTGAGTCACTGTAAGTAAAAACGCGTTAAAGTGCAGCCCAATTACTTCTCTAGAAGCCAAACAATTGAATGAATAGCGTCACTTCGGTTCCTTTTCTGTTTTTCTAGATTTACAGGCTATAAAAGGTAAACTGAGGTTACATTTAATCTCTTTTGTCAAACAACGGTGTACAGAATCGTATTTAAAATATACTTCTAAGCTTATTTTCATTTAATGTTTGGGAATAATAAAATAGTAGAGACATTGAGGGACAATGCAGCCAAAATATTTAGCCATATTAACTCTTCCTTTCAAAACTAACGAGAAGACCATCTCTCGCTACAGAAAGGAGAGATGGTCGAGTTATGATTTTTTTATTATTTTTATTTATATTTTTATTTTTTATCATTATTTTATTATTATTGTTTATTTATTTTCTTCATTCACTTTTGTATTCGTTTGCCTTGCTAATCACCGGTAGGTAGTTCGTTTATCTTTGATTTGTTCTTTACTTGTTTAGCGTAAACAAATTGAATATCAATAAATCTGTAGTTGTATTCACTCATAAATAATTTTGCTTTCATCTTTGTCATTTTTCCATGAATAATTATGTGAGTGGTCTCTGCGAACGACGAAAACCATTTCTCCCGGCACCTCGGGAAAGGTGGTCAGATGTCATGACTTTAGTTTTCAAGCCGATTTACAGTAAATATTGTCTTAAAGCAAATGTCGACCAGTTTTTCTGAATCAGCATAAAATTCTGAACACATTAGGTTTGCTCTGATAAAATAAGTAATATCTGTATTAGTTTTAATATTTTATATTAGGTCGACTGCGTCTCCCGGATTTACCCTAATTGAACGCGATTAGTCGCGCAGAGGAATTTCAATTAGGTACGTGCCCAACTTCTAGGTTTCATACCGATGCATATTGCCCGCGGTGTGAAACTCTTGGAATTACGAGAGAATAGAAAACTGGGAATTCTCGTTATGCTAGATATACGCGTTTTTAATTAACACATAAACGCTTTTATAGATCGGAGCTACGAGAGTGATGCTGCACGGTATGAAGAGTTCTACCCTTAACAAAGAAACAGAATATTCCATTTCTTCGTTCAAGCACTTTCATCGTTAACGATGAACTTCTCTTTTTAAACGGCGTCGCTTTCACTGCTAGTTGAAAATGCAATGGAGAACTATGTTTAAGAAGGAAGAAACTTATCTTGTTTCACGAGGAACACCCTCCAAGCTTATCCTGTTATAAAGTACGTGCAAAGCGTTGTCCGTCAGTTTCAGTCCACTTGTGTCAACACTTGTTACACAATCGAGTGTCCAGCTTGTTTCAATAACTACGACAAAGCGTACGTCGCTATTCTCTTTCGCGCGCACTTCGACGTATGCAGTTAGAACAACTGTGCGAACTTTTAAACCGTTTAAAGACGTCGTCGAAAGGAAAGTCGCAAAACAAGTTGCTAGCCTGATCCGCGAAGAATCTAAAATAAACCTTTTGATACATTCTTAGATTATTGATAGATACACCCAGTTTATCATATCTGCTCGAGCGAAGTTGAATTCATCGATAGCCGACGAACCGGTATGATCGCAACGGCCCGATAAAGAATCCGTGCCCCTCGGAAGATAAGTTTACTTGCATTGATTCAGCTTTAATTCCCTCGGAATGCTTGGACGAAGCTCCACCGCGCCGCGTGATAATTTTACCGGACGATACGCGGAAATGAGAAAATTGAGTGTACTCTTGTTCGGAAGATCGCGCAGACGTCAGCAGTAGTTGGACGTTGTTTTAATCGAACTCCTATCGACCGCGTTTCCACGGACGCGGAAAGGAAGCACGGAGAAGCCCGGTCGCAGCATCGTGAAGTCGAGGAGATGCGTGTTTATAGTGACGACGAAAATGAAATGGACGACCGCCAATTTCTCCGCCATCCTTGCCCCCTCTTGTATATTACCCAGGTCATTTGCCGCGTTCGTTAACGATTTTCCGAAGCTAAGACGTATGAGCGCGAACCACCGTGATGCGAAAACTACCCTTTGATCATCGCTAATAATAATCGCACGGTGCCGGCGCCCAGTAGTCCTCACCAAATACATTACAAATCACAATTCTCCGCTGGAAATCCACTAATGAATTTATGCATGCGTATGCATCTACAACCGCCGTGCAACCGTACAAGATAATCCATTCTAATTACACGCATTGGCCGTCGAAATGATTGCGATCGGAATGAAATAGCGATTATATCATAATCATACAGCACCTAATTTATTTATAGATTTCATAATAGCGCTGATAAGGCAAGTTGAAGACAGCCGGCCCACTTAATATGAAATGGCATTATAACTAATACTGATATTATTTATTTTGTCAGAATGAACTCAAGGTGTTGAGAATTTTATGCTGATTCAGAAAAACTGGTTGGTGTTTGCTTTAAGACAATAATTTTCTGAAAATCGGGTTGAAAGCTGAAGTCATGACATCGGACCATCTCTCCTAAGTTGATAGTAGAGGTGGCTCTCGTCGTTACGAGGGATGGTTCGCGCCTTTGGGAGAGATGACCCACATAATCATTCATGAAAAATAACAAAGAAGACAGCTAAATTATTTACCACTACAGATTTATTGAAATTTTATTTGTTTACGCTAACTAAGTAAAGAACACATCAAACAAAAAGTAAAATATATAGCTACTGGCAATTAGCAAATCAAATGAATACAAAAGTGAAGAAATAAAATAAATAAACAAAACTAATATCAAAAAGAGAACAAAAAAAATAATAGAAAAAATAATCCCTCGCAGAATATTGTAAATTTAACTGATAGCACAAAAGATTAGAAAGTGAGTCATCCCTCACTGTTGCACTGGAACGACGAATTATCGCGCGCGGCGTTTATTATCCTCGAGGTAACTCCGAATTAGAATCTACTATGGCATTATTCCCGTTAACTTTTACAGTTTTATGAGAATTTGAAACCGGTATTTAATCTGTTTCCTATTGGAGGGGTGGAAGGTAAGGTAGGCGAGCGGCCTAAGGAATTTGGGAAAGGGATTCCTAAAAATTTCCAGTTTTCCTAACTGTCGGATTGCCGAGTGGATCCGAATCGCTGGGTCAGGTACCAATTCCTCTATTCGAGAGATTAACTGGTGATTATCGCGGGATTATGAACGACTACCTAACACTATTTACGTTCCGCTGTCGCACGCATAGGACGCTCCCAAACATCAGGCTAATACTCACTTGTAACGCGTATATACGCCGTTTATAGCTGACAGTGTTAACTCTGCGAAACCAAAACGGACCAGAGTGTTCCCTCCATTTTTTCCTCTGCCTGGTGATAAAACGACAGACACAGCTTCGACCCGTGCTTCCGTGATCAGTGTGCCCGTGACAGTCGGCTGGTCACGAGGTTCAGCGATTCGGTCATTCGCCTAGTCTCGGAGGCCTACGCAGTCGGCTAAATCGGAGGTGGAAAGATGCCGTGCCTCGTTGCGTTCGGCAGACGCTGGGGAGTCGGCAGTGATGACCTGCTCTGGCCAGCCACTGTCTTGGCAGTCATTCATCTATTCGAGTAAGTGCGACAGTGCTCTGCCTTCATTCCCATCTACCGTGCGCTTGCATTCCTATGCCGGCTATGAAATCGCGTCTAAGTTGAAGCGACTCACGTGCGTGCAGTTCTACGAATCGCGACGATATGAGAGCTCGAGGGATCGAGATGCCTCTCGGTTATAGGGAATTGAACAATTCCGACTCGATGCAGTGGGGAGTGCAGAGTGACGCTGTCGGCAAACCAGCGACGCATTTGGCTCGTGTACGACAGACAACGATGGTCAAGCGAATATACACGTGTATAGGGGGCGGTGGAATAAAGAGCAAACAGAGGCGGGAGAATTCGTAGGGACGACAGGGATCGAAGAGTTCTTTGCCGGTTTGTAGGCTGAGTCTTCGCTTCTGATTGTGAGATGTGAGCGGTGGAATGAAATCCGACTTGCAATCCGCGATGTTTAAATACTTTCCTAAGGTAACTTGCGTCAGATACACAGTAGCGCACTCAGGATTTAATCTTGGGGGGAGTCGATTTGAAGGGATAAAAATATTTTTAATGCAAATTCAATGAAATTCATTAGGTGATTATAAAAGTTTATTTAAATAATAAAATCCAGTTTTTCTTTCTTTTTACAAAGTTCTTGAATTACCTCATTCGCGATTACATTAATCTCCTTTTTCCTTTTTCTTTGGGGGGTGCCCTTTGCCCCACTCTGTGTGCGCCACTGGGGACACAAAACGAGGAATTTTGTATATTTCTTTTATTATGTCTCAGTTGGTAGGGATACAAGTGTCGCAAACTTTTTTTGTTTATCACTGTACGTAGATGTGTATATGCGTACCTGTTACATTACAGAATGACAGCTAATTGTAATTGATCAATTCTCGTAATCTCGTTCAGACAGATGACGGCAGTTTCGAGAGTGATGTAACAGTGCAAATGTCAATAACGATACTGTTGCAATTGTTTCAATGTTCGAATTATTACACGCCTTTTGTAGGCGTGAATAAAGCCGCGTTACACTCGCCCCCACTGTTCTGTCGCGCCCGTTACATACGTTAAAGAGCATTGCATCAGAACGTACCAGTGCTGGATTAATCAATAAGCAAAATAAGCTCATATATAGGGCATCATAGAAATTTTCTGAATTTTAAAATCGAACTTTTGTTAGAAACACTTTTTAGTCAAATTATCGGAAATGCCTAGGAAATCGTACATTGTGTTGGAGTGATCACCCTGTATAAGGGAGCCTCAAAATCATTTAAGTGCTTAGGGCCTCTAAAGGCCTTCATCCAGCCTTGGAACGTACGGACAGTGTAAATAGTACGTGCTGACATTCATAGAAGTATGGGAATAAAAAGAGTTGTGATTGTTACGAATGGAGCCTGGCGAGACGGATTATATCAATGATCAAACTCTGAAACGATTTATAGAGCGTATTTAGGTACGACGAGTCTTTGCGCGCCTCGCACGAACGTGGCTCGGTCTCCATGCAAAACTTTCGTCAAGCACGCGGAACTTCTCTACGGAATAACAAGCGCGGCTGGAAAGAGAGGATATTGAATACGTAATAATACATGCACAAGAACTGCTAGACACGGCCCGCGCTATCAGCGCGGTTATGCATCGTTAGAAACATTTGAAGGGAACGTTCTTAGATGCAAGTCGTTGGCCTTCTACATGTACGATTAAGGGGTCTTCCTAGTGTGACGGCTGAAAGAAACTTAATTTTGGGGGAATTAAAAGAAGGAACAAATATCGCACGTATCACTTTGCGCGTTTATAGTTTTATTCTTTTACCTTTTAAAAGTATAAAAAAGAATTGTAAATAAAAATATCCATTTATAGCGGAGTAGGAGCATCGCGAAGAGAACAATTATGCTCCGGATTTGTCATACACTTTTTGTCTTTTTGAGTTTCTTTCACACTTTCCCCTTTTCTGGCAGACAACAGAGATTTAACCCGGCCATTCTGTGTATACACAAATGGATATTTATATAGGAATTTTAATTGAACGTGTCTTTGAGTCGAGGACAGTGGAGCTTCCGCCCTCGATTACTCGAATAATAATGATTGTCTCGCAAACAGCCCGAGGAAGGCTGCTTCCGCTTACAACGCTTCTCACTTTTCCGACGGGGAATCTAGGAGACGCAGTTCCATGGGGTTCGTTTGCGGCGGTAAATAGATTTAGCGCGAACTCGACCGCGACGTCGTATAAACTCGTCGGGTTTCCCTGAAGGTATGAAAGCGTCAGTGAAACGGGAATCCACTTCCTTCCCCACTATGGGCGTAATTTTCCCCTTTTTTTCGGCGAGGGGATTAATCTAGTCGTTTTTTCGATTCTCTTCCTTCTCCTCGATGGAAAATTCATGGAAATCGGTCCACGCAGGCACAAGTTTGGAATTCGATTAAATTTCAAATTCGCCACGGTGAACCGCCGTCTCCTTCAACCTACGAATCTCTCTTGAACGATGCAAATCCCGCGAAAAGAACCGTCGGGACACTAAAGGGGAACGCAAAGGCAGTGTTCATCTTTGCATCGAGTAGCCGTGTAAATGATTCTTCGTAAATGGTGTTACAGTTTTCAGTTTAGTGCTATTACAGTGCTCTGCTAATAGGACTGTAATACACTGCCATCGTAAATTTATTATTATATTAGTAACGCTAATGGCGTTAACGTTAATATATTATCCCTGATATCGTACTTAAATCAATTAGGCGATTTGAAAGCTGCGGCGATAGTGGCACCGCCAGTTTCGAAGTTCCTAATATCGACAACAATTTCGAAGATAGTTCCGTATGCGACTACTATACGAGTTAATGAAATTGGGAAGACTGTCCCTTACAGTATTAATAGAAATAAATAGAAAAATAGTAGATAGCTGACAGACTACAAGAAAGGGGGTGGTGTGCCTAGGATTTCAGCTGTAAATCCAATTTGATATTGGAATTGAGACGAACGAGAAGCATTTGCTGATTCTGTGCCTCGATCTCCTTAAATGAGCGCCGTTCCATCGTAATTATCCTGAAATTGAATCGCGAAACGATTCCAAATTGTACACGCTCTCCCACGTTTTGCCCTTGTTTCCTTGGTTCCGCGGCGTTACCATGCGTTACGGGGCGCGTAGACGCGCGTTTAATTCACTTAGCTGGTTATAAAACGATCCCCCTTTGAGGCGTGTGGCACTCGCAGCGCGGAAGACCACGCTTTTGGAAAGTGACCGCGCGTTCTTTTCCCGAGAAGCGACTTCGTTCATCGTCTTCTCCCCCATCGTCCTTTCAGTGAATTGAAGCTACCGCGCGGTACGCGTACGCTTTTCACTCGCGATGACCCGTGGCGGAAGAGAAAGACCGGGGAAAAGCATAACGAAAGAAAGTTTCCCCCGCGCTGACGACATTCATTTATTCGAAAATGCCGGGGCGCGTTAATCTGCGCGAAAATGTGCAACATTCGCGAGCGACGGGAGCTGGAATACTCGGTCAACGAGGAAAATGGATTTACACATCGCTTGTTGTATGAATTAATGATCTACACGCCTCAGTTTGAAGCGCACGAAGCGCTCGTCGAATTTCATTTTGTTTCTATTTTTTTCCGACGGATGCGTTAGTTTCGTTACATGGAGCGTTGCCTGGTACGTGGGAGCAACGACGAATATGTATTTAGCACGCGAAAATAATATAAAACACTATTACAAATCAATGTCGCATTCGATTCGACGGAAGCTGAAATGTCACAATTTTACAAATAGAATTTAAAGACTAGGAAAAACCCAGTGCCACGGAAAGAGCACATTCGTGCGTTCATGTGATAGGAGGTGAAAAGAGGTAAAGAACACGGAGAATGGGCAAGAGGCAGAGACGAAAAGTACGTTCTTGATGATCAATACGTCAGGCACAACGGCTTGCAATGGTCTCGCTAGTGAATGGCCCGTTACACCCTCTCTCACGAGCTATGAATCATTTAAGGCTCACCCTATATAACCATCCCCATTCAACGGCATTGTGTTTACGCGCGTTGCGCGCTCTAAACCGTACGCAACGAGCCCGTCTTTTTCGCCCCCAGATCGATGGATATCGTCCGTTGTTCCATTCTCTTCCTCTTCTTTAGGCCCGATTCCTATGTATCGTTCTAAAAACGAAGCTTCCCTTCAAAACGAAAGTGTAGCATCTTGCTGGAAAATCGTCCCCGCGTTTGCTCTTGAAATAGCTCGCGGTTTAAAAGTCACTTTGGATGGATTCGAACAAATTAGCCGCAAACAGCCCGCGGGGAAGCAGCTCCAGGAGTGAGGTATTAGAACGAAGCGACGGAGACTTTATTAAGAGAAAAAAGAAATTGTCGCGACAGAGGACAATGCGCGAGGAGAAACCAGAAATTTAGTTGTTTCATATTCATTAACCCGTTTATATCCAACCAGTGCATTATACATGTGTTCTACGTTTATCCACGTTAACGCGGAATGATGCGCGAGTTAATTAATATGCAGCATATTTTTCCAACACGAAATACGGTTCTATTTATAACTCTTCTCCGATGTACAATATGATTTATACGTAGATTTTTTAGCGATTTCAATTACTTGTATGCAAGCGTTGTAAAGTAAAAAAACGGACAGTACTGATATTTGCGCAGTGCTCCGTGCCATGAAAAATGACACGTTTGCACCGTTCCTATCACCTCGCGTGATTTATTATATTTCTACTGCATGCCTGCCGTACTTTTTCGCCCACACACCTACCTACTACAACTCCCAGGATTCATGGAATTAATTTTCTAAATGGTGATCTGTCAAACCTGATACATGTCAGCTGAATTATTTACATATTTAGTATCGAGTGACTCAATTTCGCTATATATCATCACCGTTGCTGCCATGTTTATAGTACACCTATGATATATCGCTCTTTTTTCATTTGTCTCATAACTTTGAAGGTGCACAGTACATTTCGGAAGTGGAGTTGAACGAACGAGCGGTATATCAAGAGATTTAAGAAAAACGAGCTCGAGCAGCGCTTCGAATGTTTGACAAGCGTCGTCACTGGCACACGACGCGGCGCTCGAGCGTGTCGCGCGCCCTTTTTTTGGCCAAGACTCCATCTTTTGCCGGGAATGTTCTATTTACGTTTCAAGCAGCCCGCACGTTTCCATAAATCATGAGATGCGTCGGCGGGCGAAATTTTCTTGCCCAGGGGCCGCCATTTAATGCGTGCGTGTACCACAACGATTACCCAGCGCATCCATTACGCTACCTATTATACGAGCCGCATTCTTCTATGATATCACGCGCAGCCAAGAACGCGATGCACCGTGTTCGATAAATTCGTCGAGCATGTCCTGTGCATCTCGCCAGGGCTTGCCAGTAGCACTGGCTCGAGGCCTCTGGGTGTGAGCCATAGATTCTTCTGGGAGACAATTCCAATGTTGCTACTGCGATTCACTTTGCTAAGTACCTACTCGAGGAGTTGTTTATTCTACATGCTCGTTCCTTCCCTAACATCTTTTCGAAATAGTGACCGCGTACTTCCTAATAGTAAATAGTATTTTAAAAAGAGATGACACTTAAAAGTGGGACATTTTTTTTAATCTTGAGGGTAGAATCTGACTGCACCTTCTTAGATTCAACCTGGCACGTATCGCTAACACTGCAAGTGTCAGATCCTTAGAGTATCTAACTTCGACGCTGGCGAAACCTCGAAATCGTTCACCCGCAAGAACCCGGGCCATTAAAGCCTCCATAATCGCGTAAAACGTCCACGATGGGTTAGACACGTGCCTGTATCGAATACTATTTTTTTTCTCCGATGTGCAGGCAGCTAAATATAAATCCCGGCCTATAAGCCGTCACGATTTAGAGTGCAATAAGCAGGCTAGCTTCGTTCGCCGCTCTGTTTCCTCTCATTGTCACCCACGATGTCCCGTAGCTTCGCTGCGCCCGTGCCTTCTTACTCCAATCGACGTCAGCTTGCTGGCTCTCCGTTGTTTGCCTCGGTGAGATTGTTTCGAGGATCCCGTGCACTTTGTTACGTATGCACGGCCACACCCCCGCCGTACGAACGCAAATAACAGGAGAGCTACCGGCCGCCGTGTCGGCGATAGCCGTTAAAATTACGATGCCTTTCGTTTTTCGCCTCCGATTGCGCTTTATTAGAGGCACTCCGCGGGGCACGGCGAAAGAGTAATAGTAAATCGATAGAAAGTACCTATCTCGGGGAGCTTTATCAACCCTTCCCGTATCGTTTTTCCTTTTCCCTTCGCGGCGATATTACGGTATCTGGATCGAAAACTGGCGATCACGGCCGCCCATCGTTGGCAGATTTATCTCGCTCGCGATACTACCGTCCATGAAACTTTTCGACAGTTTCTTCCGTTTCCCTCGGTCGAGGGGTTCGCTCTCTCGCCCCCGTCTTACGCAATAAATATCGCTTTTTCAATGGGGACCAGTTGCGAAACCGACGCACGGCGGCCCAAGATGTTACCGGCGTTGAAGTATTCGCCACGAGTCGCTGGAATCCTAGAGTACCACCCTCGAGCGTGTCGGGCGGTGCCGACGTGACAATGCGCAAAAGTTTCGTAACGGAGGCACTGTCGTTTTTAGACGACAGATGTGACTCGGCAGTAGGACTGGAAATAGAACGCTTCAAATTTTTCGTTTACCCGAGCTGACGCGCCCCGCTGCTCCCCGCGAATGGACACGTCGAAAGGATCGCGTCTTCTTTTATTGGCAGCGCTATCGATTCGCCGGGAATTATTCAAGGAGCTTCCCACTCGATAAATTAGTTGGATGGACGTGACTTTCTCGCGGTTTACAGCGAGTAATTACGTTTTCATTTCATCTGCGTTTGAAGGGTCCGAAAATGGCCAATGGTAGGCGTAACCGAAGAGAGAGGTAGCCTCTTCGGTTATGGTGTCTGGTCGCGCCGTGATATTATCATTCGTGTATGAATATACAATGCCATTTGTAATGCAGAACTGCTTCTGTGCTGCAGAATCAAATGTTGTGGTAATAACGTTGGTTCGAGTTTGCACAGTCGATCGCTGTTGAGGGAGTTGGCAACAACCGTCGAATTGTGATATTTGTTTGTAGATGATAACTCGTTGTTTGAATTCTCGCATCTATCAACTTGCACACCTACGTCTACTGGGGTCTGTTCACCTGCAGAAGTTTATAAGTTTTGTTGTTTATCAGAGCGATACGCGTTTAGTTCTATGCCAGTGTCTGTGCTGAAGCTAGAGGAGTAACACGAAACGTATTGTTAGATTGAACACGGTTCCTCAAATTTGTTTGAAGATTATATATGAAGGGTAAAGGGGAAACACAAGGAATGTCACAAAACAGCGTTATCGAGAAAATTAAGTTTTAATACTTTAGTTCATAAGTAAAGAAACAAGGTTCAATGAATTTAATTTTCTTCTTAAATAATTTCTCGTTTTACCTCGACGACAGAAGCTTATGTTCAGGAAAAGAGTGGCGACATTCGGTGTTTTGTTCCAGTGCAGAGTGGACATTTCCTGTTTTTAACCAGTGGTATACCAAAGGTTTAATGTTATCTTGCGGGGGTGTTTGAACTTTACAACCCTTTGTGATTCGACAGTTCTGTAGTCCTAGTTGCCACCAACAAAATATGCTACAAATCGCAAATTCTCGAATAATGAACATCCCTCGTTTTTTCCCCTTACCCTTCATATTAGAAACTGTTTACACGAGCAGTGTATGCACAGCCTCCCATAACTTTTCACCACCTTACAGGTCATTTTTACACTTTTTACATTTTTCCACTGACGTAGAAGCTTTCGCTACTGAAACGCTGAGATTTCTCTAGCGTCTAGAAGATGGAAGAGATTTCCTCGGTTGCGTTGACATTTCGACGAGCTGCACGCTTATCTTAACTGACCACCTTGGCTACCCTAATTTAAAATGTTGCAAGAACCAGTGCCAATATAAGAGTATTCGGTAATAGCAAAAGTTCAAAGGTCCCCACGGTTTAAGTTCTTACCATTGGTCAAGAAGACACCCCGTCGCGAGCCTGGGTATGTTTGAGACTGATTCGGACGTTTTGTCAGCATTGTAACCTTATCAGCGGTCTGCAGAAGCGCTGATATTGCAGTTTGTCCTGAGTATATTGTGTGTACGACGATTACATTGCTCAAAGCACAGATGCACGAGAGCCGACAAGTACGGTTCCTTTTCTTTCTTTTTAATTGGTCAGCTAACAATAGCCAGTCCTCCAGGCCACATCGTAAAGCTTCGATTACCTGCTGGACAATCTAAAATAGGATCGATTAATCGAGCGTCGATTAATGAGTGCTAATTACCTAAACCACCCGATCATTAAAAGAAAAAGCAACACGTATAAACCGCCTATATCATTTGTAACAGTATAAATATTATCTGAGATTATTTACAACTGAAAATTAGCGTAAGTCCTACATAAAACCGACTGCTCTCGTCTCAGAGACTTTTTGCCACTCAGCCGTTCGAGCTTACGACCTTGTAAATATTCAGCGCTAAACGTATCGTAATGAAGTGGAGTATGCTCGACCGAGGTCAACGTACGGCACTGTTCGTGATTAATATTTATTCGCCTTATTAGGAATTGTAGCGTTACTTTAATCCTACAGCTATGCTCTAACTTATTAATTTTAGTCTCAAAGGAAAAGTAGCTTTCTGGTGTTCTTGTGCCACAGTCGTAGAAAGCTACTGGAAATTTGTTCAATAGCTTTTTATGAAGATACATGCGTCGATTCTTATTACTTTATAACAGAGTTGGGATAGTAACTAACTAAAAAATTATTTAAATAACGAATCTAATAAGAGTTACTTTAACTTCAGATTATTTGACGAATAAAGTTAACTTTTTTATTCGGTGAGAATTTATTAATTTTATTCGACACGTGACGAATATTTTTTTTAACTCTTATTCGTTATTCGAAATTTCACTTAACTAAAAATTTTGCCCATCTCTGCTTTATAACCTACTATAGAGACACGCCAATTACTCGTTATAAATTCTCAGCAACATTTCGTCTGTCCCCGATCTATTTGCCTCTGCTACTTCCCGCCGTTATTACCAATACGTACATTCTTCGATATACTTCAGGCGAACTTGCATCTAGGTCAATTACGCGATAAACTTTCAAACCAAGTAGAATTTTCTCCGCTATTATTTCAACTGGAACGTCATCCGCCTGTACTCTCGGCTGTTAACGGCGACGGTTCGAAGTTTGAATGGAAATCACGGTTCTAATATCGGGGCAAACACTTTGTTACCATTAAGCCTCCATAATTCCGAGCGTGTAATGTTATTATCCTAATTGCGAGTAATTAAAAGTGCAGTTTGTCCTGTCGTTACGGGAGCGGTCTTAATTTAATGAGTTGCCTCGTCTTAAGAATGGCGCGCTCGCTTGCGCGACGAACAAAGGTGCTACCCACACGAAAGATCGATACCCGTGATTATCGACTTGAGCAAATTGGAGGGAGTGCAAGCCCCTTAATCAAGGGGATGCGTAATCCAACGTGGGGACCTGTCTTTGTCGACAGAGGCGGCCGGAAGATAAAGACTACCTGGCTGCCTCGTTCACGTCGATTATAGAATCAGACTTGAAAGAACGTCTGAAATGAAAGCAGGCTAGTCTTGGTTCATTGATCCGCAGCTGCATATTATGTGCACGTCGTTTCGCGTGCACCCCCTAATGCCTCCGACGATGTTGGACGGTGACAGAAAAACGGGGAGAAAATGGCTGACGTCGAGGCTAGAGCCTAGACTCTAGAGGACTAATTTTAATGTTCGGCAGCGATGTAGCCTCGCGCGAAATTATCACAAGTTTGATGATAACACGTATCTCGCCTGTTGTGATGTAATTACTATATATCTACGTGCTTCGCAGACAGTAAACGGCGGAATAGCGGAATATAGATGCAAAGCTAAGGTTTCTCTGTTCTTCGAGCTCTACTTTAACGAATTTTTCGAGTAGGTTTTAAACAGTAAACTAGCGATGTTTAATTATTATCCTCCCCAGAACTTCGCCCTAAGCAACTTGAAACACCATAGAAACTCGTGGCGATTATTGGTCGAGGAAATTATAGCCAGGAAAGGGACTTCCCCGGTGTGGAAGGTCCTCGAAACTGGCAGCTTGCACCGCCGCGGGGGTACTTTGGTCGTTCCATAGACAAAGGGTCATTTATCGCTGCGGGATCCTGGCAGCAGCCCCCGAAAAAAAACGCACGTATCGATCCCGTGCACGCGCGATTCAGAAAACCGAGGGGGAGGTCGCGCGAGCGAATATTGGGGAAGGAGCCATGAAAGGGTCGCGCGGGTGGATTTGCATCGATGTCGAGAAGGGGCCTGCACCCTCCCCAGAAGCGCGGCTACGTAAAACAATTCGACGTTTGACGCAGAAGGCCGCGGCGCGGAAGGTCGACCGAAAAAAGATCGGCTGGCAGGGCAGCTAGCAATCTTCCCGCCCCACGGGTGCACGGGGCGCTTCTGATCTTTCCATGGGGGAGGAGGCTTGGAACGACCGATGGGGCGGCGCGGAATGCATCGAGAATTCCTATAGTACCTACCAGCGGTACCGACAACTTTGATTAAAATTGCAACTGTATTGCTCACGTTCTCGCCGTCGCGATAAATCATTTCTGCGTTATCGCGTTTACGTTGCGTCAGGAGATAGCGTAGGAAAGTGGACACATGTTATCTGTGATAGGTCGGAGATCGACCATCGACGAATCTCTCGCGCTTGGTTATCTCGAAACAAGTAGTTTGCGGTGAATGGGAACGTCGGGTAGTTGTCATCGTCTGGTGATAAATTTTTATAAACATTCACGGGAAACTGTATCTAGTATTTCTCGGTAACACCTGCCAGTCGACAACAGCCCGATCGAAAGATACCGTCAAATCGCCGCGAAGCACGAAATTCTGCGTGTTATACCATCGAACGCGCGATGCCCTGTCTATTCGCGTGCGCGGCAATAGTCAGGCGCGTGTAATCGTGCCTGATCGTGGAGAGGCGTTTCGCGAGAACGGATTTACCTGGAATAAACATCGGCACCGTTGTATGGACTGGTACCAATGGCAATGGCCCACTTTAACTAAGTCGATTTCCCAAAGAACATGCCCGTCGTCACGCTAACCGCGACGATAATTAATAGACTTCGCCCATGACACGATCACCGTATCGTTCGTGGAACTGTGCGTGCCAGAACGGCCAACTTGTAGGGGGTGTTGTTTAATGCCACCGACAAAATGTTTGCGCCAGCGTGTCTGCGTATTTTGAGGAACTAAAGCGACGCGTGTTCTCGGACGAAACGAAAGAGCTGCGGGCCTTTGTTCCTCCCAATCCTACCTACCTATTGTGAGTTGCGCGGTGAGATCGAAAGCGAAACAGAGCGGCTTGTAAATGGCTGGAAAGCAACGTATTCGCCGCGGTAATTGCGGCAGGGAAATACGATTCCTTCGACGACCGGCGCGGAAATATTTCCGCAGCGATGTAAACACCAGCGTATTATTCACTGTCATAGCCGCACGGGCGAGCGATCAATTGGCTGGGATTGCGTGGAAATGGTATTTCGTCCCAATCGCTGGCTATGTAGGGAATTGGCGAGGCATGCTACGTTAGCGTTTTATTCGTTATGTTATTCGATATTCGTTGATACACTTCGCGTGCCGCGATGGCTCGAGTGGTTCGCGAAATTGGCCCCGATTCACGGTACGCGACGACGCGTAATCGAACATTTCCGGTCAGATTTTTATACCGTGTGTTTCCGATGGTCGCGCAGCTTTTGAATGGAAGCGCGCGTCGCTACGTTTCACGTAACGCGCAATGGAATGGTTCGAATCTGCTGGAGCACAGTGTATGAAATATTGGGTAGAGTGAAAGGATGTAACACATATTCGTTTCACTGATCCTTTAATAGTAGCTATTAGGGCAGGAATAACAGTTCGTTTAAATTTTTAAATATTCTTGAGCTACCACCGGTCAGCCCACTGATACTGTTTGATGGCGGCGATTTTAAAGCGTAAAGTTATTTTCCTCGGTTCAAAGGCACTGCCCGAATGGTATAGATGGTAATCTATACAACGGGTTAATTGAATAAGGATCGTGTTAATAGAATTTCGAAACCAAGCGTGTACGATAACGTTGTACGGCTGCACGGGGAGAGACGCATCGAGCGTAGGGTCAACGACTCTCTGAAATAAACCCCGTTCACGAATTAACATCGAGGCGATTCTTTCTATTCGATACATTACGTTTTGCCCCTATCCAGCTGAATAGTCGGGGGAAAGACCAACCTCGCCAGACCGTTCTGTCACAGACTACGGTGTTCGAATTAATGTCGACTGCAAGGACTGAATCGATAGCCATTTGAGGAAGAATTCGATTACAAATCCACGTCATTTGTCCCTTTGACGGTATGCTACTAATGTGTCTTCTCCAAAATGGCGGCTAAACACTATACACGTAACGCCATTAATCCAGGGGAAATTGTTTAATAATCCGAAACGAATCGATTGCATTCTCGGACATGATAATTTTATGGTTTCTGCGCCATGCTTGTAATATTACGATATTAATATTACGAATTGAGGACCTTGGAGTAAGAAGGGTGCAGCTCCATTTTTCTCAGTTTTTGAATTATAACGTGTAATATACGTGAAAAAAATCTACATTGTTTGGTGACGTTTGATGCAAATCCGATAACAAATGATCGATTTATTGCAAATAAATAAAAATAGAAATAGTAATATTAATATTTTTATTATAGAATATTTTTTTCACAAGAAATAGAAATAAAAACTTATCAATTCAATCACTACTGCTTATTGTGTGAAAATATATATTTTTCAATTAGTGTTCTCTTTTCAATGTTAAGTCAAAGCAATGATTTTATAAACAGTTCTTTCTAATTTATTTGAAGTTGATCGAGATGGAGCTGCACGCCTCTTGCTGCAAGATCCTCCGTTACTGATTGTTCAGTGGAAAAAAATTCAGTAGGCTACAGAGCCTAGTGCCCAAAAGGGCTTTACGAATTTTTGATATTTCACGAGTGAACGTTTCCCGGAAAGCACAGCTGTTTCGCGAGCAGAGAAATCAATAAGACACGAACTTCATAGCCATTTCGGACACATCTCGATAACATGGACCCGGTATTATACTGTCGATAGTGCTATGCGTAATCCACGTGGAAACCGTGCTTCCGATACATTGGTCTCCTAGTTTCTACCGTCTCTTACCTTTCGCTTCGTTCCTCAATTGCTCAAAGGGAAAAAAGATCGTACAGAAAAACTATTTTAATTCAGAATTGAAGAGTTCTTGTAGAAAACACTATAGGTAAAAAGATTAAATATTTTTGGAGAGAGGAAAAACTTCCCTGACTTTAAATTATTTACGAAATTTGATTTGTTTTGTTTGCTAAATACGCTCAACTATTCAATAATCCAGATGCATCGCAAAAATTCCTATTGTTTTCATTAATATAATCCAAATTCATGAAAAAAGAATTGTACCCATTTATAGAAAACACTTATGTGCCACCTCTTAGTTGTACAGAAAACTGAATGTGCCATTCATTTAAATTTGCAAAGCACTGTAAGTGACAATCCTGTTTGTCCCTAGCTAATTGGCACTTACATTATTTTCTACAGAAGTAACGTTGGACGTACTAACGGTGCCGTGTTTTAGCCCTATTGATAACTTATTTACAAAGGAAAATTGCATTTAAATCCCACACTATAGTATTACCATTGGCACGTAGAACATCTTCCGATAACAATTTTACTCTTCAATTCTCGATGTTCGTTGTTCGACCACGCATCGTACCCTTTTCTCCGCAAGTAAATGGATCGGTGCACAGAGTTCGTCGCTGAACATTATCAGAACAATTTATCAATAACATTTCCTTTGCAATCCCTACGTTCCGCGGTATTATTTTCGCGGGGGGTCGTAAACATGCCCCGACAGCGTCGCTGCGAATCGCCGACTGCGTGTCTGGAGAACTCCAACCGCGTTTCAGTTTAATTGTGCGTCGCATTCGGACTTTGAAATACATAATGTCGTCTGACTCGCGACGGAGATGCACTTTGCCTCGTCCTCATGCGCACGAGCGGGCACGAGCGTCCTGGCACCGCTCGGAAAAGGGAGAACCGTGTATCCATAAAATCCACAAAGGGAGATAATTCAGCGACACGCGGGCACACGCTCGTCGACTTTAAAAATCGTCGCTGCTGCGCGAAGAGATTCCCGCGACAATGCTCGGAACGTCCGTGCGTGCGTTGGAGGCTGTCGGTTATGGCTGTCGTCCTGGCTGCACGTAAATGCACGCGTGCTCCTCAAAGGGAGATTTTTCTTCCTTTTTGCCCCTGGATATAAAAGGTGCGGCACCGCGCGCGCACCCGAGTCCTCTCTGGCAACTTATCAAAAGCGCGTATTCCGCGTGTTCGACAAATTGCTCGCGTCACTCTAAATCCTGCTGCGCGGACTGAAAGGAACGAGATAAAGAGCCGCGGAAGATGGCTTGGAATTGTCGTCTGCGTACGATAAAAACGGCTCCTCGTTGCCGTAACACTGGCGTCTCTCTACCATTCAATCTTCTGGCATTATCTGTCCTCCTGTCCCCTCGTATTTTCTTCATAAATTACAGGATAATCTAATGCTTTTACTTCCGTGTTTGTCACGTTAGCTAGCTTAACGCGACAATAGCTAAAAGGAACGGCGAGGAACTCTCGTGATTTAGAAAAGTGGCAACGTTACACAATTCTGCAGCAATGTTTCATTCCAGCTAATAGATTATATTCTACTCGCGAAGCAGGACGGATATTTATGTGATGCTCTTCTGAAGAAAGTACCCCTGGGCATAATACTATGGCCGCTCGGTTAGCTCGAATCAGAGCGAGCGTAATGTTAACGGGGCAATTGGAGTTTTATCTCTATATGGAAATGCGGGAGATAACGCGAGAACGGAGTGCGTTGCTCTGCGAGAGAAGATGCTCCGAAAAATCGTGGGAACGAGGAAAGGCAACGACACCGAGGCGGAAGGAAGCTGGGTAGCATCGACACGAGACGCCCCGACGTCGCGTCGGGTCGGCGCAAGCGTCGACCCTTTTCACTCTCGTTATCTGCTTTTCCCCGTAACCGAGTGTGAGCACCCGGTCTCGAGTGCTTCTTCGTTATGACACGCTGGTCCAGAATTCGTCTAAGCAGGCGACACCGGTGTCTGCGTGTTTGTAACACGTACACGGTGAATTGCACCGCTACGTGACCAGGGGAATGGGAATAGCGAGCGCTTCCCTTACGAAGCATTGTGGAAATACGATGTGTCTCTGGTGGTAGCTGATGGTACCAAGCAATTGACGATTCTACGCGAAGCAATAAGCCTAAAGTGTAAAAGGAACTCTTTCGGAGCCCCTGTTCTCGAGAGAAACGAGAGGGTTAGTCAAGCACGCTTCTACAATCCTATTTCTAAACGCAGAATAAACGCAGAATAAAAGGGGAGAAAAGAAACGCAAAACGTTTGTAGAAGAATAACGAAGCCGTTCATGGTTTCCCGTATCGTTCTCCCAGGTTCGAATTGTCGCGGACCACCGACGCTCGTTCGAGCTTAATTAAAAGCATCGACAACACGACCGCGAGCTGCTGGCGCGAGTAGGTACGTAGATGAGCGGGCAGAAACAATGGCACGGGGAAACGTAGGATGTAGTTCAAACAACGAGAAAGCTCGCGGAATATAAATTACCGTGTCGTCGAGCAACGACCCTCACCCGGCGTTAATCTACCAGCAGCGTGTCCGTTTACAAGGACTGGAGTAGAAGCGAAACAGAGGGGTATCATCGAATTCTCTATTCTTAAACTTCTTGGAGGCGATTCCGAGAACGGCGCGCGGCCTTAGAGACCCACCGAGCCAGCGGGGATGCAACGCTGCTCGGTATTTTCCCGTGAAAAGACAGATAACGAGTCACTCCGCCGCCACTCGAGGCTGGAAGAGAGGCCGAGGAGACGTTTGTCCCCAAGACAAATCGGCTCTCCTGCGGATACGGCGACGCTTGCCCGAAAATAAGTAGCGGGTGCACAAACAGAGAGGGAGGGAATAAAATCAGTTGGCCCCTCTAGCTTTTAACTCGACGGCCGATGAGAAGAAGCACGGAAGATTGGAGCAGAGGCACACGGGAAAGGGAGTGAGAGTAACGTGGAAACACGCTGGAGAAGCCAGCACAAGGTAAATCGATACGGACCACGCAGCAGCCAAGGCTGACGGCCCTTCGCTTCGTTCCGTCGTCTCTCTACTTTCTCTCCTCCTCGTTTCCTCGCGCCCCCTATCCGTCCTCTCCTCCCTTCGTTCCTATCCGCGACCCCTCGCGCAGATTATGGTGCTCGCCTCTAGCGATGGGAATGGAATGGCACTCGTTCCACGGAGTTTGCCATCGCAGCTAGGCCCCCTTGTCTATCGACTCGGCGGACCTCGAGACCCCACCGGGCCAACTCTGCACTCGCTTTTCACCGTGGCACGCGTTTCTGCAGCCGTGCAAACGGGGATGCTCGATCCTGTCGCTGGAAACGTAGCACCACTTGCCCCTGCAAGATGTGTCGCCTTTCCTACTGCCACGCGAGCATCGGAAGTTTAGGAACAGGAACGTTTCGGATTGCAGAAATAGAAGCCCCGGGGGATTTGGTTGGATAATTGGTGAAAAAAACTTTATCTTGGTAGAAGGCTGTATCTACTTTGATAGTCGGCGAGAGTGGTAGGATAGGAACGATAGGTGAAGACGTCACATTGATGTCACTTGAAATATAAACTTCTTATAACGTTAGACAACTTGGACCTCTCAAATATAGCAAGCTGGTACAATCTGCCTTATAAATTCAGCTCCATTAAACGTCCTGACATAAGTACTCCATATACCCTTCAACGATGCCTCGGACTTTCATGGTGCCTGAAATTATGACGCTCGCTTCTGGCGATAGGAATGAGTGCCACTTATCCCACAGAGTTTACCCTACTCGTCACGGCTTCTTTTCCATCAACTCGCGGACTTGGAAGATCCACGATGCGGACACTGTGTACCCTGTAACGCTACACGCGTTTTTACAGTGGCGTAGATTACGATGCCCCGCCACTTCTGGCGAAGGAAAGTGCCCCTCGTTCTGCGAACCTTACCACCGTGTCCAGACTCTTTACATCGGCGGGCCAAAAAACGGCCATTCAACGAATACACGGAATAAGTGACCGTGGAACGTTCTCGTTTCGCGGCCGTTGAAAGCAGATAAAAAAAGAATATTCACGGAGAAAATGTTTCTCTCCGTTCGGTGTGTCGTTCCCCTTTTTTCAATTGTTTCAACGAGACAACCGCGCGGCGTTGCAAATATGCAAGCGTATGAACCAATTCACCCTTTCAGCGCGATCGATCCCGATGCCCGGTGGCCCTAGCAGTGGCACGTCGAAAATCGTTAATCCGATGCGAGCAAGTGGCGCACTTCCGGTTGATCTAACCGTTTGAAAGGCTCTTGCCGAACTGCATCCCCCATTGTGATCGACACCGTGGACAGTTCAATCTACTTCACGTCGCCAGCTGTCGAAAGGCTTCTGGTCAAAGTTCGGACGTCAAATTTCCCCTTTCCCCGCTCCGCCGCGGACGCGGGTCTTTGGAAGGGAACCAGGGAACCTATTGATAACCATAGTGGAACTTTCCACCGAGATCGACACAGTTTACTTAAAGCGAGCCACGAAATTATCGCCACTGACCGCAACTTAATGAACGATATCACAAAAGGCACTGTACTACTTCCGATTTTAAAATATATCTCAAATCGGACGTTTCGCAAGTTTCTGCTTCCGCCAACGATCTCGTAACCGGACACCTTCTCCCTCGCGAAAACTGTATTACATGCAAGCATACGCGAAACACCGAAGAATTATAGCCACAGAGGTGTTAAACAAGAAAACGGAACGCCGCGCAAAATGTGGAGCGACGGAAAGGCTCGTAAAAATTCGTAGTGCGCGTATTACGCGGGCCGTAGTTTTAGTGGTGTATAAATCCGTCCCCGGTGTTTAAATGGCCGCGCGGGGCGAGGTTATTCGCGCGAGCCAGACGCGAATAGGAATCGTTGCACCGATGCGAAAGCCGCGCGCGAGCCTCTTGATCCCAACGCTACTCATCCAGCCAGAAGTACCCCGGGCACAACCCCTCCTAAATCACCCCTAACCGTGCATAGAATCGCTTTCCTTCTTCCTCGGTCCGTCCCTCTTCTGTCGCGTATTTCTTCGCCCCGCTTGTTACGGCTCCCTTATCTCCTCCTCCACAATGGCCCTTGCTCTTTTCGACTGCGCGTGGCCTTGAGCGACTGTGCTCGGTAGCCGGGGAACATCGTCCTAGATCGATTCGTGTTACGGGGAAATCGAAAGCGTGCACCGGGGGGTCGAGGACGCCGGCAACGGGAGGGAACTTTGCTCCTACGCCAAGTTGCATGGGGAACTATGAGATTCTGTTTGACAAACGTTCTTCTTGTTAGCTGGGACCAGAGCACGGACTTAATTGACCCGTGACTCGTTCGTACTAATTGGAGGATTTGAATCGTGTAACAGGACTGGCTCGTTCCAACCAAGTTTTGGGTTTCGGCTGGAGAATCGGATTGTTTTAAGAAGTTCTCTCTTAGTCCAGCTCGTTGCGACGAGATTATTACCATATTGTGGGTCGTAGTGCCTTGTTTTTATGGAAATTCTGCAGCTCCGCCAGTTTGTTAGACCTTAAGTGCCTGGCATTAATTTGGCGTAGGCAGGGCTCATTTCGATGCAGTCTTGAAGGTTTCTTTTGTTAAGGGGAGAATCTAATTTAGGGGGTCGAAAATGGCGATTTGCTTTTTTGCTTTAATCGATAGTAATACTCTTAGAAAATATATTCCTAAAGTTTCAGAGCGAAATTCGAAGTATTTCGGAAGTATCAGCAGTTTGCGGAAACCGTAAACATTTTTCAAGTCGGCGAGGAAAATAGCAAGAAAACTATTTGACCGATCGACTTTCCCTGGGCTTTTTTAGTTAAATAATGAACAATCATCGCCGATGAACTGAAAACATTTATGAAAAAATTAAATTACACCATATTTTTTTAATAAAGACAACAGAATTTTGTCCTCGAAAGCGTAACATTTCCTTTAAAGACCCAGAATTTGGTTAATTTTAGACTTTTTTCTTATTCTTTTAGTTCATCGACAATGTAAGTTCATAAAAACTAAGAACAATTTCGGTTTGTTTATTTTGGGCTAAAATTAAAGGCTTCATTTTCCCGTCATTTCACAATTCCAATTTCGACGCGACGAACTTGAAAATTTTCAATTAAATTTTTTGTATTTTTAAATATATATATATATTAAAATACTCCTAAACTTCTGGAAAGATCTACTTTATTGGTCTGTGTGAGAAAAATCGCGAAGATCACCTTTCTTCAACGTCGTAAACTAGGTTCCCCCTTAAAAAGGTATTCTGGTCTGACGAGGCGTTTTCATCGCGTTATTTCGGATTTTTTTACAAAGAACCCATAAGTTTTATTATTATTTAGTTTCTTGTTACATGCTTATTGATATTTGAACTATCTTTACAAATTTCGTCAATAAAAAAAAATTAAAATCAAACGCAGTTGACTGCTTTAAAGTAATGCTGAAAAAAAAACATGTGGTCACGGTGACCCTGATTGGGCTCGTTCTAGTAATCAGAAACAAAAAATGTGAAGAAATTCTTTATTTGTATGCCTTTGGCTATCGTCCCTACCAGAATGATAAAAAAGATATTGAAAATTAAGCAAATGGTGGCAATTTGAAAATTAAGTTTCGATTTTCGCACATTTTTTCAACTTTAAAGGTCCGTGGAAGTTTAAAAACAAAATATTTTATCATAATTCTGGTAGAGACGATAGCCTCACGTGTGCTGATAATATATGCAAAACTTGGACTGAGTTGGTCCAGCCGATCTTGAAATAACACGGTCACCGATTCGAAAAACATGGTTCCGAGAAAATCGCGTTTAAAGTTTACTCAACGTTCGAAGCCAAACTAAGTTGTGACCTATTTAAGAGAGTAACGGTCTCTTTGTAACCAAATGGGCGATTTTTGTGTTCTAAAAGGCACAAAAATGCACAACCCCTCTCCCTCCCCCTAGAAAGAACAGTCCGCCGAAACTTTGCCGAAATATACTTGCAGGAACAAAACTGTTATGCGTTGTCCGTCCTTCTCAGTGAGCGCGCCTTATAGATACCTACCTATTCTGCACCCTGTATCTCTGCAAATATTACGAATTGGAAAAAACCCTTTTGCACACGTATTACCCATTTAATGTACCAGTAGAAAATGCAAAAGAAAAATTTTTTTTTATCCGTCAGACTACAATACCCCCTTAAGGGTTGCTTCTGGTGTTTCATTCTTTACGTTAATGCGTTACCATTTTCACTAACATATTTAGTCTGAAACAAGTGTTCAGTTGGGACCGTGCATTTGAATTACAGAATAACGTGAAAAGAGAGTCGGATATGAAAGAATTAATTAAACTGTCTTCAGTCATCGGTGAGCCGTTGCCAATTTAATAATAGTCCGTTCCAAGCAACATTCTGCTTCGTGACACATTCATTTTCCGCTGTGGCCCATCTGAACCGCGGAGAGAGCGATGATACCGGGTTGTCGAGATCGTGTTCTGAAGTGGCTAACAAACGTTGAAGCACGACGATCGGTCATATCCCTTGAGACCTTTATCCATAGAACACGATGCACACGCTGCATTATTAAAGCACGGTCCATGTAACTCCATTCACAGTTGCCTAGCACGTTTCACCTCGTTTCTTGCCGCCGCTTTGAAGAGATTCCGTGATATAAACGCGACCAGCTTTCATCAGACTCCCCGTGCAGGCTGTTTCGAAAAATGTCTCGAGGACCAGTGGGCCAGAAACCCGCCGATGAAATTCTCGATCCTTCGCTCGTACATTAGGAACGAGGGAGGAAGAGTCGTAGACGGTGATGCTGCTGAAAAATTCAGTCTCGCAGGATGAATGCGATTCGCGGGATTCATTATTAATCCTCGTCCTTTCTCGAAATTGGTCACCGCTGGAACACACCGTGCTCCATCGCTGGCGGCCATCGATTGCTCAGCATTAATAATTCATCGGCTTTTGTCTACTTGTCGCCGTACTCTAACGAAACTGCACAATGACGTGTATTCGCGCGAAGCATTTATTAAACTGTCTTCTATCGATCGCCCGTCTCAGTGGAAATTGGACCGGGTCGCAGGACGTTTCACCCTTGGTCCACTAATCATCCGCGAAGCGAAAGAAACAGGAACAGGGTAGAAAGAAATGGGAGGCAAAAACGCGGAGAAGTTCCCTCGATTCCGTACTGTAATCCCGGCGTGTCATCGCTGGGGAAAAATAGCGTTCCAGAAATCGATAAATACCATTCGAAATATCCGGGGGAATCGGGCAGGAATGATCCCGATTAATTGGCTCGCGATCCATGGGCACGGGAAAAAATTAACCCTTGTTCCTTCGAACTAATAGATGCATTTTTGCATCCCTTGGGCACTCGTTGGGCTATGTGTATGTACAAGGGAATATGTAACATTGGCCACGTGAAACGTTAAAAGCTATTTCCATGAAAACTACCGGGGATAGAGACAAAGTGGTTCGCTCTATTTAATACCAAAAAGTTGTAATGTTATTTAGTGTACGTTTGGAAATTGCAATGAGTGTCCTACAGGGATTTAAAGCGATCACTTCACCACTAATGATTAGTGTATATTATACGCCTGCTTCATACGAATGTACTTTGCAGCGTGTGTTAATGAGCTATTATTAGCAGCTCTGAAATAGACCAAAGTTGTTACATTAAATTCTGTGCAAAGTTGAAGTACCTAAACGGTGTCGCGATGCTTAATTATTCTCCATCCGTGTTCCCTACATTTAGTTTCCAACGACTCGTTCCCCTTCCTCCAACTGAAATCGACATTTACCCCGACGCTGCGAGAATTAAATCGGCTGATCTACTTCAAAGGACGTAAAGAAAGAAGTCAGCTCCAGACGAATCCAATCACTTTGCTCGTGTACGAAGCGACGAGAAAAGAGAAGTGGTCGGGTTTAAGAACTGCCGGCGCGGAAGCGTCCAAACTGTATCGGTGAATCGATTAAAGTTGCATTGCATTCTCGATCAAAGTAATCGCGCGTAATTACGCCGTCACGGAACGGAATAAGAAACGGCCGTCGGTAAGTGTTTTCAATACGAAGAGGAATCGCGACGGGGTGAGGGTAGAGATTTAAGGGAATTGCGGGAACTTTGCGATCGAGGGTGGCTTTAACGAGGCTTCAGCGGGTTCTGCGGGGCTCCGCGTTCGCGATGGAAAGGTTACCTCTCTGAAAAAGGGTAAGTTTACGCGAGAGAAGCCCGGCGAAGTTGCTCCGCCCGCGAGAAAAGACTCGATTACCCTGCGAGTCGTGCCCGAGTCTCTGGTTCAAAGAAAATCTCGTAATATTGTAGCCTACGAGAATTTAAGCCGAGATTGCTGCATCTTGCGACAAGTTGGTGGACATCAGTGACCCCCCGTGGATATTACAAACGTCGGAATACGTTAAGCCAGCGATTCACTTCCTACAGCTCTGGTTCACGAGCAATCAAAGATCACGGCCCCCAGCGACTTTAATTTTCCAACAGAATTTCGCGAGAGCCCTGCGATCCGCGATTCTTATTACGAGCTTCAGCGAAACGCGCCGGCCGCGCGAAACGAGCACGTAAATATCGCGCTAGACGGCGACAATGAAATACGAGACGACGAAATGAGCGTAAAGGGGGTTGGTAAATGTCACTGCGAGCTCTAGAACCACTGAAATCTCAAAGTCAACCAGTGGATAGACTTATATTGTCTGATATACGGGGCCCGTTTCTATGACGCATCGTTGGCCATAATTTTTCTCATATTTTACGCGGAACAGCCTGGAAGCGGTGTGCTGTGTCAAACGCGGCTGAATGAAGAAAAAGGAGGGGGAAGGGCGAAAGAAAAGAAGGAAACGGGCAATTGAGTGAAAGCTAAGAGAGAGAGAGAATATCCTGCTTGAAATATATTCTGTTCACGCTCGGGTAACTGACGGGCCAGCCGTGATATTTTTATTCCAGGAGCGGCAAGGAGGGCCGAAGGTAATTGCTTTCATAGAAGTTCTTATCGTCTGTGTTACAGGGTGACAGTACTGGCCGTTCTGCTGGGGATTCTCGAGTGGGATCGCAGCGTCACGTGCATCCTGCTGCTGTGGGAATACATGGTGGGATACTTGGCCATTTTCGCGATCTCCATAGCGGTGGAGTTCTCCATCTGCTTCCTGGCGACCAGGGGGAGCATCCTGGACACCGCAGTCAGGGCACCCATGCAGTACGTCCTCTACGTACGACTTCGTGAGTGACACGTCTCATCGATATTCACTTTAATACATTGTGGCACGTCGATAAGTTCGCAAGTCTTATTTAAAGCTGAAAGATGCTGTAAGATAAGAACGTCATGCTGAAAATACGCTCGGCATTCGCACTATTCACATTCTCTCCTTGATATCTCTTGGAATTTTTATAAGCGTCTGTTGTGACGAGGGAACGAATTAATAATTATTTTTAGAAGATGAAGATTACGTAAGTAATGGAGATAGGTCATAGAAGTAGCGTCACTAGAATCGATCAGGCTTTTATTAACAACCCCTATGGTCGGAAAATCCAGCGTCCTCAATCCCAGAGCTGCTTTCCTTTCTTACGTGGTTACCTGATATATTTATGGTACCGAAACTGAGGGGTAAGCCAGTACAAAAGAGGAATTGGAGTTGAAAGAGTCTCCTAAATTTGCTCGCGAACGCTAACATTACGGCCTGTAACACTGTTGATATGTGGACAAAACTTGAAAAATCAAATATTTTCTAAGGCGATATTTATCATTCAATACTTATATCTAGGTGTTCAAGAATCGAGTTTGTTTATGATTGCTACGTAATTGTAGTTGTTTACGATCTTATTTGCCATCTTAACCTAGAAACTAAGTACTTCAAGCATCAGTCGCAAGTCATACGCGGTAGAGTTACTTTCCTTTTTTTTTTATTTAGATCTTAAGAATATTTATTAATCTTGGCTCACATTATTCACCATGGATTCTACAATACTATTATGATTGGGTATGGGTGCTTCGAAAGTATTGCCCAGACGTATGGCCTTACTGATCATTAAAAAGCTTCTTAGTCCTGAGAATGAAAATTTTATTTCAACCGAAGTTTTAAAAAAACGAATGCGTGATTCTTTTTATATTTGGTTCGCCTAACTTTATAATTTATGAAAAAAACGCACTTTTCTGCTATTACCTGCGACTATTTGAGAAATAATTTTTTTAGGAAGAACTATATAGATCAAGAATTCTAAGACAAACCAAGAAATTTTTGAAAAGTGGCTTTGTTCTGCACCAAGAGACAAAAAAGGAAAGTTCTAAACATCCGATCCGCTATTTCCAATTGTTTATACGATATCTACCATGACTTTTCCAACCTGGATGCTGTTATCTGTTTTAAAATAGCAGTCAAACGCGATGCACGTAATAAAAATAATTTTATAAAAAAATGTTTCGAAGAAAAGTTAGTCAGTATTTAGTTGACAACAAATTGCAGAAGTGAATATTGATAAAAAAACTTTTTATTCAATAGAAAATCAAGATCACCTCGATGTTTTTAATGAAACTGTATAGTTTACTATACGCCAATCGATGCATCTTTATGCTCTCTTTAAAAAAGTATTACAGTACTCAGGTCAAAAACTGATTAGTTCAGAAGTTATGAGTTTTGTCCCGAACGCCCATATACTTCGACGCACTCTATGTAATAACATTAACGGTCAGACACCTTCAGGTATGTAGGTAATACCGCGTATGTAATCAAAAACAGATGCGCCCAAAAATATTTACCAAAGCTTCTAACCAATCTAAGGTAAATGGCCCAGTGGTGAAACAGTTAAGGAAGCAGTTGAGATAATTGCAATTTCTTTTATATTTAAATAGTATAAAATTATAACTAAATATAATTATTCGAAAGCGTAAAATTTCTAGTTTCAGATAACGTAACAAGAATCTACATTTATTAAAGGAAAAGTTTTAAATTAATTAAAACATGAAACTGTTCATATGACCCAGTAATTAAATGAAATTCATAGCGTGTCCCAGCCATTAATTATCAGTGTCCCAATTATTGAATATATATTTAATTTAACTATTTCTATCAGTTAATGAAAAGAAATGAATACGGTAATATTTTGGGGTAATAAAAACATTTTATTTATAATACATTTGTGTTAAATCTTCGGCATGACTTTATGTCTGAAAATGATTAAAAGTATATTATAAAATTTTAGGTTATGCTAATATTATGACGGGTTTAAGATTAATTATCCTAATAATTCTTAAACAGTATTATATTTTTGTCTAGTTATTATTAACGTAAATATATAGGATACAAAACAATATTTCACTGAATACTGACGTCTGTACCAGTGTTTATATAACCATTAAATACGCGTTTAATAACTGGTCCGTGACATGTTATCGTGTACTATTGGATAAACGCAACAATTTCAAGATTAAAAAGAAACAATTATTAAGAGATCCAATTAATTTTCAATTCTTCGACATATAATAAATCCACAACAACTGTACTATTTCAAAAATGATAAAATAATAATTAATTACAACCTTAACAAAAATATTCTCTCGCTTGCTTCAGCCCATTAGGTGAGAAGCGAGATTGAAACTGTTGAAGCTTTACTGTACAATAATATTTTTGCATAATATAACTATTCAGTTACGTAAGCTTATAATTGTATCTATATAAAGCTAATACATTTTGCAATTATATTTCGAATAGTTTAAACGTTGCAAATTAGTAAAACTGTTATTATTAATAAAATTTCTTCTCGATTTTTAATTATTGGGCCATGTTTAAGTACTGGGACATTTACCTTAATTACTTATATCGCGTTAATGAATGTGGTTAATTGAAGACCGGGGTGGTCGTATGAGAAATCGTAATCGCTCTAGAGGCGCAGGGTGTAGCGTTCGTTAACGAAAGGCTTCGTTGGTGGCGATGGGAGGCCACTTTTCCCTTGTCGGCCCCTCCAATCTCCTGAGGGCGAGGGACGAATATTAATAAGAGCTCGGTCTTTTACCCATGGCTCCTTGCTGGTAATAAACGATCGTTCGCGAGGGAAAAGATTTTGGTCCTCGAGGGTCGTGCTTATCCTCTGTACGAGTGCATAATGCAAGGGTAGAATTTCAGAATCGATTCTCTTCGTTCTTGTATAATTTCAAGGAATTTTTGTGGACAAAGGTATCGGTGTCGTTCAAATATAATATTAGATCAGACACTGCTAGGTTCCTCAGAATAAAAGGAATCGTAGAAATTTCTGTGAGAAAAAATTGTTCCACTTTTTTCATTCACCTTGCTGCCCAGCTTCAAGGAGTCTTTTAAGTAGAAGAGGAATCCTCGCTTCTGAAGCTTCTCGCCTTTTTGCCTCTCCCCTTTCGCTGCGCAAAGACGGGCGTGAAATTTTCTGTCTTTCTGGCCATTAAGAAATAGGAAGTCACGTCGTTCTTGGCTTCTTGCTCCTCTCTCTAGCGGCCTGTGATCTCTCCAAGTGTCTCTTTAATTGCCCATTATGCTAATGCACCACTTGCACGTCTAGAACCACTTGAATAAAAATCCCCATATCCCTTGATTCTCTCCATACATACAACGCAGCGCTTTCCATTCGACTGTTTCGAAAAACTGGGGCGTGATCTTTGTTACAGAGCTTTTACGAGCGGCGATAAATGCTCATAGCGTTAGCTTGGACTCAAAGTGCAAATTTAATTTCTGGTACTCGTTTAGCTTTCAGTTTGAACGTTCAATGCAAAACTTCAGCTACTTCTTTTAGAGTAGCTAGATAGTTGAAAGTAAGGGAATTCGATAAGTTTAGTTTTCAAACGGTCGACTAGCTCGGAAACTCAATTGGTGAAGTTCCAAAGACTGATCTAATGACCTACTGCAAATTCCTACGTTTTCCTTTGAAAGTGTTCTTAGAGAGCTGTAGAAGATGTCAGTATCGGTACGACATTGTGGATCTTTGGAGGATCTTTGGAGGATTTCATTTTCCATGCACCCTGTGAAAATCTACTCGAGAATTTGCATTGTCTCCTCTCAGGTCGCTTCGTGGTATCTGACATCGTGTCCGTAAAATTACTCGCGCACTGCCGGTACATTATATGCCAGTTAGTCGTACAAAGAAATACTTCTAGCCGTCTGTTCTCCCGAAAGACGCATACATCGCTGGGGTATTAACGGTTCTGGAACGTATCCAACGGTGATCCGGTGTTCTCCGGGAGTTATAGCGCACCAAGGAAGAACTCGATGGAAATTCCGATCACGTACAGCTGATTGGTCGGATGCGTACAGAGTGGCAGACCCACCGTTGTTGCAGCTCTGCACTCTTTCGACTCTCAGTTCAATTCGGCTGGTCTGATTTCGACACACAGAGGACTTGGAAGTTCTGGCCAGGCGAGATTGCACCACGAGGAGTGAGAATGTATCTCGGGGGCGAGTGTGAAAGTTGTAACAAAGGCTCTAGGAAACGCGAGGGATAGGCTAATGGAAGTTCCCGCTTTAAATAACTTGTTTATCTCTGATCTTGCCAAAACCATGTTTCAAGATATACATATATACTACGTTCGGTGGAGTATATTAAATGGTCCAAATTCATTTCTAACGAATCTTGAAACAGAATATATATGTTCTGTGAGAGTAAACGCTAAGAAATTATTGATGTTGGTAGGTTTAATCGTCGCGATATGTATTTTCGCAACTCTGCAATTAAATCGTCGACAGCAGTGTTTGCTTTCACAGTTTTCTCGCGCATTGCTAGTCCGCGAGCTAACTCTTTCTGTTTCGCGACGTGATTCAGCGGTTAAAGTCCAATCGGCGTGAATCTAATCGGAAACCGCAACAGTTCAAGTTGTTCAAATAAACTTTACCATTATAATAGTACTGCTACTACTTTTAGACTTCTTATTTCCGCTTTCGGCAATCTAAATGAGTTGTCGTTACGATAATATTTTTAACATGTTGACAGTTCTGTACACAACAGCCTTGACGCTGTAACCATTTTATTAGTATGCCGAATGTAGGCGAAATAAAAGCAAACTGAATCATCCAGAAAATGTCACGAAATAAAGCTACAGTGCTTTATCTTGACTTTATCAGCAGAATTTGTTAGTCGTATTTTGAATTCAAATTTACATTACATAGAGTTTAGGCGTTTTTCTATGTATTATTAATTTATGCAACCCTGCATTGATATTTCTCAGAACAGAAGTAGTTGCAAGCAGAAAAACACCGGGGAACTATCGACTTTTCTTTATCGCACTTAAAATAGCCTTACTTGGATAAATTTGAAATTATCTCGAGCTATGCAGCGGCACCTATAGATCCATAATCAGGTCAAATGCACTCACCAGAACGCAGAAATGAACGAAAGCTGGCACGCCGGAACACGGCGAGTTATGCTTTTGCGGCGAAGCTATCTCCTGCTCGATGCTCGAAGAAAGCACTGTCGATACCTTCAATCCTTATCCGGTGCGAAGCTGCGGCATTCACGTTGACGTACTTTCATTTCAGCCAAGAAATGCCAATCATCCTTGAAAAAGAAACGTACGCTGACTTTACGAGACGCTTGACCCAAATATATTCCGCCCCTGGCTTTCAATCATCTTTTATTTCTAAACGCTTTTCAGAGTCACTTGATGCACTTCAATCGAGAGTAAACTAAAACACTTTGCACTTTGTTCGTACATATATAGAATACATATAATGGAATGGAATAATGGAATAAAAGATTAGAAACTCGGGGGTTACGAAATCATCGCACTTCTCCTCCGATCGTTTCTTTATTTTCGCACAGACAGAATAAGCAGTCTGTTTCATGGCTCGCCTTGTGTACATAAACATCACAAGACTTTAAATTGCCCGTCGAGCTTTTACATGAACTTCGCGAAACTTTATTTCAGTCCTGCTACTGGTGGAAACTGGATGGCTGTGCGCAGGTGTAACGTGGATAATCTATTACTATCAAAGCTGTCCCGTCAACCAACTCAAAGATATAATGTTAGGTAAGTCTGACTGTTCACGGTCATATGAAGCACTTTCCTTCGTCATCGTAACATCGAACGATGACGATGTATAAAAGAATACGAACTTCTCTATCGTTCTGAAAGTTTCTGCTTTATTTACGTTTCGTGTGAATAAGAACATCCTGTGTCAGCTAAGTTTTACGCGGATAAAGAATCCTGTACCAAGGAAATCCGACGTTACATAAATTCAAGGCGAATAGAATGCTACACATTACTCTTGAACTCCTAGCGCTTGAAACGTCGAGAAGGATGATGAAATTTTACGGTGCTTTGCACGATTTTCTTCCCCAATTATTTCCCTTTGTTTGAAATGTAACGCGGCAGCCGATGAAGGAGGAAGCAATGCCTCTTTCGCGATCAGAGCGGTTCGATTTTAGCGAGAACTTCCACCACAGGTTTACTCATATCGAATTGGTGCGTGCTGGCGTCGGTGATGGTGACCGTGTGGTGCACCTACGACGCGGCGGGCAGGTCCTGGGTGAAAATGAAGAAATACCAGCGCAGCATGAGGGAGGCGGAATCAAGATGCGGTAAATTACATTACAACCGGAGCGGCAGTAGGAACAGAAACTGGCGGCAAAGGTAACGGCTCTGTGTTCGTTTGTACGACGGTTTGATCCCCCTCGTCTGACTTATTACCCTCCACTTCCACTGATATCTCTCCCGCCACTCGCTGTTCTCCTTTCGTCTCGCCTGCTGCCTTTATTGCTAAGTTCTTTTAAATCGAAACTGTTACGGCACCTTTACCACTTGAATTGACATTAGCTTCATCGCCCATCACTTTTCTTTTAATCAATAATGTAAATGAATGTAGGAATTGGTCGATGTGGCAACGTGGCGCCCGAGTGTTGTTGCTGAGTCGTGTGAGAGCTACAATTATGCTGTTTGAATGTTTAAGGACACAGAACGAAACGAACGTAACGTGCGGAGAAACGAGTGTACATACTCCTGTAATTTTATTTTATTATTAGTATCTCGTTTTGATAATTAAAATCCTACATATATTGCAAAACATTCCTCGTTCCGAAGTAAAATTGGGGAACCATTACGGAAAGCAGCTTGTTTATTTTCACACAAATGACAGCATTAATACAATCAGCCTCCCTTCAATGGTATTCCTAAATGGAAACCACTGACGTTATTAAAATTTCCCCGCTTTTAGAAAAGTCATACGCGCGTACCAGGATAGCTGGCACAACAGGTGCAGGCTGCTGTTTTGCTGCATGGGTAATTCCGATAGAAGCCGAGTAAGTTTCACCGAAAAACACGGGAGCTTTTCAAGAACAGACGCGGGACCAGCTTGGCGTCACTTGTACAATAATATCGCTTCGGTTCTCAGAATTCGTTCGCGGATATCGCCAGGCTGTTCAGCGACTTCTTTCGCGATCTGGACGTGGTGCCGTCGGATGTGGTCGCCGGCCTGGTGCTGCTGAGGAAGTTCCAGAAGGTCGAGAGGGAGCTGATCGTGAAGCAACGGAAAAACGACACGTACGAGTTCCTGTCGGGGGTGCCGGTTACGCCTCGCACGAAATTCTTGTCCTTGACCGAGGACGGTGATCTGGGCCACTTCCAGTCGGCCATTCATTACATGCACTTCGCCCTCGCCGCTTATGGCTGGCCCATGCTCCTCGTTCATCAATCCACCGGCCTTTGCCAGTTGTGTGCAAGGTAATGTCGTGGGAACATGGCGCACGTGCTGTCGCGACATTAAGCGTCACCCATCGATTGAACTCCCCTGGCATTTCATTGCCACCTTCTCGACAAAACACGAATTGTTCAGCAGTCCGTTATTATACCGGGAATATTGCAAGATTCGATGATTAAATTCCGTGACTGATTGTGGATTTAAAATTACCTGCCCATTTGGAAACGCTTCTTGTACTACAGTAACAAGCAGATAGTGGTCGAAGTTAGAAGCTGAATAATACAGTTACACGCTCGAAATCATCTGTCGAAGCGGATTAGTGTTACAGGTCGGGTCTCGGAAGTAACATGGTCGGAATCTTGTCACAGATTACGGTGCGGGTGTTTCCCATGCGGCGGTCACGAAGACGAGGCGACCGTGGTGGAGGACAATTGTTGCCAGTGCAATTACACGGCGCTGAAGAAGCTGATCAATGTCGCCGAGGTGGAAGTCACTTATGCGACTTTTCACGTCGACGTCAGCGAGACGCCGTTCTACGTCGCGCTCGATTACACGAGGAAAAAGGTTTGCCGCGTTCCTTTATCGATTCCCGTGCACTGATAGCGTTTGCCTTGGCGGAACACCGGGAGACATTAGAATCTTCGCTACGAAGCTTCCTTCTTATATCGAGCGTGTCACGAGTTTAATCGGGGAATATCGAATTACTTGTATTAAATTTTCTATTAATGAAATTCGACAGCACATTTTTAGCGCGATTCTCAAGTTTACAGCATCCTCGACTTTGTAGACCTCGTCGCGTCAATATGTAACGTGGATTTCACCCCATCGGTCGAGGGATAAATCTCGCGTGGTAGTAAGCACGTTAGTCTCGCAATCTATAATGAACCGGAGTGTGTCCTAGTTCGATCATCAAAGCTGGTCGCTTGAGAAAATTAAGCTGCCTAATAATGCGCCCCTAACGATCGCTTTACCCCGAACTCCGGCGGACTCACACCCGGAACGGTTAACTACCAATTTTGCTGCTGTCTCTTTTTAAGGTTGTCGTTAGTATACGAGGTACCCTCAGCATGGAGGACGTGCTAACAGACTTGAACGGGGAGGCTGAAGTGTTACCGTTGTCGCCCCCGAGAGACGACTGGCTGGGCCACAAGGGGATAGTCCAAGCCGCCGAATATATTCGGAAAAAGCTACTCGACGAGGAAATCATGTCCCGTGCCTTCGCCAAGGTATTGTTCCACGTCGCCGTCGCTTTAAATGTAAATGATTGGCGCACGACGCATATCGGCGGCTCGTTAAACGGAATAATTATACTTATCGCTGAACTCGTTACCTATTTCGAGTCACGGAACGGAGAAGGTTGAATATACAAGTTTATCGAGTTTTCTGCGGTTACACTTCAAGCCGGTACTACCAGGGTTTTGATAACAGTAGGATCTCGCGTGCAATTTAATAAATAAATCTGTTAGGTTCGATGCACAGATGGTAGGAATGTCTCTCCGATCACTCGATTGGACGCCGTCCAAATTTCTGTCCTAGGATCCTTCGAGGGGAACCACTGAATTCGGCCTGGTGCTGGTTGGTCATTCCTTAGGAGCAGGAACAGCAGCTATCTTAGCGATATTGCTGAAACAAGACTACCCAGACCTGGTGTGCTTCGCGTTCGCTCCACCGGGTGGTCTGTTGAGCATGCCCGCTCAGCAGTACACGCAGGAATTTATTACGTCCGTGGTGGTCGGGAAGGATGTTGTGCCCAGGATAGGTCTCCGACAAATGGAGAGCTTACGGGCCGATCTTATAAATGCCATAAAAAGGAGCGTCGATCCGAAGGTACGTGTCCCTTGAAGCTTCCCCGAGTAACCATATATAAAAGCCACAGAACCATCTCGAACCACGTTCCTCGCTGATCAATCAAACATTTTCACGCGTCGCTACCGTTCCCATAAATCTCCAGATATGTGCGAAATCTGTATCGACCCACTTCCCAAAATTGAACATCCCTGAGCCGTTTCGACGCCGTTCATAGCAGTGTTCGCGAAATACATTAGCAGCTGATGGGGCGAGGGATAAATAGAGTGGTCATAGCGGAGAACAATCTAGAGTCGAGTGGAAATTCGCGCATCAATCACGCAACATTCGTTACAGTGGAAAACGATAGCCTGCTCGGTGATGTGTTGCGGTTGCGGTTCCACCCCCACCTCGGCGGCGAATTTAGAGGCAGGCGGATGCATCAGCGAGTATCAGAGGGACAAGGACCTAGCCCGCTCCCAGACCGTTCTTCCAAGCGACACCAGCATCACGCTCACCCTGCACAGGCCCCTATACCCGCCCGGCCGAATCATCCACGTGGTCCGACATCATCCGAACAAGGGAGAGTAAGTTGCAACGTTTACGTTCGCTGTTCGACTTTAACCCGCGCCGTTCCGCCCGACATCGAGCCTCGAGATAGCCGCTCGTACGCCAGACAGACTTTAATCCACGATCTCTTTTTCCGTTCCCAGGCAGAAGTACGAGAGCTGCTGGAGGTACGTTCATTAGAAACTTTGTATTTTCAAGGTTGCTCTGGGTAATTGCATCTTGGGGATGTGCCCGCATGCGAACCCTTGGATCTGTATTCTAGACTTCTCCTCTCCCACAGTGTCTGTCGCACCCTTTTACTATCTTCTTTCAGAGACGTTACTCTATAAATGTCTCCTTAGACGTGCATGATTGAGTCTAGAAGGATCGTGTATCGTACCGAACAGGGTGGGGCACCTGATACCACACCACATCTACATAATATTTCTGTCGCTTGCGAATTCACGTACCTGTGACGTGAATAACAGTTACCGGGTTTATAGGAAGACGCGCGATAGATAGAAACACTATTTCTCTCTCGAGGTTACCGTTTCTATGTTCCCAAGGATATCGTTTCTTTTTTACACGAAACCGTATGTTTGCTCGCAACGATACCCCTCGATTCTTTTCCCGGTCGCTGTGCTGACTGAAAGGGATCGTTCGCGCTTGTTCAAACGCGGACGGGATGGGTATTCGTGGACGTGCAAATGGTACCTATCGCGGGACTGGCAGCTCGGTTCGCGTCATGAATCGTTAAACGAGAAATGTGTTTTATTAAAGGATAACTCAAGCACGATTAGCTTGCGAATCTATGTTTATCAAGACTCTTGTGCTCCCTTTTAGAAGTTTCATTATCCAGATATGTCTGCGTGCATGTAGTTCTGGGACACTTTGTGTACAGCTGTGTTTTCCGATTCGATTCCAGGCGAATATTGAACAAACGCGAGCCAGTGTACCAGGCGTTATGGGCTGGCCCCTGTGATTTCGACGAAGTGCTGATAAGTCCGGTGATGATACAGGACCACATGCCGGACCATATGCTGAAAGCTTTGACCAAGGTAAGCCGGATACCCGCGGTAAAGCTGGGTAATTACAAACTCTTGGAAGAGGCGATCGCCGAGCCGGATGTTACGAAGGAAGAGGACGTAGTTGCCACTGTAGAGAGTAACGGACACGCTAACTATCGCGATCCTAGTAGTGCACGAATTCAAATTGCTACGATCAGTGGCCAGCAAATGGCTAGCGAGATGACCGTCATCGATATCGAGGTATACCACCCGAAGGATCTGGACCGCGATGATCGAGGCGCTTTTTAAACCGGCGCCGATTTGCCAATGAACGATCACTAAGACACTTCTTCGTGACGGAGGAAACCACCGACTTGATTGTAGTTGTAGTTTGTTTTTAGTAGTACTTTTTTTACCGCCATTAGCGTTGCCACCGTTTTCCCTTTCATTTCACCCTACAGGATTATTTTGTAACAGAGATCGTGTGTGTTGTTTCGTGCTGTGTCGGTAGAATAACGCAATGATATTTATGTACGATGTAAGTGATGATTGAGAGTTACCGTTAAAGGAGATACACACCTGTTTTTACTTTGCTGCTGAAACCGATCAAGCAATTGACACGCATGCTCGTCGACACTGCATGAACTAAGTACCGTAACATTTGGCAAAGTTTATACACGTAGCTAATCACGTAATTCTGTTCCTTTATTTCTTCCAATTACCGTCGCGATCTCTCGAGAATTTTCCGTTTCACTGTGATCGATTGCACCCAAAACGACTAAGGAACTGTGAGTAAGGGTTACATGGAAACTTTTTGCACAGAGGAGAAGCTGTAATCCAAGCAATGAATACGAGTAATTCATACAGACGATTGTGTATTTTTTATATAATATGTGAAGAACGGAATTTCCAATGGTCGTTTTGATTGCACATTGTAACAATTCAATTCTGTATAATTTGCGATGTACGTTGCCTTGGTCAATATACTTTTTACACACAAACGTGTTGTTATTTATTTGTTAAGCATTCGCTTCCTAGTTCTGTACTCGAAGCGTTAGAGACTGAATGCTAGCATTGATAACAGATACCGTGATGGGAAGTACGAATTACATTTTTTGTTTCGCTGTTTAATAATATTTTGCTAGTGTGTCTGCTACTGGCTTCAATGTCTCGAGTTACCAGATCCCTCTCTCTTAATTTCGAAACACTTTCCTAGATGACGGGAACTGTTTCAACAGCGACCACGGTCAAAGCAAACGGCCGCTCGTCTATTTCCGCTTTGCATGACAATGAAACGTCGAATTTCTCGGATTTCAAAAGATGCAGCTGCCTATCGAGGAAACAAGCTTTAGTTTCAAGCGTAAGAAAATCTCGTACATACAAGCCGATCGAAACGCTACCGCGCTCGTTCGAAGGCACCAGAGTAACCTTAACCGTTGCGCATGCTGGTGGATATTCACGAGTGAACGCTTTCGCGCCCCGAAGTAGTCAGTTGAACTTTAGAGGCGCCACGCCCCGTTGTTCGAATGTCGTAGTCGCATTTTTTCCTGCACACGGAGCCCGGAAGAGTGAATCGAGGCGTCGAGTGCCGTGGCAATTGAACTTCAACGATCAATTATCTTCCGCCACATGGGAGGCATTGAGAATTGAACAACTGTTCGCTTCGCGAGCCGTCAATTGCCTGTGCGAACCGTTCGCAGTTGGCCCGCAACATCGAACTCGGCGCTATTGCTCGTTTCGATCGCTGCCGATCCTTTCATCCTCGCCCAGTACCGTAGAGAATTAATCTATTCGCCTGTTAGCTATCTATTAGACTAGGTGTTGACGATTTGCCGCGAAGTATACCCCCCCACTTGTTGCGAAAAATAAGACCGACGACACGTTGCTCCCTCGATTCGTGGCTAACAAGCGATCCTACCAGAGGATATGTGGCTGAGGGTGTGTGGTGTGGATTAGGTGTCAGCGCGCAGAGATCGGGGTGCTGCGGAGGCCGATGCAGCAACGCATGCAACGGTTGCAGCGGACTCGGCGGTCCAATGGAGGCACGATGATCAACGCCACGTCGTGGTCCACCATCAAGGTACATCGACGACCTTGCAAGGCCGCGACGCCGACTTCCATGCCACCACACACTCTTCTCGCCACGAAACAAGGTACATAGACGTCTTCAGGCTTCATCCGGCGTATTTTCCATAAGCTGCGCACGCCAGTAGCGTAGTAGATGGAGGAAATGTAGCGAGATACATATTTTCGCGTTGGCGACGATCGCGTCGAGATCGTTATGATCGAAACGGATAAAGTTAATCATCGCCCCATGTGTCGCGTACTATGTGTACAAGGTTCTCAGAAAAACTGACTTCTTTATCATTGAACGTGAACTTCAAGCGACGTGGAACGACTTACATCTTAGAGCATATAAATATGGAGGAAGCATGCAATGGGCGAAAATGTAGACGGCGGTAAAAAGAGAAAAATATACGTGGGGGACACCCTTTCTCTTCCTAGCGCCAGGAACGACAGCGTTTTTTTCTGATCTTAGAAAGAGAGAGGGTTCCCCATGTATATTTTTCTCTTTCTACCGCCGTCTACATTTTCGCCCATTGTATGCTTCCTCCATGTTTATATACTCTTAGCCTTCCATTGACGTTTGGCAGTGGTGGATTTAAGGAAATAGGTCCAGGTGGCAAACGTTGACAACTGAAAAGGTAGTTTACTAAAAACCAGCTAAATGTAGTAGTACAGAAAAAAGATATGATGTTTGAATAAATTCATAATTTTTTTTTAAGATGGTGCCCTGATTGGGCCTTCTGGATAGGGACCCTGGCCGTAATTGAAAAGTCCTTGTAGAAAACACTCAAGCGCCAAAAATCAAATTCTACAGGCTATAGCATTACCATTGGCACGTAGAACATTTTCCGATAAATTCTTTTTTTCAATCTTGGCACTCACAGTGTCTACAAGGACTCTTCAATTGCTCATTGGCCGCCCGTTAAATCCGCCACTGGCTTTTGGATTCTTCACTTTCAATATTTGATTCGCGATCTTGATTGCATTTTATGATCTCGCTATATTCCATCAACCCATTCCTATCGTTGTTTCATCGTTGCACCTGGTATCTTTGTATACCCATCGAGGGTACGTTTGTGAAAATTGGTGTATGTGGTAGAATTATTTGACGAAAAGTACGTTTGGATCGAAGCTCGATGGAATGACGAAGTAAAGTGGCGGGGGAAGGTATGAATTGAAGGAACATCACCGGTGTTAGGTCGCTGAAGAAATCTTGTGGTAATTTAAAATACTCCAGCGGACATCGATCGCATTGATCGACTAACGCCACTGTCGCAGCTGCATTAGCAACGTTCCACCCCCCGATTGCATTCCGTCGCATGCGATCATCCCGGATCACGGTATCTAGGCACCATCCACGACTGTTCACCGCCATGTTCGTTCGAAATACGCTTGTCCCAAAGAATCAAGAGAGAAGTACGTATTGCAAGTCGACGTAGAGATTAGTTGCGCGGGATCGTTGAATGACTCGCGGAGGGGAGCAGAGAATTCATCCGTCGATCACTTGAATGGTACTTGTCACCGTCGTTCATGCATGTGCACCACGCATCATTTAGTCCATCACGATCGCCATTCTACACACTTGGTTTTTTAGATAGCGCGATTCCGTCGCGATTTATCGTTCGTTAATCGCATGCCAAGTATCGTAACGGAGTGCCGAGCACTCGAGTGAGTTGTTCTCTGCTATCACTTGTAATCTTTCACTTCCATTTGCAGAAATGTACAAAGTAACACTGTCTGGGAACGATAACAGATCCAAACAGATGAGAGCCTGCTTACTTCGTAGCGTAAAATTATGGAGCACGAGGTTGTTCCTTATTCTATGTAAATCGAGCGATGCAGTTTTAAGGCACTGTAGTAGGTGCGCGTTATTTTGTTCTTCCTTCGTCATATTTGGCTCTGTTATTCGCGAGTCTCGTATTAATATTTAACTAATCAATGAAGATATATCTGAGAATTTTCGGTCTGCATAATATGAATTGAATGTTTATAACCACCCGTTAGTGTAACGCATGGAATACAATTACGAAAAAACTGTATTTGTGTTCTCTTGCGATAGCATAAAGAGCACGAATTCCGCGACTCACGTGTAAAAGCCAATGCACAGTCTATCGAACGAAGAATAGTTCAATAAACAAAGCTGCTCTTCCTCGAAACCTTCGAAACAATAGTCGCGTCCTTCCGGTCTTAGTTAGTACTACGCATTATCCTATTAACTCCTCCAGATTTGTATTTCTAACCGTCCTCCACAAGATAAGTTACATCAACTGGTTGAATTGCTATTTTTTTTTGCGTACGCTATCGCGCTAGTGTTGGGTTAACCGTAACCACATTATCCGCACACACGGATACCAAGCGGGCGATCAGTTGCGACCTAACCGCTTAATCGGATATACTGGTATCCGATTAAAGCGATTAAATCAATGGAATTAATTTATATCCCCACGTTCGACCATCCGTTAATTCCAAGACTTATAACGAATAGTTCTATCCAGAGAATTCGCGCGCTTATTGTCCGATCGAGCTGCCCTTTTACGTTTCGAAACGCGTTTTCGAAGGTCCCTTGAATGGTAACGGTACGGGGCGAGCAGGAAAAATGCTCGAGGGTTGCGCGAAACGATTACATGGAAAAAAAACGCGTATGGATATGTCAGGTTGTAACGACCCTGGGACCGGCGAAGCCGCAGAGGCTGGCTTCCGGTCACGCATCGTCCACGGAGGCGTCCGAGGCTCGCGAGGTCGTGGAGATCCAGGAGCTGGAGATCGAGCAGGAAATGAGAGCGCTGCTGTCCTCGTCCAGCCCCGTTAAGTCGCACCCCAGCAACCTGGCCGGGACGCCGCCGCACAGACTCTGCCTGGAGACGTCCTTCACGTCCTTACAGAGCCCCTCGGAATTCCCTCAGGTTGGCCGCGAGCTCAGCGTTGACTCCAGGGGGATACCGTGGGAGTACGTCAGCCTGGCCAGCGAGTTGCTCAACACGCCCAGGGCCGACGAGAGCAAATCGTAAGAATAGCAATTTTACGTCAGGAACCACGAACCGTGTGCGGTCCCTAACGGAGGACTGGCGCCGCAGGATTCCTAGGATTAGCTTCACCGACGAGTTAGGGAAACGGAGAAAGTTCCACGAGTTGCTTACGATCTCTCCCCAGTTTTAATTGCGTTTAGGGGGTGACAATTTGGCAAAGACCGAGGGAACCCTGCGTTCGATTTAGGGTACGAAGTTAAGAAAAGACAGTGCGCTATGTTTTGAGACTTTAGCATCCTTGAGATGGAATAGAATTCGTTGGGTCATTCGCAGAGAATCGGAGTATCATTCTATTGAATTCGATGAAGTTCATTCACAAGCTCTCGTTCACCACTGATCGCTTACTTCACCACTCGCAGTTATCACCGCTTCAATTGTCGCGCACATAAACGATCATTGCACTCTATCAGGTCATCGAGTACGAGGAACTCGTAGAAACTCATCTCCAGGAGCATTGGAATTTGAGAGGAACACTTTACGCCGCGTTGCTTTATTTCCATTCGCTTTGGCGGAATCGTAAAGTGTTGCTCTTCGACCAGAAGTTTCCTCGACCGGGTTCAGGAGCTGTCTTAAATGTTGCTCTCGTGTGAAGGCTGAACCGTCGGGTGGACTGGGACGATGCCTCTCGAACGGCGCCATTGGCCACCCCAGAGACCTTGTCGGAGGCGTCGAGCAGCCCGCCATCACCGGTGCCACCACCGAGGCCGATGAGGCGCACCCCGAAGATCTCGGGAAACTTGTCAACGGCGGCGGACGACTTGAAGAACAACCTTCACTTTGCTATGCTCTCGGCGAAGAACTACTTCCTGAGGGAGGGGAACAACGGCAGTAACACTAGCAGCGGCAACAGCGAGGCGAGCTACGAAAGCGCCAAAAGCCTGGCCGCTGGTCTTCCGCCGCCAGTACCGAGAAGACGGGATTCCGTGATCGTTAGAAGGTACGTACTGGACCTTGGCGATTGGCAAAGCAAAACGGTAAAATATCCTAACACGACGACAATATAAATGTCGCAGAGAGCAGAGAGTATGCACGGCTGCGTGCTGCAGGGACGATTTGTCAGAGAACTCGTCGCACAACTCTTCTCATTCCTCTAGGACGTCTCACGCGTCGAACCGAGCACACCCGGGCTACGCGGAAGAGGAGAATGAGACAAACGGCTCTAGCTTGGACTTCTTCGAAGCGAAGGTACGAAATGCTAGTAGAAATAGAAGTGCAGATTAATCCGTGACCGAGCGTGATATAAAGATGAATCTTTCGTAATCGATATGACAGGGTTCCTCTGGGCAACGCGACAGCAGCAACGACGTGTTCCTCAGCGTTAGAAGCTCCCCGGAGTGCAAAGGCCTGATGGCACCAGCCACGGATTTAGGAGCGGAATGGAAGAAGAGATTCGACCCGACGGGTATGAGCGGCGACGCTTCGTTACCTCTGCTGCGTGGGCTTTCGCCCACGCCCACGCACGGACAACACAGCTCGCCTTTCTTTAACGCGAAACGGAAGAAGTACGTGTACCCGATCACGCTGGTTGGTCGAGGTGAAAGTAGCGTTTAATTGCGAGGGATCTAGACCGATCGGGGACCATAAAGATGAGGCGGAATAAATGTAAAAAGAACTTGTAGATATCTGTGCCAATATCACGTTCTCGTGTGATTGTTCAGATGCGTTTTCGTCAGACCTCACGCGAACGAACTCCCGAGGGATTCTAAAATTAAGGGGCCACGCGCCGTAGCCTCTTTTTATACGATCTTACGCCGCAGTCTATGTACGCTCGCTGAATCTACAGTGCGAGACTAGTGCGAGCGATAAAAGAATCGCGTGAAAATCGTCGAGCAAGATAGATAGTCGAATTCGAACGGTGTCCACCTTTTTATCATAGAGCTCTACTACTCCTTCGTCTTTGTACAGACATTTCTTCGACGAGACAAAGTATTTTCTGATTTAGAAAATTTTCTGCCTGACGAAAGGTAAACATAAGATATACACGGAGACGATTACGTGTAAGTTAGAGATACTTACGATAAACGAGATGTGCTACATGGATAGTAGTTTACGCAGATCAAGATGCCTTGCTACTTGGGAGTAGAATCAATCTTTTTACTAGATTTCCGGATATTTACTGCTAGTTGTTGTAACGCGGTGGAAACGTACGAACATTGCACGAAAGTTACACTGGCCTACTATGCATGGATCTTGTGTAATACGAGAGTTTCGAACGACACATCTTTTGTACAGATTTCTAACGGAAGCAACAAAAATACAATAAAAAGTAGCCTTATTTCGAGCTAACTTTTCTAATCATCTACGTATAATTTTGCCAAATAAGTTTTAATTTAAAAACACACCAATCGTTCTTTTCCTACTTTAAAAAACGATTACCACGACTTTTTTACTGATTTTTTAATAAATGCGAAAATGGGACTGAAAATATATATACAGATTATATATGAAATGTAAGATACTTATTCGTTGAAAGAGGATCGCATTCTAAAGAACGAATAATGAATGAACCATAATTTATGTTGGCAGTCTCTTAATAGTCGAGCTGTTGAATTCATTGTATTTATGTAAAAAGTAGAAAGAATATATATGACCTATTTAATTCTAATAAATATAATATATACTTAGCGATGTATAAGTTATATAAGTATATATCTATACTTATTGGATTTATTATAAGTAATATTTGTAGAATATCGTTAGAGAAAAGTGATATATAGTAATAAAGTTCATTTAATGTAATAAGACACGATACTTTTTAAGAAATAAAAAGATGAATTCGATTCCCAGTTTACACCTTTCTCGCCTTCCTCAACCGACTTGTATTATTCGCTGTTAAACGAGGTAATGTAAACAAAACGATTATATCGGATATGCATTGTTTTGGCCATGTCGGGTACAACGAACGTTTAAAACATCGTAGACATTTTAAATGATCTTTATTGCATCGCCGATGTCCATGGCGGAGTCATAGGTTGCGGATTTTGTAAGTACGACATTACAACCGCCGATATAGACAGCATGAAACTACTAAGAATCTGTTTAGTGTCGTCGCTCACCTTGGAGTTCGCGAAGCTAATACAAGAACAATACAGGGCGACCCACGCACACCATTTCAATCTCATCATTAAACCACACATACTAAAAATCATTCCTAATATGTTCATGTAGTCCGGCGTTGAGTTGTCGCTTGCTTGCGCTTGACTGTTGGCTGTAAGGGGTTTATACCGAACCTCTCGCTCTGGACGTCTAGGATCTGACGAACTATTCATTTTGCAAACCTGAAATTAACACACGAACCCTGTACTTTAAAAATCCTGTACGATCTGTCATAATCTTATATTAGGGTTGCCACCTGTTTTACAGGAAAATAACGAACAAAAAAAGTACCCTCGAAAAAACGAAAAGTACATTTTAATCTTATTAGTTTCTATTTCTTCCAAACATATTTCTTATTGCTTTGGCATTACAGAGCAACTTTTTATCATTTTTATAAAGATTTATATAGATAAATTTACGTGTAATAACGTAAGATACTTTGTTCTAAAGTACGGGTGGCAACCCTCTTATATTCAGATTTTAAGGTTATGAAACAATGACATAGTGTAATAAAGTCTTATATCATCGCAAATTGATATAAACCATAGTAATGCAAATGTACGTCAATTACTCACCAATATTAGGTGATTTAATTAAACAAGAACTTGTTTTAAAAACACCAATTTACATTGACAATTAAACAGCCGATTACTGTCGTATCAATGATTCGGCTGAATATATACACTGTTATTACCTAACTTCAGATGGAATATCGATAAATTCCGAGAAATTTAGGGGATTCAAAAAAATCTCGGCTACAATGAATAATAAATCTTCGTTCCTATTTATAGCGCATTCGCATTTTACGAGTCTTATTTTATTTCCAACTTACTCGATACATTTAATATATATAAGCGCTATGTTTATTTATGATACCAGTTGAGCAATTACCGAATTTTAACTAATTATTTTGCTCCTTACATTGGACACGTTATGACTTATGATAGACATTGAATCGATACATCGAAACGAGATTGTTTTCTACCACGTGCAGCGTAGGTTGTCATGCATCTGCCACGTGCATTTACACATCACGCTTAATAAATAATACGATACCTTTGCATCAAGAATTGAATATATTTTTGTACGAGCGTTAATGTGAATATTATATAAAGCGATAATGAATATAATACCGTGTACAGGTTGGGTAAAAAGAGGTGTCTCGGCTAGGGTTCCTGAAAAGGTTGATAATCGAAAGAATTTTCCAGTATTTCAATTCAATTTCATACCTTAACTTTCTGTTTTCAATATTTTAGGTTCAGTTAACACCGGCAGAATTGCAGACAATTATAAAACAGACACAATCGGAGTTACAGTGAGTGATAGAGTAATTTGCGACTCCACGATAAGCGAATAATTTAATGATCGCAGAACCAATTTTGTTCTCTTAGAGATGCTGGAAGTGATTCAGACGAGGAAACCAAGAGCGAAACAAAGCCCAAGTTCGATGTATCCAACACCGATGAATACAACTTTGATAAATACGACGACGAATGTGAGACACAAAGTTTATGATTTCTATCGATAATCGTGTATCTTTTTCTTCAAACATTTGTCTTAATGTGTGTTTGATTTTATAGCGGGCAGCATACATTGCAATATTGGTAATATTGCAACTTTCGGGAAAGATGGAAAAGATCCTCTCGTGACACAGGACGACGATGATTCGGAGAAAGAGGACGACACTATAAAAGATGATGACAATCTTGTCTTGGTAGGACACGTTGAAGGAGATTCCAGTATTTTGGAAGTGTTTGGTTTGTATACGTCTAATTTACGTATAGATTATAATCTGTTGCGATAAGACACACGATCTATCATAGAAATTTAGTGTTTTCGTAATTTCAATTAACTTCCAGTTTACAACGAAGCGGAAGGTTCGTTTTATTGTCATCATGACATACTACTACCATCGTTTCCGCTCTGCGTAGAGTGGCTTAACTATGACCCTGCAGATTCGAAACCAAGTAAGCGCAAAGCAATTTCAGAGTTTAATATAACACAAGATAGTATAAAGACTTAATATAAACACTTTGTATTATAGGCAATTTATGTGCAATTGGTAATATGACTCCGATAATAGAAGTGTGGGATTTAGATGTAATAGATTGTTTAGAACCAGCTTATAAACTTGGTTCTAAACCAAATAAAAAGAAAAATCTGAAACGTGTTGGACATAAGGATGCTGTGTTAGATTTAGCGTGGAATGAAAATTACGTGTTGGTATATTTTAAAATTGGTAATAAAGTTTCTTGCATTTACTATTAAAGCTCGATACTATGAATCATTGACTTTCAGACATGTAATTGCCAGTGGATCGGCTGACCGAACAGTGTTGTTATGGGATTTAGAGAATGGTACACCTGTGAATAAGTTCGCTGCTTTTGATGAGAATGTTCAGTCATTAACGTGGCATCCACAGGAAACTCACCAGCTACTGACAGGTTCTGCGGATAAGTATGTCTGTTAAGCTTCGATCCATATAAATGTTTCTTAATTACACTTCGAATGTTTATAATTCTAATGTTTACCCAGGGTGGTGAGATTATTTGACTGCAGATACGAAACGATTGCAAAATCTTGGACAGCATTGGGGGAAGTAGAGAAAGTATTATGGAATCATTTTAACCCGTATTATTGTTTAGTAAGTGTATTTCAAACTTTCAGTTTGGTAGTTGTAATAATGTTTACAAAATCGTAAGTTCTATTCACGAAAATCGCGGAACTTTTGCTTTTTGCTGTAGATAAGCACAGATAATGGATACATACAATACGTGGACATTAGGAAAGATGCGCCAATATGGAATTCACAAGCTCACACGAAGGAAGTTACAGGTACATATGCATGACATGTAAATATAATTAATACTTTACATATAAAGATTACATACGAATTTATTACACTTCGATATTAGGTTTATCTCTTAGTTCGTCGTGTCCCGGCTTTCTCGTTAGCTCTGCAAATGATGGTATCATAAAAGTATGGGATATTATTGGTATAGAACCAACCCTTGTTTGGGAAAAGAAAAGTAATCTGGGGTCTATACTATGTCTCGCGGCAAATCCAGATAATCCTTTTGTGTTCGCTGCTGGCGGTGACAATAAGTCACACAATTTTAAAGTATTCAATTTTTTGGACATATCAGATGGTACGTTGTAATTTATTAATGCACACCTGTAAATAATATTACTGTACTATGCTTTTTCCGTGACTTTTTATTTATTTTTGAACAGTACGCGAGAGATTCGAAGATAGGAAATGTAATATACCAAAGGTAGATCATGATACTGGCTTGCAACAAGATAGGGAAAAGATGATGGATGTATCTGAGGATATGGAGTCAATGGTTCTTAACACAGCTGAGCCTAGTACAGCGTTTAAAAAGAAGAGGAATAAACGAAAAGGATCAAGATATTGAATGATATGGGAATGATCAGTGATGAATTCTGCCAAGACTGCGAATCTAAGGTACACCTGTTTCGTTACTTCTCACCTGTATATTATTTGACACGAATAAAATATTAGACAGGAATATGTTCGGAAAGTCGGATAAAATTTTGGAGTGTTTATTCTTAAAACATGTAATTTATTCTTTCCCTGGAATAATTATAATATTAATCCCAACAGTATTCTCCGAAAGTTTTACAATCTGTACAACATAGACACTCTGTTCTAATCATTTACAATACACACAAAATTCAATTCTATTTTAACGCATTCCTACACCGTGAAGGCAGTCAGTACAAATTTTTGATTTGCATTGATCCGATATCATAAGGATACAAAAACAAATCATGAAATTATTTAAAAAATTTCATATTGTGAATTGTAAAATGATATTAAAGAATAAATTATTTCGAAGCAATATTATAGTACAGTTTAGAAAGACTTTTTACAAGTTTAAAGAAGACAAGAACGTAGAAAGTGTTCCTACTCGGTACAAGTGTAACATTTGTTTTATAAAAATTTATAATTTTGACGATAGTTGTGAAAAACTATTTATGAAATGGCAGCTACAAGAATTTCCTTTCTATTACAAAATCTCGGTTAATATTGCACGATTATGTAATCATTGTAATCCATCAATGCTTTTGTTACCTGAATAATGCGGTACTTGTGTATAAATAGTTGTAAAAGTATTGTTTACTTTCATATTCGTAGAGTATTAATTTCAATGACAAATTACATTTTTATATTTCAATTTAACTGGCATACAAATATTTTACATAAGTTTAAAAGGAATTGGTTCTATAGTGTTTTGTAGTTTCGCACATTTAGAAAATAATGTTGAACATTCGTGGTCCTTATAGTCGCAATAAAATTTTCTGTGATTTAATTCGACAATGCTATTTACTATCTGGTAACATAAAGTGTGTAAAAATAAATATAAAAAGAACTATAAATCACAGTTATAAGTAATTGGGCAGTTACTAATATGTGCCAGTATAGTAGCCTTTACGTTCTATTTCCGATACCACGATTAAGAAAAGCTTTTCACTGCGCGGTCCAAATATATTCTTTGTATAACATATACAAAATTATACGTAAATTGGTCGAATATTACTTGCTCTATAGAATCTATCTATTGTAGTGTCATTAAAGTATAGGAGAATAAAGTACATGAAAGTTATTTTTTATGTGTTTTAATAAAAATGATGAGCAGTCAAAATAAACGAATCTTGTTGTCGGACGCAGAATCAAATACTACGTAAAATATATAAAACTGTGTGTATCACTTATTTCATTTCGTTACGTTACGCACTTTAACTGCATAATCATTCGTATGTACGATCTAGAAATTACCGCATTAGTGAAATTATACTGCTATGAAAGTATAAAGCTTGGAACAAATCAGATGTACAGATAATTTGGAATGGGATAAAGGTATATACGTACCAATGCCAGTTTCTTCATTCGCTGTCACAGTAAATATTAAATAAACAAGTTAAATAACTCATATTATACATAAATGAGTTCTTTAAAACATTCTAATTAACAATAATCTTACAACATGCTTTCTGGCAGTGGTGTTATAGATTCAATGAAAGTCACGTGGACATTATTATGTCAGCAATGGATATATCAAATTCCATTCGCAATATTAATGCATAGGATGCATTTGGTAGAGTCAGTATCGTATAAGTAGAATAAGTAATGTCCGAAGTTGCACAAATAAAATTATCTAAAATATTCAATGTAACATTAGAAACGTAATTTAGAATACTGTCCGACTACGAAATAAATAACGTTAAGTACAACTTCACTTGGCGCATCTGGGTACGAAGTAGATTATTGTTATGAAACGGACAATTTTGATGCCAGTATGAAACAACAATATACGACATACGTATTATTTCATATTGGAGTCATGAAAATTCAATGATTCCACTGATAGCATAAAACGTCTGACCTCATTGAATATTATGTAACCTGCAACACAGACAAAATCGTTCTTTTTGCCCACAGAATGTACCATAGTCCATAGAGATTGACATACATTGTATAATATATTAATTAGATTAATTCATACACATATCTGATATAGCGCATTGAGCTAAGCATCAGTTCCTATATCCAAACTTCTAGAGTCTTGATTAGAATCGTGCTGGCTTCCATTCTCAGATGAAGCACTGCTAGATAAACCAGACTGATCTGAACTTTTTTTCACTTTGGGCTTATACTCCGTAATAACAACAGTAACGTTATTTACTGTCACTTCATTGGTTTGAGCTGTACTACGATCTATATTTTTAAGACGAGGCGGGTGCCTGTTTTTGCGTCTCGGTTTGTCCAATTTACGGTCTTTCTCTTTACCGCTACTAGCTGTACTACCTCCACATCCACCTTCCTTTTTCCCTGGCTTCAGAAGTGGTACATACTGTTGCTGTGCCACCTACAATCGAACGAGCCTTTCAATAAAAATTAATCGTCTAACCCGCGCTTAAACAGTAACGATAGATTCGTAAAATGTAGGCAAAGCTTTGTAGCAAAATGTTATAACATTGCAACCTGTTGCGCCACAAGTTGGGGATTAATGCGGGGTTTCCGCGTAGAAGTTCCTTTACGGACGTCACACATGAGGCACTTAAATGCTTCTGCGGTATTCCTATACGTGCAGACACTGCAGTCCCAATAGTTTTCTTCCAAAACCTTCGCCTGACGTTTTCCACTTCCCGAATGGTTCATTGTTCATGAAAGTCAGTAGTAGAACACTGTACCTTCTCAAAAGAGAGTATACCTTCCTACTCGTGCTTTCAGCCTCATTAAAACTGATTTTATGAACACTGGATACTTTATGACAATCAGATTGCTCCGTAAGAGCAACGATAAAGATATGCAATAAAGATAATCGACAATTGTCTAAAACAATATTGTGTGCATCAACTAAACAAGATACACAACTGTTGAATATATTCATCTTTGCTACATAGACCACCTGTATTTCTTTGATGTATCATCCTGATGCACATTTTTCGCAATGTATCTAAAACAAATGGGAAGTAAAACAATTTAGTACGTGCGACTGGTACTATCGAACGAGCGACTCCTTAACGGTAAGTTGACGGTGGCTCTTAATTTAATTTTGAATAATAAAAAAGAAGCGTATATCGTCGCTCGTCATTAGTTAACAGATAAGGTGTGTGAATAATCATGTATATTGTATTATGTAAACAATTAAATAGATTTGATAAAAGAAACGTTTAATAGAGCTGATTTTCAATCGAAATAACGAACAACATTAGATATTTCGTGTACTTACCGATTGAAAGTGCCAATTTATGGAACTTTTCGTGCAACAAGGGTTATCTGTCTTGTTTTATTTTATGTACTATAAATTTTCACTGTTCCACTTGGAGGGCCGATATTTTTATTATATATCCATGGTAACGTATAACTCGGAAATAGCACTTCCGAAAAGTTTGGATACTTTTTATATTGCAAGGATCCGAAACATTCTTTTCCCTAATGAAACAGATGGGATTCCTGACTTGCATATAAAAGTAGCATTATTACACATATACGACGTTCTCCTTGACAGTATTATCAGTGTACTCCACGCGCGTACACTAAACACTCTGGCACATTTACGATCAGGATATTCTTTCGGGCCTTCGTGTCATTGTAAAATGATTGCTTTCAACATTAAAGCCAGTAAAAAATCAGCTAACTCCAAGATATTGACAAACAATCCGCACTGCTGTTCTGTTCCTCTATCGGTCGAACAGCGGAATGTTGAATGCGAACCAAAATACTGTTCGGTTTGGCAACATTGCCCGTGCCCAGTATCGTATCGCATAATAAAAAGACCCTTCCTTAGACGATTAGTGGAAGCAAATATACATATAATGCTTAAAAACGTATTACATATTACAGTCCCCGAAGGAAAATATACTGTGATAATCAGTGAAAATATGAGTCACTGCAGATATCGCTGCAAACTGATCGTCAAACGATCATAATTATGAGCATTCGCAAATGAACGGTTTTGCATCGAAAAAATGTTGACGTGAAGAATTTTTATTTCTTATAACTTAATTTTACCAGGAATTTCGCGCGACGTTTTACATACTCTTTTATTTATTAATGGCGCGATGACAGAATGATCGGTAAAAGAGAGCCGTCGGATTAACTTACGCACGTTCCTGAAACTTTTAAAATAACGTATGAATTAAATGATACGTACGGCGGATGTGACAGTGCCGAACACTGTGGCTGATAATCCCAACCGCTAACTGGGTGTTTTTTTTCTTTCACTAAGTTTGATAAAAAAAAATAGCGCAACATATGTAAATGTAATTCCGTAGGAAATTAATAGTTCGTTAGGCCAAATCGGATTAGGTGGTATGGTATGTAACGTGTCTGTTTACTAGCGTTCATATTTACTGTAAAAACTAATTTTAAGGTTAACAAATATAAACAAAAATCAAAGGATAATGTTACCATTTCCGATATAGAAACATATTGTCACGCGATATGTTTCTCTTTTTTATTAAAAAACCTGTGAAGTATATAATAGGGTGCGTTAAATGACCTCGAATGTAACTGTAAAAAAAACTTTATATATTAGGATACACATATATCGGATGGAATGGATAAATCATGGGATCATCCGTGGACTACCGAAGAGATGAGAGCAAAAAGAAGAGAATGGAGTCTGGCAGGTGACGCAGGACTTCTTAAGCACCTCCAGCAATTTTCTGAGGTACTACTGAAATCTGTGACACAATATTCTTTTTTACTTAACACATCGGTGGTGCGAGTCGAAGATTTACATTTCTTTGTGATACTTTCTATAGAATGTAACGTCAAGGGCGAACAAAACGGAAGAAGCGTTGGATTCGTTGACTGCTCAGCTAAATGAAACAGCAATACTTATAGATAATGTTACTAATACATCTTTAGCTTTGGCTAATACTCAATTTATTGAGAGCCGTGTACAGGAAGACGATGTTGAGATTGAGAGAAAAGTAGAAGCTTCTATGCAGGTAGCTAAAAGTTATAGAATACAAAATATTTTAAGCTTAAGTTAATATTCTGTAAAAGTACGGATTTGTCTGTAGGAGCCTAAAGATGAAGACTTAGCAGCAGCGGATTTAATAACCAGTGTAAGCGAGAGCATAAAGAAAGGCCTAAGTATAATGGATGAAAAATATAAGAAGATGGAGTTTGTCGATAGCGATAGCGAAGAGGAGGAAGAAGAAGAAGGAGAAGACAATAGACTAGTATTAAGGTAGATAAGTCTGTCGTAGTGCTTTCATTGCAATAAGGATGTTCTGAAGTGTTTTATAATGAAATTTTAGTGTCTTACTGGGGCCAAATAATCCATACCAAGATCGGCCTTTACCTTATGTTATCGGCTCCGAGAGGTGGAAGAATTCAAGTAAAATTGGTTTGGAAAGCAGCAGCAACAGTGAATCGGAGCAAGTAGACGAAGAAGAGGAATCGAAAAGCGATGATGTGGATGACGATGTAGCAGACCTTAGAGAGTTTAATATGAATACTACTCCGAAATCCAATATAGTTGAAAAGTTACCTTCTATGAGTGAATCAGAATACAGTAAAAGAAATGATTCAACATATATGAGCAATGATAATATAAATGTAGTTAGCGAAAATAATGTGCACTCTGCGTCCGAATCAATTACTGCTAATGATAATGCGCCAAAGGTTTTTATAATTTATATTTCTTCTGCGATTTATACATTGCGTGCCTTAATGCCATAAAATATTTATATTATTTCCTAGGTACCATTATCAAATGAATCGGCACCGAATTTCGCAGAAGAATTAGCGAAGCGATTGAGCACAGTTCGACAAGCACAAAAGCCAGTTGTTATAGATGAAAAGAGTGATGCAGCGATAAATCGATTTAAAGGTATTTTAATTGAGATCAATAATTTGTATTATTCGCCAACACTCAGCTATTATTATTCCCTTCAGATGATTTATTTACACCGGAAGGGGATGAGAATGCTACAACTGATAAGTCCAAAACTATATTCACTGGAAGTAAATTTTTAACTGACCAATCCTCAGAAAATTTATGGAAGGAGAAACCCATAAAATCGTACGATAATAATATAATACCCGCCAGCATTGATATACCACCTCCCATTAGTACAGTTTGTATGTTTCGTTTACGTTGAATTTCCTGCTGTATGTTCGATTAAATTTTTCAACAGAGTCTTTAACGAAAATCTGTATTTTCAGCTACAAAGCCGAAATCTTCGATCGACGATCTATTCTCTGACGCAGACTCCGAAGATTTTGACGATATTTTCTCGTCGAAGAGCACTGTCAAAACAGTCACGAAGAATAAACACCCGAGTGTTGGTAATTCGGTGAATACAGAAAAGGCACGGAAAACCTATTTGGACATCGTAGTGCCAGCGGCTACCAGTACACCGGAAACTAATGCAAATACCAACAACTTGTTCAGTGACGACGAGGATGTTGCCGATCTTTTTGGGACGCCTAAAAATCAACCGCCAAGCAAGAAAGTAAGATTCAAGTGTTATCCGCAAACTTCTTAATATAGAGCTTTGCCAAGCTTTCCAGCGATACTATGAAATTAACGTTTTTTGTTCAATATTTTAGAAAGCTGCCCAAGAGGTATCGATACCTGGAAATATTTTAAACACAGACGTTGAAAATAAATTGTCAAACAGGGTATCGCGGACTCAGTCATCCGGATCCTCTGGCAGTGACACATCAGGGAATTGCGAGGGTAACCAGGAACCAGTGCGTGGTACTTCGCGAAATACTGTTTCGAACGATAATATCAACGATCGAAATTCAAATGCTGCTAATGGAAGCACCTTCAGTAGCGGGATATCGATCCAACCGCCGAGTATTAACACGGAAAGTTTGAGTATAGGGTGAGTTATTATCATTTTACAAATTTTCTTAATTAATATTGGACTAGATACAAACACTTCGTTAATAAAAATAAGGATATATCTTAAAGTAAAAGTTAACTATATAAATCTTGCAATCTGGTATTCAGTTTTATATTTATGAAGCGTCAGTGAGAATTAATGTTCCCTTCGCGTTTCACGCGTATAAGAACACGTACGCGTGCCAAATACTCAAAATGTCATTGAATTGATGATCCAAACATTAGTCATCCTTCATTGCGTTGTAGTGATTGTGTCGACTAGATACGCGAGCTTCAAGGCGAACCTCTCCAGTTTAAGTGTATCCCATCGCGCGCCTGTATCTCGTGCGCGTCTGTTTCATCGTAAATTTTTTCATTACATTTTTTTTAACTATTTATATCATATCAAGTAAGCGTAAGATGGTTTCGGGTCATGGTCCATGTTTATTTAATTGTGCACTCGATAAATGAGATTCCGTCCTGCATCAAATATCGATCACTTGCGACTGTCGGGTTTAGTCTTTACAAATTGGTCCTCCGCAGCATTCAGGGTAAGGTTTGCTTAAATCATCAGGACGGTATCCAATGTGCTTTCCTTCAGCACATTCGTATGTTCCACATCTAGAAAATTTAATCGTATCTTAACACGCGCCGTTTAATCACTGTCGATTTATTAACTACATTTCATTAACGTGTATCGACGTTAAGCGTCGTAATACATATTTGATTTCGAAGGATCGATCGTGCGAGGTAAAAGTCTCATCTTGTGATCAGGGCCGCGTTTATACTTTTGGACGCCCTAGGCGTAACATCGTTATGAAGCCTCGCAAATTTTTCGGCTGCCTCTAAGGTTTGAAAATGTGGCTACATAGAGAGTGATGCTACAGTTTTCGCCTAGTGCGCTTTATGGTAAATGCAGCCCTGCTTGTGATCTGACGCGATACGTGAAACGTAAGGGGGAAACGGGCACTGGTTAAGTAGACATCAATTTACAATACTCGAATCATATAACTTACCCAACCGCAGTTATGTCTCCATTTGGATGATGGGTAACGCGTGCGCATGAATTCTGCAATATCTGCTCAGATCCTGTTCGTCACAAAATTCATAATTATATATGCAATGCTTCCGTCGACTACATTCGAAAATTAAACTTCGCGTTGTGATATCGGACGAAAGATATCCTCTACTATAACTTTGTGTATCAGTAGAAGCTTAATCGCCCCAATAACAATGAGACGCAAATAAATTATTACATTGAAAACTTTGTCGCTAAGAGTATTCGATTTATTCTCTTTTTTTTTGCAATTCGATATATCTCGTGATCGTACGTATGTTTTTCGATTGCTTCTTGATCTACAGAGTGTTTCTCTAAAGTAAATAATAGGTCAGGTAGCAAGGTCAGGTTGCAAAACAGTTCTACGGTAATAATATACCTTTCGCTTCCACAAGTAAGCACATTGCCACAAAAAATGTGCACAAGATGATGTTCTTCATATTGACTTCTAATCTCGTACGGTTTGAGTTCTTCGGTTTTCTGACACTCACTCATGCATCGTTGGTCTTCGGATTTCTCTTTTATACATAGACTTCTCCTCTTATCTTCGTTGACCTTTACTATAATCTCTTGCCTCTCTAATTCTTAATGTACATATTTTGTAAGTATCGTGCATACATTTGCACTATGCCGTGGTATCCTCGCAGAATCAATCAGTCGAAAGAGTTTTACAGTAATTTAGCTCCTCCATTGTTTAACTACTAACTACCTCTCCGTTAAAGCGTGATCATCGTTGTACATACCCCCAAATTATACGACACGTATGTAAATATATCTTATCAAAGTCCACTGCCGTTTGCTTCTTTTTTTTTTCTTGTGGCGCACGGGAAGCAGAGCGTTTCTCGTAAATAAGAATTTCCATGATTTTTACACGGTAAAAACAACGATTACTTGCTTCGATCAGTGGTTTGGCGTGTTATCTTGGGGTTTTCCGTGTTTCAAAGTTCATCGTTGTTTTCAGTGTCGATTTTCAGCCGCAGATGACGTCGACTCGCTTGAAATCGGAGGAGATTTATCGCGAAAGAGTTTTGAGCGATAGCCTCTTCACAGCGCGTTCTAGGAACCAGGCCAATGTCAACCTGAATTCGAACTTGACCGGCAATCAGCCGCAGGAGGAACAGAAGGAGGACGCTTCCTCCGTGCAGCAGGACGATGTGTTCGAGAACGATCAACTGTTCGGCCCGCCACCCTTACCGAAGGCAGATTCGAAATCAGCGAAGTCGAAGGAATTGTTACTGTTCGACGACTCCGACTCCGGCGACGAACTGTTCTCGACGACCAGTTCAGGCTCGAGGTCTCAGAAGAGCAGCGACTTCTTGACGACCGTCCCTCCGCACCCGGACAAGGTCAAGATTACGCAACGAGGTGGCCTATTCGACGACGAAATCGATATATTCGGCAGGAAAGACTCGCCCGATGTCGACATCTTCGGCATCTTGTCGAAACCGACGTCGAAGGAGGAAAGTAAACTCTCGACTCGGAAACTCCCAGGTATCTCTGACAGCGATGGCCTGTTTGGAAACAACACCCGCGACGCAGCGCCTAACAATAATAACGTAGAGAAACGGCAGACTATCCCGCCGAAGGAGATCCGATTGTTCGACGACGTGGAAGATATCGATGACGGGGATCTGTTCTCCACGAAACCGATTAAAACTGAGGCGAAGCCTGAGCCCCGCATCTTCAACGACGACGACGAGGGTAATTTGTTCTCGGTGAAGGAGACGTTCGACGCGAAGCCAGCATTAGGAAGCGCTAAACAACCAGTGGGAACCACCAGCGAATTGGGGGCAGATACCGTGGATCGAGATGCGTCCACCCGAAAGACGAAGAGAAAGGGTAGCGACATTCTGTCGGGCAACGGGTTGTTCTCCTCCACCGTTGTTTCGCACGGATTAGTCTTCGAAGATGACGATTACGATGACTTGTTCAGCGATAAGAGTGTAACCACGGGAAAGAGGAAGGGAGATGAGAAATCGCTGCCAGAGATAAAGGTGGATACGAAAGTCGAGGGATTATCTGCTAAGGACAACGAAGCGCCAGTTGCTCCTGATATCATTGTAGAAGATCAAGGATCCAGTGTCAGCGCGTCGAGTAAAGCGGACCAACGCAGCGAGAAAGATGCGCGTCGGGTCACTTCTCAGGGAATAGACACCGCAGGGAATGCTGAGAGTGAACCAAAGAAAATCCCACCGAAATCACTGGACATTCAGGCAGCTGTATCGTCATCGCCGCCCGAAGAAAGCGGCCAGGCAGCCCGACGCACGGTTTCCGGCAAAATCAAGAATCTAATGGGGAGAATGGGCGATCTGAAAATACTCTCACCGATGGATACTCCACCGTTGTGGAGACGCAGCGAGGAGAAAACAGACGAAGAAGATAGCAATGCGGACAGAGATAGCGATGATGGCGGGTGTATTAGTACCCAAGGTTACAGTTCACCTCCAAGTGCATCTGGTAACGTATACTACTTGCAAACGTATATTTCTTTGTCCCTTGTTTTATGGTATTTGAACGATAATGTTGCGTTTGGTCTGCATGTTTGTTTTTATAGAAGACAGTACCACCCAGAAGCAGTCCCTGCAGTCGACAGTTTCGGGGGAAAGTAACGTGGAGAGCGCCATTAGCTTCGACGAGCCTGCTCAAGTGGAAACGTTGTCCATTGCCGCCTCGAAGGTAAATATTGTGATCGATAAGTTTAAGATTATTCGTTTGTTTTGAATTTACGTGTCATTTCTTTCAGACAAGAGTTAGAATACAGGCCAAACGACGACCCCAGAGCAGGCACGCGCGGAAATCTGCCCTTAGACAAAGTGGAATCGATTTTGATACCGTGGACGCCGCGGGTAATCATTCTCAAGACGAAGGGCATCGTAGCAATCAATTATCGAATACTTTGGGCACAGAGCCCACTAGTTCTACAAATCCTAATACTCTGCACACCGTTGCCGCGACTTCTGATCGCTTAGTACCGCCATTGGCGAATGATAATCTTCATCGAATAGGCGATGTTAATATTTCTTTGGCTGTGGACGATAAGTCTGAGCTCGGTAGCATAAGCAAGGAAAGCTCAATGAGCGCCAATAAAAACACACTGTTATCACCATCCACCGACGAAGAAGATTTATTCGACGTACCGCCTGATCTACCCGAAGACCCGCAAAAAGAAGACACTCTGTTCGGTAGAGCGCCAATTCTTTCGCCAGTCGAGAGGGTTCTTGAAAAGCCACCGGCTAGTTCCAAGTCGCTGAAAGATACGCATATTAGAAAACCTGACAGTGCAGAGGAAGTTGCGGAGAAAGGCACGTCGGTTGATAAAATCGGTAACGATACTAACCTACAGACTGAAGCTAACAATGATTCTAATACGAAAGCTGCGACTTCAGCGGCAAGTGAGGAAGACAATAAGCGAGATAGCGCTGAATCCATGTATGAGTCGAAAGAAATGATCGATCCGTTACGAGATAGTAGTCACGATCCCCTGAAGGATCCGAGTTCGCTGTTTGCTTTCGTCACGAAAACGCCATCCCCTGAAAAGGGTAAAAATTTGCTGTTCGCCGAAGATGACAGCCTCTTTTCCAGCGGCATGAGGAAGTCATCCGAAGAACAGATTATGTCGAAGCCAGGCTTGAATTTGTTCGCTGACGACACGGAGGGTGATCTGTTTTCAGTACCTTTGGCTAAACCTGTGAAAAAACCTTTGAAAGATGCGAAAACTATCCTGTTCGACGATGATGATCAGGACGACGAAGATGATAGCTTGTTTGGTTCTGTTACAAAGAAGTCAACGGTAAAGCCTGAACCCGGGAAGAAGAACGCCGCGCAACAGCCTCGAAAGAAAATAAGCTTGCTCGATGACGGTGGCGACGCTAATCTGTTCTTCGAGCAGTCTGAGCAATCGCAACAGTCGGATTCGGGGAGTATTCGGGAGCAATTGAACAAAAGTGACGCTTTCGCGAGTGTAACCGAAGCTGTGAAGACATCGTATATTACGGACATCTTAGCTGATCAATCTAGCGGCGAGGATGACATCTTTGCTGTGAAATCTATACCGAAGAAAGTGGTCGCGACGAAATCCTTGTTTCCCCCCGACGATGACGACGACGATAGCGGTAATATTTTTGGGAAGAAATTTTCTACGAGTGAGCCACAAATGAAATCAACGGAAACGCGTGCGAGCGTAAAAAAATCGATTACGAGGGATTTAAAGAAAACGGCCGAAAAGATTGGCGAGGATCCTTTAAGTATTTTGCAAGACGATTAAGTATATGATGGTGAAAATAAGTGTTAAAGAAATCATGCATATATTTTATTTCTACTCGCTCTCGAATAGCCATTTTCCTGAAATTGATTTTAAATTATGATGTATTAAACGTTGTCAGATTGATTATGGAAATAACAATGGAAAGATGTACGCGGTACTGATTATGTGTAAATTATGAGAAAAAAAAAGAGAGAGAACGCTGTGCGTTACAAATATGGGCACTGTGCAAAGATAATGGATGAAAACAATTCGTTGTATATGATATATGTTCGTTCTTGTTTATTTTTCACGGAGAAAAATTGCAAAATTATTGGGCCATTCCACGACAAGTCAATCGTCATTGTTTCACTGGTTTTAAATTGATTGGAAAACTACAGCCCGCCAAAGTTTGCAATTTTTGCCCATTTTTGCAAAAACAGGCGCTATAAATAAATTCGTATCTCCAAAACTATGAATCGCACGAAGTTCGTTCTTCAAAAAGGATTCTTGTTTTCCAAATATTCCTTCTAGGTCTTGTTAAATATTGCGCCGCGCTCCATTTCAGGTAACAAACTCATGCGACTCGCGCGATATATTATTCAAATGATGTGTACAAACGAACTCGGCAGGGCCACGAGCGCAAAAAGTGGCCGATTTGCTATGGAATGGCCCATGATTTATAAAATATATAAGCAAGAATATTTTACAGTATTTTTCCACGTTCACTCTCCCTGAATAGAGGTACTAGGAGTATCAGATCAAGATAGAAGAATTTTCATTGAACATCGAGAACAACGAACAATAGAATATTACACAAATGAGATATAGTAATAGACATTGCTTGATTTATTATAGTATTCAACCACTTCGCATAATTAATCTGCAGGCAGTGCTTTACGCGTATGATGTTATATATTTTCTGTATTTATATGTAGTTTATGCTGTATGTATATTTTCTTTGTTTGTATTACACATTACACCATTCCATAATGTATTGTATTGTATATACTGTATCCTTTTCGTGAAGCATGTATCAGTACAAATAAATTGATAGAATAAACGTTATATACGTTATATTTGTGATGTTAATTCGATGGTACAAAATTTCTAATCGATCCCCACCTATTTCTCATCGAATGTACCATCTTCGTTAAAATGAAATCTTATCCATTGAAGTTGATAATGATATTGAAAACATTAGGAAGTCTATCTTTTTGATAATACACTTTTCCATTAAATTTCATTTCGATCTGAAAGGAGGAGGGCATCAACCCGTTCGTTAAGGTAAACGAATATACTATAAACAAATAATCGTATAATTCGGTAGAATTCTATTATTTCAGGCGTTTATTCTATCAAGGTGCAGCGAGGCTTTTTTCCAAATAATTGCTGAATGGAGACAACAGTTTAATTGTCCCAGCATTCATACTTCCTCCTTGAATAGTAAAAGTCATTTTTGAAAGTAGCTTTCTATTGTAATTTAAATGATTGTTCTGAGCTATTAAGTACTATCCGAATTAACATAAAGAGGTAGTCACCTATGCGTGTGTTAGTGTTACATAGCGTACGTGTGAGGAAATGTATATTTTTAAAGCTATTGGAACAGGATCGGAACTCTACGCAGTTGAAATTCGTCCGTCGTTGAAACCGCATCGACGCATCGCCATTTCGCCGTCCGTTCAGAACAGGTGTGATATAATAACATTTCTTTTTTATCATTGCTATAGGCTGGTGCTACGACATAACTACGACTGGCAAAAAGTTTCTAATAATTATAAAAATTGAAATTAGATAAATGGACTTAGAACTTTCTCAAAAGACCGCCTACTGTTATATTACATATCGGACATGTCAATTTCGATAATACAGTTTTAATAATTTCTGACCATACTATTGAAAAGAGTGCATAAAAGGAAATATACTTCAAAATAATAGACTTGCAAATAACTTTTATACTACTTGCATACATAGTACCTACATATGTATGTCTGTTTCCTTTTTGCATTGCCTGTTGTTTCTTACTATTTCTGATGTTGAGTATACCGAGGATCCGAGAGCAGCCCGTTCACGCGATACTTAGTCGAAAAGAAATTAAAAAGAAAAAGTTGTTTCTCTACAGACGCGAATAATTGGGAACGTATTTCACTCTAAATGAATCTCGATTCAAGGTTGATCCTTGACAGGTCTACAGGCTGAGTGTACTCGCCGAATACTTGATAAATCCCACAGCTTTTTTCGAAACCGCAGGAATGTAGCGTGCATAGATGTGTGACGAACATTCAATTGATCACGAATCGATCGAATTCATTGTTAAGCGATTATTACACTAAAGTGCGCATATTCATTGAAACTAACAGGTACACGATCAAGATGACTTCAGAAGGAAGTAATACGTATATAGATGATATATCGTATCAGTGCGATGATTCACCGGTTTTAAATCACGAAAAAAGCAAAATCGCCGAATGGTTTGCTCATACTAATGTTTTAGTAACAGGAGGGACAGGTTTCCTGGGCAAGCTGATCGTCGAAAAATTACTAAGGTACGTTTCCTTCAAGGATATATTTAAAATTCAAATAATCATTCGCAACCGAGCGTTTTTATATTATTCTGCTATGTCGCGTAAACCGGAAGGGATCGGTATTTTACTGTATTGATATGATATTATACCTAAAGAAAAAGGAAGTTCTCGTCTATATACAGCTTCGGATTGCAATTGTTTTTTCAAATTGATAACTATGCACCTTTGCTGGATGTGTTTTGAATCACGTAATAATTTCGATAGATAAAGTAGGAAAAGTGAACATTTTTCGATGCGTCACATCCTTTAATGGTTTGTAACACGCGTCAGTCTTACGTTTAATGATCAGTTCAAAAGGTACATCCGGTGTTTGTAAAGTAACGCGCTTGTGCTTACGATTTGAATGAATTAACGTACGATTAGGTTGATCAAATGTCTTTCTACGAAAATAAAAAATAAAATGTCCGAAGGAAAAGAGAATTCACCGTAGGAAATTGGAAATCCGGGAGCGCAGTAAAAACGATTTCTAGCCAGCGTTTTTAATAACGTACCAGCCACCGGTGTATTGGGAAACATAATGACGTATTTTTATAACGATTTGCGCACTGTCATCTTCCGCTATTAATGTCATCGCCCTTTGACAGTAACTTATTTGTGTTGTATAATTAAAAGGTGGATATACATAAGACGTCGAAGGAGTTGCGTGTTTACATTTCCACATGTTGGATCATTATGTACAGTGAATTACAAAAATATTCGGACACCCTTTAAAACAGAATAATTTTTTGAAAATTGAGAAACTAGAAGGATTAGTTTACTAGGTGACGTGTTTCGTTGTTTGCAATTGGTCGAAATAGCGAAGAAAATAGTCAAGGTCGCTTTTTCAACTTTTTTATCTGATCCTGTAATGAAAATTTAAAAATCCCGTTTGTAGATTTAAGGGGTTACATACACCTAAGTAGAATGATCGAAACAATCGATTTTTCCGGGAAAGAATTCGCAGAAGCTACAACATCAAAGGAAGGTCAATTCTATAGCTCCGGAATCGAAGATTTTCTGTAAATTCAAAAACAAATTATCTCACATTAACCTGCACTTTAAACTTTAAACGCTGTTTTCTCGAAACTGCGTTTTTCAAATCGGTGTCAATGATATTTGAGAAACTACTGAACCGGTTTGAATGAGACTTGGCACGATTCTTTTTCACGTCAATATCTAATCTTTGTCATACAGATTTTTTTTATAATAACCACAGTTTGAAACACTGATGAAATTTGTCTGAGAAATTGCATTACGGGGTGGAATTAAAGTTCAAACACTCATATTGACACTGCAAACTCCTTACGCGATGATCCTGTTTTTTTCAACAGCAGCTATGCGGCGAACAAGACGAATTATCGTCATTTTTTTAAAATATTCTTTAAATTATAAGCTTTTATAGGTAAAAAAATTCATAAAAAGTCCGCCCCTTTTACAGTCCTAGGTGTATGTAACCCCTTACGTAAGTTGTATATATGCTGAAAATTTCATCGAAATCAATGGGATTTTTAAATTTTCATCACAGGCCCAGATAAAAAAGTGGAAAAAGCGACCTGCACTATTATCTTCGCTATTTCAATCAATTGCGTTTTTTATTTCTGAAAACGACGAAACCCGTCACCTAGTAAACTAAAGCTTTTAGCTTCTCAAGAAGCTCAAGTCGTTTGGACCAATTTGAAAAAAGTTATTTCGTTTTGAAGGGTGTCTGAATATTTGTATGATTTACTGTATGTACCTATATATTTATAGATCCTGCCCGGGTATTACGACAATGTATGTGATAGTAAGGCCGAAAAAGGGGAAAAGTCCAGAAGAGCGGTTTAAAGAGAACTTCGAAGATGCTGTATGTGATATACTTATACATATGAAGTTGTATAAGATTAAGATGTATAATTATTATGTACACGCTTTGTGATCAGGTATACGATAGATTGAGACGCGAGCAACCGAATTTTCTGAACAAGGTGATAATGGTGGAGGGTGACGCGATGCAAGAAGATTATGGTCTGTCACCGGAAACGAAAACGATGCTGATGAATACGAATATCATTTTTCATGCTGCTGCGACCGTTCGATTTGACGAGAAGATGCGCCTAGCCGTGAACATTAATGTGAAAGGCACAAGATACTTATTGCTGTTCGCGCAACAGATGCCGAACTTAAAGGTAGATCGGAGATCTTTTAAAACCTTGCGTCAAACAATTGAACCAATCATTATAATTAAAAGTGCATTATAAATTATATTTTATACTTAACACTAAATCCCGAAATCTATCTACAGGCATTCGTACACGTATCGACTGCATTTTCGAACTGTATACATAAATACATTGATGAAATACACTACAGAACACCTATCGATGGTGATAAGTTAATATCGTTGTTGGATATCTTTGATGATGAAAAACTTGAACAAATCACTCCCATGTAAGTATTAACTGAATATTTTACGGCACATGATTGTGTGAATAAGAAAATGAGGTAGCTCTGACTAAACATAAACTTTTCATTTTCACAGACTGCTCAAAAATTGGCCCAACATGTACATATTCTCTAAAGCAGTTGGAGAAAGTATTGTCGCAAAGTATAGCGAAGGAATTCCAACGTGTATCGTCCGACCTTCTATTGTTTTATCAACAGCCGAAGAACCACTTTATGGATGGACAAATAATTTATACGGAACTACAGGGGTAATTATAGGCGCAGGTGTAGGTTTGTTGCATACGCTACATTGTATACCAGAAAACAAGGCAGAAATGATACCAGCTGATTATGTAGTCTCTACTACAATTGCTGCTGCTTGGGCTACTAGTAATAGGTAAGTATTTAATTTTGTGATTATAATTTCTTTACATTACCTTCCTGTGTTATTATATAAGCGAGTATAATCTTTGATATTGAAACGAAAAAATGGAGTAAGCTGCTTTTCACTTGAAGTGGAATAATTTTGGTTTATTATAAACAGAAAATAATGAAAAGATCGTGACACTAGTATTACGAATTTAAACTATAGATTAATAAAAAATTTAAATATTAGGTACTTGTACGTATGTATACATATATACATATCGACGCGCGTTACGAAGAGTAGCACATTTCATTTTTTTCTTACGGACAACTGCATGTAGAAAAAATGAAACGTGCTACTTTTCGTAACGCGCGTCGATATGTACTAATATGAGAATGCTTGAAATTTAATCTTAAAATTATTGATTCCATTATTTTGTAGGAAATCTTCTGAAAAATTAGATACAGATTCTAATATATCTATTAATGAGAGAATCCCCATTTATAACACTGTATCTTCATGTCAAAATCCCATTACTTGGGGTTCATTTATGAACATAATCACAAACTTTGGCTTGGAAGTACCTAGTATACATTGCATCTGGTATTATATGCTGATACTGAACAGGCATTTAATTCTCCATAAGATTTGTGTCTTCTTCTTTCACTTTCTGCCAGCAACTATCGTTGATACGTTCGCTTATCTTTCTGGTCGAAAACCCATGTACGTATTTTATACATCAATTGTAATCCATATTAGGTAAATGATAACCGACAGAATATGTATAGCATTGATTAGCAATGATGGTTAATATACTTTCAGATTGTTGGATGCGTATAAGAAAATACACAAATTTAGCAATGTGATACATTACTTTACAACACACGAATGGAATTTTTGTGACGACAATGTTCAGAAACTTTGGCAAGGATTGAATTCTGCCGATCAAGGAATTTTCAAGTTCAACATTAAAAACCTAGACTGGATTGAGTACTTTTATTGTAATATTAGAGGCATCCGGATGTACATGATAAAAGACCCACTCGACACAGTAGAGGAAGCATGCAAAAGATATAAAAAGTGTGTTTCCTTTCATTGAGTTATTAAAATTAAATTTAATATCATTCTATGGTATAAAATTGCTTTCTAAAATTCAAATTTCTTCTGTTTCAGGCTAAAAATCGCTCATTATACGATAATAACATTGGTCTGCCTGTTAATGGCATGGGTAGCTGTACATTTTCTATTATTTCTTTGGTCCCTATGTCCTTTGGCACATTAATGGCCGGTAATATTAGCTTTGTAACCTTTTCTTCTAAATGGTAAATTAGTTCAATGGAAATTTCGTTACGGCTGTGTATAGTGCATACCTGTTGGTTTATTTAAAACAGCTGATTATTATTGATCTCGTGAACCTGATTTTCTGTAACGCTAACAGATGTCGCCACGCGTCTGTACCTTCGTGAATAAAGTGTGAAAAATATTAAGCATGCTGCGTTCCTGAATCGCATTTCCCACCATGCGACGAATCATAAAAATTTAAGCTTGTAATTATTATCCTATGATAACGTATCCTATGATAAATATACTTATTTTGTACACTGTTGTTACGTATTGGATAAAACCTGGAATATTTGTTAGATGTTAAGAGAAAGTCGTAGCTCTGTGTTTAGTTGTAGGTCTTACAGTAAGTTTCTAATGTTTTCAAATCTTTTTTGGGCTTGTGACTAATTATGCGCCAGTTGAATCGAGCGTTATCATAATAATTGTAAGTCGCCGACGTTCGTATAATCACTGTCGTGATATGAAAGAACTGGAAGCCACGTGGAGAGAGACTCCTCTTTCTGTTGCCGATAATAATTTTGAAATAAAACATTATTTCGATTTGATACATTTTTCGCCCTGAAAGGAAATTTAAAGGCCGAAAACAATGTTGAATACTCTGAATATTATGCAGCAGAAAGTGAAGTTAATACACTTCGAGCCGGGTCTTCTAATGAAACGATTAAACCCATTACTTTACTCGCTTCGTTCCAATCACTTGCCCGCGCGACAATTGAAATTGAATTTAGAACTCTTTCCATCATATCGCGGTGGTTCCACCACGTGTTCGAGATCAGATGCGTGACGTCCATTCATTCCTATTCCCGCGGACAACCGCGGAACAGGTAGTGAAGCTATTTGAGACACAGTTGTGGGATCAGATACAGGAATAACATTATGTACATTATTTGTACTACTTAGACTATACATATTTACACTATTTATACTAGTTTCACTATTTGTTATTCGTTGTTCCAACTGGTCCTTATTATGCAAAATAGTATACTGTAATGAAGACGAGAGCACTTGGACCTGATTTTCTATTTGGGATATGCGAGCGCCCAACGCAACCTTTCGTGTTCCTTGTGCTGCTTCGTCTGTGGCCTGTTTCTCATTCCACAAAGCATGTTCATCTCTCCACCGGGAGTCGAATTCTTTAAACTCACCCACTATAGAACATTGCACACTACGAAACATTATCTGTAACACTGAATTTCCTTCTACCGACGATCTGGTGCGGATCCCATATCTGACACTATTGCTGCGTCCCGCCAAGACACTCCGGACACTCTTGGACAGACTTTGACACTACCCGACTCTCCGGAACACTCCAGGACACCGCTATATACCGGAGTGTCCAAGTGTGTCTTGCGGTGTCCAGGAGTGTCCGAGAATGTTTCGGAGTGCCCAAAAGTGTCTTGGAGTGTCCCGTAGTGTCCGAGTGTCTGAGAGTGTCCTAGAGTGTCCAGGAGTGCCCGATAATGTCCAGGAGTGAGCAAAATATGTTTTCATCCCTCAATATTGTTTCCCCCTCCTAGATGTGGACAATGACCGATAAAAAAAATACATGTCGAATATTTTTGACAATTCTGCAAATCTGCAGAGTCTCATCAACATGGGCGTGTGACTGCAGACCAATTTCCAGTGGGAACGGTTCTGAGAATTCTATCGGATACTAAGCTCTCGGCGAGGCTTCTATCGCCTATCTGAGAGTAAAAATTTTCGAACTTGCTCTGAAGTGGACACACAATTTGGGAGTACTCTCGGGAGCAACTAGGGATGGGGGGCAACTTTGGGATGATGGTAAAGAAAAATATACCCCTTTTGCTTTTTTAACCCGTTTTATAGTGCTAATTTAATTGAAAATTTAAAACCGAAATTTAAAAATGTTCCCATTATTAGTATAAACTTAATAAAGATCAGTTTTGAAAAATAAGCGATTTTTTTCTCAAAAGCCAGGGAAACTGCCCCTCCTCCCCTGCGGACGCCCATGCGATCGAGAGAAACTCAAATGAACACCTACTTTTAGGCTTGTTGGCACTCGAGTACTGACTTTTATGTGTCCTTCATGCAAAGCCTATAAAGGCACAAGTAAGATTCTAACGGTGTACCAGATTTATCTCGAAATCGTTTAAATTAAAGTATATGAGGAAAAAGTTCGCGTCAAGGAAGAGAACCATATAAAAATTGAAATTCCTTTATAGGCAATTCTGGAAGATTAGTTTCTAAGTGAAAAAATGTTATCAACCGTGGAAATAAAATTGACGCGTGGGAGTCCCTCCCCCCTTTCAAGACTCACAATCGCGTTGGGAGTGCAATCATTTATAGGCGTGACTACAGGTTTGTCTAGATGCCGAGCACGTTGTATAAAACCGAGATTGATTCATTACCCTTCGAAGTTCTTAGATGATAATATCATTAATCGTTAAAGATCGACCAAGCGATGTTGTTTCTTGACTTTTGCTCCCCTTTGACTATTGTAATGCAGTTTCAATACTAAAATTCATCAATCATGAAATGGATTCAATAAAAAGTATCCGATTTATGTCATAATACCAAGATTTTAATAGTTAAGCCGTACATAACTACGAAAATCGCGAATACGATTGGACGTTTAAAATATTCAACCACTCGTACTTGATAATAGTCAATTGGGGCATGAAAAAGAGCAAACAGCGTTCACGAAATTGGTGAATAGATCATTCGGAATTAATCGATACGATGAAAGTCAAATAACGCCAACAAAGTTTTTATGCGCATTCGAATGAAATTTTATGGGTTATTTATTTGCTGTGAGACCAATTTCAACTGAGCGTCACATGCAGGTCCCTATCCCGCACTCAACTTTGAAAAGTGACTAACGAAAAATATCTTCTACAATAAAGAATAAAATAAAGAATACCATTGGCAAACTATTCTTCCTTCAGAAACCAAAGTATTTAATCATAAAGGAGTGACATTCGTTTTATTCGGGAAAATTTGCAAAAATCCATTCGTATAAGAATATCGTTGATCATAACTTATTGATTCAACAATTTATCCTACCTAAAAATGTAAATCCTTACCCACATCTGTAGTTCAATAAAAATTCATTAGAATGATTGTCAGATGTGTGTGCGAGCATCGTGCATCGTGCATCGTGCACGGTGCACCGAGTGTTAGCGCGTAACTCGATATACGGGGATGGAGGCCGCGAGCGAGTCGAGCGAGTCGAGCAAGCCGAGTCGAGGATCGAGAGCCAACCGGCGACTCAGGAAGGCAGTGCACGCCCGACTGCCGACACGAGCGGATGGTGTACGTTGCCGCTCGCGCTACGCTTGCCTCGTGAAATTTTCCTTCCTGTCAGACACGGTCACCGCCGTCGTACTTTGTGACGAGTCACGCGGTATTTTGAACCATCTTTGCGACGGCGCGCGGTCGTAATCTTTGGGCCGCGTTGTGACGTTGCGTGGCGCGCAATCCAGTAGAGACAGTAACAGAGCCAGAGAGAGAGAGAGAGAGAGAGAGAGAGAAAAAGAGAGAGAGAAAGAGAGATAGAGAGAGAGAGAAAGAGAGAGGGGGGGGAGGGAGACAAACAGATAGAAACGAACGCGACAGAAAAGGAAATATAAAGAAACACGCAAAAAGCCCGAAAGGTAGCTCTTTCGATTCGATCCTCGCTTCTCCCCGTCGATTACCATCGTTATCGTGTTTTGTCATCGACGGACACTGTGTGCGAACACGCGCGCACTTGCTCCCGACCACGTGTGTGCGCGCGCACGCACACACGCGCGTACAATACACAGATTTATCGGGAGCGCGCGACTGGCGCGCGGGGCGCCCTCGAAAAGTCGAGTGCGCGCGTGCAACCCTACCCGTTGGTTGGACCCCACTGACGTTGGTTACCATAGTAGCGCGCGTGGCGATCAGCTGATCGTCGGGACCCGAGCGTGTTCGACCGTCGGCAGTCGGCCAGCAGCGGCTCCGTCCACTCGTCCGTCGTTTCGTGCGTTCTCGTCGCACGCGTTCCCGTGCTTTAACGACAATTTTTCCTTCGCTCGCACTTTCGCGCGACGGCTCGGTGATCAGCGAACCAACGTTCGCGTGCACTTCGGCTATCATCGGCTCCCGAACATTTCCGCCGAAGCCCACGGAAAAATCCCGAAGGAGATGACAGAGAGTATCTATAAGCTCGTACTCACCAGCCACGACGATCCAGTACTCGGTACCCTCGATGCTGGAAGGATACAGTGACATCTGCGCCGCTCGTGTGACTCGTTCGTGGTGCGCCGATGACAAGTCGTGCGAGCACAGTTGCAGCTCAGTCGATGCACGTACCAGCAGGTTTGGTAGACGCCGCTAAACCGCGTACACAACTGTCGAGACCTCGCCGCGATTTACGTCACGCATCTTAAATTCGATCGTCTGGAAATGAAGCCCCAGAGAGGAATGCCCAGCTGCACTGGATCCGAGAATTCGTTGCCATGCGTTCCCTGACCGTGCTTTGTGAAACGTCGTGGTCAAACTATCGAAACCGCTCCGATACTATCGATCGCTCAATTCCCCAAGATCAATCGTTACCAGGTTATGTTCAGACGTGACATTGTCGAATACCAGACAGGCATATTTGATTAACCATCGCTGCATCAAACGCACTCCATTTCATCATTAACGCGAGACACACGTGTGCACACGCTGCGCATCGAAGAAACAAGCGTCCGTACGTTATGTTCGCCGTAGCCCCGTCAGGTGGATCGACGTACGTGACCGACCCTTGGCGACCATCGGCGACACGCCACAAAACCACCGAAATAATATAGCGCGAGAAAGATTGCTCATCGATATAACCATCCTGTTCTCCGGGGGACTACCGAGAACGGACACACGATTGAACCGGGGTGATCCAAGAACGGGACGAAATTCGATTAGTCGGATTAAACTAGCAGTGCACCGGAACGCTTGGGAAGACGCGACGCGGTCGTCACTATACGACTGACCGGAACATGGTGTTGCAGTGAACGTTCGAAAGAATTATCGATACATCGATCTTGTTTCATGTCCGAGTGATCGGAGCGATCGGAGCGCAGTGAGCAATGGCCGCGCAGTTTTCGCACCCGCGCGACGAGACACGAAACGCGAATCGAAATATGAAATTGTGATCGCAGTGAGTTATAGCAGCCTATTCGTCGATTAAATCGGGATTCCTTATTAGCGGCGGTATCGCGAGACGCGACATCCTTTCCCCCTATAAGAATATGTTTTGACAATCGTCTGTACCTGTGACTCGAGGACGACTCGTCGTGGATGCCTAAAGTGACTCTGTTCTCATCGAGACATTGCTCCCCCGAACTGTGATTTCGTTTCCTTCTGTGCGGTGGATACGACTGCAGCCAAGCACGCGTCGGCTGCAACGATGACAGGTCGAAGGATTTTCTCATGCACTAGGAAACACTGTGATAGCCGATGCCACCAGCAACGTCATTACTTGGATTAAGTCAGCTGTGAGGAGAGCGCGGTTCCTGGAATCATCTCGATAGAAAGCTTTGGTGAGTACAGAAGACATCTGTGTTTTAGCCGGAGTGTAAACAGAGCGAGGTAGCTCCAGACGTTGTTGTTTAATCGCGCGAGGAAGGACGCACGCGTGTTGGTTGTTTTAAAGTCGAGCTGTGTTGAACTCGTAACACGGTGTAATCTTATTCCCGCCATTTTTTGTTCCCGAACGAAATCATACATTATGTATGACGGGACGAAAGAGATTAAACTTTCACGCGCGACTCCGTAGCGATAGAAATATGTAGTCCGAGTAAATGTTTCTCCGTTTGGACGTACGTTTGGAGATATTAGTGAACCCCGTTGGGTGGAATATAGACTCCAGTCGGTTGTTGGAGTCGACGAACCTCTATCGATCTTTACCTCCTGTCTGCGTCTGTCCTCCCTCGCTCTATGTCACGCAGGAATGCAAGTCGCGTTATATTTCTGGCGTGGTTATATCTTAAGTGCTTCCAGTTACGATTTTCGGCGCGCAATGTCGGAACCGACCGGTTAATTACCACCGTTAACAGTTCCTGTGATATAAGCATTCGCGTAATAAATATTCATGCGTGCCGGGGAATAGTTTTCTCTTCAAATTAGAAGCTATCTCGAAATGCAAAACGATTAAAATATTTCTCTTTATTTTATTACTTCCTTCTGGATGTAAATTCATAACTAACGGACAAATGGACAACGGGCGTTGGTACGATGAATATTCACGAATAAAAACGTGCGAGACAGGCTACTGGCCGTAGTCAATGATAAACACTGCCCGCATAATAAAGGTACACACTCGGTGATAAGCTCTCGGCAATAACCGACGGCGTTCGATATAGGTACGCATTGCTGTTGTCTTTCGGGGACATGCAACGATACGCTTAATCGTCTACGTTTCTGATAGTTTAAAGAAAGGGGGAAAAATACGCATTTCTTGAACGTGAGTCAGCTTTCTTTTCCATGCCATGCACTTACATTATCGTTCAACTTTCTCACTCCTGCTTGGTGGATTAGTAGGATTAAAATAACGGAGGAGGACGGCGGTGAAAGAGGATTTCGGGTGTCTCGTTTGAGTCTGTTGCTAGTTAGACTTATCTACTTAGATTCTCCTATATTCAGCATTGAAAAGATTTTACAGTGGGGATCGCCATTTTCTTCACTTTCCGTTGAAAGTCTCTCTGAAAGTTTCGCTGAAATTTCTTCAAATAATTCACAGAATATTGGGATTAAATAGACTTTCAAATTTTACATATTTAATTCAATAAAGTGTAAGCTCCTGGAGCGTAAGAAATTTTATCACGGAAGAGGGCTAGAATCCACCTTTTATAACATACAGTTATACGAGTTACACGAGTCGAGTTGGAGGGATAAAAATATTTTTAAAGAACAAATTCAATAAGATTCATTAGGTGATTATACAAATTTATTTAAAGAATAAAATTCATTTTCTTTTCTTTTTACAAAGCTCTTAAATTACTTCAGTCGTGGTTACATTAATCTCCTTTTTCCTTTTTCTTTGGAGGATACCAGGTCCCCTTGGCCCCTCCGAGTACACCACTGATAACAAGTATGTACTTAATCCTAACAATCGAATGTTAATATACACGTATTACGAGCTCGTAAAGAAGAGAAAATCCATAAAGCGTATACTCGCTGCAGGAGTGTCGTTGGGACCGAAAATGAATGCTGTCGCGAAGGTGGTCCGAGATATGTGCTCGTGTACACGCGGATAGATGGTACAATATGCACAGCATATATGCATACGCGCGAGAAACGGGCAGGCGCGTCTTAATTTGCGGTCGCACGTTCCTAATTTGGTTTACCGACGTCCGTGTGCACCCAACGAATAAACGTTCCGCCGTAGTTGCACGGCATTAGAGAGAACACACTGGGAGAAAGACACGGGAGTAAGGGGCACGAAGAGACAGAGAGGACGGTTATTAGTCGCTCGCGGTTATTTCATTTGCGACTCATGGTCCAGGGTACGGGTCCGCGTAATTGTCAGGTTTACGAGGGTCTCGCCACCAAGGCTTGCGACAAAGCTCCGTCGAAGCGTAGCCAGAAAGTTATGGCCTATGAAAAGTACTGTTAATCGCGATACGGCCGGAGAGTCGTGCAGCTGGAAGAATACGTTTTCTTGAAAAACACCGTCACTCTATTGAGCAATTAATGTACTGGTCTGGTTGTTTCTGCGCGCTAGACGAAGACGATATTAGAACCGTTCGTATCGTTCGTTTGTGGGAATAGTAATACATATAACTGATCCGCAAGTATTTTGTTAGCAAAATCATTGAATTCCTTTTACGCAGGAAGCTTGTACGTTGGTAATTAGTGTATATGTGTTATCTAATTAAACGCGTACTTGTTGTGGTGGTAGATTAATTTGTCACGAGGTAGTAAATTGACCAACCGTGAACTCTAATTATTATCCTTTCTCTATTCAACTTCTTTGCACTTCGTCTAAAGTTCAGCAGCAGATTGATGTTAGTTTCGTTTCGTAAACAAAGTGCGCGATGGAAAACCATGTGAAGTTGCTTCATGTGTTTTCTGCTTTATGGTTTCGGAAGCGAAACATACGTTTCCCCTCTGTGAGTTTACTGACTCCTCGACGACACTCGAACCGCGCGCGTTCCGCGTATGCACTTCTATTTGCCTGCACATCGAGAGGGGTGAAGTAGTTTGCGAAATCCAAATGAATAAACAGGTGTTCGGCTACGGAATAACTGATAACTGTAAAAGGACATTTTTCAGTCACCCTTGGAATTGGCGCGTACTACTTATCCATGAAACCTTGAAATATTAAACTTGTCAGGGAAAAAGATTTGTCTAAAAAATATTAGAAAATCAAATTTCTTCGAGCTACTCAAAAAATATTCTATTTAATCAAAAAAGATTTGATTGAAAGTGACACATCACCATCGTAATTGTAATACAAAAAAATAATTATTTTTCAGTTTTTAGTTTTCGATAAAGAAAACATCCTCCCATACCCTACAAAATATCACTACGAGTGTTCGGATAAAGATAGAGACCAGCACGATTATGTAGAAGCGTAGAATACTCGTAGATCACGGTCGAGCTGTTCCCAAAACGACACCAACGTTTGTAGTCTTTTCATAGCGTGACGTGCGCTCGGTTAGGCTTCCACTTTGCGCGATGGTGGACAAATATATCTGCCACTCGAGCGTCTTGCGCAATGTTTGAACGCGATGCACTTCAAATAAAACAGGACTTTTCCACCGGCCAGATGAAACCACGGAGCGGTGACTTTCGAGGATTGATTTTGAGGCGCGAGAATCGACGTCGCGCAACGTGGAGGACACACCTTAGCCCAGACCACCCGTTTCTCCGACTAGACTCCTATCTTGTTGGCTGTCAGATTGTTGACACAGCCAGTGACACGTTTAATAGGATTATTTATGCTCCTAAAGGCGCTTAAATGGTCCCACGTTCGTATCGGCTTCATCTACCTGACGGCGCGTAGCATAATTATGTCGACACGGTTTGTGTATCGGGGCTCGCCGAGCCAAGTGACAACGCCTAGACGTCCCTGATTTTGTCTTCGCTCGACTTCCGACGTACAACGAGACGTTTTAATCGCCTACAAACTGGCTCCACCGCGGGAACACGTGCTCTATAACTTGTCCCGATCATTATTGACACGATTATCTCGCACCGTTGCGCACGGAAGAACGAATAGAAATTAATTGAGAGAAAACGCTCCACGCGTCTGTTCCTCACCTTCGAACGGTAACGCGATTTTTCTGCTCGCCGATAACGGTGTCGTTGAATCGCTGAATCAGAGATATTCATTTCGACATAATCTGTTTGCGCAGTTGTAGAAGTAGTAACAATTTCAGAATTCAAATGAATCCTATTCCTTTTAAATCGTTCTTCAGTTGAATTACATATACGTACAGGTACAGGAATCATCTCGTACGCGTATGCATAAGAATAAAGATTAGGAGTTATTCGGATTTATCTTAATAGACGTTACGTTTACACGTGCCCGTCGTCGGGCGTTCTTAATGTTATACAGTATTTACGTCTTAATAAGTTGCGTGAATTAGTTCAATATGAAAAGGAGCAATCCGGCCGTGTCCGTGGCGATAGTTAATTAATTTGCCGGTGTATGAATATTCCGAGCCCCCTGCGTGCCTAAGTATGTAATGCGCTTGTACATTCGTGTTCTTAATTGTTGATATCTAATTCATCTTGTAGTGTGATACACAATCTACGTGCGATCTCGCAGTGTGTTCCGTTCCATGTGTGGCCGTCGTGCGTGCGTGTAGACGTGCTGGAGGTAATTTGCGGTTTTGAGACGAGGCTGGGATTCAGTCGGATAATGACCCGTCGGGTACCTCGTAACGTTAATTGCACGCGTTTCAGTCTTTCGCGCAAAGCATCGCTCCGCGTTGTTGTTGTTGGGCGCGTTCGGGCACCGTCGCCGGAGCGTCGCAAGGCGTGGAACAAACGCGCGCGATCACTTTAATGGCGCATAAAAAATTTACGCACCCATTAATCCTCTGGTCACCTTGGCATTAAGAACTAGTTGCGTTTTAAGGACACTTAACGTCGCGAACATTGTAGCGGGATTACGGGCGTGAGTAATTGTATCGAAGTTTACACGCCTAACCCGTTTAGTAAGTTTCCTTAGCAGCTGGATCGTTAATACCAGCGTTACTTGCAGAATTAAGGGGCTTATTAATATCCTCGACGGGCAACCCTTCGACGCTCGCGAACATTTCCGCGACCCCAGGGGCCCGGGGTTCACCGGAGCTCCTTCGTCCATAGCTGCAGCAAGCATCAGGGTGTTAAATCGTGCATAAACGCAACGCGCGCGCCGAGGCAACAGTTCTCACAGCTTCCCCTGGCGCATTGAAACGGCGTTATTTTCCCGAATGCGCGAGAACCGATGTAGCATGCTGTAATTAACCGTTTAATTGGCTTTGACGCTCAGCCGCCCTGATGAGTTTCACTTTGAAACAGTGGAACCTGGCGCTGTTACAATTACCGCCCGGCGCAGGACAGGGGAGATGGAAGAGTCACATTCGGTGGATCGAAGATTTCACGTTTAAAAGGGATGATGTAACGGCGCGCATGTGCCATATCGCGATGCATCTCGCCACGAGGAAACGAAAGATGCGTTATGTCAGCGAGTGAAAAATGGAGAACCGCTGCCGGCGATATAACCCGATATAAGCATGGATCACAGGCGACAACCGCTCATTAGCATACAATACGGGCTAATGGGATCGCACGCTGACGGCTACCGTTCAATACCGCGTCCCCGCGTACCTCTGGTTACCCCAGAGGGGAGAGGGCTGTGTCGGTGATATTGAAATTCCAATACAGACCGGAGGAATTTTTTCCCTTCGCGAACAGCGCGACGATCGATCCTCTTCGGACGACGCAGGTCCCCTTTCTAAATCAGAAGCTGGACAAATGATTTATACTCGGCGCAGCGTCCTACGCGTTGCACGCAAACGTTATTAACTGCGGCCATATTTTCTACCGCGACGATAAAAGAATAATGGATTGTCGTTAACGCGAACGTCAATTGTCAGGTGGCTGGTGGTTATTGCACGTTATTTAACAGAAGCACTGGGCAAATCGCGTTGGGCTCGCTGAAAGGAACAATGTCGTTGCTCAACAAACGTCGCCGGCGATTAATTCCAGTGACTAATGCGGCGTATCGGTTCTATCTGTTGTTTTCCGGCGAGCTCTACGGCCACGGCTCTTTTGTCCATTAACAAATTTGGTTATCTCCGCGCTGTTATCTCGCCGTCCACGCAAATAGAAACTAGCGTACGCGCGCGTAACCGGGAATTACCGTGACTTACGTGCAGTAACACATCGAATTACGTTTATCATCGCGATACACCGCGGGCGATCCTCGCCCGTATTCTTAACGCGCGTGTCGCCGGTCGAATAGATAACGTTAACGCGCTAGTCTTCGGCTCTGTCTGCCATTGTAGACCAATCGCTGTTTACACGTGACCGCGTTATAGTTGTAGCTACGGGTCTCATTACGGCGCGGAGCGCTGCGAACGCGCGCGAATAGTTGGTTTTAGTGCGGGCCAGTAAAAGACGCGAGGCGCTGTTGCGTTATTGCCTGTCTCTGGTTGTTGGTAGCCTCGGTGCTACAGTTTCCACCGGTGGTTGGTTCATTATCGTTTCGTCGGACTTTCAACGTCGAGGATTATTGAGATAATGCGATAAGCCGCGGGGATTTCGGAGCGAGCGGCTGCGTTGCGAAGCGCGAGTCCCGATGCGAATGGAAGAATGCAAGGGGGAACGTTTTCACTGTGCTGGGGTATTAATGGTGAAGAACGTTTCTTGCGCAAACTGGCGTGTAACTAATGACGTC